>JAIUPT010000032.1:422500-1738513 GCA_022315425.1 Pseudevernia furfuracea
GAGCAATGGCATTGCTAATTCCCTTGCCGCCCGTTGAAGTGCGCACGGGATTTGACAGAGTCCCATCTACATTAGAGATCTTTAGAGCGATGACCGAACTTCCAGCGGGGTCGGTATCCTGAAAATACGCGGTACGATACGTTGAGTTCCAAGTATGTTGCAGTGGAGAGGAGCAAACAATGCCAACATGAAGGGCAACAAGGCCTAAAAGATGAGACGATAGCATATTGGAAAGCACTGTTTCTGAGACTCGTCGCTTTTTTGGGTGCTTGTGATTGACAATTCTCCACCAAAGTGAAGCGGAGAAGGGCATTATATACGGATTGGCAATAAAATCCAGGAGTGTTCTGAGGGTACGGGGCAGTAGTGTGATCAGCTTGTGGTACTCACAGATTCCTAATCGTTGAGGGGAAATGCAGTCAGAAATCCGCCAATATGGTCAGCAGAGTCGTCTTCATTTCGGCTTTGCAGCTGACGTTGATGTTCCTGGAAAAGTTCTGTTATTCTTTGGCAGGGAAGGTGATCCTACATGCGGCCAAAGCCGGCCACGGAAATCAATGGTACTCGGGCATCCATACAGAGACACCCGTGCGCGCGCGAGTCAATCACATCCGTCCGAAATGTTGACTCATCAAATTTCGCAAAAGCACCAGGCCTCCAATCATGCCAGATTTTGTCAGCAACAGAGCAGAGGCCTTTGAATGGAATACATCGCTGCGCGCAGCATCATCATCGTCATCATCATCATCATCATTATCGTCGTCTCACAAAGGCTTCACCGTGGTCCATAGAGATACGAGCCGATCCACTACTCCCCTATCCGCCAACCTCGAATTACTCTGTTCACTTTCACGCTGCCATGACTCAGCCATTCCTATTTCGAAGACGCTATCGACTGAACTATAGCCATCACCTGGGTCTCGGATGTCGAACGTCGGTGGAGCAGATAAGTAATTGCGCAGAGAAGCTGACACGGGTCGACTGGAAACTGACACGGGTCGACTGACTCGCAACAAAGGCGTATCGAGTGTGGAGTCCAGGTAGGATGGGCTCGCCAATTCCCCTTCCCCTTGATTGATGATCTTGGGTCGTCTTCCATGTTCGATTTTGCAGCCGAGTCTGAGAAGCTGTGATATCGCTGGAACAATGTGGGTCTTGCACTGGATATGATATTAGAAGCCAGGTCTGGACCAGCGCCTTGGTTCAGACTTGTAGTGTTGTTATAGATGCATTTACTCCCAGATCGTTCGCAATGAACACAATTTGGCTTTCCTCGGTCACACTTGATCCTCTTTCCTCTACAGACTATGCACGCGATTGCACTGGGGTTTTCAGATATCCTACGACGCTTGCGTAGCCTTCGTCCTTGATAGCCGTGTGAGTCTTCAGCCTCTAGATGTGGTAAGAGCGACAAAGGCTTTCTCATATGTTGCTCCTTCTCCTCTTTCGATCGCTCCACAAGCTTTTCGATGTCAACGAATGGGCGGTCTCGCAAATGCATTCCCCACCTAAGAGGAATTCGGCTTGTTCCCCGTTGTCGTTCGATGTTTGACCTCGGTCATCAACCTTCAGCTCCCCAAGGTCTCCCTCAACGGTATGACCGTGAATAAGGCCATGCTTATCAACAAAGTTCTCAGGCTTGCTCATGACCTTCACTTCTAAGCAGGATAGATCCGCAATCTCCTCTTCAGGCTCCTCGTAGGGCTCAACGCGACCTTTGACGTCACCATGTTTATCAATGATATCACCGTCTTCGTCAACAGCAAGGCCAATAAGTCGCTTCGCATTGCCCTCGACAACGACTCCAACTCGATTCCCATCTTCATCTTCGACGAAGGCGTCTTTGACAACGACACAGCCTTCAAGGCCACCGAATGGACCTTCAGATTTAGCCTCACGCTCGTTCTCAGGAATAAGCTCGCAACGTTCGATAATCTTACTGAAATCGTTCCAGAGCTGACCCTTCTCGTCGCATTTCTTGTCGACAAGCTCCTTTGCGTTGCCTTCCACGAGACGAGCGATTGGGACGTCTTCAGGACCGATGACCATGCCTTGCTTGTTGACTGCAAGTCCCTTGAGAATCGATAGATCAGCTTCAACCTCCTCCGCCTCTTCAGGCTCCCCGTATCGTTCCGCGTATCGTTCCGCGAGACCAACAACATTGCCACGCTTGTCGATGACGTTTCCGTCTTCGTTCACGGTCCTACCAACTAATTTCTTGGGGTTGCCTTCGGTTATGATACCAACTTTGTTTTGATTCTCGTCCTTGACCCATCCGTCAGCGACAACGACGAGACCTTCAAGACCTGCAAATGGCGATTCGTTCTCGTGCTTTCCATCTTCTTTGACAGCGCGAGCTACAAGTGTCTCGAAATTTTCATCAACGAGGGCTCCGAGGCTACTACAATCATAATGAATCTCATTACCGTCACCAGCCTCGAACATCGAAGGATCGAAATCGTTATCCGGTTGCAAAAATTGCTCGAAATCAAAGTTTTCCAATATGTCCGAATTGTTAAGATCGCTGTTGAATATGCTGTAGCTTTCCTATAAGAGCACAGATTAGATTTGGGTGAACGTGAATTTGGGTGCTCGGGATTCTTACATCGACTCCTCCATCAAGGCCATTAAACCCAGACATTGCTGTATCCTGTTGCTGGGGAGGTGGCTGGTCGGGAACAGCTGAGTTCGTGACTTGCCTCAAAACGGCCTGACTTTGCTCACCAGCCGACGGACGTTGGGGCGAAACACTAACCGGCGAGGTTTTCGGCTCCGCTCCTCCTTCTCCGCTGCCATCTCCTTTCTGACGAGACTCTATGCCCTCAATGTCGGATTCCGCAATACGTTGTTCCAAACTCAGCGCGATGTTTTTCCAATGCTGGGCGTCTGACTTGGTGACTTGACTGGCTAGTTCTTCCGTGCTCTCCATCCTCTTCTCTCGAGACTTTCGTGCTGCCATAGTATTCCGTGCTCGCTTGACTGCCACTGTGCTGTTGGGATCCTCGATAATGACTGCAGACGGAGGATTGTAAGAATGACGGCCCCAAAGGGGCTGGGATGATTGATTATCTGACAGATCGATGCGATAGCTGTTGAGAGATATACTGGAGGTGATATAAGTAGACGGTCTTGGCCCGCGGAGACTCTTGGGTCGGGTCCTACAGTGTCGTCGATAGCGTACTGACCTACCTTCCTGTTTGTCAGTCCCTTCCTCTGCCGGCTTAGTATCCGCCTCGGCGATTGGCACAGATGACTTCTCATTTTTCGAATTGCCTGTCGAGGCTCTTGGGATGGAATCCGAAGCCATGATGTATTCCTTACCTGACGGGTGAGGCTGGGACCAGTGCAATGAATCATTCCTTGGGTAGGTCCCAACCATCACATCAGTAGGGCTTCTAATATTCTCAGACACAATGGCCATCCTACTCTCTTCTGCCGCAGCCTCGTTGACCCAAATTGGGATCTGGGGAGGGTCTTCCATTGGGGATGTCCCAGTGACTGAACTGACATAGAACAAACGTCCATCCGGTGTGGCTTGTGGTAACCAGACGGCAGCCTCCTCTTGCTCTCCGTTGTCGAGCCCACGATTTGACGCCATCGACGGGGATTTCCCTATTCGCCTCATGTCGTCACGGGGGAATATCTGGGTAGGGTCATTCGCCGCGAATGTATTCACCCTTGGCAGTTGTCCAAGTCCCTCTACAAGGGACCCAAGTTTCTGGTCCGCCCTTTGCAGCGCCGTGCCTCCCCAATCCGCTCGAGCTCCTGCGTCTCACTTTTATGAAGGCCTGCTATACCGCCTTTCACCTGCAATCGGCTCTTGAATGTAATTTTATACTGTGCTTCATCCACCTCTTTCAGTAAGGTTTTCGATGAGCATCGAGTAATGTTGGAGTTGCTTGAAGAGCACTTCTTGGTCAAATCCTAGCGGCGCCTCTGTTGCTGCTATTCCTCGCCTTTGTACTGGTGGCATTTCGCTGTTAGTCTGAACGCTCGTACCGATGAACATATTGTCGATATTTGCGTTGAGTGGAGTGGGCAGTGATCTTGTCACAGGGTTTTGTGCCTTTGGCGTTGACTTTGTCCCAGTAGTGAGCTCCCTGGGTCCAAGGCCCCGAACATATCTTTTATCCTGTAGCGGTGGCCCCCCAACAGCAACCTTCTTCCTCTCGAACTTATGGGTAGGTGCTCCTGGCAGTGACCTCGTTGTAGTGCTCGGTTCCTTCTCGATTGCTTCAATGTTTGGAGCATCGTCCACTTGCTCTATCGCAGTCCTCTCGATCCCAAGCTTCAATCTCTCAAACTTGCGAATGTATTCCTGGTTCGAATGCGCCAGATCGTCGATGAGAGATCGTTGCTCAGCGATCACAGATGGCGACTCGGTCCTGCCACAGCGTCAGCCTCCCATACCACCAGCATAGTGCATCCTAAGAAACGTATACATACTTCCCAGAAACCTGCCTAGCATAAGTGATAACATTCAACATCAACAATAGCGTCGACTTCAGTCTATCCAGATTGCTCCGCAGCAATTGTAGCTTCGGCTGCAAATAGCCCCACTTGAGCCTCTCCAACATGACCACCGCCTTCTTCGTCCTTTCCCCACCCTTCCCACCCTCTTTGGCCAAACCTGGCATCTTCTTCACAAGTATATTCTCCATCTCCTGAAACACCTCGAGACACTCCTTGACGATGCCATCTGCGGTCTGAACGGCATTCTCCGAGAACGTCCGCGTCTCCCTGTCCTTGTCGAGTATCTGTCCAAGCTCTTTCAACACGCCAGATGTGAGGGAGACGTCCTTTGAGATGGAGATGACGGAACGGTCTGCGCTGGCGACGATTTCGCCAAAGGTGTAGAGCTTGATGCTGAGACGCAGCCCCACATCCGCTATCTGAACCACCGAAGCTATAATGCCTAATTCCGCCATGCTGGCGTCAATCTTCACCCGATGTCACGCAAACACCGAGTCCATGACACGGAGACGCAGAGAGAGCGTCTTCCTCGCGGCAGGACTTGACGGTTATTCATGGGCAGAGAGGCCAATGAAAGGATGCACAGCCTCGCCCACGCTGCGCATGCGCTCCCAACGAGGCTCCGCCGCAGGTATCATCGTCGGCGATCATATTATTCTCGCCCGTCAGCTTTTTTGCTCACATGAATGGCTCTGGAAATATTTCGGGGGAATATAGTCACCTTCGCCTCGTGCGCGGTTTCGGGAAGCCCGTCCGAAGGGGGAGAATGGTCTCAGAGCTCAGCCTTCTCCACAAAATGTCGGCGCTAGCAATCAATGTCTCGGGGTTGGTAAGGTCAGATATCTAAGGAAGAAGCCTTTCGGATTGCGACTCAAATATGATACAATGTTCGTGATTACAGGTTGTCATACCATGATACGAATGGATCTGGAAAGACGACGTTGCTACTGCTTCTGCTTTGGCTTCTGCTTTGCTACGAGACGGCACACGGTCGAATAACGGCTTTGCTGTGATGTAGTATTGGAACTTCGAGGCCAAGGTCCACACACGAGAAATGTTGTATTTGCTTCGGAAGCTGACGTTTGCGATTCCCCTACTCCTGGCCCTGCGAAACCTTTGTCCGTGAAGGGCCGTGCCTTTCTTTGCCTCTCCCATCTAGTCCAGGTCTGAGCCAATCTTTCTCAGGCTTGTACTCCGCAAAGGCTCGTTATCCGATCACTGTTTCTTGCTCAGTATCCTCACAGCATCCTTTCCCCAAACATAACTTCCCCCACTCCACACCGTCGTCGCCCCAACCACCCACCAACTAACTTCCAACGCCGTCTGCGCCGTCTCTCCCAAACCTCCCATTGCCAGCCCTGACATCGTCGCTCCAATCAAGCCCAGCTGTAGAAAGGTGTTGATTTTAGAAATCGTAGTAGGCCGCACTTCTGCGCTGGGGAGTGAGAAATCCCAGTAGCGGGTAAATGTGCGCGGAGGAGGAAGAGAAATGTAACGGTAATACAAGGCGGAGAGACCGAGGAGTATGTCGCGGCCTAGGATGAGGACGGCGAGGGGTACTATTGAAGGAGTAAGATCAGTCGATGTCGCACTAATGGAGCTTGCTGCTGTACAGGGAAACATGTAGACAAACAAATATCGCTAGGTGTAACCACTCACCAGGCAGGGCGCCCTTCATAGCCAACGTAACCGTCACAACCGTCATTAACGCCTTGTCCGCCATTGGATCAATCACAGTGCCCACCACTGTCTGCAGACCCCATTTCCGCGCGATCCAGCCATCCACCAGATCCGTGACTCCCGCATACACAAACAAACCCAGAGCCGGCATGTGCATATCATGAATGATCAAGTAGCCGACTACTGGAGCCGCAATGAGGCGCGAGAAGGTCAGGATGTTGGGTAGGGTGTAGATATTTTCGTGGGTGGGGAGGAGGGTGGAGAGAGGGGAAGGTCTATGGAGCCGGTTAGTGGAGAGCATGCGGGAGGATGAGAAAGTAGCTTTGTGCAACATGAGAGCCAGGGAAATTGGTAGTAGAGCGCTGTGTGAATGTTCATGTAATAGAAGGTGCAAACACAGTCAGGGCAGCACAAGGCGTAGAGGGGTGGTAAACAAATCTGACAACGGCATCTGATTCCATCATACCTCTTCTCCCCTCCTTTCTCTCCGCCCTTTCTTCCACCATCAGCCAACCATCTTCGCTGCTCCCTTTTGTGCCTCTCAGTCGGTTTAATCCTGCATTACCCAAGCCGTCAGTCCTCTCCCTGAAGCTCTTACGTTCACTCTTATGCGAAGCTCCCTACCTCCCCAGGCTGTCATCCACCCCACCTAACCTCTCAGGGTTCGCCCAGCTCCATATCTGACTTTTCTCATTGAGCGCTCCGAGGTGCAACGGTGTGCGCAGGCTTGCGCGCAAAAGCGGTGCCGTCACACGCAGATTACGGCAGGCAAGAACAGAAGCCGCTGATGCCATTGCATGGTGCACCGCTTGAAAATTTATCTTATGAGGCTCATGGCGAGGGTTGGTCGCTCGATGTAGGATTTTCTGCTAGGTATTGACTATCAATTTGTTCACGTCCTGATGTGTTTCGGAAGAATTAGCGTGCATTGTAGGGCTGAGCCAGTTCCGGGTTTTGGGGCATGTCTCTTCAAGGAGCACCATGAGCTTGACGCTTACCCCAACCCCTGACGGGAAAGTCATATGTATAGACAATTCAAAGCTTGACAAGAGGTTAACAGTATCAAAAGTTGGGCTCGCATGATGATCATTTGTTGATCTCTGAAGATACTGCGGGTTTGTTCCGTTCTAATCGCTACCTTTTTACTCCGTAGTGCTTTCCCTATCAAAGCTGCATAGCGAACAAGGCTCTGCATCAACGTCAGGCTGATGCGCAGCTGCCTCCAAGTCCCATCTTATTCTCCTGAGTTGACTGTCCAGAGTCCAAGCAAAGAAGCCGGTTGCTTCGTCCCCGTCTAACCTAGTCACAGCGCGGAGTTTCCTCCGGATGCTCTCTATACCTAAACCTCGGCTCAGGGCTGCCGAGTCTCCAAAGCCGGTCGATCCAAATATCGATCAGCACACGCTAAAGCAGGATGTCCTTGGGCACAGGTGCCCTGCTGCATGCATTGCAACTGTGTGAGACTGACTTCCATTTGAGGATACTTTCGGTAGTCGGCAACGCATGATGTGCTGTGATGGATCAATTGGGAACCTTCGGCCTTATTCCTCCAGGGATCGCCATTTCTTTTGCAAAACGTCGCTCGAGGGGAAGAAGGTGGCCCAGACTTGGTGACGTCTGCTTGCATCTGGGCCAGATTTGGAGGCAGGTTCGAAGCTGGCCGATATCGCTGTGTCGATACGCAGCGCAGATCGTTGCTATGAGACTGTGCAGAGCTTTGAAGGCTTCGAGGTGTTGCTCGAGGATTCGAACAAAAGCAAGCTGTAGAGATGCCAGGTGGTGGGTGTATGTGCGATTATCAGCAAACATTAGCAGTGAATTCCGTATCAGACGCCCGTTGAATTTTGTCTTCCAGCCACATGCAAAATGATTCCCATTCAAGACCATGCTGAACAATTTGACAAATAGCCGCCCCTGGTGTATATTTTGTAGCATACGCAATCGCAGAAATGATAACGCCAATGTAGATAACTCCTTTCCGTTACCACCCTTGGAGATCCTCACGAAGTCTGAGAGTATCAACTGACAATCGCACTCCGCCCGCAGTTTGAAGGATCGCCGTGTGGCCGACGATTAGGACTGTGCGCGGTAAGAAGAAGAGTATTGACCGTCAGATCGGGGGCCCCATGGCTGTGAATAGGCAGGTCCCCAGGACGGTCCTTGTTGAGGATGAGATGTTGGCACCATCCCTTCTGCCTTGATACTAGGAGATCCGTACAGGTCGTGATTCATGCCATTATCGGCCGGATTCGGTTGAATATAGTCTACCATAGCTTGCGGACGCGGTAAGGCATGCCCGCCTCCCGGCTGCTGGTAGTTTGGGTGTTGTACCTGTTGGTCTTGAGGATGGCTACCGTAATGGTGTGGTTGATACTGAGGGTGTTGTGGCGGATGGCCCTGGTACTGTGGCACCCCATCTTGTTTGAAATGGGGCGGGTATTGACCGTGAGGTTGATGTTGCGGGTAGGACACGGGTCCAAGCGTCATCGAAGCGTAACTCGATGTGGACGGTGCTATCGATGCATAGCCCGGGCTTGTAGATGGTGGATGTGAGGGAGCATAAGCAGGGTGGAAACCTATTGGAGAAGAAACTTGGGGAGCTTGCAGTGCGGGATTCGGAGTGTACATCCTTGTGTCGTATCCATTCGGCTGGTAGTATTGAGAGTAGGGATTCTGCGACCCTTCGATCTGCTCGTAGCTTCCATCTCCAGCGTCGTCAAGGTTGGGAAATTTGAACTTGGGCTGGTTCAACAGGGTTTCTCTTATGGGAAGATCCTTGAGACGAGGATCATCTCTGGGTGTCCTCAGGTTGTGCTTCGCATCCTCCAGGGAGTAATAGGAAACCAAGTGGTGCTGTACATTGTGGACTGTGACCGTCATCGTTTTCTTTAGCAGACCATTCTCCTTGAACTCGTAAGAGTCTACTAGCGAGCCAACCAGCCCGCGGTTGGCATCCTTGTCAGGGTTTTCATCCTGTTTGGTCTGTGACGGGTTCGGCGATTCGGGTCCTGGGAATGGTCTGGCTTCGTCGGTGGTAGGTGTTGAAGTGGCACTTGATGGGTACGGCTCGCCTGGCTTGATTGTCCGCTGACTCCGCTTGGTGGCTCTTTTCTTTTCACCCGGCGGAAAAGGACTGTTGAGTTGGCGGTAGATGAGGAAATTGGTGAGAATGCGACTGGGACTCCAAGGAATACCATCGGTCCACCTCTTGATGCCTGAGGTAGCCTCCTCGTACACGAAGACGTTGCCGCTAACAATGAGTTGATTGCGCTCTCTGTCGTGAGGACGGCGGAAACAATGGGCCAAAGTGCCACTGAAGCAAGCCTCGAAAATAATCAAAGCGTCCTTGGTGGTCTCGATGTGGCCCCGCCATGTGGGCACGCACGCAGGGGCCTTCCCAACACTCATATCGCAGACGCTTGTCTGCTTGTTTTGATTTTTTGATGAGTGAAGGAAAGAATGACGTAAAAGATGCAAAGAAAGTGTATAATATCGTAGATTTGGATTGAGGGAGCCTCAGACGGGCAACGCTGTGAGAGCGCGCAGTGTAGGAAAGTACATAAGATCGACGGCGAGAGGCACCAGCGCAGAGTGATTGAAGCTTGAACGACACTACCGGGAAGATTGAGTTTCGGTAATATTTAAGTCGGCGCAAGAGCTCTTTTTATTTTTTTCAATTTTTTTTTTTAAATGAGGGTCTACGAATCTCTTTTAAAGAATTCGGACCTGCATCCCCTGAATTGCTCAAATCGTGATACTGTATGGTGTCAGGTTGAGTTTTGGAAACCGTCAGATAGACGCGCTTCGTTTAATGTGAAATCATGTGGTCCAAGCTTGTGGTGTTATGATGCTCGGGGTCTTTCGTGTTTTGGGGGCAGGGGGGAGCAATGACGCGTGTGTCGAATTTTACCCGGGGCCTAACAGTAATAAGGCGCATCGACAAGCTGGATAACCGTCACCCGTCAAACTGGTGGCAAAGAGGAGAATTGGAGTATCGATAACAGGCTGGGGAAAACGGTGCATGTTAACAAGCACGTCCAAATCCAACATTATATTGGGTTATTTGGACCTGAGAATAAGAAGTCATCGGGAGATATGTACCTACCTTATGTTAAAACTATGCTAGTCATCCACTTGTGCTACCGTCTCTGGTATCTTCCGGTCGACTAACCCTGCCCACTACTTTCGGTGGGGATTAAATGATGGGATGATTACTTTAAGATACGGTAAAATAAGTACCACAGGTACCAGAAGGTAAAATGGGTAAATACTTTAATGGGTACCTTTGGTAGAAGTCTGAACTCTGAGTAGTGGAAGTCTGTGCGGCTATAAGCTACAGGCTAATTCAAGTGGCCTGCCGTTCATAAGAGCCGGCTGTTGGTTGATCGACCGCTGATTTTGGATTTTTCATCTTCCTTTTTCTCTATCTTCTTTTCCCCTATGATATTGGACGGCAGCATAATGGACAATGATGTTCTCCATGTAATTGGCTAAGCTAAGAACCATATGTCTCCGCAGGTCCCCTGAAACTGGCATGACGTGAAAAGGCCGCCATGCATCTGCAAGCTAGAGACATTTTGTATCTGAGAAAATTTGGTTATGGCTTGAATGACGAGAGAATTTTGTAAAATGAGTATCGAAGTGCATGTGACGCCTGGACTTGCCCTAACAAAGTACGAGTACATATCACAGTACTGCTACTATTATGTACCACCGCTACGAGTACGACTACCTTCTACTTTACTACTTCATCCCCTCCTCCCTGTTGGAATTGGAAACAAGGAAGAGGAAAACGCTCTCGCGGATAGACTTATCTTTAGCTTGAGGCAACTCTTGATTAAATCTTGTCAGATCCCAGCATATATCCCATCCGCCTACGTTTGACCTGTGAGTCCATGTTTCCTCTAGAGGCCCGCATAATTGTAATTATGCACAAAGCACTCTTGCCGACCCTCCGAAATCGAATGATCGACGCCTCCCAAGAAGTTGAGAAGCCCCCTATCCTACGGTGAGGCTGCCTCGCTTCCTTTTGGAACCGCCTGGAGAACCAGTGACCCTTGGATATGGCGCAGAATCTGGCATTTGATCGATTGCCTCCACGCTCTACCACCAAAAGTAGTGTTAAAGAAATCAAGGTCGCAGTAGCACGGCAAAACAGACAGATCAGGCGAACAAGTCGGAGACGGCGGAGAGATTTAGGAAGGCGATGGATGGGCATCCGCCATCGTACATGCAGCCACTGATTCGCCAAATGCGCCTGAGCGGGGGAGCGGCGTAGGGGGCAAAAAATGGGGATTGGGGTGACGGCTCTGGTTCCAGTGGACTGTGGACTTATTAGTGGTGGCTGGTTCGGTCCAGGCCCTCCCGGGCTCCAACGGAATACACAGTGTGCGCCTTAGAGACCCTTCTTTCCCAGCCTCAAAAGATTAGCAGCCGGCTCGAAAAAAACAACCTCTTGCCAGCGTACTCGTACCATTCATTAATACCTATTACCATTTACCACTTTTCTCCTGTTTGGATAATGCGGGGGCAGAAAACGGTTTTGCCTCGCTCTACGGAGTAGGTACCCTCTACTCTATCCGTAGTCTCTAGAGTATATACCCCGCGTACCTAACCCTTTCGTAAATTACTCATATCCAGACCTTCAGAGCTGCAGTATGGAGTGCATGGGGCGACTACTAGCCGCGTCAGTCTATCATGCCTACTTACTTATTCTATGAGGATGCATTTTCACAGCGCGTTGAAAATCCTTTGAAGACGCATCTAGTGGCCAAAAGCCTTGGCAATCTTCTTTTCTTCGACCACCTTCACATATACGCGACTGGATTTCACGTACTCGGTGTCACCTTACTTTGCATGATCGTCACGGATTACAGAAGTCAAACACTCAAGCTTCCCGGAACTCTCGCGGGAGATGGCGAACATCAACCCAATCCGATACTGGGGCAAGGTTTCACCATTCGAACCTCCTGGGCTAATAAGGTGACGATACCCAGAAGAAGTCGAGGGAAATGACCAAAGTCTCTACTTCCTCGAGACCTATGCCTCTTCGACTTCGTCTCAATGTGAAACCAATCCATACAGATCCTTCTTTTCTACCAAGGAAGCAGAGTAAAATCAGACACTTCACCCTGTTAACGAGGGTTGTCTGTAATTGAGCTTGACTATTTTACGTTTCACATTCATCACTAGGTACGACCACCATGGACTCGAAAGGAAAAGCCCGGCTCTGTGCCTCATTCGTTCCTCGAGATTTGCAGACACATCAAGATGCATACGGACAGTGGGGTTAAACCCCCACGGTGAATAACGTTCCTGCATTCAGTAACCCGATTGTGTGCGAGCTCAACTAGGCGATGGCTGACGGCTTTTTTACCTATTGGTTACCAAGAATGTCGTAAGCGTGGCGAGCTGCCAGGCATTTCAATACCAGCTAGAAGGATTCATCAAGTATTGCCAGCTTCGGTTTCGATAGGCTGTGTTTATGAAGATGGCGGCGAATCATCAACGTTGACCGATAGAAAAATGAATCCTTCAGGGTGATGTTGGGCTCCAATACAGCATGCACTTACGCGTGCAGCCGTCACAAGGCCTCGACGATCATCACCCTACAGATTATGGTACTACCCTTTCCGTCCTGATTCTCGGCAGCGGACGCTGCCGTTCACTTCACATTGACATTGATTTGTTATCTCAGCACTTTTCACAAGGTACCGTAGGATCTGTCGCCAAGGAAGCCATTGCGGGAGGATCTTCATTCCGTCCGTCGCATAGGTTATCGCAGAACAATGAATCGCTTAAGATAGGCCAACGGCTCAGCACACACAACTGCTTCAGACTACTCACCGTTTCTAACGGACAAGGGAGGGCCATTTCAGCAAAAGGAAATTCGCGATGAGATCCAAACTTGGTTCTCCACTTTGTAAAACGCGCAACCAGTCACACGCAAGTTTCGTAATCCACCTTCTCTTTCCTCCAGCTCGTTGTTCATTTTGGACACTAAGTAGATTCGGCTCTACTCATCACATGCGCTGCGCTTTCAGTGGGCAGGGCCGCAGAGCAAGCTGCTTCTGTCGGGCTTGACAATGGTTTACTCTCACTCCACTTAGATAACATCAAAATGGCAGACCTTGTTAGGATTGGCACTGTCATTCAAACAGTGATTGAAAGGGTCCGGTTCGTTGTGTTCCTGACACGCTTGTGGGTCACTAAGTGAACAAAAGCTCAATCAGCGACCCTGGTGAGTGTCTACGCTTTGGTGTCAGTGCTTACTCATTCTCATTTTCCAAACATATGCCACTATTAAGGACTGTCGTTAGCATGTCCTATACGTTATGTCGCATCTATGCTTGCTCGGCGAGTATGGTAATCTTTAACCAATCGCTACTATATATAGATATCTAATTTCCTCAGTCGAAAAAATGTTCGCGTCACATGACCTCAATCTCGCTCTCTCTTCACCAGGAAATTATAAGCGAGCTCTTGGATTAGCTGTCTATCAGCCCAAGCCGGATGAGACGGGAAGGAAGAAAGGCGTTTTCAGACGCCTGGTGACGCGGCAGAACACGAGGTTGTAATACGGAAATGTTTCACTTTCTCGTCCCATGTTACTCACTCACTAAGATCTTATGAGGTTGCAAAATTGAAGAAGTTGCGGAGCCAAGTCCGGTACAAGACAGAGACCCACCTAAAAACAGCCTCACGGGGAACCTACCAACAAACGCTAAACCTTCACTGTTGGTAAGTGGTAACAGCGCTAACTTTCTGATTTTAAAGCACAGACGGTGAAAATCTTCTCGGCGCTTGATCAGGCAGACAAAGGCATCGGCTTCTCCATAAGTGTTCAGGCAAGTACACGTGGTTCAAGCACCATACATACCTGATCACATGCCGAGTCGACGTTGATCACGGCAGCCACCTACATTTTCTGTGCGCCTTTGAGATGCACTTCCATTTTGGCCGGGGTGAGCTGCGTGGGGGTCATATCACAAACATCACATAGAGGTCTTCAGAACGGTCTGACTGCTCACCGTTCTGAATACCTCGATTTTCACCTGGCCTGTCAGCTGCACCTTCCTTCTCAAAGCTCAGGTCTACGTTTCATTCCGGGGCTTGGTCATGTTCTTCGTCATTACCGAAGAGACTGCGAGCTCTCTGGCTATCTGTTCAACATTTTGCCACAATTGGAAGCGCCGAGATAGCTCGTCTCACTTTTGAAAACTAAAATCGATAATAATCTGTAGAAGCTAGCAATATTATTCAGCAACAATTTGATTCGTCTTATCATAGTCCAAAGATGTCAGCGTTCTTTGCGGAGACGATCTCCTTGATGAGTGATCGCTCCTCAGCCTCTTATAATTTCACCTTTATGAAATTCCAAAGCTTTTAGATGGCTTTCTGTTCAGCGATATCATACGAGTGTGTCATACAGTGGACATCGAACTCATCTTTGCGTTTTCAGCGAGCACCCCATGGACTTGATGACCAGTACAGCTATCCGTGAAAGCATTCAAACTCGCCTGCCTTGCCCCTCCTCCTCGAACCAGTGAAGGCGCTGTAACAACCGATTTGGTCGATCAATTTGCTGTCATCGCTGGGATGACGAGAACTTTGGAATATCAGACAGCGTTCAATCGATTCCTCGTGGATGAAGAGTTCGTCGCCTATTACTAGTACGCACTTGACAAATCCTGCTGCTGCTGCAGACGAGCAAGCAACTTGGGCTCGTATCGAATATTCAAACGTGAGTGCACACGCATGCAACGCGTATGAGGCACACTATTCATCATGGATATATTTGCAGATCGAACGTGCAGAGGCTTCCGAGAGTCAAGTCTGATGGATTTTTACTTCTAGAGAACGCGAGAAAGCTCAGCTGAAATGACATCTTGGACAGATTTGAAGGGCCGACAATCTTTTCAAATACTTGACTGTGAACGCCATCCGTCACAGTGCTGTCCAATTCTATCACTTTGATTCGGCACTTCCATTCCCTCTCGCACTGAACCTCACTACCATCCTCACTCTAAAGGTGGGATCCCGAGGTCCTAGCAAAAGGAGATACGTCATCTTATAGGGAAGCTACGTGAGGCTTTGGTTCGAGTCAACGTTCGGAAAGGTTCCCCCCGTCGTGATTGAGGGTGTGGAAGTGAATCAGCCTTCATCAACTCGCGCTCAATGTCAACGCGGAACATGGGCCATAATCCACCAAATCCAGGCAGCAGCCAGCACCATGCACAAAACGGACGTCAGATCCCAACCCGGACCGCCAGCGCCAGACTCAATTCAGGACCAACTACAAATCCAGAACGAACATCCAGGCCAATCATTTTATCCATTCACTCCACCCTCTTGCATTTACCATCAGCTACCTCACTCTGCATTTTATCCAGTCACTTCACCCTCTTACATTTACCTTCTTCAACTGCCTCACACTAAGCTGGGTGGACTCATGTTTGAAACCCCGCGCATTGACATAGCTACCACAGTAGCAGAACTACCCAAGTGGTTTTCGAAGGTAGAGACGTACGAGGGTCGGGGCTTCTCCCGGGACGAAATCGAGAGTCATTTGGTGGACTGGTCAAGAGTTGGGGTGGAAAAGGGCCATCGGTGGAGATTCCCACCCACCGTTCAATGTTCTCCTAGGCTTAGCGTCGAAGGAATACGCCAATATCTGCCCAAGCCAGAGGCCCTTCTCGATGCTTGGCGACTTGTTACTTGTTGAACACCTCATTCCAGACTCCGACTCTAAGCGGCTTAATCAATACTCGAACCTGCCCGGACGTCGCGTTGCTCATAGATCTGCAAAGACAGGTTCTCCGCAGACTGTCTCCTCTACATACCGGAGTATACCTCGTAACATCTCAACGCTTAGGCCGAGGAAGATCGTCGGAAACAGTCACGACGGCCACGATGAATCCAGGCAGACTCCCATCGAATTAGTGGCCACTGCCCGTGACCTGCACATTAGAGACCTAATGGTATCTCTCCTCATTGATAAACCAGTCTGGGGTAAAGGTACTCCACAATCCTCCTGTAGGCAAGACCTTCACGGGCAATCCCCGGTAACTCATTGGAGATCGCCTGGGTCTTTCGCCGTGTCGTCTTCGAACCGTGGGCATATGAGCAAAAGGTGTCGAGCCACCGAACAAGCGAAACAAGAGATTCGAAAGCTTCACGCGGGGTGTCCGAGCCATATGCGGTGAAGCAGGTGACGCAGGTCGGTCGGACTTTATTCTCTCCATTTTTGCCTCTAGCAGTCGCAACCGATTCAAAATCCAATTCAAAGCATTTTTTGTGCCGTTATCTGTCTCACTTTTTTCCCAGCGTCAATTCCACTGCCTCACTTCGCCGGCTTGGTCGAGGTCTGGCTCCCCGAGGTATACGAAGCAGTATCGTATGCTGCAAGTCCAACATCACTCTGCTCCTTCAGTCTCCGACGGCTTCTTTGCTGCAGGAAGAATCCTCTACGTTTGAGGATTCTTTGTGTCAATCCGCATCGAGGACATCCATGGCACTGACGAGATAGTCAAGGGCGGGGCAGACTGGGCATTGGGCTACGGGTATCTATCGACAGGAGAGTATACGGGGTGCGATTCTCCTTGTTCTAACTGACTGGAGGCATCAGAGGCCTGACGTGGAACCCGCAGGTCGGCTCCTGGCACTGTTGGCGGAAGAAATGGTCGATGCGTGAGATGGTCGACGACAGATGCGTGCCTCACGATCAGAGCGAAAAGGATTTCGACTCGCAAGTCGTCGGCGATACTGACTCTCCGTATCGACGTCGATGTGGTCGCTGTCATTGCTGGTGTTGCAGATATGGCCGGCGTTGCTCTTTCACACTGAGTCATGTTGCGTCGACTTTGTATTTCTGTACGTTGAATCCGGAAGTTCTGGTTCGAAACCGTCATCATCATCATCTTTCTGCGAGTCTTAGATCTGAGCGCAAGGAAGCACGCAGCGAAACCATCAAATCGCTGGACTCGTCGCTCCCTTGGAATCGGCACCTTCGCCTGCGCCAGGCGACGCTGCTGGGCTTGAACAAGTGGTTCGAGTCAGAAGGAACTCTTCCTACATTTGCAGGATTCCTCGGTTTTTGAAGTAAAGAGCACTTTGCATGGGTGTGCTACTGGTGTGGAGGTGTGGGTACTCATGATTTCTCGGCTTTGTCTGAAGACCAGCTATCATTGCAATCTTTTCATGATGAATGTATTCGTAGCAGATGCTCTGATCCAAACTGCGTAATTTTTTAGATTACAGACCCCCAACCCTTTTTCGATCATGGGCTGAAAACGCACCAATTTCGTCGGCTCGGATGCTGGTCGAGCTTTCATTGCCGGATTCCATAGGCTCATGTCCCCAATCGTTCGTCCAATTGTCTCTGGAATGTAGACGCATGTAGAGAACAACCCTTCCAAATTGGCAAGCCAGTAGACTTCGCGCTGAATACTCGCTAGAAATACCCCACTCTCCGTTGGAATGTCCCAATATCAGACTGAGAAGCCAAAATTTCGTACGTCGCGCGCCTATATTGTTTCGAATAGTTGCTGCTCATGCACGAGTTTGAACTATCAAGGCAAAGCCAGAATACAACGCGAAAATTTCAGCTGCGACCAGTAAAGGGTTGCATCAGCGACGTTGAAGACTCGGAATCAGATTCTTCGCAGAACTTAGATCCTTTGTACAGTTCAATGAGACATCACGTCGGTAAGAAAAACAAAACTAGCTCTGCTTACCTTGAGTTTCCAGAATCAGACAAGCTGCCGGCTCACTGAGCTGAACAGACTCAATGAAAGAGGACGAGCGAGATTCTTGCAGACAGTCGCGGGCGGTGCAGGCCCAGCACAATGACAAGAAGATTCGCCAGACGCCGATCTTCTCCCAAAAATTTGCCTATTTGCTACTCCTCGTGCCCAAGAAGACGTGAAGTGATGGTCTTGGACCCTCATATGTCAGTATTCGCACCAGCGCGCAGTATGAACAGTGATATCGTTAGGCAAATGAACCATTGGTGCTGCAGAAAGCTTTAGGAAAAGAGCCCACACTGTCCTACATATTGGGAGTTGAGAAACGCGCAAGCCGCTGCTTACCTTGAGGAATCAACTTATGTGTTTTTCCCACATGAAACTCAGTGGGATCGCAAGTTGACGTGTAATTTGGGTATCGAAGCCGGAGTTCGACTCACAGAGAAGCGCATACGACGGATCTTCGTCATTTCGTTTGCTGGGCTATCGATGAAGCCCCAGGATTTTAGCGATTCTGATGAATTTGCGATCCCAAATGCTCCTGTGGCATGTGTGAACTTTACTCGCTGTTTGACACGAAAGCATTGCATACCAACACAATACAGGATTCCTTGCCGTGCATGACGAAGAGAGTAATTTCCTGTCGTGAGTGAGAAAAGCTGTATGCATTATACGTAGAGTGAAATGATGACCCTAAGACGGGCTCTCCCGACAGTGACAGTGCCTTTCAATTGATCACTCAATCACGGAATTGCCACAGAGCTGAGTCAAATACAGGAGACATCTCTGATACATGAACGGGCCCCTCTCGATAGAGTCATATTTCTGAGCCAGATGGTCTGCTACTGAGCTGGGAGGATAGCATTAACGTCAGTCAACGCCAGGAAGGAAAGGGTCTGTAGCCTGTAGACTGGACACTCGCTACCATATCAAAAGCCAATGTGGATCCGGCAAAGTTGAAATTACCATAGACGCCATGGTCCTGGTTTCACCCATTTGTTCCAATCTTCTGCGAAGCAGTAAAACACTTGTTCAACACTATCCCTCCGTTATAAGATCTTAGATTTATAATTCTTCTATATAGATCTATCTATTATTTAATCTTTTCTTACGACTGGTGCGATAATATATGGAGGTCAGCCCTGAACGCCAAGACTCATATCGGATGACGCCCTGCATACAAAGCTGAGGCTGCCTTCCGAAAGTAGGGTTAGGGTTTTGTTCAGGAGTTTACGTGCAGACCTCCGTAAGCGTTAATTTTTAAAATAAATAGCTGCTTACGAGGTGGCCATCTGCTTGTGGATCGTCCGCGCAGGAGTCGCTGCGCCAGGTAGGATGCGATGAATATCGTGCATCAGAAATTCAGACTTGTTTTACCTTGCCAAGAAATGCCAAGAAATGCCAAGAGTAACATCGGCTCGGTAGATCTGCCGAGGTGCCGATGGTTTTAGAAAGGTGCAGCCCGACCCCGGGTCCAGGCCAGAGTGCCAGACAGGATTCGTGCCTCCAGCCAAACCCAATCCCAACCTCAAACCCTGCCGATATTTGGATACATATCCTGTGCATTTTTAAGAGTCGTCGTGCTCTGTATCTGAATCTTAGGTCCTGCACTACCATTCTAGATACCTTATCTGGGTCGGTTCCTAGTCCTGTGACGATGCAGGCTCAATTGCCATCACCAACTCGCAGCATTCGCCTCTAGGCGTGTTGTCTGTGCGCTGAGCCCGCAAGCAAAGCTGCTCAAGAATCTACAGAGACAATTTCCGGCACAGCTCGCCAAGCAGTCATGGATTCAGACGCGACCATGCGTCAACTCGAGCCCCGTTGGAACGCCGGGATGATCGCGGCATCCATTGCCATCTCCTTCCTGGGGGCTTTCACCTCTACGCAACTGTTCGTTCCTTATTATCACTTCTACCTTCTTTCCACTTGAAACCTGACACTTTTCGTAGTATGTGCCAGGCGAGAATGTCCCTTCACTTCTCAAGTGTGCTCATTTGGACCATACTAGGAAGCCTCACCTTCGGCTTCTGCTCGATCTGGAGCCTCCACTTCGTCGCAATGTTAGCATGCGAATTGGATCTCCCAATTGGAATCGACGTTTCCCTGACGATCCTCAGCGCTGTTCTCGCCGTCTTATTTACCTTTGCAGCACTGGCATCTGATCTACTATGGGATACATATACAAGAAGCAGACGGAGAAGTTATCGAGCTCTGAGAAGAAAACGAACGACGAGCTCCTCGACGAAACGTTCGAAGTTGAGTGAGCGTGACCCCTCATCCGAACGCCTCTTGCATCCCATCGAGGAGGAGGAGGGAGAGGAATATGAAGAGGAACGCTACGATCAGGATGCAGAGGATACACAATCGCCACTACCTTTAAAAAATCCCTCCGAACAAGACAGAAATGGGACATCCAAACCTGATACCCCGCCCGAGACTCCACCTATCTCTCCGCAGCCCATCCTCCATCGTGACCCAGGACACAAGTTGTTGGGTTTGCATCTGAACGGATCAGCTGTCGAAACGCCAACGAAGCTCTCAGCCCAGGTTCCAGAACACATAACACCAACGCGTGTAGAGAGTTCCGAAAGTTCGACAGGATTCCCAGGGTTCCCAAGATATCAGAGAAGGTCGAGTGATCAATCAATATCACGGCGATCTGATTCGTTTATGGGGTCAACTTATAGCTCCTACGGTATCAGTAGTATTATGAATCTCGCATACCGAAGTACATCGCCTGCAAAGAATGCGTTCATAACAACTGGCGAAGCACTTTACGCAGGTTGTACATGGAGGAATATCATCAAAGGTTTCTTATGGAGCTTGGCCATCACAAGCATGCACTACGTTGGCATTGCTGCGCTGCGTATTCCACAGGGAGACTTCACTCTTAAACCACCGCTCGTCATCTTGTCCGGTCTGATTAGCTGGGCCGTCTGTCTTGTCGGATGCGTCTTGATGTCCCAGATAGAAACTCACTTGGCCCAACAGTTCCTCTTCGCGTTCGTAGCATGCAGCGGCGTCGCTGCAATGCACTTTACTGGTACGTTTGTTTAGACTAGCATCAAAAGCCACTGTTGACACGTTCACAGGAATGCGAGCTGCAACGTACGTACATTTAGGAGTAAACCCTTTTCCTTTGATATCAGACTTGAGCTACCAGCCATTTTTGGGGAGTAATGGGCTGGTTCTACTCTTTGAATTTGTCTTTCAAGGGGGCTCAAAGAGATGATTACCGGAGCAAAAGGCTCTTTCAGCTCTCCAGACCCGTCTTGTATTCAAGTCACAGGCTATGTTTGGGGAGTAAAAAGCTCTTCTACACTTCAGGGCTAGATTCTATTTTGATTCACCAAGCTATGTTTTTGGAGGATACGATTCTTTCTCCTCCGAATACTTGTATTGTTACTCAGTTTTATGCTTTGGAAAAGCGATGCTAACCCTGAATTCTGCGTAGATTCTGGTCACACGCCGAACCATCTGACAAAAGAGGCTATCCCCCTGCGCTAGCTGTTGCTATTGGTAGTATCGCCATCACGACGTGTATTGCCGCCAACTTTCTCTTGGCACATGTGGCAACGATCTCGCGCAACAAGCTGGCAGAGATTGTAATGACACGGAAGCAATTATGGAGGACTATTGCACAGAAGGAGAATGCAGAAGCTGCCGCTGCCGCTAGAAGCGACTTCATAGCGTCGGCTTCCCACGAGATCAGGACCCCCCTCCACCACCTCCAAGGTACGAAAGGCTCGTTTCACACCTAAATCTTGTCTTGTAATCCAGACTGTTACATCAAGAAATTCTTACTAACCCTGCAATTTGCAGGCTACGGCGACTTGCTATCCCGAACTGAGTTGACTGAAGAAGGCCGCATACTTCTCTACGCAATCCAGCACGCCACAAAGACGCTTTCCTTGAGTATGTTGGAAGCAATTGCTGTTGTTCACTTCATACTGATCGTTTCACAGTCACGAATAACGTACTGGATTGGTCAAAGTTAGAAAAGGATGCCGAGGCCGTTTGCCGTCCTGTCGCTCTAGACATGAGAACCGTCTGTGAATCAATTCTAATGCTTCTGCCCAACAAAGATGACGAAGCAGATGTAAATCTCATGGTTGTTGTGTCTGCGACTGTACCACATTCACTCTTCCTGGACGAAACTTACATTCAGCGGATCCTCATGAATCTTCTTTCCAACGCTATGAAGTTCACTAGGTCTGGCTACGTCATGTTGTTGATAGAGATGAAGAACGACAAGCTTGTTGCCACGGTCAAAGACACAGGGACCGGCATTCCCCCGTCATTTTTGCCTCAATTGTTTGAGCCTTTCAAACAGGCAATAACTAGAGGATCGCAAAGAGGAACGGGACTAGGAATGAGTATCGTCAAACAGCTGCTACACAAAATGCAGGGGACGATTGAAGTAGAGAGCAGACATCCAGATACAGCGTCAGTGGGGCCAGGTCAGACCGGCAGTACTTTCACCGTTACATTACCCGCGCCGTTGTCTAGTACGCCAGATCCTGAGCCCTTTCTTACCGAAGCACTTCCTAGCATTGCGGTGTTCCATGGGGATAACGAGCGATCTTTTGAAGGACTGCGTACCGCTTGGGAGACTTCTGGATTTGACGTTGTGAGGGTCAGAGATTTCTCTCATCTCTCTGACTCGGAATGGAAGTATGTATGGGCAGACTTACCGTTCTTGAAAGGAAACCCGCGTTGTCTCCAACAACTCCTCGAGCAGGATCGGTGGCAGGTCCTTGTGCCATACGACACGCAAGAGGCGCTACGGCAGACCCCTAGTGTACTGTGCGGGCCACGTCTGATCCGTTTGCAAAAGCCATTGCTATGGCATACTTTCGCTGATCAGATCGCCTCTGCCGGCGAGCCCTCTAATAATGCCACTCTTGCCAGAACAGTCCGATTTGCACCGCAGGTTGACATTATGGATGGCAACGACAAGGAACAGCCTCAGGAAGCTACAGCAAAGAATTCGGTAATACTTTTAGTTGAAGATAATCCGGTATGATCTTTGCTATGTCGTCTTTAAAAATCTGCTGACGTCTACCTTAGATCAATCAGAAACTCGGCAAGAAGATGTTAACAGCCTTGAAGTATCAAGTTTTGCTTGCAAATGACGGCGAGGAAGCTATCGAGCAAATTATGAAGCACGATGCGATCATAGACGCAATACTAATGGACCAGTCCATGCCCGTCAAGGATGGCATCACCGCAACGAGGGAGATACGTGCAATGGAAACAGCTGGAACACTTTCGCGGAGAAGACCTATCATCGCTGTAACCGCCGTTGTCAGTGCTCAAGCTCAGGCCTTGTTTAAAGCAGCCGGCGCGGAGGACTTCCTTACAAAACCATTGTCCCTGTCGAAGCTCGAGCAGACTTTGGCGATATATTTGCCTCAGCAGTGAAGACGGAAAGCAATATGCGAGCTGATATAAATGTCAAAAGACGAGAAGCAGGATACACCTTCGACTTCTGTGACTCTGCTCTACCCTGCCCATCGTCCGCGGCGTCCTCCGTTAGCAACAAATTCAAGAAGAGATTGCAAAGCACAGTCCGCAGAGCATGGCAATCGATGAGCGCCGAACGAACACGAGTATACCAAACACAAGAGTCGCGGATTCATTTGGTACACATGACTTCCCAGGGGTGAGTGAAGTACTTGCTACCGTAATTGACCGCAACACCCAACATTGAAAGATGACTGCTAAATGTTTTGCAGCGCATACCTCGGAAGGCAACAAAGTTATAGCCATCAAAGGCTTTTACGCAGTAGCAACGGCCAAACCTTCCGTAACCACCTCAACGACTCAAGTGACCCAAACTGCGCGGTTTTCATCGTCCCCTACAATCACGCCTTATATCAATATCTACGATCTCGCCTTCTCTGCAACTGAACCTATCTCGGCCGGAACGGAACTGACGTTCAGCTACGTGGACGATGATAAGACCGACATCATCAGAAGAAAAAGCTGATGAGATGCAGAGGGAGAACGGTTATCATCCTGTAAAATGTCTGTGTGGGAGTACTCGCTGCCGGGTATATTTCTTCACTTGAGGACTTCAAAGGAGGCGAAGTTATGATTGTCAGGTACTAGCCAACAGTACCAACAGGCCAATGCTGTCTCCCAAAGACTCTAGCTCTTGACACAGAGCTGGCGCATTACGCTGAATTGCATTGAAGAATGCCGCTGCTGGGCACTGGCGATGAGCCCTTGGGATCCTCTACTCGGAGTACGACATACTGCAAGCCTCGCATGTGCCGGGTGGTCTACGCTCCTAGCCATTCAGTGTAGCACGGACAAAGCGAACCTCGCGGGGCCGATTGATTGTATGTTGCAGAAGGCGAAATAGACGTCGCTAGGTGTACGTACGGTTGTTTCTTTCAATCGATGGAAGTAAGGGAACCTGGAATTTGTTTTGCTGTGTTCGATGGATTCAGACGTGGGTAAGTAAATGTAACAAAAATCATGCGTAGAGGGACAAAGCGGCTAAGCGAGCATCAGGGCGATACTGTTGCAACGTAATTTTTAAACGTCTCATACTTTAGGCGCAAGGCCAGAAAAAGTTGAAACATATTACAAAGTATTCCTAGAATAATTGTCAACTTACTTGAGAGATCAGCATCTTTTAATCAAAAGAGTCGACGTTTTCTGGTAGCTGACCACAAAAGTATGCATGAATGAAAAGGAGGGAGCTCTTACATGCCACTTTTATACATCGCATTTTTTAAATTGTCACACCTTTCAGACAAGGGTGCCTGGATTTTTACTTAGGACCGGTTTCAAAACAAACTCTACTTGGGATGTTCTTTGCCCTCTATGCATGGGGAAATGTGTGGGTGTACTCTACTCTACCCTACTCTACCCGGACGGCAGGAAAAACCCCCCCCCCCCCCCCCCTTCTTGCTGGGATTTCAGGAACTCGGGAGGGGCGTATTGGGGTGCTGTACGGTTTGCGGGGGTTGAGAAGAATGCGGGTCAAGAGAGAGAGAAAGAGAGAGAGCGAGGGCAAAAAAGTACGGCGTCTTTTTTTTCCCCCCCTCGGTCAGTTTGGTGGGGAAAACGGATAACAAAACTAGAGACACAAAGGCAGTCCTTCCACGTTGGATACGGCATGGTTCAGCGCTTTTACGTCTGCTTCGCGTCATGGCGGATCGTGTCGACGCGTATCGTCGATGCGGAGGTGTGGGTGGGTGGGTGGGTATGGACTTGAATTCCTTCGAGCCGGACCTTTCTCTCGCCTTTTTCCCCCCCCCAATGATCCTTGTCTCGGTCCAGTAAGGGAGATTGATCCTCGGATAGACCAGCTTCACGCGAGCTTAAGTAAGGTAGTCATGGTTCTACAGGCTATTGAAACCTCTCTTCCTCGTCCCACCACCAATGAGCAAGAGCTTTTGGATACGGAGGGGCGGGACAACGTCCACGGGCCACCACAACGCCAACTGTCTGTCTGGTTCGCCAGCCCCCCCCCCCCCCACATCGTCAGACAGGCCCCTTCCTACTCAGGCAAAGTCTCTTGACCCTGGTGTTGGTGGGCTTTGGGCCTCCGGCTGCACTTCTCGGCCACGAACCAGGAGACGGAGCTCTTCCGTCATCTGGTTCTGCAGCGCTAGCTGCTCACGTTGCATGTCATACAACTTGGCTGAAGCGAGGGTGGCTTGGGCGTCTCGGACCTCCTCCACCGCGCCGACCAACTCGCTCCTCAACCGCTTCCTCTCCGCCTCGTTGGGACCGGCTTTGAGGATGGTTCTGATATCGTGTTGTAATCCTGGTGGGTAATTGTCAACAGTCCGATACCAATGTGGGTTCTTCGAAAAGTTTTTTAGGGCTCACGTTTCTTGCTGCCCTCATTCTCCTGCATCACAGTCCCGGCCCAATTCATGTAGTTCGCTATGGCCGCGTTCATCTTTGCGAGCTGGGGCAAGAGCCTGTCGTCGTGGACCTCATGTTCGATGACCCAATGCTTCGACAGTGCTGTGTAGGAGCGTTCGGCGTATTGCAGGTCATTGTAAACCTCGTTGTTCAAGTCCCTCGCTCTCTGTGCCATCACGAGGACATGCTCAAGGTTTATCATTCCGAAAGCCTAGACAGAAGCTCGGCATTAGCCGCGGTAAACCCAGTGTAGGTGATGGATGCAGCCGTACCAAGCTGGAAACCCCACCAAACGCGGACAGTCCATTCGAAAGAAATTTCGCTCCGCCTTGAGTAGGCATATACTGCCTCTTTAGTGTACACATGGACTCGTCAAATTGTGCAGAAGAAGACTGAACGACTCGTGATCGTGATTCAAAGAGTCCCTGGTCATCAGTAGGCGGTCGTCCTGCTTGCAGAGTTGACACTACACGTCGTAGCGGCACCGTCGACTCGGGTTCTGGCTCCCAGACTGCTCCTACAGATCCTTCTTCGAGGTCTCCAAGCGTCAGACTGAGCACAGAGCCCGAGGACTTGAGCAGATTGCCTATTTCCTCTGCTTCATATGCAGAAGAAAGGGAGAATGCGGTCGTCTCGACAGACTCTGATGGACTTGAGGATGAAGTGTGTCGCGAGCTTGAGCCGTGATTGACAACCCATTCTGCGAAGATATTAAGATTCTTGAGCCGACGGCCTGCTTTCTCAAAATTCCTTTCCATGTTCTCCAGTCGCCTGTCTTGCTTCTGGACCAAAGCCTTGTTCTCGAGGACTTGACCCATGATACCTGCACTTAGTCTCCTGCTTACCATAAGTAATGCTTAGCTGTGAAGGTGGATACAGTCAACTCACGCCGAAAAGATGTCGACTATCAAGAGCAAGGTCGTCTTCTCTTGCTCGATCCTTTGCAAGCAGTTTCGCATTTGGTCCTCATTGAACGAAGCTTTCACCGAGCTCCACGCTTTCTTGACAGCCTGTTGGTTAGCGAAAGCGAGGCCAGACGCATCGACTTTGGCCTTGACATTCCCAAAAGCAGCTGTGCAGCTCGTCAGGCTTTCCTGGATCGCTTCCAGCTGGTTGTCCTCGGCTATGGATACGAAATTCTGATTGAGCAAACTTCCTTGGATCTGGGACAGCGCGATGTTCAGCGTGTATAGAGCAGATACGAGGTCTCTTGCAACAGCTGGAGCATCGTGTATGGAGCGGAAGAACTGATAGAATAGCTTCGAAGTCGTACCGGCGAGAGCTACTAGAGCTGCCACACCGGCGGCGGCAGAGAGCGGATCGAGCATTGTGAGCGGTCGGCGGCGATTTCTAAAAGAGGTCGATAAGACTAATGCTCGTCTGTCTAGGCGACACAAAGAGATCAGAGAATGGAGGTGAGAGCCTTGTTATGTAAGTATTCAGGTCGCAGCCTTGCCACCTTGAGTCATGGCATTGTTAGCTGCAAATTTGCATCAGGCTGAGGGAACTGCGAATGCGCCTTGAATGAGGCTTTGCATGGAGGGAGAGGCTTTGAGCTGAACCTGCAGGCGGTTCTTGGTCAATCTGACCAAAATTACTGTAAAGCCAGTCGTTTGGAAGGCTTAGATTCGGCCAGCCGCGTGATTCGACGATAGACTGAAGATGGATTGGATATGGTCTCACTGCAGCTGAGACGGAAACTGCAGCCTAATCAGCAAAGAATGTATCGGCAATGCGTCAATTCGCCATCATGCCAGGCAGACTCCCCGGCATATTCTCATATGTCCTATTCCTCCACCTCAGTCCCTCTTCAAACCCACTAGCGTAAACCGTCCCCCCCGTGGTTTCCTCCCTTTCTCTCCTCTCCCTGTCCCTCCTTCTCTCCTCTTCTACCTCCTTTCTCGCCTCCTCTCTCACGTCCCTCAGAACCTCCCTCGGCACAACTTCGTCATCGTCCGCAGATCCAGGAACTCGCGTGTTCTTCTTTCTCGGCCACAGACTTGGCAAGACGACTTGCTGCACCCTTGGCTCAACGCAGCGTTCATCTATCCAGGCGTGCAGTCTGCTTTCGACTAGTTGGGCGATTTTGGGGATATCCTGCAGGCGGGAGCGAGATCCAACCAGGGAACGCACACTAAGATCAAGGCGGTAGTCTGGGAGGAACGAGAAGGCGAGGGTGGTTGGTGTGGTTGAAGGTGGTTGGTGCGGTGCGCCGGACGGAGTGCTGGCGGGCGTAGGATGAGAAGGCAGGAAGGATATAGACAAGGTGCCCGAGAAACGTACGACCGAGACGGCCAAAGCGACCGGTAAGACAGCGGTGAGCGGCTTGGGGTAATTGAGTATAATCTTCGTCTCCACCCCCAACGTGAGGAAATCACTCAGATCCACATCCATACGAGCCTGTAGCCTGGGCCCCTCAGGTCCATTCGTATCACCTTCATCCACAGGATGCACTCGGCAATTGCTCAGAATTGGAAACTCTTCCCCCAGACTAATCTCCGTGACTTTGATATCCGACAAAAACCCCGGTTTCTGCTGCCCATTCAGGATCCCCGTCAGCGACTCCAAAATCGCATCATCATCATGGGCATCATTCCTGAACTGCGCAATCGTCTGCGCAATCAGGACATTAAACCAATCCAGACTCTCCGGTTGGTGTGAGTTGACATTGTAATAAGTCTTGGAGAGAATCGTAGCAGTCGTCAGTCTTGGCGGGGGCCGCAGGACGTGGGAGGCGGAGCGTTGGCTGTTGAGCTTGTGGGGGGTGGATGAGGAGGAAGTGTGAGACACGGAGCGGCTGCGATCTCGGCGGGCGAGGGCGCGTGCTGAGGCAGTGGTGTCGGGGGAGGGAGGGTCGCCGAAGATGAAGAATTTGATGAAGCAACCGATTAAGATCACGACGGAGAGTTGGCCGAGTAGGAAACCTTGGGTGAATGAAAGGCTAGGTACATCTCAATAAATTGTAGCCGATATTTTTAGTGTTCTAAGAACTCACGAGGACTGCTGTGGTGGGGCCTGCGGAGGAGAAGCATCTGGAGTGGTGTCAGTCACTGCACTCAGAGATGGATAGGGTTGCACGTACGTTGAAGGCTGCTCATGCTATCGAAGAGCGAGGGGATATATTATATCTGCACCCATCATAGACATTTTGTGATAGAGAGTACAAAATGGGGGTGTCAAAGTGAACAAGGAAACTCTAGCTCTTCAGCGCCAAGACTTGATATAGAGTAGAGTATCTCCAACTCCATCCCTTTCTCTATCGATATTCCTCTACGCATCAAGTGATTAGTTGGTCCGTCTTGACGCCTTCAGGCTTACTTTCTATGTTATTGCCCTTCGTCTAGTGGAGAAAGATAAAATATCAAACTGTTCAATTCTATTTCTCTAATTTGAAAGACGCCTTCAAACATCCCTATAGATACACTGAATAGGAACATTCAAAGGGATACCAGAGACTTCTTGTCACAATGCAAATAACCAGGCATCGACCGTTGGATATGAAGAATAGCTATCCAGCAGCTCTGGTCATCAGGTATCAATCTTACACCTAACGCCCTGCTCCTTAAATATTCTCTTAAAGCCACCTCTTGCTCTTCGTACACTCTGGTATTAGTCGTCCACAGTACTTGACAGGTCAGATTAAGATTTGAAGGAGTCCCTAGCGCTCTGCATGCTCGCACTCATTGGCGCTGGGTTCGTAGTCGGTAGTCCCCCTCCCATCTTGGCCTTCGCCGATTGCTTGACCTTCGCAAGCGCATACACGATTCCGCTAATGAAGCCAACAGCGATAGCAGAGACGGATGGAATCGTGACGGGGGCATCAAAGAAGATGAGACCGCTGACCGCAATGGGCAATTTGTTGAGTGCACCGACCATGGAGTATGTAGTCGACGAGGTGACACGAACACACCAGGCTGAGGTGTATGATATAAAGACCGAAGACAGACCAGAGAATACCATGGCTGCAATGATGTTGTTGCGCTGCTCGATCGGGAAATTCTTCGTCACGTTTTCGGAAGACCAATTTTCGACGAAGACGGAGGCGACGAGAAGGATGGGGATGGAGAGGACGTTGTTGTAGAACATAGCTGCGAACCAAATAAGCAACTTGTGTACCACAGACGTGAGATGTCACTTACTGTCAAAATCTTTGAAGTTTGTCAACTTGATCCGCTTCCGCATACCGAGCACATAAGCTGCGCTGCAAATACAATTCAACATCATCCACATGTATCCAGCATTGAGTGTTGAGATCCTCGCCGAAGCTTCATCGCTTGCGTGCCCGAAGCTTTGCAGTGCGTGTTGGATATCCGCCCAAGCGGCAATGACTGAACTAAGAACCATCAAGCCGAAAGAGAAGAGAGACATTCCGGTGACGGAGCCGCCGAACCATAGCACCTCGCCGTAGGCAATGAGAATGATGGTCAAGTTCTTGAATATGGTGTAGACGGGGATTGAGAGGAACTGAAGGGCCTTGGTGCTGGTGTATATCATCACGATGAGTGATAGTGATACGGGAAACCCTAGAAAGCTGTCAATTGCCGATACACCAGATCTGGCTTCTGGGAGAACCTACATTTCCTGGCCTCATCCGAATTGAAGTCTCGATACGTGATAACCCCAAAAGTCTTGCAAGTTTGAATAGCAATTACGCAAACCACAGACTAAGTCCACATCAGCACATCTTGTTCCCACGCCCTTCCATCTGCCGCTCACCTGAACGCAAAGCAGAAAGAAATTCAAATTGAACGACCCGGAGAGCACGTATTTGTTGGTCACAGTCATCAAGATGGAGGAAGCACAATAGCTGAGGACCGGAAAGATAGGGTTGTTTGCGACTGCTGCAATCGGCGCTGCTCCTCCTGTGGGAGTCTTAGGACCAGGAGACCTTGGGGGTGAATGGTAGCCGCGCTCCGTCTTCTCGTCCATATCGATGACCGTGTCATCCCTCTTCTTAAAGTCGGCCATGGCTGTTTGCCGGCTGTGGTCGGAATTGAGGAGAAGTGGTTGCTGGGGTTGACGAATGGAGGGTACGTAAGCTTCTGTAGAGTGGAGTATTGGCGCAGAGGGCTCAGTATATTAGGAGGATACTGTGTCAGCAAAAGCTGTTTTTTTAATGAAAGACAAGCTCCCAGCGAATGTCTTATTAGGAAGCTGACCTGTGTTGGGGGGATGTTGTGGAACTTTCAAAATTTGTTTGCTGGTGGCTTTTACTCGTAGAGTACATTAGAGTACGAAACGCTAAAACGGACTAGAGCAAGGGGTCCACATCCCGCCCTATGGGCCTTGGCATCTGAAAGACTCGCTCAAACTTGCCGCTGTTAGCGAGTGAGTTCGGTGACCGGGGCAATAAGTAAGAAAGCACTCTGTGATTCAAACTCTAGACTCCCCTCCCTTTTCCAATTATCTTACTACTACACAATCCAGCTCATAATGGCTTCGAGTTGGGGTCCACAATGTGCGACTAATCCCGAAGTCTCGTAGCAGCATTCTATGTGCCCCTCTCCCACCAAGCCTGCCGCAACAGCATCATCGTCGCTCTTGTCTTCTTCCCAGCTCTTCTTCCCAGCCTGCTTCGGTGTCAGCAAAAAGCCATGGAATTTTGGCAACAGTCCCGAAGCAAGTGATATTGGTCTATTACTTGTTTCATCGCATGCTACAGGGTGGCCATGGAAGACTTCAAGTGGACTTCCTGCCCAGGACGCATAGCCAAGGGGTATCCAGGGAGACATCCTGCGCGAACTCTGCGCTTAGCTGACCCGTCCATCTCCGGACTTCCTCTTCTTTCTCGACTCCAACCACCGTCGAGTCCCCTGCCAGTTCTTCCAGACCTGTTAGGTTGCTTTGACCCCAGATGAGCCTATATCTGTCCTCCAGAGGTATCTTATGGTAGGTTTCCAGCTGGAGACCATGCTTTTCTAATGAAGACGGTAATTCCTCGAATCCCAGCTGGAAGGACAGATATTAGCCCAGGTAGGACAGGAGTGAACGTTAGTGATGTCCACTCAATCGTACGATGTATTTGGCTTTGGTTTGTGCATCATTTTCGCCAACCGCTCTGCAGCTGTGCTTGAGGTCGCAGGATTGGAAGTCTTTGCTTGACTCGCGTACATCTGCGGTTCGAACCACTGGAGGTAATCCACCAGGCTCTTTGCGTAGTCGAGTCAGCACAGAAGGGCCAAAGCTGAGGTCTCTCGGAGGCTAAGAGACCGTACTATTTTGCACCTACTAAATAATGCTACGAGGTTTTCGAGAAGAGGATGCGCGTCTTCGTTGTTCACAAGCGTGCAGAAGAAGCGTACGTGCACAACATCGTATTTGCCCAGGTATGTTTGCGGGAATGGCTTGAATGCGTCGTGTGTGGTCAGATGTATATTCTTCGCACACCAGTCTTGAGAGGGATACTGGTTTGGAGATATGTCGAAGCCATGGATCCGTGCTGAAGATGACAATTCGCTGGCGAGTTCAAGCGGCCACAACCTTCACGTCAGAGATTCACCAAGGCGAGCGAAGTAGTAACACTCGATAGAATCACGCAGTACCAGTGCCAATGTCGGCAATGCGGACATTGTTCCGGTCGTATTGGATTTTGGGATGGAGCAGATAGCCACAAAGCTGTGTTATCATCTAGTGGTTGTAATTGAGGCCGGTGAGCTGAAGTCAGCGATGGGTCCTCGGCACGAAGATACTTGGTGTTACTCTTTTGGGAACATAGGGAGTATTTGCACTGTCCTGAGAAGCCATGATTGTTAGCTGCGAACCGCTTCCTAAGAGATGGAGGAAGTATGGTATTTGAGAATGAAGATACTCCGGACCGAGAATGCTAGGTTCATTTCAATTATCTCGGAAGTCAGATCTTGCTGGCTCATGACTGCTATCTATAGATTTACGTCGTCCAAACTGTCTACTAGTAGAGTAGGAAACGGCCACACGTTGCAATTCCAAGGAGCGTTGCCGTACAGCACAACATTAGCGCGATTTAGCCGGAGAAGGCTACATCACTTGGGCATCTGTGTATTCCGTACGCAGGGTTGGAGGATTTGTCCAATTATCGATGATTATGTCCGAAAAGTTCGATTTCTAGAAATCACTAGTATCCTCATGACTTCCCAAATCCGCGTTTTTGGAGCTATGGATTAGTGCAGCAACTATCGAGAGCATGTCGTTTCCGGACTACAAAGTAGAGTAAGTCCCAGTAGCTACATGGCACACACACTTGGTAGCGTGGAAGTAACGTCTCATTCGTAGCTGGCTGTCTCAAATCCCGCTCTCGAGGAGTGAGCACATGACCGATTCCACTGAAGGACAGCCTTCGAACTTTGCTCAACCAGGTTCAACATCTCGCACCGGGTGATTTGGCATTGGGAGTCAGCGAAGTGTTGGATGACTTCCCAGGACAAGGACATGGGAATGCTCAACGAGTAATTCCATCGAGCATTTACCAGCATGCAATTGCTTTTGATCAAGTATCATGTCGCTTAGCATTTTGTAGGCTCTGTCACTGCGTCACGGCGTGTGAATCCCCCCAGGATCTGCTAGTAGAGTATCTTCCATAGGTTTCGCTTTCTTGGGGCAAGTTTACCACGAACTCCTCCTGTGAGTGCACATAACTTGCGGAGGCTCACAGTGCGGGAATCTGCCAGTGCACTTCCCGTCTTGTACGGTCGCACCCAGCACATATGCGTCCTCTTCAATCCCATTCGTCGTCGTCGTCGTCGTCGTCGTCGCCATCTCCATCCCCACTTCCACCAACCGTCCGCGTCTCATGCCCCTTATCCACCCCCGCACCTGACCCGGCGCCCCCCGGCCCCTTGCCCTCGTCCAAAACCCCGGCCCCCACGAGCCTCTTCTCCAGATCCGCCGTCGTGAACGTGTCCTCGCCGGAGCCCAGCCCCTCGAACCCGACGACGCGGTCCGCGCTCACCCCGCCCACGAACGCAATCACGCACGGCAGCACCCGGACCTTGAGCCTCGCGACCAAAAAGGGCGCGCGCGCGACGTCGACGGCGACGAACCGCGTCCCGAGGTGCGCGGCCGCCAGCGCCGCCAGGTGGCCGTCCATGATGCGGCAGCGGGGGAAGTCCGGCCGGGAGAAGTGCACCACGCAGCGCGGGGCCGCGGCCGTCAGGTCCAGGACGTCCTTCTCGTCGCGGATCTGGGCGTGGCTGCCGTAGCCGGCGGCGCGCTGCTGCTTGGCGGCTTTGAGGTCGGCGGCGAGTTGTTGGCGGCGGGCTTCGCGGAGGTGGAGGAGGGCGGGGTCGTTTTCGGCGGCGCGTTCGAGCGAGTCGAGGAGGGCGTCTTCGTCGTCGGAGGCGGTCATGGTTGGGTTTGGGGGGGGGAAGGGGGAGGGGGAGGAACGCTGGGGTTGGTCACTTGTGTTGTGGCTGCTCTTGCAATTTAGCCTTAGCTTATATTGGCCTCTGGTGGCGCTACCTTAGTCCTGGAACGGAAGCTTGCACGCCAAGGCACTAGTGAACTGTGAGCGCTGTGTAGCTAGCTACGATTTCTACTGCACTCCTAGTCTCCTGAAGAATCCAATTCATGTGGAATGTTCACTGTAAGTCCGTCTTGCTGGGCATTTCGACAAATTTGCTAGCTTCGTGAAATTTCATGTCAACGCCTCTAACTGCCGAAGCTACGTTGTCATCGAGGCCTCATACAGACTAGTGATCGACGGATCAAAACTCCTGTATAACAATATCTGTAGCACTGAGGGTCTAGAAAACATAAGATGGAGAATTGATTGAATTCTACTTTATTGGGTATGCAAGCACATGCTCAAGTCCTTCTATCCTTCCTTGAGCGAAGCAGCGACGGAACCCACCGCGCACCAAGTCGTCACCACTCCACTCAACATGATGTGTACGTAATGATACAAAAGAAATGGGATGCCGTGAACCTGAAGCGTGCTAAGTGCTCCCGTCGTGCCCAATCGGCGCAGCTGTAATGCGAGACGCTAGGTGTTTTCGGAACACTGGCCGGACCAGCAGTCGGATCAAGTATGAGAGACGCCGGTTGTTGCCTAACTATGCGCAGACTTTTGTTGCCATGTCCAAATTCCTGCGTTCTGAGACGTGGGGTTGTAGATGTTCCGTGGTGGTGGACTGGAGGTCAGATTTCAACGCTTTTCATATCATCGACACCATCAACCCCAAGACCTGTTAACCCTGACTTAGTCTGTAACTCTTTGTTCGTCGCATTGCTTAGCACACCGGACATGTCGCCCTCCATAACTTGGCCCAGAGGCGCCTGTTTGTAGCCATCATTTGGGCTGGTAGGAGTTCCGAGCTCGACGAGATTCCCATTGCGCTCGCTAGCTGCTGTGTTCTGAGCAAAGATATCTTTCTTAGCATCGCCGCCAGTGTGGATCTTTGGTAGTGCGTTCTCTTCCGTCACTTGAGCAAGAGGGCTGGGCTTGCCAACGGCGCCACGGGGGCTTTGGGTGTGCGTCGGTCCACGAATAGGAAACCTCTGTGGTGAGCGTCCTCTTTCTTCCGTCGGACTGCCGTATGGAGATCCAGTGTTAGCGTTGCCACTGGGGTTGGTACCTGGAGCGGAACCCGGCCTTCTTCGAGGACCCTTTCGACCATACTTCTGATCCATTCTCCAGCGCAATATGTTCAAATATGCTGGCTCGACGGTGGCGGTCTTGAATTCTCGAAGCTTAAGCTCCTGTGTCTCCTCGTCGACGAAGACCTTTTCACCACTCATGTCATCTGCTACTGTTGCGAGAAAAGCTGCCCATGACCGAGCAACAACATACTTGCAATCGTAGTCTCGGCCGAAGATGATGATCTGACCCCATTTCCCAACGGGCCCGGGCGCAAGATCAACTGCAAGGTTATTCCCGCCCCAATCACGCGCCAAGGGAACCCATCCGGGATGGGCGTAAGCTTTTTGAATTGCTCTAGAAGGCTGTGAGTCTTGTCTGTCCAGGAGGTCCTGTCGCCAAAACGGGTTGGTTGCTTGTTGTGGAGTTGGATTCGGCGCCGAGGCAGAAGATGCTCCACCGAAGGCTTTGGGTGGGAACTGCATCTGATTGCTTGGCGGGCTTGTGAGATATTCTTCGTTGACTACCCGCCAATTCTTCCATTCTTGGACAATCTCCTCACAGTCGAGAAGCATGCAACCAAAGATAATGCCAGTGGGTCTCCCACCTCTCTCTTGCCCATCGTGTACTTGTAGAGATTCGCGTACTTCCATCGGCAAAGAGCAGTCAAGCTCGTGCTCAAGCTCGTTGACATCATTTTGAGTGCACCCTTCAGAGAGTTGGTCGTAGAGTTCTTCGTAGTTCTCTTCGGCCCATCGATCAATCTTTTTCCAAGAATGTGCGACTGGCGGGGGTGGGGGGAGGCCTTCTTGGAAGCTCTGCATTTGGATTTCCCCCGGAGTCACGGTATCGAAAGGATTGGGCTCGTTGGATTGTTGTCTTTTTAGTGCCATATTTGACCGCATGCCAGGCAAGTAAGGAGAAGTGGGTGACTGGAGAGAACCTACTCCCGGACTGCCGGGTGCGCGTGCGTTGCCATTTTGTAGAGCCGGTGTAAATTGCGCGGAGGTATCATCACCATAAGGCGAGCTCAGGTCTGGACGAGATTCTACAGCGCTAGTGGCCACTGATGTAAGAGGAGCATGACGGCTTTGGTTGAGAGGCATATGCTGGCCCGTGCGGTAAGGAGAGTCGTGGGAGGCATGGCGATCACTTGAGATCATTGTATGCCAGAAGGAGCGAAATACGCCTCCGAACCTATCCGGGCTATCGGTCAGTAAGGTAAAAGTTTTGTAGAGGGGAAAGGAAGGAGGATGGCGCTTACGAAGGCATGGTTGTTGTGGTTGCTTTGTTGTCGCAAGAAGAGATTGAATGGGCATCAGCCGGGAGTCCGCAGTCATGTCAAAGAGGATGTGAGTAGGATGATTATACTCAAGAGGATAGGAAGATATTGGCAATATTTGCTAAAGTGTGTCTGTGGATTCAAAGGGTGTGTGCGATCATTTCCTCAAACTATTGGTGTATGATCGAGAAAACGCATCATAAAAGGAGTTCGTTCTGTTACTATCTTTGTTGCCAAAACTCAAAGACGTACCCCTGTTCAAAACACGAACCCTACTAGCGCGGTTGCCGCTTAAAGTTGCAACCGACGACGCGATTATGGTGTGGGGGACTCTGGGGAGCAAATGAGCAACGCCCGTTGCCCGCTACAACCGAGGAACGGTCAGCGAAGACTTTGAATAGCTTCACCCTATTCTACCTAAGGTATGTATCTACGCAATCAGAGAGGTACAGATTATGTGGCCTTTGCCCTGCGCATTACGCCCTTTCCCTCACCTCTATGCCTGCCAACTCATGAGAAGCCGTTTGACAAATACCACTCACTGTATTTTCTCCACACCCACAGACACTCGATAAGCTTCTGCTGCAGCAGTCATTCATATCGTCTCGGTCTTCAGCTGATTGCTGTCTCTTATCTTTCCCCATCTGTTTTGACGATGCCGCGCAGTCTAGCTGTCAAAGAAATCGGCTTGGCTTCTTGAGCAGCACGCACTCTGCGAGAAGCAATCTAAGCGAGACTTTTGTCCACGTCGCGACAGCACTTGATCAGACCAAGAATCTTTGTACCAATCAGTCTTCAAACAGCTTGTAGGGATGTATTCAATGAGTAGCTACGAATGAACAACATGGCCTCTTAGTCTTCATTCAGTAGTATCACGTTTGTTTGCCATTTCATCAGCAGCCTTTTGATTGAGGGCTAAAGCGCCATGGCTACTATGGCCCACGACCTTCTTCTTCCACGTGGCTCAAGGAATCGGAAGGTCAAGATCTCGTTTGTACTGGCGCACGACCCAAACCTGGGCAGCATCTCAATACACACTTTGCCCATGCAAATGCACCTCCACATGCCAATGCTTTGCTTCTACCCTCACACAAGTAAGGTCCCAACTGACTCGAAATGTCATACTCCAACGCAAGCCATCCCACGCGACGTGATTTCAAGGCCACCGACCTCCCACCTGAAATGCCCAACCTCATTCTCCAAATTTTCAAGGTCTCAGACATCAATACAAAGATCAGCTTCAAGATGTCATGCCAGAAGTTTTTACTACACTGATGGATCCATACACCTGCTAAGCCGGGTAGCCCATCCCGACGCCAACCTCCTATTCGAACGTAGATGCAATGGATGATAAACCTAAGAGCCAACGCACGGGCAGGCGTGTCTGCCACGCCTGTAGACAGCGGCACCCTGCCGACCACTTTGTCGACGAGGAGCTGAAGAAGACAGCAGTGGAACGCGTACGTAAGAGCAGTCAACGACGCTTCCGGTTCACGCCGGGAGACAGCCTTTCTTGTGATCCGCTCCTTTCATACTCGTCTAGGCGGCGGGGTCCAAGAAGGGTAACAGCCAGCGACCATGTGGCGCTGGGGTCACCTCACAATGAAGACGTCATGTTTTGGCCAGATGTTACAATGGCAAGGAATGGTAGTGAGAGCTTTGAAAGTGAGGATGAGGTCGAAGTTGAGACTAGATTCGGGGCTCTCGGACAGTGAGGCTTTTGTGGAGGCTGTTGTTTGGTATCAGAAGAATGGCCCATGGAGTGATGGGAGAGAAAAGACGGTTGTGGCATTTCACGCGGAGAGAATGCTCGGACGGTTGGAGGAACCGGCCATAGGCGCCGAGTGGATAAGGCAAACCGAAGCACCAGACTCCGACGCGGGAGACACCTTGGAACTTTGAGTTTCAGTTGATATCTCTGATGGGGTTGGGTGTCTAGCCCCGTCGTAGCCTACTTCTTTGTTGTCATAGGGGTTACGTACTTCCATGGACCGTCATATGGAGCTTCCTATCGTCACTTCTGTGCTGTTGAGCGATGGATGCGTTGCTGGCACATAACGAGGGACCTTGAACCTTATATACCTCACAGAGAATAACACCTTTGACTCTCACGTCTGATATACGGGTACCCCCAAGGTCCTTCTTGGGTCTGGCCAATTAATCATATTCTCCTCCGTGATGCCCCAACGGTCCAACCTCTCCTGATCCCAAAACACATATCCCCATCTTCTTAGCCGAAATTCGGTATTCTGAATACCACGACTACTCGCCCACAGCCACCCGGTGGTAGGAACCCGCTCGCTGATGAATCTGTCGTACATGCCTCTCCACCGCCAAACCCCCCAACTGACATCTCTCTCATAAGCATCCAAAGCGTCTCGCATAGTAACATCCGGCCATCCAGCCTTCTTACCCTCATCAATGCGAGTTTCACGTTCATCCTCGGATGCTGCAGTCATTACCTCATAAAGTTGCTTCGGCCCTAGAGCGACAAGCCGGTCTTGTCCTCCTGACAAAGAACGGTAGTAATCTCGACCAAACTTCTGAAGGCAAGCCAATTCTTCCACCTCATGGATGGGGAAGAGCCCGAAGAAGTTGTGCGCTATCTCGACTTCGCCAAATGTCGAACATGAATCCTCAAGGCCGAGCACGTTGATATTGAAGCGATGAGTCTGTCCACTCGGGCCGAAGAAGTTGCTGTAGATTTCATACCGCCAGAGCGCCCTGTGGAGTCTGTGCAATTCGGACTGGGATGGCAGAAGGGGGTCATGGTCCGACGATTCGGTGAAAGGGTTTTTGGAAAATATAGCCTCGCAGTATTTGGCGATCAAGAATGTGAACTTTCTCTCCAACCTCAGTATGGCGAGAGAGTCTTGTGGCGCAAGCCGGCGGCTACTGCCATCCACACGGCCCTGGGCGTATCTCTCCAGGTACTCGGAGATGATGTCAGCGCGATGCGGGGTGCAGAAGCTGAGCTGGGGTGCATGAATGGCAGTCCATGGGTCCAGGAGACCAATGTTGTTCTTCTGCAGAGTTTGAGTTGTGATTTTGTCAAGGATCTCTTCTCGAGCTCCGCGGTAAGCTTGATGATATGTGGGAGAAGCGTGTAGGATGCTGCTGAGGGAAGAGACCTCGGGCATGCGGCATAGAATCATGACTTTGATCTCCAAGGGGAGACTTTCAAGCCATGTTGCCTGAGAGTGGTGTGCCTGCTCTGAAGTATCTGCAGTAGACTCCATCTCCAAGGATGTATGAGTTGAGTTTTGTGGACTGAGAAGGATGAAGCCTCGTAGAAGGCCAAAGAATGGAATCAAAGTCTTCTAAATTTTGCAACGAGGGATATTTAATCAATACGATTGAGATTGAGACACACGGTAAAAGAGAAGTAGATGCATGCAACCCTTGGAAAGAAGCTCAGCCTGATGCTCGTGCTGCAGTGATGCCTGAAAGCGGATAGGTGCATGTCTTCCCAGCTCAGTAAGTATGGTGCTCACCCGAGGATGCCGCTTTTACAGTAGGTGCGGGCTGGGTGACAGAGGTGATGCAGCACCCTCACCGCCCAGCGTAGACCAATTAGTGGTCTTTGGCTATGGCCTTCGGCCAACATAGATCCAACATCGATCCGCTTGGTCCACCATATGGTGATATAACAATACCAGCGTCCGGGCTTACTTCGGGACACTCTTTCGGTGCGGCGAATCTGGAGCAGAACCCGCGTTCTGGGGGGTTGCCCATACTTTTGTCTTCTTCTAGTCAAGAGGGATGTCAATGTACCAAAAAAGGGCGTACATGTAACACTATCCGCAGGATATTCTCTACAAATCTAACCAAGTTAAGTAACTGTGCAGAGAGACAGTATCAGGACTCCGACCACAATTTGCAAGCCCAGCCCCTAGCGCCGCGCAAGTCACAGTACGAGAACAAGCTGGCCCCTATCTCCAAGCGTTTCCTTCTCCTTCACCTTTTCCCACTTCTCAAGGAGTCTCTGCATGACAACATAGGGGGTCCTCGGCATGAAATTCAATCGAACGACATCGTCCGCCGCTTCCGAAACCCGGGTCACGCGCAGAATGTGCCTACAATGCCACAAGACGTAGCGTTTGTTCAGTTCGTACGACAGCGGAGGGGCGTTGATCAGGGCCGTGGCCGGGATGAGAGATGTGTCGAGCATGACCTCTTTCAGCGCTTCGACTCTCGCAGGTGTCGTCGCATGTTGACACGTCCTGACGCCGTGATGTTCCAGACATCGGGATGTAGCCAGTCCGAAGATGGCGGATCTTTCCGGGTCTTGGAAGATGGGGATCCAGGGGTTCTTTCCAGAGTACTGCTCCTTTTTGATCTGGAGGCCGCGGGGCGTCGCTTCGTGTTTTTCGGGCCACCAGAATGTCAAGGTGTGGCCATCTCTCTCTACACCGGTTTACTCCATTGCTAGCAGCAGTAGCACTGCTGCCTTTTGCATCGCCAAGGTTTGCGGTTCTGTTAGTTTCGAAAGCCATTCCCCGAATTCCTCCACAGTTTGTCCTGGGATTCCAGTTACGATTGATTGTATCTTATGCCAATCCCCGTGCAGACCAAGTCTCAGATATTCCAACACCTCGCCGTAAAAGAGCCCCCGAAGTGGAAGCCGTCGGGCGATACCGGTGCACAGACTTAGTTCCAATCCACAAGGACGATTCAGGATCCGGAGATCTTTCGTTCTATCCCAATCTTGAAATATCTTCACCTTCATTGACCTCCCGTCATCTTTGGTCTGTGTTCCGGTGACACCAGCGGTGGCACCGTGAAACCCAATACTCAGATTGGCCGCTCGGCCCGTCGTTTTCCAACCAGGGGCCCTCGTTCCCATCGAGGTCAATTCTCCACCCGAGAAGGCCCTTTGACACACTTCCGTCTCTAGAGGACAACAGTCGTTCACACTCGTCGCACCAATTAGAAGCCTGCGGTCTGATCTACTCAAATCTTGACTGTGCACGGAAAGACCCAGCTTAGGGGTCCAATGGCAACAAAGTTCGTCATCTTGGGCCATGTCAAATTGTTCGTCGTTCGATTTGACAGTGATAATAGATCCGCCTCCAATGCTCAAGAACAACCCATCAGGGTCAACAACATCTTCCAAGGAGATGCTACCTCCCCAAGTGTCCAGCATGTCACCAACACTAGTAGCAAGGTAGAAGGTCTCGGCAGTGTTTCCGATAAGGTGTTCATCTTCATGAAACACCCAAACCTTTCTCCCGAGCATCTTTCCCATACATTCCAATTCTAGTCGCTCAGCGTGAAGCGTAGGTCCGGCAGAGTCGGAACCTAAGAGCAAGAAGGAATCGATAGGGCGGGACAGAGCGGGAGTATAATATTCCCGAGAATGGCCTCGAGAATAGGTCACGATACCAATGGCCGCAATCTGAGTAATCAGGGCGCATAGATGCAAGCATCGATGAGGACCTACGGCGCTGCCAAAGCTGCCGTATCTATATTTATATACCATCTCACCGTATCCCAACTCCTCGAAGAAGCCAGTGCACGCTTTCGCAAGTGGCTGAGTCCAAATGCTGGAGTTAGTGTCGGAAGCAAGGACAGACTGATCCAAGGCTTCGCATAGTTCCAAGAGCAAGGACACGGTAATCTTCTTCACCGTGACAGTACGACGCCTTGAGCTTGCTTTAACAAGGATGGTGAAGCTCTCACAGCAGCCATCATCATCGTGAAGAAGACTCAAGGCATTCAGCACATTTTCCAACGCGTCTAGGATTCTTCGACGAATCTTTTGGTCCCATATTTCAAAATTGCTCGCACTAGAGGTGGAATCGTTTTTTAAACCCGTCTGTAGGGATGTTTCTGGTAAACTGGAAAAGAAAGACACGCTCTCAACGATGTTCGAGAAATCGGATTGATCTTCGTCAGCGTCGTCGCTTGGATTGTCTTGCATGCGGCTAGAAGCCTACATCGTAATGCGTCAGTTTATCGACCGGTACAAAGGGGTCGGAGACTAGAGGAAGAAGCCTAGTGTGAATGGCAACACTATGCCTTACTCAGAAGTTAGATATAGCAGAGACAGCGCTTACCTCGATTTGAAGGGCATGTGGATGTGGAGTGGTCGAAATGGGAAAGAGAATCTGAGCCTATAGACAGTTAGTCCCATATGTCTGAAAGTGAAATTGGTCTTCTTTGTTCCTCGAGTGCACGTACCGAATACGGTTCACCATACATGATCTTTGCCTGGCCTGCTAGCAGCATCGCAGAGCCGGGGTTCAGTGCTGCATACCCCGGTGGAAAGACGCCTCCAATCCCACATGTTTGGAGAAGCTTTCCCTCGCGCTGCTCCAATCTAGTGAAGAAATCTTGGGGCTCTAACAAAGGATCTGGCAATAGTTCACGCGAAACGTCTGCCGAACGATGTCCCGGATTCATCTCACTGTTTAGAGGTGGTTCATTCTGCTCTTCCGTTATGTTACCAGACGAGCACGGACCTGAGCTCTCAAAGACTGCGTGGACGAGCTGGTGTGCACATCCTCTTTGATGCGTCAATGTTGGTAGGTCGTTCCACGTGCGTTTGGATTGAGGGGGCCATTCTTCCGAACTGATCCATTGTAGATTTTCGGATTGCAGCAAGAGGCTCGAGATCTCTTTGGAAGAAAGACCTTCGTCAACGAGTTCGGCCACCCAAGGATATTGGCTCTCGATCACATCCATCTGGTGGTCCATCAATAAGGCTACCATGTCGGGCGTATTCTCTATGATCGCTTTGGACAATAACTTCTCTGGCATTGCAGCGGAATTCATAAGAATACGCAGCACCGATTGTGTCGGTAATTGAATGGCCAATTGGAAGGCATTGAAACCGCTCGCGGTCCTCTCGGTTGCATCAGCCCCAGCATCTAATAAGATGTGAACGATCTCTGTGTTATTAGCTTCAACAGCAAGATGCAGCGCTGTTCGTCCGTCAAAGGCTGCCGAGTTAGGACTGATGCCCTCGGCTAACAATTGCTTTACTAGGGGTACTCGATTTTTCTGCACCGCTAGATGCATGCCCGTCCTACCATCAGAGCATTGACTAGATATATTAGCGCCACTATGGATCAGCAGGGAAGCGACATCGAGGTGACCACGTTCGCATGCCCAGTGCAGGGGAGTATTTGCATCGCTATCCACTGCGTTGATATCGCAGCCTACATCAAGGACCTTCTTTACGATGCGAGTCAAACCAAAGTAGGCACTGCCGAACAATGGGCCAAATATATTGTGACGAGGGAGCTCTTCTGCAGTCGCTTGCTCGTAGAGTATCAACCACCGAGATACCGGAGACTCATCAGTCCGAAAAAGGCCCATGGCTAGTTCTGTCAATTCTTCATCCACTAGTGCCTGAGCGTGAAGGAAATGGATCATCCAGTTCTTCGCGGCATAGCCGGTGAAACTGTGGCCTATTTCTTCCATGTCTCCAGGCTGAGCCTTTGCTGTGAGATTTCGGTAGATTGCGGCTACGCAACGTTGCGCCAGGTCCGCATTTGCTTTGTTCACATGGACTGGGATGAGGCCAGACTGCTTATGTATTCCTGTATCGACTATATAGTCTTTCACGGACATGTGAGCAAGAGTGACATAACCATTGTTATTGCTGACCAATGGAGCCAGTACCGATAGTATTCGGGATGGAAGTCCCTGAACCGCTTCTGCAAGGACTGATATATGCATAGACTCTCGTTGAACGGCAAGGATAGATAAGACCTGTCTGAGCTCTGATATGTCATCTCGCGTTCTAGACTCTTCGATTTTAGTGACCAAACTGTCGTAAAGTAGGTTGAGCTCCCGAGGCAGCCAGTCCAAATGTTCGAAAACCTGCGAAAGTGGTAGGCTTTTGATGTTCAATTCTGAGATACCCCTCACAGCAAAATAAGCCCATAAGAATGAGCCTGCGGTATGTTTCACGACTAAATCTTGAACTGCTTGCAACTCTGCAGATGCTTGACCATCGTATCTCGAAGCAAGCAGCATTCCAAGGGAATCGGAGACAAACTTGTCAATGTCGTGACGCAAACATTCCGCCGAAAGACTCAAGGTCATAGATTGCCCTTCAGCAAGATTTTGAAAATCAGGCGTGTCTCGACAGGTCACAATGCACCCCAGGTTTGGATTGTCTTCGAGTTGAGACAAAAGCTCGATTAAACCATGTCTCTCAGCTCGATTCAATTCGTCAAAGCCATCAATTATGGCAACGAAATTCGTTCCAAGCTCTTGTGCAACGGCATCGGAAAAGACCTTTGTTAGCACATCTAACGAGCCAACGAATTCTTCTCTTCGCGTTCGAAATTCTTTAACCGCGTATTTGAGCCGGGAGCTAGATTCTCTGAAGAGTTGATGGAGAAAAGATGCCATTAGATTCTCGCAAGTATCCCCAGGAGATCTATCTTTGACGAAGTAGTAAAGAACCACAGTAGCTCGAGGCTGAAGAACTTCTGGCATTCGTCGCACTAGATGCTTTGCAAGGACTGACTTTCCACTTCCGGGGAATCCCTGAACGAGGAGAATACCGTGCGGTTCAGCCAACCAGCTCTCCATTGGCTCGGTATGAAGAATCCACTCGCAAGTCCCTTGGTGCGATTCCTGTATAGAACCAAGTCTCTCCTCATAATCAATTTGCCACAATGCGCCAAGGAGCTGTCTGCTCTCTCGCGGGCCAACTTCTCGCCCATGACGATCGAGACTGCGGCTGACAGAGTCCCGAATGCAGACGTAAGATGGGTCATCCTAGTCGACAAACATTGGCAGTTCGGGATGGCTTTTTCCTTTGGCTAGAAATACGGTCTCGCGCTCCCCCCAGCCTAAACGTGAAGACTTGGCAGAGACCAGAACGCTCTTTTCCTGTGTATGTGATACTCTAGTGGGCTCTGATTCGGCAATTCTGCAAACCTCTAACCGTTCCAGCTTTCTAAATTCTGCCGATATATGACAGATCTCATCGATCGACTCGGCCGCATTCAAGATATCGATTCGTTTGATGCCTGTGGTACACTGAACGATATCCGTCCAGCGATGCGCGAAGCTGGGGTCATCGACATCGTGCGGGACTCCCAAGAAATTGACGCTGATCACCGCTTGGAGGAGCTCCTGCATCTTAGAGCCGAGTTGCTCATTATCACGAAGACGAAGGAGAGCCTGCGACCTGTCACTAATGGGTTATGATAGGGTCATTGATGAAATTTGACCTTCTTGACTAAGAGACCTCCAAAACTGTACCCGATGAAAACTATAGGGCGCTAGTTGTGTTAGTTTAGCCCCTGCTGCATTCACGACTAGCTTTGTGATACGTACTGAAGTATTCTGAATGCCTACCCTGGCGTCGATGATATTGTTAACAAGATCTTCAGCCAATCTCTCTAAGTCGAACTTCTTTTGGCGAAGGGCGTCCTCGGTTCGATATCCATAGCTCATCACCCGAGAAGTGGAAATATCGAGCTGGAGCATATCGCGGAGCCACATAGTACGAGGCGATCTATTGATCCACGATCGTACTGGTGAGCCTCGAAGGCCGTGCACAGCGATGATATCCAATTCTGCGTCCATGTAATCTTTCGGTTGCTCCATAGACCCAGCCATTTCCAACAGGCCCATAGATGTTGTTCCTTTTTTGGCAACAACACATGGGATCCATTGTGACAGAGACTCCTGAGACAGTGAAGCCGAGATGGAGGTAGGAGATTTGTTCACAGGTTCGTCCGCCAGTAGTGCAGTTTCACGGAATTGTCTAATGAGATTCGCAGTTTGTTTATAATTCGTATCATCGTGTCCTTTGAATTTACAGATTTGTGCATGATTGGCGTCTAAGCTGATACGAACTTCGGACGTAGAATTGAGAATAGCTGACGATCTTTGGGCGATGATGCCGAAAGGCTTAGTACCCCGAGCTTCGTAGAATGACCCGATTAAAAGTGAGTCAAGCGCCACACGAACAAAAGTTTGATCAATATCGATCTTTTGGCTCGAGTTTCTCTGCATCTTTTGAATGGCGGCGAAATTGACGCGTACCGCGCTTCCACTCACACAAGCAATCTTTGCCAGAGTGCGAACTAAGTCCGCCGACGAGTGCGGGGTGCCGAGGAACACTACGCCGGCCGTGTTTTTTAACACACCAACAAAGTGCGGGTGGTGGTGGGCTTCCACCAAGACGTGTTTCACGAGGAATCCGCCAACGCTGTGACAGATGAAGATTCTCTGCCTCCTTTGTGCTTGTTCCCGATCATACTCCTCAAGGATCCCGCACAGTTCTCTTGCCTGATCGGAGAGGGACGTAGGAACCTTTGTGAGGAAGTCGGCAGGATAGCCATAGGAGAACACTCGGCTATGGGGAAAGCTCAACGGCAGGAGATCACGTATCCAGCAACAGCCTGTCTCAGCGTTTGTGAAACTCTTGAGTGGATGTCCATCCATGCCATGCACGGCGACAAAATCAATGTCACCGTGATCGGCGTCGGTCGAATCATAAAGAAGTTGCAGACCATATTTTGGACCATCCGCAGAACTTCGAGCCCAGTCTCCTTGATTGTTTGTGAGCTCGTCAACTTTAGGTTGTCCCTTCTTCTTTCGAGACGAGAGGTTCTTGATCGAACTCATATCTACAGGGAGGCAAATGCGGTTACGAGTGAGCACTTCGAACGGCTGGGATATTTGAATGGCCAGTAAGACGATTTGATGGCAGTGTGCATCGTAGATGTAAGACTGGATGTTGAGTTCATGGCGAGGCTGCAATCAGCCTTGACATGTATCTGATTAAACAAGGGTAAGTTGTATGTAAGCCCTGATTTGTAAGTTGTTTATTTTTAGGGTATTGCTACGTGTACACCGCCTTTTGCTACATGTACACCCCTCTCTCAGCTAGGTAGATATAGGCTAGTAACATGAGTATACCTTCCAGCACTAATTCGGCCTGACAAATTTGCCCGCAAATCAGAGACTTGACACGAAGTCCCATAAAAACTTTAAGGGTCTCAGTGAATCCTCTCCCCCCGCAAGGCGTCGCAATGCGTCACAATTTTTTTCATCAAATCTATCAAAGAAAAAACACCTTCCTTCCTATCGTCATGGACCTGAAGAATCAGCATCTGATCCGGCTAATCCTCGGACATAGTGTTTTTTGAGTCTTTTGAGTCTTTTGAGTCTAGGCGTTCTTTCACCTCACCGCCAGCAACCCTCGATCAACTATCAACCCTCCATCATACATCTACCTCACCTTCCTCCTCGTCCTTCTCATCCTCCTCGTCCTCCTCATCCTCTTCGTCCTCATCATCCTCCTTCTTCAGATACCTCGGCAGCATAGGCTGACAAGAGTGGGCTGAGTTGCGGGCATCGGGCAAAACCTCACCACATCACATCCTTCTGGACAAGTCTCGCGCGCCAAGATCTGTCAGTCAGTCGATCAATGACGTGTTTCTGACACAGTTCAGCCGTCTAGATCGCTATGTGCAGGGAGTGCAGTCGATGTTCCGTTCCACACCAAAAAAATTTCATTTGCCCCCCGGAATCGAGGTTCTGCCCAATTTTTGAAAGGTTGGAAGGTGATGATGGAGACAAAGCAGGAGAGTCGCATATAACGGTCGCCCTATCGTTTTTCCTTCTCTACATATATACATACATATATATACTGCTGTTTGCAATGTGTTGATCAGCTCATTGATATCAAAGCCCCTTCAAGTATTTGCGCTGCGCAGCACGTAAATTCCGCCTGCAAGTGCTTTTTATATAGGAGAGACTTCAGCTACTCTACTCTAAGTCATATTCAAATAATTCTTCAAATGCTTCTTCAAAAGAACGGCTACCTCTACTCCGTCTTTCAGCCCTTCCATCCAGCTACTTCCTCACCAAAATGACTCTGCGGTCGGCTCATTTTGGGGGCTTGCTCCCTAGAGAGTTGGTGGGGTAGCTTAGTCCGGTGGACCTTCTTTGAAATAGAGGGGGGTGTACATGTAGCAAAAGGCGGTGTACACAGAAAGCAGGATGGAATAGTTCGTGTGGGTAGAAGAAGGATGATGTATTCTATGATGCAGGATGACTCTTAGAGGGTCTTCCCTACCAAGCACCACTAATCTATATAAGGAAAGGCCCGAGAACCCCCTCCAGAAGGCACCTGCCAACTACTACGGAGGAAACAATAAGAGCCCCAGCGAACCTCCTCCTAGCAAAGAAACTCAGCTGTAGGCATACACGTCCAGCAAAACAAGCAAGAGAAACCTTCTGGAAAAGCCTTCTAGGAAATTGCTGCTATGATAAACAAAGCCATGCTGAACTACCCCTTTCATACGGGTCTGAATTTCCTTCCTGGTCAGTAAAACAAAGAGATTTCTAAAAGTCATGTCGAGGAAGTTTTCGACGGGCTCGTCGAATCGTCTGTTGCTGAGGTAAGAGAGGGCTGGATGAATCTATTAGGTACTCAGTTTGAGAAACGAATATCTTAAGGTGATCATCGTGAAATGTGTCGTAGATCTTTCGTTCATTGAGCTGTAGCAATGTGAAAGAAGTATCATAAGCTCCGCCATAGTCTGATATTTGAAAAGGGCCCCTCCAGCGGGGCTCGAGCTTCCCTGTGTTTTTCTGAAATAGCATGACGAGATCACCGACATAATGAGTAGCCTCATTAACCTCACGGTTATATCGATTAGTCATCTTTTGCTTCTGTAAGTCGGAACGTGCTCGAACAGTGTTATGAAGTTCCGCTCGATAGACGAGATACTGGCGCACGGTCTGAGAATGTTTAAAAGAATCTTCCAGTTCTGCTATCCAGTCACGGATGTTGCGTTCGGGAAGTGCTAGCAAGGTGGACATGGTGGCGAAAGGTTCTTGCAGGGGTTCGAAGAGTATCCCAGTGAATGCAATGTCGAGGTGATCTATGATACGAGTGTTGACTTTGCTTCCGATCTTGAGTAGTCGTATATTTCAGTTCTTCGAATCGATATGAGCGAGCTGCTTTCGTAGTATCTCCTCAAGAATCTTATTAGATACTTTAATCATTCCTGTGCTCTTGAAAGCATCAGACGAACTGTAATTCACGGCAATTCCTTGACTGCGCAAGAATTCTTTCAACTCGTTATTGAGAAAATGCTGTCCTTGATCGAGGTAAAAGACGTAGAGCTTTCGATACATAGCGAAGAAAAGCTTTAAGTATCAGATCACGTCTTTTACATTAGCAGTCTTGATAGCAAAAGAAATCACGAAACGACTCATATAACAAACAAGTACGAGTATAAACCGAGTTCCTGATTTAGTAGTCTCTAGAGGGTCGATGAAGTTCATTCTCAGAAGTTGAAATGGGAAGGTAATTCTTATAGAATTGAGTGACTGAGACCTCGTGACCGGGCCATGTCTGGCGCATTTTAAGCATCCAGCTAGATATCGCTTCACATTCTGAAACTTTTCTAATCAATAACAGTTTTGTAGTCGAGCGAGTATGTCAGCCTTAGCTTAATTTCTCTCTTTGTCATGGACTTCTCGCAGCACAGTCAAAATCTTTCCTTTCGAAACGTATAAGAGATACGAGCTCTATCTGAAGATTCACAGGACGTGCTTTATAATGCGATAATTATAGGTTTTTTGAAGCAGCGCAGCAGACGGAGATCTCTTATACTAATCTGAGAGGAGATAATAGACATTATTAAATCAAGTATTACTTCGGTAGCTGCTGATTTAGGAACTCATGTTCGCAGAATTCTAAGCATCAACGGCTTTCGTAGAGAACACAGAAACATTATATAGAGTGTCTTTAATAACGATCTCAAGTCTTTTCTCGAGGTTGAGTTCAAAAAGAAAAGCTTCGAATTTATTCTTGTCATTCTTGTTACGAGCGTACCCTGCATCCCTTGACACCTCGTACCTTTGACACCTACGCTAGCCCTATCAGGCTTAGCGTGTCTTGGCAGGTTCACTCCGCCATACATATATGGCCTCCCTCCCAGTCCATAGTTGCTCCTCAGCTTGTTATCTTCGTTACATACTACACTACGGTTATCACCACAGTACGGTCCTTACAATTCTTTTAGATTCACTGAGGGCCTTAAGCTTTCAGTTCGTGTCTCGTCTCGTCTAAGAGACGATAACAGAGTCAGAGCAATTCGAGTCGAATAAGGTTTTAGATAGTCCATCGGCAACCTTGTTACGAGGCTCGAGAATATATTAAATGAAAATATTAAGACGTCTAAGATGGTCGGCCCAGTTTCTATAGATATCCTTATGAAGATCCGAGCGAAGAAAATGAGTGAGAGACTTATAATTAATATACACGACTGTGAGCTTAAACGAATACTTATAAACGTAGTCGTACTTTCGACAAAAAGTTACAATAACACATAATTTCCGTTTATAAGTAGAATACTTTCGCTGAGAAGTACTAAAGATAAATAAGTTATATAGTAGAGACACTTTCGCGTCCTTCGAAGAATCTTCAACATTTATTATCTTAACAGATCGGAACTGAGTTATAACATAGTCAGCAACGAACTCAGAAGCATCGATATAAATATGAATCTCAAGTTTCAGATTAATTTCGTATATACTCGTTCTCACTGCGCATTTGATCTTTAGAATTTCGAACGAGAGTTACTCTAACTAAGTTCACTTTCAGATAATCTTTTCGGTGAGTCTCGACAAAGATCTTATAATCTCAGCAAAGTTCTTCACCCATCTTCGTGTGATATTAATAGTACTCAAGAATGCACGAATCTCAGACTGATCTGAAGATACTGATTACCTCGTTACCTTAGTAACTCGTTCTTTTAGAATGTGAACGTGATCTTCGATCTTATAAAGAACTTTTAGTGCTTTGATGTCAAGAGCGAAGAGACGCAATTTCTTGAACGATAGTAGTAATTTGATCCACTTCACTCTTAATAGAAAGTAATCTCGTAAGAATCGAAATTGATTCTTAAAATTCTCGAAGCTTTCGAAAAAGTCATTTATGTAGAAGATAAGAGGTGAAGAAATAACAGAATTAGGCGAATACAGCAGAGAAGGTTTTGAATTGAGTACTAAGATAGACCCGAAAGCACGATAAGCAAGTTTCGTCATAATGAAGTCTGCAGACTGAGACCCTTACTGCATTCTGGTGAGCTAGACTTGATCGATTTCTGATATCGTAAAGGCAAAATAGTATCTGTCGTCTGGGTGCAAAGGGATCGTGAAATATGCATGTTTCAAATCCGCTGAGAACAAACATTTATATCTTGGGTTGAATAAATGATCGTGAACCTTGAAACTAAGTTCCAGATGTGCCTCTGAAAGGAATTCTGTCACTCGAGAGTAGTCGAAAGTCATTCTAGACTCATTCGTAGGCTCTAGGTTTTCGACCTTATCTATTATAACAGTACGAGCATTTTATTAAGATAATCGTTTATTAGCTAACTTCGTCAATTCATACACTCCTCCTTTAAGTTCATTCTAAACTAACTTTCGTAATCATTATTCCGTGTGAGAAGATCATCTCTTCTGAAATCTTGCGAAAGCAGATTTGATATCTAAGACAATTCGAACTCTGTGAGTAATGAGGTCGATACAGAAAAGGTCTCGAAGATCTTTTCGATTCAAGTAACGATATTAATATAGCAGACGTAAAACCCGCAATCTCTGCTCAGCTGTGACAATAAGAGGTTTTAGCACAAGCTCAAGATCGAGACTGAAAGCTTATATTTCTAGTTCTTCGAAATTCGAGAAGTCTCGAAATGGGTTTCGAAGCACTCTTCTAGCAGAAAAAGATTGTCTTAAAGATATCTGAGAGAACAAAGGTGCTGGGGTATCGAAAGCACTAAAGATATTTAAGGAAAACCTCGACAGACTAACGAAGGGTGACTGTAAGAATATGGAAATGAACTCGTGCTTTAGATCGATCTGAGCAACGAATGCTTATTCGAATTTGCTTGAACTTCTTGCTTTGATAGTGAAAAGCAGCGAAATCCTTAAACTCTCTATGCAGACTTAAGAAAGCTCTGACACTTTAACGTCTTGCTTAGAACGAGGATGATCATCTAAAAATCTCGCTGAATTTCTTTAATGTCGAACAGCTCGTCATTAGAATCTGAACTTTTTGACTCTAAGAATTTCTTAGCTTCTTTTACGATCGGGATCGGAGAAGCTTTCGACTTAGTTATGACTAATTTGAAATACATCAATAAATTGTAATTCTGACAGAATATTAGCTTCGAATCTATAACTTCTCGAACTTTCTCGTCGATTGTTCTATCATCGATAAAGATCGTGAATAAGCGAATTGAGATTATTATATTCATCGAATAGAGTCACGGAATTTTTAAAATCAAACTTAGATGTTCGAATCTTTCTGACTCTGTGACGGAAATCACTTCTGGTGCTACGAAGCAACGAATACTTCGTCAAATATCTTGCACTGCTAATGTAAGCCAGACTTAATACTTTAACACGATGTCTCGATGATTCGCAGTACGCATAGATAGACCTTTAAATTCAATTTTAAAAAGTAGATGAAGTTGAAGACTCAAGACGCGTGTTAATCTCATAGACATTATATTTATATCGAAGCCTTGATCTGCTTGAGTATTAGACGTGTCAAGCGTGACATTAATGCTATTAGATTTCTTTACTGTAGCTAACACGCGAAACGTCTTATTCATATTCACAAGCTGACTTAGAAATCGAGTGTGCTTCTCTTTTTTCATTTCCAAGACACTCATATTAAAGAAAGAGATTGAAGTAATTTAACTAGAGTTTTCTAGAGTCTACTAACTAGATTGCTGAGAGAAAGAAGAATCTTAATTTATACTAATCTAAGAACTCGATAATAATATACTTATTATAGACTAAAATGTCTGTGATTGAGCTGTTAAAAAAGACTGAAACACTTAAGAAACATTCTGAAGCGGAGTATTAGACATTTGTGATACTTGTTATATAAAGATAAAATAGAACTGCTGAGATTATTGAGTCGATGCTTAAATAGTAGCCTTTGAAGTTCGTTTTTTAAAAACACGTGTGTAGAGTCGTTTGAGCTCTTTACAAGTAGCAGAGAATTATATTACAAAATTCATTCAGAAAAGGTCGATTCGAGTACTCTATAAAACTTGTCTGATAGACACAGAATTCTCGTATTAAGTGTCATTGAACATTTCTATCAGAGATGAGAATTTAGTCTTCTTATCGACTTGCTTTCTGTCTTTTCGCTTAAGACGTTTCTCGAAAGCAGTCTAAAACTAAAACGATTATTTCTGATCAGCTATTGAACCTGCTTAAGTAGCTAAAAACTGCTAAGGTTATTAAGAAGTAACTTAGGAAATTTCTTGAGATGCAGACTATTGTAACTGTGAAGCAGACTGCTTCATATTAGTCTGAGCACGATATGATTATAACATATTCTACTGCTGAGATACTGATTAAAAAGATTACTAAGAAAGAAACTGCTGTGATATTAACACTAACTGGGGTCGCTGTTTCGATAACTTGTTCAGACGTCTTTGAGAAGCTTGTCGAGAACTTTCGAAGACGTCTTCCATATGAGCTCGTTTGTTTGAATCGAATTCTTCGCCTAGATTTGCTTCAGTCACCTTGACTTCAGCGACAGTGATAATAGAATAAGATTGACTAGGAAGTCCTGCAACTCCGAACTAAACAGAATTCGAACTCGATGAGATATAAGAGTCGATCGAACTAGCTGAAGTTAATAAGTCTGTAGTCGTCGATGCTTTAGAGTCAGTCTCATAGGGTCGAATAACATCGTCATATTCCCCGAATCCTACGAAAGCAAAGTTTACTTGAGAATTATCATCAAATACAATCATCTTCAAGTACGACTGCTTTCAAGCAGAAAGAGGGAGTGACGTGCAGATTGAGATATTGTGATCTTTCGTTCCACACTTGACGCAAAGAGATTCGTTCTTTTCATAAGATCAATGGAGAGTATTATTGATTCATGGATTTTTGAATGTAATACGATCAGACATTTCTTTGAGAGTTGACTGATAAGGTCTCGACGGAGGCCGAGCGTTTCTATCGAAATTCGTACGGTTCGAATTCTGTAGAACAGACGGAGGAGTCTCAGACTGGTATGAGACTGAACGCTCTTGATGCCGATGCTGAGGCTGGTAAGCAGAGAGTTTCTCGAACAAGTTCGGAACTTGCTTAGATGAATCCGAGGCAAACGACCAAGCACGGTGCTGGGGTGACGGAAGAGAATGCTTGAAAGCATAGTATTTCGAAAAGAGCGAGGTCACTTGGGCCTTCGACAAATTCTTCTGTGTCAAGGATTTGTAGAACTGTAACTTCTCGGTTTTGAATTCTTTCTCGAACAGCTTCTGAATCTCAACATTGATACGACGTGACTTCTCAGCGAGACTGTAGATCATGTGCAGAGATCGATTAGAGGATATTATGTTACGAGTTGCTTTCTTTCGAATTTCGTGATCGTTAAGACCTCGAATAAAGACTCGAAGTATAATATTCAGCATGAAGCTTTTTAGGAGAGTAAAAGCGGTGCTTGAGACAGTAACGGGTCTATTCTTGACTCTCACTCTCTGCATCAAGTTAAGAACACGCTTATAGTAGACTAAGAGAGTTTTCTTAGGACGTTGATGTAACTCTGCTATCTCGACATCGAAAGGAATTACAGTTGTCTCAACAGTCTTGAACGGGAATCGTTCACAGAAAATAGTTCGGAACTGCTGAACTATTTGCTGGGTGCTGCTTCTGCTTCGGCAAGCAGTCTGACAGCTTCTGAACTACTCTCGAATCAATTCGAGGCGTTCTCAGTGAGAAGCATATTCAGATATCGTAGATATCTGCCTGAAGGGAAAAGTCCTTCGACATCTTGATAATCTTCAATGTCGAAATCAAATTTCCTCAGCCACTTAACTGCTGACACGTTATTCGTTCTCGAGAACGTGTCACATGTAGAGAAGATAGGCTTGGGCATGATTGCTTATGTAGTATTTCATGGATTGCTTAGATTGCTAGACGGTATCGAAGTAGCCTCAGACTGATCTGAAGAAGGTGTACTGTGTACTGAAGAACTGGCAGCGATGGAACTCGATGAGCTGTACCCGGTGAGATTTCTGATGAAATCCGGGTAGTTAAGTTCGTAATGGATTGCTAGGTCTTTCAGCAGGCTGATAAAGGGTTGGTGTGGGCTTGGAGACGTCAGAGTCGGATAGGTTTCTAGAAAAGTAGAAATCCCGTTCAAGAAGGAACGAACGTCTGTAATGAGAGTATGGGGGTAGATCTCAGATTTTAAAGGACTGGATGCTGACGGAAGAAAGAGTGAAAGAATAAATAAAAGAGTCTTCTGGTGGCAAGAAGACAGAAAGGAAAGACTCGGGTTGGAGATATCTCCGTGATGAAGTGAGTGACGTGAATGACAAAGTGAGGTTTTGGGCCGAAAGACTGAGATCTCTCCGACCACGCAGGAAAGCAGGAAAAACGGCTGGTAAAGACAGCCAGAAAAGACAGTTAGAAGAACAGAAGAACAATAGACGAATGATTCACTTCAAGGCCACAAAAGCATCCGGTCATGCCCTCCAGAAAGCAGGATGGAATAGTTCGTGTGGGTAGAAGAAGGATGATGTATTCTATAATGCAGGATGACTCTTAGAGGGTCTTCCCTACCAAGCACCACTAATCTATATAAGGAAAGGCCCGAGAACCCCCTCCAGAAGGCACCTGCCAACTTACACGTAGCAATACCCTATTTTTATTAAAGCTATGTAAGCCCAGAGGACGGAGTTACCCCACTAAGAAACTACGGCAGCCTGAATGGGTCAACGTCGCAATTTTGATTTTTGATTTTTGATTTTTTTATGCAGGCCTTCCATACCATTATTGATCCACACCACACCAAGGCATTTAATGTAGATTCTGAAGAGTGCAAATTGTAGCGCATATTCCATAATGTATTTGGGAGTATGCTGGGTAGCCATGGTTATGAATGGCTGTGGCAGCCATAGATACCTTAATAAATGCTCTGAGCATGAGATGCCAAGCGTTTGCGGAGTCACGTGATCCAGGCATCCCATCGCTGTCCGATCTCATGCCTGAGGGGGTCTAGGTCGATAAGGGCGGGCATTGTGATTTCAAGGCCTCTTCTGATGATAGAACACTATTCAATGAATCATATTTGAGCGTTGTAGAATCAGCGCATGCGTTTTGGTTGATAAATAATGTGGTAATATGGTTTTTCAATTTTGCAAAATCAAAATTGTGTGGCCCCCCTGTCCATTCAGGCTGCCGTAGTAACCTACAATGAATCGAACCTACCGTATAAGTCACTCCGACCCATCCAAAATTGCCTTACGCACCCAGAAAACCAAAGAACACTAAAAAAAAATCAAACATCTAATCGTTAAAAGCCCTTGAGTCTCTGGCCTAGATAACTCATCCACATCACTAATCTCATCCAGTTCGTTCTGGGTCATCTCATTGAAGCCCTCCGTGTCGTCGGGCCTCATTAAGACTACTCCCCTGCGTTTATCAATTTTCTCGCTGCTTTGAAAAAGCCGAGGGTATCTCTTCTTGGTGATTGAATTAGCTCACACACTACTAGTCTACGAGTAGCATGTCTTATCGTTGCGGCAATAGTTGGACGTGCCTGGATCATTCCATGCATCTGATGTTTGTCCTTTGCTAGATAGATCTCTTTGTCAGGCCATGGGTTATATACCCATGGACCTCCTTCATAGACCATTATGCTTTTGCTATCACACTGCTGTGCACTGCTGAGTTGACAGCAATGTCCATGAAGATCATGACATGGAGGGAACATCAAAGTGAGCTCCTGGATTTCCAGTTTTCTATCCAACGTAAATCCCCTTTTTTCTGCTCACTTGCATGCGGCCATCGAAGGGGTGCAGCGTCCAGATCAGCGACGCGTGGTGAATGATGCTTTACAAGCTACTGGTCCCTTTTCTCAAGCTGTTGCCGCATGCTTGGAAGAACCCATGGCTTCCATAAGTATCTTCCCATTACCCCTTGTGCTTTCAATTTCGCTCAGTCAGTCAGGATAGCCCGGATGTGGAACATCTAGAAGGTCGGCGGCTATCGACCATTTGAAGCAGTGGGTAATGACAACTTTAGCGACCCCAAATGGCAGTATGCTTTGGACTGGTGGCAATTCCGTTTTGTAACGAAGAAAAGCGCCCTGTCCGGTTTGATTCCAGCACACATTACTGTAACTCGGATGCTACTGCTGCAATCAGGACAGACCAAACCATACTCCGTTCTCTGTTCAGCAGTCGTTCCGGGTGCTCTGTTCGCTCCAGTGTTCATCCTGCGCTTGGTTACAAAGCCGATCAACCATCTGCGTAATGCATGGACGTGAAAATGTCATGTGCGGACAGACGATAGAGATGGCCTAAGCTGCGATGGAACCATGCAAATTGATGGACCAGTCCGTTACTATGATACAGCATGGTGAAATGCCTGTATGCAAGCGAATATTTTGGTAAGGCGGCTTGAAAGGTAGGGATAGGACCAGTGAGTATTTGGAGCAACAAACAGGAGCCGCTGGGCGCCTTCGTACATGCACTTGGTAGGTTCACGCTCGAGCTGCCGCAGAGTTAAGTCTAACGAGGAAGGACACATTTTGCGAACGATCTGCCCTGCCCCAGCGACTAATCTGTATTCACCGTCCGTACAAAGTCACTCAAAGTACACATTCACATTGTAGCTATGAGGATACAGTCGCGCACGTGGATCGCAGGAGGGATTGAATACCGCATTAATTAGGATATAAAGTAGCAACTTTATATGATGTCGGAGGTATTAGCCACTCAAAGAACCATGTTTTATATACAAAACTACGTTATATCCCAGCACTACTTTATAGAAATTACCGCTAGTTAGTAAGCTGAGAAACAGGGGATAGATAGCGTGTTAATCTACCATAGTAGTACGCGTAGAGACGTGTTTTTCCGCATCGTCTCCAAATTCTACCATTTCTACCACTCCATTGCTGCTACCATTCCATTGCTATCATTCTATTGCTATCATTCAATGGCTTCGTCCAATACTCTAGCAGCTGCTCAGGCCTTCCGCAACCGCTTCAACTATCAGCCCAAGAAACCTGGACCAGTCACAAAGCCTGCTATTGTAACGGGGTCTAGGCATGCGTGAGTGAGTAACAGATGGATTGGTTACTAGATAGACTGAATCCTGAGGAACTCGGTGGGAGTCCTCAGAGGCAGCATATTTAGCAGGGGAGAGTGCACCCCCATGCCAAGCAAACTTACTATGCGACTGCTATAGCCGCACAGCTGCACCAGAGGGATAGTCTCCCGGATCTGGCCTAGATGTATGTTGGATTCCTGGACTTCTGACAGGCCGCCTCATGCCTAGAGACCTCATGGCCCTTACAGCTATCGAGTCCAGTATCACTAAGGGAACTCGTCTTCGCCTTGCCCATTGTCTCTCTTTTCGTATCGATGAGGATCGTATTATTAGTCGCTTTGCAGCTTATCGTCGTGCGACAAAAGACAACTTCCCAAGCGGTACTTCAGAAGCAGTGATTAGACGTAGAATCTCTTACATCAAAGAGCAGAAGCTAGCCGCTCTTTGTTATCTTAGAACCACTTACGTTCAGAAGAAGAATAAGACTTGAAAGCTTATCACCCCTTACGTCGTCTTCCTAAACCTTGATGTCACGCAAAGCATATTGAAGGACTGAGAAAAGAAGGAGGATATCATACGAAATCTCAAACGCGGTGTCAGAAAGAATCGTACCCCTGAGGCACAAGAACCGAAGCTGAAACGACGGCTTATTGAGGACTTCGAGATAGCTAGAGCAGCTGGACGGTCTATCAACAAGCGGTGGTTTAGTCGACGAGCATTGACTATCTACGAGGATCTCTATTCTCATAGAGTAAAAAGACAAGTCGGAAAGAGAATCAAATACACTGGGTTTCAGGCTTCGAGTGGCTGATTTCGGGCTTTCAAGAAGAGGACTAATGTTACGCTACGTTAGTCTATAAAGAAAGCACAAAGCGTGAGAATTCATAGATCAGTCTCTTAAATAGACGCAGTTTGCTAACAAATTGCGAGCAGGTCCCTAAGGATTTCCGCGAAAAAATCACATCATATCTACGGTTCAATCGTCGCAACTCTCAGTCAATGCCTGAATAAATTCCTCTGCACGGGGGTGGAAGATATCGTCTTTGTGACATTGGGAACATGGATCAAACATCTCTACAATTCGAATTCTTAGATAACAAGTGTTACGACTTCAAGGGAGTAAAGATCGTGTGGGTTAAGACTCATAGATCTGGTTGAGACAAAAGACAAGCAACACTCATGATCTATGTGACTGCTGACGGGATTCCTCGATGTAAGTCATTGCTTATTTTTCATGGGGCGGACAAGAAGAAGAACAAGAAGATTCAGGCCGAAATGTAGCAATATGATAACGAGATTGTTGTCATATGAAATGAGAAGGCATGGTGTAACGAGACAGTCATGATTAAATGGCTACGAAATCAATGGAAATATGTCACTGACCAACCTTCCCTTATCGTGGATCCGAATCGTCATCGTCTACTATTATTGGACGTGTTCAGTGATCAGAAGACCGAGAATGTCAAGAAGGTATTCAAGAAGGTGGGCTACACTACATTCTTTGTTCCCTCTGGCTGCACCGGCTTTGTGCAAGTCCTCGATATAGCCATTAACAAGCCTCTCAAGGATCGTATCAAGGAACTTTCAGAAATCCACTATGACAATCATATGGACAAATGGATCAATGGTAAATACTCGATTGGAGACCGAAGGATCATGCTTATCAACTGGATTGATCAAGTATGGCGAGAATTGCATGCGGAGCAGTCCCATATTATTGTGAAGGCATTCAGAAGTGTCGGTTTGTCTTTGGCTGTTGACGGCTCTGAGAACAGAGAGTTACATGTGAAGGATATTTCGGATATTGAAGTGGGTGATTGGACACGTTAGGAAGAGATTCTTCTTGACGAGATCGACGATGAGGGCGTACGTGTGATTCCTGAGGAGGCGACGACAGTGACTGAGAAGGAAGAGGATCTATACTGTATGGACTACGAGGAAGAGGCTATGGAGTGTGACTCTGACATGGATGCAGAGGGCGAGGATGATGAACAGTGGTGGGCGGAGTAATTGAGGGAGAAGGAACCTGATTGGCTATGTAGATGACTAAGTAATATATGTATCGTCCCGAAAATCCCTACTGTATATGACCTACATCCCAATGGTCACGAAATCGCCGAAAAAAACCATACTTTATATGGTTTACTACTTTATAGTGCAGCACTACTTTATATCCTAATTTATGCGGTAGTGTCCAGCATGATTATCTGAGACTACTTGTAGTATTGAAGAGGCAGGGTTCGCTGATCATGAGCAAAAGCTTGTTGGGCAAGTCAAGGGTGCGAAGAGATTGTTTTTTGGGCGTGCACTGTAGACATGATTTCTACCGTTGGCAGGTCCGTATTGCTAGACCTGGTGTAAGGTAATTTTCTAGGTGAAAGCTGCCCGTAGAAAACAAAATGGGTAGATGACGACTTTCGCACACAAAGAGCGTGCAGCCACCGTTGGATATACGGACAATGCGTTAGATTTAATGCTTCCAGGAATTGGCAACCAAATGGAATACGGCTCTTAAAGTCTGAAAGAATAAAAGAAATATTCCATAGAATTGCACAGTTCGCACCCAGCAGCGCAGGGCACTCCAGACTCAAGCCTAGCGAGAGAAGAGTAAAAAGGCAGCTTATGTTGCACATGAAGCCTGCCCTCTGCGACTTAACCGGTCAATTCGAGCCTATGTAGGAACAAACGTAACAAAGTTCCTCAAGACTGGGGCGAAGGGTGGAGGAGGGCGGTAAGAGTTCCGTCGCTGTGTTCACCTTTGTTGTTGTTGAGATTTTCGAACTATTCAACACTCACTTTTACACACCACATCAACAACTATTCCCCATACCCACGTCCCCTTGCTGTCAGAGAACGAGGCTTGGTAAGAGGAATCTCATTCTCTATGGCTAGGACTAAGGTAAAGGCCAAGACGAAAGATGAGGAAACCAGAAAGAATGTGGGCATCGCCAGATCCTTAAGGGATTCAGGGGTTGTCGTCTGTCGGCTATCGCATAGCTGACTAGGCTGGTGACTTGACTGGTGTCACACCATGACACTTGCACTGCATCCACGTGGAGCGAAGGTTCCGGGCACATCACCGTAAAAATGACAAGCCAGCCAGCCAGCCTCGCGGATCCGGTACTTCTAGAAAAGATTGACAAGTTCTTTGAGCTTGGAATCGGAGAGTATGTCGCACTTCCTCAGGTACAATACAACCCTACTCTGTGATCTTATTTTGCTACTAACAACTCCTCAGTTAATTGTTGTGGGAGACCAGTCCAGGTAATATCACGTCTGTGGGGACTATTGCCCATCTGCTTACTACCTCCAGTGGAAAGAGCTCAGTGCTCGAAGGATTGACTGGACTTCCCTACCCGCGTGACAGCGGGCTGTGCACGCGTTTCGCTACACATATCACATTCAGAAGAACCCCAACAACGAAGATCGCCGTGTCCATCATTCCAGCTGAGAATGCGCCTTCTGACTACGCAGAGAAGCTGCGGGCGTGGCGCAAGGATAAACTCGTCTCACTAGAGCTCCAGACTTTCGCAGACATCTTGAAAGAGGTAAGACCCCACTTTTCTCTTCTCGTGATGGACCTACTACCTTCGATGGTTCGCACTGACCGGCATTATCCCGCAGGTTCAGGAGCTCATGGGGCTTGGACAAGCCGACAGTGGCAGCAATAAGAATACATTCGCCGATGATGTCCTCAAGATAGAGATATGCGGGCCTGACCAGTACGTGTCTTCCGAGTCCATGTTCCCTCTTTTGGATCAGATTTTGAGCCTTCAGACTTGCCTTGGGGGTCTTTGCCCTCAAAAAATGTTCCAAGGCTTGATACACGCAGTCAAAAATGCAATACTTACCACGAGGTCTTAATCCAGAGAGCATTTGAGTGTGATAGATGTCCCGGGCATTTTCAAGAAATCAACACCAGGAGTGACCACGAAGGCAGATATGACCATGGTCCGCAACATGGTGACTGATGCCATTACCATTATTGTCACCGTTCGCATGCTAACCAAAATCCTCAGGTGACAACGTACATGCGCAATCCTCGCTCTGTCATTCTTGCAGTTATCCCAGCCAATGTGGACATCGCGACGCAGGAAATTCTGGAGATGGCTGAGGAACAGGACGGTAAAGGCGAGCGGACTCTCGGAGTCTTTACCAAGCCCGACCTCGTCGATAAGGGTGCGGAGCCTGCAGTAATCGCTATTATCGAGGGAACGAGCCATCCTCTTAACCTCGGGTGGTGTGTCGTGCGGAATCCTGGCCAGCAAGCATTGGCCAATCGCCTGTCCGATGCATCAGCCAACGACCGACATGCGACGGAAAAGGCGTTCTTCAAGAGCGAACAGCCGTGGTCAGATGTCTCAAAGGACCGGGTTGGTATCGAAGCATTGAGAATCCGCTTGGTCGAGATCCTCGCGGAGATGATAAAGGGCGAGTTTCCCAGGGTACGTATTGCATCAGCATCATTGGATCTCAATCGGGTTCGATCTACTGTGTATGTCAGGATACCCATTGTTAACGCGCTATGACAGGTGAAAGCCGAGATCAGTGCGAAATTGAAGGTTCGTACATTTCGGAGGGAATATTTCCTGTTTGAGACCAAAACCTGAGTTACAAGAGATATTGCGGGAGCAAAAGAGTCCTTGTACTCCTCAGATCTTTTTCATAATTCAAGCTCGGCTTGAAGAAGCAATGCTGATTCAGAATCCCGTGTAGTTATGCAGACAAGAGCTAGATGCGTTGGGCCCCAGTCGAGCAACCCGCGATCAGCAATATAAGTTCCTGCTCGAACTCGCCACACAATTTCAAACCATCACTTCTCTTGCCTTGAAAGCTCACTACGGAGGGGACGACGTATTCGATACTACTCCTACGCTCAAGTTGGCTACCGCTATTGTCAGCCGAAATGCCACCTTTTCGGACGATGTATGGCAGAGAGGCCACGCGATGGCTTTTCACAAAGACAAAGATGCGAAGGAGAACAACCCATCACCAGCCCTATTCGGCCCATTCAGCACTCCATCCCCCTTCGTCAGCCAGGTACCATTTATTTTCGGCAATAACACCCCAAAGAGCACCAATCCCATGGCTAAAGCCCCAACGAACACGGCTCAAGGGGTTGGTCCTGAGTTCAAGAGTGTCCGATATGAAGAAAATCATGCTGAACTAGAGGACATTATGCAGAGCGACAGCTTAATACCTCTGCCCAAAGTTTTTGGCATCAAGCAATGGCTGGAGAATGTGTACAAGAACTCCCGCGGATTTGAACTGGGTACATTCGACGCATCCCTGTTGCCCATCATTTGGAAGAAACAATCTGCCAACTGGGAAGCTCTAGCCCTCGGATACGTGGAGGACATCGTATCACTAGTGCACTCGTTCACCGTGGACCTGTTGGCCAAAATCTGCAAGGACCCACGAGCACGCCAAGGTCTGTATTCGGTATTGCTGGACCAGCTTACTGACCGGTACAAGAAGAGCATTGAACACACAAAGTTCTTGCTGGTTGTTGAGCGATCCGGCACACCGATGACCACGAATCATTACTTCGCCGACAATCTTGAGAAGAGGTAGGCAAAAATGCCCCATTTTCTAAGATCGTCGAATATGCAACATTTTGCTTGATCCTGCTCCTACAACGCCCCTGATTTTGAAACAATATCCATCGTATTCCGGGATATTGACCTCTTGGTTCGCCTGACACTGCTCACATAGGCCCCTTTTGTTTGACTTAGTGTTCTGGGCTAATGACTCTTCACTTCAGCCGCTCCGCCCGCATGAAAGCTACTATGGAAGGAATCGCAACTTGTACGTATATTTCGGAGTTAACCTTCCTAATGCGGCACCAAAATCGGAGTCGCAACACATTCTCCTGGAGCAAAGTCCTCCTTGTATCCCTGAGGCCTGTTGCATCATTCGGATTTCTTGCCTCGAAGGAGCAATGCTGACTTCGAACTGTGCGCAGTGGACCCAAACCAGGGAATGGTGGTCAAGCTCGACGCAATCCAGAGCGTCACTACCGGGAGTAATCTCAAGCACACAATCGACGACCTTCACGATATCCTCCACTCATACTACGAGGTTGCCCGGAAGCGTTTCGTGGATACTGTCTGCATGCAAGCAGTGGATTATTTCCTTCTAACCGGTCACGACGCACCAATCAAGGTCCTCTCCCCAAAATTCGTGAGTGAATTGACCAATGAGCAGTTGGAAGCGATCGCGGGGGAGAATTTGGTTATCAAGAGAAAGCGGGAAGATCTGAAGCGGAAGATCGAAAATCTGGAGGCGGGGAAGAAAATTGCCGTGTCCTAGAGGCGTGGATGTTGGGGACGATAGATCACTCGAAGAAAGGAGATCAGGGTAGCACGTGTCGTTATGAGGCGTTTTGTGAGGTAGGATATATTCAGGGAGCGACAACGCTCGGAATATGAATCAATCGAATGCTCAAGTGTACAGCTGTAGAACGATTCTCTTGACCAGAGTGCTCAATGCTGACGAGATGACTCTCAGTCCATGTCAGGCCCTTGGCACCAAGCCTGTGTATAGAGCAATTGGTCCTCCTCGTTCATCACCGTGCTCCTGGTCCCATGCACATATCTATGGTAGCAGACCTATCCAAGGGCGCATTGAGCCTCCACTCGTAATTCTGCCCCACGATTTTTGGGAGCAGTACTTCTTATCTGGAATGTTGAGCGATCTGCACACATACCTGCCAGAACACCAGGCCGAGGACTATCTCTTGCCACCGCTCAGACACAGCGAGCAAGCGATTCCTGTCACCTTTGATAGTACGGAGCAGTTTCTTCTTCTATCTCGTCTTCTACCTCGTCTTCTGTCTCCTTTTCTGTCTTCTCTTTTGGAGAGAAGTCCTCCTCTAGACTGCTGTCATCATTTGACACAGTTTCATGTCCTGCATTTATGGCACGTTGTAAGGCCACTTGTTCTGCAGGTATGCTCTCGAGATCGAGATCGCCCTCCTGTGGTGCGATTCTATGCCCAGGAAAAGCTCCCTTAACTCTTGATTTCAAGAATCGCTTGCCTGATACGGTGTTTACGGATCCTTTAACTGCATATCCACCATCCTGTCCCTCGATCCAGACATCCCAGATCTGGATCCTCCCTTCATCAGCTTCCTTTCCCCTTCTTTTGACGCATATTCTCATCTCCTCCTCTGCATAAAGAGGTGCCAAATTTCTATACTCAATATACGTTATTTCTGTAGATGGTCTCTCAGGATGGAACCTATAGAGATAAGTTCGTAGAACCTCAACCATCAGCACAACCGTCAGAGGCCCGTGCACCAGCAGATTTCGATGTCCTTCTACCTCACGGCAGAACTGCTTGTCGAGATGGATAGCATGTGCATTCAGCGTCAGCGCTGAAAATCGGAACAACAATTCCCGAGTTGGGACTAGGGAGTGAGAAAATTCAGGCGTCTGTAGCGGCTTGAGAGCTTTGCTCGAAGTTTGATCGACAGCCGAAAAGCCTTCCTGGCGAATATCCCGCATGAAGACTAACGTCCGCTGCTCGATAAGGCGCAGCTTTGCACTCTTCTGACCTTTGAGCTCTCCAGGATATTTACCAGCAAATATATGTCTTTCAACCCTAACGAATATCTTCTCTTCTCCTTCTTTCCCCCTGACTTGCACATCCGCAATCAACTCAGCGATATGAAAAGGGTCTCCATTTACAGGGATATCCTGTAGGAACGTCATACTACCACCTGCCCACATTCTTCGTGCAAAAGGAGATCCGGGAGAATGCCAAGAGTCGGTGCCATCTGGAAGGAGAAGAGAGGCATTCGGCACGCTTGGAAAGTAGACGAGGTGATGGGTTGGATCCAGAGATAGTTGAGAGGCCGATTTGTTTCGATCCTTGGTGGAGAGAGGAAGAAAATCAGCAAGGGTCAGTCTGAGAGATCTGGTCTGCGTCGGTGTTATGTAGTCTGTGTTGAAGGGAAGTAGGCGTGTTGTCATTTGCTCGCGGAGATGGGAGAAGTCGGAGGAGTAGCGGGCAGATGGAGGCCGATGGTGATGAAGGAGATGACATCTTCTGGGTGCATGGAAGGAAGGAGCATATCGGAGAGTGATTCTGACCGCCATTGAGAGCGCGATCTCGAAAGTAGCGGGCAGAGAAATGGAAGCTTCCCAGAAATCGGCGAAAAGAAACGCCGATGGCCGTGACTTTGGAACAGACAATCTAACGGAAAGCGACACATTCTACAGAAGCTCACTCAACATGGCCGACGAGCTTCTCCAGCAAGCTCAAGAGCTCTTCGAAGGTCAGATTGTAGGTCGATGCCCAGTGTCCCGACCTTCTTCGAACCTGACCCTGTGTCTAGGATTTCGAAGGGCAAAAGCAGACCGAATTCATATCCACCGTTCTTCTAGCTGTCTCCGGTGTACGCCACTACATTTTTCTCTGTTCGTGTTTTGTGCGGAGATTGACATTAACGTGCTATAGCTCTTCGCATTCATACTTGGCTTCGCCCTGCAAAATATCTACGTTACTCTCTGGACAGGCCTTGGGGGTGCCGCAATAACATTCCTCGTGGTGGTACCACCCTATCCTTTCTACAACAAATCGCCCGAGAGATGGTTACAAAGCGGTAGTGGGGTGGCAGGGTCGGGGATCGAGGTCGACGGGAAGATGATAAATTAGGCTGGCAGGAAAGATTGGGAAAGGCCACATAGCATGCAAGCGTTAGGGTACAACTTTACAGCCACAATTTCTTGTCGAGATGCTTTGGCATGCATAAAATGGTTTATGAGAATCGTGATCTAGCTGGGGAAGATCTGTCATTGCTCATAGAAGCATCAGCCGATGCCTTCTCATCTCAATACCTATGCATCGCTTCGTTCCATCATCCCTAATCTATGCAGCTTTTTCGTCCATGCCCTATACCATGCTTGAGCACTGTCTTGTCTCGCCTACGATCTTAGCCGTACGTGATCTTCTCATCGTCCGTATTTCTGAAATTCCCAGTCGCGGTTGTCCAAGGGGCAGACTTGTCGTGTCTTCAGCCAGCGAGAGATGCAGTGGAAGTGGAAAGCGTGCTGCAGATGCAAAGGCGTCAGCTTGAGCAACCACTACCAATAGAACCAGACTCACATTGCAAATTCCCCACGCAACTGTGCACTCTTCACTCGTAGCTGAAGCTTGGTTGGCCTGACATTCGATACCTTCACGAACCTGTTAGTGACCTGCCGTGCGCAGGATCTCAAGCAAGCACTCACATAGGTCCATGATGTGGTTTCTGCAAATGGCACAGTTGTCGACGACAATATCCCAAGCCCACAGAGCTACAGCGTTCCACTAGACACGATCAGCTGCGAAATTTTTCCAAAGCTGAAGGCAGTATTACCTTCTTGACCTCAAATCGCTTCTTGCCGTCGGAGCCAGTGTCTGCACCAGCCTTCACTGATCTGAGGGCACCCTTTGACTTTGCGGGAGCTGAAGGACCAGCATCAGGCATGTCGACGTCCGCCATGGCGACTTGTAAGGTTTAGGATAGCTTGAGAGGAGGGATCGTTGTACGGTGTCTATGTCCAAAGAAAGGTGCAAATTAGAAGTGATAGTGAAAAGTTGAAGCACTTCCGTTCTGAGGGTAGAGCTAGGTAAAGGCCCGAAGTGGTAAGGAAAGCTGCGTGGGCGAGGTCGTAAAGCCTAAGGCTCCAGCAGGAACGATTAAATGATCTTCTTTGCTCAATATTCCTGCACTTATACTTCGAGTAGACCTCACTAGCTGACTATTAGCCACTTGCTTTGTGTTGGAGTGCAAAGTATTAAATGTAAGTGTTTAGGTGACTCAAGAGCTTGATATGTTCAGAACAAGACAAGCGTCGCCAAGCCCTTGCAAACAACCCAGCCCAACGTCTTCAACACTCTCCTCAATTCAACCCCCTCACAACTCATCATCATGAACCGCATACAACACTTCGTACACCCCTCAACCTCTCTCTCCCATACACTAATACACCCGCGAACATACATCAAACCTCCAGACTTTCCCTTCCCTTGATCGACCTCTTGCTAATGAACCAAGCAAGTTTAGCTGAGTTCTGTGACATTCCGAGGCTTTTTCTCCATCGGATTCACGCAACTGAATTACGATTCACTTAACAGTGCTGATCTCGCTGCTTGTACATCTCATACATTGCTAATTTTCACTATTTTTTCCAACACGGCTGCATATTTCTAAGCCATCATCACCAAAACAATGCCTCCTCCCCAGGCAGAAACGCTCCAGAAGAATCCTCGAGGATCTCGACGTCCTCCTCGAAAGTCAGCTAGTTCTACACCATCATACATCTCCTCTATCCAAAACGATGCCGAAATCTCAGAACATTCAGGTCGTCATAGGGAGCCTGAGCAGCCAACGCGCATCCTTCGTCGAGGTGACCACGGCACTGCGCCGGATGTCAGTGTCGTTGACAACCTAGAACCTCTAAATCCAACCACTCCTTCCCGGCCAAGATCGTTGTACGAAGGGTCTCCGAACCGGCAGTATCAAGGCAACCAATCTGCTCCGGACATGACTCAGCGAAGAAAAAAGGGTCGGAAGTTGCAAGGAGGAACCACAAGAGCAAATGGAGTCCGAAAGCCAGACCCGAATGAAGCTCCAACACCAGCGCCTCTTCAACAACCTCGCACACCAAGCCGCCCAAATGAGACTCTTGTCAAAGCATACGCAGGGCCCACATTTCATGCATCCCCAGCGGCTTCCTCACTACCTATCCCAAGAATCGTGTCCAAATCGGTTCCTAATGTGGACAAGACCTTAAGCCTGAAGAGTATGATGGAGCAAGAAACAGTTGACACGACGTCCGAGAGCGACAGTTCCCCCTCCCTGGAGAACAGCCAACCGACCCAGGACCGTCGAGCCCAGGAAGATTCACCCCTTGACATTTTCTTCCAAGCTGATAGAGACGCCAAGGCCAAGGCTCAGTTTGGAAGCCTGGCAGACTCGAATGGCTTGCGGTCCAATTCACAAATTTATGGTGGACATCATTCGCGCCAACCCACCGACAGCTCCGTTGGGGGAATGTTTTCAATGGAGATGGATGGTGCAGCACAAGAAACCCCTGATAGCACGAATAATAACGAGCCAATTACCCCTGCTCCAAAGGCTATGACGGAGGCCGATTACAGAGATGAACAGCGCAAAGCTCAAACCCTGGAGCTCAAGAAGCTGCTCTACTCTCCAAAGCCTCAACGCCCAGCATCGTCTTCCCCTCACTCCGGTACTCCTTCACAATGTCTAGTTTCTCCTTCACCTAAGGCTACTCATCGCAGAGGTTCTCCAGGGCTGGTCCCAGATTCAACAAGCAAAGACCAGCAACGGCACGCTGCTCTGCTCGCTTTGGCTCAAAAGCAAATCTCAGGGATAAGCACCAATATTGGGTCTGCAGCCCAGCGACCACCCTCTTCCAAGCTTTGGAAAGAGATTTCAATTCCTAGTTCGCCCGGGGTACAGCCACTCGAGCTTCCAGCTACTCCAACGCAATCTCGTGTACAGAAGACATCAACCCCCACCCATGGCTATACACCGGCACAGCAAGATTGCTATGTCTCTCCCTATTCTCCCTTTTCCTCTGCCTTCACCCCACCAGCTAAGCCTCCCGGCGGATCTCAGAATACTCCTTCCAAAGATGCGAAATCCATTGAAGAAGATCTACGGCGAATTTTGAAGCTTGATGTTCTTGACGGTGATGCCGTTACTGGTGTTCGATCTTGACGATTCCCTTCCACGAATGGATATCCATTGTGTGTTGCGGACTGGTTTCGAAATAAAAGTACACATAACGTTTGAAACGGGACCCCGAATGGCGTATTGGCGGGCAATGGGCCTTTCTTTTCGTATATTTGCAGGCTTTTACGAGAATGCTCTAAGATGTTCTGGTGACGGGCTACTTTCAATGAGCGCGATCTCGATTGGTTGTTCGATGGTGCTTTAATATTTTATTTACTCTGGATCTCATTGCACTCATACCCTCATATTACTCTCAGCAGCCTGGCTTGATGGGGCTCTATCGATAAAAACGGTGCAGGGCATGGGAGCCGGAATCGGGTTTGCCACCGGCTCCACCGTGTTGCTCAGGGGTACTTGACCGACGAAAGACAGTTTCAGGATACGGCGACATGATCTATAGACATAACAACTGTCTTTTTGCTATCATCGAATGGAGGCGGGAACCTCAGACCCCGCTACTTGGGTGGCTTACGGTACACCAACGACCGCACTTCTGCATCAGTGATGACTTCGTTTCATTTGTTTAACCAAATATCAACTCGATCATCGACCGAAATACGTTCTTCCGTCAAAGAGCGCTGTCTGTGCACCTCTGCGCCATCACGTTCCCCTTTATTTCTGTGTTGAGACCGTGGCAGTATGGAGGAAGGACCAGAGTTGAAGAAACTACGTGGCGGAATAGGATTTCGGGGTTAGCCAAGGAAAAGCGTCGGAAACCAGGCATACAAATAGGAGTCTTTGGCAAGCTACTCTTCGGGCGACGTAATTAGCTGTCTTTGAATGGGTAGAATATCACAACAGAAATGCCAATAGGGAGTTTCAGACCACTTTTCTCAAAATCGGTGGAATCTAGTTTGAACACCTCAGCATTAGAATACCTAGGCCTATTCGGTGGTTCTGTGGAAAATCTGCTTAGTCATTATTCGAGAAATCGTGTAATCTTCTCCGTATCACTCAAATCCTTTCTTTCTATCCTGAATCCTTCTTGCGATTATGTCTCGTATATTTGAAAAAGAAGAGCGTAGGCGTAAGCTATTCAATCTCTTTTTTAGTAGCTATATATATAAGACACGATATTAGAGATCTTATAATAAGAAGATGGGCTAGCAATTCACGAAGCAGTTATGAAGTAACGTGTTAGCAGCCAGGCCCATAGAGTATATAGTAGTCCGAGTATTGCCGAGCGTAGCCGAATCGCTTAGCATACGTATATCAAGCGGATGCTTAAGGTAAGAGCAACTCCACAATTCCACGCTTAAAAAAAGTGGTCTGAAACTCCCTAATACGTTTACCCTAGGCAAAATTTCCCTGTCTTGTGACTGGGTAGGGTCGTCCTGGTACATGGTTATGGTCACTGACTGTATGCGGCTGGGCTTTCCTGGCCTCTAGAGATATTGGGACAGAACTTTGTATTGCCGTCTCTTGGTGGACCAGTCGCTTATAGTAACTCCTAAATGGTATTGTCGGCTGCACCAACCTGGGCGTCATTGGCGGCAGGAAAGCGGAAAGTCGAAAGTCGAAGTCTGGGCCCGTCGCTACTATCGCCAACACCAATCTTGTATCACACCTCCTGGCGCTTTTAATATCATGACTTGAGAATCATGATCTTCAATTTTACTGTCACTGGGTCCAGAACAATCGATACATGCACTGCTTCAACTCGTGACGGGCAAAAAACGCCAGACCATGTTCATGTGTTATGTCTTCATGTTATTTCCATTATTGGCTTTAGCCATTATGGCCATGCCATTACATGGCACATATGGTCAGGCCACGGACTTGTCTACAGCTCTCAACTCCACGAGTCTGGATCTGTTGGTCCCTTCGGATAGAGACATTCAACACCTCAACGCTTCCTTCGACATCCAATGCGACGGCGCGAGGTATGGCTTCAATCCGTCGCTCTCTGATTGTGAAAGCGCCCGGTCGAACATTGCCCCTGACTTGGACCCATTCAACTTCGGAGAAAGACATACGGGATTGCCACATGATACCTTTCCTCTTCCGTACATCGTCATGGGAGGTACGCTCAGAAGAGGCAGAGGAGGTTTCAAGATAATCACTCTCTAATAGCCTATGCGTACCAGACAAAGCCGAATGTTTCTTTCAACCCAAAATTATCGGAGGTGGTGCCACAGCTCGCGCGAGTCTAAATCAAATCCGTAGTGCAGCATCTGCTCTTCTCTTGAAATGTGCATCAAATCATCCCTCACAAGGTGGCATCGTCACAAACGTTGGTAAGATCCGACCAGTGTTCCTAGTGTAGTCTCACATAGTGCTTAACACCCATTGCTTCAAGGTGGCGACAACAACATCGCCGTGACGATGGGCGTCTTCGAGCCAAAGGTCCGATGTCGAGGCAGTTTTGATACCGCAGGATCTTGCAAATACGTCTTGGGCGACATGCCAGCATCGGCGGACTTCGAAGTGTTCGGTCCACGCGATACTCCGTTTGTCAAAGAGATTCTTCCCCAGGAAATCGTCTCAAGTAAGGCGCCACCTTGAGTCTTGCACCAGCTCTAGCCTAAGCTGACAATGACGACCAAAAGCGGACGACAAGTGCCACTTGAGACTGTATTCTACCGGCACGTCTGACGTAGTCGCGTGGTATCAGATCTGGCAGGCTGTGGAAGCGACGTTTGCTGTGTGCGGGAGATTCCTCCAAGGAGGGAGTTATAGGGGACTGGGTGAGTTTTTCTTAGGTTGTCATGGGGGTTGGAGAGAGAGAAGCTGTAGGCTGATTTGTCGTCTAGGCCAGCAGGGCAATGTTTTCCTCACATTAGGAGCTGGATCTCCCACCGTATTGACAAGCAATTCGTCCGATGTCGCTACGGCGTAGGCTGCCGAGGCGCTATAGCTCGACAGATATACTGAGCACCTATCAATTTGTATGGGCATACTACCATGTCTTTTGCTGTACCAATCATAATGGTCCGCATCACGTTCCAGCAGCATTACGTTTTGAGATATGAAGACGCTGTGCAGAGACATCGTTTCAGTATAAAAGAATTGTTCCATTAGTAACCCCGTGCACTGGTCTTCTCACGACATCGCATTACATTTGAACAAAAAAGCTGGTCAAAAAGATCAGCCAGTTCACTTGTTATAAGCTCGCTTCCCAGAGACTACTGACAGTGTAAAGAAAGGAACGAAAATGCTAGACCCTCTCCCAAGGGGGGATGTTTCATCCTTTACAAGAAGGGGGGAATCAAGGCACATCTCATGGCTTCATCCTAAATTTCGACTCATCTACAATTGTGTGTATACATTCGAGTGCAGCTATCTCTGCTTGGTGGTAGAGGTCAAAAGAAGGCTTGCTATGACTGCTTTCTCGTCGGAGTATGCCAGGAGACTCTACTCGAATTTTTCATGTTGCAAGCGTGGAATGTTTAAACAACCAATGCCCTGCATTTTTTCACTCCATTCACCGCGTGACATGAAATTGACACGGCTAGTCCACGAGGGAAACGCCTTGAGGTACCGAAATTGGTGGTATGCATATGCAGCCAAGTGACGCATGTCTCGGCCATCCCGTGTCAAGGGGGGATTCTAGCTACCTTTACTCCTCCAAACAACAAGAGACTCGTCATCCCACTCCATTTTCGTATCCAAAACATGGCGTTCTCCAGGATGGCCCCCACCCCAGTGCAATCCTTCAACGTCTTCACGTTTACCTCCCTCGGTCTTTTAGGCCTGACGACCTACTACGCCATCAAACTCAATCGACACCAAGCCGCAATGTCACGACGCACGACTCAAGCGTTGGAGATGAAGGTCCTGAGAGCTCGGTTGGATCGCTTCCACGCCAAGATTGATGGCGGCGAAGTGATTGATGAGGAGGAGATTCAAGAGGGGAAGAGGGCGGAGAGGTTGTTCCAACGTTGGCTACGCTCGATGGAGGAGGATGCGGTAGCGGATGACCAGGGAGGTCGGTGTCGCCCGGGTGGTTTTGAGGCTGATTTGCGATATCGGGTATGTGCTACGCTTCTTGAGTGAAGGAGACGGTGCTCATACGTTGAGGATCTTGCAGCAGCAGAGATGGGTTGGATTTCACAGCCACAGGCCCTTTGATACTACGAGGGGGATGCGTTATAGTCGCAGGGCGTATTCCCGAAGTTTCAGAGCACTGGCAGCGTTATGCCCCTTTTTTTTGACATAGAGTCCCGGGTTGCAAACGAAGACTTACACGCCAACCTCTCAAGACATCTTTTTTGCCATGTTCCGATTCTTCCTCGTAGAGCGTCCGTGGTCACGGGGATTTTGAAATCCCTATGTCGCTCACTGGAGACCCAATCTGACTCAAAAGCTAAAGCTGTAGATTCGCAAAGATAAGGATGTGCTGCCGCCGCTGCTCAATGCTCTCCCTAAACTCACTTTGCCTCAATTGTCCCAAAATCGAGATCGATCACTTCGTTATTCTAAGCCCAACTTCAGTAAGCATACTCCACGTCGTCCACAACGGTTGCACGACACCAGCCTCCAAAATGTCTCGGTTTCTTTCGAAGGCGTCAAGTTGATGAGTAAAGGATGTCGCAAATACACTTAGATCTAGTCGGGCACTTCGAAGCGTACCCACTTTGTGGCTCCTGACAAGATCCATAGTGCATCCGGTCAAATATTGCTGTGGTGAAGGGGTCTTGCCCGCCGTGTCCTATTCTGACGATGAAATTAATCAACACTCTCCTAGGAACGGATTTCAGGGCTCATACCATTGATCACGGTGAGAATCTCGGCAGCATCCCCGACTCTATGAGTCAAGAGACCGGAATCGTCTTGAACAGCGTTAGCAGGCCAAACTCCGTGCCTTGAAGCTGGTCCGCTTGGATTCATACCTCCAGGCATCTTCGAACCTGCGTAATTCTCGACCTTCGCCAATGTCGCAGACGTCAAACACTCCTTCGGGGATGCCATTCTTTGCAAGCGCCGTTTTCAGGAAGACGAGGAGGTTCCAGAACATCCTCCCATGTCAACGCCCCACGCTCCCCAGTCTATGCCGAGAGCGCTTGCCTGCATTTGATATCGGTGAAAAAAAAGCTGACACCGTCGAAGGAGTTCGCACGCATGGGGGACACGATGCAACGAGGGTCGTAAGCTCCAATAGGAATCAAGCCCCAAATCAAACGGTCCTCGAAGATCCCCTTATCTCCTTGAACCTAAACCGATTTTTGGAGTCAGCATTGCTTCTTTAAAAGGCGGAAGCCCGAGCATTGACACAGCTCGAAGGGGTATCGAGAGCTCTTTATTCCTGAATCAAACTCAAATAGCGGTCCAGAATAGAAACCCTTGGTTTAGAAGATATACATACGCAGGGCAATGTGGGAAATTGTATATTTTTTCGTCGTCATCGTCTTTCTCCGGCGGGGAAGTTCAGGGACAGTGCGATATCCGGTGTCACCACCAAGCCAAACCTTTTTGCCTCCACTCGCCACACGCCATGAAGCCCACAAGTTTTGTGACTTGTTTAAACGGTGTCCTCCCACCGGTATGTTAAGCAAGGTAGGCACTCGATGGTAGCCTCGATGTCCTCGCTTTCCCCCATGCTCACTGTGCCGTCTACATCTTCAAGCTCCAGTTTCTCACCCTTTGGCTGCTTTGACGACGTAAAGTGGCGTGACTGCCACCAATCAAGCTCCGTGGCGTTGTGGACTCCGGCCTTTTCAAACTACTTCTTGTTCCCCAACGGCGCAAAGAAGTGGGCCGGTCGGGTGTCTCTGCTTGATCGCTAGGATCGTTGGATGCGAAAGGTGAGGGTAGTGACTGTGTGAGATGACGACAGCATCTATGAACGGGATATCTTTGATCTGGCAGGGCATGTCCGTGTACCTCTTCGGTCCTATGAAGGTGAGCAGCGAGCATCTTGGTCTAAAGACTGGGTCTAACAGAACGCGCAGTCCGCCGGGATATCTATCGTTACAAATGATTGCGATGTTAAGTGTTTTAGTGTGAATACCTTCGTTGTTGAGTTTTCGTAATTCCCCCATCAACCTTTTTGATTTTTGGTCGAAACGCAATGATGGCAAACTACCGACTCATACCCCACCAGCGTGCAGTTAAGGGGGGTATGATTCGGTAAGGGTTCCCTTCAATAGGATTGCTCCTCCCGGCAATGCCCATTTGCTAACAGAGCATTCCTCGAGGACATCGAATGGGTGAACCTGTTCGTCTCATTCACCATAGAGTAGATTGAAGCATGTCGGAAAAAAGAGAAAGCACCGGACAGGCACCAGTGTCTGGAGAAGTAATGGAAATGTCGACATCGAAACAGACGGGAGTCAACGTGTCAACGGTCCAGATAGCCTTGTTGATGTTTGCACTCTGTGTTCGTAGCCTCCAGCCTCTCTGCCAATGCCGTGTTTCCTAACCAGTCAGTGCTCGACTTTCCTTGCGGCCCTAGATACCACCATTGTGACAACAGCGCTTCCAACCATCTCGGCTCACTTCCACTCATCTTCGGCTTATATCTGGGTCGGTGCAGCCTATATACTTGCCGCCGGGGCCTCAACGCCAGTCTGGGGCAAGGTTAGCGACATTTGGGGACGCAAACCAACACTTCTTATCGCGAATGGCACTTTTTTTGCAGGAAGCATTTTGAGTGCGACCGCAGTCTTTGTGGAAGTGTTGATTGCCGGACGTGCTGTACAAGGCCTAGGCGGCGGTGGGCTCCTGACTTTGTGTAATATCGTCAACTCGGATCTCTTCTCCTTAAGGTATGTTGGTACAGGTGGTTGTTTGAGCTGAAAGCTAACATTTTAAGGGATCGCGCCAAGTACTACGGTCTTATCGGTATGACTTGGGCAATTGCCTGCTGTGTTGGGCCTTTATTGGGCGGCGCTCTCTCTCACAAGGCCTCATGGAGGTGGTGCTTCTACATCAATCGTGAGTCAACTTTTCTGTACCGTGAACGCTTTTGCACACTGACTGCCCTGCTGCAGTTCCATTTACAGCTATCGTATTTGTCATTGTTTGGAGCTATCTGAGTCTCAAAACCCCCAGGACTCCACTTCTAGCCGGGCTCAAGGCACTAGACTGGCTCGGATGTCTAACGATCGTTGGAGGAACTGTCATGTTGCTCCTGGGTCTCAACTTCGGAGGCTCCCTATATCCATGGTCTTCTCCAACCGTAATTTGCCTTGTAATCTTCGGGACCGTCACTTGGGTTCTGTTCCTACTCATCGAGTACAGGGTAGCGCACTCGCCTATCATCCCTTTCCGTGTTTTCAACACATGGCAACGTCTGAGCCCGCTCCTGGCAGCCCTGTTCCATGGCTTAGTTCTTGCCGTTTCGACTTGGTTCCTCCCGCTCTATTTCCAGTCAATACTTCGAGCCGGTGCTTTGCTCTCTGGGGTCTTGCTGCTGCCATTAGCATTGGCCATGTCTTTCTCAGACGCCTTGACGGGTTGGGCTGTTTCCGCCACCGGAAACTACACTGTCTTCGTCAGAGCAGGTTTCCTTCTCACGACGCTGGGAAGCGGCCTGCTCATCGCCCTTCCACATTCGTGCTCCTGGGCCCCTGTCATAATCTTTCAAATCTTACTCGGTGCTGGTGTCGGATCAAACTTCCAGGCATTACTCGTCGCCCAGCAGAGCTCCGTGAAAGTCAGTGACGTTGGCACAGCCACCGCTACCTTTCAATTTGCTAGGAGCCTCGCAACGAGCGTGGGACTTGTCATCGGTGGAGTAGTCTTTCAAAACACCATGCATAAACAGTACGCTACGCTGGATGGGTCATTGGGACCCATGCTTGCGAGCAAATTGTCCGATGGAGGCGCGGAGGCAAGCGTGTTCGTGATACGCGGCCAAAAGAGCAGATGACAGTAGCGCGGAACGCTTATTACTTATCTCTTCGAAATGTGTGGATCCTACAGACCGCTTTCGCAGCTGTAGGACTGGTGTTTATCTGTTTCATCAAAGGACGTCAACTGAGCCAGGACCACGAAGTCGTCGAAACAGGGTTTGAAGTGGAAAAGCGTCGAGCGGCAGAAGCAGAGAAGGAGCGTATGGGTAATAGAGGTGATCGACAGAACGGTGCGGTATAGCTCCCACCATGCTGGAGAAATCCACTATTTTCTGTAAATGTGTCGGTATCGACTATGCGCATGTGTCGCGCCGATGTCATCGCCGCTCAGCATCGAAATTTTGGTGATAAGAGGCGTTAGAGGCTTGTTAAGCATACTAGTAGTCTAGTGTGGGATTTGGGTTTGGCCTTGAAAACCGCTCAAGGGATCTATGCCCGCCCTTCCATGTGCTGAATGAAATCGTTTACCGCTTGTGTTATTTCACCATGAACCTCCGCGACAGATCTATCCCCGTTGATCTGCGATAATCAAGTCATTTAAAGGTTTTGCCCGAGTTCACTACCTACACACCTCCTTAAAATAGTCCTTCGTTGCTATCAAATGATTCTTTACTTCTGCGTTTCGGACATGGAAGTCTTGAATTCTCTCTGCAGCGTCTAGGTCTTCACCAATTTCACCTCCAGACCTTTCTACACGCTTAAGCATCCCCTCAGCTGTGCAGTTGAGAAGCACCGTGTAATTTGTTTTCTGAACCTTTCGGATGTGAGCAGGATTTATTTTACGTGGGGTCATATTATCAACCTTCTCTTCAAATTCAAGAAGTTCTTGTATGCATTCGGGAAATCCGTGGACGAGACTCCACTTCTTGCCATCCTCTACTCCTTTATTGATCTTTTTCTCCAGTAAGCTGACTTTCAACTCCCTTGGGACATCAACCTTTTCCTCAAGGCAATCTTTCAGAAATTTTGCGTGAAGATACGTCGGATCATCAGACTTTTCACGTAAGACATCGTCCAAGGATATGTGCTGAAACCCAAATTTCTGACAAAGGAGAGCGCATTGTGTCTTCTTGCCAGCCCCAGGGGGCCCTGCATCGTAGTCAGCACCTGGGATAGTGAGACTCAAAAGAGATACCAAGGAAGAAGAGAACAGGTATTCGCCGTTTTCGCTTTGAGAAGTGAGCCTGTCTCTCCTGTTGCAACAACTCGAGCCACGCTTCTCCTTCAGGCGAGCTGATTTTTGATGACAATCCCTGAAATTCTTCAAGGTCCTTCTCTCCGAATGTCCTTTGCTCGTGTTCATGTGCCTGTAGCATACACTCAAACTTGTCCATCTCTCGTATGAATCGAGCTTCCGCCGTCTTGCCTTCCTCATACTCTAGCCAGGCAGTCCTGATCTGTGTCTCTAGAGTTGGATTGACAGGGTTCAACAAGCTCTGGATGTATCGCGTGCCAAAGTCTTCCAATTTGAACTTATGCTTTGTCATTCATTGGTCTGTGTCGGACGATCTGGAGGAGGCATACTTACCTTTAATAACATTGGCATATGTCGGGATGTCTCCGACAACTGATTCCGTCATATCGTGGCACAGTGCTAGAAATATACACCTTGCTGTATCCAAACCATCCTACTATAGGTCAACAAGTATACCTTTAACAGAACCATTAGACCAACCGGAGCGAACATAGTCAGAAGTGATAACCGATACATGTGAGCAGCTACACTCTCGGGGTTCTTGATTGTTCTCAACCAGCCTGTTCGTGGCAAGTGTTTGAGAACCTCTATCAAATGTAGGAATGGCAGTGGTGACACTTCTAATTTGGAGTGAACTGCTTCCATAATGCCTTAGAACGGTTGGAAGCATCGGACAGAAGAGGGGTGAATGAGACGAGCTCTTAACGGCAAAAGGTTTATCCGAGCCGGGTTTAGTAGAGCGACCCTGGACAAGCTGATTGTATCAAATAGATCCATTTGACTCTTATTTACCTCCCATCTAACCCATAACAATGAATTTAGGGACTTCGTATTGGGGAGTCGTCAGCTTTGGCAAAGTTAGGCGTTCCATAGGAAATTTCTGGAGTTTGGAATACATCTTTTCGCTGTCAAATCCAACCCACAGACGCCCTCTTTCTACGTAGTGATAGGATGCACGTGTACTACCAGACCCGTCTGTCATCAACCGTTATATGTACCACAGTTTCAGCGACAAAGATGCCTGAGCTCAGAAGGTCTAACCCGCCACTAGTAGGACTTTGTCCGGTTTTGGCTCCATCTTCCGTGGCAGAAGGCAAGGGTGGGGCAATCTCTGCAGTGGCACGCAGAGCCGGATGATCATCTGGTCCTGCAAACACGGTAAAGCACGGATCTTCGGACGAAACTGACTGATGCTTGCGCCGCAGTTGGTAGTGATACCATTTCCGTGGCCTGATGACCATGCCTGGAAATAGGTAAGGTATCCTGTAATCCGTCATACCTGCTGCTTCCACCATTTTATCAAGGCATGTATTCAGGTACGTGCCAGCTTTCGATACGTCCTGGTACGTGATTGATGAGCTGGGTTCTGCAGATATATTGTCCAACAGCGCCATCTTGACTAGGACGACCAGTGCGTACATAACTCGATTGAACAAATGATTTGGCAATGAGCGTATTTCATTCACGTGCGACGTTCCGAATGACTCACGGAGAGCGTGGGCGGAGGCAAAACATTGAGACAAGGACGCTGTAGGTAGATGGGGGGCACCACTGAGACCTCTTTCCGGGGGATCTATAGCGTATGGCGGTTTGAACAGGTCCGGCGGATAGTACTGATGAAGGCAGGGCTCGTAAGCAGGATCATGACATAGTTGAACATCATGTCAGAATTGACTATAACATACATCAGAGAGTTTTTCAACACGATCAAGAGGAATGAGATATACGGTTAAGGCCGGTGTGCTTGTACATCTCTCGCTAATGGTATAGTCGTGTCTTAAATCCATCGATGTATTGTGAGCTATGAGTGTCGGAGAGCGCAGTACGTCTTGTGCCGTCCGTCAGAGCATAGGCAGAACTGATCTCCTCCGCCATGTTGAGCAATTTGACAGAAGCAATCAAATGGATATCGGTCGGGAGTGCAGAAGAAGAAGTTTCCATAGTCTTGGCACACTCGACCATATATGCGGTAATTTGGAGCAAATTAGGGCGCCTCCGAAGGATCGCGAGCTTACAAGACTGTTGACTTACCCCACACAATTGACGTAGCAGACCAACAAGGTCCGTTCACGCTCGACCTCGATCTGTTGAGTAGCATTGCTGGTACTGTTAAACTTCATGCCTTGACCGAGAAACAAAGAGCCTTCCGCAGGTGCCGAGGAGCTTTTCCTCCCCCGAGGCAAGGGTTCGCCCAGGCCAATCTCCATGGCCATGGTGGACGCAAAATGGGCATACTCGTAGAATTTCAGAGCTGACTATTGGCCAATGGGAAAGTACTAGACGGCAGTTGTGATCATGGCGTGAACCAGCTCCAACGATTCCTCCCCACAAATCATTCGCAAATTGGCATACTCCTGAATAGCTTTTGTGTTCAACGTACTGTACAGCTCGGGGTCTGCCATCCCCGATGTGCCGGCCATGATTGCTAGGGAAAAAACAGGCTTTTCGCGCCGAAGCTGGTCCACGTTATAACCATTGGAAAAGACTACGAAGACGTATTTGGAGGCGAATTGATTTTTGAAGGTCTCGAACTATTCAGTGGCACTCCATAGAGAAGATACCACGGTCGACGACGTCCAGCTTGGCAGTAGTGGTATTTACATTTACAGGTCGGGTAGTGAGCCCCGTTACGGGTTGGGAGGCAGAGATTGGTAGTCCAGTCGCTGCAGCAGATGACTGACCAGAGCTGGTGTGGCCAGGCGAAGATGAAGTAAGAGACGAGGTCGCATTTGTTGTTTCTTCATTGGAGACTTCTTGGGGCCTGTGATAAGTTCGGTCGAGCAAGGCACGCACTGCTTGCATTTCCTTCTCTAATTCCGGGACTCTGGTAACGGTTCTTCTCCGCTGCGTCTTTCTCTGCGGCGGTGCAAAGACACATGTTCGGTTGGACTTGATACATCGTTGGCAGATAGGCGAAGGGCCCAATGTTCCAGGAAGACAGCGCACTTTCACGGAACGACAGGCTTCACAAGCTCTGTTTAGAGGAACATAAGATTGACCCGGTGACGTTTGGTCTGTCACAGTCCCGACTCGTGACGGCCTATCGAGCAGGGAGCAAATTTAGGGTGGTCATGAATCCCGATGTCTTCCCGTCTTCATATTGAGGTTCAGGCAGAGATGGTTAGAGAAGTGTTGATTCCACGACGACCATGGCTAGTAACGGCAATGTATTTTCTAGCAAATCTGTGTTTCAGGCAGTCATGACAGTGAAAGATGCTATAGACAGAATAGAGAATCGCTTGTAGTGTAGCTAGTATTTAGTTATGTAGTGCAGATACTCTTTTCTATACCTCTCAGGGGTATTAATTCAAAAGAAGTTATCTTTAAACAATTGATTAGAACCTCGATTCGTGGGGCTATAAAAAGCGAGATCTGATACACGGTGAGTCTTCAACGCCAAGTAGTTTTACATCTTTTATAACTTTATATCTCAGACAATGTGTTTTTATTAAATTATATCCCTGGTTTTGGTGGATGGGTATAAAGATGTAAATATGAGTTTATAATTTTGTAATTTTGCCTCGCCAAATTTAAACGGGCCTAGGCGCGGTTGACAGCGGCTCTCCTTGGGCAGTGATCCTCGAATGTAGACCTTATCCTTAATGGATTTCATCAAAATTCGAAAGTGCTTGGTAGCTTATAATATCTTATAGAAGCGGTCATCAATGGCTTTAACTCAGATATTGCGAGTGCCACAGGGGTCAATTATACCTAGCAAGGCATGCGAAAAGGGACGGAAGAGGAACCTAAAAGGGAGCACTCGGTAAGCCCTCTTTCTTTTAATAGGCGGATCCTTATTGTATTTGGTAGTCATATCCATCTCGTCCCACTCTAAGAGAACGTACACGTACCATTGCAGAAAGAGCCAGTAAATGCAGTGGCCCCATTGGCTCTCGTAGCTCCTGGCTTGACACCAAGAAGGGTTACGCTGCTCCTCGCATGAAAGAGTAGTCCTGTGGCTGTCGCTGACGACAAATCTGTGGACTTATAGTTTGGCCAAAATGGCGCAGAGAGGATATTTAAGCTATCTTTCGAGGTCGTTGTTGGATCGTTTGTCTGGGAGTCTGGGTATTGCTGCTGGAGAGGACCGGCGGGGCTTCTGCAAGGAAGGGATTCAACGCGGATGAAGAAGTTGTAGTCGGTGTAGCTTTCGTCAGAATAGAAGTGGTTGGAAAGCATTGGTGAGGACGACCCTGTAAATTGGCCGGTTGTGAATTGGCCGGGGGTACTGTCCAGAGAGCCACATGGTACCCCAAAAAATCCCTCACGATTTGGAAAACTTCGGGCAATCTCGGCGGGTATGATGTGCCGTATTGGGCTTAGTGTTATGTGACTTAGCGTCATAAGAAAACGTGAAAGAAAAAAAGACTAACATCACCTGCCCACTTCCACCTAAGAAACTTCTTGACACTGCTCCAAACACTACCATTTCTCAAACACCACTTGTTTTCTCACATCCTCCTCCTACCTTATAAAACCTGTCCTACCATCCTTCTTTTCGCTTTGCCTAATCAACCTTTCCATCTCCCACGCAGCTTCTATTCCGTCAACGCTTCGAAGCGAAATCCCTCATAACGAGAACGAAAGGCTACAATAGTCTTTCGTGCACACGCTTGAACCTCCAGTCTGGCTTCTCATCGCATCAACACCATCAAGTTGGCGGGGCCTCGCTTTACCCACTTCTCCTTCATTCGACCTCTTCTGGGACCAAGAATCCGAGTCTTCCTGGGAGGCGACCTCAAGCCTCCATAACTGGGCTTTGGGGAGCCAATACGACAACACAACAACGCAAGCAATTTGGAGGAGGACAGGATCCACATTAACTATTCATGCCCTGAGCAGACCTAAAGCTGGCTCAAGAAGAGGGTAGAGCTGAGGGCCCGGTCCTCTACGCTCTGGGGACTCGCTGCCCCTCTCACGGAAGCAGAGCTTAGTGGCTTCGAACATACATACTACAGCAACAACCATCAATTAAAGCCTCCGAATTCGCCAATAAGTCTACCAATCAATAGCTACAATGGATTCTCCAAGATCAGAGAAATCCCAGACGAGGTTCAGCACTCCTGTTTCTGATCTTGACGATCATCGCCACCAACTTTCTACACGGCCGCGCGGCAATACCATTAGCAGCCCGCAAAGTCCACATAGCCCACTTGAAGGACGACTTGTATTCCAGAACGTTGGCAGCGGAGGCCGCCCGGAGCTTCTTCAGGTCAATGACGAACTCCTCAATGCGGGATCCATATCTAGGGATTTCGAGCAAGCTATCATTGACGACGACAAGAGCGGAAACGGAGAGCTTATTATAGAGCGAAGAGGGTCCTTCAATCCTGCCACCTCTAGGCGTGGTACTGTTCGAAGGAGCCAAAACCACCCCAATCGGTCCAGAGAATCCTCGATCTCCTCTCGGTCTACGTCGCCAGCAAACTCTGTTGATGCTTTTGCTGACCCACGTCGACGCGAAAGAGCAAACACAATTGGCAGCAGAGCGCCTTCTGACCTTGACCTTTGTCTCCAGCGTACTGTCTCAGGTGGTACCCATCACCGCAGTCGTCGACCTACATTTAATAACGGCAGTGTCCGGAACTTGAGCCTTAAGGATGAGCAACCCTCGGTCCATAACCCAGCCGAAGATGATGTCTGCTTTCCCACACCTGATGAATCTGCGAAGACCTACAACATTGATTTCGAGGAGTTAGACGAATTCGTTGCAGAAACCCTGAAATCGAAAGCGCATAATGGGCATGGTCTAAGGAAGAAGCTCAGCTTTAGCTCTCAAGGAAATAAGCCCCAGGGCTTCAACGATCTTCGTTATGCGACCATCCCCAAGATCATAACACGGTCATCCGTTTCGCTCAAGGCTGGGTCAGACAGTGCCATTGACGATAGCGACACTGCGATCAATGACAAGGACGGCGCCGATGAGAAAATCGGAGATCCATTGGGTGCAAATGGACCTAGAGAGCGTCGACACAGCCTAGCTGGACCGAGTCGCTATAGCTTCTTCTCTTCGGAGATAGAGTCAACCATCCACGCCCCAGATTTTGCAGACTTGCTTTCCCCAGGCGATAGATGCCGCGATCTCTTCGAGCTTCCAGACGATAGCGGTGTTTGGTGGCTCGACATACTCAACCCAACCGAAGAAGAGCTTCACGTCTTCCAACGCGCTTTTGGTATCCATCGCCTGACCACTGAAGACATCATCACCCAAGAAGCCCGCGAAAAAGTTGAACTGTTCAAACAATACTACTTTGTCTGCTTCCGTTCCTTCTTCCAGATGGACGTCCATAGCGAAGACTACATGGAACCTGTAAACGTGTACATGGTCGTCTTCCGCCAAGGTATCATCACAATCACCTACACACCATCTCCTCACGCCGCCAACGTCCGCAAGCGTATCGGTAAGCTCCGCGACTATATGGCCCTCACCGCTGACTGGATCTGCTATGCCATGATCGACAACATCGTCGACACGTTCGGTCCGCCGATCCACACCATTGAGCATGAAGCCGATACCATCGAAGACCAGGTCTTTGTCGCCCGCACGGAAGACTTTACCCCCTTGTTGCGCCAGATCGGCGAGTGTCGCAAGAAAGTCATGTCACTCATGCGTCTGCTAGGTGGAAAAGCGGACGTTATCAAAGGCTTCTCGAAACGTTGCAACGAACAGTACAGCGTTACGCCTCGTGGCGAAATTGGTCTCTACCTTGGCGACATCCAGGACCACGTCGTCACCATGATGAGCAATCTCGGACACTTCGAGAAAATGCTCTCGCGCAGCCATTCCAACTATCTAGCACAGCTCAGCGTCGGTGCTATCGCCCAGGGCAATCGGGCCAACGAAGTTTTGTCGAAGATCACGCTGGCGGCAACGATTTTGGTGCCGCTGAACCTTATCTGCGGTCTGTTTGGTATGAACGTGCCAGTTCCGGGGAAAGATAGCGAGGGGCTTGGCTGGTTCTTTGGTATCTGTGGGGTCATTGCTGCTATCGTGGTGGTGAGCTTGGGTATCGCGAAGAAGTACAAGTTCTTCTAAACGATGGGGCTTGGATGGTTTCTTTTTCTGATAATAGATGGGGAAGTTGGTTCGATATGTAGCTGCCCTTTGCTTCTAGAGGAGAGGTTTGCATAGATGACGAGAAGTTTTGCTTGCGATCGGATAGAGAGTAGTAGAATTTTGCTTGCGATCGAATAGAGAGTAGTAGAAGTACTAATCACAGCCAAATCAAATCCTTTTTTTTCAACATCGTCTCCGTCCCCGTAAGCAGTGGTAAAGAAGAAGGGCTCGGATTGGGGGAATCAGCGTCTGCGGAATCCTCAGTCGCCATCGCGGGTTTTGCCTTCCGAAGAAACGTATACGTCTGGCTAGATAGACATGTGCGAGATGACGGTGTATTATGTATGTACAATTGCAGTCGAAACGGTCAACGGCTCCCCCCAAGAATCGGACCACAAACAGCATCTCCCTCCCGAGAAAACCTTGTGGGGGCCGTTTACTTACCGCTCATCCTGGGGGTAAGGTAGGTAGGGTTTTGATCATGGCAAATTCAGAAAATAATAAGTCGCGGGGGTGATGCCCCAAAAACCCCGACGTCAGACAGCCCCTGTTTTTTTTTGGGAGGTGGGGGGGGGGACAGCTTGTCTGCAATGGTTGCGACGTCTTTTGCGCAAGCAGCGTGACTATTTTTTTTTCGGTGGTAACGACTGTCACTACCTAACTATTCTATTTAAGTAATCTCCCCCCCAATCAACTTATCCACCCTTGATCCTCGGCGCATCATCCCTTTCTGGGAACACTTTCAATCAAATGGCGTAGCGAGTGTTGTCTTTGAATGCCTACTCGTTCCAGACTTGGTGTTTGATTGCCTCGTTCATCGGCTCTCCCTGCCCTACGGTCAGCTCCTGGATAGTGTGTTGGAGAATAGCGGCCATTCACGTACCTTTTGACCTTCGAACGAGCGGCATCTTTCTTTCCTTACAGGCGTGCTCGACCGGTGGTGAGCCCATTCGCCTGCACTTGTCCTCCATCCCCGGCCTCTCCGGAGCCGCGGCGAAGACCCGTCAAACGTTCCTCCGCCGGAACATCTGGACCGGTATCCTCGCTCTCTGCGAGGTTTCTGAACCGTCAATCATCGTAGAATTCATCCTCGGAGTCAACCTCGGCCAATTGCTCAAAGTTGAGCTTATATCTCAACATCGCACCGATGCCACCAAAGCCTTTGACGAACTGGTTGCCCTCGCTCGAACGATCGGAGACGAATTCGAGGGTGGCGCCGAAGTCTTTGTAGCTCTCGGCGAGCCATTCGAGGAACGAGCCTTGGTCGACGAGTTCCATTTCTTGACCCGTCTCTTTGTCCGTGAACATCTCGCGGTTGGCTTCTTGGCCTTTGTTGGTGTGCAGGATGATTTCGGAGCCGGTTGAGGATTTCAGTATCCAGCGGGTGATTTCAAGGTTCTCGTACACGATCAGGGTCTCGCAGGCGCTAGCCTCCATAGCTTTGAGCGTGTCTTCGATGCCGTAGCATACTTTACCGCTGTCAAGGCTAATCTCGTCGAAATATTTCCCGATGAGCTTCTTCTCCTGTATGAATTTGACATTGCTGAGGGTTTCGCCTGCGAGCTCGATAGCCTGATTGAAGCCATTTTCGCCACCGTAGGAGACATCGACTACTTTGATCACCTTGGATTGCAAGCGGTTGTCGAACAGGTCGGATTGGTTGAGATCGTTCTTGAAGTCTGCAGATCCTGCCAGGATCAGGCCGGCGACGTTCACTTTGTCCTGGGTGATATAGTTTTGCACAGCAAGTTCGGCCACCTTACGCACGTAGTTGTGGCGCTTCTCCTCTCTCAAACGGGCAAAACGAAGGGCGGATTGACCACCTCGACCGTGCTTCTTGGGTAGATCGACGGAGAATTTGTGGATCACGTCTCTGGTGTTACCGCTGAGCGTACCGAAGAGAGCGCCATTTCCGTCCATGATGATGAAACCGAATTTCTGGTCCGACTCAAGGAGCTCGCTTAGGGCTTCGGTGTGAAACTTATTATCACACAGGTATAGGGAGGTATTGATTGGTTTGAAGGGCTCAAAGTCAATATTGATCTTTCGTTCTTTCCCTTCCGAGGTTATGATTTCACCACAGTAGACGACAAGACCGTTGGGAGGTACTTTGTTGTAGAGCTTGAGACGCTGCTGAGTGGATGTGATGGCGGACAAAACGGACAATCGGTTAACTCGGGACTTAATATTAGACGCAGTACCCTAGAGTTGTCAGGACGGAGTCTGCAAGCACATTTTCGGGACGTACGAATTCTTCAGCCAACATCCTCGCTGCTCGTGAGACCTGGTCCTTAGGCGCTGTCCGACCACGGCTGTCAGCGCAGACTCTTATACCATGCAAAGTCCCAGCATGGTTCAGAAGTTGACTCACGGATAATGAGGGATATCATCGAGGTCCCATTGCCTCGTGCTTGTTCCAGGCGTTTGATCAGTTTCTTCACTTTCCATATTTCAATGTTCTTCTCGGCCTCGTTGGCCTGTGGGGCGCTCATTGTGAGCGAAGGGGGAGAATATGGTCAGTCGAGTGGGAGGTATTATCTGAGTATGGTATCCTGTTCAAAGTGTGGGGAAGTATTTGAGGGATTTCATTATTCTGTTCTTAATACTCGTACGTTCGAGAAGTGAGCTACCTCGCTTAGTAGCGGCGGGAGAAACCCATAAAGCAAGAATGGAAATTTGGCTGAGTGCCAAGACGCTAAACATTAGCGTCGTTTGTGGCCAAATGGCGCTTGATTGGCCAGGGCCTTATCGCCCCGCGGTCTTTTTCATAATTTCATACGATACGGGGGAATAGACCCCTCATCAATCACCATTAATATTCGGATCTACTTTACTCTACTACTACGAGTACTCGTACTCTACTGATCTAGGTACTCAGAGCATCCCTCGATCTGCCCCTGGTCTATTTTCATCCTTATTTTTCTTTTCCTTCCTTTTTCTTTTCTTTTTTTGCTTTTCTGTGTACATCATTACCTATTATTCAATTGCTGCATCTTTTCTTGCCACTGTTTTCCAATCACCTTTTCTCTCTGTTCTTGCCTCTTGCCTCTTGCCTCTTCTTGTCATCTTGACTTCTTTTCATAATTTCCTGAACCTTTCAATCCAGCCTTCGGTGACCTCGCCTAGTCTCAACTCACCTGCGCTAAGATCTACCCCACAACAAAGGCCTACACCCATCGCTAGAGGTTGTCCCCTGATCTCATGACACTGCTGGCCGAGTGTTTCCAGACTCGCCACCTGCTCTTCCTCGTCGCTTTCACACTGATCAGCGTTTGCCATGAAGATTTCATCATTTCTAAGCTGGTAATGTAATGCCAGGTCCAAAGGCGAAGAACCCTTCCAATTGGGAAGACTATGAACGTGGGAGATCGTCGAGCGTTGCCTCCGAGGCTTCCCTCGGTAGCCATGTGCAATTTGACGCTCCTTCGCCTACAGCGACATCTGGACGACTCCACATCCCTCAAAGGAATGAGGGGGACCGCGAATACGATGGTGACTATTTGCGCCATCGAAGGTATGCTCGTGGTGTCCAACCTCCGAACATTTCGACCTGACCGAATTGCTGACGACATTCCACTGTCTTTGTAGATCTTCCATTTCAATGCGAATCAATTTCTTGGCCCAGGTTGGAGGCGTCAACAGCTTGGAAAACTTCGCCCGCTCGTGGTCCCGGGCTGCAGGCTTCGTTGAGATACCTCCTCGGAAACCTTCCTTTGTCATAGAAGAGCGAGGACATGATGATCTGGAAAGATCTCGAAGTTCGGATGTACAACCCTCGTCTGGAGAGCCGAGGTCATTGCTGAGGCAGCAGTTGGAACAAGAGGGAGCTTCTTCTCAGGCAGTCCTTGCCGAAGAATCTACTCCACACGAAAACGATGAAGAAGCACCATATCGACGAGGACTGGCTAAGGCGACGCCTGATGGGGCTGCCGATATCCTCGACCGGCCGCCATATCTGGCCTCACCCTTTGCCTCCAGCCACGGTGGTGTATATGGATCGCTGTCTTCGCGGGCCCACGACTCATCAATGCGCCATGCTGGGGAATTGTACCGCGAGCAGCAGATTAAGGGTCGTCAAGAACCGGACAAGGAACAAGAACCACTACTTGTTCAAGTGATCGAACAGAAGGACGGTCAAAGAGTCCAGATTGTTATTGGCCGGTCGACCCTTCCTCAAACCGTGTTCAACTCTGTCAATGTCTTGATAGGTGTTGGCCTTCTCAGTTTACCACTCGGGCTCAAGTACTCTGGTTGGCTTGTAGGGATGATATTCTTATTGCTCGCCGCAATCACCACCAGATATACCGCTGGAGTCCTTTCAAAATGTCTTGATGTGAACACCTCGCTAATAGGATTTGCTGACATTGCCTACCAGGCTTTTGGTGAAAGGGCTCGGGTGGCTACAGCATTTCTCTTCACAATCGAGCTTCTCGCAGCATGCGTCGCTCTCGCAGTGCTCTTCGCTGATAGCTTAGACGCCCTAATACCTGGTTGGGGTGTAATCGAGTGGAAGATTCTCTGTGGGCTCATCCTCATACCCTTGAATTTCGTTCCACTTCGCTACCTTAGCGTGACAAGTGTTCTTGGGATCATCTGCTGTATCGGAAGTAAGTCAATGAATTGGAAAGAGATAGGAGGAAAAGCTGACCATGTTTAAGTCGTCATCCTGATATTCGTTGATGGTGCATTGAAAGCTCATTCACCGGGCTCTCTGCGAGACCCCGCTCTGACTTCCTTGTTTCCACAAAGATGGTCAACATTGCCGTTGAGTTTTGGCCTGCTGATGTGTAAGTTGCCTCTCGCGTAACGAGTATTAATATTCGACTGACGCTCTCAAGCTCCATGGGGTGGGCATAGTGTCTTTCCCAACATATACAGAGATATGCGGCATCCACTAAAGTATACAAGAGCTATAAACTACACTTACGTCTTTACAGTAGGTAGCCCATTCATACTGCTAGGGACAATTTTGACCATTGGACAGTATCTTCTCGACGCCCTCATTGCGGTTGCAGGATTTTTAATGTTCGGTCAAAAGGTTCATGACGAAGTAACGTCAAATGTACTTATGAGCAAAGGATATCCGCATGCAATCTCCGTTTGCATCGTTGTTTTCATAGCTATCATCCCACTTACTAAGATACCTCTGAAGTGAGCGAACCCTCACGGGGAAAGCTCTGTTTCGGTACTTGTGCTAAATATGGTTCTAGTGCTCGTCCCATTTATAACATTCTCGAAAAATTAGTCGGCCTCGACCCTCAAGAAATGCCGCGGGCGTCGGGGCTTCTTGGACTCTCAGGCTACACCCGCGGTTTCCTCAAATTTGCGATCCGAATCTTCACCGTTGCGGTCATTATACTAATTGCGATTCTTGTACCGTCGTTCGACACGATCATGGCTCTCATGGGTTCAGCGATGGCGTTTAGCATATGCATTGTACTGCCATTAGCATTCCATCTAAAATTGTTTGGGAAGGAAATGGGGATGAAGGAGAAGGTGCTAAATTGGTTCTTGATTGTTGTTTGCTCGATTTTGGCTGTCATTGGGACTGTGTGGGTGTTTCTGCCAAAGCAGATGAGGGAGCGTATGGATGGCTAAGCATAGCATTACTGTTAACTAAGATCAAAAGACACTAACATAAGCATTGTCCACTCCAAAGACACCGCTCCCAGATGAGAATGAGAGTAACCCAGCACCCCAGTAACCTTGACATCCTCTTCAATCGGGCGTAGTCCACCAGTTACTTATCTTATCTTAGCTCTATCTCGATTAGTGGTGCCCTCCAGTCTCCACCCTCCCTCGCCGCCATCCTCCCATCTTCACGGAGACTTGAATGGCATGTACAATAGTAGTAATTCCATGGATTATGCTATTTCTCATGTTCACTATTCCCTTTTGAAACCATGCACTCTTGTTGGTGTCACCATATGCGGCTGGCTGCATGGGTCAAAGAGCACCAAGCCCAAGCCTCAACCATCTCATCCATCTCATCAGACATTGAGTAGTTCTGTGCCTACAGATAGGCAGACGAAACAAACGAGAAGAGGCTTGAAAATCGTAGTAGCTTGGACTGATTGAGAATGACGGACCTCAATGCGTCCAAGACGGTGATCGCGTATCTAGGGCCGCCTTCGTCCTACACTCATCAGGTACAACCTGTTACACGTCCAGCAGCTCTACAAAGTATGCTTACAACTTGACAGGCAGCTGTTGATACATTTACTACGAAACACTACGAGCTTGAAGCTCAAGGATCTATCGCAGGTGATAAATTCAATCCAGACGGTCCTACCCTAGCTCATTCGCCGTCAGATGTCTTTCATGCCGTGCAAGATTCTTCTGCCACTTTTGGCGTTGTCCCATTCGAAAACTCGTCAAATGGCCCCGTCGTGTTTACATTGGATCTCCTCATCGACCGCGCAGAAGACTTCCCGGAAATTCATGTCTGCGGCGAGGCTTACATGGATGTTCAGCATTGCCTTCTTGGCCACGTACCGACGAATCCCGCCCCTGATGACAGGGATACGCTATCTCCTCACTCGTCAGGCTGCGCAACACCTACAATGACCAAGCCGAACCCCCGCGAGCCCCGTTCCAAGCCTTTGACTAATCTTCAACACATTCAACGAGTCTATAGTCATCCGCAAGCCTTTGGCCAGTGCGAAGCGTTCTTGTCCACCTATCTCAAAGGCGTCGAGCGCCGCGAGGTATCCTCTACTTCCCATGCTGCTTCGATAGTCGCAAAGGGCTCCGAGGAGGATGACTTACCGTCTGGCGCCGCAGCAGCCATCTCGAGCGCCGTCGCGGCCGATGTCCACGGCCTGAATATCATGGCCACGGGCATCCAAGACGTCGAAGATAACACCACCAGATTCCTCATCATACAGAAAGGCCACGTCGACCTCGAATACCAAGGACTGCTTCCCGCAAAGCTCTTTGCAGAGACGGGCACGGAGACCAAGCGGAAGGCGCTCGTTGCGTTCAGCATCAACCATGAGGCGCAGGGAGCTTTGGCGAATGCTTTGCTGGTCTTTAAGAATTATGGGCTCAACGTCACGAGCATCAATAGCAGACCGAGTAGGATCCGGCCTTGGCACTACATCTTCTTGATAGAAGTGGGAGGGAAGAGGGAACTGGAGGACCCGGACCTCGTCCGCATGGCGTTGGAAGAGTTGGATACCACTACGGAAGGAAACAAGTGGCTTGGATGTTGGGTCGACAGATCAATGCGGTGAGAGACCGAAGGACGACCTGAGCCCGTAGGTGGGCTCTCTCTGACGGAGGTCCTTTCCTACATAGCCATGCATTCAATAAAAGCTTCTTCCCTTCTCCGCACGTTGTTCCAGTGGGAGAGTGGCTTCTCAATTCCTGCTAATATAAGTACTCGGACGAAGTCCCGAAGATTAACCGGTGTCCCGCCATTTTTTTTCCCCCGCTCCGTAGAGTAGTACTCCGCATAGAACTTCAAAAGCACCTTTTCATCCCAACCCCACCCCCAACAAATGTCCAACCTCTGGTACCAAGCGGCCTTCATCCTCGCCATCATAATGCTCCGCTTCTCGATCCAACGGTACAACAACAACACCGCTCGGCCCAAGGCCGTAGTAGCCCCGGGCAAGAAGAAGTCGACGTGAAAAACCTCCGGGCGGGCGGGCGTCGTGGGTAGCGAGGCCCGCCTCGGAACGGAACGGAAAGGGGAGGAGAGGAGGGGCAAGGATCGGGGGGCAACCGTTGCCTGAAAAAATCATGCAGGGGTTTTCCGATTTCCCAAAAGCCGCGAGGGAAATGGGTGTGGGCTTCTCTCGTGCGTTTGGTGCCGCGAGGAGGGGCCGCGCGCGTGCGTCCAACGTGTCAGGGTAGGTAATGCGTGGAAAGGTCCGTTTCGCCCGAGGAGCGTTTGGAGTTGCGGGGGGGAGCGCGGATTGGCGAATTTGTTGTAGCGGGGAAAGGTGGAGGGAGGGGAGAGGACACCAGGGAGTGCAGAGGACGACTGGGTTTTGGAGAGATCGGGTGTGTAAGCGATTGGCCCAGGGAAGGGGGGGGGGAAAGCGCGGACCAGAACAGAGAGCGGTGCGGAAGATAAGGTACGTATGATGGGTTTCGTGCGGTTTTCACGAGATTGCTGGATCTGAGGATGTGACGAGCGTTTCTGAGAAGATCGACGAGGTCACGCTGGCGATGATTCAGGGACTATCGATGTGGGCCAGGACATGGCCAGGATTTTTGGATCGTGGAGGAGGACTACATATGGTTGGTCTGGACTAGGGGCATGGGCAGGATATCCAAGCAATACATCAAACAGTGGTAGACCTAGAGGTTACCTTTGCCAAAAATTGAACAGGCCCCAATTGAGGAGCCGATGGAGTAGCGCGGCTTGGCGCATTCGTCGAGGTTATGAATACTTGGGGCTTCGGGAATGGGGAATAGGTAGACGATTGGAGCTTTGCTTAGATAAGGTAGACTTGACAGCACTTGAGAGCTCAAGCTTCTAAGACTAGTAGAAGCGGATCTTTGCTTGAGGGGATTCTTTTCGCTTGATAGTATGTTAAAGGACAAAGACTCTAGGATTTACTGAAGTAAAGATACCGATTCTCGGTAGTTGAGGGCGATCTGAAGTTGGATTGATAGGTTGAGGATGCTGTTAGGTAGTGCTGGTAGGAGACTCACCATCGTTCAAAGGGAATGTTTTAAATTTGTTTCCCACCACTATGTCAGATCCCATTATTATATTCAATTACTATACCCCTCTTGTTTCAGGGAGGTCATCTAGGAAATCAAAGGTCATGGGGAAATCTTCAGGGTTAGTCAGACTCAAGGCCGGCCGGTGACGCTTGCTTGGCTAAGAAGATGGATTCGTCGACCGCACGATTAAATAAAGTACAAGAGTAAGACGGCGAGGTTGTCGATGTGTTAGGCAACTAGTGCTTTCTTGTTTTAGGTTTGACAATGCTGTAGTGGTTTTGGGTTTTGTTTCTGTCGACAGATACTCACTGTAGCTTGGACAAGATGCTGGCACGACACGTGAAATTGATAAGTCCGCTCTACTGTCGTGATCGGGATACAATGGGTCGTCAACTTCGAGATGCCCGTTAGCTTCTTGCTTGTTTGAATAGGGCGTTAGTGGAGTAGAGGATGTTACGCTTTCTGGCGCTGACTCCAGGACGAAAACAGCACAGCAAGTCCGCCCCAGTGTTTGTAAATTGGTACCGCCGAACTATGCGATTATGCAGGAATTTTTTTTTCCAGTCGCTGCACCCAACCTATCAAGAGCCAGTCCAGCAGAGATCAGCTTGGAGCAGTGACCACTAAAACACCGCTGGTGAACCGACCCCGCCGATATGTTCTCTTAGTTGTATTGAATGTGCGGCATGAAGGTACTATTATTTTTGTTGATTCCAAACATCATGCGCAACAGTCGACTCGGGTTATTCTCTGTATACCCGTGTTCTTTCCCTTTTCATCATGCGACATGTAGCAGGGGCTTCATTTTCCTCGAGAATTTTCCCCACGCCCGTTAGAACTTGCAAGGAACAGTGAGGAGCACGGAGCGGCTTGAGGTGCCAAGTTAATACTGCTAATCGACCTTTGCCGCAGACAGGGCGTGCTCAGGTTTCATCGTCCCATCCGTGGTCGTATGTCCCTCAGCGGCTCCCAGACGTTCGGAAGTCCAACGGCTCATCTTGCCTTTGGCAAGTTGCGTCTGCTCCCTCGCACCTCTAACCCTTATTGTACTTGGCAAGGCTAGAGCGAATCCTTTACTCAGAGACTCGATGCCTTGAAAAACCATACAGCAACAACCATCAAGACACCGGCTTTCCCGAAGATCGACAGTCAATCTCTCCAAGTGAAGAAAATCTAATACGTATGACATTTTGCGAGGCCATACAACTTCTCCCAGGCGTATCTGGTATGCGTCATGCAAATCTTCGGATGAAAGCGTCACCGATGGCCCGTGCAACGACGCCGCCTTCTCGGGAAATAGCATGTCTTCTCTCACAAGGGCCAGCTCTTCGTCCAAGACCACAACTCTGTCACTTCTGGTCAGGTCTGAGGCGTCGAGACTGATATCCACTGATCTCACCCACGCTCTGCGTGTTTCGTTATGGAGACAGCGTTTGAAGAATCGAGCAGTAAGATCCGAAGCCGGCAAGACGATGGTGTTTCGTTGGTATAATATTGGCTCCGCTTCCAGTCTCATTTGCCTACATACAGAGAGAAGGGCAACGTATGGGTACTCGCAATCTGACAGCTCTTGGGTTGTTGGATCGTCATCGTAGTCATCGTCGTATTCGTCGTAAGTCTCACTGACACTGTATGGAAAGATTTTGCCGACGACGAGGCAGCAATTGTAGATCATTTGGCGGATTTCTGGGGGGAGATGAAGGAAGGTGGGCATTTTGCCCTTTGCCAGAGTTAGCAAATTCAACGGTAGATTCTTTGCCTTCACTGACACAAAATGATTTCCGCAACGCTTCGTACGGTGGAGCTACTTCAATCAATACCGAGGACGTGGGAGATGTGGTATCAAAGTACTGGACGCCAAGACTTCTGCGCCAAGAGCAATACTCCGTAATAAATAAGCTTGCGAAGAGCGTAGGGCTGACCTTACGTTAGTAGAATGCTTGGTAAATCTTGGCAATAAATCGAGCGATGTCACCGCACTACAAACTCCACCATGGCACTCCTACGAACCTCCATTAGCAAGTACGAGTTCATTGCATAGCATCATCAGTTCCTCAACAATCTCTTCCATTTGCTCAGACTCCGTCCATGAACTATGCTATTATGAGTTCCAACGACCGCCGTTCCAAGCTTCGACTGTCCCCACATCACCAAGCGCATTTATTAACTTTGCCCATTCTTCAGCATCGCTTCTGATAAGATGATCACACTTAGGGTGATCCCATGTTCTAAGAGTGATATAGGTCAACATACAATCCTTCTTGTAACAGGAGTCACTTACCAAGGTCCCACTACTACCAAAGTTCGTTGAGCCTTTTGCCTTGAAGATTCCAAATTGGTTCCCTTGGTTGTGGTCCCCAAACTTGGGGTGCGAGACATATTTCCCAGACTAAAATCAAGCTCAGTCATAGCCTCCGAAAGGAACGAAGTGGGGCTAACCGCCTTGGTCTCTTTCTCTTCCTCGTTAGTCTCTTCCTTCAACTCCTTTGCCCACCTTTCGAGAATCTCGGCTACTCTTCGATAATTCCCATCCTCCGCGTTACTGAATTTGCACATGCCGCAGTGGTCGGCGTGTATCGAGAGTGTCGGATAGTCTAGCAGCTTTGCGGATTCTTCAGGCACGATCTACATTCACATCGAATGAGTCTTCTCGCTTAGGCCGTGACGGATTGAAGTTGACATACCTTGCCGATAGCCACACCATTGACACTTGAGCTGAGTTCTTCAAAGAAGCAAACGATCCCAACCTTAGTCTCTGGCTTTTCTGCACGACGTGAGAGCCATCCCGGGAACTCAACCCCAAGCTTCACCAGTGTATCGGAACCCTGCTCCAACTCTTTGAGGACGCCCCCAGTACTTTTGCTCGAAAACAGTGAGAGAAAATTCTTTCCTGACTCAACCCACTTTGCTTTTTCCGAGCCTTGATGAGGTGTTCCGAGAAAAGCGATTCACCTTGTATGGTCTGGGATGGGCTCTTCGGGTTGGTGTTGTTTCCCTGCCGCGTTTGATAGAGCCTAATTTGTCTTAGTCAGCCACTACTTAGATCCTAGGGATGATTACCTACCTTTGCACAGATCAGCCCACCGAGACTATGAGCCACGAATATAATCGGACATTTTTTCGTTTGTTCATCCTTGTGTCTGAGACCGATGAGACCGGCTATCAGGCTATCTGCATGGTTTTTGATGGTATTCTCTGAGGCAGGCTTTGACCAGAAATGGTAGATGTCCGCATCGTAGCCGAAAGTTAAGATCCGAGCCTGGGGAAAATTCTCAGGTAGCAAATCTTTGGGCCACAGTGTAGTTTCTTTCGTCCAAGTTTCTTCCCTATGCCCTCTCAAGCCATGCACGAAGACAATGCTGGTATTACGTCAGCCAAATACTGCTTTTGGAAGGTCTAGACAAGCAACAAGACTCCACTCCATGCCAGTTTCGAAAACAGCTCGCAGTCTTTTCCGGATCACATCGTGGAAGGAAATATCTAGCAAACAGTAATTGCACGGAGAATTTCCCAGGAAGAACAGAACAAGCGCTCTTGGACTCAAACAAGGCTATAGAGATACTCACTCTACGAGAGCGTCGGGAGAGTTGTAGAGCTCTGCGAATCCTGTTTGGTTTGAATTTGATCCAGACATCGTTTCAAATTTAGACAGCTGGAAGGCCTTGCTCAGTTTCACAACCGGTGAAGATGAGTTCTTCAAGATTTTCTGGGGGCTTAGGGGTCTACATTATGCTACTTGTCAATAGTGCGGCACCTCATCAAGACTCTAAAACCGGGTAGCTGCATGATGACAGGGATATATATTGCCAGGCGATGCATCCGTGTGCAAGGACTGACCGCAAACACGCATTCTTTGATGAGTCTTTCTGGATACTAAAGACATTTCCGCGCCTAACAAGAATATTTTCCACGCCTACAGCAAACCACAAAGTTATTTTCATGGGCGGCTGTAGTTGTACCGGCGAAATGCCTTCCAGATTGCTTTTTGTAGCTTCTTGACGGATTTCCCTTCACTACGCTGTCATCCATATTCATGGGACCTAAAGGCAATCAACGCTTGCTTCAGGCAATACACGTTGTTGCCTTGTTAGAAGATTGATGCCAGAGCCCGCCTTCTCATTGCCTTGGCTCCAACAACATGGGTCCTTTATGCTGCCACATGCGGCTCTCCTTCCTGCAAGCTCAGCAATTCTGCAGGCTTTACTCGTAACGACAACAAATTTGAGCCTACCCCTGACCTTCTCCTTTTTCAGCCCCTTTTCATCTTATCATGGTGTGATAGGCATTTACCAGACTACAAGTTCATGATGCAGTCACAATCCACCTTTGGGGATAACAACAGCGGCAACCAGATTGGGCTTTATGTCGATTCGAGCGGTAGGGTCTTTGGAACAGTTTCTACACATTTGCATGATGGCTTACCCTGTGGCTAGATTCTATTGGTAACCGAGGGAGAATCACTGACTGGCTGGCGCCTGTCAACTTTCTCCAGAAACAAAATGATGTCTTTTCCAACCACCAGCCCGGAACAGGGCACTGGTTTGTGAACTCTGAAAGCTTCAAAGACTGGCTGAGCGGCAAAAGCACGACCTTGTGGTGCCATGGTATCCGTAAGATGAATTCTTCCTAAAGTCACGTTGATCCTGATTCTGATATTTCTGACTGGCTCTAGCTGGCTCTGGAAAAACTGTCCTCACGTAAGGCTCACAGAACATCCGCTCTCTATTCCTCTACTGACAAAGCCAGTTCGATAGCGGTCGATCACCTGCACAGACTTTACAGGGAAGATTCAAAGGTCGGAGTTGCTTGTGTCTATTGCGAGTACAAGCAGCACGCTCTCCAGACGCCTACAAATCTGCTTGCTAGTATTTGGCGACAGCTGGACCAGCGGAAAGACGAGTCCCATCCTGATGTCCAAGATGTGTACAATCGGCGTGGTCGTTTTGGTACGAAGCCAACCCTTGACGAAGTTGTCTCGATCCTTCGCCAGGAAATCTCGAGACACTCCGTAGTGTACATACTGATAGATGCTTTTGATGAATGCGCCGATGACGGCCTGAGTCGCAAGGCACTCGTCACAAAGCTTCAAGAGATGCTAGCGGCCAAGAAGCTCAACAGTACCAGGATTCAGCTCTTGGTGACATCTCGTTCGCCGGAAAACATGTTTTCAAGCGGAGCCACCATGCAGATTCAGGCTGCAGGAGAAGATGTCATGAGCTTTATCTCACAGCGCTTTATTGAGGGTATCTCTCGAAGTCGATCAATATCAGAAAACGTGAGAAAGGATGAGAAGTTGCGGAAGTGGATCATCAATACACTGGTCCAAAAGGCGGACAAAATGTGAGTTTAGAGATTTCATTCAGTCAGCGAGAGCGGTACGTGGCTAAATGTTCTGTGGTAGCTTCCTAATGGCTCGCCTGCACCTGGACTCGCTGAAATACAAGACCAATCTGGCTGATCTCCAAGAGGCTGTGCGGTGTTTTCCCCAGGGCTTGGATGAGCTGTACAAAGACACATGGACCCGAGTTGCAAGCCAAGACCTCGAATGGAGAATTTTAGCCCAACGAACACTTGGGTGGCTATCTTCAACTTTCCGTCAGCTTAAAGTTGAAGAACTTCGTCACGCTCTCGCAGTCAGATCAAGTGACACCTCCTTGGATACAGAGAGGCTCCCAGCCATAGATGTGCTATGCGAATCTTGTCATGGCTTTATCACGATTGACGAGGAAAGCCAGATAGTGCGCTTAGTCCATCGTACCGCTCAGGACTTCTTTGATCGACATCGCGCTCTATACCTCTCGGACATACACATGCAGGTTTCTAGGACATGTCTTGACTATCTGATGTTTGATGTCTTTGTACGGGGGCCCTGTGATTTCACTTTAACTCGCCTATTCGAGATGTCGCGGATGGAAGGTCCGCTTGCCGCGAGTAGATTCTTGCCGACACGCCTAAAGCGCTACCCACTTCTAGAGTACGCTGCCGACCATTGGGGCAATCATGCTCGTGGTGAAGCAACGGAAAGCGCACTTGAAAGCCAGATTCTCATTTTACTGAAGACACCAAAGTCACTCGCAAGCACTATTCAAGCCCAGTATCGGAATGCGGGTTTTGGGCGCTCGCTCGATAGCTCGAAGCATTTACCGATCCACGTCGCTGTCTCATTTGCGCTGGAGCATATAGTCGAGGTCTTGCTCAGGGATTCCTCGGGCTTGGACCTCAATGTTAAAGATGAACATAAAAAGACAGCTTTCCATTGGGCTGCAGAATTTGGACTAGCTGGCTGCGCACGATTGTTGTTAACGGCTGGAGCTGACTTCAAGACTGAAGACAATAAGGGTCGTACGGCATTATACATAGCATCCGCTTTTGGCCATTCATCCATCGTGAAAATGATCTTGGAACAGGACAAGAATGCTAAATTTAACAAAGGAGAAATCCGGTGCGCAATCCTCTCCAATCAAAAGTTGGTCATCGAAACCTACATACGTGCAGCTCCAAAGCCCGCGGATAGGGCGAACCTGATACTTATGGAGTCTGCGGCCATTGGTAAACCAGATATTATAAAGCTTGCTGTGTTTCTTGGTACGGATACCAATGTCGAAGATACGAATGGCTGCACTGCCCTGTTGGTAGCGGTGGATAATGGTCGCAGCACCGCAGTGCAGGCCCTTATTGCTATGGGAGCTTCGACCATCGTGCTTGACGAATCTGGGAGAACTTTGCTGCAAGTAGCTTCTTATTCACAGACGATTTTCACGGAGCGTCTTGATAATATTCAGCACTATTATGACGACCTCGCGGAGACAGGAGCCCCAGGTACCAACCAGCTCCCCGTTCACATGACGAATGATCCGAGTCAAATATTCCTAAAGCAATTATCTCATTGGTTCAGGAATGCCCCTGATCCTTTGACGGATCTCGTCAAAGATCCCAGTTTCATTGCGGCTCTAAACGAGGATCACGATCATCCAGACATTATTCGACTGCTGCTTGAGAATGGGGCGGACCCAGGGGTAAAGACACCAGAAGGTGAGACAGTACTACACCTGGCAATTGGTAGCGCGTCACGAGTCATGGTACTGCTAGAGATGGGAGCACAGGTGCTAGACATTGATGCCCGGGACAATCAAGGGAGATCCGCCCTACATCATGCAGCCGCTGCTGGAAACCATGCGGCAATGGAAGTTTTACTTGCCAACCGAGCTGATGTCACATTGAGAGATTTTGGTCAGGCTTCTACCATGCATTTTGCTGTCAACCATCCGGCTTGCATGAGACTCGCGATTCAAAGGGGAAGCAGTACGAGAGCAGTCGATTCTCAGCAGAGGACGCCCTTACATTACCATTCATTGATGGAAGAATCGGACTCTAAGGTGCTTGTTCAGCTGCACAGAGCTGGCATTGATCCATTTGCAGTCGACTCCCAGGGTATGAAACACTACTACTACCGTGAAAACCCTTTTGCTTCTCAACGCTCCCGGGAGGCTATAGACTTTATCAATGGGGTGAGGTATGAGCGAAACCCCCTTCAAGAAACCGTAATTCGCTACAAGCTTTTCAATTCAGTAGCGCAAACAATGAGGGACGAAGTACGTTTCAAGAATGCATCCATGGTGCACAGAAAAAAGTGGTGGATTGTACCGGATGATGATAAAGAGACTGATTGAACAGGCACTCGGGTAGCTCTGAGTGAGGGTAGCGGCTTTTTTTTAGCAGTTCCCAGCACATTGAGGAATCATAGTCTAGATTGACTTTGGTCTGTTACTCAGGATTCCGGAAAGTTGATTCACATTTCTCGGCATTGGCAGGACCAAAGATATTGATCATTCCAATATAAAAGTACATCTCTTGAAAATAAATGCCTCAGACGTGATTCCCTCTAGCTCAAAAAAAAAGCCACAGCGTTGCACAGTACCCAGTCATTCTGCCGCTCCTTTCTTCGCCGTTAGATAGAATACACGACGGAGAAAACTCTACCCAGCATGTTTCTGGCCGCGAAGACAATAGCCGGTGGAATGAATGGCCGAAACAGCTTTCCAGTGGAACCTTTCACTTAACTCTGCCCTGCCCCAGACCGTGAACGAAATTGCAAGAATCTACGAGAAAATGAATTTCAGATCACTGTATCAATTTGAGGCGGCCAATTCAGATGGCGCTGGAACCCAAAACTGGGCGGGCAGTCTCGACACAAAGGTGGGAGCTTTTCCTCGATATCAACTTTGGCGAAAAGGCTACGTGAATGACCTCGAAAGGGCCGAGCTAAGATTTGAGTCGAGGAAGAGTTGCCGGAAGCATTACTGGCTGGATCGAATATTTGACCCTAATCGTATCTGCTTCGAGCTATTGAAACGCGGACAGCCCATATCATTAGCACATTCCAAGGATTACCGTTCATTGTTGTTTTAAAGTAGCTAGAGTCTGGAAAATGTAACTCTAGAATTTGTCCTGGAGGGTATGCTGACAATTCAAAGTCCCATCGGGAGTGTATCTCTAGCATCCATCCCCAAAATCACGCCAACTACGGAGCTGCTTCCACTTGAGTCCGCCGGCCAGCCTCTCAATAACCATGGAGACACACCCCCACTCATTCCTGTCCCGATTCAACACCCATCTCCGCCATCTCGACCAAGGTCACGGAGGGTGAACGGGAAGAATTCACCTTATCCTACTGTCTACCAACGTCCCCACACGGCCGCATCTTACTTCGAAGGGATCCTAGGTCGAATAGATATAATCATCGGCGTAGTACGCTCCTGCATCGGTCCCCAAGTCGCAGAGACTAGGATTCATCCAGTCGCTTGAAGAGGTTGAGAGGGCCCAGAGGGAGGTTCGAGTCTGAATAGGAAGCTCATCGTCAGCATTATCCCTATCAGGATGAGCGGCCCCAGGGGGCAAATGAGCTACTGTGCGCTCGGGGAAGGGTGGGTCAAGGGTTTCCAGTGATACCGCAAGCGATCGTCCCGTCGGCGTTGAGTGGGTACGCTCTTCCATTTTTGGGGGATACCCTTGCGTTTTGAGCGTGACGGTGCAATGATGTTGATAGTCCATCGTGAATGAAAAGTTGCCAACTGCTACCTCGCCGTCACCGTCATACCGGCAGTCGGTGGTGCAAGGAATGCCCCTGGCGATGAGATCGGATTCAGCTTCACTGTCAGGTGCAGCGGATGTGGTTGTGAGTAGGAATGCGAGAAATGTCAGAGCTTGGCTGCTATGAAGAGGCATAATACTTGGCTTGGGGACGGCGAAGGTTGATGAAGTGTGTAATACGTTTGAAGGTATGATCGAGAATGTACATCTGACTCTGAGAATATAGACTTCGAGCTCGAGCTTACGACGAAGATTGTTAGACAGGAGCTCAGCGCACTGAGACTTAAGAGTGAAGTGCTAGAGTTTTCTTCGTCGCGGGATAAATCGGTCTTTAATGTCTAATGAGATGTTACAGAATGACTTTTCGTCAGCAAGATGAGGAGCTTGCAACGGAGCCTTAAAGGATGCCTATGTACGTAGTTACTGGGCACCGGTTCTTCTTGAATCAGTAGTCTCACGAGGACTTTCGCTTGGAATAAGTGCAGACACTTAGTATTACCGGTGTCCAGAATAGCTTATGTGAGTGAAAGTCAGCCTGAAGAAATGAGCATAAAGATCATTAAGGCTTTCGTATTAAGTTCTCTGAGGACGAGGCATAGTCGTCCTCTTTCACTTGACGGTTGTTTCACAGGCTATCAGCCTATGGATCTCGTTGAAGACGGGCTACTGTTCACTTTATGTATGTCTGTGTATATTTCAAACTTTCCGCTATCTGAGAGTAAGATACTCATCTCTTTACAGCGGACTGTGGAAATCTTGGTTAAATGAGACTTTCTCGGCTTGATCGAGCGCTCCTTGAGATCATCAATGGCGTGGTGAGGAAGGGAAGCTCGGTCTGTTTATCGAGAGGCTGAAACAAGCTTATGAGTGAATGTGACTATCGTCTCGAGCGGTTGAGATGATTCGAAGCGGAAGGCGCTTGGTTTTCCTATCCTCGTGTTCCTAGAACATCTTTCCAATGGGGCCTCCAAGCTACCTACAGTGTACGATAAGGACGAATGCTTTTTCTACTAAATTTGCCCTACAAATCAATTAACAACCACGTATTCAATCAAATCTTCCCTTGGGGGTCCATTCACCGAGCAGCAGCAGCATCGCTGAAGACAAGGTCGTCTTCTTTTTCTTGAGTAAACACTGTGACGTATCATTCCGCACCATATCTGGGCGTCTTTGAAGTGGGTGAGAATGTGAAAAGGTATAGTTGTGAGACTAAAGGCGAAGGTGCCAAGATCCGCTTTGCTTTAAAAGATATCCCTCGCTAATGGTACCTTGAGATCCTAGTCTCTCAGACTGATAGAAACGAAGCTTTGATTTAGATGATGTTTCTTGCTCAATAGTATATTGAAGAGCATAGACTCTTACTTTAACCGAACTATTGCTAGTAGATCAATAATCACTTTGAGGCCGCTTAAAAAAATCACAAGAAATATGTGAGATTGATTAAACTTAAGGCCATCTGCCGCCGTCCCTGGGCTGTTTTGTGACCCCGACTTCTTCACTCTCCATCTTCATCTCCATGCTCTATCATTGTTTAAATCTTCATCACAATAAGATCACAGTGTCACTTGACATACTGAAGATCTTCATCCCACTAAGGTCACAGTGTCACTTGACATATTGATATTTCACAATGAAGTATATGAGACGAAATGTATGTCCGTACTTTTAATAAGTATGCGATTTCTTACCTCAACGACATCTTCCTCAAAGTCAAAGCGAGTCAAAGCTTATGATGCTACATTAGTAGCTATCACCGTCTATAACTTCAAACGCAAGCTCTCGCATGCCAGAACCTTGCCTCAACGTGCACACCGACCACCCCAAGGGGGACTTGCTAAAACAAACAAAGGACCCAGCCAGACACGGAAGCGCTTACCTTTCATTGTGGGTCGCTGGACGGATTGTCGGTCGCTTGGCATTTGCTGTTAGGTTGTTCATATCAAACCGCTTATCACTTGCCATCAGCCCCGGCTTTCAGCCACGAGTTGTCACTCAAAGATATCTTAAGTGCATCAAAGGGTGATCTTGCTTTGAGAAATATACTCTGGACTTCTTTGTATCTTTTTTGTGTTCTCTGTCTCTTGTGTTCAACTGTCAAACAATTGAAATGGGTGTTTTCAAATCCACATACTGATCATGGCATGCTTCAGCTAAGAAGATGAAATTTTCTTCTGTGTAGTTAGTCCCTCGCATCTTCCTCGTCGAAAAAGAATTTAGTGGAAATTCCAACGGAAACTGCAACAGCAAAGGAAATGTATGCACTAGTGCAACGTTTCAGAGGCAAGGCTCAAACTCGGTTACTCCCACCGTGTTGAAATACTTGGAAGTGGAGGGCAAGCAAGCAAGCATGTACGGATTTTCATTTGAAGCTTTGGATAACAACGTTAACATCGCATAGGACGAGGACCTCAAGTTCGGGCATAATCTTAGGCTAAAGACCCAGCCAGGTACGTGCTTTTGGAAGGTAATCGAAGAAAGTTGACATATTCATGACCAGAGTCTGTTGTTAGGCCAGTACTGCGAGACCCAAGGAGGCAGCTGGTCCTCTATCTCTCTCCACTCGGTCAATGGGATAAGGAGCGGAGGTATATATATATATATAGTAGAGAAGGTTTGTTTGTTGAAACAGCATCCAGAAAGATCTCTTGGAAAGGATGCTCAAAAAGAAGGACCCGGATACAGATCTCTCAAAACAGAAATTCACCAAACAAGCACTCTACCGGCCTTGCAGTACATCAAACGGATGAATAAAGCTTTGAGCCGCGGCAATCCCGTCTATTCCTATGCTAGCGACGTGAATTCTACAATATAAATAAAGGCCGGGCTGGTGAACTTCCTCAACACTCGACATCACCGCCTCTTACCATGTTCCGATATTGGATAACCATACAACTCATCCCCGTGCAGCAATATTGCATCATATCTGCATAGCTTTTGCTGGTTAGTATCCTTATTCTAAATATTTTTGTATAGCTTCTCGTCCCAACCTATTGCTCTTTATTGGGGGTGCCTCACTTTCTACTCACTCACAATGGTACCCGGATTCCTCTACGATAGCTACAAGCGTTACAAAGCTGGCACAAACAAATTTCTGACATGGCTAGTGGAGACTGCCTTTGCCTCAGCTCGTCTTGCTGGGCGGCCAATGCCGAGAACGAAACCCCAGGGACCGCGTCTGGAGGGGAAAGCAAGGCGAGCAGGCAAGGAGCAACTGACAGCGGGAACGCACATTGTGGCTATCAGCCATATCATCCCGCTTGCACAGGGGCTGGTCGGAAATGACAAGGGGCCGGTGCAGGTCCCTCGCTCGGTGATCGGGATCCTCCAAAAAACTATTGCAGCTAGGAACGAATGTGCTGTCTGGTTTGAGGGGCAAGCAGTACACGAATCTCTGCTGTTAGAAAGTGTCGAACGTCATTCTCACTTTGTCAGTGTGCTTGCCCAAACTCTGGAGATACTTGCGCCGCATATTGCACCAGAAAAGACAGGTAGAGCTCGACAAAAAGACCCTGAAAAAGGCAAGAGTGCGAAGCCCACACCAAGACACAGCAACATGTTCGCCAATCTCGAGATCGAAGACCTTGACCTACAAGATGATGGGAACGCCTCTGACAGTCAAGCCAAAAACCTCGACAAGGCGCCAGCGCTAGCTCAAGAGTCCAATGAAAAAGTCTACGAAGCTGAAATGCCGGACGAGGACGTGGTTTTTGCGGTCTATTGCGTGTTCCAGGACTTCGATCGGATCCAAGAATGTGTCTGCCAGTTGTGGAAGGACTATCTGAACGGACACATCAGTCTGATCAACGCCTCTGCCACCAGCAACACTGCTGTGGAAGTAGTCGAACGGATAGAAATGGAATTCTTCAGTTCTTTTCCCACCTTCTCGAACTGGGAAGAAGTCATGAAGAGCATTCATTCTTCTCGTGCCACACCGGGCAGGCTAGAGTCCGCGAATGAGATTGCACGCACGCTCAACCTGAAAATCTTCTACAGCCTCCCTCATCAATGCCTCCAAGAATGGTGCACCGAAGGATGCTATGCCAAGTGTGGTGTCTACGACCCGCGAGTCGACCAGTCAGAGCTCTCTGACGATGAGATAGCAAGGCGCAATCTCGTCCTCCTCCGTGAAGTTCTGTTCGAGTATCTGCCACTGATCTACGGGGGACTACCGACAGAAGACGCTTTGACAAGAGGCCTTCGCGAATTGTATGAAACCAGAAAGATTCATATCTGGGTTGCTTTTGCGTTGCAAATGTTCCTTGATATCAACTGTATCCTCGGTATTAAGCTTCCGAGCGCGCGAGTAATGAGCTTCTGCTAATTAAGACTAGGCTCGAAGACCGGCAATGGCCTCAAAGAACTCCAAGAGGCGGGAGGAATCATACGAGCGTCACTAGAAGACTATCTCTCCTACTCGCCGATCTTGGAAGGCATTTGGCCCGACGACAACCTTGAAAAGCTTCGAAGCTTGTCCGAATTCATCCACGAGTTCATCATGAATGATTCAATCATGGCGACGCGAGACACAATCTTTGGCAAAGTCACTTTCGGCCCCGGAAAGCCGTTTTACCTACTCTCACAGCATCCAATGCTGTGTGGATTGTTCAAGTTTGCCATCACGCTGAAGCATCAACAAGGCGGGATGGTTAAGGCTAATGAGCAAGGCATTGTCTTGGCTGCAGCTCATCTGTACAACGCAGCTCAGCAAGACGGCTCGCTGTCAACTCCATGGGTCACGATGGACGACCTGATCACATTGTGGAACCCTGAGCAGATATACTTTGGGCCCAAGCCAGAAGAGCCCGAGGCTTGGTACAAACGGTATCTCCTTGTTCAAGGCATACCAGCTGAGTACCTTGCCAAAAACAGGCGAACGCGGAAACATATCACCCCATCCAAGAGGGGCTACAAGAGAGGCTACAAAGAGCCTTTTCAATATCCTCCCTTCATGTGGACTCTCTTGGAACGATATTGCAAAACCGAGCCGCAATCACCAGGCATGACGATGGAGGAAGTGGAGCTCTTACTGAGCAAACGGAATCATGACCAGGAGTATGCTGGCTCGCGCTCGAACAGACTGCGCAACCAATGGGACAAGAGTCACAGACTGAGCCCGGTCCAGTTGCTCGATGTGCTTCGTGATTGGATTGCGGAAGAGGAGCCGGAGATGCAATTCAATTACTTTGGGATCTACAAGCATTGTCTCGGATTACTACGCAGCCTGGTCCGAGCAATGCGCGAGCACTTCGAGCTCTGGCTGGGTTCCCAACTTGGCGACATCAACAGAGCCGCGTATGCCTTACCACAATTCATCTTTGGGCTCTGCATCAGTCTCAACTCGAGCGATCGAGGAGTGGGAAAGGCAATGCTCAAGCGAGTGGGGCTGGCGATCGAAGTGTCGATCGAAGTTGCCAAGAGACAGGAATCGGGTCTGGTGGAGCAGAACAAGCGTGAGATAGAGGAGGAAACGCCGCCGGAGCTCAGTGCCGCAACGCTGTGGGGCATTCTGGAGCCAAACCATCTGACGCATTTTGGCGAATGTATTCATGTTGGCATTTGCAAGCGGCAAGTGGGGTCTGTGAAGAGGGAGGACTTGCCGGAAAATTTGAGAGATACCGTGTTCGGTAAATCTTTGCTCGCATTGAATGGCAGCGCTATCGGTGGCGACGAGAATTGAATTTTCGAAGCTGGAATGCTGATTTGCTTGGAAAGGGTTTGATCAACCCGTCAATGAGTCAACGTAAACATCGCTTTTATAGAACCAATTTCGGACTTACAACACTTACCTCTGAACCTTCGACACTTGCTTGCAGATCGATAATGTGTCATAAGTAGATCGCACTTTTTCACTTTCACGTTCATCACGTAGACAATCCTGCATTCAATCAGCCAATTTTGTAAGCAATCTCTGTCCACACGCCAAGATGATACCCGACTTCCTCACCGATACCTACAAATACTACAAATCGAATACCACCGAAGCCCTGACTTGGCTCGGAACCACAGAGAAAGCCCGGAACAAAAGGCCCGCTGTGTTCCAGCAAGCTCCCAAGCAGCCAAGGTTGAAGGGAAAAGCAAGAAAATCAGCTAAGGAGACAGCACCAGCATCAGCATCAGAAAAATACATCCTGGCACTCGCCGACATTGTCCCCCTGGCACGCAGCATTGTGAGCCACGGTCAACACCCTCTCCAGGTACCTCCACGGATCATAAGAATCCTCCGAAAGGCCATCACAGCGAGAAGGCAGTGCACCGCATGGTTCCTCAAGCAGGTTGACAATGACCTCATGTCAAATGTAAGCAATGAAGGTCATGCCTACTTCACAGCTATCCTCGAGGAGGTGCTCTCACTTCTCCAGCCCTTCTGCCGTCGTGAACCAAGCAGCACTTCAGCCACAAACATATCAGGAAACCTCAAGGACGAAGCGCACAGAGACTCCTGGGGAAACACTTTCAGAAGCTTGGAGATTGAGGATCCCTACATGGAAGCGGACGCAGGGGTGGAGGAAAGCCCACACCCTACTGGCAAGGAGGACACACCAACCAACAGACCCAGCGTTGTGCCCAAGATCGTCTATGAAGTCAAGACAGACAAGGAGGACGTGCACTTTGCTGTATTCTGCCTATTCCGAGATCTGGATGTCTTACGCCAACATCTCCACAGTACATGGAGGAAGTACGCATGTTATGAGACCAGCCTAATCGAAGCTTCAGCGGTGACAAACACTGCTGTGGAATTCGTACGCCGTATCGAGCATAATTTCTCGGCCACCTATACCCAATTCTCCGACTGGGAAGCCGTGATGCAAAACTTATTCCCCGAAGCGATGACGCACAAGAAGAATTTTTACTTGCAGTACAGCACGTCTGAGCATCTTAAGTTCTTGAGATCTTTCTATTTTCTGCCGTTCCAGCTTCTCGTTGCTTATCGTGATAGCGGAGACGACGGCAGGCTTCCTTTCCTTGACGACAACTACGACCCACGATCAGATCACTTCGGACAGACTGAACAAGAGCAATGGAGACGGGAACAGATTTTGCTGATGGAAGTCTTTCGAGAGTTCTTGGCTCTGATAGTGAATGACTGTGTCATCACGGAAGATGAGCTGACTCAAGGTCTCCGTGAAGTAATCCAACACGAGAAGATCTTTCTCTGGGTGGTCTTCGCTTTACAATCATTTGTGGACATACGTAACACTTTAGGTAAGCCCCAAATCCCTCCACCCGACCATCACCCCTGTGTTTCATTCGGGAGACAACTGACGTTTGAGACAGGTGAGAAAGCGGACCGCGGCCTCGGAGAACTGCAGGACACTGGGACTCAGGTCAAGAAGTTTTTTGATTGGTACTGCCACCACTCTCCTGAGCTGAAAGAGAACCGGGTCCCCCGCCAAGACAAAGCGCTTGAATGGCTCGCCAATAAAATTGACAAATGGGTGCTGAACGACATCTTCGAGGATCTGAAAGAACGGACCTTCAAGAATGGAGGCTCCAATTCAAATTCAGGGAGGCCGTTCTTGCTGCTTTCCCAGCATCCCTGGCTCTGTGGCCTTCTCAAATGTGCAATCCGCATGAAGATACAAGACGAAGGCTTCCAGCAGCTCGATCTTCAAGGACTCGTGATTGCAACTACTCAGCTCTATTACGCAGTCCAGCATGGAGGACGAGTCAGTCTTCCTTGGCCTGACATGGAAAAGCTTGCCAGGTTTCACTCGAAGTCTCCTTTTCTTGGGTCGATAGCAAAGACCCCAGTGACAGCGTACCAGCGGCTTCTCCTCTCGCAAGGTGCTTCTGTCGTCATGTTTGCCCAGAAACGGCGGACTCATAAGCCTGTCAGAGCCAAAGCGGGGGAGCCTATCATCTACAAGCAGTCACCTTTGATCTTCGCGCTATACAAGCGCTTCTGCCCAGTAAGAGTTCAAGACGTTATTGTTGTTGACGACCTGGAGAAGCTGTTGAGCGAGAGGATCCTCAAGCGTACGACGCGCAAATCAGCGAGCAATAATAGCACACTAGGTGACGGATTCAGTCCTGTACGATTACTTGCCGAACTGGAAACCGCCATTGCGGAGGAAGAGGAAGCGCTGTGCTTCGACTGCTTCGACCTCCACCAACAGTGTTGCCAAGTACTGAGAAGCATTGAGCGTTTAGTGCACCATAACTTCCGATACTGGGGTACTCATAAAGGGAAGACCGACAACGAAGTCCTACATCTTATTCCACAGTTCATCCTTGAGGTTTTCACCGCGAAAGATTCGATTCTGAACATGCAAGGCCGACATATGCTTCAGCAGGCTGCGGACACGTTACAAGTCTTCCTCGAGCAGCAGGAGGCCCAAGCTAACGAGGCCTATAAGGGTATGATCTCGGAGGAAGAAGAGGAGGAACATATTCCAGAGCTCAGCCCGGCGACACTTTGGGGCATACTGGACCGGTTGCCAACCAAAGATGGGAGATCCGTGGTGCGGCACGCCACTCGAAAGGGCAAATGCATACATGTTGGTGTCTGCAGCTTGCTATACTCAGAGGCGGATATAGAACGTGTGCGATTTACGAAGTAGCTTCCGAAGAAATGTTGCGGGTCTGTATGTAGGTACATGTGCACAGGGAGGCTTCTAGCCTTGAAAGGCTTGCGTTGTCCCAAATCAGATAGCTCTGCATGGTGGATGCTGAACAAAGTCTCTGTAGTACTGTCACAACTGTTGAGGATTCATGTTGTAGAGTACACAATCGCCGATGTAGATGGGTAGTAGAGTACGCTGCAATCGAATGATCAGAGCTAAACATCAGTAAAAAGCTTTCGTAATCAAGCCTGCAGTACGGCAGGTCTACATGTATTGATAATTTCGCATACAATGATACAATCTATATAGTTCCAGAATGTCAGGAATTACTTCAGCGAAGCGCTCTTGGCGCCAAGCCATGAAGTACCCCAAGTCTAGGGTGACCGCCTCCCTACTATGATCACGTGATCGAGGCGAATATCATTTATCGCGCGAAGAAAAGTAATATTACATAATTACCCTACGACGTTTTGAATCGCATGTTTGTTTTTTGGAAGAGCACGAGGCCAGTAGCATAAGGTACTCTATCTTATGTCAACGACTTTCTGATGCAAGACGCCGATTTTGGCAGAAATCGAGGTGATAAAGCCAGTTGAAGCAGCTCTGCTCTTAGCCTCTGGGTTGTAGTATTTGCTCGGTATTTCGAGAGACATTACAGATAATAAGTATGTTTAGAGGATATCGTAGGACTAAAGATATGGTAGGGATAGGAGGATACCGTAGAGTAAGAGAGTATCGTAGAGTAGAAGAGCATCGTAGAATGGGAGAATATCGTAGTATAGAGTAGAAGGCTAGCATTTCTGCTTCTGGGTGCCAAGCCCTTGATGTAGGTCGACATCAAAGCCAATTACCATCCCCCCCCCAATCTATTGCCGCCACGACAAGGCCAGTACCGAGCATCAATTCCATCTACCTCGCAAAAAAAAATTGACGATGGATCAACGACAAGCGCAAGTCGACATTGACAGACTCTCGGATAATGACAAACGAGAGCTCCAGCAGTCGATCAACAATGAGATGCAGAAAGCTAAGATCCAAGAATGTGCGCCAGTCCACTTCTCCACCTTCCCACGCGCGCCTTCTCTGAGCTTGCCCCATCTGCCTCCTCTCCACACACTATGACTGAGCTAGGATTCTGCCCGCAAACCCACTGCCCCCACTAAAGTGCTAACGATTTGTCTCACGTCTAGCCGTGCACGAACTCACAGACATCTGCTGGAAGAAGTGTGTTACGGGAAGCATCTCGTCGAGCAGCTTGGACAGGAAAGAGGAGCCGTGTATACAGAACTGCGTGGAGAGATTTTTGGACGCAAACGAGGCCGTGCTGAAGCATCTGAGCGTCATGAGAGGGCAGGGAGGGATGTGAGGATTGCGGGGAGAAAAGGAGTAGGAGTTGGCGGTGGGCAGAGACTCGTCGCCGAACCCCTGTGTATTTCTACGAGTTGAGGACCAGTGATTGGGGCAGGAGATACCGATAAAAAGGCGGGGATAGACATGGTATAGATGGCTTTGGTTGTACTATAGGTGTGAGAGTATTCGGCATGCATAGGGCTTTGGGAAGCATAGTGGAGTTGCATAATAGAGTCTCCTCTCTTTTCTGAAGCATCAAAATGGACTGGTATCAACCATGCTGGATCTTCAGCTGAAAGCTGTGAAAGTTTACAGACTGCATGAGACTAGCTAACTCCACTGCCCCTGCCAGATTTCTTCCCAGCTTTAGACGATGTTCAGCTTCGTCGCCGCAATATCCAGCGCATCTACATCTGGTGTCAACCTCGCATATGCCTTCTTCGATCCATCGGGCCTATCCAAACAATTAGCTAACGTCATCGCTCTTCTTGTGCTCTTTGCTCCAGTAACCTACCTGACCAGCGTATTGATCTTCACGCAATCCACATCATACAATTTCTTCAGCGCCTCCTTGATCTGTCTCTTGTTTGCCTTAACGTCGCAGATAAAAACTAGGGTGTTGTTCTCTTCAATTTTCTTCATCGCGCTTTCGGTATTCAGAGGGTTGATGATCACTTTATGGTGATCTAAACGAGGCTCATGAGGGACGGATTTGCGAGGATATTTGGGCGAGCGGGAGAGTTGGAGCGTTTTAGGTCGGTGGAAGGAGGTTGTGAGGCGGACTTTGCGAGTTTTCTTTGAGTGTGCCTGGAAATGTAGGTTTAGACGAGGGTAGAGGAGGGAGGATGTAGGGAACGTACGCCTTTAAGGGCAGATTTGGCCGCCAGGCTGGCTTTGGCATTGTGCTTGCCGCCGATGGGCGCTGTAGAATATCGAGTCAGTACATCTTATGTATAGTCCCGGTTTGCGTCCAGAGTGCAAAGTTCGCAGAATCATGGTGCTGCTGACGGTGCCCTTCTTCCTCTCTCTATGGGACGGCGACGTTTTACAAGTCTCGAGCATCGCCGCACTAGAACAGCAGGGAACCTTTCTACTCACTTTTCTTGCTGGCTGCTTTTGGCGCCATTGTTGCTGTTGTGATATACCGTCGTCAAATGTCAAATAAAAGTACGAGTTTACGAAATTCGAAGCCAAGCCTTCTTTGTGGGCTGCGCTAGCGAAGCGCTAGAGCCGAGGTTTGTCGCCAATTTCCAAACTCGTGGTCTACAAGTCGTTGTCCTTCCATGATGGCATGAACGACAAGTGAGAGTCAGCTTAGCTGGCTAAGTGCATTTTCAGTATCTAGGGTATGGCAGCCAAGAAACAACGCCGTCCACAACTCCTCTCCTCTACGCGTTCCCGCAACATCAAACCAACGCCTTCCCTCTCCTCTCGCACGACACGCTCTCTTGTTCGCTCTCATCACACTCTGCGCAAACAGCTCTCTACCGCTCTTTCCAAAGGCGACACCAGCGAGGCTCAGGCTATTCAAGCGAAGATCGATGCATCGGGCGGCCTGCCCAAATATCAAGAAGCCAGTATACAAGGGCAGTCGGCGCAGAGGGGCGGTGATACGAGCAAGGTCCTGATGGAATGGCTGGCCAAATGGAAAGGAGAGGATAAGATGTCGGTGAGAAGTGGAACGCAGCTGAGAATGCTTGAGGTGGGCGCGCTGAGACCCGACAATGCTTGCTCGCGAAGTGGGCTCTTTGAGATGGAGAGGATCGATCTACACTCTCAACATCCTGTAATCCGAGAGCAGAACTTTATGGAGAGGCCCACCTGCGCAGCTGGAGATTTAGATCGTGAAGGCTTCGATATTGTGAGCTTGAGCCTGGTAGTCAACTTCGTCAGCGATCCAGTGGAGAGAGGAGAAATGCTGAGGCGGGTTGCGAATTTTTTCAGACCCTTTTCAGGTCACAAAGAGGGGCTTTTTCCGAGCTTGTTCCTGGTGCTACCGGCGCCCTGTGTGACAAACTCTAGGTACCTGGATGAGGAGAGGCTCGACGTTATCATGGAAAGCTTGAGGTATAAAAGAGTAAAGCGGAAACTGAGTTCGAAGCTGGTCTACTATCTCTGGAAGTATGAAGCAGGGAAGGCTGGGAGATCAACGATATGCAAGAAGGAGGTCAAATCTGGAAAGTCAAGGAATAATTTTGCAATTGTGCTGCGTTGAAATCAAACACTAGGCCTTGCATTGCTCGGACCTCTTTCAGTTCCTTATCTGTAGTGTCATAAAGCACTGGAAGGCACAGGGCAAGCATCATGGGAAGGACATACTCGCAAAAACACCCTCACTCTTTTATCTCCTGCTTGTGGAATATACCCGGCACTTCTGGCATCCACTTCTCGCGCCTCTTGCACCAGAATTCCCCTTTCGGCGGCAAATCACCCGGGTGGTCCAACGTCCCTGTCATGATATATCTAAAGTCCTTCATCGCCGCTGCACCGACTTCCAGAATACCGCTTCCGCACGTTGGGCAGAACTCTCGGTGCAGAGTTGTGCCACTCCCATTATCTGCCTCGTGTATTGTAGGCTTTGTGGACTCGGAAGTATATGAGAAGGAGGAGACTGGGACTTTCGTTGTCAATCCGAATGCTGTTCCGAAGAATTTCTGGCGAGATATTAGCATTGGAGCACCTCAGGCGCTTTGTGCAAGCGATTTCATACCTTGCAGTTCTTGCAATGGCAGAGGGAAGTGCGGGCATCGTCTGGTGACACATCAATGGTGTACCTGAGCTCACCGCAGTAGCAGCCCCCTTTGTAAATGGGCATTGCAATTGCTGAGTTGGTGGAAATCCTGCGATTGCTTGCTTAAATCAATAGGTGGGCGTACGAAACTTTACCAAGGTCGCTGCCGGCCGTAGTCTCCGTGTATTTGTCTGTTCAATGCGTTGCCCTCATGTTCGCGCCAGTGGCGCCAGTGGCGCTTGTTGCCTCAAGCAGAGATTTTTGAGCTCAAGCTATTCAATTGACCACAGAGTAAACCGCAGTGAATGCTCTTAGCACTGTCACAGTACCATGCCTGTATGCTCCTTATTCGTGTAGGTAGGAGTCGGGAACGGTAGACTTTGCCCTGAGCAATCTCAGGTTTTGCACCACCTTTCCGTCTTTATATTGGGTGTCTCTCTGGCCAAGAGCGTTCAAGTTGCCTCAGGTCTGTTTGACCTTCAATGTTAGCGCCTGTTTGGTTGTTGCGACTTGCGAGACACGCCTCCCGCTCGCTTTTGTCCTACTTATTTCCGACTATCGCATATCGCAATTACCATCGTTAGACCAAACCACGCTGAGCCCCAAGCATTGTGTGCAACATTCCCTTCGCTGCTCTGCTTTCTTTCTTACCGATAAGTCACATCTACCACTTGCTTTCTCCTTGTTTCCTCTAAAAGCCCTTTCTACCCATCATGCTGTCTTTCCTCTTGATATGGCTTTTTAGCTTGGGCGTAGCTGACTCAATTGCTATAACCCTCCCCGTTGTTTATCGAAATCAGACCGAGTTTTTCGGTCTTTCTCTTTACAACTCGAGTGTGGTCGGGACAGACTTGTATACCACTGGTGCCACAACTGCTCCAAATCTGCTGGGGAATCCCATCGATAACCATTTCAAGACCATATTCAAAGTCTACCCGGAGATCAAGGTCTCTGGCAAGTCTACGTACATGAATATTTTGAAGGCCATGATAAAATTGTCCTACAGTGAAACCACACACGCATATGCCGGAGAAACATTTTCTTTCCACGGCTACACCGATGTCAAAGTCCGAATAACGCCTCCTACATCTTCCAGCTCAGCTTTACAATATCGGTATGCCATTTGGGGACTATTCAAAGCTGCTCAATATCTCACCGTGAACAAGAGGTTTACACGCATTATCGCGGAGCTGTACTGGTCTGGGAGCGGTGAACCAGTCTTAATTGGCGTCATAGAGATCTTTCCAGACCCTATGCCAGATATTTCTGGAAGCAAAGAACCCCAAAATCTCATGGGTATCGGTCAACAAGCGGGATTGCCGCCCAATTCTTTCAATCTGGCCAATTTCACCTCGATTGGTAACAATGAGACCGATCTCGCAGCATCCACCAATACAGGAAAACTCTCGGTATACCTTGAACTTCAAGGGCCAAGTTTGTCCGTCGCAGAGGTCTTCATGACGATCTTCCTTGCGCTAGTACATATAGCTTCATTCGGGACAGCGCAGCTCGTGCACGACTTCGCGGCCCGCGATTTGACCGCCAAGATGGAGCTTGTATATGAACATTACGGTGCGCCAAGGGCGTCTCCACCGTTTTTCGTTTATCATGAAGCCGCGCGTGCCCTAGGATACGTTCCTAACTATATGTTTGCACAACATAGGTTTGAAGCAGTCACTTTCGTGTTAGAGGTCGATGGCACGCCTGTAGGAACAGGATTCTTGCGGAAGCTTTCGAGTACATCCTCTGTAGCGTCGCAGAAGGGCTGAGGAGGAAAAGATCCATGTGTCTAGTCTTGCTAGCTGAGATCGATGCTGAAAGACCCAGAAAGCCTTAGGGACGCAACGCAAAATGTAAAAGGTATCTCAGCCAAAAAGTGGAGACGAGCATGGGCCTCAAGCCCAGAACTTTGGGCCCAATACAAGTAGATGCCAGGACTTGCACAAAGATAACGGCAATCGAGTCCAAGACTAGCGTCGAACAAATCGACACGTTCAACACAATCAATTTAGAGCACCGCCACCCTTGAACTCCGTGTCTCCCTTTCATCCCACCTCTCTCTATGCAAGAACGGTATGAAGCTTTGAGCATCGTTTCCATTGCCCCGGATTATTATTCCCGGAGATATCCTGGTAAGAACCAGTCTCAAAATCAGTAGATCACGATCGGAGGACGCAGCCACCAATAAGCCGCAGCTCGTGTGACTTGAGACGCTCCGACCTGTCTCACAGCCCCTCACCCCACCCCGAGTTCAATACTCTTTCGTCCTATAAATTGTCCCATTTATGGCGAATTTCGGGGATCTAGCAGCCGAGTTGATACTCGCCGTAACCTCCTACATCCCCAGATCGTCTGACAAATTCCATCTCGTACTCGTCAATCGCAAAATGCACCAGATGATCACCCCGGAACCCTACAAGCACATCCTGCTGGGTCAGAGCAGATAGCCCTCAAACATAGGCGTCCGCCTCCTTCACTTGTCCCGCGCGTTGAAGGCCACGTCTACGTCTCACAGGTCAGCGGTTGAATCTCTCGATCTCGAGCTAAATTCAAACACCTTGCTCGAACCGTTTGGATACTCAGGCATCATGCTATACCTCCCTCGCTTGAAGAGTCTTTGTCTCAGCAGCAACAGATCTACCGGACTCGAAACGGGGCACACACTGCCATTTTTGTCACCTTCCGAGATAGCACGAAGACTGCAGGGTGCGAGCGTAACACTTGAGAGTCTCATCATCGACATCGACCAAGACGTGACCCATCGCGACGGCAGCGGTATTCGATCCTTGCCTCACTTTATTGCTTTGAAGCACCACAGTGTTCAGGGCCATATCTTATTTAGCGACAGTGGTGGTGATCCCTTGACCGAGGGCAACGATGCCGCAGTTGGCCACAGGCTATTGACCAAGTTCCTGCCCCTAGGATTATAGCAACTTCAGTTGAGCTGTTGGACTGATGGAGCGCCAGACTGTGAGCCCCATTGGGGGTTCATGACTACTCTTCTGCTCGAGAAGCTAATGGAAGCCGGTCTCAGCACTTTGGCGGAGCCGCATCACATCACCGTGTATGTTCCAGCCAAAGGCCATGGACCTCGTGACTTGTGGGATTATCCAGTCTTGACTGTCTTGGGGGATAATTGGGAAGATGACAAGCTAGAACGCATAGACTACGCCGTTGCGGGACTAGGGCAGGAGATAGCGGAGATGTTGAAGGCGATGGCTTTGAGGATGCATCGGACCATTGCAGTCAGATACGAGCGAGGGTCACAAGAAGGGTCTCGCTCCTAGGGAGAAACTGCCACAGAAGCCACATGTGCAGGGTCATAAGAATGGCGTATTGTCCGTGTTTGTTGGTTCTGTCAGCCCAGATGCATGTGTTAATGTACATCATAGAATTACTGCAAATATCTTGCATAGCAAGAAACTCAAGATTTCAAGTCCGCGCAGGCAAAATGTCGAAAAAGATGCAATCCTGAGCTCCCATACTTTCTTTTTTGCACAATTCTGTGGGTGTCTACCAGAATGTAACACTGCTCATATCAACTCCTGTAATTTTGGAAGTTTGTCGGGGTATTCTCCCCCTCTATGCCTAACTCTTGTTTGATTATCTTACATGCTTCACACGTGGCTATCAACACAGTCCTGACCCCGTCCAAGGCGAGTCAAACACTTCCAATTCAAAGACCAAGACCTACAAAGGGCGTTCTAGCGTGGGCTAAGACCCTTCGTGTTGACATTGTTCATATGATATTTTCCAAACAACACTTGCAACAAATGGATACGTGACCCGAAATTTCGACACACGCATAGTTTCTTGATAGTGGACTGCTAATGCTCCATAGTATTTCTCCCACCTGCCCACTCACCTTTACAATCCGCTCAGGAGTATCCCCGCAAACATGGCGAGATTCGCAGATCTTTCCAATGAGCTCATCATCGCCATCGGCTCCCACATTCGCAAGCCCGCTCACAGTCTAGACCTTGTCCTTCTCAATCGTCAGACTCATAGCTTGATCATACCGCTTCTGTACGAGCACATCGTCCTCCATCCCATCGACTATGCCGGTCAAGAAATCTGTGGAGAGGATTGGAAGAGTGAACGCGGGATCGTAACACGCCCCGCTAACAAGTTGCGCACCAACCCTGATTTCCGCTCAGCGATCCGCACCTTTGAGCTCGGCCTGGCTGCCGCATTCAGGCCGAGCTCAGAATTATACAGGCTGTTTTTCTTAATGACCTCTCTTAAGCAATTCCGTCTTGTCGGAGGCACATTTTTGGGCCCAACAGGGGTAGTGCTACCTCCACTCGCTTACAGGAGCGCAACATTGGAAAGCCTCGATCTCAGCAGCGTCCACCGCGGTCACGGCTACCCAGGCTACGGCATCGATTATGGTCTTGACGATTTTATTGCACTCAAACACCTGTGTATCCAAAACCGCTGCTGCAAGGGGACGATGAGAGGATTGCTGCCGAAATGCTTGCAGCAGCTGGAGGTGCACTGTCATAGATATTCACGGTCGCAACCGCTCATCGAACAAGGCGATCGTGCTACCCACGTACTCGTGGATCTGATGGAAGAGGGACTGACGACCCCGCGGTCCTTACGACGCGTCACACTGTGCCTGTTTTGGAAGGGGAGAGCGGAGCCTAGTGCCGAGGCGATACAGCAGATGGTAGCTGAGTTCGACTCTTCTACCGCAAAGTTTCACCAAAAGGGCATTGAGATGGACGCGAAGGTTCGGCTTGTCAGGTTGGATCTCCAAGCTCTACTTTCACGGTGAGACGGTGCCTCGCGTGAAATGCTGGGACGTTAAGACGGCACGCATTGCAAATCGTTGGGATTGATTGGCGCTTCATATTCCTCAGGGTGCTCTTTGGCTGCCAAGCAAACATTCCGTCTCTGTTTTCTGCAATCTCAGCGAGTACGTAGAGTGACCGATGGAAATATTATACCTCTCGGACAGTTTTCGTAAGAAAACGTAGCAAATCCATGCATACAGAGCGACTTTCCCGAGTGAAGGTTAGGCGCGTTGCCAGAAAAAAGCGACAATTGTCGTAGAGTTCTCCTTAACAATCCTTCTACTAGGTACTGAAAAAAATCGGTTTTTTGAAAGAAAGAGCCGACTCGTTCTGGTGGATAATCATAAAATGTGCGTAAATAAAAAGAAAGAGAGCTTTCCACTATTAGAATTCAGACTATTTGAAGTTCCCTCTATGCATGACTTTTGTATGCTCAATTGACATCAATCACTAGTGGTGTTCAAAGGTGCTCTTATTCACGAAGCAAAACGCCGCTAAGAATATTCGGTAGGACTTGGTATACTTTTCCCTGAATTCGGCAGCGAAGTAGTTGGTGAAGATCTAGAATTGGAGAGTCTCGCTCACTTTGGCGGAATTTGAAGCGAAGCGGCTAATGGTATTGGCGTCGTGGTACGCTTTAGTGAGGACGTATACTCTTTCGTTGTAGTTGTCTGCCTAGCCTGACAATTAGTATATAGTGAAAGCATGGTGATTGGCGTAGTTGCAAGTACGTTACCAGGCCAAGGAACAACGACGTGCTTTCGGCCAGGTTGGGGCTTATCCCGCATATCTCCATGCTGTCGATTAATTGCGATCAAATAACAGGACTTCGGAACAGAACAAAGCAGTCTTGATGAATGTTCAACAGCGCGAGATTTGACTCTCCATGAAACTAAGATCCGATCGGCCGCAGCAGATAAGTACCAGACTCGCGCAAGTCGGCAAACGTGCGCATAAAATTCGTTGAAACATCATCGGATCGCCAAATGTTGCTTTCACGCTGAGGAAGTACTACGGCAAGAAGCCGTAAACATCCGTGACTTTGCTTGGTTCCGCTGATGCTTCTCCATAAGATGGCGACCAGTGTATGTAGTACCAGAGAACCGTGCGATGTGCCGTTCTTAGATCCTCTGCTGCAATCTTGAAGCAAGAACTATTAGGCAGGCACCATTTGTACGAATCCGACGTAGGTCTACGCAGTGGTACCCTCGTTTCTCTCGTACACCTACCAGGGCAGTCGTCGGAAAAGGATGATAACCAAGGATTTTGGAGCTTTTTTAACGACTGCATAGTTGTGTGCTGAAAACCGACAGGCAACCTGAAAACGTCGATCAGTACGAGATGCAGTCTGGTGATGAGTGGCAAGAATCTTGCGACCTGCACTGTTGGGGGGGATAATTCTATTCCGTTAACCTTGCCAATTAGTGGTCACATTCAGAGCAGTGCTTGTTTTCGGGGGCTAAAAAGCCATAAAAGTCTCAGTGCCTCTAAACCACTGACGGCAGGGCCTCAGAAAGAGTCAATTTAGTGCCTGCAAGTCTTTCAGGCAATAGAATCATCACCGTTCATACCTCCATTTCCCCACGGCCACCTGCACGTTTTAGAGTCAGCATAGCCTCTTTGTGGCAAATTACCCAATTTTGAAGATAGGTCTGGGGGTTGAAAGAAGCCTATTGCTCGCAAGACATATCCTGGGACTCAAAAAAAAATGGTTTGACTAGTGAGAGTTTGCCCCGAATATGCACTTACATCCTTCCCAACACCAACACCTCCATCAACTTCCTCGGCCCCACCACCCCCCTCCCTCCTAGGGCCGCTGGAAATGCAGTACACCTCCTCGCAGTATCAATCGCCACATCCCTAATCTGTCCAACATAGAAAACATCCTCGGCATCGGCACTGACCATGTCGAGAAATATAACGCATGTTCTGTATTTGAAGCTATTTGGAAGTATGAAGGTAGAATCATCGTTTCGATGGAAGAGTATGGGTTTGCCAGTGTCATGAGCAGCTATCTTCCTGTCCGCGTTGAAGCAGTCAATGAAATTGGTGCGGGAGAGTGGCCTAAATCAATTCGGAGTCAGCACTTCTCCTTTAGGGAGCCAAAAGACATGTCTCGGGAGGCGGAAATGATCTCCGGCCCCTATAAAACGATGAAAAGGGGAATATTTGTTCGGAAAAGATAATTTACGGCTGGTCTGGTAGGGTTTGGTGGAAGCAGCCTGTTGTGTCATCGAAGACGTTGGTGATGTTGACGATAGATGTGCCAGAAAGGGTACTATTGAAGTCCTTTGTTGTATTGAAAAATTCTGGAGCACCTAGATCAAATGGGTTTGCTGTGCATAGCGACGCAAGAAAGGTGAAGAGGAAGCAGGAAAACAAGGTACCGAGCATTGTGGCCGGCCGGAATCATGACTTTCCTAGAAGCTCTAGTCATTCCAAGCGAGCAGGATATCATTACAAGAGATGGTTGTAAGGAGCTCTTCACCTTCAATTAAGAGTCGTGTGCCTCGCGTTCACCAATGCCTCCAATGTGTTGTCCGCGCTTCGGTTGTAAATCCCACGTAAAGAATTCGACTTTCCGACCAATCCTTTCCATTTCCACGTTCCGGTAGCTCGGTAAGAAGCAGAAGTAAGAGACATATATGATGCGCGACAAGTATGAGAAAACTCAATTTTTCGTGAGCGCGAATACAAACTGGATACAACAAATTGCCTCATGGAAATCATCTCCCTTTGACAAACTGGGACAAACCGTACGAGGATTACCGACTAGCTCCGCGTTCTTTTTATGGACTTTCCAAGTCTCGGTCGCTTTGCGTCAAGACCGACACAATGCCATAGACCCCAACGCTCATAGAGAATAGAAAGAACAAGTCACGAAGCATGCAATATTTATATTGGTCTTTAAACAGCCTTCACTTCCTTCATGAAATGCACGATGCCATTCTGAACAGATCTTGCCTTCTACTGCAGATGTCACAAGCTCTCAGCGGATCGGTATCAAGCCAAGTGCATTTTCTGCCTCCTGGTTAGGGTCCACCTTGCAGCAATCATATCAAACCATTAGCTTTCAGCCCCTACTCGGCACCTTCCCACTGTCGAGCTCGTTTGACAGCGAGAATATAGCATTCAGCTCCACATGGTCGAGCTTGTCAGCGCCATAGTCCGAATTGGAGTGTTATGTGTTTGTTATATGCTGTAGGTTGGATCGTATAAATCAAACAAATTGATGATCAGCAGGGTCTGATGCTATTGTTGACTTTGAGGAGTGTCGAGGGCAAAGAAGCCATCATAAGGGATCGAAAGGGTGGGGCCTCGGGGCCTCATTGTCCTCCCGCTACTCTAAGTCCTCACAATAATATTGAATATGAACACAACCAAATCACACTATGGAAAGCGAGGAGAGTAGAATTCCTAGTCACAGAATATTCGAAATGCCTTCAGCAGTCAATGGTCAAGGGCCTTTCTTATTCCTCAATGAAAAAATCCGTGCTAACGGTCATAGACCGCATCTTAGAAGAAGCACTTGACCACTTGATATTGGGCATGTTTACTTCTACCTACACTTCACATAATACTCTTCTGACTGTATAGACAGCATCGGAAATCCAAACGAAGAAGAAGTATCACGTATTGAAGATTCATCTTGAAACGATCGAGTCTCATGCCCAACAACAAGGCTTGACAGCCGCAACCCTGAAGCGGATCCTTCAAGTGCTAACATGTGCCAATGCTCTCGACCAAACGACTCAAAAGGCATTGATCAAAATCTTATATCCTGCTGGCCCGATTCCATCTCATTTGATATGTATTGTTGTGAGTGGTTTGGGCTATGGCAGTCGAAAGGCTTCAGTGTCCAGCCAGCAACTGCTGCTCAAATGGATGGTTATGGTTCACAACAATCTTGAGGATCCTTCCATATTGTCTAGCCTCTACAGCGTTTTCTTCAATTTCTTGGACATGAATAGTCTTCGTGCGGATATATGCCCTCTCCTTGCCCAAATCACCAAGAGGAAACATGTCAAACCATTTCGAGTCCAGATGCTGCAAGATCTTAGCAAGAAGGTTGGTCGAGAGCCTGCGCTTTCGAAGCTCATGCAGATCTACGACGCGTATGCTCCAGGTATCTTAGACATCAAGAGAGTGGCCGGTCGAGTTCCAGAATTTTCACATCCCGACCCCGAATGGGCCAATCAGCTCCAAAGGATCCTGGAGAGAGCAGATCACCCGTCTGCGGATCCCCTTCATCAACGAGAGACAATCCCATCATTTCGCCAAGGATTCAAGAGACTCCGATTATCGGCTTCAGTAGAAGGATCCTACAGTCTCGACCGAATTGAGAACGCGGAAGATCTAGTCAACAACATTGAAAACATCAGGATCACAGGGCTAGCAACGTCAGACCTGGACGACCCAGTACTGCTGAGATACCTGAGGCTTGGCTCTGAGGATACTCATACAGAGGATGTCAATGAGTGCCTCTCCAAAGCCTTCATGCAGCAACTCGACAGCTTAACGAGTGGTCGAGATGCGAAGAAGCCGCTGGCGGAGGTTCTGGACGAGGCTTTAGCATACACCCACTATACCAAGGTAGGTAATTAAACTCTCGGGTGCTTCAAGTGAGCAAGTTTAGGGCTATATGTACGCAACGTATGCTGACACTTATATTCCAGACTTTACCCGTACCCGTAATGACCTTCCTCGAAAGGTACCTCACAAGATGGCTACCACCGCAACACCAACAGGTAATCTTAGATCTCTTATCCCACCTCCCCCTCCAATCGTTCACTGGTAAGCCCTTCGCCCCCCTGACACCACCAATTTTACTCATCGCTCAAAGCCCTCCAAACCGCTCTGCTCAACCCTCTCGAGACCGCTCTACTCAGAGCCCCAACCCCCATCAACCCCCTCCCCACCCTGCTAACCTTCTATACCACGCTCCTCACGAAATGGACCACCCATCTCCTCTCCGCGCCATCCCCCCCAACACCCACCCAAACGGCCGTCCTCTTCGACCTCACCAAACACACAACCCTGCTGACGCAAACCCTCCTCACAACAACCCCCACCGTATCCACCGTCTCCCTGATCATCGCGCACCTTTCGACCCTCCCGCCCTTGGTCGCACCACCCCTGTCGATCCCCCTGCCCCCGCCCCCGCCACTGACGACCTACCTCATCATCTTCACATCGGCCTCCCTCTCAACCCTATCCCGTCTCTGCTCGCTCCTCACCAGCTGGAAGGTCGCTTTCGAGAGCAACACCAGGACGCCTCGGGACCAAGAGCAAATCGAATCGCTCAACGCAGCATTGATGGACACGTGTAACCTGCTCTTCCGCTCTCGGGCGTTCAACGCAGCCGATGGGCATGCGTTGGGTTGCCTCATCCCGCCGCCTGTGGTGACTGGTCTTTCGACCTATACGGGCGGATTGGATCCGCCGCAACTGCTCACGAGTCTCTTTTCGCTGAGCCACAACCCAAGCTTGTCGGCCTTGAGTATTACTGCTTTCCGCGAAGTTGAGGATGCCGCTGAGGAGAAGCAGCCGGGGAGTGTAGCTGTGAGACACGCTGGACCAATCACAATGAAAAGTTTGGCGCAGTTGGGAAGGGAAGGTGGCGTGAAAATGGGGTGGAAGGAGTACAGAGTACTTGTGCTGAGATGGTTGGAGGGTGTTGGGATCAATGGAATTTCAGACTTTGGGGCAGCGACTATGCCTGGCATGAAAGGTGGACAGGATGCAGGAGCTCGAGCGAAAGCAGGAGTGGCATGAATCGAACAAAGTTTTGTCTTCTCTTTTTCGCCAAGCAATCTAGTGAAAAAGTGCAAGCATAGCGGCCTAATTGCTACAGCGTTCGTCCTCGAAGTCTAAGAAAAATTGCCACCACTTCCTTCATGCTCCTAATCCACGATCTGCTCATGACAGCATCTGAAGCTCGTGGTAACATAATCTTTTCTCTGGCTTGTAGGACAGTAATACGCTCTCAATACATGCAATTTCAATTTTGCAATTGCTGATCATCGTTAGCGCTGCAGTCATGCGTAGGAAACGCCACAAATACTAGCGTACCTTAGAAGCACTTGCGGTGGACGATGGAGGGTCCGCTCTCATCATACTCTTGCTTGGAGATCCACATTTGCTGGAAGGTGGACAGAGAAGCCAAGATGGAACCACCGATCCAGACGGAGTATTTACGCTCAGGAGGTGCAATAATCTTGACCTTCATCGATGATGGGGCAAGGGCGGTGATTTCCTTCTGCATACGATCCGAGATACCAGGGTACATGGTAGTTCCACCGGACTAATTCATATCAGCTAATGTCTCCAAAATGAGTGGCCCTATATTATCCATACCATGACGATGTTGCCGTAAAGGTCCTTTCGGACATCGACATCGCACTTCATGATAGAGTTGAAGGTGGTGACGTGGATGCCTCCGCTCTCGAGACCCAAAACACTTGGCTGGAAGAGAGCCTCAGGAGCTCGGAAACGCTCGTTACCAATGGTGATAACCTGGCCATCGGGAAGCTCATAAGACTTCTCTAAGCTAGAGCTCTGGCTAGCGGTCTGGATTTCCTGCTCGAAGTCGAGGGCAACGTAGCAAAGCTTCTCCTTCATGTCACGAACGATTTCCCGCTCGGCAGTGGTCGAGAATGGGTATCCACGCTCGGCCAAGATCTTCATCAAGTAGTCGGTAAGATCACGACCAGCCATATCGATACGCGAGATAGCGTGGGGAAGAGCGAAACCCTCGTAGATGGGGACAACGTGAGTAACACCATCTCCGGAATCGAGAACGATACCGGTGGTACGTCCAGAAGCGTACAATGAGAGCACGGCCTGGATGGAGACGTAGAAAGCGGGGGCATTGAAGGTTTCAAAGACAATCTGTGTCATCTTCTCACGGTTGGATTTGGGGTTGATTGGCGCTTCGGTGAGCAGCACGGGGTGCTCCTCGGGCGCAACACGTAGCTCGTTGTAGAAGGTGTGATGCCAGATCTTCTCCATATCATCCCAGTTGGTGACAACACCGTGCTCGATAGGGTACCTCAGAGTCAGAATACCACGCTTTGACTGTGCCTCATCTCCAACATAAGAGTCTTTCTGACCCATGCCGATCATGATACTGAGAGCAGGTCAGCTTTGGTGTCCCAAGCAGGCGCGAGGTCCGGAGCTCTAAGGGGGTGAATTGAGGCCATACCCATGATGACGAGGTCTACCGACAATGGAGGCTATACAAAGCATCAGCAAGCTATAGCCCCAAGAGTAGCGGCTTGATTGTAGCCAAAATGCCAGGATGCGACTCACGAAATACAGCTCTAGGAGCATCGTCACCGGCAAAACCGGCCTTGCACATTCCTGAGCTACAAAAGATCAGCCATGAACGGCGAGATTGACTCCCCAACAATGACAGCTTGACAGATGCTCTCTGCAGCAGTTTTGAGGACCAGAATTGTGGCCATGGGTATCAGGCGGCCATAGGACACATACCCATTGTCGATAACGAGGGCTGCAACTTCTTCTATATTGATCGAAAAGAGCCTGTTAGCAGTAATTTCTGTTTTGTTCAAGGTCGCCTTTGGTACTAAAGGCCCTTTATGCTTGGGGCCAATGGTGTAGGGACAAGGTCAAAGTTCAGCTTACCTTCCATAGCGGCGGACTGTAGTGAAAGATGATAGCTTTAGAGAGGGGATTGCGATCTTTCAGAAGCTTGCAGTGTGTGCTTCAAGGAGACTAGGAGATGTGGGTTTGGAAGAAGGTCAACGAGGAAGCCGTCGGTCGTATTTAGTGTTGACAGCGGAGGCAAGAAGGAGCAGCCGTTGATGTTGGGCGTTCTGTGGGACGGAGTGCCAAGCGACGCTACTAAAAATTTTAGTACTGTACCCTACGGTAGTCTTTGCCGCTCGTTGCCTTTTTCTTTCCAAATTTATGGCTGGTGGTTCCTGGGGATTTGTCGAGCTGACGGCAGTGTCATTTGTCTACGCAATCTCGAATATATTTGCCAGGCAGCATGTTACGGACTGTTCTCATTGGGCCAGGGCAGCATTACGCGCGTACAATTTGACAGAAATGATTTCTATTCTGGCTGCCTCGAAGGCTTCACGATTGGAGTATAGAAGGCAGCTACTTTCTATCGAACAGCTCGTGACCAACTGCAAGGGCAACACGTCCGAGATTCAGACTCTGCTGAGCTTGAAACGTTCGATGGTCCTTCCGTCCGCAAAAATAGATGGCGGGGTGTAATGTCGCTAATCTTCAGCCGCAGGGACGGCGATAATGAGTCTCCAGTGTCGTAGGTATCATGTTATTTATCACCAGGCTACCATGACTCTTCACTGTTCGAGAACAGATCCTCAACAAGTTTGATGGAGACCTGCAGAAATACGAGAGATCGAACGTTGGCTGGCCGCAGAAGACGTTCGAAAGTGAAAGAAGCTTCCAGTGCATTCGTGAACCATCGTCAAATTTTCCATCGGACGAACGTCATTGAACTAATGTGAAGACCACAACAACGACAAACATCTTTAATAATAAGGAGAGAAGGTCGCGATTGATAATTTGATGCGCATCTCTTTGTCCCCTCATATTCGTCTTGGCTTCTTCTCTGCTGACTAAATCACAATCAAAGCCTTGAAATTGTACATTTTTAAATTTCACGCAAATAAATTACTAGTCTCTGCCTCCATTCTTGCCCCTTATACAACCCAACATGGATCCGGGCATGAACCAGCTCTTAAAGTGGAGCATCGAGAATTCCGAAAACCCTTCCGCCGACCCAACCTCCAACACCGACCCCAAAGCCCAGCGTCCCTCAGGCCGCCCCATCAACGCCGAAGCCCTCAATTCCCTCTTCGGAGGCCCATCCGATGCCGACTTGATGAAAGAATCCATGGCTGCTGCACTATCACCCCAGATCACGCTCGAGAATAAGCTTGTCGCCATGGATAACTTCGAGCAACTGATCGAAAACCTCGACAATGCGAACAACTTGGAAGTTCTGGGTCTGTGGGCGCCACTGGTACAGCTATTGAAGAGCGATGAAGCGGATTTGAGGAGATACGCGGCGTGGTGTGTGGGCACCGCCGTGCAGAACAATGTCAAGGCTCAAGAGAGACTCTTGGCCGTGGGTGCTCTATCAGTCCTCACCCATCTCTCGACCGAAGACTCCAATGAGCCCGTGAGGAGAAAGGCTATCTATGCGTTGTCGAGCGAGATCAGAAACTTCCAGCCAGGTCTTGATGCAGCCTTGAAGACGTTGCCCAAGGGGATAGCACCCGAGGGTGCGATTGATGCTGGTGATATGGAGGCTGTTGATCGAGTCATCGAGCAGCTGAGGGAGGAGTCGGCGCGGAAGGCCGCTTGAAGGAGGGACGGATTTACCGACACGGGATGGGAGACTATGTGATACCAATATGCATGATAGACAAATGACATTTTCAGCTCATTAGTTCGTTCTCAAAGTGCACGTAGAATTCAAATTGTACCAAGATGCATTTCGATTGCTGACCACCCGTGTCCGCATATGTACATAGGTGCAAATCCACTTCACTTCCTCATCCATACACCTATACACGATGTTGGTATACAGTTCCCATGCCAAACACCTCAAGATGCTCCATGTCATTGCGCAAATCCCATATCGTAACAGACATCTCTCCATGAATTATATTCACCGTACTTCCGGCGCTGCAGCGGCTGCAATCTCATTATTGATCGGTGCAGCTCCCGTGTCAGCTGGCGGTCTCTCAAACAGGTTCCTCCAGAATTGTGGCGGATCAAGGGGCCGTTGGCCACCATGTAAGGACGGATAGACGTCGCTGAAGAAGTACCAAACTAGCAAGGGAAAGTCAGCGATTGTGTTCCTCGAGCCCACTTCACGCAGCAGGTACTCACTGTGCCCAACGATTACCCCACAAATCTCGTCCTTCGGCACCGTCCCATGCAACACCAAGCTAAATGCCATCAAAACCCAGGGCAGATACGGCGCCGTAAAGACTAGCAATCCCAGAAAGCTCAATCTCGTCTCTGGATTCCGCCTGCTCCATATGTACACCAAAGAACTTGATAACGCGGATCCTAGGAAAGGTATGCTAAGCATGGGAGAGAGGGCGAGAAGGAGAGTGGTGGCATAGACGAGAAGCCATGAGAATTGAGCGGGAGAACGACCTGATGATTCTTCGAGAAGGCGGGAATAGCGCTGTAGGAAGAAGACGTGGAAGAGGAGGTCGAGTGAGAGGGGGCCGAAGTAGAGAAAAGTCGTTATTAGTCGCCAGTACTTCAAATATAGTCAGCTTCCTGTACCTAGCATAGTTCACCAAGATTCTTACCTGATTCTTCACAAATACAGCCCTGAAGCTGTAGAAGAGTTGGAATGGCGTAATGACATGACATTGAACGAGTACAGATGTGATTATTGTAGCTGTAGTCCAGTATCGCGTACAGGCGGGCATCTCGTAGAACCATTGTTCCAGCGGGAACTGTCCTATTGCGCCGCCTCCTCCCCCGGCCCCACCAAGCATGTTGTCCATGTCCATGATTGCGGCGTTATAAGTAGGCTGGCGGTGTGACTATGGACAGAAAGGAATTTATGCGGAAATTGATGAGTCTACGAGTCAGAAGAATCTCATTATGATTACTGTGGTGTGTAAGTGTGGTGTTGGTTTACAACAGCAAGGTGGCATCAAGTGTATCAGCTTGCAGGTGTTGGCTTTCGGAGCCTCTGAACACAAAGACCCGGGCCGGAATTCAGCCGAGACAGCCGCTATCTCCATGACAGCTAGCGGGGTATGCGGATCACTCTAGCGTCAACAACGCCTAGGTTTCGCGATAAAACACGATGGCTGGTGAGGCTGGTATTTGAACTACAGACACAGCTCTTATACTCTCCTCGCATCTCTTTCTCGTACTTTGCGGTGCCATCTCAAGTCTATTGCATTGCTGACCAAAGTTCTCCTGTGTAAGATCAGCGCGCAAAGCGACGGCTACTTGCAGGTACTCGTACCTCGAACACGAACGGCTTCGAGTCGCGCGAGCTTCACTTTACTCGAGCGGCGGCGCCTTCACTTTCTCGAGCACTGTCGCATTGTAAGCTTTATCGCCGAGCCATAACTTGCTAGGTTCAGAATAACTTGATCAAATCTCATACCTCAAAAAGCTCCAGGCGCAATGGCAGGCCAAAAGCAACAAACTGCCAAACGCACCACGGGCGCCGTTCCCATCGGCCTCAAGAAGAAAGGAGCGCGCCCATCTACAGGAGGGAAGACTTCGAGAAAGAGTATGGGAACTCCAAAAGTCTCTAAGCGGAAGAGCGCAGCGGCGCAAGGTTGGTGCCTCCCAAGCAAAATTGGAGCGGAATCGACTATCCCTCTGCAGCAGGCCGTGTTTCTTAAACATTGCGCTGACATGTCCTGTCACAGACGAGGACGCCACCCGCAAGGCTCGCCGCTACAAACCCGGCACCGTCGCTCTCCGAGAAATCCGTCGCTACCAGCGCACAACCGACCTACTACTTCTGAAACTCCCATTCTCCCGCCTCGTGAGTGTTTTAAGTCACCATTGCTCGGTGTAACCGCCTCATTAACACAGATCTAGGTTCGCGAAATCGGTCTCTCCCTCCTACCCGTCGACGGCGACTCCCTGCGCTGGCAAAGCCAAGCCATACAAGCGCTCCAAGAAGCCGCTGAAGCATTCATGGTACATCTATTCGAAGACACCAACCTGTGCGCCATCCACGCCAAACGGGTCACGATAATGCAGAAGGATGTCCAGTTAGCGAGACGGATCAGGGGTGCCTGGGGTGGTCTGGGATAGTCGGGTGGGGAAGAAGTGATGGACCGTCTGGAGGCATGGGGAGTGGCTATTTCTTTCGTGCCATTTGTACGTGGAGAGGAGGGAAGCGAAAAGGCGTTGTTTGCTGCTCCTTTCCTTCACGCCAAATACGGATACAGGCTTCTGTCGCTGGAAGATATGCAGCCGTTTTCTGCTGCCAAAGCAATTGTGGGTTGCTTTTGCTTGAAGATTTCAAGGGGGGTCATGTATACCAGGCAACTGCTCTCAGGTTCATGGAGGGATGTAATGCAACAGGTCGATAGTTGACTCTTCCAGGAGCAATTGAGTAGTACATCTATGTAGCCCATCGAAATCGAAAAGAAAACCCTCCATAGCCAGAGAGCCCACAATGCGAATATCTCCACACATGCATGCATGCCCAGCTGCCAAAACTATAAGACTGAAGGTTTTGCCCAGCGAGCGCCATATAGCACACATTAGCCACCCACATGCTCGCTGTCTCAATCACAATAAGGTCGTTTCATCAATAATAAATGTATGTTCAGTTTACCCCCATAGCAACCGCATAACTCTCCCCCTCTTCTGCCATGCGCACATCGTACCCGTCAAGATCCCTGTTCATCGCTTCCTGCAACGCCTGTGGCAGACTGCCCGAAGTCTCTACCCCACTCTGCCTCGCCTTTCCCGCCTCCTCGTTTCTCCCCGCCACCTCAAGCGTATCAGCCATCAGTCCCGCGCTGACACTCATCCACAGCCCATTCATAGACTGCTGAGCCAAACTCTGGCTGGCGCGGGCGCAACTCTCCGCCTGCTCGCCCACAACGCCGCGGAAGAATTTCCAGGACATGAAGTTGAGTACCATGCACATGAGATGTTTGTTGTCAGTTTGCTTAGAGACTTGAAGGGCGGATTGGAGATATTGCTTTGTGAGGAGGATGGTGTCTGGTGAGGTGGTAGCGGCAACGAGATGGTAGGCGGAACGAATCTGGTGGTTTTGGTTCTGCGGGCAGAGGGGCTCGAGATTTGATACAAGCAAAGGTACGAGATGGTTTTGGGGATGAGAAGGCGAGCGGATGATTAATATCATGTTGAGAGTGGAGAGGATGGAGATGTCAAGGGATATTTGGGAGCGTGACCGTTGCTCAGAAGGTGCTGGAAGAGATAGAACGGAGCTCTGGTACAACGAGAGAGCTTTCGCAAGGTTACCAATACCTTGGTAGATGACCGCCTCGAGATATGCTTTGAGGAGAAGTAGGGGCTCTGGAGTCTTGACCATCGATCCAACGCTGGCCTCGATCTTAGACTGCTGCTCTTTAGCGGCCAACCATGACGTCCGAGCACACAGCGCGAATGCCAGATAGAGTCGCATGTAGCAAGTCGTGTGTTCCCGCCAAGCTTGTTGGGAGGACGCAAGCGTAATAGACTTGGGTACTTTGCTGTTTTGTCGTTGCGCCCCTGGACAGATATTAGGAAGATGAGAATGGATTTATAATCATTGACTCACGTTCTATACTTTTAATGCCTTCCTCGAGCAGGTGCTCCGACTTCTTACCATCCACCGTATTCCGATTTGCCATGGAGGCACCGCCTAGGAGGTACCCAACGTTGTAGATATCTTCTTTTGGCATCCAGTTGAACATCAAGACGATCGTATTATTGTTTCTTCTCCGAACAATACCAGTTTGACTCTTACAAGACGGCATTCTCGCGGCTGGAATGGGGATAGCAAAAGATCCGTCATCGGTCCAAGATTGACTTGAATTTACGGTCCTTAGTGCATTCTGCATGATCTGCATTTTTGATATTGCTTGAAGAGGTTCAAATTGTTGCAGTTGGCAGCACAGATCCACAAAAGACATCAAGACTGTCAACTGATGTAGTTCTTCAGTTGCAGGATCCAGCTGTAAACTTCTTACGGCAGCCAGCGCTCGCTGCGCTTCCTCATAGTACTCAGCGTTACTAGATATCCTAAGACAGGTCAAGGCCTCGAGGGTCGTGCCGATAGCGAGGATGGCCTTGTCCCCATAATTACGGGCCACAGATATGATGCTTTTGAACTGGTTGAGGGCTGCGATCAGATCCTGATGAGACGAAAGCTCAAGATGCATGGAGACCTTGAGAAATCGGAAGGCGTAAACCCATGCTACATGTTGGTAGGCCTCGGCGTCTTTCAATATTCCGTCAAGGAACTTGAAAGTAGCCCGAGGGGTCTTTGAAAATTGTATCCGAGCAAGCAGGTGCTGCATGTTGTATTTGAGATCAAAGAAACGATGGCGGTCGCAAAGTACGATTCCTTTATTTAGACTGTCCTCTGCTTCCATGGTGTTCTCTGTCTCCTCAAAAAGGATGGTAGCATACCGTAGTCTTACCATGGCTTCTTTCTCGGGCTCCATTTTGAAATACTTTAGGACAGCCTCGAGACAGCCTAACCCGGTTGCCATCATCTTGTAGTAGGCTTGCATTTTACTTTCTCGATGGGCTATGTCTGCCATCGAGCCAAAGCCATAAGCTGCTGCGAAGTATTCTTCAGCTAGAGAAAGTAAGAGCAGCTGATAATCGAGTGGAGGAGTCTGATATGGAGGCAGCGGCATATTTTGCCTACCAGAGTACTCATTGCTGGCAGTTGCGGCAAGCGGAGGGGCCGGGGCTGAAGGTACCGGGATCGCTACGGCGAAAGCTCGCTGCTGTGTCTGCAATTGAGGGATCGGTTGCCTGTGCTGGAGTGCGCCGCCAACAGGCGCGATGGTGCTATTCGCTTGGTACGCGTTCGCGTTGTAAGAATCGTACCCATATGCTGTGAACCTGGGAGACTGCTGAGGAGGGTACTGGGCTGAATACCGTGCGTTGGAGGGTGATTGCTGTATAGCTGTTTGTCTGGCGTGTGGATCCTGGGCTTGATATGCCATGGTTCCTGATATAACTCCCTGTTGAAGTTACTGCAATTTCCCACACGTTTCCACCGTGTCCTAGGCATCCCAACGCGCCTCCGTGCCCATTCCAATCGTATGATTGCAGTGATTCGCGGACTCGAGACTAAGACTCCTGTTCTGGTGCTTTCTCTGCGGCACTCCGCGCTAAACGCGCCTGATCTGCCACCAGCTGCCGAGGCTCGGCGATGACGATCGATCTGATTCTAACCAAGTGAGATCTGAAGTGACATCGACACGTATCTAACTCTCCCTGGTCCTGGCAACAATGGACTTCTGGCGCCTGTTTGGCTATGCCAAAACCTCTTTCTACCACCACGACTCCCCACTCTCCCTCCCTACTAAGAGTACGAGTACTAATACAGACGAGCAACGCATGAACCTTCTCGATCTTTGTAAACAGGTGACCCCAACCTGTCGTCTCAACCCTCTGCTCTTCAACGGCCACCTTCAGACTTTCTGGACAGCAGTGAAAAGCCAGGATGTCCCAATATACTACAAACGACGCATATTTTCCGCCGAAGAGCCCCAACTTGCAGGCACCTTCGCTGTCGATTTCGTCGCGGACCCTTATGAGGGCACTGATGAAAGCCTCCCGCCTCGGACCACCTATTACAAAGATGTGGAGTTCGACGAGATTGGATCGACGGATACGAAGCCAATGCTTGTTACTTTACATGGTCTGAGTGGCGGTTCTCACGAAATATACTTGAGGCATGTGCTGAAACCTGTTGTTGATGCGGGGTGGGAAGCTTGCGTCGTAAATTCGAGGGGCTGTGCGAAGAGTAAGATCACTACTGGGGTTCTTTACAATGCTAGAGCGACGTGGGACGTGCGGCAAATTGTCAATTGGTTGAGGAAGACTTTTCCGAACAGGCCATTGTTTGGGATTGGGTATTCTTTGGGTGCAAACATCTTGGTCAATGTACGTATGGTAGATAGACTTCAATTGATGGTGTTAGTTCTGATGGACATTGTATTGCGTAGTACCTGGGTGAGGAAGGTGAAAATTGTATCCTCGCCGCTGCTGTAGTATGCTCGAATCCATGGAATCTAGAGGCCAGCAATCTCGCACTCCAACGGACGTGGCTTGGTTCCGAAGTCTATTCGAAGACCATGGGAACCAGCATGAAACAGCTTTTTGAAAAGTCAGACCTATCAGGACTGTTGGTTTTGACCCTAACGGCTAACGAATGGAACAGTCACGCCGATGCCATATCAAAAAATCCGCGGGTTGATATCGAGAAAGTCCGGAACGTAACTTATCTGTACGAGTTTGACAGGTATGGATTTCTGTCTGAGCGAATATTCCAGGGCTAAGCCTATTGCAGAGAGCTTCAAGGACCGACTTGGGGTTATCCTACCGAAGGGGCATACTATCGTGATGCATCCTGCTGTGACTCGCTGATGGCCGTCAGAATACCTCTTTTCGCAATAAATGCAGAGGATGACCCGGTATGCCATACAACACAAATACTCCCCAGGCCATACGCTAAAAGGCCACAGATAGCAGTGAAAGAAGCAATCCCATTCCGGGAGTTCCAGCACAGCCCTTTCGGAGTGTTATGCACTACCTCGCTTGGTGGGCATCTTAGCTGGTTCGAAAGTGGTGGTGGGAGATGGTTCGCTAAGCCTGTAAGCTGAGTCCTTTGACGCGAGAGGTGGTGTCGCTGACTTCGGTACCAGGCGAGCCAATTTCTCATACAGTTCTTCGAAAGTATCGATCTCGACAAGCTTGAGAGGAAGGCTGGAAAGAAGGTCGAGAACGATGTTGATGTAGGTGGTAAAGTTCCTGCTTCGTTTAATCCGATGCGTCGAAAGCTTCAGATAGACGTAGAGCCATGAAATATTGTGGAACATCAAGAAGTAACCATCAAGCAAATGAAACCCTCTTTCGACTAGCTTTGGCGCCCTTCAAGGATTTCGAGCTGCTGCTCTCTAAAGAGTCCATGTCGACGCCAATATTTGACTTCCTTTTCCTCTTCTTGCGCATCGAGTCCTTAGCCTCCTCCTACAGCATGGTCAACTCCTGGTTTTGTTTTTTTTAATTCGATAGATGTCATACCAGCTTAGATTTTCTCTGCTCTTGTCTCGCCTCCGCCTCCTTGCGCCTTGCTTCACGAATGTCCTCCATTTGGCGAGACTTCATCATTTTGCTCTCGATCTGGCCTTCCTTATCCGCATTGACAATAGCGAGTATCGTCATCATGCTTTCCTGGGGAGCCCAATGTGTCAGCAATCGTTATTGATACAACGCGAAGTATTGTAGCCCTACCTGGTCATCAACAAACACCTTGCCCTTCTTTTTCCCTTTCGGCAAATCTACGCCAACCGGGGTGATCATATTCAACTTTGGTATTCCCAGCTCCTTCTCCGTATATACGCGTTTCTTCTTCTTAGCTGGTGCAGCTGACTTGGTCTTTTGCTGCTTGGGCGGTGGAGCCTTAGGTTTCTTCGAGACTTTGCTCTTCGTATTTGCACCAAGGGCACCAGGCCTTCCTGAACTTTTGGAGCTCTTACCATCCTTGGAAAAGGATTTGGACTTGACTGTCCTGGTAGGCGCCATGATTCAAGATTCGATGTATATTTCCGAGAATTTGACTTACACACTCTCAAAAGAACGGAAATTTTGTGAAATGGAGCTAAGATAAGGTATAGATAAGGTATGCGCTAGATGCAATTGTGAGCTAGTGTCGCTATCATCGACTAGAAGTAAACATCTTCAATCAACCTTCCCTTGTTGAATACAATGTTCTCAGCATCCACCAAATAGCTTTCACTGGTATTATACACATGTACCTGATGTTATCCGAGAATGGCCTGCCCTTACTTTAGAGGCAGTCGTCTCACTCGTCCTACAGACTTGTAATCTCAGCCCGGTTGGTTTAGTCACCGGGGCCTTAGGCAGTCACGAGATCGGAAAGATCAAGGGGCATGAAGATTGAAGGGCTGATCCTGAGATAGGCAATCTATCTCACAAAGATCATTGAAGCTCGGCCTGAGCTTTGACACAAATAAAAGGTGTGTGGATCCATGCATGCCGAGTCGTTGTGACTACATAAGGTACGTCTATGCACCCACTCAGTCATTGAGAATCTCTATTCCTTGTGCTCGCAGATAATATCGGTTCTTTCGACACACTTCAGTCCACTCTTATGCGTATCCTCTTACCGCGTTTCTTCCCTTCGGGCTCCTTTTTTTGACTGGGTTATCGTTAAACATAGACCCAGGACCAAAATCAGGAATGCCTCCCAAACTGCCGAATATATCACCAATGTAGTTCGTAGCAGGGATCCCCTTTGCAAAAGTACTCTCCCACTCATTCAGGATCCCCTCCACTACCTTTATACCCGCCAAATAGATGTTGTCTATTGCCGGTTCGAATCCACCTTGATTAGCGTAAAAGAGGTTGAAGGTATCAGCCTATGGAGGTTCGGAGTCAGCATTACTTCTTCGTGGCAAACACTCGAGCAATAAGACACTTTGGACGGGTGTTAGAAACCTTCTGCTCCCCGAAACAGGTCTTGCAGCTCGAAATGCCATCCGGGATAGGAAGACTAGGCTCGAAGTTGGACGTACCTCTCCAGCGTATGGACGGTCGAAGTCTGAAGCTGTGCGCATGATAATGATACGGCTGAAGTCTGTAAGATTGGCAATCGCTCCACGGAGAAGAGCTTCGAGTGTAGCAGTATCTTCTTGTGCCGTTGTACAATACACGCCACTTCCATTGGTGAAGAGCTTTGTAGTGTTCTCGAAGGTTTCGCCCAACAACGTACCACTGAAGTAGACGTCTGATGTAGCACCATCGCAACCCACGACGCTGGGCCCCTGACTGCCAACTTCGTAAGCACTCGTCGATGCATAGTGGGCTCGATACGCCATCGCGTCGCTGGAATCGTTCAAAACTGCAGTCTTGGCAAAGCCAATGGCAAGTTGGCGTAGGTTGTCATTAACTTCGAAGACCTCAGTGCCGTAGATGCTTTGGGGATACTCTGTTGGATCCGTACTGCCTTGCGGAACGTATCTGCTGTGTTCAGTCCTCTACCCTGAGATCAACGACAACTGTGTAGTTACCCTGTTGTGAAGTTGGCTGGGATTTCCCTAGCATCGAACTCGTATTGTAATTCCACGGAGACGGCATATTTGGCAAAGGTGACTGATCCCAAAGTGGCTACTTTGGGGCTGACACCAGCAATGCCTGCAATCATGAAATATGTCTTGGTAAAGTCGAACAGACCGGAGAAAGTCAGAGCATTCATGCTATTGGCGGCATTGATCTCTGCAAACATGTAAGCCTTGATTTGGGGAACAAGAAAGCTGAATCACATACCAGCTTCGCCTGTAACGATCTGGCATACATCCCCGTTTTCAGTGCAGTGCACATCAGGGTAGAGAGGGGAGATGCCAGGCACAGAGATATTTCTCGCAAGGAGATTGAACTCTGGGATACCATACCAAGCTGCGCCTTCGGGGGGAAACATGTCAATCAAGAAGACTTTGGGCTTGATGTGCTTGTGACCCCGGGCTTCGAGGACAGGAAATGGCTTCGCGACTGCCAGGGTTACGCTTGCGAAAGCAGCCAGAAGCTGGCAAGCGCAGGAGATGGAACGCATATCCAGGGATAACTGCGATTAATGCCTACAAAGTGTATTGAGTATGAGGAGCTCGACCCAGGATTGAGGAAGAATCTGGTATTTATTCATGCTGGCGAGACTTGTACCGGCGGGTACCGCCGATAGGCTGGCTCTCAAGCGGCTTTGCTGATCTCGCCTCTGTACTCCGTAGTCTGCTATCAGTTATCGGTCCCTTGCAGGATTGCTTGAGGGGCATTATGCACGAAGTCGGATCGCTAGCGCCAAATTTGGTAGCACCACTAAGGTACGGGCCTGACAGGATCATGTGGGGGCTTTGTTTATTTGTTTATTTGTTTACATATTTTACGCGATGCGTCTTTGTTTCTATTTTTGGGGCACTCTAGTAGCACACTGTAACTTAACCGGACATGGCCGAAAGGCCGAGTGGGGGACAACGGTCCTACTGTATGCCATAGGCTGCAGAGGCGCCCCTCCGATGTAGGAATTACACACACACACACACACTAAGGTACGGGCCACAGTTGGCAGGTGCCTTAGCGGAGGTCTATGAGTTCAAAAAACGGTTCTGGAACGGTGTATATACGGTTTTTTTCTTGACACGTTTTAGGTGCCCACCTCCGCCTTTAGGCGATGAAGTTTTTAACACGTTTCTATAAAAAAACCGTGTTAAACTTTAATACGTAATTCTAAAGAAACCGTAGCTAAAAAGGAACCGTTCTGACACCGTAGCTACTCGGCCCCGTCAAAAGTCATTAGTCACCGAGGTTTACCCGGCTACTGTGCGCTCTATCAAATATGAAGCTATTTACATATAGTCTACCACAATTTTGACTTGATTAACTTGATGTGATTGCTCTCTCGTAGCATTCGACATCGCCATGACATTTCAGCTATTCTAGCCTGTATTTCGCTGAGTTTGATTCGATCCCATTCCTCCTGTACCACGGTCCGAAGCTCATATTGATCCTTCCACTTTCGCTGATGTACTCGCTCATTAAGAAGATTCCAAATAGCCTCAATTGGATTGAGATCCGGTGACTGTGCAGGGTGCTCGAGGACCTCAATCCAATTGTCCATTTTTAGCTGGGTGGCGATGTTTTCCGTACCAGCCTCCTTATCATCCTTACTCCGAATTATTCCATGACTTGAGTCACCATCTTCCTGTAGAATACCACGACCGTGTCTGATTCGTAGCCAATTAACACTCTCACAGTAATCCGGAATCTGATGTTTAGTATAGTACTCCATTGTCATACTATGTTAGCAGCGGGACCAAGAGGACAGCTGTCGCATGAGCCCGGGGGTTGCCGAGCGTAACCGAATCGCTTGGCATACGCATGCCAAGCGGATTCTTGGCGTGAGAAGCTTAAGAGGGCCATGCCCCGAAGTTTCCCATTTTCCTTCCTTAAGAATTAGTCTTACTATTAGATATACTATACGCAATATATATATCTTCACTAAGTTCACATTGCTACACAACCCTAGCCTGTCTTATATATATCTATATTATATAAGCCAGTCTAACATACTATTTCCAGTCGATTGAATGTCAGGATCATGGGGAATGCTCGCTTCTCATCGACGAATACGCTCTTGATACTCCTCCTCATTTCCAGTCTTGGGACGTCGACGAGGCTTTAAAGGCATTTCGACAGTGATTCGAGGTCGATCAAGCTCGTCATGATAGAATCGTAACTTGCCTTTGTGATATCATGAGACATCCGCAGACACATGAATTGTGGTACCTTCTTTCGAAGGTATTGACTGCGTGTTTTCAGACATTTCAGCGTTATCAGCGTCTCGAAATATGCGGCCTTGTTGTGTAAATCCAGCGTCCCAATGCTTCTCATCGGTCCATGTAACGAAGCCTCAGAAATTCTCAATCGTGGCCTCTTTATGTCTATGCCCATACCCTAATCTTTTCTTCGCATTGGAATCAGACACTTTTTTGGCTGGTCGTTGCTTGTATAATTGAGCGTTCTTGGTGTACTTGTGTCTATTTCGTTCAATGGTTCGAGGTTTGACTGGAATTTCGTGATGTTTTAACTGACGCTCCATCTTCTGGTTTCGTACGGGGTTTCTAGGATCTCGTAGGGTATCGTATGTAGCTTGATTGACCTTAGAGGGCCGTCCGGAGCGTCGTTTTCCAGTTCTTCTAGTACCAGGGGACCCCTGAACAGCCCTCTTACGAAGCCAGAAGGTCCCTGTAGAAGGTTTAATCCCGCGCTGTTTGCACACGGCTGTAATCGACTTTCTGGGCTCACGGTTGTCGACGGCTTCAAAAAACTTGGCTTTCTTACGCGTAGTAGCCTCATGACGACGAGGGCTGCGTCTAGGTGTGCTTGGGGGGGTGTTATGCTCCATTTGGTGACTATTTAGGAGTATCTAAGGTAGTGTTTTGGTGGGAAGCCAGCAGTAGCCGGGTAAACCTCGGTGACTAATGACTTTTGACGGGGCCGAGCTATCCAGGGATAGAATACAAAGCTAGTGACTAGTTAATCTATCTTGATCCGATACCAGCTTCCGACAGGGGTCCAGGGTCTAGGGACCCAACAGCAGCCCCCACACCGAACCTTCAGTAAGTGGGGGGAAGTCACCCCCGCGAGAAAATTGTCTAAATCGCTCATTTTTGCACTCAAATTTAGAAGAGCGTTGATTTTTCTCGACATTCAGTGCTTCCGAGTACTTGGCTTGGCATTTTTTTAATAATTTAACAGTATCTTGGTTCTTTTAAAATAACCGTATCTTCTATAGAAACGTAACTTGATTAGAACTGTTCTTCTACCGTACTAAAAATAATACCGAGTCAAATTTATAACGTATTAAAAAATAAACGGTAACATGGTACCGCTACCTAGAAACCGCCAAAAGGCGGTTCCACTAACCGATACCGTTCCAGCACCGTTTTTTGAATTCATCGACCTCCGCTAAGGTGCTTTCTGGAGGGGTTCTCAGGCTTTTCCTCATGTAGAATAGTGGTGCTTGGCAGAGAGACCTGCTTCCATGATCCTTTTGCCACGGCAAGGAGTTGAAGGGGCTTGGGGTTTGCGTACGCTAGCTGCTATGAGCTAGCCTGGTCTCCGCCATGAGAGTAGGTACCTATATAGATATGTGGCCTACCCACCATATATAGACCAGTGATCCTTCTACCTCCCAAGACTGGTACCATTGTTTTCTCAAGGTGCATTGTTATCTAGCCAGCACATACTATTTTAGTTCTTTCGATCTAGCTACCAAATAACGTGATTCGCCACCAAGGAAAGAGCCCCCATCAACTTTCCCCATCATTCTCAAACCTTCTCAGGCGTGAATTTTTCTAAATTGTATGAAAAGATCTTTACCTGGTGGCAGATTGCATATATCATCAGGTCGATACACAGCTGCACTTATTGTATCAATCCATTTACTCATTGCAATAGCACGATTCGTTGAGACTACGTCCTCTTGATCTTCCTAAGTCTACACGGTCTCTTTACTTCTCCAAAGGTCCTTCGCAGTCATCAATCAAAAGCTCGACATCATGGAATTTACTAAGCGCTCAGCCTTTGTCAAGACTCGATTTCTCATTCTTTCAGACACTCATGGGATGGAATTCCGATCAGAAGATAGACCTTTCCACCATGCTGATGTGGCCATACATTGTGGCGATCTTACCGAAGAATCCAAATTAGAGGAGTATGAAGCCAGCATAAGACTGCTCAAGGATCTTCATGCGCCTCTTAAGTTAGTCATCGCAGGAAATCATGACTTCACGATGGATATACCTACTTTTAGAAAGAAGGTGGCTGATGCAAGGCCATCCCTAGATCCTGATCTTGTGAGGAAAGTGTACGGCGATTACGGAGGTGTAAGGAAGATGTTTGAGGATGCAAGAGCGGCAGGTGTCATCTTTTTAGACGAAGGTAATCACCGATTCACCTTGGAGAACGGTGCATCACTAAACGTCTACGCTAGTCCGTGGACCCCATCATTGGGTGACTGGGGTTTTCAGTATCCCCCAGGCCACGGACACAGATTTGAAATCACCAAAGGGACTGACCTGATAGTCACCCACGGGCCGCCGAAGGGTGTCATGGACTACACTGAAAACAAGCAGAGGGCTGGATGTCCGAATCTCTTTGGAGCTGTGGCTCGAGCTCGACCACGGCTGCACTGTTTTGGGCATATTCACGGAGGCTGGGGAGCGAAACTAGTCACTTGGCGCGACCAACTCACTGAGACACCGTCACATTTTACGGACATAGATAACGAGATCTCTGTCATTGTGGAGAAACTGTCAGGCTTCAGACAATCCAAATTTGACACGACGGAATCTAAGAGGCAGAAGTTAGAGAAAGGAGAGCTTTATCGGCGTGAACGATGTTATACTACCACCCACTGTCCTGGAGATGCGAACCCTCTCGAATTTGGAGTGCAAACCCTCTTTGTCAATGCCGCTATTCAAGGCACTGAAGAACATCCTTTGCAGATACCGTGGCTTGTGGATCTCGAGCTTTCAAGGGCTGCTTAAAGTGTATGACTTGACCTTGTTCCGCCTCATGCCACCAATGCCAATTCAACACCCGAGTCTTGTTCCTCCACTCAAAGTTGCCCAGGTCGAGTTCAAGAGTGGCAATATTCCCGGACATTGTCAAAAAATCAGGGTCGGTAGCTATACGCCTAAGGTTTGTTAGCCTGGGTTAGCTAAAAGGCCTTTTTTTGGACAGCGGACACCGCGGCTCTCAAGAATGCAGCACCCTGCTTCAATGCATCAAATGCAAGAGCATCAGTACGAGATCGATTGCACGCGCGCCAAAGTCTCCCAACTACCTACGTGGCCTCCTGATGGAGACTACATATGCCGTCGACATTACAGAGAATCAAGAAGGTAAGTTGCCTGCGCTCAAGGCACAAACCGCATACAGAATCCGCATACATGTGAGGAGGAAGGATTTAGCTGTTTGCGTCGGTCACAGAAATCTTGGACAAGACCCTCAGCCTGCAAGTCCACTTCTAAACGCTCTTGGAAGCATCGGATCATGCTGTACCGGAATACGAAATTGGAAGAGCTCGGAGAAGGGTTGTTACTATCACTGCGTTTTCAAACCAATTGCACGAGGATTGCATCTACCCTGGGAAAGGCCTCACATTGTCCAGTGGTCAGTCAACTACACCATCAGTGCCCAATGATCCCAAAAAGCAGAGTGCTTCGCAGCCTGTCGAAGCACAGCTTCTGCCGCTTGCTTCACAGCAGAAGTCGCGGGCATTCCTTATCCAGGACAAAGAACTTTGATCGCATTCGGTGACAATGCTGCTGATGCTAGCTCAGATGCAGCGTTCAGTTACATCCGTCACTAGCGCATCACAAGATAATATTGGTTTCGGTATGGAGCAATGCGCAGTCGATCGTACGATCAACGAACCGGAACCGCTTCTTCGGGTTGTTTAGATCTTCACGCTCGCTAGGAATACAACGTCAGCTTCTACTTAGGGGGGAAATAGACAGGCCATGGCACCGATTAGGTGCACTGCGCCTCAATCAGCTAACGTGTCTTGCAACACGGCCGTGGCACAGAAGAGTAGTGTTTGCGACGATCGAGCTTCGCCTGATTGGGTGATTTCTGACGGGGAGGTCAAGGTGAAAATGATTTGGACGAAGAATGTGGGGTTTTGTTGTAGGATTTGAGCGGCTAGGCTGACGCAAAATAACGGAGCGACTAGAGTAGATCGGGCGGAACACGATATAAAAGGGAGGACTACGCTGTAGATAAAGCTTCGCGATAGGCGGTACAGAGACTTTTCTATATTTGTATACACGGGGAATCACAAATCCACCAAGTGCACGTAGTGCAGGAATAGTAGGTGTTATTATTGTGCAGAGACTTTTATCTCTCAACGAGGCGCAAGAACTAAGGTAAAGTAGAGTACGATAGAACGTTCATCTCCGCCTGCACCAGGACTCGGCTAATAACCCAACCGAGCCAACCACCTCGGTTACCTCGGTTCGAGTTCTTATAACTTTATAAGAGCAATCCAACATCCGTCGACTTTCAAAATGTGTCCAAACTCCAAAGACTCCAAGTCCTTCCTGGTTTGCTTCCGTTGAGTCGCGACCTCGACCACATATTCGCGCCTTTGCGGGAATTTAATCATCTCCAACTGGGAAAAGTGCTTTCTGGCATTCTCTAGGCATCGACTTCTATAAGCAGTTGCTACCCGCTGCAAGAAGCGTATCTGCACTTTCGTCCGACGTCAATATGACTCTAAAACAATGCTGCTCCGCTCTGTCCGGATGATGGCGTCGCAATGGTATGGTGGATCATCTTGTATGGTCCTCTCCAGCATCAGAGTTTTCAGGAGTGCTTCTCTGCTTCACGAGGACATGTGTTTTGTCATTCAGGATTCCAGGACATTTCCCAAATCTTCGAGCAGAAGAAACAGGCAAAAGCTTGTTTGTGGCGTCTTCTGGCAATTATCTTGCATCAGAGTTCCCACCCACGGAATTTCACTTTGTAGACCCGCTTGCGCAGATTTGCGTATTATAACTCGAATAATCACATTGACCGTGGAAGGAAAAATTTCTCATGAGAGCTGTGCGAAGTCATTCACAAGTGCTCGGGCGGCTTCTTGTCACCTGTTCGCACAATGCTGAACCAATCGCTGCGATGGCGCTGACGCACGAGCGCGGGCGGGTTTTTGGGTCCGTACCGGCTGAGGTGAAGGCATCTTATCTACCTCGCGACATTAACCGATCAACAATGCGCTTCTCCAAGGCTGGACCAGCCGTTGTACTAAGGGAGATGTTACCGAAATCTCTCAACACACAATACTACTACCAGCAATGAAATATGGTCAAAATTTTCTAAGATTAAATCCGGTGCGCACAGTGAATGAGCCTCACCTCGTACCGTATCACTTGTGCAAAATCATAGCAAATTACTTTCGTGCCTCATCTTCATTGTCACAGCATCATCTTCCAAATACATGCTGTCCCGCACTTCCTTGAGTCTTCCTGGTGATCTTGTGCCAGATGCATGGCCCTGGCAGCCTTCATGCCAAGCTGAAGATCATTTGGGCAATGCTCACTAGACACAGAAGTACTCGATCCAATACGAAGACAACACCCAACATGGATTTGCGTCCACGAAAGGCTAAGGTATACTCACCAGCTCATTCCCCACATTTAAGCTAGAGCTGATATAGACGCAACTTCAAGGCCAGCGGCAGTGTACCACCCATCAGCAAGTCCCTCGAGTACGAGTCCCAGAAGGCCGATGAAGAGATGGTGGATGACGTTCAAGATTCTGATCAAGAGATGGAAGACTGCGGTGAGGACAGCGAGGAAGATGAGGGATCACTTTACGCACCAACCGAGGCCACAAGTGAGCTTAGTGAGGAAGAACCCATCAAACTTGAGGACTTGATGGAGCTGCCACTTGAAGATCCCTGCAAGCTTCTAGTGCTCCTGCCGAGGGAGCTTCGAGATAAGGTGTGCACACTCAATGCACCTTTTTGTATACGTGCCCATGCTCTGACGATATCCTTACGTATCTAGATTTACGGATATGTCCTGAAATTGGATACACCCATGTCACACCACAATCTCAAATTCAAGTGCATGTCTTGTCCCAACCTGACGGATACGGCGAATAAACCCACCGGGCAGTCACAGATTTATGAAGCCCGTAGCCTTCTCAGGACATGCCATCAAATCCGTGACGAAGGGAAACAGGTCTTTTACGATGTCAACTCTTGGAGCTTGCACCGGGCAAGGTTGAGAGAGACTCCACCAGCGGATGCGTCTGCCATGATCCAGGACACGCACAGGCTTTTTGACCGAATACGTCAAATCAAGGCAACGAAGCACTTCAAGCACGTCAACATGCAAATTTCCCTGTCTCCCCTAGCATACTGCGACTTCACTGTTCCTGATAGCGTCGCCTTAGATGATCCTATTTCAATCCATCTTTTCGAGCTGTCACAGCATCCGAGGGTCCTTGCTTTTCATAAGCTCGACGAGAGGGCACAGTGCGAGCTGTTTAGGACGGCATTTATCGGTCTTGCGAAGAACCGTGCTTCTGTCTTCCCGAAATTGAGATCAATAACATTAGAAGTGAGCTTTCATGCGAAGAAACTGATTCCAGACGGCCAAAAAAACCCGTTGGATCGTTGCGGCATCACATTCTACGTCAGGATCAAGCTTGGGCGCAAGGATTGTGCAGCACCTACGTACCGTTACAATGCGTCACTGCCGATTTTGGCACCAGACAGCGTCGTTTGCGATCCTTACTTATTACAGCGTGCCAAGTACGAAGCGCACAACCAGAGCCTGCCTAACGTATTGAAAGATCGGTGGAGTGCTCCTCACTTGGACCACAGAAGAGGTATGCTCAGTCCACTCACACAACTCTTCGGTGTGCAAAGCGTCGAGGTCGAGCGACGTTGGACTGTTCATTACCGCCAAGAACGTATCGAGGATGGGATTGCGGTCATATGCGTTCAGCCGCTGCGGCAAATGTGGCGATTTTGCACTGTGGGCGATATGCTGCAGAAAGCAGGCCCTGGGTTTGGTGAATTTATAGACCCGGCTTTGGAGTATCTCAAGATACCCGACAAGGACGTGGTCGACATCATTGAGAATACGACTGAAGACATCGAATACCACCTCATTCCATAGGCAGGTCATTTCTGTAGGACAAGCCATCGAATGACTTGGCTTGGTGAGGAGGCAGAGGATCGCTGGCGGTAGTGGAGAAGGACGGTACTTTATGAACTGAAACGGCAGATTGAGATTGGCAGCATCAATCGGGATATCAAACAAAATGGAGTTCACTGCCGATTTTCTCGATATTTCAAGGAAGCACACTACCCTACAGATATTTCTTTACTCCCGATTTCTTGAGTCAGATCATATTTGCTTTAGAGGTCACAGAATGAAAATTACAAACTCCAGGTACGCGCGCTCTCCATGCAATTCCAACTTTGAGATATGATCGTGCGGAGAGATCCCATTGCTCGGATCTAAGAAACGCACCCTGTAATCTCCTGCCCACAACTGCATCGTCACCAATTGAAGCCATTGACCCCGGGTCCGAGGAATTCTTAAAACACCGTCTCCTTCTATGGCCATACGAAAAGCTCATATAGGTATGGTGGTACATCCTCGCCCTCATTTCTCTCAAACCCAGCTCAAAACCCCCAAATCTCCACCACGCCAAGGCAACAGAACACCCCACCCAACCTCCAATTATCAATCCAATCAACCATGGCCGATCAAACCCTTCCCCCAATCCCACCGCGCGCTCATCTGAACCTCCACTTCATCCCCCTCCCACCCTCCAAACACTCCCAACGCCCGAACCCGGCCCCGGTAGCGCAGTCGTCCGCATCCTTCGCCGCGAACGTGCTATCCTACATGCGCCAGATGTACGATGGCGAGCGCCAGTCCCCCTTCCCCACCCCTCTCGTCCCCGGCGGCAGCGCCATCGGCCGCGTCGCGGCCGTAGGGCCGGATGCCACGCTGCTGAAGCCCGGGATGCTGGTCATCGTGGACAGCACCATTCGCGGGCGAGTATGATGCGACTGCTGTGTTCCTGAGCGGAATCCACGAAGGGTACTCCGAGGGGAGTAAGACGTTGATGAGAGGGGAGTGGAAGGATGGTACCTATGCAGAATAGGGCAAGGTGCCATTGGAGACATGTAACTTGCTTGATGAGGGAAAACTGTGTGGCAGAATGGGGTATGAGATCGGGGATCTGGCGTATGTCGCTGCACCGATGGTGCCTTGTGGAGGGTTAAGGGACCATTGATTAGAAGGCTGGTGAGACCGTCATCGTGAGCCCTGCGACTGGTGCTTTTGGCGGTGCGGCGGTGTCGGTGGCGCTGGCCGTGGGAGCGAGGGTTGTTGCGATGGGCAGGAATGTGGAGGCGCTTGAGAGAATCAAGAAGAGGAGTGAGATGATCGAGACCGTGCCGACTACGGGTGACGTACTCAAAGACTCGGAGGCCTTGAAGAGCTTCGGGGCGGTGGATGCGTTTTTCGATATCGGTCCGCCAATGGCTGCAAAGTCAACGCATATTAAGAGCGGGATTCTGGCATTGAAAGGTAAGTTGACCTCTCTTGTTGGCCACTTGCAAGCTCGAACCAAGCCTTTAGTTGGGAGTTTGCTCCTGGAACTCACGGTTCTGTCTTATGTCCCTCCTTTTGACTTCGGGAGAGTTACACTAACTACTGAAAACGTGTAGATAGCGGCAGGGTTAGTTTGATGGGTGGCATCAGGGACGATGTGCCGATTTTGCACTCAGCGGTTATGCACCGCAATTTGACGCTGAAAGGCAAGTGGATGTTCGAGCGGGAGGACATTAAAGGCATGATCAATATGGTTGAGAACGGTGTGCTGAAACTTGGTGAAAGCGCTGGATTGAAACTCGTTGGTAAATTTGGACTGGAGGACTGGGATTAGGCTTTCACTGCTGCAGAGAAGAATGCTGGGGTTGGAGAATCGGTAGTGATTACGCCTTGACTGGGTCGAGTCAGTGCTCGTTCTATAGCTCAAATTATTAGCAACCATTGTGAGGCTTGAACTCCAATCTCCAGAAGCGTTCAAATGCCGTAGATGATTCGTAATCATAATTTTGAACAGCTTTATTGTCTCGGTAGAGACAGAGTGCGCAACTGCCCAATGTTCTAATCACGAATGTACAGAAATATCGATCACAGGGCCAAATTGTAGGTATAGTCGTCCTCCATATTTTGCGAAACCCAAAGCACCACGGAGCTGAGGAGCTGTTAGCAGTGCCACCAGACTGAAGCACGTGGTACACATACCTCAGCATGATCAGCCCATTGGCAACGACATTAGCAACACCAAAGTACAACGTTGGGAAAGGGTAATCCGGGACGATGTACTTCAGGACCAACACAGCCTGTGCACAACCTTATCAGCATCTGAAATGTATACACTGCTTCCGTACACGGCAACTACTTACCACGGAGCCAGCCAACCCACCGGCCATCAAGGCAAATCCCAAGAATAGCACCAATCTTGCCTTCCATGCCACTCCTGTGCCGGAGTAACTGTAGCTATCTGCGCTCAAACGCGTCTTTTCTATTGAATTGATGACGAGCATCCCGAGCGCTGAGCAGATGCCCGGTATCCAATCGACGAATTTAATGTGGACATTTGAACCATTTTTGGACGAGTGGGAGTAAGTAGAAACATCGATAAAGAAGAAGAATCCGAGAGAAAACTAGGAGGGAAAAGTCAGAGGGAGGCTTGAGCAACATTTGGTGTACAAGGGAAGACTGACCAAAGCGCCGGCCAGGTAGACACCTGCCGTCCGCGTGTTGGGGCTGTTGACCCACTCGGGCTTTGGGAAGCGGAAAAGCCTGGAGCTTGTCATGGCGTGATCCTTTTAGGGTGGTACAGTTGAACTTCGAATATGTGCAATGCGTTATGCGCTTCACGATATATTTGCTAGTGACGAGTGATGGTCCTGATGGAGTTGCAGCTGGCCGGAGAGGTTGGCGTAAAGTACTCGTAAGGCTGTCGTGACAAGATCCCTGTCAAAAATTATTTAGGCGCGCGCTTTGCTCTGCATCTGTGCAATTGTAAATAGTAGTTCACTTTTGTCATATTACCCTTTCTCACGGCAACGAATACTGCCTCTGAATGCCTGCTAAGCTTGCTAGAGGTGTCATTACGCCGAATCAAAAATATGTCTGCCTATCATGCCGCCTTCAGAGCTCGTCCCTCGCTGGAGGACGAACAAGAAGATATCGACGCACGGCGTTTCCAGAGAACCATGGCGGCGATATAAACCAAGAATCTATCCCAAAAGATGCAGAGAACGGTAAAGATACCGTGTCACCATCGGGGATTGGAGACATAATACGGAGTTTCATGTTCAAGTCAGATGCAAAAGATAATGAAACCAAAGACGACACGAGAATAGAGTCTGTTGGGAATAATAAAGTACATATTGCAGATTGGCCGTCCTTTAAGCAACCCGCTCGGCCTGCTGGTGGCGACTGTGGCTGATCGGTGTCTAGCAATTTCCTCCTCTCCCCGAGAGTATACCATCCACAGAACCCCAGCCAAAAGACGATGCAAATGTTTTGCAGCAGAAGCTTCAGCAAAAATTTGTCGCGCAGCGGCGTAAAGACATGCTTGCAATGCAGGTCAGCCAGGCTTCAAAGGCAGTAGAAAAGACAGTAGAAGAAAATAAGCAGAGCCCGAAGAATTCCTATACTGAAGCTGAGAGATCTGAGCCGAGGCGGAAATCAAACAAGGCGGCACTTGAAAAGCTGGTCATGAAGGCCATGAAGCGATCCAAGAACAAAAAGGCCAAGCCAATAGATGTACCGCTGAATGAAGTCGCGGAAACCACAACGTCCACGGAACCTCAAATAGCGGAAGAATCGTCGACAAATATCGAAGCATCTGCTGCTGGGAAGAGCCAAGAGACCCTAGCAACCGATGGTAAGGAAGCCAATGACAATCATAGCAAAGGCAAGATTCCAACTGCGCAGGGGGCAACTGCGCAGAAAGTAGACGACATAACGGACATCTTAAAATCTTCCAAGAAACGAAAAATGCCAAAAACTCCAGTGAAAGCGGTCCTTAAGGCAAGAAAGTCAAGAAAGGCAAGGGAGGTATCAACAAACACCAAAAAAAAAGCAGCAGAAACAATGATAATCAAGGAAGATCAGAAGAGCGGAGAAAGCCCAGATGCAAATTCCCGCAAGACAGCAGCTATGATCGCGTCCTACAGCAACCGGCTTCTAGCACATCTCAAGGCAAATCCTGAAGAGACGTCTAGATCAATATACCACTTAAAGGTAGTTCTTCACATCTCATCCGATTTCATTGAAGACTGACCCTATTTGGCAATTGCAGATGTTACAGAAAAGGTTGTTAGCAGGAGATGTACGGAATATCGCCCTTTTGACCGAGCCTATCATTGACGAATCCCTAGGACCCACCCGTGAGAAGAATAACTGGCAGTGGCCCCGCGGCTCCGTCTGTAGAACCCGCTATGAAAATCGCTTCGATTAAACGCCTTTCCACTCAAAAAATAGAAAACCCCCTGTCGGACTCTGAGGAGAACATACCGACGATTGAGTCAAAGATGTCTCCCAAAGAGTCTTTCGTTTCTCTACGAACTGCGCTGGAGCAAACTGGGAGACCCAAGGGCGCAGACCTCGATTCTCGACATATTCTGGCGAGTGAAAACGTTGAAAGGGCTAGAGATCGTCCTAAATCGCGTTCTCAAAAGGTCAAAAAATCCGAAGCCCTTCCTAAATCGTCCATTGAGGAGGCCACTGCTTCAGATCTTGAGATCATGCGTAAGTTAAACCCCACCACCCAGTATCAATGCTAATACTTTTCAGCTGTCGAGGTGGATCAGCCTCCTGTGCCAAGCCTAGCTTATGGACTTGAGCGGGTGCTCTTTAAGTAGGGTTGAGTTGCAGTCAATTCCATTACTCTGCTGACAATATTCCAGTCCAGGTGTATACCAACTCCAGGACCCGCGGTCCCGAGTATATAATTTTGATCCATACCTTCAAAAGATCATGCCCGTAGCCGAATTCGATTTTAATGCACTGAAGGAATACGTCACCTCTTCTAGGGACCAGTCGCTCATTAGAATCGGAAAAGAACATGGGAAACGCTACATGGGTTCCACGTCTAGCATGACTGAGGCCTTATCACATTTCCACTTCCTCCTCTCCCAGTGGCGTCCTATTGATCCCTCCATGCTATCCAAAACTTTCCCCGCATACTTGAAGAGCTTTACAGAACATCAGCGCACTCCTTCAGCCATCTTCCTAAGGTGGAAGGATGGCTCCTATGCCATTGATGCTGACAAACAGTTTGCAACTGCAAATGTACTGAGTATGCTAGGTAAATCGATGGAGAAGTTGCTTACATTAAGCACCGAGGACTTCGAGCGCTATCGCAAGTCAAATCCAGGTCAAGTGACTGAAGACGAGCAATCTGCCCCGGAGTCCTACCATTATTCGACTTTGGGTGACTTTTTGATGCGTTCGCAGTTGGACGCCCATGATCCCCGCCTGCCTGGAACAGGTATGTTTGATTTGAAGACAAGGTCGGTGGTGTCCATCCGGATGGACGTTGCCAATTACGAACATGGGGTCGGTTACGAGATCAAGAGTCGTCAGGGAGAATGGGAGTCATATGAACGCGAATACCACGATATGATCCGTGCTGCCTTCCTCAAATACTCTTTGCAAGTTAGGATGGGTAGGATGGATGGCATCTTCGTTGCGTTCCACAACATCGAGAGGATCTTTGGCTTTCAATATATCAGTCTGCCAGAGATGGATTCTACACTACACGGTCAGTGGGATACATCAATTGGAGATCAAGAGTTCAGGTTGAGCTTGGATCTCATGAACAAAGCCTTGGATCGGGCTACGAAGAAGTACCCTGAAACAGTGAGTAGAAGCCAGTATATTTTCATCTGGATTGCTCACCTTTCTTAGTCTCTCCGAATCCATTTCGAAACCCGGGAGACACAAACTCCGTTCATGTATATCTTTGCAGAACCAGTAACGGAGGAGCAAGTGGCTGAGATACAGTCTCAAAACAACGCAAAAATCCAAGAATTTGAGCGCAACATTCTCGGCTTGACGCGCGGAACCGACGATACCCAAGAAGATGATTCAAGATGGGAGAACATACAGGCCGATGTGCAGGAAGCTATGGATAAGGATGAGCTGTCTATTGATGAACCCGGCCAAGATAAGAGAGCCATCGACGAGCATGCGGAGGGAACCGAATCTGCCCCTAACCGACCGGAGGTGTTTGAACAAGGTCCTTTGTACACTAGGAAGAGTCCAGCCAGCGCGGATAATGATGTTACTGCAACATCAGCTTCGAGCGGAGAAGGCGACGACGACGTAGACGACGAAGAGGAGCGCGAAGACGAAGATGAAGAAGAGGACGAAGACGAAGAAGAGGACGAAGACGAAGAAGAGGGCAGGGACGGGGACGGGGACGCCGATGAAGAAGGAGAAGTCGAGGAGAGTAGACAGCAGGAAGGGCTTCAAGAGTTTCTAGAAGACGAAGCGAATATCAAAGCCAACGATGCAGTTGAAGCGGAGTGCGAGGTCGGAGGACGCAGTGTAGAGGAGAACAATATTGCGCCAAGCGAGAATCATCCAGTCGAGGTCCAAATTGACGCCAATTTCATGATAGACGAGTGCAATGAGGACTATATAACGGACGCCATGTCCAGACAAGAAAGCGCTGGCGAAGCGACAGAGTCAACGAACAGCAAGGACGATACCAGTATTTCGCCTGACGCAAAGCCTAGCAGCATTCCGGACGAAGAAGGCCAGCAGGAGGAACGTCAAACCCAGGCTGACCAACACTTTCTGGACTCCATCGACCAAGAATCTGTCCAAACAGACACTACTGCTGAATCTTCTGCTTCTTCAAGAAACATCCTCGCCATGACTCTCACCATCCGTAACAAAGTGAACGGCGAATATGTCCTACGTCCTGAAAGGATGACCGCGGCGGACGAGTGGTCCGTCGAATATTCATTGAGCGAAGTATCAGAACAGCCGAGGGCGAGAGCGCTCTATAAGGCATGTAAAATGCGCAGAACCAAGAAAATGGAGGCGTCGTCGGTGTCGGAGGACGCGGAAGTCATCAGCGATTACATTCAAAAGTTGAGAGAGCTGAGCGTGAAGGGGAGGACGTGGAGGAAGGAGCAGGATAAAAGGGATAGGAAGCGGCCGGTGCAGGTGCTGTGAGAAAGGGTGGAGAGGATGATGTAAGTAGTTAGGAGCCTGAAGTGTAATACTGAAAGAGTCTTCCGTCGCATTTGTTCAGATATCTTCTCTTTTATCATATACAAGAATATACACTTTGTTCATCATCATAGACCACTGACTGAGCTTTTAGCAAAGCTTTGCCACGAAAAGTCTGCTCCTTACCTCCAGGCAACCCTACCACGAGGCTCAGGCATCGCGTTCAAGCCACTTGTTTTACCGCTGTTGGACTTTCCTGAGCGGTCTGCATCCGTATGTATAAATTCTGTTTCTGTTGGAATATCTACAGGTGCATGGACTACGGATTTCGCAACCTCCGATTAGTCTTCCGAAAGCGCTGATATGTCCTAGATGTATATTAAGTAGACCAAGAGGGAGGGAGACTGGTCGACCAGATGATCATCGGCAGTTGAACGACAAAGGCTCAGGCCATGGTTCAAAAAGGCTCGTCTCTTGCTCCAGATTTACCGGCAGAGGCTTATAATCTCGGACCAAGCCATTGCTGGTTATCACTCGCAACCCTGCGTCTTCTTTACGTGAGCCTTGCTGTTGGCAAAGACACCAACAGCTCAGTACCAGAACTTTAGCGATTATGACAAGGCCAGAAGGGACCTCGACGATGTCTCCTACAAAATTGTCATCAAAGTTACGGGCTTAGCAGCCGGCAAAGGAGTGATACTGCCATCTTCGAAAGAGGAAGCCCACGCGGGTTTAAAGGATATAATGTTGGCCAAGGGGGTTGGCTCTGCTGGAGATGAAGTGGTAATGGAGGAGTAATTCGTCACATCTCGTCCGATTTCACTGAAGGCTGACTGACCGTATTTCGCAATTGCAGATGTCTTGAAGGGGATGAGATATCTATATTATCGTTTTTCTGACGGTTATACCATCAGATCTTGGCCTTGTGGCCAGGATCATAAACAGAATGAGGACGGGGACAATGGTCCCAGTAATGCACCTTTTGGGGTTCTCTCTTCCCGTTCGAGCCTGCTGTTTGAGTCGCGAGACATGTTGCAGGAGCACATGGCCCGTTCAAGCGCCCCTTTTCCACCCCAGACATGTCTTGTTACTCAGATTTTGATCTAGAAATGGGTACGCTGTCTCCGAGATGTGCTGGTGACTTGGAGGGTGGGCTGTTATGGGCCTGCACCTATCGCAACCGCACAACTAGTCGAGGAAATCCATCGGACTGTACTGCAGCCAACTATAGATGGCGTGAGAAGAGAGCGTATGTCTTTTGTAGGCCTTCTATTTACAGCTTTTATGCTCACGAAGAATGGGCCCAAGGTTTTAGAATACAATGTACGATTCGGAGATGCGGAACCACAGACTCTATTGCCCCTTATGGATGCAGACCTAGCCGAATTCAAAGTTGCCTTGTACCGAAGGATGGCTGGATGCAGTCACCATCAGAGCTTATCCTAAGTTTGCTGCTACAGTAGTAGCTGCCGCTGGAGGTTACCCAGGTCCTTACGTTCGGGGCAACACCATCACCCTAGGAGATCCGCCGGACGACACTATTCTCTTTCATGCAGGGACAAAAGGGCCTACAGCTCCGAAAAGTCACGATGGGCAACCTGTCTTGCAACCTCTGAGTACACACGGCGCCCATTCTCAGGCTCCCTTTGCTACCCACCCTTCTGAATCGCTGACCACATCTGGAGGTCGTGAGATGATCACAACGTCTACAGCTGATACTCTCGAAGCCCGCCATCGCCCAGGCCTACAAGGGGATATCTACCATCCACTTTGATAACATGCACTTCAGAAAGGACATTGGAAAGCGTGGTCTCCGGGATCAACTGGCCTCGAAAAGGCTGGCGAATGGCGGAGGCCTCACCTACGCCTCTGCAGGGGTATCCATCGACTCTGGCAATAGTCTCGTCAAGCGCACCAAACCTCTTGTTGCATCCACAGCGAGGCCGGGCGCCTCAGCTGAGATGGGCGCGTTTGATCTTGTTGAAGCAGGCTACACTTTCCCCGCCAACCCTTGTTGAGGGAGCAGATGGTGTAGGCACCAAATTGAAAATTGCACATGCTATCGGAAAGCATGATACAATTGGAATCGACCTTGTTGCGATGTCGGTCGTCGATGGCTCGGTAGTGCAGGGTGCCGAACCACTCACCTTTACGGATAGATAGATACGGCTGTAGTAAGCTGGAGGTTAAGATGGTTGAACCGGTGATAAAGGGAGTCTGGGCTGGATGTCAAGATGCTGGCTGGGCATGGTGATGGTCGTGAGTCGAGAGCACTTGAATGAGAGGATGGAAGAGCTGAAGAAGGCAGGAGAGAGAGTTTTGGATGTTGGAAGGCTAGTAGAGAGAGAAAAGGAGTGTGGCCATTTCGCGTTTACTCATACTCATAATCATACTCCATGCATAGATACCCAAGATGATTTCTGCCAACAACAGGCGTTGGCTATCCAGAGAGACCAAGGAGCATGAAGTGATATACTCGGTAATTTGAGTATGCCTCAGCTTGTTATTATTCGACGTTCAACATTCCGTTCTTACCACCTACTGTACTCGTACGGTCGTACCTACTTTACCGAAGGATGACTTAGCACCGAGCCATTCACGCATCAACCAGGGGAGTAAAAGGGGAGCCTCTGGGGGGGGGGGGGGGCTCTGGGGCCAGTCGGAAGCCGTTTTAAGGCTGGAAAGCTTAAGGTTAATTGATTAGTATATAGATCTCGGGCACATCTCCGGTATCCGGTCGTTGGATTGCGTCAGTTCCCATGGGTCGAGACTGAGAGCAACGAGTCAGGTCAGAAGTGTTAAGTAATAATAATAATAAATACATCATTATTATTTATTATTATTATTATTATTATTATTATTATTATTCGAATATTATTGTTGTTATGAGTTCAATGGAAAGTACTTTGCTACGTTGCTTTTTTCCTATGTCTCCCATACAGTTAAATTAATTAGCGACGTTGAGTGATCCTTAATCCACTTCTAAAACAATAATTAATAATGAGCAGGAGCCAATCTCCATCACACTGTCAATCTTAATGTCGGATAGGCAAGTCTTACCTTCCGAAGCACTTCTCCTGCCTTAGCTCTACTCTATACTCATTATTTCATCATCCCATAGGCATCGCAGGAAATCTTTGAGCATCTTTCGACCCCCTCCCGTTTCCGCATTGACCCCCATAGATGAACCCTCAAATAGTGCTCCAGCTGGCGGGCTGCTCAACATCAGGCGCCCCGCAACTTTCTTCTCCTCCAGTCCCTCGAGCTCTCCAACATCCGACATGGCTCCATCCAGCCCTCTGACCCCAATCAAAAGGGCAGATTCCAAGAGTAGCATAGATAGGCTGATAACGAGATCGCGGCCACGAAGTCTGCAGAAACAAGGCCGACCCTCGAGTCTGTTCGGCTCCATCCGCTCCCTACACTCCCTTCCAGACGACGATGACCTCGCACGTGTCGCTTCGACTCCATCTTCCATCCATTCAACCTCTTTTCCCGTCGATGTGTACGGCGGTACAATCTTGCATCATGGCGAGGTACAAACAGCAGGTGGCATGTTTAGGAAGAAGAGTCAATACTTCGTCCTCACGGATTCACACTTGGTGCGGTTCAAATGTCAGGCTCGAGCATCAGAGATCTTCCCAACTATATCCTCGTCCATTGGAAGAGCAACTGGCATCCGGCACTCTCGGATGAGTTCGAGCAGCTCCCTTCATGAGCTTCACGCTTCTACGTCCTCGGAGTCTCATCAAGCAATACCCCTCAGCCATGTTGTTGCCGTGTGGAGGTTGGAAGACGGAAAGCCGTATTTCAGCATACAGATATCCCACTTCGACGAGGACACTTATTACGCATCCGAAACGGCACTTCAGCTGCATGACCCAAGAGATTGCGATCTTTGGCTATCCTCTCTCCGAGGGGCAGTCATGAAGCAGCGCCTAAACAATCCCAAGTCGTTCACACAAGGTTTCGTGGATTACACCGCCCGCGCACTAGAACAAGAGCATGATTATGATCCAGAACAATTTCGTATGTTCAAAGTGGTTCAAAGGGAACGATCTGGGAAAACGGGTGCCCGGTCATCATCTGAGGACTTGACAAAAATTTCATCCACTATCTGCATCTTAGCAATCGGTGCGTACAAGGTGCACCTAGTACCTCTTCCCAGATCTTCAAGGACCGCGTCAAGCACGTCCTTGTCCGACATGACTGGTGTCAGCCATGGCATCATGGCTTTGACCTCGCTGGCTGTTCACGACTACGATGACGCTTTTCAATTGACGTTTCGTTTGCCTCTTCGACAACCTTCAACCCTTTTACTAGCTGCCTCCCACGTCAGCGACATAGCTTTATATGTGCGGCACGCTACCGACTATTTGAGACCTGAATGGTTAGAGGCACCCTTTACTTGGAATGTGCCGCAAAGCGTTGATGATGAGATATGGCCGATTCCGCTATCCAACGACGATTACCAAGGCTTTGACCGTACGCTCACTGCCTACAGTGCTGCTTATAACATTGACACTTCAAGAATTCGATACTATGTGAACTGCTCCTGTGAAGACGCGCCAGCCTTCGAGCTCCACCCACCAGCTGGGAATGGACGGACCAGATACACAGCGCTTGAGCTGTTAGCAATCATGCGATCATTACGCTACAATGAGTCTTTCAGCACTATATCTTTCCGAAACATCAGCCTCGATGTTTTACACAGTCTGCATGATCGCTTTGGTGATGATCACGTACCCTTGACTAATAGGTCTGGCGAACCTTTACACATCGAAGATCATGCACGTTTATCTCTCCTCATCCAAGAAGTGCAAGCTCTAGCTGTGAAATGCAAGCGCTTACGGCGGCTGGATTTTGCATTCTCTTTGCTCAGGAAGGAGCTCAACGACGATGAGGATGCTCAGGATGCAGGCTGCGGTCTTTGTCAGGCGCTTTTCCCACTGTGCGCCAGACAGCAGACGAATATCGATTGGATTGTACTTAACGGCATAATACTATGCAAAGTTGATATCGACTATCTGTATGGTGCTGCACTCGATAGGTCCTGTCATTTTCGCGCTCTGGATCTTGCTTATTGCGGCCTGAACGACCGAAACATGGATACAATCCTCGAAGCAATCGAGCACCAAGCTGCAACGATGGAGTCTATTGATCTCTCTGGGAACCTAGCTCGGCTTGAGCCCTGGGCTCTCGGGAGACATCTAGGTGGCCTAGAATTCATCCGCAAGATCAATCTGTCCAACATTTCTAGAACCTCTGGTCCGGAACCGTTATTCGCAGCTGAAACCTTGCTCGCTTGGAAACTGGTGGAGATTCGTTTAGCGAGAACGTCGTTGAACGAGCAGACTGTGGAGGCTCTAGCAACTTATCTCCGAAGCGACCAGTCTAATTATCTTCGGGTGCTACAGCTCGACCAATGCAAGCTGACCGGCAGTGCAGCTGCTAGTCTGCTGACTGCAATGGACAGAGGTTCTAGACAGCCTAGGGATCTGCACATTCAACTAAACGAGAACCACCTTGAGCAGCATCACGACCAGCTTGTGAACGTTATAAGTAGTTCGTGCACGCCCAACCAAGTCACGATGCAAATGTTGGAGTACAAGAGCGAGCGAGACTTTCAGCGACTGCTTGAGGCTTTTGCTCTGAATAAGTCGACTAATTATTTGGACATTTCCAAAGTTTCCCTCCCAGCTGACGCAAGCGATGACACCTGCAATGCGCTACACAGGCTGCTTGCCGAGAACGACACCCTTGAAGTACTGGACATCTCGGGCGAGCATTCGCATCTAGAGGCCGCAACTTTTGGCAGTGGGCTGAATCATGCGCTGGCGGGCCTGAAGTATAACCCATCGCTCAAGATTCTGCACGTGGAGCATCAAAAGTTGGGGCTGCAAGGAGCAAGCACACTGGCCACTGTATTTGAGGAGAACCAGAGTCTTGTGGAGCTTCACTGTGAGAACAATGAAATCAATCTGCAGGCGTTCACCGTACTGGTGAATAGTCTGGAGCACAACACCACTCTTCTTTTGCTGCCATTAATGGTCAGGGACCGAGCTTGGACACAAAAAAAGGTTGACAGGGAGATTGACAGCATTCGAGACGATTCGTCGATCATGTCGAAGGCGGGGATGTCGCCCTCGACCAAAGCGACAGTGCACCGAACCCTGGGCCGTACTTTGGGCAAGACAATGGCAGGACAACGGTCTTTCTCGGTGCGCAGCCTGGAAAAATCGACGTCTCCGATGCAAGGATATACGGAAAGCGATATCAAGGCGGCCATGGGAAGTCTAGCACAGAATTGGGACCGAGAGACGGCACGCTTGCAGCAATACCTGGAGAGGAACTACAATCTTGCACAAGGGTCGCGTCCCGAGGGGCCGCCACTCTTGACGGTGGACCATGCCGGGACTGGGGACAGCCTTTCGAGTGCCCTCCGAGGCATTGGGCTTGATGATAGCACGCCAATTGCAGAAATGGATCGACAGCTTATAACGGACGAGCATGAGGTTGATGAATTAACAGATGATGGAGAGGAGGGAGAGGAAGGGGTATTAGAGATGAGTGAACATTCGCACCTGTGATGGCAATGTTGACGTTGAATGGATGGCATTAATTCCATGACATGACTGACGACGGGAGGGGGGCGTTTTGGAAAAGGATGCCAGACTACTGTAGCGCATGTTGATGGTTGCATAAGTGCTACTTTACGTTTCGTGTGCATCTGGGGCGCAGCAGTAGACGAGTACGCGTGGATCGCAGTCTTGAGCGGGATTCGCTCTTGATGATCCCGAGCATTATTGTAGAGTACTGGTAAGATAAAGAAAGTACTCTCGACCACTCGAACAATAAATAAATAGTATTGCATTTTGAATTATTATACAGTACAGTACCGTAGAAGATAGAGGAGCATCATGTTTCATCAAGTTTTATCAACAAGTACTGTAAGTAATGTGAATATTGATTGGTATGTACCTAAGTCTGTTTTGCTTTTCAATCGCAAAAACCCCTCAAAAAATGAGGGGATCTCCGTGGCTGTGTTGTTCCAGACGCCCACGACGCCGTCGAGGCCGTGTATTATTGCTGGGGCTTTAGTCTACTAAAACACCCTCTAAACAGCGGGATCGAGCTTAGCGGAAAGAATCTTTACCGAAAATAGCATAAATACAATGCAGGGACGATCAGCTGCATGGGGAGTGGTAACTTAGCGTTTTTTAATCTCTTGTTGGTCGCGAAAGACGAAAGTGAGAGACAGCTACACGCACCACTCGCTCCTCCTTACCAACTACGTGCGGTAATCCGTACTCGGTTTCTCTCTCTATCACAGTCCTTTCCAACTTCTACCATTCAATTCTTTTGCTTTTCTGTAAATCTTAACAATTCTTCTGACTGGCCTTTGTTCGCCAACATTGAATCTGTCTTCCTTCATTGCAGTTCATTCATTGACATTCCCCCTGATGAAGGCTGCTCCTCACTCCACCAGGAAAACTCCCCAACCCTTCGGGGTCAACTCCCTCAAGCGACACCACCTCTAAACCTCGCTTCGACTGTATAAAATTCTCTCTACGACATCCTGTCACCTGCATAATACCTTGACCCGCAATAAAGGCCTGCAGAGAAGCGGCAGCGACAGCAACAGCAACAACAACAACAACAACGATGCGACGCGGCCTCGCCATCTTCCTAATAATCAATTCCCTAATAATAATCTTCCTCGTCCGCTCCGTCTTCACTCTCCTCACTCTTCTCGTCGAAGACGGCTCCGCGGACGCCATTCACAGTGCCGAGATCCCTGCCCCCAATTCTCCACGAATTGACGACCGGCCGCAACTCATACCCAAGATCATTCACCAAACCTATGTCAACGACACCGTGCCCGAGCGATGGAGGGAGGCCCAGAAGAGTTGCGTAGATTTACATGAGGATTATGAGTACAAGGTGGGTTTGCGGAAAAGTCGGATTTTTGGGTGTGCGAGACGGGAGCTGATTGGCTGTGAAATTTACAGCTGTGGACCGATGCCAAGTCACGCGAGCTCATCGCTACCGAATACCCTTGGTTCTTAGACACCTTTGACAATTACTCCCAGCCTATACAGCGGGCAGATGCTATTCGATATTTCGTACTCTCTCATTATGGCGGTGTATACATCGACCTCGACGATGTGCGTCCTCTTCTTCCTCCCAGGCCTTGCGCAGGAGCCCCTAAATTTGACACGAGCTAACATATTTTTCCTTCACAGGGCTGCAATCGCCGTCTCGACCCTCTTCTCTCCTACCCAGCCTGGGTCCGCCGTACCAATCCCACCGGCATCTCCAACGACGCTATGGGCTCCGTCCCCCACCACCCCTTCTTCACCCTCGTCATCGAATCTTTGATCCCTTACAACCGCAACTGGAAACTCCCATATATAACAGTCATGTACAGTACCGGCCCTCTCTTCCTCAGCGTCATCTGGCAAGAATACAAACGCGGCCGCGCCTCCTCTACGATTGCCGGTTCCTCGGTTCTTGGGGGAGGAAGTGCAGGCGGCTGGGATGGAACTGAAGCGGGGAGAGTCAGGATACTAATGGGGGACGAGTATAATAAACAGCCGTGGGCTTTCTTCCGGTGGCATGGAGGGAGCAGCTGGCACGGGAAAGATGCGCGCCTTATCTTTTGGATGGGGAAACACTGGATGCTGCTGACCGCTTCCGGTTTTCTGATCGCCGGCTTCGTAGGTCTGGGTTTGTGGTGGATATATGGCCGAGTGCTGCTGCTGGGAGAAAGGAGAAGGAAGGGAAACAAGGGTGCACCGAGTGTCTGGGCGCAACGGATACCACTTTGGAAGGCCGCGAGCGCTACGGCGTATGAGCTGATCGATAGGCGTGAGGTATAAATACCGCTTCCTCAAGGGCTGGTGGAGCGGGGATAGGAATATAATGGCGGGAAAAACAAAAGATACCATGATGGGCGCAACGGCGTTTTTCCGTGTCAAACCGGTACGGGAGCCCACAGAGGCCCTTTTTTCCCTTTTGTCAATGAGTCTCGGCGGCTTGAGGAGAAAGGCACTTCGATTCTTGTGTGTAAGTTACTTCGCACATACCATTTGACCTAGGCTGTTTTTGTATATACGACGTGTGCCATTTCATTTGAACCAATTTTCAAAACAAAAAAAAGAACACTCCTTGCTCCAACACATTTCGGATACGGTCATCAAAAGATTGGATTTTTGGGGCGGGAAGCTGAGAAACACATTGGATCTAATCCTGTTCGTTCATGGTACCAGCAGGCAATCACGGGGAATGAATGGGACGCAAAAAGAATGGATGTAGAAGCCACCCTTTTCCGTAACCCCCCCCCCCCCCCAGCGGGGAAACCGGAAACCCATCCTGGCCTCGATCGTCGCTTCACCGCCGAAATGCCGCTATAAATATTTCTCACGTGGATGCCATCTACCCAAAGCTCTGGTGCAGCACTGCAGCCTCGCGGGGACGTTTTTTCGTTGCGTTTCGTTTCACCGGACCCCTGTAGTTTTGAGAATGAATGGGTGGGGTTTGAGCCCCGTGGCTGGTGTGGTGCTTTGGGGGGGGGGTTCGGCATCCCTGTTTTTGTTACCATTGTTGATGACGGAATGGAGGGACGGGTGGACTTTGGTTGGTGGGCGTAAGGCTGGGGGGAGAGGTTGATGTTAGGTTATGTATGGGCCAGGGTGACGGGATCGCGGTTTTAAAAGGGAGACGGAAGGGTCTTGACTTGGGGTTTGGATGTGGCTGGTTTGTGCTGTTTACCCTACTCTTGATTGAGCGGGAAGGGGAAATCGAATGGATGAAGGAGCTTGATCAGGCTATGGAAAAGGGAAGTTTGTAGTCTCTTAGTTGGAGGGAAGAGATTGAATACGGTGACATTTTGGGTGGTCGAATCTCTCTCACTTTTCCTGGGTGTTCTCCAGCTGAGGAACCTTTCTTCCACGGACAGATGAATCTTAGGTCGGCCGATAGTTGACTGTTTCTTGAAGGCGTCCCCACCGAGTGGATCCGATCAAACAAGAAACCGCCAAGACGATCAATACCCTCGGAGGTCGACTCGTGACCATTTCGCAAGGCATCCGCACCGATTGGACTAGGGAGGTCAAAGCTGAGATCGCCAGTCTCCTTGACTGCGGAAAGCAGAACATCCGAGGTTTTCGGCAAGCTATCACCTCCAGCTCTCTCGAGAGTTCGGTTTGCCGGTGGGGTCTTTTGCCATTTCAAGTCCAGTTTTGCTCTCTGTAAGATACCGGGGCTCGAAGCTGTTGATGCTGTAATTTTGGAGAACACTCAGAGCATTCACGAGCAAAAGGTCGATTGATTACATCCGTGCCCTTTTGCTTTTCGCTGAACTCTTTGTCCGCGCCCATTTTGCTCCACCATAACATGGTGAAGACTTAAGCGAGGCGGTCAATGCACCTTGTCCACACCTTGTTCGCAGCCATTCCAGAATCGGAGTTGTCGTCAACCATTACCCTCATAAGTCCATGCACGACGGATCTCGTTACCACATAAAGCTCCTGACGCCGTATTCCGTAGCATTTGCATTTTCGAACATAATGGCCAATGACGTCGACACGACTTGACGGTCTCTAGGTTTGGCTTCCGTTGATGGCTATGACCTGGCGATGCGCATCTTACCGTTTTCGTTTCCTCGCCTTCTAGGCAGCCTCAGCCTTTCTCCTGTTTCTGCTCTTGCTCTCTCCGCTCCTGCTGCTCAATCATGCCCTCCCATTGTCTCCATACTGCTTCGTCGTTCTGCCTCTTCTTCTCACGTCTAGATTGGAACTCGTACGCACGCAGCCGTCGATCTGCCTCAATCCAACCGCCAAACGTCATGCCAGATAGCTGGATGTAACTGCGTGCGTATAGGTGTCAGGTCAGACCGCGTCGCTTGACGTTGCACGGCACAAGAACATACACTTTGAATTGTACAGTCAACCCTCGATAGATGGGAGAAAGAAAGTAGCCTACGGCACCGAGACCACCAGCAATGAAGCCCCACTGAAAGTGTTACGGTGTCAGTAAAGGCCAGGTTAGGGAGCAATTTGTAGTAGGTATATGACCTATGGGTAGCGGGAACTTGCGGAATGCGGATGCAGACTTGGAGGGGCTTTCTACCTTAGCAGCGCCCACAATTGCACCTCTAAAGGCTTCAGCGCCAGCAGCACTGACTTCCTCTTCTGTCCTGCGGGGCATTGTAAGAGTCAATGCTGCATCCTGATGGAGGATACTTGGAGAGGTCAACTGGGACAGAGAAACTGAGAAAGTCATGAGTCAACCAATTTGGCTTAGGTTCCGGGGGGGGGGGGGGGCTACCCGGCGCCTAAACGCTTGCTGCCTTCCTGCATGGACAAGGCTAAGATAAAGTAATGGATGCTGATAGAATATTCCAGCCTTCCAGGCAACATGCCTTTGATCAGATTTATATATGAGTATTCCAGATTGTTCCAGATTGGTCTCAAAATGTGAAGCTTCAGTGAGAATACCGCTACTTTCGGTCCTCAGTCCCCAACATGCACTTGCAATGTGCTATATTCGCAGCTAAGCCGTAAAGCTGGGTGAAGCAATCTGCTCAAATTCTCACCAAACTAACCTCTTGTTCCCTCCGCGGGCACTCTCACGTGGGATTGTCTAATTAGATTTCTATGCATTGATGTTGAACAATGTCACAAAAGCTGGTCTGAGACAGCTTCGTGGAGTTATCTGTCTCCCCAAAAGTTGTTGACTGGAAACCTTTTCTCAGAAAATCTTAGCCTTGCCCCTGTTCATTCTGCAATCTTCTTGAAGACCAACATTTTGAATCCAAAAATTGATGGTAATAACCCGTCAAAAAGGAAGGGTTACCGAGTTGCGGCCCAAGCAGATAAAAGTCCTAGACTGGCTATCTTGGTAAGGTCGATGACATCTGCGATCTGATCCCCTTACAGATAGCTTACCACCACTGGCGTCTAGACACCGTCACATACTACTACGATAGCAACCATGGCCTGGTCTACGCCCCGCTGTCGTATCAAAGGGCAAATGCAGTCACCACTCCTTAGGCTCCCTGGTGAGATCCGGATCAAAATCTACCGCTACGCTCTAGTCAGAGATGAGCCCCTCGACTTATGGCCTCACAAGTGGACAAATCCCAATGAAGAGGAAACGCCATCAGTTGGAGGACTCAAGACACGGCATCAAGAGAGTTTGGAATACGTTCGCAAAGAGATGGCCACTGGTCTACTGGGTGCATGCCGTCAAGTCTACAAGGAAGCTGCCACCTTCTTTTGGAGCGACAATCATTTCAAGTTCTCCGGCAGGAGTGGCTGGCAGGGCTTTCTCCGCTTCTACCTGACCATCGGCCCTCAAGCTCGAGCGCGAATACAACGCGTCAGCGTTCACGCACCTATCTACATGCGTTGGCCAGTCAAGGGTGTCGATAACAGAGACCTCAACGGCAGATCCAAGAACTTCCCACACATGCACATGGTCAAGGTCGATTCAGAAGGACGTAAGTTAACCTTTTGGAGTAATATTATCCAATACCTTACCCGCCTTTGAGTTGTAAGCCACGCCACAAGAGTGCCTTACTGTTTACACGGGTTTTACATCTCAAATCGCACCTCACGGAAGAATTGCTGATTCTGAATATTTGAAGACCTAGACAGGATTGCCATCCAGAGAATCTGCGCTCTCCTGACGCAAGACAGAGCATTGAAAGAGATCAACTTCGTCATCCCGGATGGTTTCCGCAATGGCGATGAGGATAGCTTTGGGGGCTACGATGAAGATCATGATATGGAGCCTGATTCACCGCTCCGGTTACACAGAATAGGGGCTTTGGACTGGATCAAGAAGACCGTGGTGGTCGAAGAGGGTGGGTATTTAGCCACGGGTATGTACTTTTTCAAAGCAAAGTTTTCGTGCTCTTGTCCATCTTACGAGTCGCGAGACAAGCTCCGGGAGCGAAAGGCTTTCTGAAACCCCTTCGGACTGTCTCCTTGCTCGTATTTTGCCTTGAAGAAGGAATGCTGACTCTGGACGCTTTATAGACGACGGACCTCGGCAGATTATGGACCAGGGGTGGGATTTAGTCTGCTTGCCAGGTAGCTTCATTTGGGAGAAAGGGGCTACGGACAAGGGAGGAAACACAGACTATGAGAAGCATGAAGTCACTGAGGTCCGAACTTGGAGCTCCTCCGCCCAGCCTATGGACCATCTTATCGGCGTCAAAGAGCTGTTCGAAGAGGAACAGATCTCGGTACACGCCAATGGAGGCAAGCACAAAAGTTCTGTCGTGAGTATGAAGAGAAACATGAAAGGATTTGGGGGATGCAGGTTCATTGAATCTGAAGGTGTCATCCTACAGGTCTCTGGGGCTTGATTTGGGCTTGATTTTTGCGATGATACCTAGAAGGCAACGGAGAGGGTTGATCTGATGCAGAATCAGAATGAAGGGGGAAAATTTTCCGACTTAAGCGTCCACGTCAAGCGCTGGTCCTTTCAAACTGCAGTCCAGATGGGGGGCTTTTAGATAGCGAGCAATTCAAGCAATTGTCATGCGATGCCAGAGAAAACGGCATTTGCAGGGGTAGGAAACCTTTCAATGTTGACAATACATATAACCATGAAGTTTGGGGATTTATTGTCCACAAAGCACTCTGTTCGGACTTTTCTTGCACACCTATTGCTTCATTACTCTAATTGGTTATGTATGACTGCATTAAGTTTGGAAGATACCAGTGCCCAAGACTGCCCACGTTTGCTGGCAGCATGACTGCCACACAGATTTCACGCTTGAATTGTACAGTACTCTACCCGAGAAATCAATCAGATCATCCGATCAATTCCCACCGTAATGTCAAAATTACCTCTTCGCCGCACTGCTCTCATAAACCGCAATACCAACGAAACCAAGATCCAAGTCTCTCTATCCCTCGACGGCGGACCGCTCGAACCCCTGCCCGACAATGTAGACTTCTCTGACGAGAGCGTTGCACCCAACGCCCCCATCCCATCCCAGACGACGAACCACCATGCCTCGCAATTGAAGGGATCTCAACAAATCTGGATATGGACTGGCATTGGATTTTTAGATCATATGCTACACGCGTGGTCGAAGCATGCGGGTTGGAGTTTACGGGTGCGGTGTAGAGGGGATTTAGCCAGTACATCTTCGCCTCTTCAAATTTTCCAATCGGGCCTTATAGCTAATGCTTTTCTACAGTCGACGACCACCACACAACCGAGGACACCCTCCTTGCTCTCGGCACCGCCTTCACCACGGCCCTAGGCCCCCGCACCGGCCTCGCCCGCTTCGGTCACTGTTACGCGCCCCTGGACGAAGCCCTCTCGCGCGCCGTCGTGGATATTTCTTCGCGCCCCTTCTTCGTCGGTGATTTTGGCTTCGAGGGACCAATGATTGGGCAGCTGAATAGCCAGATGATACATCATGGGTTGAGTAGCTGGGCAATGGCGGCCGGGGTGACGCTCCATGTGGACGTGATCCGGGGAAGTAATGATCATCATCGGGCGGAGAGTGCGTTCAAGGCACTGGCGGGGGCGTGTAGGATGGCCTGTGCGAGGATCGAGGGGAAGGAGGGGGAGGTGGGGAGTACGAAGGGCGTGCTTTGATATCGTTGTGTGGATTGGACCGTTTTGGGGTAGCTGATGTACATATGTTCAGTACGCCAGGACTCCTTACTACCTCGAGAAAGTGCAATCGTAGTTGCAGCTCGAATGCTTCGATACCGAAATTTCACCATCAAACGCCAGAACACGATGCCAGAACACTCTAGAACCCTGCCGGCACATTACTATAGCGAACCCAGCATGTTGAGCACATCCTGCCCGTCCATTCTCCCCGCAGATTTTCCTAGGTCACCCTGTCTTGCCCCTGCGGCGCCAGCGCCAGACCCTGCTCTTGTCCCTACCCCTGCCGCAGTCTCATCCCCAGCATAGTAGAACCATGCTCTACTAGCCATCTTCATCACGTGTTCCGGGAGGTAAAGCGACGCGGCAACAATGATCATGGAGATGAAGAGAAGGAGGAATGTGTCTGCAGAGGAACGTCAGCGCCTGCTTGAATGGCGATGCAAACAAGGTAGAAGATGGCAGGGCAGGGCCAACAATTCGTCAGTTGAGAAAACAGCGGAGAACCTCATGGGAAACTCATGCTTTGAGGAGCTCTCTCAAGGGCGCTGATGACCGACAAGGAAAAACGTACTGAAGATGAACTTCTCCGTAGGCGTAAGCATGTAAAGCGAGAAAGTGACCTCATATTGGTAGCGTTTGCGCTGCAGCCATTGGATCAAACTCGAAGCGTATAACATGGCGGAAGAAGATCCGTATGTACTCCGCGATGTTCAAGTCTCTTTGTGTTGCCAATGACCAGCAATTGTACAGCGAATCAGGGGGTGTGGGAATTGAATATGTGGGGACTCGGAGAAGACTGAGAGGGAGCTTGCACAATATGATTCACGATCAAGGATTTACGCCGTAGTTATTTCCTGGGTAATTGAAGTGTAGGAACGTAGCTTCGGTGTGGGATAAGTACAACGAACAAGAGAACAATCTCCGCCGCCACTCCGCCTTTCTTGCCCGTGCTATAGCAGAACCTTGCTTGGCGCTGCGCGAGCGGGCCAGACTACTAGTGCAATACTTTCCATCTTGCCTCCAACAATGGTTGATCAAAGTACAAAGGACGGGGACGCCAGCACCAAGGCCTCCTCAGGCTCGGAATCTGGCGTGCGCAAGTTGACTCTGTCCTGTTCTCGATGTAGAGCCTCCAAGCTTAAATGCGACAAAACGGAACCATGTGTATGTTGCCGTCTTTTGATGCGATATTGACGTTGTAACTCATCTTCTTTCTTCATGTAATGTAGATGGAATGTGTCAAGCGTAACGTTGGCCATCTTTGTACCAAAGATGAACGTCAACCAAGGGCAAAGAGGGCAAAGAGGGCAAAGACGGACCACAATAACAATAATAATACCAAGACGTGAGTTTTGCTCAATGATTCTTCGTACTGTACCAACCCTCTCACTGACTTATGTTTATATTATCAGCAATCCGTCACGAAACCTGGAAACAGAAGCAGAAGACGCTGCACAAGTACTTGAGCATTTCGTCCATGGAACTTCTCGCACCAATGCCTACCCATCCGCTGTCCTTGAACCAACAGTATCCTTTCTGGCACCAGATTTTCCAAACATGTACTGGTTAACCACGAATGATCCACAAAGACAAGGTGAAAAACTTGTACTGATTCGTGATATTGTTGATGCTATGCCCGAGCTGGACGTGATTTACCTCCTCTACGAAGTCTTTGTCACTCGTTGCCAAGGTCCTCTTGGTAATGTTGTACACACACCAACATTTATGGAGCAAGCAGAAAATTTTTGGGGCTGCTTGGGTCTTGCTTCGCCAGAAGCACAAGTCATGGCCCTGTCCAGAACAATTTCCATGGATACACTTTCCTGTTACCTCTTGGCCGTGCGTATGCTCACGTTCACCTTTTTGACAGCTCGTGCTCGCTCTCGCCTTTCATCCCACACCATCTCTACTTGGCTGGTCTCCTTCACCTCTGAGTCTTTGTGTGGAAGAGCTTCGAGCGTCGCATGTACATTCCAAGAGGTGGAGGTCACTCGCCTTGCGTTGCCTTCAAGGAGGGGTGTCGCTCTTTTGTGGTTCGATTGCCAGTTTACAAGCTGCCATCATGCTTTTACTCGATGGCCAAGGGGGATCGTTAGCGCTCGATGCAATCTTGGTCACTGCAATTTCTGGAGCCCAGAAACTAGGTTTGCATCGACTGTGTGACGCAAGGTTGGAAGCATCTGCATCGCCCACCTCTTCCTCTGAGGATGGCTCATCAACATCGACGGAGCCGCCCCACATACGAACAGAAATTGGCATTCGCATCTGGTGAGCCATTTGAACACAAACAACTCTCTTTGGGGCTTGATCTCTGATTCATTTGAAACATAGGTGGGCACTTGTGATGCGAGATTGGTCACGCGGACAGGAAACATTTTATTACAGTATCCGTCCCTCACAATTTAACACTCGAATGCCGTTGCACATCAATGATGATGATCTCTGCCTGACGACGTTGAAGGTCAATGTTCATGGTCACATTACTGAGCGGCCTCGATCCGAGTTCACCATGCTCTCATATACAGTCCACGCTCTAGAAATTGCAGTTTTCGCGCGTGAGTCAGTCGACTTGCGTGGTCCCCTACGCAAAGCACAACGACAAGAAGAGACAAATGAAGGTGAGAAGATGCGAAATCTTCTCAACAAAAAGTATGAAAACTTTGTTGCTGGATTGCCGTCTTACTTTAGACTGGGAAGCACGGTGGGACTCACTTCAACAGGTCCCATGGCAGCGATACCAGTGCAGCGATGGATGTTGCATCAGCAGCTTTGGAGCCTATTCTTGAGACTTCATCGAGCCAGTCTCTCGTCTCAGGATGGCCGCGCATCCTGTCAGCTACTGGCACAGAACATTATCAGCACTCAAGCGCAAATACAAGCACGGTGCGCCGTTTGTGGTTCTCTATCCACCAGCGAAACCCAATTGTTCAACGCTGCCATTGTACTGCTCATCGACTTGCTATTCTCATCCAAGCACAAGGATGCAGATCGTTCAAGTGCCCAATTAAGTCGATTAATGATGAGGGACAAGATCCGGGAAGCTATCGAGCTATTGCGGACGCGAAGTGATGCAGAAGGTTCACTGTCCCCACAAGACCCTCAATCGGAACGAGTTAACGCCTGCGTTCATCGAAGTGTTATCGTTCTCGAAGCCTTGATGAAGCTAGAGGGAGAGAAGTCTGGCAATAATGAAGAAAGAAATGGAGCAAGTTCGACAGGAAACCTGGGAGGACAAGAAGTAAAATCTGACAGTAGTGTGAGGAAATCGCTCAAAAACAAGGTCATGGACATCTTGGAGGCTCTTCAAGGAAACGCCAAAAATAAAGCTACAGCAATGGATCAAGCGAATTCAAACTCGTTTGCCGCTCTAGACATGTCTATGCCTTTACCAATTGCTATTGATGGATTCCAAGACCTTGACGTATTACCAGTGCTCTCCAATGATCCGAGCTGCAACTTTTGGCAATTCTTGGACTTCAGTCCTCCTCCTCAATCTCCTACCGAAAATGATTTCTTTCCGGCTACAGCAGAATTGTAAACCCTCGTCGGCTCGATGCCCTGTATGCCGTCTTCAGGCGTGGCGCACCCGTTGGGCAGCTTCGGCACACCTGAGTTTGCCGGTGGGTATAGCAATATTAATGGCACTCATGTCACACACACGTCACCTTGAGGCTGCAACGACACTGTCAAGCACTGATGCATATGTAGAAGCCAAATTTTATTAGTTTATGCCTTGGGCAATGGTACCCTCTCCTCCCTGCAGGTTAGATCCTTTGGCAAGCAGCAATTGTCGTGGCCAATGTGTACGGGATACTAGGTAGTACGAGGAGAATGAATTTTCACCTCTCTTTGAGATAATGCAAGCAAATCTGTGTTCAAGTCTATCGTTTTTCCTCTCTTTTGGTACATCATATTCTTGTCAGTGTGATTTTTGCTGGTCACATTGTGGCAACGTAGAAAAGAACATTACAGTCATTCCTATCAAGTGATCTTTGGCTCAGATATTGTACGGATTTTTGAAACGAATATTCATAGAAATGTATTTACACGGTACTATTGGTGCTTTGAGGCAGATCGACAAATGGATCGTCGGCAGGATCCGAGTGCCATCGGTATTCCAAGCCAAATGCAATAATATGGGCATGTGCCAGTGCCTTTTCTTTATTGAAGCCTGGGATAGCCGTTGCATCTCCATTGGCACTTGCCTTTTGCGGAGTGGGGTTGGCTTTGCGATCCTCGGGAGAAACATAGGTGTTGGAGAGAAAAGCAAAACCAGCATCGATACCCGCAGTGACCCCCGACGAAGTCAAAAACTTGCCATCTTGCACCCAGCGAGCACGCTTTTGCCATTGGACGCAAGGGTCTAAAGAAAAGGTCAATGTAAAGCAAAGTGACAACTATGGTGACCCACTGCACGTACAGTTTGGCGTAATTTCATCATACACGCGCTTGTTTGTTGTTGCCTTGCGACCATCGAGCCGACCAGTGGCAGCGAGAAGGATGGATCCCGTGCAGACGGTAAAAACATTGGCTGCACGGTCGACAAGCTGAGCGATTTGCTGGAGCAAAGTGGGAAAGCCAATCAGAGGCCTCATGCCGAGACCTCCAGGGATAAAGAGGGTATCAAATTGCTCCTCTCCCTCGAGAGCTTCGGACAAGGAAAGGTTGGGCAAAGTGAGAATACCATTTTTGATGGAGGATTCCAAGCCGTTCGGAGCACCCAGATTGTGAATGTTGACCAACTTGAGAGTGTAATAGTCACTGCGGGGGGCAATAGCGCCCAAAGGACCAAAGAGATCTAGCGCTTCAAATCCGTTGTAAACGAGCGAAAGGATGCGATGCTGCGTGGGCATTTTTTTCTCTTTTTTTCCCTCCTTCAAAATGCAGAGTACAAGTCAGATTTTGACTAACACTTTTTGCAAGAGTTGTGGGATTGACAAGTTTGAGTATATATATGTACTCTGGTTTCACGGACTATGGCTGAAAATCCGTGGAGACGAGAGATTTGTAATCGTGCGGGTGCCGATTAGCGACAGTCCGTACCGCCTCCGACGACTCTCCAAGTACTTGTACCTTACTCTACGCCGCCTCAAGAACGCTACCCACCACAATGCAGGTGCCGTCCGTCACTGACGGATCAAGAAACAAGAAGAATGTCGAGGGCAGGGGATACTTTGCTTCCTCTCTCTGCATTTCCATGCACCTGCGGCGTGCTCAGAGGAACCTCCGATCTAACACACAGACACACACACACGTCATAGATATGCTATTTATTGAAAACTACAAATGACTTTTGCAAAACTTCCCTCGTCAAGTATGCACAGCTCTTCGAAAAACGAAAAGAATGGGCGCTTGCAATCCAAGAGCCTCTCTCCTAGCCGTGAAAAACATGCCTTTGTCTTTCCATGAGGCCTAAACGTTCACAGACTTGATTTACGATTCTTCTACCCAATCTTTCAACATCTTCTACCAAAGCTACAACTCTAGATGGTCGCGCTACGAGCTCTCATAAAACAAGAAAAATCTATTCTTTCAGTCAAGTGTGCTAATCAATATCCAGAAACAGCCTCAAGTCATGAATAATGTAAACAAGATCAATGGTGTGACAAAAGTACTCGAGTGATAAGCTACCAGAACGTCTCTCAAACATCATCTTCTGCTGCAGGAGCTTCTTCGACTGTACCGTCATTGCTCTTGACCTCCTTATCTGCATTCTTTGTCTTGTCGAAGCGGTCATCACGAAGAAGGCAACAGCTGCAAAACCAATGCCGAGCCAGTAGGCACCACGATACCCAAGAACAATGTCGCTACCGCCTTTATTGACGTGCGCCTCTACAGTGGCAGCAATACCGAGGCCAATGGCAATCGAATATTGCACCACTGTTGAGATAAATGACCCGGCCACACCTTGCTCCTCTGGCAAAACCGCATTCGAGATGAGAATACCAGACGATGCAAAGGAGAGGTCCGGCCCTCCAACGACCAGGAGGCAGGCTGGAAAGATGAAGGCCCAATAGACTTTTGAGTAGATGCCAAAGCTCATCAAAAGGTTGCCGATAAAGAATGAGAACATTGAAACGCCAAAAATGTACTGAGCTGGAACCTTTGGAATAAAAATGCCGACCGACGCCGTAGCAAAGAGACCTCCAATGACCAGAGGATCCATTTCTGCCACGGCAGAGAGAGGAAGTTCCTTGCGAATTGTGAGAATGAAGATGGTCGTGTAGTAAAGGAAAATGCCAAAAGACATCCAGCCAAAAGACATTGCTGTCACGACAGGAGAAAAGCCTTTGCGTGTCCAGAGAGAGTTGGGCAAATCTGGTGCCGAGACGTGTGACTGAGAAAAGGCAAAGGCGACGATGAAGACGATGCCGACAATGAAAAGGGCGTATGTGTAAGACTCCTGCCAACCAACCACAGATGCTTGATTCCATGCAAAGGCAAAGAGGATGAGACCAGCAACGCCGAGAAAGGTGCCAATGTAGTCAAATTGCTTGAGGCTGAGTCCTGGAATAGGAGAGCCAACGCTGTGTGGAACAACGACAAAGGTTGCAATGCCGAGGATGAGGGAGCCAATGGCCCAGAACCAGAAGCCCAAAAGCAGCACCAATGAGGCCACCAAAGATGTAACCCGAAGGAGCGCAAAAGCCGAGGAAAGCAAAGGCAATGTTCTTCTTGACCGAAAATGGTGGGAATGCTCGCGCCAAGAGTGCAAACGAGTTGGGTGCCAGAGCGCCATTGCCGACGCCAGTCATTGCTCGAGCAAAGTCGAAGAGGACAAGATTGTGCGCAAAGCCGGTGATAAGAGACCAAATGGCCATCCAGATCCATCCAAAGATGAAGACATAATTGTGGCCAAAGTGGTCTCCCAGTCGTCCAGTTACCAAGACAAAGACACCACCGCAAAGCGCGTATGCTGCCAGGAACCAAGACATTTGTCCATTGCTTGTCGCATTTAGAGCACGACCGATTTGTTGCACAGAAAAGGCCGTGATCCCCAGACCTCCGACTGAAAAGAGCTGAGACAAGCCAATAACAAGGATAAAGATCGCCTCTTGAAATGGAGACGAGAAATGGGAGGGTGGAGCAGCTGCGTCCGGCTCGCCAGCGCCACCAGGTCCGGCAATGGCGCTATCAGAGGGCTCAGATGCCTCTTTACTGAGAGGTCTGTCGTCGGGAATTTTAGATGCGCCGGTATAAGACATTGTTATGGTCTTTGCGAAGTGGAGTGGAGCCAAGTGCAGGCTTGTGGCGGGAAAAGATTTTGTTGTGCCAGGTAACATTGGTTCAAGTATGGACAAGAACGGATGGGTCTTTTTATACTGGGAATTTGATTTGGCATGTTGTCGGACCTACCCAGGGACGGAGGCTTGTAAAGCTCCGCGGAATTTGGCCAAGACTCAGAAGCCAGAAACGTATCCGTGGTGTATAGAGTATCCGGTTGGCCAGACATGCCCATTCGGGTCTATATGTAACAACGATAGAGGGAGATAGATCGATAAAACATTGGGCGAAGGATTTCGTGATGCGGAAGCGAATAAGTAAAGTAGATAATAGATAGATTGGTGGCATTTTATCAAAAGAGACTATACGAGTAAACAGATTTCAGATAATTACGAGTATACGCGAGAAAATGTTTACATAAATCTATGACAATTTATAAGGGTAATAATAATAACGACTTGAATTTTCATATAAACAATCTCTATTTTATAGTTAATACCAAGAAAATTATATAATTTAAATAAAATATCAAAAACTTTTCTTCTGCATGATCATGATCTACATCTCCTCGACGTCGCTCTAAACGCAGCCCTAACCCTACGATCTACGCTAGTCAGCTGCTACACATCAGGACGAGTACGATTTCTTGACCGCGGTCAGTACTCTTTACAAGACTACAATTGCTCTTTCATTGTCTGCTCGGTACACTTTTTCACCCTCAGCACTACATGTGGTATCATCTAGCCACTCCCTGATTGCTTCAAATGTAAAGATTGTCATTAATTCTTGGTCGACTCTAACAATACCGCCCACAGGCTCCAGTCCTACACTCTATTAGCATTTGGTCAAACATGATACCATCATCATGCTCCTCTTCAAAACCTCCCGATCGACCTTCAGTTCAATCAAGCCACCCTTCCGTCTCATGATAAGCCACTTCACCTCACAAAATGTTGCCCCGGCAGCGCAGATGCCCCCTCGGCTCGTCCTCAAGGAGGAAGACATCCAGGAAGCTTTCCTCAAAGGAAGTGGACCTGGAGGCCAGAAGATTGTATGTCGGCTCTTCTACGAGACCCCTGTCTACCGACTGTGACGACTTATATTCCTCAATCGTGCTAGAACAAGACATCGTCCGCCGTCCAATTGAAGCACCTCCCCACAGGCACAACCATCAAGTCGCAAGCCACTAGATCACGGTCACAGAATCGGAAGATTGCCAGGCGTCTTCTCGCAGAGAAGATTGAGGCCGCAGAAAAGGGCCCTGAAAGCAGAGCAGCGTTGAAGGCGGGAATCAAGAGGAAGAAGAAGGCTAGCAAGAGGAAGAAGGCGAAACGGAAATATAAAACTTCGCAGGATGGAAGGGAAGGCGAGGAAGAGGAAGATGACAGCGACGAACCGTCAGAGGAAAAGGTGAAGGAGGAGCGTGTGTGAAAATGACTGGTGACAAGCGTCCGGTCGTTTGCAGAGTTCAAAAAAATTAGACTCTGCCAGTGTTTGATATTTCACACGGCACGCTTGCAACCACAGGCGCACACTAGCCCAACTTTGTATGAAAAAGACTTTCGTTGGGTGGACATGCCTTGGGATCCGTATCAAAGCAAGGGTGTAGCTAGGGGCGGCCAGCCATGAGCGTGGTGATGTACAACTTCATACAAATGTCCAAAAGTGCAAAGTTTTCGAGTAAGAGGGGGACAAGGATCGCGAGAAACGTGCAGACGAGATACCAGTGTTTGGAGGGAGATGTGTCTTGAGAGAGCACATCCACGAAACGCAGAAGAGCGAATGATGATCACAGAGCTCAGCAGCGGCACATCGGCTACTTGCTACGGCATCAGAGTCAAAGCAGATCTGATAGGAATCCTCGCGGTTGTGCCTTGCTCTCGGAACGGTTACCAAATGAGAATGGTACACTACTATTTCGACTTTTACATGAGCCTGCAGCTATCAATACGACAATCCAATTGCTTTACTGAGATGGTTGTATGAAAGTCGAAGGCGAGACACAGCTGTTGAAATTTCCGAGACCTCGCTAAAAGAGAATCTTGAGCTAGCTTCGCATTGGCAATGTCTCAAGAATGCCTACTGGTTAGAAGTAGGCAATTACAATCTTTCCATGTACTTGTGCATTTACACCTTCATACTCAACAGTCCGTTGGTTTGAAGCCGTTCTTCTGGGCATTCTACGCAGTAAAAATTTGCAAGCTTCTTGCTCTTCTCATCTTGTACACCCTGTTGGATTCGTTCTGCTCTGGCCAACTAAAGAGCTGCTATTCCAATGATGGCAGCTCATCCACCTATTTCCCTTGTGATCCAGTCGCAAATGTGAGTAGCCGTTGCGGGAGAGGTGCCTGTTGTGTGACAAACTCCTACTGTATCGACGCTCTTCACGCCTGATCTTACGAATATCATCTAGCAAACTCTGTCAAATAGGGGACGATGTATAGGTTATGCTCACATTCTTTACTGCTCTAGAAGCTCGATCTTGAGAAAGTTGGTACGAAGCAGTAGGGTTATAGCCGGATATTCATAGTCATTAACCTTTTCATCAACGCGTGATCTCCTCAAATTTTATTCGAACACTCCCTTGAGCACATATAACTGGTATGTATGGAGGATCTGTTTTAGTCATCTGCAAACAGCAATGGTCTCAGCCTTGCGGGTTAAATCAACTATATACAGATGCCCTCCTAGCAGCATTGACATGATCAATAACCTGGCCCGAACCTTGGGCTATGTTGCCACGCCCGCAACTATTGTGTCACACCAGGAAGGACATACCCAACAACCGCCTTATTGGTGTGCTGCCCTTCACCATCCAATCATCTGGCGAAGTGGGGCCATATCTGCTCACCGTACCGAGCAATCCCTTGGGCACAGCCACAAGTGCACCAGCGGTTTCATGAAGTCGAACGCGACACGATTCAGACGCGGTCGGATGTCGGTCATCGTTCCGGACGCCTCTTCCCCTGCTTCCAACGTTGGCGCCTGCTCGTTCGCGCAACGAGAGCAGTGATCCGGTTTACGGGATTCGTTCCCGCTCGCCTTGTCCAACGGTGGTACTGGTCCGCTGGGTAGCGTGGGCTGAAAAAGAAGCCCGTCTCGACTTTTCGGACCAGGCCGGGTTGCTCCAGGCCCAGTGACTGACTTGGAGAAGCCCGGGGTTGTAAAGTCGGCCGGTCAGGGGTAAGGACGAATGTGTTTGCGTCGCAGGTGGAGGTACAAAGCTCCGTGGCATAGGTGGGTCCAGCTGGACAGGAGGCGGGAGGACGGGGCGCTCCGGGCACAGAATATCGCCATCAGCGTGACTGACTGTAAGGATTGGAGTATCCAGTTCCGAGGAGCGAGCGCGGTGTCCGAATAGAGGTATCCGTAAAAGATGAGGCAGACCTCGGGAGGGAATCGATTCAGTGATTGGCATGGCTCGAGCAACGTTGCACCTTTTTCGAGAAGACTCGACGCCCTTTGCAGCGCAGCTTGAGGACGTAAAAGGGCAGATTCGATATGAACATTCTGGCAGAAAATTCGGCAGCTCCGGAGACGAATTTTTGGACAAGTAGAGTCAAGAAATCATTCTTGTACTCTGATAAATGTACAAACTGAGAGTGGGCTGATTCATAGATGAGAGAAAATGAGAATGATCCTATTTTTTTCATATATAAAAAATGGGGGTTGAGAGCAGATTCGCGCGTTTCTGGGCATGCGAAGCTTTGATTCGACTTTTCTGATTCAATTGGGCCACCGAATCATTTCACTAGCTGCAATTGCGACAACGCCTGTTTTCCGGCTCATGACACCCTCATATATGGTACAAACTCTTTCTTCTGGTCGTTCGGAAAGGCAAGAATATCTTCGGAAAAGGCAGCTTCGTAATTGCGTGCGCTTAACTAAGGGTAATAGTTTGAACTTTTGCCCCTCCGTGGTCGAACAACATCAAGAGGCTTGCTTCTTCCAGAGCATACAGACCCGGCCACACACTTAGAAGCTGACCGACAATAATCTTGTTGCCCCATGTAAGCCCACCATCTCCGCTGGTAACGAATTTGGCCGTCGTATTGGTGGTATAGCCATCTGAAGGAGCAGCTAGAACGGAATCTTCATTTGTCATAAAGCTGACGCAGAGCGTCCCACCCACGTTGACGATCTGTGGTGCGCCGGCAGAGGTATTAGGGCTATCTGGGGTATAAACAGTGGTGCGATTGTCCCAGGTCTTGCCGTCATCGGAGGAAGTGATGGATTTAACACTGAAAGTGCCTTCTGACTCGCTCTCGAAGACTGCCATCAAGTCCGTCCCGCTAACAGTTGTAACCCCTGTCATACCTGCGCAGATCTCGGAGTCAGCAAGCCCTGATTAGCGTGAGAAGCCTGGGTCGTATGATAATCTTGAGAGGGAAAACAGATTTCTGCTCACGAAACATATCACGCGGCTCAGAAGTCGGTGTCAATCAAGGAAACAGCCCGAAATTTACATACCGTCACGTGAAGTTATGTCAGCCCCCGAAATGGTTTGGGCCTCTGTCCATGTTTGACCGCCATCAGTGGAGAATCTCTCCAATGTGTCTTGATCGGCGGCGGAGTTCTCGCGGGAGTAGTAAAGCTGTAGCGATCCATCTTGAGCATTACGGAGAAATGGCTCCCAGTTTCCATTGGTAGGTCCTGGATCAGAGGATGGAGTGCTTAAGTCTTAATAATTTCGGAGTCAGCATGTCTCTTTTGGGATCGAAAATGAGTCCTGGGAAGTTTTCAATCCCATGACATTTCTTGCGGCTCAAGATGCTGCACGAATCAGGCAGAAATAGCTCAGAAAAGATCACTCACATGTCCACGTCTTGCCCAAGTCGTCCGAATAGGCCACGGTGATACGAAAGAACAGGTAGGCTCCAGTGTTGGGGTCTTTGGAGTGGTTCCTGAACGCACAGAGAACGCGTCCTGACGGAAGTTGGAGGACGTATGGGTTATCGATGTCGTTTGCGTTCGATGGCCCTCTCGTAACTTCTCCAATTCCTTGCCATGATTTGCCGTTGTCATTGCTCATAACAACTTCGAGAATGTTGTCACCATTATTGAAGGCAGTGTAGGCGCCAATGATGCTACCAGCCGGCAAGGATGGATCAGAAAGACTATTTGCCCGAGGATACGTACCCTGACCAAAGATTACTGGGCTGCCAGCCAAAAGTGGAACAACAGCGCTTCGTTTAATAGCAGCAGTGCTGAATGGAGCTGACCAGCAGCTCCAAGAAAATAAAATGAAGGAAAGCACAATGACTAGACTTGATAAACGATACATCTTCGAAAGAAATGGTTTTGAAGGTTTGAGAAGTAGCGACTGTGGTTTAATTTGAACGAATGTGGTCAATGAACGTGGCGTGAGGGACTGGTCAACTCTCACAGAACATGTATCTAGCCATGGTCAGTCAGCTCCAGCTTTTACTTATCTCATGGATTGGGAGCGCATAAGATGTCTTGGCAGGCAGAGCTGAGAACCTGCCAATCCATGGGATAGATGAGATCCAACGTACCATGATTATAATTAGAGCCTGCTGCACAAGGTGATGGGACGCCGGAATGCTGAGGAAAGCTTTCGGGGAATGCAGTCTTTATGCTATTTCCCACCGTGGAGGCTGACGTGGGCTCCTTTCAATCTCAACCTCCATATGCAGGTCTTGGTCCGTACCGCGCGCTATGAGAATGGGGGTTCTCTAACAAGGGTCTTGTCCCTGCAACATGACTGTAGATGAAGATGATGAAGCGTATAAACGCTCGGGATGAAATGGCCTAACCAGGGGCTTCCGTGCAAACACGGCAAGTGGTTGATGGAGAAGTTTCAGAGCTCACGGCTTAAAGTCCATCGACTCCATCCCTAAAGGTAGGGGCGAGCTTGTTGATTGGTTCATTGGTGTGGAAGGGAAAGGACTAAATACCTGCGTCCTGCGGTAATACTTAATGAGATTGAGACGTGCGGGAAAGACACGGTATATGTATTATGTATATGCAAGCGCTACACGCGCTCCACACAAAGTTGATAACTTGACGCCCTCAGCAAAGGACCAAAGAATATTTTGCGCATGGCGAGACGCCCAAGGGGATGGTCAAACACAAAGACATTTCCATCTCGGAAGTGAGACATCCACAACCGCCAGAATCCAAATCCATTCAAGTGACTGCAAGTTCAACAGTCTTGCTACTAAACTTGAACACCTTGAGGCAAGCAGCGGGTATGTAGTTTATATCTAAAAGGCCATCGCTTCTGCTCGCTTTTCATCTTTCTATGCAAGATTCATTTTCACACACTGCGGCACATCATCATATCCTTCCTCCTGCTTCCCTTATTCACAGCCAACCCTCGAGAGCCCGCTCATCGTTGCATATACGCCGCAAACACAGGAGCCACTTCCGCTGGTAGTCGGTCTTGTGCAAACGAACCGATTCTTCCATTCTGCCTTGCATCCGCTGCTCGAACATACTCGCTCACCCATCTCTTCACGTCCGTAATCTCAGGCCATTGGTCTCGGATTGGACGCTTGATGGTCGTAAGCTGCGTGAAACCCACACCAAAGCTCATGTCGTCAGGGTCTTGCTCTACAATTGTGTCTTCCGTAGCCGCGGGTATCGGAGGATTCTCCAGGAGTTTGAGCAAAGCCTCACAAGTGTACGCCCAGCCTTTCTTGTACTTTTCTGCAAAAGCGACAGAATCGGTCAAAGTCTTCGTGAAAGAAATGACTGCCGTCTTTCGATCCAGGGGTCGTAAAAGTTTCTGTGTATCTGGAAGGATGATGTTGAGGTAGAGGGGAACAAAGAGACTAAATTGTTGTAGTCAGCGCCGAAGAAGATTCAGTCAACGAACAATGTTCAATAAAGGCATACCCGTCCTGGACTTGGTCTAGCTTGCTTATGAAGAAGTCTGCACCAAGGCCTTTGTCGTCCTTGGCGGAGATGAAATGGTATAGTCGAACGAATCTCGATGCGAAAGGTTCCGTCTTTGTATGCTGTAACCTGTTGAGAAGAGCATTTAGTATGGTAGGATAGTATTGTTCCAACATTGACCTGGGAGACTGGTCAGTAGGAGTACGAAAGTCTCGCCGTGCCTAGAAAACCTTACGGGGGGAAGTTGGCAACAATGCTCTCTAGAAGCTCGAACCCGTACGTTTCGTTGGTTTTGGTAGATGCTAGGCTTTGAAATATGCCCAGTATAGTCTCCATCTGATTGCTTTGCGCAATGACCGACGAACCTCGCGAAATGATAGAGGATAAGAGACGGACGAGGGCTGGCACGTTGCCTTTTGGTGCCCATAATGCGGGTGTGAGTATTGGAGGAATCAGATTTTTGTAGTAGTCTGATAACGATCCAGACGGGTTGGCTTCGAGAAGAGCTGCGAAGAGTTGAAAGATGTATGGTATAAACTCTGGTCTAAATCAGCACATCGATGTTGGTCGTGCATCTGGCGAAACTCACCTTGCACATCGTCCTGTATCACACCAATGAATGATATGTAGAGACCATTTTCGAGCTTGTCAGGTTGCGAAGGAGCGCTAAATCTTTACAAGTCATTAGCATCACCTTGAATTGGACATTCTGCCGAGGCCTCACCGAATAAAAGCTCCTAGAGCTTCGAAAAGGTAGTAACAAAACCTAGGGTTGCTCGGGTTTTGACTACTGATCTGCGTAATCTTCACAAAATGTGTCAAGATCTCGTCCGCTATAGGCACGACAGCTTCTCTGATGACGATGAGGACTCGCATAACACATCGCATTAAGAACTCGTTCTCTTGCAGCTTCGCAGGCTCAGGATCCTTCTCGATCAAGCCGAACAAATGCCGTAAGAGCTGCGCTGAAAGAGTTTCGACGGTTGCTCTCCCGAAAATTGCTTGTTTGGAGGCGTTGGTGAGGGCCATGATGCGTTCCAGAGCAATCGCAGCATAAGTGTACACAACATAATCTGAGGAACCCAAATGCTTAACCACAAGAGGAAAAGCATCTTGCCATTGTGCTGCCGTGATCTGACTCCTGAACATGTAAAGATACTTCATGGCGTCAACTTGGAGAATAGGCTCAACGCCGGTGTCCGAGACCAGATCTCCAGCGATGTTATTTTGAAAGAATTCAATGACGTTTGCAAACTTGTTGACGCTTGTGACCCCTTGGCTCGCCGTAATAGTGCCTCTGGCAGCTATTGAGGAGTACAGATACACGGCAGTGTCTTTCGACTTCCAATTGCTAGCAGGATTTTGAGAATAGTCGGACAAGTAGTGATCAATGTATCGAAGGACAACCGTCGAGACCATACCCTCAAATTTTGCCATCAATTGTCGGAGGAAATCCGTCGCTGCCCGTCGCCGAGTGTCGCTATCAGAACCTTCAAGGTCTCTTCTGATGAATTCAATTGGTTCATCTTCGAAAAGTTCCATATCTGAGTCTCGCAATGTCAGATTAGGTAGAATTACTCGCTCAACGACTTGGGTCAAAATAGACTCGTCATTGAATGCCTGCGCATGCTCGGTACTGCTTGTTACAGCAGTCAGAAATTGTAACGCTTTGCTGACCAGAATGTCGTTTTTACTTTGCGGACCCACAGTGGTGAGAAGATTCCAGGAGCTTGATATAAACTGTCCAACGTGTACGCCAACGGCGTCCTCGTACTTCTTAATCCAAAGCTCCAAGACCTCGAAGATATCTGACTTAACGTGCTCCAAAGGACCTGCGTCACTATCGTCGTCTGTTTGTAGCAGATTGTTCTCGTAAGTGAGATATTTGTGAAGCAGTGAGGTCACTGCGGGTAGGCTATCTTCGAAGACTGGTGGTAAATCCTGAACTGAGAGGTCGTAGAACAGCTTGACAATGAGATTTAGTGTCGCGAATAGCTGCAAGAGCATTGTTTTATTTGACTGATTTTCATCGATGAGTGCGTCCGTGCTCTAAAAATTCAACATTAGTCCAGTCTCTTGCAGGGCGTACCTTTGGTGATTCTGGATTAACTCACCTGAACCAGACTCAAAAATGGATTCCCGAATTTATTCAAGACATGATTAATTTCGGTGAATAGAGGGTCTGACCGGTACAGAGGCCGCCATCTCTTGAAAATTGAATGGGCGACTTGGAGCACTCCGTTATTTGTCGTAGGATTGTTAGGCGTCAGACGGGATACGAGATCCTAGATGAGCTTCAGCTTTGCGTGGGTATCAACTGAAGCAGCTCAATAGCGCACATCCACCAGTGAGTCCCATCTCTCCCAAAAGTCACTGTCCGCTATGACACCAATCGCATCCCCCAACTGATACTGGATATTCGGGGGCACTGAGATCATGAGCCCGATGAGCTCGCGCTTAATGGCCGTAACCTCATTCTGAGGCATCTTGTGATTGCCATCTTCGTCCTAGTCACCATATAAGCCAAACGAATTCTTAGACCCGTAGTACTAAACTAGGTGCTCACCGTCCAATTTCTCTTGATATAATTCTTGAAGTATAAAGCACTGGCTAGGCGAGGAGTAGGACCATAGGTGTGTGTGGCTACAATCTGCAGCAAAGATAGGGAGAAGTTGGGCTTTTTCTCTTCGTGCAGGATAGCAAGCTCCGCTGCATGTGCGAGTTAGCCAGGCGATGCAACTGCTGAAGGAACAGGATCAAACCTTGTTTGTTTTGCGTGGGATCCAAGCTTGCTTCTAAAACTCGGGCAAGGCCCGGAAGATCTACAGCCATGGTCCAACAACTTCAGTGTGTTGGACCTGGTTTTCAGAAAGCTGAGTTTAATTGAAGTAACAAACATGAAAACTGCGTCTAATGCAATTGATGCTCACCGTAAACAGACGCGATACGCGCGCTAAGAGCTGACGTGCCTAGAGCGAAGTACTTCAAATTAAAAAGTATATCTTCGATCAGAGATCATTCATGAGAAAAGACAAGATATTTCGTTGTTCTGGTAAATGACCGGAGTCTTCGTTCATTTGTGCAAACAATCGGGAGTAAGAGGTTGAGAGGATTTGGAGATGGACATAGACTGTGGAATACGTAATAAGACTGGCCAATGCTGAAAGATTATATATTAACCACATAGTGTCTCAAGCCAAATTGCTTGAACGCTTTCTTTGTATGGTGTTAAGCCAGATGGTTTTGAGGTAAGTCACCGTACTTATAAAAAAGCCTTGCGCTGCGTACCGATTTTATTGTGTTAGAGTTCCATGTACCTTAGCAGCATACCGTCTATAGAGTTGCCCGTGGGCTCTCTTGAGCTCCCTGATTCACCGCATATTGCCAAAATACCGTCGAATTCTAAATATCGTTTCTGTGTTATCGAATACCGGCTAACAGTGAAGAAAGCTCCAGGGAAGCTGTTCGGGCCTGGTACTGTCACCACTGTCCTCGTTCACGAACAACTAGAACCAAGACCATTTGTGTCCATGAACACAGAAAGTGTTGACGGGAGCCAGAACGATAGCTCTCCTCCTTCGCTGAACGAGAGAATCAAATCCCTAGCCATCGGGCCTGGAAGCCCAAGCCCGGTGGGTAGGGCACAAAGCAGGGGTACCGGCCACAGCGGTAGTCCTGACACAGCCCAGGGAAGCCCATCAAGTACCAAGCAGACTAAATACGTTAATGCCGAGGATGCTTTCAAAGCGAGATGCTTACGTGAACTCGACCCGACGCTGCCAGCCGAGAAGAGGATCGCGGCAGCTTATGAGATTTCCAAAGAGATCGAACTATATTCCGCCGATGCTCTCTTGGACATATGGACCGTCGCAGGAGACTTGACCACAGAGGAAGCTCCTCTAGAAGCCCGCAAAGCTGGGTTTGCCCTTTTGAAAGCTTCCGTATCTCATTCAGGGATCTTGAAGGAGAGGGAGAGATTCTACTCTATGATAGTTACACCCGTGGATCCATCCCAAGCGAGTCTACAGATATCAGCCTTGGAAAGACTGACCAAGAAAGGTCAAGAGCTCCATCCTTTTGAGGCTAAGCTTGTTCCTTTTCTCAATCATTCACTACAAGGGTGGTTTCTGGCTGCGGAACGTGCAAGGGAAGCTCGTGCTGGAAATGGTTCAACAAAAGCTGAGCCAAACAGAAATTCCCCAAGTCTTGCAAGTGGGACCGGGCGGAGTGATGATGATTCTGGCAGAGATTGGTTTAGCAAACACAGCTTGAAGCAGTCAACACTCGGTGAGGAGAAAAGCCTATTAGACGCGTTCTATCTAATTACCGACATCCTTGAGAATCACCCAGAAGTCTTCTACGACGACCAATTGGATTTTTTGATTGAGCGGGTCACGTCAATTGCCCTCACAGCTAGATCACGTAAAGACATTCGAGGTACTCTCAACGTATTTTTGGCAATCACTGCAAAGGGTCGGCTTCCAGCATCAGCTTTAGAGCCTTGTGTCTACGTGCTCTGCAACGTATATGGTATTCAAGAGTCCAAATTTGAGGAAAAGGTTTGGGGCTGTCTCTCCAATCTCCTAAAATCGAATCATCAAGCCGCTACGAAAAGCATACTGTTGAAAGTATTGATCGATCCGCCAAAAGATGGCAGTACAGAGAAATGGCGTCGGAAAATTCGGCCATCTCGTTCCCCACCAACCAACTCAAAAATGGCGTATTTAAGTCAGACGATCACGGTTGTTCGTGGAGCATTACTCACAATCAAACGCGTCGCTCAGGACAGTAGCCTGGGAGACTTGTTCATCACCGAAATCCAGTCGCTCGCACGAGGACTCAAGAACGTACATACTCTAGATACACAGCTGGATGTCGTCAACTTGAAAACCATCCATTCACTTATCCTCAACGAGCATGTTGCCGATGCCCTTGGCGAAGAAGATTGGGGCATCCTGGTGGAGGGATTTGAGGGATTTTTTGGGGTGCCCCCGACGTTTACAACAAGTGAGGACGTCAGCTCCTCCTCGCCGCTCTACAACTTGATGCTCAGCGATCAAGCATTGAAACCCGAGATCACTAGCGGGATGCCTACAGTATTACAAGATATGGCAAAGCGCATCGTGTTTCTTCTACGAACAGATTGGGAGTCCTTGGATCAAAGAAAGCTGACGGTTGTTACCAATATTCTTGTCCACATGGCATTGCGTGTGCCTTCTGTCTGGGAGGACGCTATCAATGTCATGCGGATCCAGGGCCTACTGAGTCCGAGCAACCACAATTGGATGCCTCATCTTCGGATGGTGTTCAGTAATGTTTTTATGGATGCCTCTCGATCCGAAGACGCAAGCTGTCTGGTCCTTCGGATATTCGAACACCTGTTTCCAACACTGAAGATCGACACCATGAAAAAAGCCATGTATGAAAATTGTCTCCGCGATGCCTGCCAAACGCTGAGTAGCAACACGAACCTTCTTCCAATCTCAGTACTTGCCTGCCTGGCCGATGTTGCAGCGCAGTGCGGTCCCGACATTGAGAACGACACCTTCCAACCTCTACTCGAAGTGATCGAAAAGGCGTTGAAGGTTTCTTTGTCAGACGCTGCGGTGCCTGCTCAAGCGCTTGACTGTACTGTAGACTGCCTCATTAAGGTGTTTCTCAGGTCTCTACCGCAATCTTCTCTGAAAACAAGGAGATTATACAACCTCGTTGTATCCCTCGCAGCACCTTCAAATCCGACGGCCGTGAGGCTAAGCGTCATCAAATTACTTACGCGGTTGAGATGCGATGCGAAGGAAGCAATCGAGGTCGTATCAATTCCTGATAGTCTAGGTTTAGCATCAATTCTGTGCAGGACAGAGGCAACGGCCCTCTCACAGGATTCCGTGCCCACAGCGTCGAACAGCACGTCGACATATGAACAACCCCATGCAATGCGCACTGGTCGGTCTAGCGTTGTGGACAACTTCAACACTGTACGGTCGAGATCAACCACAAGGTCTGCCAACTTTAGGGAGCGTTTCCTGGAGCCTACTAATCCTTTGTGGATGTACGATGGGCCATTCAGAGGCCTTCCAGAAGACCCACAACATGGGCCAAGCCAAGTCGTTTACTCAAAACCTTCAAGCACAGAAAATCCCAATGTTTTGGACCTCAGTTCTTGGCTCGACGTCGTGATTGGCATACTGGAAGAAGGCAGCGACTGGGAGGTCTATAGCTACATTCTGGTCCACTTGCCTTCTCAACTGAGTAATCGCTCGCTGTTCGCGCGCCATGTCAGGCAACTTCAGACAATGCTCAACCTTGTGGTCGCCCAGGTTGAGAGGACGAGTAACAAGCCTTTTACTACGCCACTGCCAGAGACAGGTATAAAGCCGCGTGACATTGTTCTTTGCTTGCACCATACCCTGACAATGCTCTTGCCTTATAACGAGCACTTTGGTAGGCGCGAGTTGGAAAGCACTGTGCGAGCTTTTGCAAACGGCCTTGACAGGTGGGACGGCGCTGGAAAGTGTTGTATCCATGCCCTAGCCTTGTGCTGTCATGAGATTCCCTCTGTCATTGACAAATGGATGTTTAACATTATTCAGAAAATGCAACAGAAGATCACTCAATCTGATTTGGCAATCGATATTCTCGAATTCTTGAGCGGCCTTTCTGGACTGCCGGATGCCTGCTCTACCGCTACCGCAAAGGTACCCGACGCCCACTCAGGTGCCATTGCGGAGGATGGAGGCTTTTACATGACGGTTTTTGGAATCTGTATACGCTACTTGGACTACGCGAGGGACCAGCGTCAGGGACAGACTGGCAGCGCTGGAACAAGATCCAGCCTCCAATCAGGCCGTCAAAGTGGTAGTGTAAGCGAAGTTGCCCAACCTACTGAAGCGAGCCAAGCCTCTGATAAGCAGACGAGCCTCTCGGAATACGTCTCCGCTTTGGCATATCAGGTCATCACGTCTTGGTTCTTGACGATTGAAGTAAGTCGGCGAGCGCGCCACGTGGGATGGATAACGAAGGGGCTTGCTTGCAAAGACAACACGGGAAATCCGATGGTGGAAGAGCAAAGCCAAGTCATACTTGACATGATGCATCGCACTGTGTTCTCAGACCTCGGGGAAACAGAGCCAGACGAACGCTTCGTTGACCCAGACGAAACTCCAATAAGAAAGACGTGGTTGGATGGCATGAGTATCCTCACATTGGAGATTTTGCCAAGCAGTAACAGTGGTCAATTCACGAAGCGGCAAGCATCGGGCACAACGCACGCGTCTTACTATCACAATACTGCTAAGATGCCCGAGCATCACGTCAAAGGGCGCAGGAGCGATTCAAGTTTCCATTCCCAAGGGCTTCCCGATGTCTATCCAAATCACATGTTCCTTCAAATATCTTCTACGATTGCACCGCTACCTATTCCCCTGCAGCCAATCGTTCTACCGGACAACGATGTAATACAGCGTGCGCTGAGGAACTTTGATCGGACTGATACGGTGGATGGCCATAAAGCAGGCGTAATCTACATTGGCGAAGGACAATCTTCCGAAGCCGAGATTCTCGCAAACTCGCGAGGGACGGATGCTTACGAGGCTTTCCTGTTGGGACTTGGAACTAAAGTCAAGCTCAAGGATGCCAAGTTCAACACTCAAGGGCTTGACCGTGTGTCTAATATCGACGGCACCGATACTTATGCTTGGCGCGATAGAGTCACCGAAATTGTCTTTCATGTCCCTACAATGATGCCGACAGATCCCGAGAATGACCCGCAAGGTGTGAAGAAGAAGGCACACGTAGGGAATGATCGTGTGAAAATCGTTTTTAACAATTCGGGTCGAACATTCAATTTCGATACCTTCCCTTCAGAGATGAATTTCGTGAACATCTTAGTTACCCCTGAGGCGCATACTGGTGGTGGACGTCTGGTGACGGCGAAAAAGTTGCGCAGAAAAACACCGGAGGAAGGCGAGCCGGAACCATCAGCCACGGAGCTCTATGGTTACTACAAAGTGCAGACAATATGCTCGTCGAAATTTCCACAGCTCTCTCCAGCGGCTAGCCTGAAAGTCGTCTCGGCTGATGCTCTACCCGCCTTTGTCCGTAACTTGGCCTTGAACGCCTCTCTATTCTGCCAAATTTGGTCTGTCGTACTTGGCCATGGCGAATACTACTCGAGCTGGCGGGTGCGACTCAAAGAAATTATCAGACTCAGGAAGGAGTTTGCGAACACCAATGTCTCTGCCAACGTGGCATACCCACTAGGTCCAGGTCCGCCTCCCATATACGACGGAGACAGGTATACGGGCGTCGTTTCAGTGGGCGGCATTGCGGAGCCAAACTATTTTCATATGAGTTTGGACTTTACGAGGTGGACGTGAGTACATATGGAGATGATTGGAAGGCGTTGGTAAGCATAGTGGTGGCAGAGAAGAATGCCACTCAAAGGTCTTTGGTGTTGGCAGGGGAGGACCAACATGTTTATGGCAGATATCAGGGTGGCCCCCACAAAAGTTTTGCAAATTTTCTCTTCCCATTCACCAAGGCGTATGAAATGGAGGTAAAGGTTGGCGGAGTCGGGGGAAAGGAATGGTTCCAATTCAATGAGCAGGATATAGGGAGAAAAGATTGAAGCACGTGCATACGAGGATAAGTGTCAATATGCTGGATGATGGTGTCCAATGGGCAATGGATATTGAATATGCGAAAGATGATGGCCATTCTCTTTTCTTTCTTCGAATTCAAAATGTAAAATTAGGATAAGAAGCTCGCTCTAGTCCTTGAAAGCGACGTTCACAAAAGGACATTCCAAAGGGACATTCGCAATGGTGACCTGCCCAAGCAATCCAATCAATCCAATCAATCCAAGAAATGGTGGCATGACTTGAGATGTGAGATGTGAGATGTGAGATGTGAGATGTGAGATGTGAGAATGCAGTGCAAATGTCTGGTATGATCGGAGTTTCCCTCGGTCCCCAACTTTTGAAGTCACGTGCTTAGGCGAGCTAAGAAAGACGCGCTAAGAAACAGTATTCTGAGCGAACAACAATAAGTAAGTACGTACGAGACTCCGGTTTCTTTCCTTCACTGATCATCCATTCTACCCTACCCTGCCCGTCGCACAATTACTACGAGTACGGAATGCGTCCATTTCGAGGTCTCAGCGTCCAAGTCATCACCCAGGATGGCCCCCTAAAACTTCACCATGACCCCGATGTTGATCCCAGCAGCGAGCCGCGCACACGCCAGCGATATATCGAAGCTGTCACGGGAGCTACCTTCAGGGTTAAAATTAGCGTGCATAAGGATTTCGAGCTACATACTCTAGGGTGCTGCGATGCTGTCCAGATCACAATCTCTTACGATGGTCAGGAGTGTTATTGGTATACACACCTTACAAGAGCGTCGATTGTGTGTGAGTGGAGCAAAGGAAAGCCCGCGGAACACACCTTCTCACGTATACCGAACTTCTGCCAAGAGACGCACCAATGGAAGCAGGGTGTTACGAGCTTCGGTGCGTTGCATATGAGTAAGATTCACTGCTCCGCTTTTCAAGTGCCAAGCTCTAATCCCGTCTACAGAGGAGACCATAGATTCCCAAACTTCCTTGTCTGATGTACAGAACCTCGGCAGGATCCAGGTAAAGGTCGCACGAGTCCATTGTATCCCGCGATCGACGCCGATTCCAGCGACGAAAGGGACACAGAAGCCGGTGACAGAAGTGACGGAGAAGATTTTGAAAGGCAAGGCTATTGCAAATACTGTTCGGTAAAGTAAAGCACAGATTTATGGCATTGCAGAGAAGCTGACATTGCTACATCAGCGTAACCGACCAACTCCCGGGAAAAGAGCCGCCTCTAACTCAGCATAAATTCAGCCCGATCCAAGGCGAGCATGGTCAACCCCTGATTTTCAACATTTTATACAGATCGAGGCGTAAGTGCGAGACCGCGTGCTCTCCGTATTTCCCAGGCTCATCACTCGGCTAGATACTCTCCAGATGCTGGGCTGTATTCCTCGAACCCCCTCTCCTGAGCCCGAAACTGCCACGCCAAATAGCCCTGTGACCAGTCGGGAACAGAAAGTGCGAAACTTGCGAGTCAGTCGTCTCTCTTGAACACATTTATCATCAACCAAACTAATGCCAAACAGGCTCAATTAGCGCTTCTCGAAGGCACTGCCGGGAACGTCAAAGCGGAAGGCTCAGGCTCACGGACAACTATAAAGCGCGAACTGGAAGACACAGAAAACGCAGGCGCCAGAAAACGTTCTCGAAAATACGGTCCAATCGAGACCATTGACCTTACGGGCAACTAGCTGACAGTCACTTGCTCGGATGCATCAGCGTCCTCCTAGTCAGACAATGTTGTCCTGTAAATGTACCAATGGCTCTTCATTTTTGTCAGACTCGTGGCGCGGAAGCCTTTTTACATTGGTCTTTTCAAGATACCCGTTGCATATAGCAGAACATGATCACCGATGTAACATACTTTTGGCTTTGCGCCACCGTGTAGCAACTTCAACGACAGATTAAAACTTCAGTGATAATCAAACGGCGTCCTAATGCCAAGGGCTCAATGCCCGCAAAGTAAGTAGATCTCTGAGCTCGTATTCATTGATCAACAAAACAATTGGCTCGTTGCCAAGTGGACATGCTCATCCTACACGACTCCGTTGCCTACCAATAATATACTCCAACGGGTGGCCGCCATCAACGACACATCACCCGCTTACTCCTGCCACTTGGTCGTGCCAAGCCAAGGACGTCTTCCTCTCTCTATTTCGCCATTACATCAACATACCCCCTGCCTTTCTTCCCTTTCCTGACCGTTCCTCCCTTCCTAGCCTGCGGTACTCCAATCAAATCATCAATACTACTCGCACCGCTCATTCCCGTCGCTGGTCTCGATGGGGGAGCCGAGGGCGGTCCGGATGGTGGACCTGTAGTCGAGAGTATCGGTGCCGCGCTCGGATCGGTTGATGCCTCCTCTGCAGTGGTCGGGCCGTTCACGGCCGGCGACGGACTTCGTGATGGATACTGAGATGCAGGATTCGAAGTCATCGGCTTAGTAACGTTGATAGGCGGAGTAGCCGTCCCCGTGGGAAGTGGAGGCACTGGCGGAGGTGCAGTACTACTTGGCTGCGGAGGTCCAGCTGCACTGACCACCCTTGAAGGCGGACCTTTGGGTGGCGGCGGTGCAGGGGCAGCTGCAACCGTTCCATTAGGGTCCTTCTTGTTGACCCATCTTTTCTTTTCTGAATCGTAGTAGAACGAGTTCTGTTCGCCAAGCTTAGCCTTGATAGGTGCATTAGGCGTGCCGTGGGCTTCAACAGCATCGTTCTCTTTCTTGCTGCCGAGCCAGCCTCCGAACCATCCAGACTTTTTGGTGTTGAGCTTGGGCGCATCCCCTTTCTGCGCTGTGTCAAGATTAGCTAGATAGATTAGGAAATGAGGGTATGTTGACACATACCGTCCGCTTTGGCGGCTCTCCTAAAGGCGTCGTCAGCTTCTTTATCCTTTCGCGCCCTCTCTTCCTTTCGGAGAGCCGCTGCCCGAGCCTCAAAGTCATCGCCATCGTCGTCGTCCATGAAAGATTTCTTCTTTGACTTCTCTTCGACTGGGGATTCTTCACCTTGTGGAACGTAGGGGTCGTACAATGGCGGATTGTAGCTGTTTATAGGCGGTGGCTCATAGCCGCTTGCAGAAGGGGGCTCGTATGCGTATGATGAAGGTTCATGAGTCGTCGAAGATGGCTGATGAACCCCCGCCGACTCAGATTGAAGTAGGGGCTTATACTGTTCGCGAGAAGGCTCCGACTTTGAAGGCGGGGTCGGCCGATATGACTCTTGTTGATAGAGAGATGATGACGGATCTTCAGGTGGAGCGACAGGCATGTGCTCGGGCTGTGAAGGCGGAGTTGGTAGATAGCTTTCAGTACGATGAGAATAGCTCGATGGCTGAGATGTTGGTTTATACGTCTCAGTGTAAGAGCCAATTGATGACACAGGTCTAGACTGGTATTGCTGTGGGGCAAACCCTGGTCGAAGAGACTCGTTCTGTGCCTGTACTGGTCTTTGATAATCTTGCGAAGAATTACTCGGCTGTTCTAAAGAAGACCGGGGGGTATAAAGCCCAGCTGGGGCATATCGAGAATTCGAAGGATTGCCCATAGGGGCCGGTGGGCTGACTCCAATTCCTGGAGCAGAAGAACTGTAAATATCACTTGAGGACGGAGTCCGGCTAAGGTTAGGCGAGTCGCCAGCAACTCTCGCGAATGGCCCTACATCTTGATCGAGTGCTTTGCCGGATCCTGTTGATGCAGCGTCGCTTTCGTCCCCAGCCACGTATTGGTTGAATTTTGCCCATATAGAACCTGAAACTTTGTCGATGCTAGGTTTCGATATCCATGATCCAGAACTATCTCGTGGTGCTTGGCGTAGTCTTTCCACTAAATTTTCTAAAGCTCCAAACAAGAGACTGTGGTAGTACGGTGATCGCTTGGTGGTCGAATTCAGTGCGCTCGTAATCACCTCACAATACTGTTGCGCTTCTGATTTGTACCCATACTCAGCTAATATCATCGCATGATACAGCTTATATGACTGTAGGTGCGGTGATACCGTCGCGGAAGAAGACGGTGCAAGCACTGTACGGGCAAAGTCGTAGACTTCAGTAAGGAGTATGCTGTCCAAGTCTCTACCATAGTCGAAGGGCTGCTGCAAATGGTCGGCCCCAAGAAGAGCCACGGTCACTTGGGAATCATCAGGTCCGCCAAAGAGTCCAGGGGACTTGGCAAATATGTAACAGATATGCGCTGCTTCGGTTCTCCCATACCCCGCAAGTAATTGTCCAAGTGACACCAAAGCTCTCCCGTCATCAACGCTGCGATTGCTCAGAATCAATGTCAAGGTCTCTCGCCACCGGTCCAAGCCATCGAGTGCATTTTTTGTAGGTCCAGTGGTTGCAGTCTTACTGATCATCTGAAGACCAGCGCGAGCAGATGGTGGCACAAGCTCATCCATACTCTCATCCCAATTCCCAGCAAAGATTTGATAGAGCGCAGCTAGTGACTCGGTGTTGTCTCCAAAAGTCTTAACTTCTTGGCGCACAAACTCTTGTGATACTTGTTTCCACACTTTCGTTTCCAATGTAGAGGCTAGTAGCATTGCATGAGCCCATAATCGGTTATCAACAGCATGCCAGACGGCTCTCTCTCGCTCGCCGTGCAATAAGAGCTTGCGCAAATCTTCCATCGTCTCTGGCTTCACCGGGTCAGAAATGCTACGTGACCCACTGGTTCGTGAGATGCCCAGAAGCGGTGAACTGAAAGACTGGGGAGGGAGGGACGCAGTGTCTCCCACTGTCAATTCTGGAGAGAGTATTGACCTGATGGTGGTTTCTGCGGAAGCATTACCATCGATCGCACCATCATGCTCGACCAAAACTCGCACAATTTTCCACAATAACATCTTCTCCTCATGACGCTTTCTCGGGTCTGGGAGAGTTGCGCTACTGATTTGGCTGACCCCGCTGCTTTCTAGGTGAGCAATTCGTCTTTGGAGCCAGTCCAGGGCATCTTTCTTTTTGCTTTTGGACCTCAGAGGGCCCGGAAAGGTCGCGACATCCTCATCGAGAGGGAGAATCTTGCCATCTTGGATCTTTACCTCCCCAGGGCTACATTTGATCATCGGTGTGTTTTGGCCTGCCGCATAGCGAGGAATCTGCTTCGGGAAGCTTGTTACGATCGTACCACCGAAGCCAAAAGAGATAATCGGACATCCTTTCCAGCGCTCAAGATAGTCCATTTCCCGACCATCGGACGGTTGAATGTAACTGAGATCCTTTGAAATGGTCCTTTCGCGTCGTCGCATTTGGTTCAGTGGCGGTCTGACCTCGGCGGATGGTAACGATACGTGGTTGTTAACAGAGGCTGGCCGCTGATATTGATTCTGCAAGCTTTGAGGCAGCTCTGGCTTGTACTTTCCAGTGCCAGGTGACTGCGATTGGGATCTTCGAGGTGGTGGACCGCGGGCAGAAGCTCCAGAGGTATTTGTTGGCGATTCTTGAAGCTGCTGGAAAGATGCGGACCCATCCGACGACGTGTGATCGGCGTCTGGTGTATTCATGGCATAGGACGAGTCCGAAGGAGAATTGCTGAGAGGTGCGTAGTGGGTAGGGGCTAGAGGCGGAGGCGAGTCTCTAAATTGCAAGCTGCCCTCGATCCTGCCAGTGCTCTCCATCTGCTTTGCGTTCGTTTCCGTGATCCTTACATTCTGGCTGGGGTAAAAGCTTGGAGACACAGAATCTTGGGCTGATACGGCCTGTCTTCCGCTCGACATTCGCCGGTGCAATGAAGGATCAGAAACAGTTGCCTGATGGTTTCCTTGCGGCAACGAGCTATTCTGTGCGAGGGGGCTTGAAGTACGAGGTTGGAAAGACAAAGTTTGTGAGGGGACTGGACGACCACCAGTTGATGGTGATGCTGTATATCGATTACGTGGCGGCGGAACGTTCGAATGCTGTACCGGGGCAGGAGAGTATCTCGCGTTGACCATTGGCACGTTTGGGTTTACAGACTGCGACTGCGGAGCGTTTGCATATAAATTCATCCTTTCAGGTGGCAGAAGCTGATATTGTTGGGGTGGGCTAAGAATTCCTGGAGATGGCTGTTGCGTCGTTGAAACTTGACGCGATGGATCGCCTTGAAACCCAATCGGTGGTGATAGAGTTGGCTGAGAAATCGGATGTGATACTCGGCCCATGCTACTTGATGGACGAGGTTTACTGGAGGGCAATTCTTCGAAAAAGGTGCCCATGCTAGGCGAAGCTTTGAGCGGAGGCAAGCCGTTACCTACAGATGGGACTGCGCTGGGAAGACGCGGGACTGGGAGTTTAGCATCAAGGGGTGGGAGGGCGCCCGTGAACATGCTGCTACTTCTTGGCGGTGGAGGTCGAGCCGGCGCGACTTGGGCATCAGAGTTTGGACGCAACTGCTGGTAGGGCGTGCGCTTCTTTGGGCGGTTTACGTCCATTGGTAGGTCGTATGGCGACGTGTACCCGCCCTTGGCCTTATCTGCAAAGCTCTGCGTCGAAGGCGGCATTTGGGGTCTTGAAGAAGGCATCTGAGCTGCGTAAGCATGCTGCCTATTTGTCTTTGCAACTCCGTTCGGCGCGGAGACGGAGTGATTAAGGCCAGATGATATACCCAACGATTGATGAGTCGGTGCGCCGTTGCTGTGACCGGAACCGTACGTAGGGGGGGCCGTGAAAGATGGAGAAGTTGAAACTGGCAGATATTTGTCACGTGATGAAGGCTGTCTAGTATTGATCTGGTCAAATCCCTGCATGCTACCATCTGAGCCATAAACTGGCTCAAGGGTTGGGGGCGACGCTGTTGCCTGCAACTCGGTTTCTGCCCGGTCTTCGCTGCCTTCGAGAAAACCCTCCTCATCATCTTCAAAGAACGACGATGGATCCAGGGAACCCTCGTTGTCATCGAGGAGATCATCATCACCCAAAGCAGCCTTCCACATTTCTGCAAGATCTTCGTCCTTTGGCTGTGGCTCGGTCGTATCCACCTGCTGTTCAGCCAAGATTTGAGACTTGACCGTGCTCGCAGAGACCGCAATCCCTCCACCAGTCAAATTGGCCAACGAGGGCCTTTCTTCAGCGCTCTGGGGGTCTCCATGAGTCGCGCTGTGGGGCGCGTATTGTAACGAGTCGAGTACTTGTATTGTAGACTTGCGATCCAAGACTTGCGGCCTGAATGATGATGTTTCGTCCGACGGTGACTGAGACATTTTGTCGAAGAAGCCGCCGTCGTGGTCTCCAGTGTCACTGTGTTTCCGCGCATCGGGGCTATGACTTAGACCTTTCATGGGAGAATGCTCGGGTGAATGTGATGGCATCAGCGGTAAACCCTCTTCGAATCTGGATTGTTCATCCGCCTGCACAATTGGATCTGCTGTGTGGATAGCGTTTGGATTTGCGAAAAAAGTCTCATCCTGGTCTCCAGTCGAATCGAAAGACCGCTGCAGCGCGGCACTACTCGACGGTGAAGCAGGTATGCTGTCCAACGAAGGTTGACGATCCTTTGACTCTGCACCTTGATCTTCTTCCATAATGTTCTCTACTTGCGAATGCGACAGAAAGTGCGATGGGATTATTTCGGTCTGTCGCAAGGGCGGCACTCGCGGGAAGGAGTTGGTCCGATTGATTTCGCCTGGTCTGGAGTCTCCTGCGTAGCTTGGCTCTGAGTCCCAGGCTATTGCCATGTCTTCTTTGCCCCCTATAGCGTTCTCAATGTAAGTTGGGTCCGCAGCAATGTCTGTGGGTGCTGCTTGACTCGTCTGAGCGCCATGGCCTTCTTGCAACAGGTCACGCGATAGACTGTCTCGGGATGGTCCAGATTGAGAATAAGAGCTTGACAAGCTGGTGCTAGCTCCTGCACCTTCCCAAATGTTGCCGAGCGCTCCGTCAGAAAGACCTGGTTTTTGCTTCTCCATTTTTTGCCCCTCCACATCATTTGGCAAGGTATTGGAATCATGGTCAACCCGGATGTCTGACTGGGCCGTCCCATCCGCGCTTCTGGTCTTCTGGTCACCCTCTTCGACTGGTAGGAGCATTTCATGTCCCGGTTTTCCGATGTCTTTCAGCCCTTTGGGTGACTGTTCCAACGGTCCCCCTTCATAATTGTTGTCCGCAGAATGCAATAGCGTTGGAGGTCTCTGCTCTGTCTGCTCTCCATTTGCCTCGTCCATTTGATGTGAGTTGGGTCTCATCGCAGGATGCCAGGAATTAGATGCATCTTCGTACTTCTGGGCTGACGGCGCCGCGTCCATCATTCCTTAGAGTGCATGTAGACATAGGACACTGGTGACCATCGGCTGTCATGTTCTAGGTCACCGGCGAGTCAATAAAGCAGTGAAGACTCTCCTTGATTTGAGAGAGGTGTACCTACATATGAAATTTTCTGGGAACACGCCAGCCATGTGTAAGCAGCGAACATAAGATAACTTTGGACCTCCAATCCAAGCTCAGGTCCATGAAGACAGATGCTAGCGCAGCCGGGTGAACCTCGGGAGCTCGGCTCTTCGGACTCGGGAGAAGAGGTGGCCTAGAGGAATGATTTCGAGAGCTCTTTGTGAAATCTTATCGAACTCTGCGATTCTTTCACCATTTGGTATTGGTACTGACACGATGCCGAGTATGATCTATCGTAAGCCGAATTTTAGAAATCACTTGTCTCTTGTGCCCTGAGTTTCCCTCTCGACGCGAGGGACGACGGGCATACTGGCCAAGTCAACGGCATCCATGAAACCATGTCGAAACCCCATCAGTACCATCGGCCCAACGCTCCTGACCCACTTAGCGATGCATCAGACTCAGATATTGAACTTGATTTGCAGGAGCTGGACCACGCCACCGCCGAACATGGACCGGGTATGAATACTGATCCACATAAGACGCATCAGCGGGCGGAGAGTCAGATACCTCTAAGGAATCTGCGGGTCGGGCGAACGCGCGGATTTGGTCGTCAAAAGCATGACTATGATGCGTCCGGTGATGGAGAAGATCTCCAGGGTTTAATCCGCGATAGTAACGATTATGGAGACTCCACTGGAAGTCTAGGTGCAGTCCACGACGATGCTCCTCTTCTCCAACCAAATGGCGGACGGGTGTCGAAAGCTTATACGAACGACGGGCGCCGAGGGTTCTTGTCCTCCCACTTGCGGTTGCCCAGTTTTGCATCTGGTCAGCCTGGTCTCGCGAGCACTCCTGTTGAAGACACAGGTACAACGCAAGCTGGCGGAACGTCACGTAATATCAGCATAGGGCAATATCCTCCACCAAGATTCCCGCCGAATGCTGTATCAAATGCCAAATACACGGCCTGGAGTTTCCTGCCCCGAACGCTGTACAACGAGTTTTCTTTCTTTTTTAATATGTACTTCCTTATGGTCGCTCTGTCTCAAGCTATACCCCCTTTGCGAATTGGATATCTATCAACATATGTTGCCCCGTTGGCGTTTGTTCTTGCAGTTACACTGGGGAAAGAGGCGTTGGATGATATTGCGCGCAGAAGAAGGGACGCCGAAGCGAACAAGGAAGAATACATCGTGCTGCGACTACGAGATAGCTCAGAGATATCGGCAATCAAAGGGAAAGGGAAGCGGCGCTCGAGGCTTCGATCTAATAAGAGCTGGACCCGCGGCGCTTCCAGACGTTCTCGTCTTGACGCTATCGAGGAAGAAGAAGAGAACATTGGAGAAGGCAACCAAGGTGTCGTTTCGGATATTGAGGTCGATGAGATTGACATCAAATCTCGAGACCTTAAAGTTGGAGATATTTTGAAGCTTGGAAAGGATCAAAGAGTACCCGCGGACCTTGTCATACTCAAAAGCTATGCCACCGAATCGTCGATCACCGTCCCTTCGATTCCAGCTGCTTCACTGGTGTCTTCCGAGGAAACTCGTCCCTTCGCAGAACCTCTCGAAGAGCCTCCCATTGCCAGGACTTTCAATGCAGGAAAGGATTCGAAACTGTCAACCTCTGTTGAAGCCTCCACACCCTCTGCTGATGCGGGTGGAGTTGGCGAAACTTTCATCAGGACAGATCAGCTTGACGGTGAGACTGACTGGAAGCTTCGTCTTGCCTCGCCTCTGACGCAGTCTCTGGATCCACGTGACTTTACGCGACTCAGGATTGTGGCTGGGAAACCCTCTAAAGAAGTTAACGAATTCGTTGGTACAGTTGAATACAGCCCACAAACGGCACAACGGGTGGGTAAAAGTAGTGCGAATAATCCGGAAAATACTGTCAAGACGTCCCCATTGACGATAGACAATACAGCTTGGGCTAATACGGTATTTGCATCCAATGCCACTGTTCTAGCTGTAGTGGTATACACGGGTGCACAAACGCGGCAAGCTCTGTCTACGTCTCCGTCACGATCAAAAGCAGGCCTCCTAGAATATGAGATCAACAACCTCACCAAGATACTATGCGCCCTGACTCTGACACTTTCCATTGCTCTCGTTGCAATCAGAGGCATCGAAGGTCGCCCAGGCCAGCAATGGTATGTAGCTGTAACAAGATTTCTCATCCTCTTCTCGACTATTGTTCCCATCAGTCTTCGAGTCAACTTGGACATGGGCAAATCGGTATACGCTCGTTTCATTGAACGGGACCAAGACATTCCTGGAACAGTGGTCAGGACAAGCACAATCCCTGAGGAACTCGGACGGATCGAGTATCTATTGAGCGACAAAACGGGTACCCTCACACAGAACGAGATGGATCTCAAGAAGATTCATGTCGGCACTGTTTCGTACGCTAACGAAGCCATGGATGAAGTCCGAACATACATTCGCCAGGGATTCTCTGCAGGTGTAACAAACGACGCTACACAAACAGCGTCTTTGATCACTCCTTCATCTACATACGCTTCTACTTCCGCAGGGGCTTCGACGACAAGGACGCGACGAGAAATTGGCTCCCGGGTTCGAAATCTTGTCTTGGCGCTTGCGCTTTGTCACAATGTTACACCATCTACGGAAGATGACGAAGGCCAGAGTGTTACCACTTACCAAGCTTCGTCGCCAGACGAGATCGCAATTGTGCGATGGGCGGAGAACGTAGGGCTTCGGCTCATGCATCGAGACCGACACACTATCACTCTTCAATCTGTCGATTCCTCTCGAGTTGTGGTTCGAGTCAAGATTCTTGAAGTCTTTCCGTTCACATCAGCCGGAAAGCGCATGGGCATAATTCTGCAATTCTCGCAGGGGGCGGAGTCTGCCGTTTCTTCCGTAGAAACTCCGGCAGAAGTCTGGTTTTACCAGAAAGGCGCAGACACGGTTATGACCTCGATCGTCGCCGCAAATGACTGGCTAGATGAAGAGACGGCAAATATGGCTCGAGAAGGCCTTCGTACATTGGTCGTTGGAAGGAGAAAGTTGTCAATCCAGCAGTACAACGAGTTTTCAACGCGATACAAGCAGGCTTCAATGTCTCTACAAAACCGGGATTCGAGCATGGCGAAAATCGTGAAAGACTATCTCGAGCACAACCTGGAACTCCTTGGCGTCACCGGTGTTGAAGACAAGCTCCAGAAGGACGTCAAGTCTTCCCTCGAGCTCCTCAGAAATGCTGGTATTAAGATCTGGATGTTGACGGGCGACAAAGTGGAGACTGCGCGATGTGTCGCCGTTTCTGCAAAGCTTGTTTCACGAACCCAATATATTCATACCATCACCCACCTTTCCACTGCGTCTGCCTCCTCTGCTGCACTTGATACTTTATCCCTTCTTCGCTCCAGACCTGAAACCACGGCCCTTCTCATCGACGGCGATTCATTGTCTTACTTCCTGACGTACCATCGTCAAGATTTCATCTCCGTCGCCGTTCTCCTGCCGGCGGTCATCGCTTGTCGTTGCTCTCCGACTCAAAAAGCTGACATTGCCACTCTCATCCGACAGTTCACTCGAAAGCGAGTCCTTTGTATCGGCGACGGTGGTAATGATGTTTCAATGATTCAAGCTGCTGATGTCGGTGTTGGCATCGTGGGAAAAGAAGGGAGACAAGCTTCTCTTGCAGCAGACTTTTCTATAACCACCTTTCACCACCTCACCAAGCTTCTCGTTTGGCATGGCCGCAATTCCTACAAACGATCAGCCAAGCTCGCACAATTTGTCATTCACCGCGGTCTAATCATCTCAGTTTGTCAAACGTTCTACAGCATTGCCACCCAGCTTCAACCGCACGCTCTGTACCGCGACTGGCTGCTTGTTGGCTACGCAACAGTGTATACGATGGCCCCTGTGTTCAGCTTAGTGCTCGACAAAGATGTCGACGAAGGGCTAACCAATCTCTATCCGGAATTGTACAAAGAGCTCACCACCGGCAGAAGTCTGAGCTACCGTACCTTCTTTGTTTGGGTCGCGATCAGCATTTATCAAGGTGGCATAATCCAGGGGCTTAGCCAAATCCTGGTCAATCTGGACTCGAACCTGATGGTCAGCGTGAGCTTTACGGTACTAGTCATCAATGAATTAATCATGGTGGCTTTCGAAATAGTCACGTGGCACTGGATTATGGCCGTGAGTATAGTGGGCACTGCCGCTATCTATGTGGGAAGTGTGCCCTTCCTGGGTGGATACTTTGATTTGGGTTACGTTTGGAGTTGGGGGTTTGCATGGAGGGTGGCGGCGATATCTGCCATCAGCCTCATACCGCCGTACTGTATCAAAGTGCTGAGGAGGACGCTGAAGCCGCCGAGCTATAGGAAAGTGCAAGGACTGTGAGGTAGCATAACCAAGGCATTTTTGCTTATGGGCACACGGGAAGGTGTATTCGTGGTCTGAGTGATCTCAGGTGGTTTTACCATCTGATATGGCGTCTTAGAATGAAATGATTGTATGAAGCCTTTTTTTTAATGATGTCCCCATTACAGTATCCCAAATATCGAATATTGGGGATGAGTGACTCGATTGCGCCATCAGGACTTGTAGTAAGTGACCCAAAAAGAGCTTTTCAAGTGATAAAGGTTTATAAGTATAAATAAGCGTCATATCAAATTAAGCGATGATAGTTCAAGGGTAGAATTCGAGCTTCCCATGCTCGAGGTCGGGGTTCGAGTCCCCGTCATCGCATGTAACTAATCATTGGAGTTTAACTTTTCATTTTTCTCCATCTTAGGAGCACTGAAATTTGTGACATCCTTTTTTGAAGCAAAGGTGCGACACAATAGCACTAGATTCGCGTCAAACCTTCAAGGAACACGAGATATAACACACGCAGATGAGCATAAACTAAGGCTGTATACACGACAATAATAATGCTATTATTGAAATCGAAATTGAATCAACGTTGCTAACCGGATTTGGCGGGGTGTCAATATATCAAAAAAAGTGGTGTAATATGTACACTGTATCTCACGTTCTCTTTAATAGTTTCCGTCTCCATTCATTATTCAAAGCGCATACGAATTCGATCGGAATTCGCACCACTACTTGACCTTTCCGGCGGATACGTTGATCACCCACACCTCCACGCCATGGCGCCTCCATCCCGCAAGGAATCCGAAGCGACGGTACGATCTTGGGGATTCTCTCACATCTTCACATGGACCGATGGCCCGTAGGCTGCTTCTCTCCTCCCTGTCCACTCAAACGTCATATCCCCCCCCCCCCCCCCCCCCCCGCTTCTTTCCCTCCTTCCCCCTTCTGGACCCATGACTGACAAAACACTGGCGCAGAAACGCACACTATGCTCCCCACTCCCATCACGGGCTTACGACCCATCTGATCCGCCGCGGTACTCTTACTATTACATATCCTCAAGACGAGAGGCCGACTAAAGAGACGTTTGGCGTGGGTAGCAGGGTAGATGTTGAGGCTGGCAAGGTGCACGAGGTTTGGATGGGTGACGAGGGATGCGAGTATGTTATTGGAGAATAAAGAGAAAGGAAATGGGAGGGAGGCAAGGGAAGGTATGGGGCCGGAAGGGCGATTACCGGCATGAATTGCCAAGTGAACGAAAGGCTTCTGGCGAATTGTACCTTGAAGCTTGGAAAGATCATGGTTCAAGACGAAAGCCCCGTTGCCATCTACCACAGACCATGGAAAGAGGGATGAGTTGGCCATGAGAATGAAGGTTGCAGACGATACTGCCAGAATCTATACCCCATGCATAAAAGCAAGCAGATGGCTTTTCCCCGACTGGACTATGTTACAAAGTCATTGCAACCACTTTTGTTTGGCGACTCCATGTCTTTTTGTACACTGCCAGGGGATCACTCCCTGAAGAAAGAGCACGTCTTCAGCTCCGATGACTTTTCGCATGTGTCGTGCGACTGGAGTCCTTGTCCAACAAAGTGCGATTCTTCAACTCCGGTCACTGCTCGTACACCTTTTCCCACCGGACGCCTGCCCCAAAATCTTCCTCTTCAGGACCTCCGCCGCCCCAAGTGGCAGAGCCTGGTCGCTGTACTGCGAGCACCCCGTTGAGTCGCCCTCGGGATATTGTCGCGTCTTTCTCTTCTTATTACTGAAAGTCCCCAACAAGGAAGAAAGAAAGCCGGAATAGTCGGGGTTGGGGGATGAGTCGGGTCGCTTGTGATAATTCCCTGCGCCTCCGAGGCCGTGACGAACAAAGGCTCTTTTCGGACGTTTGCGCAGTTGCTGCGGGGGCGACGGTAAGGATAGGGGTGCGGGCTTCAGGGAGGATTCTGAAGCGGTGGAAAATGAAGATGCCGTCATTCCGCTTGGAGATAGTGGGGAGTCCGGCTCTTCGGAATGCTGTTCTTGCTGTTCTGGAGAAGGTGGAGCAACTTCGTGGCTCGGATACGACGGCTTTGGAGAAGTCGGCGGGTCTTGGGATTCTGGAGGCAGTGGTTCGGCCGGTGGTGGACGAGAGCGCTCTCGAGGCGTTATGGGGTCTTTGGAGTCGGAAGGCAAGGGGTTCTCTGGTGCAGGAGAAGAATCTGGAATTGAGGGCAGGGGTTTGGAGAGGGGAGGGGCTGGGAAGAGGGAATATTTGGGCTTTCTCGCCTCCATAGTCAGGACATTTGGGGGAACGTGTGATGTAGAAGGTCAAAGCATGGACCCAAGAGCGAGAGTGGAGCGCGTGGGGGGGAAATGCAAGAGCGACAGCGGGCAATGTGAAGGGAAGATGCAGGTGGAATGATATGGCAATAATATCTGTGGTGCGGGTGGTGGGAGAGATGAGTAGGTAGTTAGTTGATTTATTTTCTTTATTTTCTACATCTTCCTCAGCCATGGCTAAAGTTTCGGAGCACCACCACCGAAATGAAAAGAGGCATGAAGTAAGTAGGTAACCACAAAAATTAATAAAAAAAAATCAAAAACGTTGACTGACCAATGGGAAGATAGGTATGATTCATAGAAACAACGTCCGTCAACCACCGAGTTTCCAAGCGAGTCTAATAAGTGACCAAGTCTGACCATGTCGGCGGGAGAGTGAGTCTTGGCCATGCCGCCTTACATAATAGTATCTATCAAAACGTCGAGACAATCGAGACAATAACAATATAAATGTTATCGTGATCATTATTACGTTTTTAATTGATTGATTGATTGATTGATTGATTGATTTACCTATTAATCAATCGAGACGCGCTGAATTGCAACTGCAAAATAAAAGGAAATAAAAGACAATAAAGGTACCTACCTAATAATAATATAAAGTACCTTCCTTAAGTACAGAGTAGAGGATGTATGAGAGGAACGGCAAAGCTAGAGCGGCCCGAAAGCAATAGCGTCAGATCGGATAATTGCGACAAGCGCTGCGGGGTGCATAAAGCTAAATAAATGTACGGAGTAAGGTACGGTAAGGGGCAAGGTAAAGTACTCTACCGTGTCTACCAGAAATATTGTATGTACCTAGGTACCTTACCTATCATCATTTCTATCAACATGCCACTGCCCGAGCGAAAAAGTCACTCTTTTGAACTTTTCCCACAACGCGCCAAGCTTCCTTCAACATCCAACCAGAGTACAGCCTGTACACAGGTATCAATTCCCCAAACGGAACATTCAAAGAGGCAGACCCGTTTGTAGGCCAAATTTAAAGTGGCGTAGACTTATGCTTTGTGCACTTGCTGCACTTGGTTCGGCTGAGTTCCCGCAAATCCATCTTCTCACAGACCGGCATACTCTTGCTTCCTTGCTTGCACCTCTTCAAACACTACTCTCTGTCGCTCTTTTACTTTAGCTCCTCGAACGAAAGCCAGCAGCCTCAAGGTACCTGCCGGCGTAACTCCCTCACATCTTCTCGCCATACCCACACTCTCAGGTCTCGCAATCTCGAGCGCGTGCAGCTCTTCACTGCTGAGGCCATGGATTTTAGAGTATTCCAAGTCAGTGGGCAACTTGAGCTGCTCATCTCGCTCCAGAACACTGATTGCTGCCCTCTGCTGCTCGACGTACGGGGCATACACACTTTCAATGCCCACCCGAGCTCGAACGTGCGGAGGGAAAGACGCAATCCGAGGCACGTGGGGTATTAGGGATTCGACGGTGACCCCATTTAGGCGTAAGAGCTCAAAAGCTGAGCGTGCTGTTGCGTTTTGATGGACTTGGAACCCTTTCGCGGTCCACGCAGATGAGCTCATACCAACGTTCTGAAGCACGGTCTGCAATTCTTGCATTTCCGCAGCGAGAGTAGAGAAATGTTCCCAGCGTTCATCGCCAACGACTCCAGCAATCCGCCCCTTAGCAGTAAAACGTAAATCCGCATTGTCGGCCCGAGCACTCATTCGATACTCGCTCCGAGATGTGAACATGCGGTAAGGCTCACTGACGCCTTTTGTAATGAGGTCATCGATCATGATTCCAATGTAGCCGTCGCCTCTGCCCATGGTCATTTGAGCCTTCCCCTGTGATGCAAGGCCAGCATTGATACCCGCAATGATACCTTGAGAAGCCGCCTCTTCGTAGCCGGTAGTACCGTTGATTTGACCAGCCAAGTAAAGACCGGAGATCAACTTTGTCTCAAGGGTTGACCGTAGGTTACGAGGATCAACATAGTCGTACTCAACCCCGTAGCCTGGTTGCAGCATCTTGACATGTTCGAGGCCAGTTATGGTGTGGAGCATTGCCTCCTGTGCAGCCGCAGGTACCGTCATAGAGATACCATTGGGATATATAACATCGGTTTCGAATCCTTCGGGCTCGAGCCATATCTTGTGACTGTCTCTGTTCCCAAACCGGATGACTTTTGACTCAAGGGATGGGCAATATCGAGGACCCTTAACGGTTTCTCGTATATGGATACTCTGGTCCAGGTTGTCTTGAATGATCTTGTGAGTCGCTGGGTTAGTCTGTGTTCCGTAACAATGGAGCTGGTCTTGAACGCTGACTGCATCATTGAGGTATGAGAATGGTACAGGAGGGTCCTCGCCAGGCTGCACATCCAGTCGTGAGAAGTCTATGGTCTTTTTGTCGAGTCGAGGGGGAGTGCCTGTTTTTAGTCTGCCCAACTGGAACCCTGCATCCCGCAAAGAATTGCTGAGCCCAAACGTAGCTGCCTCGCCCATCCGTCCACTAGGGAACACTTCTAAACCGACATGAATCTCTCCTCCAAGAAAAGTTCCTGTCGTGATGACAACTTTCTGGCAGTCGAGGACTTCGCCAGATTCGAGTTTGACGCCCACGATCCTCCTGTGAGAGCCATCCGCAGCTGGCGCAGTCACAATATCCGCTACTTTACCCTCCAAGACGCCCAAGCCCGGCGTGGCCAGTATTTCCGCCTTCATCTCTCTCTTGTAAATCTCTCGATCGATTTGTGCCCTCGGTCCCCAGACAGCCGGGCCCTTCTTCCTGTTCAGCACTCTGAAGTGAACTCCTGCCTTATCGACGATACGACCGCACAGTCCATCCAAGGCGTCAATCTCGCGTATCATCGTACCCTTTCCAATACCACCAAACGAAGGATTGCAGGAGCAGACGCCCAAATTTGACAAGGATGGAGTCACCAGGGTTGTTCGTGCGCCTGATCGAGCTGCGGCGGCGGATGCTTCCGTTCCTGCATGGCCACCTCCAATAACTACTACATCATATGTACTAGAAGAGATCAGTATTACGGCGCGAAGAGGTTGGAAGTGCAACCGGATCATACGGCTTACCTAGTACGCCCGCTGATGGTGGCAAAGCCCCGTGCGGACGAGATGAGCATTGACCGCACACGGGGACTGTGACCCCAGCGCAGGAGCACCAGGGGTCGAAATGGAGCACTCATCATACAAGGCGCCAAATTGTTGAAGCAACAGAAGAATGAAAGTGTGAGAAAGGAACCAAATATTTAAACTTTAATGTACCGCTGGTGCCGCTAACCTCGACTGGGCCTCCACGTACACAAACCGCTTGTTCCTCAACAACCCGACCTGCTCCTACAGAATGTTATCGCTGAACTTATACACTCTCTCTGGAACACTCATCATAGGCCGTAGTTCAGAATGTCCTGCCGTAAAACGATCAACATTTGCTAAAATTAGTGCTCACCACTACGAATACAAACAAGGTCTACCTCCGTAGCCTCTGACAAAATCTCATACATTATAAAATCTATTTCCAAAGTGCTCCATATACCACTCCATGCCGAATACGAAACCATCCTACGCGGCCATGGCATCAGGACATGCGACACCCACAGCACCTGGATTTCAAGCAACCCATCTCGGTACCGACACCGTTTCCTCATCACCAGAACTCACATCGGCCGAAGATCCCTCTTCACCTGGCCCACCACAAAAACCCCGAACGGCATTTATCTCAGGCCCTCTCGCTCCAGATTCCAATTTCTTCAAATACAAGTACACTTCTCGGCTCCTCGCGGTAATGGCTGCCGGGGAATCCTTCGTAATAGGAAGCTCTCGGGGACTCGATGCCCTCGCTCCCGCTTTCCTGAGACCTCAGCATGTCTCACCGTCTCGTGTTCAAATATTCTTTGACGCCAAAGAACTTCATGGCAGCACTAAGCATCGCCTCTGCAAAGACTTGGGGAAGACTGGTATTCGACAAGTCATAAAGGGGAGAAACCATACAGAGAGGGACGAGGCAATGACCGCAGCGAGTGATTATGACATCTTGGCGTGTTTGTCCAAAGACGAATGCATGGCGCTGTATGGAGATAAGTATCGCGAAAGGATCAGTGGAACGGAGCTCAATGAAAGAAGAAGAGCCGCATCAAAGATCAAGTAGTGTGCATGAAATTTAGTCAATCTGCAATCGTTCCAATGTCTGAAAAGTTTGCATTGTATCAGATATCACTTCCACGCTACCTTTGACCCGCTTCCCTCCTCAGTCTCGCCACTGTCGACGAAGGTCCGGCCTCTGGCCAGCTGGAGACAGCATCCTCAACCTCTTCCAGAAACGTTGTGCTATTATGTATACTTGTGGCACCGAGAACAACCCGCACACCGGGTGAACTAGCATTGACCTGTGCCACCATCTTGGCCTCTTCGTAAGTTGCACCTCCGACGATGAAGACTATGATATCTTGTGGCTTGTCTCTCGTTGTTCCTCCGCCCTCAACGAAAGGGTATTGCTGTTCTTTCAGCCGCGCTTTGATTAAATTCTGTAGTGTTGCTTCTAAGCGGGGAGAATGTTGAGTGTAGACATTTTCAACCCCTTTAAGCCCTTTAAACCTATCGCGAGCTCCAGAGAAGATCGAGGAAGATTCAAACAGATCAGAGAAACCTCCAGCGGCGGGAGCCGCTTGAAGAGAATGATGATAGGCAAGCAATCTCGTTACTAAATCCACTCGGCGTGCGGGAACATTGCCAGCAGCAGTGAGGAGATCTAGTAGCATCGGTAAAGCGTTGGACGGATGCTTCTCGTAGCGAAGGGAGTATAGCGCTACAAGGCGAAGCTTGCTGTCCGCTGGGATTTGGGGTGACGAGATAAGCCGTTGTACGCTCTGAGAGATTGTCAGTCAAGGGTGACACTTGGTGGGGAAGACTGAATGGGCCACCTTGACATCGTTCGCATGACTATCATTGCAAGCAAGACTTTGCTCCAGCTCGCTCACATCCAGCAAGCTGTCCGCTCCGACACGTCTGCTAAGCTCCCCAACCAAAGTCACATGTTTACTGACGTTACCAGACAGTTTCCTGAATTCGGGAAAATCCTCAACGAATCTCTTCATATCCGCGATAGACTCAATTGCAGCATTACTTTTCGTCTTGGACTGGTATTGTTCGACATACTCTTTGATATTTCCGCCGAGGTCACCGAAGTTGAGGTACATGTTCTTCTTGAAGAAGGGGTCCTGGTCTTGCGACAGTACGATTTCTCTGAGTTCTGGTCGGACATCCGGCACGTCATTCAAGTCAACTTTGCCATTGTAGATTCCGAGTAGCTCGTGCACCATAGCTTGATACGTCCACTGGGTTAAAAGAGGGGTAATAGGATCGTCTCTCCGGTCCAGTATGAGCAATATTGGGGGGGTGTCTGTCTTCCTAAAATCGAAGAGTTGCTCTTCCTGCGTCATCTGATATCTCACTTCCGTGGCTAGCTTTTTTGCCATCAGGCTGTTCTTCTCATACCGTACCAATGGCTTCTTCTTCAATGATAATAAGAGGGCTGTCACTCCCTCAGTACATCTTTGAAGTGAATCAGGGTTCCAAATGTCGGGACTATTGCCCCAGAGGCGCTGCTTTGGAAAACCAAGATCGAGGTTGAGTAGGTCAGGATTCACAACGATGTAGTCCGCAAAGTATTCTTGAATAGTCTTGACTACCTCATTGTTGTCTGCTTCGGCTAGTCTCTCCAAAGAAGATTTGCGGATGACGTTGCTAAAGTCTGCAGAACAATGTTAGATTCAACCGAGAGTTGTTTCCGAGTAACTTTATCCTCACATATTGCGTATTCGCCGTACTTTGGATCCCGAAACTCGTCAATCAGATGTTGTATTGAGTCGGGCGACGGCCGGACGAAACAAATGCAGCGCAGATGGCGCATCTTCTCTCGAGAGGCATTATCAAGGCGACTTTGCAGACTTGTCAGCGTGAGCTCTTGACGATTGCTTGGGAGACCCACTCGACCAGATATACTTCGTGGTTGAGTAGGGCGGATTGGGTTATGGCGGTGGAGACAATAGAGACCTGTCAGGATGTCAGCCCAAACCCGTCGCATCTTTATAGCCCTAGACTCGCACTGTCTCACTGTCGAGCAAGAGAATCTTCATCTTTGCGGACGAAGATGCCAAAGTGATGTCCCCAGCGGACACCATTTTTGAAATATAACCTGAGACTGTTGAAACCACGTCCATGGTTGCAGTGGATGGCGGAAGACACGAGTGGTGGGTTCGAATTTATTGGGCTCCTTGGCTTTAAGCTAGGTATCCGCTACATCTTGCAATTGCATCTTGAGAGCTGTAACGGAAGTCGTTGCTGAGGCAAGAGGGGAATTTGTACAATGGAGCTCTCCAGCCCCAGGGAATGGGGATGCCTTGCAGTTGCCGGTCCTCTGCCACTGCTTGGCGCTTGAAACCCCTGCATCCCTAATCCCGCGGCGCCACCAAGGCTCGGCGCGCGTCGACTTTTTCTCGTGGGGTTGCTTGTGACTTGTTGCCGGGGCTCATTCCCAACATTGATTCGTGTGACTGACTGGGACGGTGACTTTGGACAGGTCAAAATCTTATAGTTATGCAACTCCTCCGATGAGGTAGACTCCTTCTCCCTCTTTATCTCTTTCTCTGCGCTGCGCAACATGTTGCCCTACATCAACATTCGTGAGCTAGACCATGGTCCAAGTCCTCTAAAGATGTAGTAAGCTAATGGCAGAATAGCATTCCAATATGCTAGCTCTGCAACCGGGGCTTCAGTTGATGAATGTGAGAAGATTGCTCTATGCTGCCTTCTTACAATCACAGTGTTAAACTGTTGTAGTGAAGCTCATCGCCTCCTTCCTCCTCTCCTACCCGCTTGCTGGAGTCCTTAAGCGTATACCAGATGCAAAACCCTACCAGAAAAATCTTTTCATCATTGCGTACGCCAGAGTGTTCAGTCATCCTCACCGTTTCTGACTCTTGTCTAGGGTCTCGCTGTTCTACCTAGTTGGGCTATTCGACCTCTGGTCTGGCATCCGCACGCTATTCATAAGTTCAGCTGGGGCATACCTTATTGCTTCGTACGTGGATGGTCCTTTCATGCCATGGATAGGGTTTGTGTTCGTCATGGGCCACATGTCGATCAACCATATTCATCGTCAATTTGCCAATGCGCCTGACAAAGTTGACATCACTGGTGCGTTTGCGAGGATAACATCGTGGATTGAAGCCAGCTCACCGCAAAATTAGGGGCGCAAATGGTGTTGGTCATGAAGGTGAGCCTTTGGGTGCCTTACAAGTTGATCAGTATTCAAAAATCTTACCACAAATAGCTTACGGCTTTTTGCTGGAATGTACAAGACGGCCGGCTGCCGCAGAAGGATCTTGCAGACTCTCAACGCGAAAGAGCCCTCCCCCAGCTTCCAAGTCTTCTCGACTTCGCTGGCTATGTCGTACGTTCACAACCTCTGTGCAAGGCAACATCTCTAAGTAAATCAAGCTCTTCTTTCCCTCCCTATTCGCCGGTCCTTCATTCGATTTTGTCGACTATCGACGATGGATTGAAACCACCATGTTTGAGATTCCAGCAGGGACAGATCCATCAGCAGCACCGAGAACGCGCAAGAGGCGAAAGATCCCTCGTAGTAGTACTCCAGCTACCATTAAGGCGGTGATTGGGCTCGTGTGGATCCTCTTATTCCTCAAGTTTGCTGGCTGGTACAACAGCAGTCTTGTCCTGGGAGACCAGTACATGAAGTACGGCTTCTTGAGACGTGTCTGGATTTTGCAGATGCTAGGCTTCTCCACTCGCATGAAGTACTATGGCGTATGGTATCTTACCGAAGGCGCATGCATCCTCTCGGGTTTGGGCTACAAAGGCCTAAACCCAAAAACGAACAAAGTAGACTGGAACCGTTTACAAAATGTAAACCCTTGGGGTATCGAGGCAGCACAGAACTCGCGCGCCTACCTCGAAAATTGGAACATGAACACGAACCACTGGTTACGAAATTATATGTATCTGAGGGTGACACCCAAAGGCAAAAAGCCAGGCTTTCGAGCCAGTCTGGCCACATTCGTAACCAGTGCTTTCTGGCACGGCTTCTACCCAGGATACTATCTAACATTCGTTCTGGCAGCATTTCTGCAAACGATCGCTAAAAGTGAGTTTCTAAGCCGGCGCTGGGCACATTCTTTCCATTATTATCATCCGTTTCTCAAGTGTCAATCTTCTGGCCGCTTTGCATACCTGCTTGATCTGTCATTCCATCAGCCATGAGCTTTCACAGCCTGCTAACCCTGTAGCCAGATTTTCGGCGCCACATACGGCCATTTTTCCTCACTCCTGACGGGCAACGTCCAACATCATACAAGATATATTACGATATTCTCTCCTATCTTGCTACTCAAACGGCGTTCTGCTTTACCACGGTGCCGTTCGTCCTCCTCACCCTTCCGGACTCCCTCCTCGTCTGGATCCGCGTCTATTTGTATGCCATCCTTGGAGCGGCTGCGTCAATGGCCTTCTTTGCTTCCCCGGCCAAGCCGTGGCTTATCAGAAAGCTGAGGAAGAGGAATCAGAACTCGCTGCAACCAAAAGAAAAGGCTGAGCATCCACTAATGGGCTTGCCAAGCGATCCAGCAGGAGACATTGACGAGGCTGTTAAGGAAATTAAAGAAGAAGTTGAAGTGAGAAGAAGAAGGGGGCAAAGCATCAGTATGCCTACCGGTGGAGACATGAAAGCTGCTGTTGAGGACAAGCTTGGAAAGAAGATATAGAACGAAAGCCTCTAATCCAATGCCGCGCTGTCCCTATTTGATTCTTGGCGAGAAGACATGCAGGGACTACTAGCTCACACGATCTCGCTTCCTCTCTATTAAGGTCACCACGCCAATGAAACTAGCAAGGAGACTTGTCCTATACCCGCGATGTCGCCACACAGAGATGTATGCGCCTGCGCTTGTAAACCTCAACATTGACATCATCTGTTCAGCTATTGAATCTGCGTTCTATTTGACACCCATCCCTCACTCCCTGTCGTTCTTTCACCACCTCAACCATGGCCAACTCTGTATCAATTCCCTCTCTCATCAGCAATACCTCCCTCTCCGTCACGCTTGGATGTTGGGAGCAAAATCCACCCCACGAACCCCAATACACGCCGCTCACCTATAAAGAATGCAAAGCAGCTATCCTTGACATACCTATGGGCGAAAAAGCCCTCGCACCCCTTTCGTTCAGCAGAGACCCTGGTGCAGGCTTCACAGTACCATACACTTGGCATTCCGGCAGTTGCGCTATTGAAATCGATGTCTTGCGGGAGGACGACATGGAAAGGTCAACGTTCGCAGCTATCTTCAAGAGGGCATTCGACATTGCTGTTAACTGCGTTATCCAGCCGCCGCATTTGGGAGGGAAAGGGTTGGTGGGGGAGAAGGAGTGGCTCAAGGTTTGGATGTATTCTAAGGAGTCTTCACCGGGCCTTGTAGAATCCAACCTGAACGTCTCTGTTCATACGTCTTGAGATACGCATCACGTCCAGATGCCTATGCAATTGGGTTGCAATGAAGGTTGTCCACGTATTATCGCCTGTATATACAAATTATGTGATGGAATTTTTCAAGGACTTGGTGGGCTTACACCTGGAATCATCAATGCCAATGTTCATGCAAAAGTAGGAACATCATGATAGGTCCTCTTTACCCTCTATAAGTCATGCACCTCTGACAAGACAACTCGAGTCGGTCTGTCTACAAGTCAGAGCGGTGACGCGAGTAGAACACATGAACCTTGGAATTGCAAACTGTTAACATCGGGGTCGTAAACCGTTTGAACGCCAGGTTTCTGACTTGAAATGGTTAGTCATCGGACTTGGGATTAGAAGCCACTACATCGGAAGTTCTCAGGCATTGGTCACGTTATTTTACCAGGTCTGGACGATGGGAGAGGATTCACTGGCTGGTTTGCCGGCGCGATATAAGGTCTAGCGAAGGAGATGTGGACACTGCAACTTGCATTCGACAGAGCACTCATTTTGGCAGTGAACTCACGCAGGCACAGGAAGTTGGAAAGATAGAGCGTAAGCGAAGGGCAATATCATTCCCGTATAAAATACATTAATATTCTATTAGCTACATGGCTCCTGTCGCTGAAACGCTAAAAAGTTTTCACCCCAAGTGAAGAGTACAAATTCGTATCCACGTGCTCGCTCATCTCTGCGTATACTCCGTGCTAGACACAATGGCACATTTGCACGTCTCGAGAAAAGCTTTATGTGCGCAAGCGTAAAAGCTAAGCCGGGGTAAGACAATTCGGTCGTCAAGTTTGAGGTCGTAAAAAGGTCATTGGCGCGTCATGTCCGTCCGCCTACCTGGCAGCAACCACTACGAGAACAATAATAGCAACAAGGATTAGCACTCCGAATCCGGACATGACGCGATTGATGTTCCGCCACCATCTCGCATTCTCGTACCGCGCCTCGTCGACAGCTCCCAGTTGCTTCTCAAGATCTTCAAGCATCTGGGTCTGGCGAAGAGCATCTTTTCCTTTCGCGCTGATGACCGCTGGCCTTGGAGGCAGCGGTAGCAAGGCTGCTATAAACCATGCTTTGGGAAGGGTTAGCAGTCTACATAATTGTTCACGGGAAAGGTCTGAGTCACCTGGCGGAAAGATAAAGCCAACGGCGAAGAGTAGTACTTGGGCCGTCCTTTCACTCGGCGCACTTCCCTCGGCTTGTTCATCCAACCTTGGGGCCTGGAAGATGGATCGCCGTCTGCTAGGAGATGTTCTGTTATGCCACAGGTGCGGGGACCAATTTGGTGATAACCTGCGCGGCGGAAGACCTCTGACCTCGGCCAGGTCGAGTACTCCGGGTCGTATCCGTCCAACTGCTAAGGAACTCCGTCGTCGTTGATCATCCGCATCCTTAGCGCGGGTCCGAGGCCGGAACATGTTTAGCGAGATGTTCTCTGTCGATGTCGACGGACGTCTGTCTGAGCGATCCTTCGAAGTTGAAGTTGCAGACAAGGGACGGGCATAGTAAGCTCTGTCGGTTGAGATTAGCAGGTGTTCAGGCCCTCCGTGCAAAGTCTTACTTGGCCCAAGCTGGGATGCTATCCCGAAAGAAACCGGCTCTAGATCCAGGCTTAGTGACTACGCTGTATCGATTGTCTCCCGATGCAACGCCCAGGTACTCCGAGCCCCTTGACCCTGGTATTGGCGGTAGCGGGGTCGGCAGGTCGTCCTCTGGCTCGTTCACTACACGAATAGTTGAGCCGGTAACGTCTCTTTGGGGAACTGTAGGTGGATTCGGTAAAGGAGGCAGGTCCGAGTACTCTCGCGCTGGCGGCGAACTCAGCAATGGAGGCATGTCTGAGCTTCCTCGAGCATTCATAGCCGTGAATGAAGACCTACTCACGCGAGAGGATTCTGGAAGCCATGTTGTATTACTGCTCCTTCCCTCTGACTGTGAGCCGGTCCCTTCGGATGGGACAGTAGAGAGATGCGGGTTCCAACGGTCTTGGTTGCGCTCCAACGTCTGCGACGGTCGTCGAGGTGTGGACTTTGGCGGCTCCACCCTATAAAGGAAATCGAAGTCAGCGTGTCTCTGATAAATAAAGCCGCCAATAGCTTAAGCTACAATTCAAAAAAATCTGGCTTCAACTCCAAATATGTGCCAAATTTCATGCTGCGCGAGCCTGAAATGCCACCAGGCCATGGCCTGGAATGCGCCGGAGTGTATCAGGGTCTATGCTAATCGAGCCTAAGATACCTTCCAAACAAGGACCCGATCCGACAGAAACCTGGTTTATGAGAGAGACCTAGGGAGCAAAATGGGCTTCATGCTCCTAGGACATTTTTCACAACACAAACAATGACGACCAACGAAAGAAGGAATAATTCCGAATGTACGTACCACGACGCAGAAGCCGATGGTGGCCTTATGATAGGATATTGAAGGTTCACCGAGTTTTGGCTGGATTCATGTAGATTTGCATACAAGGGGACAGAAGAAACCCGCCGTTCATGAGGCATCGTGTAACCGGGTGAGACTGGTGAGCTTGGCGATATCGGAGAGGCTGGTGAATCCTGTACACCCGTGTCCATGGTGGCTAGCTTTTGCAGAGTTGATAAAGATAGATTAGATTTCGAGGAGCCTGGTCGAGCCGTGTTCGGAAAGGCGGAATAAGAGGCACGCTTCCGGCCATCTCGGGTCTTTTTCACAATGACAGTCCCGGTGGAATTCAAGGACGAAAGGGACGAATCAGAGTCCTTTGAGACAGGTTGGCGGGGAGCATCCCTTGGGTTCGCCGTCCCATACAATTCGGAGCTCTCGAGTCCGGGAGAAATGCTAGGGAGCTGCACAATTTCGTCGGACACTCGACTGGTGCTATTGTCGATGCCCTCATCGATTGCGAGGAAGGTTGTGCTCGTACGGGGTTCTGCTGTAGTCCCCTGGGTGGGAGTATCGAAGGCATAACTGGTATCAGCGCTTCCGCTTCGAAGCTGTGGATATGAGGTTGTCGTGTTCCATGGGTGCTCAACAGCATCTCTTGTTTCACTTTCAAGTTCCCGATTGTTCGAAACACCCACTCCAGGTGCAAACGTCGATCGCTGTCCGTTGTACACTTTAGGTGAAAGAATCTGGGAAGGCTTGGTCGGAAAGGGACTGCTTTCATATATCTGCGCCTGAGGGTCTCCAATGATGCGCAGTGTGGGTGATGCTCTTTCGTTGATATGGGAATCGGATCGCTCGTGTAGTGCTGCCCGTCGGGGCGGAGAGCCCTTGGAAAGGCGTTGAGGGAGATTCATGCTGGATGGCAGATTGCATAACGTCGGTACTTGTATGAGAGACTCGCTTATTTATAAACTGATCGCTGGTGTTGTTGACTCGTTACAGATGGTGAGAGATATAAAATTATTACATGAATCGTAGTGGGGAGAAATAGATAAAAGGAGTGACAATGGGCAAGAGAAAAAAGGAGATGAGAGAATGAATTAGTTAGGAAAATGAAGTGATATACATAATGAATGGAAGGAAAGGTAAAGAGTGAAGTTGGTGAAAAGGACGAAGATGAAGGTAATGCTGGAGAGGAAGATGTTCAGTTCTTTTAGCTTCAGGGGTCGAGCTTTGGGTGGGATGCTCCTTAGCGTCAGGTACGACGAGTATTTTAGGATTACCGGTAGAGTGGGAAATCAATGAATCAATTTTTTTTCCTTTTCTTTTTCTTTTTTTCCTTTCTTTCTCTTCTCTGATTCTCTGACGGCAAAATAGGAGGATAGGCAGAGTAGTAATGTTGAGTTCTATATCATTGTTGTTTCCTAAGCCTAGCATTTCTTGTGTGCGCGCGCGCAAGACAGCGAGAAGCTATCGATTAAGATAAGACTAATAATCTGTCACGTCTTTTTTAAAACGTGCAGCGCGTTAAGTGCTTTTCTATTCTTAGCTTGTTTCAATTTTAATAATCTTCCCCTACCTTTTTGCTGCTTCATCTACCTATCACCAGTATCAAGTCTTACCAACTTCCCTCTCAAGAATCACACGATAGTAGTATGCAGACCTTTTGACGACAAAAAATCACTATCCTCTTACACCGTAGTCAAACCCTCCACATGAAACCCTGATGCATCTTCAACTCTGATAGGCGCCGCCATGGCGCCGACAGCCATCTACCAAACACTCTCAAAATACTGGAGAGACTCAGGTATGTACGGTAGATGGTTTTATTGGTCTACCCTAGAGTCGGGCCTCAACCTCTGTTACTCGACTGCGAGGACTGACCTAACACATTTCCCTAGACAAAGTTGAGCCGCCAATGCTCTCCCCAAGTTCTGCTGCCGCACTTTCTGTAGGTCATCGTGCCCTTGGAGGAGGACCTTTCCCCGCCATTTGGTTTCCATGTGGGAGGCGTAACTTCCCAAGGGACATCATTCAATCTAATCATTTCTTCCTCCCCATAGCTAGCCTACACTGTCCTCTACGTCTTGCCCTTCTATCTCTCTTCAACCACCCGCCCATCACCGACCCTGTCCCGCGATGCTCCTTCGGTTATTCGAGCGCGCATCCGCTTCGTCACAGCATCCGTCTTCACCTGCTCCCTTCTCACAATTTACGTCATCTCTACGCGAGGAGAATTGTCCTACTCGGAAACCTTTCACCTACTAGGCTGGTATCCTTTTTCTCCCCTCGACACCGCCAAGGTCTTATCTCTCACCGCACTTCTCTTCGCTGGACCCCTCTTTGACAAGGGCGTCATCCAATCCGGATGGCGACATTGGGCCAAAGGACGAGACTTACATGAGACCTTGAGCAGTTGGATTGGATGGCGCAATTACGTCGCGGGTCCGTTCACAGAGGAAGTGTTATTTCGCTCTCTTTTACTCTCTCTGCATCTCCTGATTCGGCCCCCTTCTTCCCAATCCATTCTCATCTTCGTGACTCCACTATACTTTGGCATAGCGCACATCCACCATTTCTACGAGTACACCCTCACCCATCCTTTCACTCCGCTGCCGCCGGCGCTGTTGAGAAGCATCGTGCAATTTGGGTACACGACTGTGTTTGGATGGTATGCCGTGTTTTTGTTGCTGAGAACGGGCAATCTATGGGGTGTTGTGGTCGTGCACGGCTTTTGCAATTGGATGGGTCTGCCACGGGTGTGGGGAAGGGTAGGCGGTGTAGTCATCGAAGGTGGGGGCCCAGTCCGAGGTAAGGAGGACAAGGATCGAAGAGATGAGGGTGCACAGAAGCTGGGACTTCCGTGGACAGCGGCGTACTACATCACCTTAGTTGCAGGAGCGGTGGCATGGTGGAAGGCTCTGTGGGTACTGTCGGAGTCGGAGCGAGAGCTGATGAAGATCGGGTGACAACCCCGATCGCGGCCGTTGACCAAGTTTCGCTGTAGCGAATCAATGTTCGTAAATTTTGCCTTTAGCAGAACTTTCGCACCAGATCTTCCGCATGAAGTCTAGCAGCCTTGGACATACATCTCTCGCTGACCTTCGTCCGCCACCCTTCACGGCGGCACAAACAGGCTCGGCTTCATGTTAATTCTACATAGCTTCGCGACACAACCCCACAGCTGGACTAGTGTTTGCATGCCCTCCAGAACCCTCATATGGCAGAATCCGATTTCCCGGATAAACTCCAACCGAGCATGCTCACTCAAGCCAGGCATCGTCTTCGTCACCCTGAACATACTGCTCACGATATCATGACTTGAGTATCCCAGGTCCCACAGCTCTGTTAACCCTTCCACTGCTGATTCGATACGCGTCTCCCAACAAGCTTTGATAACCGCTTGCACTTTCACTGGATGTGGAGCGTCGACAACACGGAAGACGTTCTCGCCCGACACAAATCCGAAGCCTGCAAACGTAGATTGGAGATTGTTGATAGCTTGTCGCATGTCACCCTCAGCCGAGAAAATGAGCGCAGCGATTCCATCATCAGAATATTCTACCTTCTCAGCTTCACAAATCTGCATCAGGCGAGAGACGACTTGCGCATCTGTTAGGCGGGCATAGCGGAGGATGGCACAGCGGGATTGAAGGGGCTCGATGATCTTATTAGAGGCATTGCACGCGAACGCGAAACGGGTGGTCGAGGAGTAGATTTCCATTGTGCGGCGAAGAGCTTGTTGGGCGCCAGATGTCATGCTGTCGGCTTCATCGAGGATGACCAATTTTTGTCGGCCTGGCGGTAGAGTCACTTTCTTCTGGGCGAAGCCTTTTATGCGGTTACGGACAACGTCGATACCTTTGGTGTCGGGGTCAGCTGGCGCCCTGGTTCGGCTCAGATAGACGTTGGCCACTTACCGCGCTCGTCACTGGCGTTCAATTCTAGGACAGCTTCTTTGTACGCGTCCCCGAGCAGTTGTCGGGCCAGACAGAGGATCGAGGTGGTTTTGCCGATGCCGGGCATGCCAGAAATGATCACGTGGGGCATGTTTCCATCCTTAGCAATAATCTTGAGACGTTCAATGGTTTCGGTGTTGCCAACTATGTCGTCTAGGTACACTGGTCTGTATTTCTCGACCCTGACTCGGACTCAGCAGGGGGTAAAGGAAATGGCGGTGAAGAATACCATGGCAGATCATATGTGGCACCACCAACGCTGTTGACATTGGCCTTGATGCCGTTCTTGGCAGCAGTAGCTGATGACTCTGCCTTTGCCATTACGGCTTTGAGAGGCGTGTGGAAAGGGTTAGGAGATTAAGGAGAGATGTGGTACTTGAGTACTGTATTTCTCAGGTACTTTACTTTGTTGAAGGTGACGCGCTTCGAAGGCGCTAAATAAATAGAGAGGGGGAAGAAGAAAAGATGATGGCGATGCAGATGCCAAGACGGGATCAGCCACTCCCGAAGAACAAGCATTTACTTTATTGATTGTGCGGCGTGCCGCCCGTTCACCAGCCATCAGACCAGAGACAGTTGCTTGACTTGCTTCATTCAGCCTTTCAGTTGCTTACAGCCTTACACACACAAAACATCAGGTATAGATAGCATACCTGATGTTTCGCCTGCTGTTCAAGATATCCAAGGTGAATTCCCTTGGTTGGTCCATGACTCTTGCATCTCCATCTCCACATGATGCCAAATCTTTTCACTGTTTCCGTCTTGGAGGAAACCAAGGCAAAAAAGAAAGAATTAATCAATCACAGCGCGTCGTCATCTAGTACGTAAGGCACTCCGATGATGGATGCTGTCTCTCGCCACAGTGACGCCGCTATGAACCAATCAACGGTATGTCTATCTGCTCGGTCACTCTCTTGCATGCAGTCGCCGTAGTCCCCACTAAATTAAAGTAACATCTCACCTTCCTTCCATAGATCTGCCGCGTCACCGTGGTCATTTTTGAGACCATGTCTTCTATTTCAATCAACCAAAGCACTTTGCTTCTACTTCCTGCTCTATTCGTTCATCTTTCCTTCGGAATAAATGATCGCTCTTCTATTCTTCATCACACACACACACTCCTGAATTGCCTGACGATCCTACAGTCAAACCATGAAAAGCTCCTTTTGTACTGCTCTGGCAGCAGGACTCTTGGCCAGCAGCTCAGCAGCCATTCATCACTTCCAACGGGATGCGTCACCGGCCGTCGTAAGACTGGGTACACAGAGGAAGGCTGTGCAGGATCCTGTCAAAAGAGATGCGCTACGCCGGAGACAGACGGTTGCCGAGACACTTGACAATGGGGTAAGTTCGCACTCTCGCATGCATGCTGTCAGCAAGAATCGCAGTCTTCAGTGCTGGTATCGCCTGTCTTGTGCCAGAACCGGGTTGAAAGCCCGAAAAGGGTGCTGCAAGACTTTTCTTCGATGCTGGTAATTCAGTATTCCGGGGGTGCATACCGCCACAGCTTCCACTTCTGTTAACCGCTTGCTTACTCATACTTGAGAACTTTGTTGACTGACTTGGTTAAATTAGGAAACACTTTACTATGCCAACGTCAGCCTAGGGACCCCATCTCAAAAGTTAAGGCTACATATCGATACTGGGAGTAGCGATTTGTGGGCGAACGTAAAGACATCTGAGATCTGCACAGACCGAGGGAGTCCCTGTGCGGGAGGAGGAACCTATGATGCCAACTCCTCGAGTACCTACAAGTTCGTAAACAGCGACTTCAATGTCTCCTATGTTGATGGTTCCGGAGCCGCGGGGGATTACGCGGAAGATACACTCAGCATTGGAGGACAGACTCTGAATGGCCTGCAATTTGGCATTGGCTATCAGTCAACATCAGCGGATGGCATTCTGGGAATTGGATATACCGCAGACGAAGCACAAGTCAATGCGGCCAACCTAAAGTCCTACGCAAATCTCCCTCAAGCCATGGCTAACGCTGGTCTGATCAAATCAAACGCATATTCTTTGTGGCTAGATGATCTCGAAGCCAATACCGGGTCAATCATTTTTGGTGGTGTGGACACAGACAAGTACACTGGCCAACTCCAGACGGTGCCCATACAGAAAGAATTTGACGAGTATGCGGAACTCATCATCACTTTAAGCAGCATGAGCCTCGTCAATGGGGGAAAAACCCAGAGCTTGAACACCGATCTTCCCACTGCCGTCATTCTAGACAGCGGGAGCAGCTTGACATACCTACCAAACGACCTGACTAGCGCAATTTATACCGCTTTGGATGTCCAGTACAGTCAACAGGACGGGGCTGCATTTGCCAGTTGCGACCTTGCCCACGAGAATATCACACTGGACTTTACGTTCACGTCCCCGACAATCTCAATTCCCATCAGCGAACTGGTTCTGAGCGTTTCAAGTATCGAGGAAGGCCGGGAAAATTTCAACTCAGGCGACAATGGTGAGGGCTCGTATAGTTCCGGTGGTAGCGATGAAAACATCTGCCTCTTCGGTATTGCTCCGTCCGAGGGGTCAACATCCGTTCTAGGCGACACTTTCCTCCGCTCGGCTTACGTAGTTTATGACCTTGCGAATAATGCGATATCCCTCGCTCAGACCGACTTCAATTCAACGACTAGCCACGTTTTGGAAATTGGTACAGGCACCGCCAGCGTACCAAACGCCACACCAGTAGCCAGCGCCATTGAAGCGTCTATCTCGCAAACAGGGGGTGCCAGAATTGCAGGTGTTTCCGGTACAGTGACAGGAGGATCGATCCCAACTGGCACGAGTGGCGCTGTTTCTTCGCATGTGCCATACGAGCTTTTTGCTGGCGCTGCTGGTCTTTGGGCAGCTCTTGCGTGTGCATGATCATTCCTTTCTTGCGTCAGATCGTTCCACGGTACAGAGCATGACCATTTTCATTCACAGCGACATCAAGAAGGCGTTGGACTGTAGTATTTACACGGGACTCAGACACATTACTGTAGCCATTACGAGAGGTACATAGAATGAATGAAATCATGCAATGAGAAGTTTCCAACCTTTACAAAGTGTCACCGGTATTAGCGGACTTTCAGTGTTCAACCAACCCAAATTAATTCTCATCGTGATCTTTCAATACAAATCAAATCCCACAACAAAGGGGGACCGAATCTCCTGCTTTCTGACAATGTCGCGATCGTCAAAGATTCAGAAAACTATTGCTAGACAAGAAGAGAAGTAATTCTCCAATCCTCCAAACCACGGATGCTGGTGTCCTGCCTCAGGCCTTTCATTTCAATGCTGACGGTCTTGCTATGATAGGATCTCAGAAGGCAATTATTATGAGGCACATCAGCAACTGCGGGTAGTTGCTTCGCGTTACGTCAAGTCTTCCGACTGGGACTCAGCTACCGATATCCTCTATGGCGGCGCATTGGCTTTGCTGAAGGCGGGACAAGGTGGCAGTGGTGGGGACCTGGGGTGTTTCCTCGTTGAGGTATTAGGAAAGGCAGAGAAGGGATGCGACACTGGCGAGAAAGGTGCGTGCGAGTCTGGTATCATAGAGGCAAAGAAGCAAACAGATGGGGAGACCGGCGGCTTGAAGATTGAAGGACCTCGTTCAAGGATCATGGAGTGCTGATCTATGAGTCTGATGTAGGGAAGCTGTTGACGCTGTTGAGGGCTTTCCCGCCCAATGAACCTACGAAGAAGAGATTCGTATCCGAGATGGTTGCTTGGAGTGCAAAAGCTGGAGACTATCCTAATGGAGATCCAGAACTGCACCATGTAGCTGGGACTTTGTTTGCGGAAGGTACAGAGTCCCCGCATGATTTCTGCGTACTTTCTAGCTCTATAGAAACTTATTTGTGTCTGCAGAAGGCGAGCCATACGACGCAGAGCGCCATCTCGCACTCGGTACCAAAGACTCCGCTGAGCAGCTTGCCAAAGTCGAGTACGAATGGTACACCCAGGACGAATCCCACACGGCCGCTCTCTACGCTGCAAGAGCCGTCTTTCCCTACCTCCTGACCAGCAACCTCCGCTCCGCCAATAAGGCGTATCTCATATTCACCTCCCGCCTCAGCTCCTCCAACAAATCACTCAGCGTACAAGAAGTCAGCAGCACCTCTTCGGACATGCGCGTCTATCCCTCATTGCCTCTCCTCAATTTCCTCGGTCTTCTCCTGCTGGCGGTTCAGAGGGGTAGCTCAGATCTGTATAAGCAGTTGGCGAAGCACTATGCGCCGTATGTGAAGGAGGCTGGTACTTGGGATGACGCCTTGGCGCAATTAGGCGAGATGTATTTTGGGATACGGATACCGAGACCAGGGAATCCTCTCATGGTACGTACATCTTCCGAGCCGAGTTTCCCTACTCGGGACCCCTTCATTGGGAAGGGAACATGTTCCAGGAGCAAGAGGCTCCCAACACCCTTCAGAGCTGTCTCATTGCTCGGTCTTTTACCATGAAGAAAGAATGCTGATTTCGAATAATTAAAAAGGATATAATGGGGTCAATGATGGGGTTTGGAGGGAGTCCGAAACCGAAACCGAAGAAGGTGGATGCACCAGTGCCGCCAGCTGTGGACTGATATAAGTGGAGGGTATTGTGGGCTTTTGCTGGAGCAATCCTGTCTATGACTCTGCAGTACGATATGCCAGAATGCCGTGACATACGCAAATCATCTTGCAACATCTTTTCAGCCGCCCATCGAATTCATTTCGGCTTCGAAAATCCAGTTATCCTCGTCTAGAGACGCTACCTTGCGCCTCAGGCTTGCGTGCACAGCGTTCAAGAGTTCTGATACTTGATCAGGTTAACCTGGCTTCGAGAGTTAAATGACGATTGGGGACTGACCTGCGGGATCGTGAGGCTGTAGACTCCTATCCTTATACATCTCTAGTAGTCTAGCATCGAGTTCTACGTGAGAATTAGCAATCTCTTCCTAATACCAGGGGGGGCGGACCGCACTCTCTTTCTCGTTGCCCGAGTCCTCCTCTTGTGCTTGGTCTTCATCTAAAGGCGGTAGAAGTGGAATCTGAACCTGATAATTACCATGGCGATCTTTGACTACAATGTCCGAGCTCTCGTCCGGAGAGCCTTCTTGCAGTGTTATCGCTGATGTAGACGTTGAAGCACTTGTTGGACGCCTGCTGAGAGTATGATGGAATAGATTCCGACGAACGCTTGAAGTGCCAGTCGCTGCTGAGCGTGATGCTGTTGACTTTGAAGCCATCTTACTCGATTGTTCGATGCGGATATGGGACGTCTGATGTTTACTGAGTCAAACGCGCCTCAAATTATCACTTAGTGTACTCCGTAGGGCTGGACCAATAGACGCTAGAGACGCACAGGAAAGTGCTCAGAGCAAAGTTAAGAGTTTAAATACATGGGAATAATTGCTTGTACTATGATTGTTATTCACTCCTCAAGATGTACCATGGTCACTTTACGAGAGGCTGGCTTTCGAAAAAAGTGGTGGATTATCTGCAACAGTATTCAGTGAACACACACCACCAACACGCACCGAGACAGCCGGCCCCCTCCTTGGGGAGATGCTGCTGAGCGGTTGTAAGGTGAACTACAATCAATAGGAGATTTAGGGGCTCAGAAAATTTCTGGGCTTTTCGTTGAACAGAACTTGTCATAGATTTCGACTTGAACCGTCGCCTGTGTATGAAGCAAACGTATCACCCAACGAAATTCCGCAACTATGAGCAACTTTGCTATTCTGCCCCTGAGCAGGTTCGCGGGTTCCAGCGCAGCAATTCGGAGGCCTAAAGTGCGTCGAACAGTTTGCAAACTACGTACATGGCTTATAACATCTTAGGAAATTGCGTGGTTTTCGTACGATGACGACCACGTTTTCCATTTAGACGAGCGATCGCTGAGATATTATTATCCCCCAAACCTCGGAGCGGACCTTTCCAAAGGGTTTGATACCTTTCAACAGCTCGATGATACGGCAGACGATCATTTGGACAGTCTCCTTAAGACTATCATTGATTTTGAACAACGGACTGGCACCAAATGCGCTGCTGAAGTTGTGACGTGGAGGTATGTTTAATATAGAGCAACCCCCTTTCCTCCAGTCGATACCATAACAGGGTTGCCCTTTAGCTCAGGTCTCTGCCCAAAACAATACGCTGACTCCTAGCCTGCTGAAGAGGAATGATGACCAAGGTTCGAATGTGCTGGCTCGATAATCCAGAAAGTATTAAAAATGGACAGATTATGGCGGCGCCCTTCGACAACATGGGCGGGTAAGACACATGCCGCGGACCAATTTGAAGGGTTTGGTCTGATTCCCCATAGGTTTGAAATGAACGCGACCAGATTCCAAGTGGGTAACCCAAGGCAGCTGCGACTTGAAATGTACATACTGGCTGACTTTTTGGCTTATTAAAGGACAGCATGTACGTTGCCCTGAGTCAGGCGCTAGCAATGCTCTAGTACCAACCACTGCAGCTTCATCGAGGAAAACCACGAGCACAAGCTTGAATCGAGGAAGCAGCAGCACGCTCAAGCCTCGCGACCTGGTACTCCTTCACAGGACCTCATGAGTTTTTGGGGTATTTTTGATACTTTCCCGGGGACCATGGGCTCGCTAACTTCCTATTCGAAGGATATAAATTTGAAGCCTTGTCATTGACCCCTGATCCGTGGGATGCAACTTCGCGAGGATTCATCGAAAACCGCGAGAATGTGGTAGTAAATAACTACGCCCAATACTGCTCTGTGGTAAAAACAGGCATTGGTAAAGCAAAGATGGTCATCGGAGGCGAGGTTGATGCTTGTACGTCGCGATGTTTCCGGAACTAATAGCCATGATAAAAACTTGCTCATGATTGCTCAGTATGGGACTGCAAGCCGGAGAACAGGGATGATCCCATCAATTGGGTAGAATTGAAGACCTCAGCAGAGATCGAAAACGACAAGGATATGCTCAAGTACGAACGCAAATTACTGAAATTTTGGATACAGTCGTTCTTACTCGGGGTACCCAAGATCATTGTGGGTTTCCGCAACCAAAAAGGGATCTTGCAAAGACTCGAAGAGCTAGAAACCAAGAACATTCCGGGAATCGTTAAACGACAAGGCAAAGGAACATGGGATGGTAATCTTTGCATCAACTTCACAGCTGCATTCCTCGACTGTGAGAGCTCCACGACCTGCAATGTCGAATCAACTAACGCTTCCTCAGGGCTCAAACAGACAATCACGACCGATGGTGTTTGGCGGATACGAAAAAGGGAGAGGTCCTCATTGATCGAGGTATTCAAGAACGAGGACTACGGTCATGGTGATATTCTCTCCCCAGAGTTCGTCGAATGGCGAAATGGTAGGGATGCGAACGAGGCAGACGTAGAAGCAGCAAAAGCCAGGCTCATCGATTCAATCAACCAAGAGACCCGTTAACCTTAGCCATTGCACGGTATCCTGTACTACCAGATACTGACAATGACAGCTTCTTCGAATGACAATGTTACCGCTCGATCCAGGATTGTCGAGCAGTCACGGAATGTCACGATGGTTTGATATACACCCCCTGAGAGATCCTTTCTCGTCATGTGGAACGGTAATTGAACGGTCTTAGTCTAATAGCCAATATCTCAGAGTGTAATACATTCCATCCTGCGAAACCCCCTTCATTTACGGTCGGACGTCAGTACAAGATCCCATTGCACAACAGTATTTTTGGCTCCTTGGCTTTTTCTTGGGCGACATCAGAGCTGAAAGATTCGATCCCACTGATCGATCGAACTGTACATGAGTGATCTAGCCTCGGATCAGGCAGGAAGGTGCGGTGTTCAGTAGACTGTTAGCCGGTTGCTTCTACCCGCAAGCGAGATTTCTCAGCCCCCGTGAAGCGTAGAGACGAAGAGGATGTTATCATCCCTCTTCAATTCGTACTGGTCCTCGCCTTCTAGCTCCCAATCGGCATCGTTGACTAAAACGAGGATTCCGGGCCGTCTGCAACTCATCAGCGCAACTAAATCTCTCCCGCATCACTGCACCATAGGCAATCACCAACACTGTGCCGTTCATGACAAACATCTCTTTTCTTTTGTCCCCCATTAGATTCTCGCATAGATATCGTACGAGGAAGGCCAGATTTGCAGACTGGCCGTTCTCATCGGTGCTTGGTAGAGCCACCTGATACTTTCGCTGATTCGAGAAAAGCAATTCAAGGCCACCTCTACCGTTGATCAGAAACGTGTAGAAAGGTAATTAGAAATTTAATGTAACTGACGTGAATTCTACAACGACCGGGACTTTTCCTTCATCTTTCGACTTAGTATCCATTGTATCCGTCATTGTAGGCCAAATATACGTAGCACAAAGCATTTACCGCTTGATGCTGACAAAACACTTACAAAAATCGCAGCGAGACATCTCTTACTTAAAGTACGTTCGGCTGCTAAGTACTCTAAGCGCGGCAAGCGAGCGTCTGGAAGTTTTATCGAAATAGAAGAGTCAGTCATTCTTCGTCTTTTCTGTACTAGTACACTTCTCTTTTTCAAAAATCAATGGTGGATTGGAACCCTGAGTACCTTGCTGCTGGCGGTAATCGTCATCCGTCGGCTGCTGATTGGGATCTAGCAAGTGGACTACTTGCCTTCGGCGCAGATAGGAATATAGCGATTTGGTCACCGTTGGTATGGCTGATTTTCATTTGCCAATTCAAAACAGCTCACTGTGTAGATAGGATGATAGTTACCAAGGTGTCAAGGCGTTGTTACGCGGTCACACTGATATCGTGAACGCAGTCAAATTTCTCCCAACCCAGGCAGCCTTTTCTCAAACAATTCTTAGTGGATCTGTCGACAAGACTGTCCGGGTATGGCAAACTAAACCAACATTCCCTACCGGGTTTGATCTTGTAGCAACTTTAGAGGGCCATGAGAGCTCTATAAACTGCCTGGCAGTCTTCAAAGGAACAGATATCTTTGCTTCAGGATCAGCTGATGCAACAATCCGAATCTGGTGCATTAAAAGCCTAGAACATGGGATCAGTATTGAGCAAGTGCAGACAATCCAGACAAAACCTCGCTTTTTCGCCCTTACATTGGCATTGCACTCATTAGGTACAGGGGAAGACCTCGTACTTGCTGCGACTGGTACCAAGAGCATTGTGCAGGTCTACGTGGCTTCGAAAAATGGCGAGTTTTGCCATCAAGTCACATTGCCCGGTCACGAAGGCTGGATACGTTCTCTGGGTATCACCCGGGAGAGAGAATCAGCGGATAGCGATCTTCTTTTGGCGTCCGCAAGTCAAGACAAGTATATCAGGTTGTGGCGTATAACACAAGGGAAGCCAGAAGCCAATCTCGAGACTGAATCAGCTTACGGAGATCTTGAGAAATCCTTGTCTAACAAGGCACACATGCTTCAAAGCTCCCAAAATTCATACTCAATCTCCTTTGAGGCTTTACTCTTGGGTCATGAAGATTGGATTTACAGTATCTCCTGGCGTCTTGATAAAGAGCGTCTTCAACTGCTTTCTGCGTCAGCAGATAATTCTCTGGCCATTTGGGAATCCGAACAGAGTTCGGGCGTATGGGTATGCGTTACTCGACTAGGTGAGATAAGTGCGCAGAAAGGATCTACAACAGCGACTGGAAGCACGGGTGGCTTTTACATCGGCCTCTGGTCACCGAATGGCGAGAAGCTAGTAAGTCTTGGACGGACAGGGAGTTGGAGGCTGTGGAACTACGATAGGGACCAGAATCGTTGGCTGCAGGAATTTGGCATTAGTGGGCACACAAAATCGGTAGCCGACGTCGCCTGGTCGAAGGATGGCTCATATCTCCTTTCCACTGGATCAGATCAGACTACACGACTACATGCTGCGTGGAAGCGTGGAAGTAAATATTCTTGGCATGAAATGGCACGGCCACAAATACACGGCTACGATTTGAATTGCATAGATTCACTTGGTCAGATCGAATTCATCTCAGGAGCTGATGAAAAGCTCCTTCGCGTATTCAACGAACCTAGAGCAACAGCTGAGCTACTTGACACTCTGTGCGATATCCACACCAACGTTGAGCAGAATATGCCAGATACTGCCGACATTCCGGCCTTGGGATTGTCGAATAAGGCAACTGAAAGTGCTGCAGGTGTAGAGCCTAACACTGACGGGCATGCCGAACCAGAAACTCTACCATCTGCAGTCCATGGCCAGACGCTCAGCGTAGATTTTCCACCTCTGGAGGATCAGCTGGCAAGACATACGCTATGGCCAGAAAGAGAGAAGCTTTATGGACACGGCTATGAGATCTCTGCTGTCGCATCCAGTCATGACGGCACTGTGGTTGCTACTTCGTGTCGAGCAAGCTCATTAGACCATGCAGTCATACGCCTTTACACGACCAAAGACTGGCGTGAGGTCATGCCATCATTGAAAGCTCATTCGTTGACAGTCACTGCTTTGTGCTTCTCGAGCGATGATCGGTATCTCGTCAGCGTTGGTCGAGACAGGCAGTGGGCCGTCTTTGAGAGAGATGGTGTCCGACCTGATGGTTACTTGTTAAAGCATTCAAATCCCAAAGGCCATTCGAGAATGATACTTGATGCTTGTTGGGCTCCTCTGGAAGCTGGAAGGGTATTCGCTACGGCTGGTAGAGACAAGACCGTCAAGATATGGAGTATAAACGCAAAGGGTACAGAATGCACGACAACAATGGCAGCAGCAGCTTCTGTAACAGCGGTCGACATATCCTCTCGACTGTTGCAAAACAACATGATAATTGCAATTGGGTCCGAGACGGGTAACATCACCCTCCACATCCTGCATCTTGCTAATTGGACGGTGAAGCAAACTTTCAAGCTTGATGACTCGTAAGCAAATGATTGTATTCGTTGCTGCTCTTTCGACATTTTAAATAACGCGTTGGACAGTTTACAGCCCTCGAGATCAGTTACCCATCTTGCTTGGCGACCCACTCTCCAGAAGAATTGTGTGGACGAGGCAGATCATAACAAACGGCAATTGGCAGTAGTAAGCGATGACAGCTCGTTAAGGCTCTTCTCAGTTTCTGTATTTGCGTAGATTAAATCTGCACGATATCAATGAAAATGCATTTTGCGCCAGAAATGGATGCGTAGGCATGTTGAAATTGCCTCCCCAAGGACATATCGGCTCAGTCCCTCTTCTCATTCCCATAACCACCTTTGCCTTCCAGACTCTCGTAAGTCTTGCCCTCGCCCGGTCGTCCCTCCCGTGGGCCTCTCTCTCTCAAATCATCCTTCAACCACTCCAGCACCAATTCTCCTAATTGACTGTTTCCACTTTTCCTCATCCCTCCAATATTGAAACTCCCGACGGCACCCCATTCCTTGACTTTTCCTATGTGCATATGCACTAAATGTGTTGGCCAATCGGCCAAATTGTCCAGGATATGCGTTGCATACACGATCGTGCAAGCTCTGCTCTCCGTCTCCCTTTTCAAGAACCCCAAGAAATTACTCCGACTCAAAAGATCCAAATCAACTGTGATCTCGTCAAGCAACAGCACCCGCCACGGCCTCAAAAGTCCCATGGCAAGCTGCACCCTTCTCCTCTCTCCATCACTGACAGCGTGCATCCGCCATGCCAGGTCGATGTCGAGGATTTGAACCAACTCATCCCTTCGCTCAGTGTAGTAGTTGCCTCCTACGGAGGCGAGGAGAGTGGGTACGTCAATGTCGGTGCGTACAATAGGGTTGAGCACCCACTCGAGACCGAGGTAGGTGACGCCTTCGAGACCAGAGGTGAATGGATCGATTCCAGCGATGTTGACTGTGCCAGTGGGAGCCATCCGTTTGCCGGACAGGAGGCGGAGTAGTGTGGTCTTACCCGCGCCATTCGCTAGAAGAGGTCAAAGATGAGGTGAGAGATTGGATGAAGAGACAAGAGAAGGACGATATACCGCCGATCAGTAGCGTCCGACTGCCAGGGGGAAGGCTGAGAACGACATCCTGGAGGCCAGAGGAACCGTCTTGAAATGCATAGGAGAGCGACTTGACATTTATGGAAGGCGCTTGCTCTTTCGGTACTCCATTGTGGGTTCCCATTGAAAGGACTGGAGAATATATGGAGAATAATTTAAAACACAGAGGCCCTGTATGGTGTGTAGAAGAATACAGTATCTGCTGAACTAAAGAGAGAGTGAGTGTGTGTGTGTGTGAGTGTGTGTGGTAAGGTTTTGGGTTCGTATTGGAGGGTTTGCCCTTATCGTTAAGACGCTAAGATAAATGGAGAGTGACTCGAGTGACTCGACAGGTTCTCCCTTTGAGCTTGGGCAAGCAATGCCCTTTTACTTCCGCGACTTGCTCCAATTCCATGCTACGAGCGACGAAACGGTGTATCGCAATGTCGTCAGCTCTACCACGACCTCCACTGGTCGCCGTGGTGGGAGCTACGGGCACAGGCAAATCTCAAGTCAGTCCTTCCCGCTGCATTCTCGTCTTTGATACTGAGTCACTTTTCAGCTTGCTATATCATTGGCTCAACGATTCACTGGAGAGATCATCAATGGAGATGCTCTGCAGATGTATGAGGGTCTGCCGATCACTACGAATAAGCTGTCATTAGCGGAGAGGAAGGGCATACCACACCATTTACTGGGTTGTGTCAAATTAGGCGAAGAACCGTGGACGGTCAAACAATTTCTAGAGCGAGCTACCAGCATCATTAAAGAGATTAGGTCGAGGGGACGCCTTCCTATTCTGGTTGGTGGAACACACTACTACACACAATCTCTTCTATTTCGAGGTGTATTAATTGAAGAGGAGGCGACAGACCATGTTACACTTGAAAAACAGGCTCAGAAATGGCAATTGCTCGATGCAAGCACAGAGGAGATGTTGAAGGAACTCCGGAAGGTGGACCCAGAAATGGCCATGCGATGGCACCCTAGTGACCGAAGGAAAGTTAGACGTAGTCTTGAGATATGGTTGAAGACAGGCAAGAGAGCCTCTGAAATATATAAAGAGCAGAAAACCCAAAGTCTTGATATCGAGTCTGGTGGGTGGGATAGGACTGCTGTGCCAAACGACTCTGATGCCTTAGCACCATCTCACGTGCGATACGACTCGCTTATCTTTTGGGTTCATGCGCACTCAGATGTGCTCAACTCGAGGCTGGAGGAACGTGTGGATAGCATGGTCGCGCATGGCTTGCTTGAGGAGGTTAATTCCATGCAAAGCTTCCTTCGGGGTCAGGAACAGCAAGGTGAGAATATCGATCAAAGCCGCGGCATATGGGTTGCCATTGGTTTCAAAGAACTTCTGCCTTATATTTTGGACGAAAGCCGCCCGGAGAAGCTAAGGCAGGAAGGCATTGAGCGTACAAAGATCGCAACAAGACAGTACGCCAAACGCCAAGATCGGTGGATCAGGCTACGGCTGCAGCGCGCTGTCAATGACGCGGATCTCACGCAGAAAATGTTCTTGCTCGATGCAACTGATTCTTCGTGCTGGTTGGATGCTGTAGATGCAAAAGCTAAAGAGATTACGGCAGCGTTTATCAGTGGGGTTGCGCTCCCTAGGCCTGATTCGCTATCAGATGCCGCGATGAAATTGCTTGTATTGCCTGAAGAGGAGGCTCAATCTGCAAGACACTGCGAGGCTTGTGACAAAACACTCATGTCCCATAGTCAGTGGATCAATCACCTGAACAGTAAAGGTCACCGCGCTTCAGTGAGGCCGAAGATTGACTGGAAAATATTGTACCCGAAGAGCAGTCGCCACTAATGAGCCATGCAGAACCCTCAGTGGTCTCCTTCTCGCGCAAACAAATGCAGCTTCTATAAATTTGTGGGGCTCATCCATTCAAACATCGTCAGACACAGAAATGTGAGGGCTGACAGCAGGGTTGGATGTCTCGAAGAGTGCGTGATCTTTACTCGCTAATACGGCACTCTCAAAGCGCTGCTAGACATGCAGTACTGGCAGTTAAAAATCCCCTATTTCCGGAAAATGGTGGGAGTCCCACATTGTAACTTCGACTCAATTTTGACTCATGCATCAGTCTCGAAGTGCTCTTTCGACTAGCACTTGTTTTCCGTCACCGAGCTCAGAGGATGTTGCGAGGCCGTTGCGTGGCGAGCCAGTTGCCGTGCGCGGGGAGCTTGTACCAGTCTTTGGAGTGTCCAAACCCATCGGCGTGACAGAGCCGCTCGGGGAAACGGGGATCTTGATGTCTTCGGGCGAGCTAGGGACCAGTTTTTCAGGGAGCCCGGATATCTTGATTCTCGTAGCTTCATTGTTGTAGCTAGCGGGGATGATTTCGATGATTTCGTTCCGAGGGAATTGGAGGTTTGGGATGTCTATAGCATTGCACGCCATTAAATATCCATAGAGCACCCTTAGAACGCTCTCATGTGCAATTATGAGCAGATCATTCTGCTCCCTCTCAAGTTCGAGTATGACGGGCTCGAGCCTGACTGCCAGATCGTGGTACGACTGGGAAACTTCAGCAAAGAGCGAGCATCGACAGATTAGGTCACTAACCTCAGCCCGCGGATATCGATGATGATATGGGTCCGCTTCATGTTTCGCTACCTCATCAGGATACTCAAGTCTGATCCGTCTTTCGGACTTCTTCTCACAAACTCCTGGATTAAGTTGACTCAGCTGAGACCTTTGACGTACTCTGTAGCCTTTTTCCTCAAGAAAGTGACCCGTCTCTATCGTCCTTTTTCTGGTCGAAGTCCATATTGTCAGCATTTTCAATGGAATGTCTGGTCCACCGCGGCCGATCATAGCTTCTATAATCACACTTAGCACTGCTCTTGAAGGTAAGAGACACAAATTTAGACAAAAATCTCTAGGAAATGACAGGAGCCTTCTGCTTCCCAAAGCCCCTTGCGACTCAAATTTTGTGCGAACAAAGGAAAGACGCTCCTATAGCACTTACGTCTTTCTCCCTCTCTGTGACGAATAAGAGTTTCCGACATCTTCTTTGCATACTCCTTCCCTTGTTCGGACAGAGACGCGTCGGTCTTATAGGAGTCTTCTTCTCGGGAAGTTCCGGCTCTCGCAAAGTACGTATGTCTTGATTTGATGTGCAAATTGAGTAAGTAAAAGACGATCCTGCAGATATTGAGGTAAGCTAACCTTCAGACAAGATGTGAGTCGCGAGAAATACAAAGGAGCAACACAAAAACATTCCAACGGCATGCAGAAGCAGATTCAACAATATGCCCCTGTTTCAATCGCTGAGATGGCTCTTGGCTTGCTCCCAACATGGGTGCCTATGTCGCATACGAAACACAGACTACAAGCCAGTCCAACGATATTCTCCCGCTTACACGGCTCGCAAGACTCTTGGCATGCTCCTAAGATGACTATCTGTGGAGCAGAAGACACCCCGAGCAGAAGCCATTCAACGGCATGCTCCCGTTGAATTGGCTTGTTCCCAAGGTGGGGATCTACGGAAGATCAAACAGCCTGAGAACTACCTCACGTACCTGTGAGAAAGGTAGCCAAAGCTACAGTTGTTAACAGTGATCCTCTCGCCAGCATTAATCATTTTGATGTAATTTAGGTCAGGTTCCTCCATTGTCTCGAAATGTGGTATTTTGGCGCTCATTCTTGCGAGGTAGTGCTTAACGGCAGCGTCTGATGACCAACCAATGTAGTCGGGTGAAGAAATCTTTACACTTCGCACATTTTCCTCTATGATCTTTTCATCATCGCAAGCGCTTTCAATAAACAAAGTTTCCACTTCGTGCTTTGAAAACTCTTTCGCCAGGGATCTCCGGCCCTCGGAGAGCGGATTTACCGCGTCGTATATTGCAATTTGCCCGTTCTCGTGGTTCAAAAATTCTACACATGTTATTTAGAATGGTATCTTCAATGCATGCACTCGAGCTGTAAAATAAGGAGCGGTCCAGGGATTGATGGAGCACCTTGCCAATGCAACACAGGTTGGTACCCATTGGTATAGACGTGGGAGGAACCTGTCGGAAACATACGTACGGTAGATATCATCTCGACATTTCTTCAGGATCTTTTGGCGAAGGAGGACTGTGCTTGCTGAAGCATTCACAAAAAAGTAATCGTCTGGCACATCCTTTCCATCACCGACATGCTCTCTTCTATAGTCTCCTAGGTGAAAGACCCGTGTTTTGACTCCAAGCCAGCGCAGATACCTCGCTAGAGCAACAGAGAGATGGGTCTTGCCCCTCGCTGGCAGGCCTACTGTGGCTATGACTATTCGGCCTGAATGGAAGAGACGACCTGACTCAGTACTGTACAGTTGCGCTGGCGCCAACTCTCCAGTCGCTGGCATTTCATGGATGGCATCAACAAAAGTGCTAGATTTTCGCCTAAATCTCCGAGAGTTTGCCGCAACATCGGCAGTCCTATAGACAGACACTGAGTAAGGACTGAGCTGTCGGCAACAGTGTCACTTACAGTAGGGTATCCATGATTCTGACTTAGCTGTGATTCATGGTCCTAGACCCCAGAAAAACACTATTGTATGAAGGTTTTCAATAAAGGTGTTTTCATACATACTGAACATGAAATTATGATACGGTAGGGAGGAAAAGAAAAAACCGAAAGAACGAGACATATCGCACCTTATCGATAGGTGACAGCACTCTATAGCGCTAGGCGTAAAGAGGCTAGAATAAAAAGCTTCTTTCAAAAAATTACGGTCTTACTGCGGTACAGAGCAATAGCCAAGCTGCAAATCAAGTACATAAGGTATTTTCCCAGCTCCCAAAACCACACTTACCCTCTCCTGGACTTACACACTCATTTCGGTCCCTTCAAGCACTCTACCTTGTTGGTAACAACTTTCATTTCCGAGTTTCTGCTGGCTTCGGGGGCAAAGGCTGCACCCCCTGGCACGATGGGGGACGCGAAGATGGAGAATTTTCTGCCTCCCTACATAGAGGGCAACGTGATGGTTAGGGCGATTCGTGATACATGGAGCTCTTTCTCGGAGCGGCGGGAGGCATTAGGTCTTTCTAATCCAGGGACGGTAGAGAACATTGCTCGAGAGGTGCAAAAAGATGTCTTCCTTACCAACTATATGTTCACTGGACTTCGTGCGGATTGGACTAGACCTCTCAGTGTGTCGCCTCTGTTCCAATATACTCATTCCTTTGCTATGGGCTCTCCGGGCTTGCCTCCATACGGCTTCTCAACGATCTTTGGAACGCCAAAGGTACACAATCCCTGACTTTGGAACGAGTTACTATGTGTTCTAGCTAACACTATACATAGGTCTTTATGCAGGCCAACCTCGATAATGACGGTCAACTATCAGCTCAGGGGAATTATCGATGGACTGATGCTTTCATTACAAAACTCAACGCGCAAATTGCTCCAGGCCCGGGCCAAGCCATGATCCAAGTAAACAACGATTTCGTCGGCAAAGACTTCACCGCTTCTCTGAAATCCATCAACCCATCCATGATAGAAGGCGGCCTGACCGGTATCTTTATTGGCAGCTATCTCCAATCCATTACACCAAGCCTTGCCCTTGGACTCGAGGCCATGTGGCAGAGGGCAGCACTCAACGCAGGTCCAGAGTCCATGATATCTTACTGTGCGAAATACAAGGGTTCCGGTTGGATTGCCAGTGCGCAGATTCAAGCCCAAGGCGCAGTTAGTGCATCCTACTGGCGAAGATTAACGGAAAAGGTGGAAGCGGGTGTGGACCTTAACCTACAATTTGCGCCAGGTCTTGGTGGAGGCGGATTGATGGGCAATGGGTCGCGCAAAGAGGGTACTGCGACCGCTGGTGCGAAATACGATTTCAGAACATCAACATTCAAGGCCCAACTCGACAGCTCGGGCCGCCTGAGCTGTCTCGTGGAGAAAAGAGTGCTTCCACCGGTGCAAATCACATTTGCTGGAGAAATGGATCATTTCAAGGTACGTGTTCGAATTGCTATATCGCGTTAATCAATGCAATTGTGAGGGCCGTTGCTAACGAGAAATTCGCTCAGCAACAAGCCAAGATCGGGTTAGCTGTGTCCATCGAGACTGCTCCTGAAGAACTTATGAATGCTGCCCAATCCTCATCAGCCTCCGCACCACCTGTACCGTTCTAGACACCATCCGCATTGTCCTAGGGCTCCCAACAGCTCCCGCCGCCTGTCCTCAGATTCACTCCATCCCACTCTTCTCGAAATTCTCACTGTGTCTTAACAATTCACTGTATCTGGTGAGGTTCTTTGTTCAGTGAAGGCCTCGTTTGCCTACTCCGTCGTGTTGTGCGAGCGTTGTCTACCGTACCATTGAGCGGTGTAGGGTTTAGATTCCGCATTGCGGCCTTGTCACACATATACGACTAAGCAAGCGATAGGTATTCTGATTAGCAGATAGTCGTCACCTCATGTACAAAAGGTCAATTGAGAGAGGGTCCTGAAGAGGGTCCGGACTCATTATGCTCTATGAAATTGCTTACATTCAAGAGGTCTAAGAAGTGGAACTTCGAAAACTTGGTCACCAAGGCAATGAATGTGCATAAACAAAAGGCCAATGTCGAGTAAAAATGGAGTTCAATGCCTGCTTCAATGTCTGCAGTGGGTATCAATGATGGAATTGTTGTACAAAGAAAGTTCAAAATAGTGTTTGATAGGCGAGGATTACTGCCTTGAGTGCCAGTATGTTGAACAAACCGGAGATGTCCTGGCCCACACAGGCTCTCATACATTGCCCATCAAATAAGCTTCAACCAAGGAGGTTATGCTATTCAAGTTTCAAGACATTCAACAGAATTCGAGCCGTGGCTAATTTTCTCAACATTTCAGGCACATACCAAGGTCTGGTGATCGAGTGAAATAAGCTGCATAGGTTACGCATTGCCGACAATGCAGCAAATGGTCATTGAATGCAGTTGAATTACTAATGCTCTCCCGTACAAATCAACTTTGATGGTGCACTTCGTATAATGGGGAAATTGCAGCGTTGACATATTGTGCACATTTGAAAAAAGCGAGAGGAAGGTACGAAGGGTACTCTACTCTACTCTACTTTACTACTGAATACCCTAAGGTAAGTAAGTACCTTAGCTCCAAATAATGGTCGGCTAACTTGTCGCCATTATTATTATCATTATTAGGTATCATTTTGTATCATGTATTATGTGTTATGTATTGTGTATTGTGTATTGTGTATTATCGAGATTATTTGAGGACGGATTTCGAGGTTAGGAATTGGGAGCGTCAGAGTGTGTCCGCCGTCCGGTGAGAAAAATATGGAGAGGTCTCGTGAGCGGTAGTAGATCTTTTGCCGCTCGCTGCTGCGGGTGCGGAGCAGAAGGTGGATACCTGGCGGTGCCGGGTGCTTCAAAATAGCCAATTGAATGGGTACGCTGGTACCTGCCTTTGAAATCACTTCTCTAGGCGCCTGTGCTTACCATGGTTCACCTCGTCATGTGCTACCTTCTCCTCTAAAATTTGCAGGTAAGCCCTTCCAACTCCTGCACCATTGATTCCCTAGCAAAAGTTTGCCCCTGCCAACTGGCAAGTATCATGCTCAAAAGCCAGGCAAACGAGGCAAAATGAAGCCGACTCCTGTGTACAGTGTGCCTGGAGAGAGAGTATCATGTATCACAAAGGTCAAAGAGTACTTTTGATGCCAAGCCAGCCATGACCCAACGATTCTTCGGCCTTTTAACGTGGGTACGATTGGACCAAGATGAGCTAGGCTTGCATAATCCAGTGGGCAATCATGCGACACTTTCGTCATGCAAGATGGCGATCAATCTGCAGGCGAACACCCCAATGTCAAATTGTCAAATATCCGTCAGGCATTATCGTTTCTTTTTTTTTTTTCCTGTTTAATTGCTTTGGATTCATTACATGATACATATCATGATACATATCATAAATATATCCACCTAACCCACAGGACAATGTTATGTCGGTGGTTTAGACTTTGTAGACACAAATAGGGCCCTCGGGCGGCGGATGCATGACATATAGAAAAGTATACTCTCTCTCTGGTAGCCAAAGGATCATTCGACCTACATATCTGCAGCACTACGTATGCTTCAAATTAATAATACGGGAAATAAGGGAAAAAGGGAACCTCATTCTTTCCTCTCTTCCATACATAATCAATACTCAACAACCATCCATGACGAGGTCCCCCTTTCATCCCCAGGCTGGGTCGATTGCCGCACCTTGGGCGCATATGTCAATCATGCCTTTATTATAGCTGCCCATCTTTTCTCCCTTGGTAAATTGGTCTTTTAATAAGTAAGGTACTCCGTACTTTAGGAAATTCAAGTAATCTGAAAGAGTAAGATGAAGAACATCTCAAAAGAGGTCGAGGTCCTACTTCTAACTACTTCTAACTTCTAGCAAGATCAGTCCACGTTGCCCTCGCCTGTTCCTGCGCCAGCTAGAATGCCTCTAGTCCAATGGTGGCCAAGTAACATCGAGTCCAACTCTGTCCATGTGACCAACTGACCACCCAACCGAGAAAAGCCCACTTCCCCTCAAACCTTCTTGACTGCCCATATCATTATTATTGGACATACTCCTGGAAGTTCCCCTGACTTTGAAAGAGCAGCTGTATTTTTGTGGTGCAATGCAATCTTATCCCCTTGCCACAATATCACTTTGTCTACAGTAACATCCTCCTCTCCTGTTCCCAATAGGAAAGAACAAACACACTTTCTCCCCCCCCCCCCCAACCAAACTCCTAAAGGTTCGAGCCACAGCTTCGGTCTATTAGAGCCATCAATCATCCAAACACGGTGACCTGCTTCACTGTGGCTGCTGCCCGTGCCTGCGTAGCCTTCCCCTCTTGTTCTCGCATTCTTGTAGAGATCGCTTAGTTACCAGCTTTCTGGGAAATAATCGCACGGTTCCCGCGCTGGGACGGCTAAGCCTCCGAGTGAGATCTCAATCACCAATTCTAACATTAACACCGCAGCATCCTTCCCTTCTTGAACATAACCAGCTTCATTATCTACCTACCTCCCACTCCTATGGAATCTTTCTTGTAACAACGACATAACAATCAGCCGCGGGGAAGGGAAGTCTATTCGACTTATGTGTCAGGCGACACTCCGCTTTTGCTTTGCTCTCCACAACAACAACAACAACAACACTCGTTCACAACACCAAAGAGTTCTTGTCTTCGAACGAACGTGAAGCCTGAGATTGCATCAACTCCACCAGAGATACCCCAACCCGTTATTCTGCGATATGGTCCTCTCGCCTTGAGCAATTGCAAATAGAGCATACTTTGTTGCGCAGCCACCCCTCCGACCCTCTTAGCGACGGAGAAGAGGCATCCTTACAACCCATACTGAAATACTAAACGCCGCCCAGACTATCCGAGCACATTGACCTTAGGCATCGAATTAGTTGTGATCCACACCCTGTGTAACTCCAGTCGTCTCATCTCAATTTCGTCATCCTCCTCCTTCCACCTGCTACAACACCTCCACCCTCCACCTCCTTAAGTCCGCCCAACACGGACTCATCTACAAATCTTCCGTTGTTCCATCGTCGGCTCGATACCTCGAGTCCACCATACTCTCGATAACCACTAAGAAACGCAGTCATTTTGCCCTGCCGAGATGTCTACGCAAAACCGTCCAGCAGGCTTCACCAGCTTGCGCATGGGAGGTGAGGATGTGCCATGCTTATTACTACACTGTAGCAGAGACTGACGATTTATCCAATATAGAGGTCATACGTGAGAAAGTACAAGATGGCGTGACTGGGGAGACCAAAGAAATGCAGTACACCCAGTGTAAGATCGTGGGAAATGGCTCCTTTGGAGTGGTTTTTCAGACCAAGCTAGCTCCGAATGGAGAGGATGCAGCTATAAAGCGTGTTCTCCAAGACAAGCGCTTCAAGGTAAGCATGGAAATTATGCCATAATAATACTCTCCCCATGCTGATGGAAGCAGAATCGCGAATTGCAGATCATGCGCATCGTCCGCCACCCCAACATTGTAGAACTCAAAGCGTTCTACTACTCGAATGGAGAGCGTGTAAGCAAGAAAGTATTTTATTGAATCGAGAAACTGCTCATGGTACCATGGAAGAAAGTAACTGACGCCTGTCTTAGAAAGAAGAAGTCTACCTCAACCTTGTCCTTGAATTCGTGCCGGAGACCGTGTACCGCGCCTCACGTTTCTTCAACAAGATGAAGACGACTATGCCTATTCTCGAGATCAAGATATACATCTACCAGCTATTTCGCTCCCTTGCGTATATCCACTCCCAGGGCATCTGTCACCGGGATATTAAACCTCAAAACCTTCTACTTGATCCAAATACTGGCGTACTCAAGCTCTGTGATTTCGGTAGCGCCAAAATCTTGGTCGCAAATGAGCCCAACGTCTCATACATCTGCTCTCGCTATTACCGTGCCCCTGAGCTCATCTTTGGTGCTACCAACTACACCACCAAGATTGGTATTCCTCCACTCTGTCAGTGGCAACAACGCTTGCTCACACTTTCGTGCTAGATGTCTGGTCCACTGGCTGCGTCATGGCTGAGTTGATGCTTGGTCAACCTCTGTTCCCGGGAGAGTCTGGCATTGATCAGCTTGTTGAGATCATCAAGGTGCTTGGGACCCCGACCCGCGAGCAGATCCGCACCATGAATCCAAACTACATGGAGCATAAGTTCCCCCAGATCAAGCCTCATCCGTTCAACAAAGTTAGTGAACATGGAATTTTCTTACACGTACTGACCTAATGAGGTTTTTTTCCTTTTCAAACGAAAGCCCAGCTACTGATCTCTACCTAGGTATTCCGCAAAGCGACTCCAGATGCGATTGAGCTGATCTCAGCTCTTCTGGAGTACACCCCTACCAAGCGTCTCTCGGCTATCGAAGCCATGGTTCACCCCTTCTTTGACGAGCTTCGTGCTCCGGATTGTCGATTCCCCGATTCTCGCCATGCCGCTGGTGGTACTAAGGAGATGCCAAAGCTGTTCGATTTCTCACGTCATGGTAGGTCTTGGTTGCCTTGTTGACAGTGTTTCCCTCGTTGACTCGTACTTAGAGCTCTCGATTGCTCCTGAGCAAAATGCGCGTCTCGTCCCGCCCCACGCGCGTAAGGAGCTTCTTTCACGCGGCATTGACCTTGAAAATTTCAGTGCAATGTCGCAGGAGGAAATGAAGGCTCAGCTTGAGTGAAATAAATAGTGGCTACGAATCATGCGTAACGAAGTCACGGTATCAGCGTGTCAGCACTTACCTAGCGTGGCGTTGGCCAAACAGTCGTTCCCGTATGTTCTCGCCGGGTCAGTGATAGCAAGATCACTGACAGTTTGTGTGGACCAAAAGCATGGCATGACTTTATTCAAAACGGCAATGCCTCGATTTTTCATCGACTCACAACTCACTGGCAAAAGCGCGGCATGCATGGAAGAGGGTTCAATTTGTGCAACAGGCGGAAGTTTCCATGTGGTGGATGATCAGCTGGGAATGAGGCCAGGCGCAGGAAGACGATAGGTTCGTGGTGAAAGCTGCATGGGCACTTTCTAAGATGAACACAGCTTCGATGACGCACCTACATAAGTTTCATGATTGCTAGCACCATCAATTATTCAAATAACTGAGGGAACCTTTCCGAGTTTCCCCTGCTGTGCATTTTTGGGTGGTTGAGTCCCATTCTATAAGACCACGGCGATCGCAGGGGGTTTCAATGCCAAGTTCTGACCACAAAATTCTAGCAGCCGGCGGTGTCATTGGACACATACTATTCAAGGTCTACGCGATAGTTGCGGTACTTATATATGCTCCTGAAAGCCGCAGGAGGTAGGTCCCATTTCCTTGTCCTTTCGCCACACGCTCATAAGGTAGTCAGTTATGAATATGGGACTCGTGTGTGAACCTTTTTCGTAACATTTTCAGTAATATTTTCAGGCTTTCATAACAGCATCAAGCAGATACGCGGACGTGTTTCATCTCCTTTTGCCAAACTCACCTCACGATGCAACAACAACAACAACAACAACAACAGCTACTACTACTCCTCCTCCTCCTCCTCCTCCTACTACTACTACTACTACGACTATTACTACTACTATTATTATAAAAAAGTGATTCAACAGAGGGAACATAAAGTATCTCAGCCCTATATTGAAGCGAACGGCCTAAAGTAAGGTAGGGTTTAAAAGCCAGTTGGCGCGCCGAGCGTCTGCCAGCCCGAGCCGACGTAGAAGCATAGCCCATAGCCCATAGCCCATAACCCATGGCCCATTCATGACAATTTTACTTCAACAATCTCCCCATTCCTCAATAAGCATGGCGGACTACGATAAAAGAAACGGCGCATCGCGAGGAGGTTACAACAATAACCGCAAGCGGCGCTATCGAGGCACGACCCCGAACCCATTCGTTGCACCTGCCTGGAGCTGACCTTTGCATGCAGACGATGATGAACACGACCGCCGACCGCAGCGCAGAAGATACGAGGAACCCTTGCATCTCAAAGTGCGGAAGCAACTACTAGGAGTCGCAGAATCTGTATGTTCATCTTGTCATCGATGGCCCAGCCCTTGTCCTTCGAGCTAATGGCATCGTAGCCGCTGAAGAGAACCGATGAAGAGATCAGCAGTATTGCGAAACTTGTCGTAGACAATTTCGACGATGAGGAGATCCGAAGACAATTCTTTGATCTGTCACTACAGATGTGAGATATCATGAAAACAGTCGTCGGCACAAGACTGATGTTGACCCTAGCGTTGTCGAACAACCCTTCAAGATCCCTTTCCTTGCCGCAATAGTTATCGTCATTAATCCACAGAAAGCAGAAGTGGCGCAAGAGACTTTGAGGAGGGCAGCAAAGGCAATGCAGGAATATCTGGAGGCTGGGCATTGGCGTGAAGTCAAGCTGGTCTTGCGGTTTTTGGCCTGCTTGCAGACTCTGCTCGAAGATGATGGAGTGTTTCCTCTATTGGAAGAGCTCTTTTCTAGAGCCGTTGACTTGCAGACTGCATCTGCCGAAGATGTGAGTATTCTGCTAGTAGTGCTAGTGCTACAGTCAAAGCTAATCAGAAACGCTTCAGAGCCTGGGCTTAGAACTGGTCAAGATCATCTTACTTACAATACCCTACATTATGGCCTCGTCTGCAACTGGCTTTGAAGAGCGTGCTTTGGCACTACTGGATAAGACGGATATTATTGCATCTACGCCTCACGCCTTAGAAGCGCTCGTAAATCCGTATCCTGGGAATGATGATGGAGATGCTCAAGAACCACAAAGCGTCATCAATTTGCTGCAAAAGCAACTGCAGGGAGAGGCTGGGCAATCTTGGAAGCTGGCGTGTATCCCCCGTCCTTGGAACGTCACAAAGGAAGAAGATACAACGGATGTATCCGTCACATCAAAGAAGCATGCTTTGCCTGAAATTAACATCCCATCGCCAGTGGCACCAGGTCCACGGCCAATGCTTCCTGAGATATACTTCTCCGTCTATGCGGATCAAGACATCGAGACAGTCCCATCAACGTCCGACGTAGCATCATCCATACTCCGAGATTCCCTAGTTGATACAATCAACATCCTTGACTACAACCGCAATGCAACTGCCAAATTCCTAATCGATCTCGATTGTTACTTCTCTACTGAGACTTTTGTCAAAAGAGCGACACAATTCGACAAGCTACGGAACGTAGAAGAGGGTCACTCGACTTGGAAGCCGGAGGATGTCGCTGTTGATGCTGTGTTTTCCCAACTCCTGCAGCTGCCTATGGCAGAGCACAAGCTGGTCTATTATCATTCTGTTCTTACCGAGGCCTGCAAAATTGCGCCGGCGGCAATTGCACCTAGTCTGGGGCGTGCCATTCGATGGCTGTATAAGAACGTGGATGGGATGGATCTTGAGCTGGTGTATCGTTTCATGGACTGGTTCTCCCATCACCTGAGCAATTTTGGCTTTACTTGGAAATGGACTGAATGGTGAGTTATTCGTAAGTCATGCATTCATCGCTAACAGATGCTCAGGGTCGATGATGTCCAACTGCCTTTGGTACATCCCAAGAAGGCTTTTATGGTGGGAGCACTGGAGAAGGAAATCCGCCTCAGCTTCGCCGCGCGGATCCGAGGAACACTTCCGGAGCCATATCAACCCCTCATTTCAGAAGCCAAGGAAAAGGACACCCCCGATTTCAAATACAATTCTGACCGTAAGTATTCCATTCTCGTTATCTTAAACCTCGTGAAGCTGAATTCCAAAGAAATGCCCTACTGCGAACCTGCCAAAGAGATCCTTCGCCTTCTCCGTGCCAAAGCCCCCGACACGGATCTCCAAACTTCGCTCAGCACCATTGAAGAGACCGCAGGGTCCCTTGGCGTGACTGATCCGCTCGTCCCATCCACAGACGCCTACGTAACGGCAATTTGCTTCCTTGGCAGCAAGTCTCTTTCCCACGTACTCTCGCAGATTGAGCGCTGCAAAGACCGCCTCCTGTCAATTGGGGCCCAAAGCGAACTTGCACGGAGGCAGATTATTACAGCTGTTATGGACTATTGGCACGAAAAGCCAGGGATAGGCGTCAATGTGGTGGACAAGCTACTAAACTACACCATACTTACCCCGGTTAGTGTAGTCCTGTGGGCCTTGAGCGATCAGCTAGGGAAAGGCGAAGGGCTTATCCTAAGCCATGTATTCGAGATGGTGAGCAGCACGGTGGCGAAAGTTACCAACCGAGTACGTCAGATCGTGGTCGCCCGCAATCAGCCTGGCCTTCCGGGTGATCAGGTTGCTATCTTAGACGAGACTTTAAGCAAGGAGAGGGACGAGATGGGGAAGCTTTTCGCTGTCATCGAAGATGGCTTGGTTGGCGTTGCTGGTGGCAGCGTGGATGACATGGCTGAGAGCGCGGATCAAGATTCGAAAGGGGAGGCGATGTTGAGAGGTTGGGGAGGGCGGTGGTTGAGGGTGTTTCGGCGGAAGATGGCTGTCGAAGAGGCATGGGTGCAGGAGATGATGAGCTCTGCAGTGCAAGGCATCGACGCTCCTGGGATGGAGATGGGAGTGGAGCAGAACGGCAACGGTGAGGCAGTTGGCAATGGAGCTGGAGAAGAGATGAAGGAAAACGAGGCGCTCGATGAGATTTTGTGAGGCTTCTATCTCCTCGTGTTGGGAATCATATTAAGCTGCGTGGGCTGGATTCCCAAGCGTAAGGAGCAGTCAAGTTTTGGGTGTGATAGTAGGCTCACACTGGCATTGTATAATATCGAGGATCGATAGGGATGTTAAATCAAGCACGTATGATGACTGCTCCATCTAAACATGAAATTAGGTATACAAATGTTGCCACTGCATAAGCTGAATACGACATGATTCGCGAATCGACACGGAAGCAACTTCGAAACAGCCCCAAAAAAATTCAGTCTCCCATCCACATATATTTACAGACCCCAGCTGCCAGACGCTCCTCGGTTCCACATAATTTCTGTTCGCGGAGCGAGTCCTGGGGACCGGTAATTTGCCTTTGGTGGTATTCACAAAAGCCCAAAGCTTGTCAATTGGGCCGCAGCGTTGGGGCTTCTCTTGGCCTTCGTACTACTCCCGCCTATGCGTATATCCAAAAGAAGTGTCCCCAACTTCTGCTGTTGCTTGATTTTTCATGATAATGTTGAAAGCAGCATTGGTTTCACATGACCTTTTTCTGCAATCTCCTGGACTCTTGCCCGTAGTCCCTGTCATCGTCTCCCTCGACTTCTTTCTGAAGCTTCTCCATCTCTTTCGTTTGCCGATCCCATTCTACCTTGCTCATCTTCGATTCTCGACTGAATAATTCGTCGTTCGGTTGTCTGTAGCTACCACCCAATCTGTCCCACAGCGTGGTGAATTGCCCATAATTGTAATTGAAGTACAGGTGGTGCATTGTGTGACATGCAGCGCCGTTGACCAAGTAGGAGTTAGCTACGTATTCGCCGTCGTCTGTGACAATCAATTAGCAAAATGCGATGTCCAATGGAAGGATAGAAGGGTTTACGAATGAAGATAGTCCAGAAGTTGATGAAGGCGAAGAGGGCAACATAGGCGAACTTCTGGAGCGGAAAGATGAATGGAAAGACGTGGTATGGTACACTCTGAGCGAAGCCATCCATGGGGTGGAAGGCGTGGCTGGCGTAAGGTGTAGGCATAATCCACTTGTGATGTGGTTTGTGCAACGTCTTGTAAATCTTGGGATGATGCAAACCCCTATGGATCCAGTAGATGAACAGATCGGTGAAGGCAATGAACAATGGAAATTGAAGAAAATTGTAAAGAGCAAATGGAGCATCTGACGGGGCGTCGTAGAGTTTTCCATAGCCACGAACTTCAAGCAGGAAGAAAGGCGCGGTGAAAATTGCGATAAACGGCATTGAGATCATGGTTTGGCGAATTTCAAGCCTGACTTGGTTTTTGAGATACTTTGGGTGGGTGAAGGTGGCGTGATCGAAGATGAAGATGTATGAGAGGGAGGCAAAGACGAAGTAGAGTACCAGACCGAAAAGCCTAGAGGAGATGTCAGGGAGCCTTGCAGGTTATGACTCGAACAGGACGAAGCGGCGTACCATGTGATTAAGTAAAGGGTGCAGAATTGCCTCCATATATTGTCTCGCGGCCACTCGCTCATATATGCGTATCGAGATGGGGCGAGCTGGAAGAACTGGGTGGACGAGTGTATGGCTGTGGGCAGCTCACGCATACTGGAGGAGGTTGTAGTAGCATCTTTGACGGCATTCTTTGGATAATTCAAGGTAGATGTTGGGTAGACGGTGGACCAGAAACGGTCAAAGAGGAAGGTATCGGAAACTTGGAGGACGATATCCATGGGTTGATGGAAAAGAAGAAAGACGACAAGAACTTGGAGCTGTACTTGTTGACAAAATTATGGTTCAGGGCCGGAGATGAGAATTTGAAAAGGAATTCAGGGTCTTCAGCTTTGTCAGCACATGAACCAATCAGCGTACAAGTAATGCCCGTTGTTCATCGGATGTTTGAATTACCGGTCACCTCACCACCTGTTGATTCTTGGCAATATGCCAATGAATGGCATTGCCATTAGGTACTCTATATATTCAGATCTATGTCTCGCATAAATTGTCTTCTTCCAATTCAATCATACTGTCAATACTACATACTGCAATACATGATACATCATGATACATGATACATGATACATGATACATGAAAACATTGAATATGAATATGGATGGAGAATCACTTGTGCCCCTTCTGACGCCTTCATGCTTGCACTCTTGCCTCAGTACCTCTCATCTTACTCCGTTGCGCTTCAGTCTTTCACTTTTGAAACCTTTGCTGTCACTAGATAGAGGCTTGATGCGACGGTCCTTGCCACGGCCCTTGATCCCCTTGTTACTGTTCTTGTACAGCGTAGAGAAGTACTCCCACAGCTCTCTGTCTGATTCCGAGACATCGTCTTCTATATCAATCGATGCAAATCTTAGCGTAAGGATGCGTAGCGTGTCAGCATGGAATTTGTTCTGATGAGACTACTTGTCTGTTAGTTGCGAAGCATGATCCATGTGGCTGATCGGGCATACCTTCAGATTTCCCAACTGTGTAAACCTCTTCGCGCAGCCTTCAAGCCTACAGCTGTAGGGCTTGACTCGTTCATGTACTATCCTATGCGCCTGGACATTGCCACGCTGGGCAAATCTTCTGCCGCAAAGATCACAAGAGTACGGACGCTCCCCAGTGTGACGGCGTTCATGAGTCTGCCACGGGTCAGCTTGTACCCCGGTGATGACATTGGCATAGCGAAGAGACCTTTAGGTTTCCTAGTTGCGAAAAGCGTTGTCCACACGTCATTTCTTTGCAGATCTACATCAGACTCGTTGTTAGCACGTCTGATTTTCAAGTGGCCCTGGATGGCCTTACGTATGGTTTATGCCCAGTATGTGCTCGCATATGAATCTCAAGGTGGGTCTTTTGGGTAAAGACTTTAGCACATGACGGAATCCTGCAAGGGTACCTCCTTTTGGACTTGGTTTCGATCGGAATGCCGCACTTCACTGCGGACGAGCCCGAATCGCTACTGGAATCTCGAGCATTGTGATCATGAAGCCTTGGTGCGTGGATCTTATACGCTGGCAATGTTGCCTTCGTCTGTATAGCTCGCATGAGAGTATCGATATCCGTGCCAGTGTCTTTCTGGTTTGGATAGACCAGAAGCTTTCCTCCTCGCAACTGCTCACAGTAAAGGTCGTCACCATCCGGTCTCTGAGATACACTCTCGATCTTGATCGGTGGGCTGTTTGGAGTATCTCTGCCAAGTGCTACCGGTTGCACTTCTTCACCGTGAAGTCCGTCCTCCATGTAAGCAAGATCTTGGTGGCCAAATATTTCCTGTGGAGATGCAATTGTGCCATATTCTTCACTACTGCACCCACTAGTGTCAAATCCCAAACCAAAATTCAGGTTCATGGGATCAAAGAATATTGGCTGATGACCGGTTGGATTCGGGAACAAAGACAGGTTCAAATCCACCTCAGACAAGGACATGGTGCCTTGAGGCAGATGCGTCAGCCGCCGAGGAATTGGTATTGCCATGAACCCTGGATCTGCTTAGAATAGGGTTCACTGGTTTCCACGTCAAGCGTGGAAGTTCACTGCTTTAAAACAAAGGTGTAAGATGAGCGGGCGAAGCAGGACGTTGCTCCAACCATCAGTGGTATGGAGTCACGCGGTGAAAGGTTTTTGAGGATATGGTGAGAAGTTGAATGGCGTGATGGTGAAAGAATGATGGGAATTGGCAGCATGGATAGGACCGCTGGAAGTGAAGCAATGAAGAAAAGAATTAACGAAGCGTGAGGGAAGTGGTGTTGCGTGTGGGTTAAAAGTTAAAAGAGAAGGGAAGATGTCATTTCCCCAAAGGCTTAGGCCGTTATAGATATGCAGCCACATGTTTGGCACTCGAGTAGGATGCGGAACATGAGGTCAGAGTAAGATAGCAATTGAGTGGCTAAGCTCTTAGGGGATATAGAGAAGGTCGAGCAAGGACGTGTGTCCGTGTCAGGAACAATATTCCGGAAGCCATGATTGGAGATAGTGTCATTTATGTCATTTATGTCATTTATGTCATTTTTGAAATATCAGATGAGCAGGATCAGACGAAGAAACGTGAAAATGTGAAAATGTGAAAAAATGTGAAAAAGTTGCGTCTGGTTTTGCGGGAGGGAGGGAGAGTAAGAGTGAGAGTAAAAGAGTTAAGAGTTAGAGTCAAAAGTCAAAAAGTCAGAAAGTCAGAATCCAAAATCCAAAAGTCTTGAATTCTAGTCTTGCATAATCGCATTCTTGAATAGAGTAATAAAGGGTAATCAAAATAATAATAATGAATCCTGCTGGCTTCCAAGCCTTCCAATAGAGATAAGGATACGGAGTAGATCAATGGACATGCGAGATGCTCGGCTTCTCCTCGGCTTCTCCTCCATCATGAAATATAAAAAAACCCCAATTTGCTGCTTCTCCTCGGCTCATGAATATGAAAAACCCCATTTGCTGAAGCACCACGAGATATGGGGAAATGTTTTGCAGGCTAATAGAGGTGCAAGAGTGGGGTGTAGAATCAATGTTGCTGGCCCAAGACCAATTCGGCAGATGATGGACCAAGTAGCGGCGGGGTTCTTTCCTGACTTCCCTTATCTACAATCTATTCATGTTGCTCTTGCGTAAAGTAAGAGTACACCGGTAGATCGCAAAGGCGATATCCTACCCTCAAAGTATTGCGTCAGTGTCAGTATCAGTGCCAACTGCCAAGACGTCAAGGGAGGTGGTGACCACAGGTGCATGGAGACCGTTCAAAGTTTCAAGGCAAGAGGCCGGGGGTGTTCGCTAAAAAAAAACAGATCAGATAGGAATAACCGAGTTCCTACGGAATGACTTATCGCCATTATTACTTCATTCTTACGAGCGTGGTCTCGGGGAAAATAATACTCCCGAGACCAGACCAGTCTTTCGTGGACTAGAAACAAGCACCTTCTTACTATCATACTGCCGTATGTACTACCTTAAAACAAAGCCCTACTACATTACGGAGCGAGCGGAGGTCTGCACGTAAAGTCCTGAACGCCAAGACTCATATCGGATGACGCCTACATACAAAGCTGGGGCTGTCTTCCGAAAGTAGGGTTAGGGCTTTGTTCAGGAAAGTGCCTTAGCGGATTGGCATCGGCAAAAGCAGACAGACTAGCGAGACTAGGTCAGCCGACTTCCGAGGATTGGGGGAAGCTGTCAAGATGACAACCACCGCGTCTATGAGCTGCACACCAATCATCCACCTCATCCCAAAACTTCGAGCGACAACCCTCCCTGCGCGCCCGTAGATATGGGCTACATTCTCTACTCCCTCACCTTGTCTTCCTTTATCCTTGCCACTGGTAACTTCCATCAAGCCCTACCACATTAATATGTCGGCTAACCTCCTTCCAGCTCTCTACCTTACTCGAAACCGATGGAACCACCTCGTACCGATTCCTAATTACATCTACACTCGCCTTCCTTCCTCCTTTGCAAATGATATCGAATCCGGCTTCACTTCCACTGATTTTGATCTTTCCACCAATGTCGCGGCAGGCGACTCTCGCGCCGGACTTGACCAGCAGGCAAAGCGGGAAGTGCAGAAGCTTATGAAGAGCAGGAGGGTGGGCTTTGATGAGGCAAGAAGGATGTACACTGAGGCGAGATTCGCCAGGAACAACATTGGGCCAGATGGGTTGCCGAGAGACCCAAAGTTTGTCTCTTTTTCATAACTCTTTTGGGGCTTTGGTAGCACCGGATGGCAGCGGACCGGTCAAAATCAGATTTCTTGCGCTGTGACCGCCAACCTTGTCCAATTTGGCTATGATTGCATCTAGCGATTCGGCGTTGACAAGTTGAGCGCTGTGGGAATTCGCAAGCATCCTTACGAGTGAACCCCTCAAAATGCGCTATGGGGATAATGTAGCAGCCTTCTGGTGAATGTCGTTGTGTATGGTGGAGGTTCCTTCAGCGATTTAGCGTCAGTTTGCATGGGGAACGAAACCTCTTCAGCCACGGGATTCGGGACTGCCAGGAGTGTGATGAACAGTATAAGAACAATCGCGGAATTGAAACCGGGTTTAGGGGCGGGTCACATTGATCAAGTCGATCGAATGCAAAATTAATATATTGGCCATTCTTTGCCATTCTTTTACGTCCTGTCGTTGTCGAAATGATATGGTCTACAGCCTCAGTGCAATTTTATGTCCGAAGCTGGTGAGAACTGTCCGAAGACTTGCGAAATGTTTGGCTATCCTTCCCTCATACTGATAATCGTCGCTGATTTGCTTGTCACTGAATGTGCCGGCTAAGCCTCACGTATTCACTCACCTCGTTCGTTAAGAAGACGGGCTTCTTACGATCTTCATATCGTGACGGTAGCTAATCCTTTCTATCGGGTCCTTCCCTTTCTCATTGTACTATTGCTACGATGCTCCTCCAATCATTCTCTACTACCTAGCTCTTCCAAACCCTGGCTGTTGAAATCCAGGGGGCATTCCGGGTGGAGGTCCAAATCCTGGAGGTGGTGGAGCACCCGATGGGGGAAAGCCTTGCTGCTGAGGAGGATTGAAACCTGGAGGCAGAAAACCTTGGGGACCGCCATATCCAGCCTGAGAAGGTGGCGGCCGCGCAGGCAACCCTGATGGAGGTGCAGGTAGAGGCTGCGAAGGAGGTGCGGGGCGCTGCTGCTGCGGTGGAGGTACATGTTGATAATTTCCATTTGACATGACTGCGCGGCCATTCATGAATCCTCCGATACTGCCTGGACGTCCCCCATCACCGTCGATCATTGCGGCAGGAGCATTGGGTGCACCTCCCGAAAAGAGACCTGCTGGTAACGGTTGAGTTGTTGGTTGAACGTTGTGTTTCCTTGCCTGAGCTGCCAGCATTCTCTCGGCTTGATCACCGTGACGTTCGCCCTTTCCATCCTTCTTGTATGCATATTGGACGGATATCTCTTTGTTCATGAGGTACTGGCCGTTCATGTTGGCGATGGCTTCATCCGAAGCTTCGAAGTTTGAGAAAGATATGAAACCGTAGCCTTTGGAAAGATTGGCGTCATCTCGGGCGACCTATTAACGATTAGCGTGCCCCAATAAGAGGCTCGGTAATGGAATGTCGTACCTTTGGAGCAGATATCAGACTGCCAAACCGGCCAAATGTGTCATACAACGTCTGTTCCGTGACCATGGGATCCAGGTTGCCAACGAATAACTCTGCTCCAACTTCCACAGTCTTTTGTTTGTCCGCTGAAGCTTTGTTGACCCTTATTGGCTTACCGTAGAGCCTGACTTGGTTCATGATTCTTGCTGCATACTCGGCATCTTCCTCGCTGATAAACTCCACAAAGCCATATCCCTGATGAGTCTGGGTGACTCGGTCCTTCGGTAGATGTACATTGACTATCCGGCCAGCTTGTAGCATCAACTCCCAAACCAGGCTATCCGATACTCGTTCATCTAGATTCCCAATGTATACCGTAGCTTCCTTGTCTTGCTCCCTGGGCTAAGTGTCAGTCGCGCAAATCACCGTGAGAGTCGTACCATACCAGTGTCTTGCACCAGACATGCTGGCGACTTCTAAATACTTCGAAGCTTAGCAAGCTGACGCTTCGAATTGTACGAATAATAGTTAGACCAAAGCGCCGAGCGGTCGAAAGTATTGCCCGTATTTAAACTTTTAGTCTAGGTATGTATCCTATCTCTAGCGTGTTTTCGGGACAATTTGCCAATTATTAATTTCTTCCGATCTCAAACACTCAAGATAATCCAGAGTCAAGCAACGACCGTTCGCACAGTATAAACAGTACGCTTCTGCAACAATGTGGCAGCCTTCTGAGGAGACAAAGGTATGCACTCATCTTGTCACATACGGCAAGTAATGTAGATTACCCATTAATAAAAATAGGAGAGGATCACTAAGATCGTTGACATCTCCAGAGTCGCCATCCATTAGTACAGCTTCATTCTCTTCTTGAGGGTTCTCTTCCAAGCTAACAAAACTTAGTGGATATCTTCCGTTGATCTTGTATCTTGGTGCGACCTGAATTAGGCACGAAACATGGAAGCAAATGCTAATTTTTGGCAGGCTACACCATGAGTTCTCCTAAGCCAACGCTCATAAGGTGAGCATCGCAAGCACACATCTACCAGAGAAGAATCTCAAATGGGAGCAGACTTATATCCCCCTTGGCCGAGTAGCTTGATACAAAAGAAAAGGACCGGTAACGCAGAGACCATAGTCCCCGGTGCATGAATATCTAGGGAAACGGCTATTGAAGGAAACGCAGTCGATGGAAAGCCTTTTTGGCCGCGTGCATTGTGTCCTGCGATCAAACAAATGGCGGGGTGCAAATAAAAATAGGCAATTCACTTTAAGGTTTCTTCTCCGTGTCGAGCTTTTGTAAATAGATCATCTTTCTCTTCAATCATACGAGCCTGAATCCTGCCTCCACCAAGCCATGAGTAGCCAAAATAGTCAGCTCCCTCAAGGGCTCATAGAAGCATTCGCGGGCTTTGTGGCAGGAATTGCTTCGGTACGATGTTGTCATGAAGTCCAATGTCTGCCCTAACGTGTCAGACTTTAGTTGCTCACCCTCTAGATGTGATCAAAACACGTCTACAAGGTAAAAATAAGCGTATTCTCCTACCACGTACTGATACTGAGAGGTGATAATTTTGGCCAGTTGATCGAGAGTCTCCTTCACAATTCGGGGGCTCACTGCGACTGGTACAAAGGATTGTCCGTAACGAGGGGACCATTAGCGCCCTCTACCGAGGCTTCACGCCTAATCTCGCTGGCAATTCATTGAGCTGGGCCTTGTACTTTGTGTGCTATGACAGTATCAAACATGGGTTTCGATCACATCGAGGACTCGAGAACGGTGGACTATCGTACTACGATTTCTTCATCGCGTCCGGTTCTGCAGGTAAACCTTCTTCTTTATAAGTACTTGCCGCCATGATCTGACCTTTGATCCAGGGGTGCTAACAGCTGTTGCGACGAACCCGATCTGGGTGATCAAAACACGGATGTTGTCCACATCTGGCAGCCACCCGGGAGCCTACAAGTCCATGCTTGACGGCACGCGACAACTATACAGATCAGAAGGTCTGCTAGGATTCTACCGTGGCTTGGTCCCCTCACTATTGGGCGTCTCGCACGGGGCTCTACAGTTCATGGCGTACGAACAGCTCAAGATCTACAGAGGTCACAGCTTTGACCGGGGGCAGAAGGATCTGGGGGCGGCAGACTTTTTAGTGCTCAGTGGGCTCGCAAAGATATTGGCGGGAAGCACAACATATCCGTATCAGGTTGTACGTGCACGGCTGCAGATGTACGATGCAGACAGCACATACCGAAGTGCGAGGGATGCTGTTGCCCAGGTGTGGAGGAAAGAAGGGTTGGCAGGTTTCTACAAAGGGCTGGGGCCGAACCTTCTCAGGGTGATGCCTAGTACTTGGGTGACCTTCCTGGTGTACGAGAAAACCAAAGTGTTGCTTCCGCGGACGTTGGATCAGAGAATCCAAATATGATACCTGCCTATCACGAAAGCTCTGATTCAACAGGCAATTTTGCATAAGGAGTCTCTCCCTCTCCCTCTCCCTCTCCCTCTCCCTCTCCCTCTCCCTCTCCCTCTCCCTCTCCCTCTCCCTCTCCCTCCCTCTATCTCCCTCTATCTCCCTCTCTCTCCCTCTCTCTCCCTCTCTCTCTCCACCTCCCTCCCTCTCTCTCTCCCCCTCTCTCTCCACACCAATATAGAAGCATGAATACCTTAACTCTGCACTTAACATGTACTTGCCAGTCATTGCTCCTCGGGGCAGATGGTGGTAGCGGGATGGAAAGGTTAGTGGATATGGTGGGATGAGTGGATAATAGATTAATAGCCGATTATGCATGCTTGGATCGAGACCGAGACCCGTCGTTTGATCAAGGGTTAAATTAGGGCCCGTTCATTTTAGATCCCGAGCTGCATGGCACTTTCCAGCGGCGCTAAATTTTTGAGTGTGGTGTCTCCGCCCTGGTGCGCCGAGTAGTTCCTCCTTCTGTGTCGCTTGCTCCACCACCTCTCTTCTACTCTTCCTCTCTTCCCATTCTCTGCACCTTTTGCTCCCTCCCGACTTCCCCCCTTGTCTGGACGCTTCAAACTCCTTGCTCTGATTATCTCTCATCGCTTCACTTGCCATACGTCACCAATCCTTAATACCCATACCTCTATTCCAGCTTGACCCGTGTAATTTGGCTTTCGTCACACGGTTCAGCTACTCTCTCCCTACCTCCTCCCTGTCTTGCTCAAATTGAGCTGGCAGCTTGGGCTAACAGCGTATCGGGAAATTGTCCGATTGCCAACACCATTCAAGCACCTACGCGCCCTCTACAGGCATCGAGAAGCCGACGCCGTCCTGTCCGTGCGCTCCACTTGCGGCTTTTTCCTGCCCTCGCAAGTATACCATAACTTCCGATCCCTGGAGCAGCACTATCGTCCTCCCCCAAATTGCACGTCTGAATTGTCGCAAGATCTGCCAGCTGCCGTCGCCAAGATCACGCTTGGAGTGAATCTTGATCAACATGTACAACTCGCATCGTGGGACCATGGGGCAGCCACCCGCCAACAACAGTAACAATCGTTTGTCAGACCTGTTTGATCAGATCCGAAGGGAGTTTGATGTCCATGCACAGGACAGAGCTGGTGAACATGATCAAAGTAGTACGTTTGTCGCGTTTTCCTGAGTTGTTCACGAGGGCGTATCCATTGCCTAAACCTGCAAATTTCACCACCGCTTCATTGCTATGAAAGATGCAAGAGATTCTCAAAATCTTCTGCTCTTTCTGAATGCCCGCTCATCGGTAGCCCACATGATCCAGAAGAAGCACGAGAGCACGAACAGGGCAAGCATTTTCGAAGAGAAGGCTGACACAAGCGGAAAATCTAGTGGCGGCTCAGATGCAAGAGATGGAGATGGTTAGACAGAAGGTGTACGAATTAGAGCGTAATCAGATGCAGATCAAGCAAAGGTACGCCGTCGCGCTAGTGGCATGAATGACACTTTGATTGCTAAAGCTTTAAACCAGATACGATGAAGACATTGCCCGTCTACGTCACGAGATTGAAGCTCGCGGAGGCCCTCCTTCGCATGTAGGCGTCAGTGGACTACCGCCTCACGGTGGAGTTTCACAGCCTGCGCCTCCAGCAATTGGCCACGGTCCAAGCAACTTGTTTGGTGGCATCATGGCAAACCCTCCGGGGCAAGGTAACCCTGGCCTGGTGCCACCCTCGCAGGATCAGCACCAGCAGCACCAGCAGCAAGGTCCACCTCCCCACCAGATGCCTCAACCTCAGCAAGGATTGCAGTCTGGTCCTTACCAAGGAAATTATCCTCAACCACCAGTAGTGAATGGTAAGACACAGGCTTTTATGGAACAGGATAGGCGTTGCTATGCGCATCCAATGCTGATGCATGTATACAGGTTACGGATCGCAAGCGCAGATCGCGTCTCCAGGTCCTGGCAAGCCACGTAACAACCGCGGCCCTTTGGGCCATACGAGTACCCCGCAGCAGTCTCAACCTATGTCTTATCCGGGAGCTTCCCCTCAAATGGGAAGACCAAGCCCTCCTCCGCCATTTCACAACGTTGGCAACATGCTTGCAGACCTGGATCCTGATCAGGTGCGGTCGGATCAGAAACGTGAAGGGGCCGAATGGTTCGCAATCTTCAACCCCAATGTGCGACGGGTCTTGGACGTCGAACTCATTCACACTATTCTCCATGAGAGTGTTGTCTGCTGTGTACGTTTCAGCCGCGATGGAAGATACGTGGCCACTGGCTGCAATCGCTCGGCGCAGATCTTCGAGGTCTCGACTGGCAACCAGGTTACTAAACTTCAGGATGATTCGGTTGACAAGGACGGCGACTTGTACATTCGAAGCGTATGCTTCAGTCCTGACGGATTGTATCTCGCAACCGGTGCAGAAGACAAGCAGATTAGAGTGGGTCTCCTAGTGCCTTGTGTTGATGTCAAAGATCTGACTAACCATCTGTCCAAAGGTTTGGGATATTCAAAGTCGTACTATCAAGACCACCTTTGCGGGCCACGAGCAAGACATTTACTCTCTAGACTTTGCCAGCAACGGCAGAAACATTGCTTCTGGAAGTGGCGATCATTCAGTCCGCGTCTGGGATATCGAGTACAACCGCGAGATCCTCAATCTTATGATCGAAGATGGCGTGACAACTGTAGCAATCTCTCCTTCAGGCGAGTATGTCGCAGCGGGCTCACTTGACAAGAGCGTTAGAGTCTGGGACGTACGCACTGGAACTATTATTGCCAGACTCGATGGTATGGATGGCCACAAAGATAGTGTTTACTCTGTTGCGTTTGGACCAGATGGCGAGACCTTAGTTAGTGGCAGTCTGGACAAGACCATCAAGATGTGGCAACTTTCTCCTGACAATAGAGGAGGCATGATGGGAGGCGGAATGATAAGAGGTGGGAGGCTGGTGAGGACCTTCGAAGGTCATAAAGTAAGTGATGCCCTCCGCTCTCGCAAACGATTGAAGGCGGCTCCTAACACAAAACTCTCAGGACTTTGTTCTCAGTGTAGCACTTACTCCAGACGGCGAGTGGGTACTGAGCGGTTCAAAGGACAGAGGGGTTCAATTCTGGAACCCACGCACTGGCGAAACGCAATTGATGCTTCAGGGTCACAAGAACTCAGGTATGGTGTTTTTGCTTGGCAAAGTACGACTTCTGCTAATAATCGTCCACTACCTAGTCATCTCCGTCGCTCCAAGTCCTCAAGGTGATTTATTTGCAACAGGTAGTGGAGATATGCGTGCTAGGATTTGGAAGTAAGTTGCCCGTGCATCACATCTTCATATTGCACCAGCGTACTGATTTCAAACTACTATAGATATGGACCTTACCGGGGCACTTAGACATTTGTCAAGAAAGGGGCCGGTGTTAGATGGACGGGGTGGACTGTACTTGCAAAATTATACGATCATTTTCTCAGCAGATGTCAATGGAGGCTGTCTTTGTTAGATACCAGGATTAGGTGGATTATCCAATGGATTAATTTTCCAGTATTCTTAGTGTTGCGAAACCCTGCCCTGTTGACTCCTGGCCTTCCGAAAAGCATTTTCGGAACGTGCCTCACAGTTGTTGAAACAAAGCGAGTGACTGAAGCTCGCCTTTTGCCTGCCAACATGTCCAGCTGATGCATGCATGGCGTTCTCCGAGCAGGTAAAGGACATTTGGGCCATCTAATGCTTTCTTTACTTACGGAGCCAATCTGCCTACTTGAGCCCAAGCGCGGTTGGCGCGCTCCTAATTCCAACCGAGCTTTTTCCCACAAAGTCGTTAGATTTGAACTTGATATGTAATGTATGATTGAATTACATGTCAAGATGGCCGAACATCTGCAATCAAACGTCTCTCAGGACCTCGTCTGGGAGATATGCCGTATGTTTAGGGGCGCCATCACGATGTATGGCCTCAAGTGCTAATGAATCAATGCCAGGCCCGAACAACGCCTTCTTGGTGAAGCGCAAAAGCGGTGGGGGTTCCCAATTCTCGAGAGATCCTCTCAATTTGATGAACAAACACTCTAGGAAGGTAGGCTGCAATTACCACACTCATTTATTCAGCGACTGACGATACCCCTAGTATGCCGGCTTCGTCAATAACAAGGTACGCAACCAGAAGTTCTCTTGCGCCGGAATACGAATGCCGGCATCGCTCTGAGGATGCAAGCTGATTGCTCTCCTTGGAATAGGCAGTTGGCGTTCATCCGGCAGAGAAAGCCGGCGTGACGCTGGTTACGAAGAAGACAAAGCATCTGAATCGACCGGCGGCCAACAAGAACGAGGTCTCGTGGAGTGGGCAGAAGTCGGGGCCGAAGTCAGTCACGGTTTAATCATCCCGAAGTTTGGTGTTCAGATATGCTGACCAACTGGCAGAATATACAAAGGTATCGTCAACTACACAGCGAAGCAAGGTTACCGAGCAGATCTTCGTCAAGAAGCCGTTGCTCGTGCCAGTGCTATCCGCCAATCACAGAAACCAAAGAAGGAAGATCCTGAACCGAAACTTCGCGGCTCAAAAGCAAAGAAGGCGGAAGAGAAGGCCACATGATGAGGCGCGAAGGGACATGTGATAGGGCTCTGTCAGGCTGCAACAATGGGAGGCAGTAACGAGCTTGATCTGAGCCTACATGCAATAAAATATCGTGTCAATCCAGTTCTTGCGACTGCTCTGCTTTGGATGAGAGGTATGCTGAGCGCCGGAAAGATGAAATTGTGGTAAAGACATCGTAGCTCCCCACCAAAGTACCAGTGCACCCAAGAGTCTTTGCTCAAATAAATGCAATGAGATAACGCCAGAGCCGTGAAAGCTACGCACCGTAAAGAAAACTCCGTAGCATGGAAAAGCAGATATCGAAGGATTTCACTTGGAGTCAAAGCGCGTTACGAGTAATCTCGGCGATTTATCATTTTAGACCCCGCCAAAAAAACGTCCAGCCTTTTAAACCCTGGTGGGGTTCTCGGACTGACCGACAAAACCTCTTTCTCAACTCACCAAATATCAAGCTACTTGCACTCGCTTCAAAAATTGCAGGTATCGAAGCCATTCACCTTCTGTCCGAGTCCTCAAGTCACTGACGGACAATTGCAGAACACCTTACTCAGTCAAAATGGTCAAAGCAGGTAGGCATTGCACTTAGCACAACGTTGGGGCCCCCTTTTCTGACAGCTGTCCAGTCGTTCTTGGAGCCTCTGGTGGCATTGGCCAGGTACGGAGCCCTTTGCTGAAACGATCAAAGCAACTAGATCAGTGCTGACATTGCTTTACCTAGCCCCTCTCCCTACTCTTGAAGGCCAGCCCGTTGGTTGATGAGCTCTCACTCTACGATGTCGTCAATACTCCCGGTGTCACGGCCGATCTCTCTCACATCTCCTCAATAGCTGTATGTGCCTCGAAAGTCATTTAAGGTCTGGTAGCTAAGAGAAATCAGAAAATCACCGGCTATCTACCTGCTGATGATGGCTTGGAGAAGGCCTTGACTGGAGCAGACGTCGTACTTATCCCTGCTGGCATTCCCAGTCCGTAGTACGAGCTTCAAGCCATCTCCAAGAACTGACGGAGAAATAGGAAAGCCTGGCATGACCCGTGACGATCTTTTCAAGATCAATGCCGGCATCGTTCGCGACCTCGTCAAAGGCATTGCAGAGTACAGCCCAAAGGCCTTCATTTTGGTCATCTCTAACCCAGTCAACTCTACCGTTCCCATCGCTGCAGAAGTCATGAAGCAGGCCGGCAAATTTGACCCCAAGCGTCTGTTTGGTGTCACCACTCTGGATGTAGTCCGCGCGGAGACTTTTGTTCAGGACATTACTGGCGAGAAAGACCCTTCCAAGACCATCATCCCTGTCATTGGTGGTCACTCTGGCGAGACAATCGTACCTCTTTTCAGTCTCGCAAAGCCTGCAGTCAAGATTCCGGCGGAGAAGCTGGCGCCTTTGATCAAGCGTTCGTCACCAGTCTCCTCAACCTCCTGAAGGTGGCGATCCTACTAAATACGGATTAGGTGTCCAATTCGGCGGAGACGAGGTCGTCGAGGCCAAAGGGGGCGCAGGATCCGCAACTCTCTCCATGGCATACGCCGGTTTCCGGTAAGGACGTTCATGGTCCCTCATTTGACGCATGACTTGCTTAATTCTCTTAATCTAGCTTTGCGGAGAAGGTGATCAAGGCTGCCAAAGGCGAGAAAGGAATTGTTGAGCCGACATTCGTCTACCTACCAGGTATCACTGGCGGCGATTCAATCGCCAAAGAAACCGGCGTTGATTACTTCTCTGTGCCTGTCGAGCTCGGTGTACGTCTGCAACGAACTCTTCCCCTAATTGCTGTGTGTTAATTGTACAGTAGCCCTCTGGAGCGGAGAAGGCCACCAACATCCTCCCAGAAGTAAATGATGAGGAGAAGAAGCTTCTCGAGGCTTGCAAAACCGGATTGAAAGGCAGCATCGAGAAGGGTGTCGAGTTTGTGCACAACCCACCGCCAAAGTGATTCACCCATTGTGGAGGCTTCTCGTTTGTCTCAACTTCTTTACCTTCTTTGATCCTTCAATTCATTCGTCCCACATTCATGATCCTTCGAGTGGCTACCCCCAAAAGCACTGTAGCTAGCAAATTTTAGCTAAGACCATCTCACTGATCGAAGCAATTCCAAGTAGGCTATGAGATCGTGTCTCAAGCGATTGCACAGGCATCAACGGACAGCAGGGTTGCATTTCTTAGCTTCTGGGGGTTTGCAACATCAAGGCATAGACCACAAGAAAGGCTTCTAGACATGAAAAAGATTCGCAGACATCTTTCCCCACGCTTATCAATTGCTTTTTGTCGTCGTCGGAAGCAGACCATCACGCCATCCATGCCGCTAAATATCAATGCAAAGCAATGCAAATGATCGGTGTCAAGATTTAGCAGTGACAGTCTTGATCTGAAAGGTTGCAGCTGGGAGTTCCGAAGTCTCTGCTTGCACCGTCGCGTTGATCCCCATGCTTGCCAATCCCCCTCGTATGACGCCACAGGGAAACCAGAGAAACTGTAGGGTGCGTTAGTATGCTAGCAATGTCGGCACCATGGCACTCTGGACTCTACCGGTTGGGCGCGGTGTACTGCATCCGACGACGACGTCATGCTCATGCGTGAGAAGGGTTTGAAGCTGTTGTCTGTAAGAACGTAGACTCCCTGCATACCCATTGATCAGCAGACCCCACATGCTCGATCCTGAAAGTAAAGGGTAGAGAATCCGTACTCGGTGGTTCGTCTTGAGGTTGTCGATCTGCTTCCTGAACACCAGCGTCCACATATCCTTGCACAAGAACTTAATCACGTCCAATGTATCCGTAAATCTTGGTCGATCCCTCGAGAATCTGTTCGCAGCACCCAATCATGAGCATTCAGAATACCTAAACATGGCTCTCGGCACACAAAAGGGGCAGCAGACCTCTCAACAAGCCCCTGCCCAACTCTATAACCGAGCGTCTCCAGCCTCCGAAAAGCAGCCTCCCTCTGTTCATCTTCGTCTGTGGGCTTCACGCCATCTTGACCAGGGGTTGCGAGCTCGCTAGCTAGTCTGTAAGCCATGGGAATCATTTCGATCAGAAGCAGATCCATGCATGATGCGTTGAGAAAGTTTGCGTAAGGATCGGAGGCATTGTATGGGGGAAGTGGTGTCTCGAAGGACATCGGGACGGCGGGCTGGGAAAAGAAGAATGTTTACGCGTCATATGGGATGGCGAGGTATTGATACTCCGATGATCATTTTCGGCGTTGCAAGAGTTCGAGGACAAACATAGAGTATATTGTACCCCGATCTCACCCCTCATCAGGTCTAGGGTGACCGCCGCCCTATCGCTGCACGAACGAGGGGTGGGTGACTGCGCCTGCAGATAAGCTTGATTATTCGGTTGACAACACAAAGTCCTGAACAGCGCTAATAGCAGCAGCCCTAACCCTGCTTTCGGAAGGCGTCCCTGTAACGGGGATCCCAGCATCATTGCTTTAGGGACCTCTATTGGGTCTGGTGGGTGCATTGAACCCCAAAAGAAAGCTCAATCTAGATTGTCCAGGTAACAGGCAGGGCATTATCCGGCATCTTGGCCCGAAAGTCTTGGCGTTTAGGAACAAAAATTAGGCAAGCACTACGGAGTAGGTACGCTTATTAAAACGGGACTTATGCAAATTCAGCCCTTTTTGAACTCCTTTTATACAATGAGTAACGTGCTTGACCGGTCAACGAGATTTACTGGCCTTCGAGACTCTTAGTAAGCATACCAAAATTTCAGCGGTCTAACCGCATGTAGCAAGGATTTGTCAGCAAGGGTCTTTCTGCAAAACAACCAATCAACATTTCACTACCCCTCCATCGCCACCCCCACTATTAGTCTCATATCTATCTAACACTCAATTGAATTCCGTCATTATGACTCATAAGAAGCCTCCTAAGCCTGATACGGTAGATATTCGAAAGGCCAAAGCTTTAGCCGAGTTACGAAAGGATTCTACCAAGAAAGTCCCCGAGCTCGCTACCCAATTCGACGTCCCTAAATCCTCACTATATGCTAGTATTCGTGGTCGACAGAGTCGTGTGGAAGCAGCAGAGCCTCAAAAGCATTTCACTAAAGAGGAGGAAGATTGTTTAACTAACTGATACATTAAATTGATTGAATGAGGACAGCCACCAAGAGTGGAGGCCCTTCGTATCATGGCATCAGGGCTTTTACAAGTGAAAACGGGGGATCTAAGCAAGCAAATAGGTAAACATTGAACGAAACGATTTTTAAAACGAAATGGTCAATTGAAGACTGCGTATAACAGAGCATTGAACGATAATCGAGCAAAGATAACACATCTCGGGACTTTTCGTCGCTGATTTAGTCTTCTAATCAGCGTTCTTGCTGAATATGAGATTCTCTCAGAAAATATATATAATTTCGATGAGAAAGATGTTCTCATGGGCATGACCTCAGGGGCAAAGGTCATTGTGAAGATCAAGGATAAACGTCGCTTTAAGACTCAGCCAGGGAATCGAGACTTAATAACTATCATTGAGACTGTCAACTCCATGGGCTGGGCTATTTCACCGACTCTGGTCTTCAAGGCCAAGCATCAACAGAGCAGTTGATGAGAACAGAAGCTGATACATGATACGAAGATCGCTATCAGTTTATGAGACTAAACAGACTCGAAGCTTGCTGTAAAGTAATTGACGAAGGTCTTTGATCCCTTCACCAAAGCAGTAACAAACGATATCACCTATCGCCTATTGATTCTCGATGACCATGACAGCCATGTTATATGGCAATTCGTAATGACCTACTCGGTTCCATCAGGAAGTGCACCATTCCGGGAAGTGCACCACTTAGGGTTAGGGCTCTACCCCACAAACCACCTCACAACTTCATATATATTATTCGGTCACTCTTTTGCGGCTATTCGATAACTACTTAATGAGACTATTCGATAACTACTTGATGAGACTATTCGGTCACTATTTGGTGATCGAGGGCTCGAAGAGAATAAAATTAAAAACGGGGATTTCATATAGTTAGAATTCTTCTTCAAGTATGTCTTCAGCAAAATCAAAGAATTCAGAAGAACTATCTAAAGAGATGCGTCTAGATCTCGCAATTGACGAGTATAAACAAGCCTTCTTAGTTTATTATATGAGCTTCGAGTTTATAAAGAAAAAGCGCAAGTCTTCTGCTAGATCAATTATAAAATAGTATAATCTTATTCATATTATTCTCAAACGACGTATCATTAATAAGACTCAGTCTCGTTAAGAGACTTATAAAAGCGAGCAACGACTGAGTGACTTAAAGAAGAATACTCTAAAAGCATAAATCTTATAGATAGCGAAGTGAGGCTGATCATCAAGAATCTCTTAGATCAAGTTTATAACTTCTGAGCTTCTTATGAACAAGGGAAACTATCGTAAACTAGGTTCTAACTGGGTTTTACGCTTTTTGAGTCGTTATTCGGAGCTGCGAAGTCGCTTTTCTCAGTTATTAGATAGAGATCGTGCTGAGACTTATCTTATGATTCAAAAAAGCTGATGCGATGGTTTCAGCTTGTGAAATCGACTATTCAGAAGTATAGTATTCAGCAGAAAGATGTGTACAATATGAACGAGAAAGAATTCGCAATTGAGGCTACTGAAAGATTCAGAGTTGTTTATCACAAATCTAACTTGTAGATATATAAAAACTCAGAATAAAAATCGAGAGTGAGTGTTCTTGATTAAGTGTATCTCAGCGAATAAAAGACTTTTGAGACTATTTATTATCTTCAAAGAGAAGCGTCAAATGAAGACGTAATATGATGTCTTGAAGGACGAGGATTCTTATATTACTTTGAGCGAGAATAGCTGAACAAACAATGTTTTAGACTTGAAGTGGTTCGAGAAGTATGCTCAGATACTGTTCTTTTGTATAGAATTTTGACTGATTTTGACTGATTTCTTCAGATACTTTGAGTCACAAACTCGAAGGACTCTTAAGGGCAAATATCGACTTCTGATATTTGATGAGTATGCATTTCATATTAATAACAAAGTCATTATCTTCTATATCGACAATAATATTATTCTTCTGTGTCTCCCTTCTCATTTCACTCATATTCTTTAGTTATTAGATGTTAACTTTTTTCAGTTCTTAGCAATAGCGTATCGCAAGCATTTAGAGAAGCATATCAATCTTGTCAACGAAAAGAATTACTCAATGAACAAATTAGACTTTATTGTCTTGATTCAAATAACGAGAAAGAATACTATAACGAAAAAGAACATCAAGTATTCTTGAGAAAAGAGTGACTTATTTCTAATTAAGTCACAAATTGTGCTTGACAGAGTGAGACTGAAGATATTAGAACCTTCGAAATCGTCACCCTCAGATATAACAGTCACAGCTTTCAATGGCGATTCGATTTCTGTGACCTTTACACCAAGAAATGTGAAGCAAGTGAATCAGCTAGTTCAACGAATCAAGGCTGAAGATCAGGATCTCGAACTCTCAGAAAAACTTGATAAGATATATAGCTCTGCTCTGATCTCCAGCATCTTACTTTAGAAAACGAATAATTAGCTTCTTAAGGCGGAGCAAAGAAAAGAAGATAAGGTCAAGCGTGGACAACAACATTATAAGAAAGCAATAATCATGAATCTCGACGTTGTACAGCAACGGAAGAATAATCTGATTACAAAGCAATAGATAAAAGAAGATAAGCAATTCGAGCAGCAATTCAGAATCAAAAAGAAGATCACTGTATCACGCTCTATCTCGGGCCCATTAACATCTCTGGTGCTTGATCTCTCGGGACCCTCGACGCCCTCAAGACAGCAACAATCACAGCGAGGGAGGAGAGGTGAAAGGGCTGAAAGGGCTGAAAGGGGTGATAGAAGAAGTGATAGAGTTGTTATAGTGATAGAAGAAGTAAAAGAAGAGACTCGAATATCAACTCGTAAAAGACTTATAATAGTCAAAAAACGATAAAGTAGCTGTTGAAGATATTTATTTAATCTATTCGTAAAATCTAGTCTCTTTCAACATGACTATACTGAGTTGTTATACAATTTTGATAGAATGTTGATATTTTGATGTTTCTCGAATTTATCGAATTTTAAAGTGGTGCATTTCTCGAAATGATGCACTTTCTGATAAAACCGAGTATCACGACCGAAGGATCCTTCCTCTATGTTTACCTTTTTATACAACACATCTTCTGCAGTCTCTCGATGTGGCAATTTTCGAGCCTTTACAGAAGACATACGGAGACATCGTTAATCGAAAATGCGAGGGTGAGGTAGACTCTATCAATAAAGACCTTTTTATTGATATCTACACTGAAGCACGAGAGAAGAGTTTCCGTCCCAACGTTATTCAAGCGGGGTTCAAAGCCATCGATCTCGTTCCATTGAATCCTGAAGAGGTATATAAGAGACTACCTCAGAGACAAGAGAAGGATTCTTCTGATACTCAAGAACCAGAGCTACCCGAATCACTCGCTCCCAAGACTCCCAAGACTAGTCGATAGCTACGTGACCAAATTCAGCTTCTTAAGACTACACATCAGAGTCCCACAACAGAACTTCGACTCCGCAAATTAGAAAAGAAATTTACCACACTCGAGGCTGACAATATTCTACTAAATTAGCAAAATCGACTGCTTTTTAGTGAGAATCGAGTCAGAAAAATCAAGTTCAGCTCTCGAAGGCTAATATCAAATGACGATCGTCTCATGACGAAAGAGGCTGCATTGATACAACAAAGAATAACCTCTGACAAAGAACGAGAGCAGATTCAGAAGACTCGGTTCCGAATTGCTAAGAAGAAGTACCAGAAGTACCTTCGACAGAAGAACTCTCATCGAAAGACACTCCCTAAGTGTTACGAGCGTACCCCGCATCCCTTGGTGACACCTGCCTGTGTTAGCATTCCTTTGTTGACACACTATCCCTTTTAGGCTTAGCGTGCCTTGGCAGGTTCACTCAGCCATACATATATGGCCCTCCCTCCCAGTACATAGTTGTTCTGTATCTAGTTGTCTTATTCAATACACCTACATGACTTGACTCTGTACTGGTCCTGACACTAAGCATAAGTTCCTTATTCTGAACTATAGACCAGTGCAGCCAGAAGAGCAACATGATTCTTCTAACGAGATATCTAATTCGAAGGAGAATTTGAAGAATTTGATAGATATCCATGATGCATATCAGAGATCTTCGGATATTGAGTTGGAGGCTAGTGACGAGGAGATAGATGAGGCTACTGACGAGGAGGATAAGCCCAGTGACGAGGAGATGAAGAAGGCTGATTGAGGAGAAATTGGAGAAGAAGGGTGATGGCAACGTTGTTTCAAGTGGTATTTGGACTATATTCTCTGTATCGCAGCAAGAGCCTCTCCAAGCTACTCAATTGACTATTTGAAGGCCTATTTGAAGGCCTATTTGAATGTTTTTTAGCCACTACATTACTACTTTACATGACTAAAATAGTGGAGAAGGCTCTGGAGAAAGGCCTACAGCGACAGCGTTATTCTGGGGAACCCTTGCGGTAGCCCTACCAAATTTGACCAATCATCTCCAAGCCCTAACCCTAGAGTCTCGAAGGCCAGTAAATCTCGTTGACCGGTCAAGCACGTTACCGAGTCCGAAACGTATATAGGGCTCGTAATGCTGGTATCGACACGGCATACATTTCTCATGTCTTGTCTTGCCAAGAAAAAATCACGAGTCAAGCGAGAAATTATTTCGTCTCCAAATAGCCTCACTGAGCTTCAATGTTTTGCGAATCATGGCTCGTCAATACTATCCACTCTATCGAAGACGCTCAAGCCAATGCCGTTTGGGTATGTACGCGAAAAAGCTATTCATGCCATTTCCTTCCGAGCCTCGAAACCGGTGATTTGAGCATCCGCTGCTTGGAAGACTCCTGAACCCCCTGCAAATGCCGCTCCTATTTCATGCGCCCTAACCACACCCTACTAATAATGCAAACCTCGCTGCGTCATGGGCACATAGCTGTCGCGAGAAAGAATTGAAACGCGGTCGAATATAGAGGAAAAAGACCTGGGAGATTCCTAGCCTCAAGACTTAGACACATCAAACTCATCGTGGCTGCGCGTACTCTTTCGGAGTATAGTTTGGAGTGGCGAAAGGGTTCGAAGATGGTTGTCTTGGAATACCTCCATTGGCTCCATTCGTCCTTAAAGGCACATTTCCCAGTCCAGGGAGTCTGGCAGGGCCGCTCGAGGATTTATGGACCAATTGTTGCCTTTTGGGACCTCTTGGTGGATCGTCGTCCTCATCACTGCTCAGAGTCAAGTCGACTACCTGACCTGCAGATCGCTTATTACTGGACGACGGCTGTAATGGTGCCGAAAAAGTTGACTGTTCTCTCGACGAGATCGGAGGTGTTCGCATGAATCCTGGCTCCCGCGAGACCTCCGCCTTCACGGAAGTAAGTCGCGGCAGATCTCGGATTTCCACAAGGTCCTCTTCGCCATCGCTGCTGGTACGTCCATTGCTGGTTCTTGGTGACGGTGCGCCCCCTGCAGTTTGGGACCATGTACCATTTGGCTCAATGGTAACTTGGTCAACCGACTTCGGCGTCGATTTCAAGATATCGGCTACGTACCTGCAAATTCGTGTTAGCCACAGTCTATTGATATGTGCAAAAGGTTCACTGACTGGTCGACTTGCAAATGCTCATAAGCAGCGGCTTTATTACAGACAGGGCAGGTCCATGTGGGGGCTTGCTCTTGAAGTTGAAGGAAAGAAGAGGCGTCGAAACACTGATTGTGACTGCAAACCGAAGAACGGCAGGGCACATCGATCCTCAGTGTCGACAATGGGCATTTCAATGACATTATAGAGGATGTTGCCACGATTTCCGCGTCTTCCGACTTGCTTATCACTAGAAAGCAACGGTCAGTAGTGGCAATACTAATTTTTAGAGTCAAGATAACCTACTCTCACGTACAACTTGCTCTTTCGCTATTGTTTTACCAGACTTGAGCTTCGCAACCAGCTCTTCCACAGGATGGCGCTTAACGAGATTGACCACTATCAGAAACCTCTAGTAACCATTAGATATCACTCAGGACTCTTGAAATTTCAATACGGGACCGCATCTCTTCGTCACCCAAAAAGACGCACCTTCTTGGTGAGTGCGTATGTAACTACCATGTGATTATCGTAACCTGTTTTGTGCCGCAACATTTTGGTTATATCCACAGGTCTCGTTGTCCCCGGCTTGTTCTTGAGGCCCCTGAAATTGGCTTTCACTTCATCTTGATTGATCTTGATCTCAAGTTGGTAAGGGAACTCTATTTCGACTTTTGAGAAGGGCGAGATGGGGTCTGGAGCAGAGTATATCATGGCTCTTGTATAAAGGTCCGCACTCAGTCTCTCCGCAATGTCGGCACGAAGATTTATTACCAAATCGACTGTATCTCTCGTTTGCTCTCGGGCTGGAACTTTATGATTAATCACGGACGTCAAAAAAATATGCACCACTGAATAAGAGCATCGGGGGCCTAACCTAACGCACCTTTACAATCTAACACTGGCGACAGAGGCTCCAGTATTGAGTAGAAAGGGCTGGTTTTGAACTGGGGAGGTCCTGACCTTCTATGAGCACTATAGCTGTAAGAAGGTATCAAGGCTGTACATACTCGGGCCTGTTCCATTCACGTTTGGGGTCATATTATGCGGTCCAGGTCTCGGAGAGCTACTGAAGGAGTGCTGGTAATGGTTTGGCGCTGGTAGTACTGAGTTATTCGGATACGTACGAGCAGCAGACGGAGAGGGAGAAAGGCCGATTGGATCCAGTTCTGGGTTATTAACGAGGCTCCGTAGACGACTGAAGCCTTCTATGTCGTTATTGTCTCCATAACTGTAGAGTTCTGCAAATTACATATAGCAAGGTCAGCTTATCCGATGGCTTATGCAATTTGATGAAGATGATAGCCACAGAAGCCTCCCCCACACAGTTCTTTTTCGGAAGGACCGATCGAATTGTGAAGCTATCATGAATGAGACTCACTATTGATAATCCGTGTTTGCATAGCAGCTTTGGCGCCTGAGACTGGAAGGCTTTCCTTTTTCAGGATCGTTTTTAGTTGATTGTTCATCAGTGTCTTCACCTTGGCAGACACAATGTCGGGATTGAGGGGGCCTGCGGAAGCCATTTTTGAGCGTTTTGAAGACAATCAGCAGGAAGGGCTTCTCAGCCTGAGAAGGCGAAGGCGCGGGTTGTTGGGACCCAATTTTGACATGTAGAGAGAGAAAAGATTGAGGAGCGAGTCTCAGATCTTCTTGAACTTCAAGCGTTGCAGTTGAGATAGGCGCTGAGACATTGACGCTGAGAGGGTATCATTGTAGAGGTCGAAAGAGTGATTTAACAGTGCGGCGGAAATTCCGCAGATAGAAAAAGCACGTCACTCACTGCTCAACTCTACTAGGACAACCATTCTTTCAAGCATCCACTTTGTTTAGAAGCATTGAACGTGCACTCAGTTCCGACTTGTCTTCAGATCTCAAATGATTCTCAAATCTTTTTCGCCAGCTGCACACCAAAGAAAAAATCTTTATATACAGACCTTCCAGCATCGCCTACTCCATTACTTCATCCCAGCAGCAGAACAGAGTTGTCTCATACAGAAGATACAACGCCACTTTAAACACCGAGATCTACGTATTTCAGAGGCATGGCTAAGGGTCTAAGATCGAGTCGGAACAAGGCGAACAAATCAAAGCTACGGTCCAATGTCTTTGGACCCGTGGAAATTGCAAGAAAAGAGCGATTGTCAGCCAAAACAATTGGGCTCGCCTCGAAGCCCCAGCCAAAACCTGACGAGGACATGAAGATGGCGGATGGAGGAAAAGGTCTGCGCCTCCTCAAACAGTTGCCACAGACCACAGACTTCTCTGACTCTGTGGACGTCTAGTGACAACGCAAGAGATCCCCGAGGAGCCTGAGGCGCCGGATCCCGCAAGCGAAGAGGGTAGGCCTTTCTTTCTTCTTCTGAAGACTACGCTTGTAGCTTGAAGGACTAACGCATCTCACTACATCTACAGATATGGACATCGATCAAGCAAAACAACCCAGCTCTACAACGGAGTCCTTAACCAGAAGCACTAGCCGGGTGCAGAAGCGGGGACGAGGTAAAGCAAGAGCTGCGATGGTGTTTCCTATCTACAGAAAAGGAAAGAGGGTTGGACCACGCTTGAGTGCGAGGGAGAGAAAGAAAAGTCTAAGACCTTGACACATGTGATTGTTGCCACAATGGGACTGTATGCGATGAATTGTGCACCGGTGTCCCATAGATGATTAGCACCAATTTAAAGAGTTGCTATGCTTTATCCTGTTTCAATACGCTCTGGAAGCGAGAAATGTCCACCCAGACCTCCCAGAGTCCCAGCGGTGATAGGTACTCTACCTAAGCACGGAACGGGCTCCGGCTAAGGCTGACGGGGAATCTTCGGCGCCTTTGCAAGGGGAAACCACTAAGATAATGCACAATGTATGTCCTCTGAGGTGCTCTACTTACGTGCGGACTGCTTGAGAAACACCAAGTGGTAAAGGTTGCTTGTCTATAGGCAATGCCCATACAAAATTCTACCCTTTCATCGGTTGGCAGCCACAGAATGATCACGACGGCCAAGCATGCTCCTGCCATGTCGCGAAGGCTGTCCTTACTGCTATTCATCCTAGTAAACCTGCTAATACCCACAGCTATCTTGATCTTTGCCACCGGCTTCTTTCCTTACAAACCTTTTATACCAGGGAGAGCTACTTTCCAAGACTTGAACAACGGCGGCCAACTTGCACCAGCACCGTTCGACAAGGTCATATTCATGGTGGTTGATGCGCTCAGAAGGTTGACACCCATCCTATATCAGCGTCAATAAATCACACTAAAGCTCCTAGTGACTTCGTCTACTCTTACGAGTCGGGCTTCAACTTTACACAGGCGTGAGCTGTCAATTGGTTGCATCCAGTGTCTCTGGAAGCTAAAATTACACTTCTAGCCTCATAAGATCCGGCGCAGCCATGCCTTTCACCGCTCATGCGACTCCGCCTACCATTACCATGCCCAGAGTCAAAGCAATCACCACTGGATCCATCCCCTCCTTCCTTGATGTCATTCTCAACTTTGCCGAGTCGGACACAACTTCCAACCTTGCAAATCAGGATACCTGGCTCTCTCAGTTGAAGGACAAGCAAGGAGGAAAGCTAGTCATGTACGGGGATGATACCTGGCTGAAGTTGTTTCCTGATACTTTTTTTCGTGTCGATGGTACTTCAAGCTTTTTCGTATCGGTCAGTGGTTGTTCTTTTAGGCAATGTACAATAGAAATAGCAATACTAAGATTCGAATGCCAGGATTTCACCGAAGTAGATAACAATGTGACGAGGAACATTCCGTCAGAGCTGAAGCGGAGCGACTGGAATGGCATGATCATGCACTACCTTGGCCTTGATCACATTGGGCATAAATCCGGGCCACGAAGGTAGCCCTCCTTACTCCTACGAAATCATATTTGGATCAGGAGCACTAACTCACCCAGTCCTCACATGGTTCCAAAGCAGTCAGAGATGGATGGCATTGTCAAAAAGATATACAGAGCAATTGAGATGGAGGAACACCTCCACTCCACGCTGTTTGTACTTTGCGGCGATCATGGCATGAACGACGCTGGGAACCATGGGGGTTCGGCAGAAGGCGAGACCTCTCCAGCATTAGTCTTCATGTCTCCAAAGCTTCAAACCATTTCCAAAGGCTCCGAATGCCCGGTCGCCTTGCCCGCATCCACGTTCAGCTACTATACCACAGTAGAACAGTCCGATATCACGCCCACCCTTGCTGGCTTAATGGGCTTTCCAATACCGCTCAACAACTTGGGTGTATTCATACCTGATTTCCTAGGCTTCTGGGATGAAGGTTGGTGGGATCGAAAACAAAAGGTCCGTAAGGGAACCACGGCTGATGACCCCTGTAGACGTAAGAACAGGCCTTCTGTTGCAGAACGCTCGACAGATATTAAACGTCGTCCGCGGGACATTCCCAGGACTATCATTCAGCCAAGCCGAAACCCTAAATGAGTGCACTCTGGCACAATCTGCTGGAGAAACATTGAGCTGTCTTTGGTCCAACGCAGCAAGCCTAGTGGACGTTCCTGGTCAGATCAATACGGCTGCAGCGCTGCATGCGTTGACACGGGTAAGTGACAGGGTGGGCATTCATCGATTCGACTGCTGAACGATCGCAGTTCTCTAAACAGGCCCAAGATATTGTGAGCAGCACTGCGAGCAGTTACAACCTGTCGAGACTCGGTATTGGTATTGTCCTAGCTGCACTGGCAACGGTCGCAGGGATAGCGACTGTCTCGACAGCCTTGTTCGAAACTCAAGCGACAGGACTGTGGGCCTCATTCGTGTTCATTGCATATGGAATTATGATGTTTGCAAGCAGCTACGTTGAGGAAGAACAGCACTTCTGGTATTGGGCTTCTTCCAGCTGGCTTGGATGGCTGCTCTTGAAACGGTGGGAATTGCATTCGATCGTAGAGTGTAACTTGCTAATGTCGTACAGGCGCAATGCTGTGACGTTGCCAGACTCGTTGGAGCCCTTTTTTGCAGCTTCGCTGCTGGTAATTTTGCGAATCGTTCGCGTCTGGAATCAGACAGGTCAAAAGCATGCTGGGGAACCAGACATCGCAAGGACCGTCCTCCCAGTACACAACATATTACTATGGCTCCTTGTGCTTCTAACATATCTTGATGTTGTTCAACGACTCTCGAGGAGGGTCGTCCCATGGGCCTCTCGCCATCTCGCCACAGCAGCTTCCCTAGCTTTGGGCATTGCAGCACTGGGATTTAAAGTCGCGTTCACAAAAGCAGATGCGCCAGAACTCCTCGAAGGCCTTGAGTATCTTATTTTAAGACCTATGGAAGAGGCATCGTTGGTAGCTCAAGCAAGGGCTGTATTCACGAGTATCGCTATCATGGTATTGCTGACCAGCTTTCCTGCGGTATACCAAAGGATACGAGGGGGGCGAACAGCGAAAGGTAAAGATTAACCCAAGCCTAATGGATAATCCGCTCATTGAAAAAACTCCAGATATCTCCCGGCCTCTCCACGACCTCTTCACCCTCTTTCTCCTCACTCAATCCCGAGCCACCAACGTACCCCTTTTTCTTTTTCTCGAAATACAATACCAAGCGTTGAATTTCCTTCAACTCTCGAGCATAGAATTGACGTTGACGTCTCTGCTCTTTCAATACGTATCATTTTTTGCATTTGGCGGTTCTAATGCCATCTCCTCGGTTGATATTTCCAACGCTTACAACGGTATCGATGGATACAACATAGTGGCTGTGGGTGTATTGACCTTTTGCGGTAATTGGGCGGGTCCCTTGTGGTGGACGTCAGCGACAGCACTGCTTTTATCCAGGCGAGCTAAGCAGCATCAGAATTGGACCCAGCATCTATCTCTGCTCTCTACTTTTGTCTCGAGTAGCCTTCTGTTTATCATGCTTGCATGTACAGCTTTGCGAGCGCATTTGTTCATTTGGACGGTCTTTTCGCCCAAGTATCTCTATATCATGGCGTGGAGCATGGGGCAGCATCTCTGTATTAGTATGGGCTATGGTAGCCTGCTTTTCTGGATAGGCTCCTGGCAGAGCGGAGTTTGATAATAGAACACATGTAAAGCTTGAATAGTTGCAAGTCTTGGATAGCTTAGAATTCAGGAATCGGCTCTCAACATCAATTCAACCCTTGGAAGAGGTCGTCAATAGCATTGACTGACTTCCTCTGCTTCTGCCTCTGCCTCAAGATAGGCGCTGGCGAGGCATACGATCCTAAGCCATCAATGGCGGCACCGGCTTTTGGTTCTGGGAATTTGGTCTCACCGTTTGCGGCTTCGGTGGCATTTAGACCAGCTCCTTCCCTTTCGTGAAGGCGCTTTTCTGCAACCCTAACACGTGCTGGTCTGGTATGGATGTCGAACGCAAGGACGGGATATGTCCCCACATCAGTAGGGTTGCTCGATGTAGTTCTTCCCACAGCTTCCCCAACATCCTCGGCCAGATTCACAAAAAAGGTTTCTCTGCTGTCCACAAGCTCCATTGCAGGACCCATTTTAGGTTCAGCTTCGTCAGTGTAGGGGGCCACAATTCTGTGGGTTGTAGAAAGCTCTGCAACAAGTGTCAGGCCAAGCGTTGAAAATTGACTATCTTGGACTAGTTGAGTGAAGGACCTGAGAAAAGATTAGACCGAAATCCAAGAGGTAATTACATGGCCCCCTTCTGACTCACGCATAGCACCTCGGTAGCAAGACCTGATGCATGTGTTTCACCCGGGCTTGAGCACGCAATTTGTCTCTTGCTTGGATTTCGTGTAACAACTTGTTCACGCAGCGCTTGAGCATAGCAAACCATTTCCACCACCTCGAGCGCCGATGCTGGTTTTTGTTTCGATGATATAGCAAATGGAAGGTATGAGTTGCTGCTTGCAGTTGGGAAATCTCCGAGTCCATTTCAGAGACGGCCGTCGCAATGTCATATTATTTGCGTAGGCAGATTCCCTTACGGAGTACAATACTATTAATGGTCCCGACGGAGATGGTGGACAGCGGACCCAAGAATTTGTCTCGCCTGTCCGTTCAAAGATTATGACCGGGTCACGTGCTTCCTATCCGATTACTCTACGGCGAGCTACCTACTGTCCATGGAACATGAGAAGAAAGTGACGGCTTGACACCCCGCCAACAGGTATACATTGAGTTGCTGCTATGAGGTGTTCAATGGCTATGTGTAAAATATGGTGACGAAGCTAATCAAGCGATGTCTCCCATCCCCTCCAGCCACAAGCCATCGAACATCACGAAAAAATCACCCCTAGAAGCAATATAAGACCAGCGAAAGAAACGAAATCTAATTTTACATCATCCATAGCTGCACACTCTGGTATGAGAGTCTTCGGAAACACATGAGGCCTCCAATTCGATCCCTTATACAATTGAGATTTTTACCCATTCTGTTTAACGACACCAACAGGCCGTTGTTCTAGGGCAAAATGAAGCGACCGATGATGATGGAAACACAATGCTGCAAGTCCGATAGCAAGATCCTTGGACATTGGGCAATCTTCTCGGGCGAAGCGGATCTGTGCCAGACGATTCTCCTCCACTCAGCTATGAGGTAGTCCGTCCATAGCCTGGATAGGAGGGACCTCTGGATCTTCCGAAGGGGCCAACGGCATGAAAAGCATTTGGCCCGTTCCTAGAGTCGTGATGATTGGTTTCGTACGAATCCTCGATCTCCGCATGCCGAGTGCCGCGATCATACTGGGACCGACGTCGTCGTTGCTCGTCGCGAAAGTTTTGACCAGCTCTAGGTGCGAAAAGCCCTGCGATGAGGCAGTCAGTTTGCAGAAGATTGCAGAAGATGCTGAATAGGCTTTTGGCAACTGACCAACATGCTCTGCATTTTCAACACTCCGACGCATCTTTGATGGATTATCTGGGCCTGGAAATTTGTCTTCGGAGCCAGCCATGGGACCAGTGCCAGTGTGGTACAACTTTGAAGACTTAGTCAAATTGCTCTTCCACAGCAACAGGGTGAATCAACCTTTGGGCGAAAAGACGGAAGCTCGAGCATAACCGAGCTGTTGCGGAATTTCTGAACTAGGCAGTCTCTGCCTTGGATAGCTGCAACACTTCAAATGAATCCTATAGAAGCATGCTTGTAGAGCGAACTTACTGGCATAGGAGACCTCAGCAATCTTATCACTATGGTAGCAACCCCTGAGCCCATGTCAGTGATTGTGTCGTTTCATGATATCGACAGATCGCTCTCACCAACGACGGCCCGCTTTTGCATTCACAAACTGTATTTACGTGAGTCTTTCATCTTTCATAAGATTGCAAAGAGTACTAACTTCGATGATAGAGAAAGGCTGTTCAGCAGTTAGTGTTCTGAGAGTTGGTTGCGCAGAATGTTTACATACATCCTCAAAATTGATGAAAGCATAGCCAACACTACAAAGGCCAATAGTTAGAACAGTGAAGACGTTGAGTGCTCCAGCGAATTATAAAAGACTCACTTGCAGTTGTTTGCAAAATCTACATTAGACTGATTAGCCGCAACCACCGTAGGTCGAGCAAGGGGGCATACCAATCCGTAGGTACATGAAGTCGTACTTGCCAAAGCTACTTTCATTCACGATCTTCCTGAGCAGATCCTACGCAGTGTAAGCTCAAGTGCGAATATGGAAATGCTACACAATGTACTTCGTTAACTTTGTTGGGAATGTTCCTTAGCATTATCTGCCACCGATGGTTAGCTTGACTTGGAGATCAAGTATGTACCTTAGGGAGCAAGTATCATACGGTTGTCCGGACGTCAATTCCTTTGCGAATACGATCAACGTCTACGAAGTTATGTTGCCCAGACGCAGAATCGTGGAATTGACGCCCACCAATCTTGTTTTGGCCGCGATTTTGCTGGGAATAGTACCCTTGACGCTGATGTAGAAGTGTGGGTGTTCCACGCTCTTGTCCGATAGCACCGGGATTGAAGGTCGACCAGATCGGCGATTGAAGCCCTGAGTTCAATAAAGTGCTGTAGCTTGGACTCCAAATAAGGCTCTGGTCAGAGCTTCCACTCACGTAGCCTTGGCTGTAATTGTGGTGAGATGACGGCGTATTGGGCTGGAAGTCTTTGCGATAAGCAAGAGGCCGACTACCGGGCGTTGAGTAAAGATGCTGCAAATACGATGAAGAGCTTGAGGTCTCTGGACCATACGTTTCGAGGCGATCGAACGGGCTCATGCTAGCCAAATCACTCTCCAAGCTCGTCTCGTGTCCTACAATAAGAGGACCAGGCGACTTTGACCGGAGTTGTGTTAGAGCAGCCAGGTCAGGCTGGTAGAGAGCTATGCTCAAGGTACACATCTGTGTGAGTCAGCCATCTGCAAGTACCCGGTTTTGGGGCAAAATCTCACGGCGAAATTTGAACCATTCAGACGCGACAAAGCGTTGTCGATTGTGTTTACGTTAGCGTACTCTGCAAGATAAGCCGCTACCGAGGCTGTCACCTTGCCTTGTTCGAAGGCTATGACATGGCCGTAATTTTCAAGCGCCTGTTTGATGCGATGTCCCATAGCAACGGCATCAAAATGTTGGGGTAGCCCTGCGTACTTGACCTTCACCACGACTTGGCCCTCGTGGTTTGACATGGGAGAGAAACGAAACTTCTCTGGATCTAATTTCATGGCAAACTCCTTTGGTGAGATGTACTGAACGTTCCATTCGCGGCGGTATGTTTTGATGATCCGATACGCTTTGTCACTGTCGCGAATGTCCGCAAATCTGAGATAAAATCGGGCGCTGATAGCCAATTCAGAGAATACAACATCATTCGGAGGTGAGATGACGTTGTGCTAAGCACTCGTCAGTCGTCTCACAGACATCGGATATCAACAAAACTCACACCGAAAAGCTTTTGGATCTCCTTTGCGGAAGTCGCCTTACCCACTGGCCCAACCATCAACGACCTCGACTTTGAGACGTCGGTAGAGAATTGTCCCAGCTTGGTGACCAGAGTGCCGAAAGAAGAGCCTGCCGGCAGACTTGTGGGCGAAATGGTAGTGTCACTTGGACCAGACAAGAGATAGTTCTTGCCAGTCGGACCGTATTGGAGGGGGTTTGAACGAGAAGGCGAAAGGAAATCTAGACCTTCCATACCAACAAAATCGCAAATTGGAGCCGAGAGGGGATACTGGGATGTGCTAGAGCTAGAGGTGCCATTGCTAGAGACACTCTCGATCAAGCTCGTAGGAGTGAAACTTGACGCGTTGGGTGATAGCTTGGACCCATCACCAGAGCTTTGAGTATTTGAGCTTAATTTTGGGACCGAGAGAAAGGGATCTTGCGAGCCAGGCACGATAGCGCTGCCAACTTTGCCATTCGGGCTGAAGTTGGACTGATCACGAGCAAGAACGAAGGGGGGTGGTACCCTCGCCCTCACGATACCCTGGTTAGCGTGCTTGAGATCCTCAAGGCCCTGATCTGGGGAGAACGGAGAAAGCTTCGTTGCTGGGGTGCCATGGTGTGACTCGACTTCTTCGGACGAAATGGGGCTAGCAGCAGAGGTGCCATCGTGAACATGGTTGGATGCCATGATGGTGAGGTGGTCCTGCTTTGAAGCCGGGAACACTGTTTGTCTGACGAGTGGCAGCAAGACCAGCACAGGAAAATGAATGTGTCCAAGGGAGAACGCAACAAGAGTTGCAAGCACTCAGTTTGCGGATGGAGAGTGTTCAGTTTGCGGATGGAGAGTGTGCAAGAATGTGCATGAGGGAGACACAAAGGTTCAGCTGATTGCAGAGGAGGGGGAAGAGGGGAGGGTTTTCATTGATACGATACGGTACTAAGGAAGGCTGATACGGGATGGGTGACAATGTCCATGTGGAGAGGCATCAAGTTGAAGCATGACAAATAAGCTAAGATACCTTGAATCCTTACTTGTCATCGAGCAAATCCGAGTGTCGGGCCATGACCGAAGAGACGAAGAGGGGTCTGGTTGAGGGACAAAAGCAAGACCCTGCTGCGTCTGGGCCCTCCCATTTTGCCCCAGGACATTCTACAAGATTCAAGAAAGACCCGCATCAATGATAAGGTACGTTTTGATGCTTTGGCCGCTTCAGTTCAGTTGGGAGCCCACTCTCCACCCACCATGAGGGCAAGCATCACCTTCAATACCGCATTCATTGCACCAAAGGGAGCCCGCCTTCAGGTGACACAGGACGAGGTCTGTGTAAAGTACTTGAGTGTTTACTTGCAATCGGAGCGTTAACATTCGATATCAAATCAAACAAAGCATGAACGTGGCCGATGGCTTTGAATTGGGATGAGTATCAGATAATTTCCTTGGATAGTATGAGTAGTGGCAAAGGGAGGCCTGGTTGTATGGAAGTAGGGACGCAACTGCAAAGACAGGAAGTTCGGATTTAAAGGAGCCTAGGCACCTTAGGAAGCTTTTTTTAAGCGCTGCGCCCGTCAACGTCGGGATCGCCGCAGGGATACGAGTAGAGTACTCTATTGGGCAACTTGTGCCGAAATCCATGTCCCCAGCTGTCCCCAGGCTGCTACTACCAAGAAGGCATCTTGCGCTTCTCAAGCAAGCAGTTCGCAAAGCTTCGAATTGACCAGTGACTACAACTCTCGAGCACATCGACAATGATATGCCCTCAATTTCCCCCTATGCTGTTAGTTCCAATCTAGCATTTTTTGGTGGCTGAAAGCAAGCCAATGTAATACACCCACCGTCCACTAATATGCCATCTTTCCTTGATCCTCGGAGGGAGCTGGACTATGCTGTGCAGCAGGTATGTAGATACGCTTTCCTTTTGATGACTGTCACTGACTGACTAATACCTGCTTCTTACAGATTGTGCAAGCACCCTCCGACAATGACTACTTCAACCAGCTTCTTCCCGCAATCAAAGACGCAAGCAAAGGCGGCCAAAGTCAACAGCTTCTACAATCCTTGACACAATACTCCGCAAACCGTGAGGCGGAGATTGAACGAATCTGTAACACGAACCACCAAGGCTTCGTCAGCTCGGTCAATCAATTGCTCCACGTACGCGATGGGACCATCGGCCTGACCTCCGAGATCCTCGCTCTTAATCAGTCCGTTCAATCAAGTACCGAGAAGCTGGCTGAGCAGAAGAAGGCTCTTGTTGACTCGCGCGGGGTGCGACAAAACATAGACGAAGCTACCCAAGCCCTGCGCGATTGCTTGGAGGTTCTTCGATTAGCCAATCAAGTTCACGATCTTCTAACTAGAAAAAGTCATTATTCGGCATTGAGAGCTCTTGATGAACTTCAGAATATCCATCTGAAGGAAATAACCCAGTACAAAATTGCACAGATGATCCAGAAATCGGTTCCTGCCACTAAGAAGCTCATTGCGGAGGCTGTGATGACAGATTTGAACACATGGCTCTTCCGAATCAGGGAGACCTCGCAATTCCTTGGCGAGGTGGCCTTTTACCACACTGAACAGAGAAGGACCCGGCAGAAGGACCGAGCGGAGGCACTACCCAACCTCAGCAACTTCAGGCTGAATTCTGCAACTGAGCTGGTTTCTGATGAAACCGAGGAATTTGACATCTTAGACAATGAGGATGTTCAAGTTGACTTCACGCCTTTGTTCGAGTGCCTTCATATTCACAATGCCCTTGGCCAGATTGATAAGTTCCGCGCCGACTATGCTGCCACTCGAAAGCAGCAGAAGGAGCTGCTGATGCCTTCTTCTGTGACCTTGGTCGATGCAGAAGGAGCCAGTCTGAGCGAGCTGTTGGAAGGCATTGCCGGCTTCGCGATCGTCGAGAAGGCGACGATGAAAAAGGCGCCGGAACTGCGGTCGGCTGTTGATGTTGACCAACTTTGGGATTCAATGTGTCAAACAGCCATCACGCTAATCTCAAAGGCACTGCACGAGGTCACTAATGCCGAGGATCTACTCAAGATCAAAGGCGTCATCGCGCTCTTCATTCAGACTATGGAAGTACGTGAAAACTGGGATTGCATTTCCTTGTCTTGTCAGGTTGCTGATGAAGCACAGTCTTGGAATTACCCTGTGACCGCTCTTGATTCTTTTCTACTAACGCTGTTCGAGAAGTATGCCGAACTACTGAAGAGACGGTTCGGTGATGACTTTCAAGAAATTGTCTCGACGGACGACTACATGCCGATGCCGATAGGAAAACTGGATGAGTATGACAAGGTTGTCAACGTAAGCTGGTACACGCCGGACAAGCCACGCGAAGAGATACGCTTTCCCTGCGTTCTTCCTTTCTCTCAGATGTATCCCCTTTGCTGCATCGACATCCGGAATTTTTTAAATCAATTCTATTTCTTTTCCGACGACCACTTTCAGCATCCAAGGGTTATCGACGAGACTCTCAAGGAATCTCTAGATGAGCTTCTTTCGGAAAGCGTCTGTCGACTATTGGTAGAAAGGCTCAATTCGCAGTATCTTGGGCAAATTGTCCAGATCCTGATCAATCTAGAACATTTCGAGATCGCTTGCCATGAACTTGAGCCATTGCTCGCTGCTGCTAGGTCTACCACCTCTGTTGGGGGAAGCGTTAGCCTCAGTGCCACAGACGAGTTCCGTAGCAACAAGAAAACCGCAGAAAAGCGAATATTTGAGCTCGTCAATTCAAAGATCGATGATCTTATCGGTACCGCAGAATATGACTGGATGGCACACACACTTGAAAAGGAGCCTAGCAATTACATGCAAACTTTGACGAGATATTTGTCGAACATCATGAATTCTGTGCTGTTGGGACTACCTACAGAGATCAAAGAATTGATTTATTTTGATGCACTGAGCCACGCAGCAAATATGATACTGTTTCTTCCTCTTTCAGCGGAAGTGAAGCGGATCAATCCCAACGGAGTGGCTGCGCTCGCCAAAGACGTTCAATACCTTACTGAATTTGTGGATACGCTTGGAAACCCCATTTTGAGGGAGAATCTGGACGAGCTTCAACAGACTATCATGTTGATGCAAGCTGAGAACTCCGATGAATTCTACGATATTGCCACGAGAAATAAGAAATATGGAAGGGTCGATGCAATGAATGGTCCCATTCTACTCGAGAAGTAAGTGTTGGCACGGTTATGGCAATGGGCCGATGGTTGGGCAAATAGCTAATACTCAATAGACTCACCCACATGGTGCAGAGTCCAGGCAACCTTAAGACGGACAAATTCCAGGCCCTATCCTCACGCTTCGGCATGAAGTCTTAATGGCGGGTTAGCACAGACTAAAGACTTCAAAGTCTAACGCTTGTCAGCTTTGGCCACTTATCGTGGTGAAGACTTAAAGTCGAGGGCAAGGAATCACGCCAACTACAATCGATCAGAGTGAGCTTTTTGCATCCAAAAGTCCCTAGACGAGATTCCAAGAGGCTACACTAGCTGCACCAAAAACGATATCGGATCCAGTACACAGGGGACCCACTTTGATAGGATCAACCCGGCCATAGATCACTCGCAATTGTGCAAACAGACTCAGCGTAAAAATCTATGCGCATCGGCGCGCCAAATGCAACATTGAGGAGCGTTGTCCTTGCTTTAGTGTATGTTTTCATTACATGGTACATCCAAACAAACTTGAGACCTGACCGTCTCCAGATACTCAAATTTAGAAATTCATATAGCCACATGATGATCGCTTCGCCCTCCCATACCGTCGCTGCAGCAATTGGGCTCTCTTTCCATTTCAAGTGATAATAGATTGCCAAATATACAGGGATACGTGGAATGCTCGAAAAGCCCGGTTAACCGACTTCGTAATCCCGTTCACCTTCAGCATCAGCATCCCCTTCGCCTCCCTCGTGTCTTTGATATTGATGACTCGTATTCTGTGCACCCGAAGGGTCCTGAGCCCTTTGATTGACTGGGTACATCTTTCGGAACGTCAGCAAGTATCTGGATTAAGGGCTAGGCAGCAATTGACTTACGGGCTGTGTAGGAAGAGAGTAACTGTACAAACCCTCGAACATCTGTTGTGGTGGATGGCCATAAGCGTTGTTAGGATCAGGCGGTACTTGAGGAGCGTATATTGGGGGCTGTGGCCTATACTCCTGCTCCTGTGGCATCTGGGTGTTCCCGAGCGAAGAATAGTCCGCATGGCCCATTTGCTGTGACGCTTGCTGAGGGTGGCCCGGTGGAGCCTGCTGTTGAACATTGTTATGTGGGGGGATGATTTGGCCGCCTGAAGAGGCCTGCCCTGCTCCCCCCCCCGCGCCTCCCTGACCTCCAGATCTTTTCGCGTGACTTGCGGCTTCTTCTCGGGGAACGATATCGATAAGAAAGTCGAACATGTCGGATTTTGCCAGTGCCGAAGCAATATCTGAACGCTGCAGTGTTCTACGCTTATTTTCTTCGGCATGAATCCATGCGCGCATCGTGAGCTCGGTGATGAAGATGTCGCATCCTTTGGCAAACAATATCGGCGCTTCAGCTGAAATCATTTTTACGTCCGGATCAGCCTTCATGACCTTTTTGATTCTGGCTAAAGGAAGCTGATGGAGCTTGTAGTCGTGGGTCTCATTTTCGAGGCTGTTGATAGTTTGCTGCCAATAAGTTGTCAAAATTTCGCGGTAGTTGCCACTGAGGCCTTGGCTGACCTAGGCGCTCGTCAGCTTTTGCTTTGCTAGCCGTTTCGCTCTTGCAGATCGTTCACATTCGCCCATGTCCCCGTGTAGAACTCTGGGGATGTGAAGCCTGTCTGCGCTGCCACCTATAGCAACAATGAGCCATGTGAGGAGAGCCAATCTGACAGTCTTTGTCTTACGTACCGAAGCACTCGCGCCTATAATGAAATGATAGGATCAGCTTTAACGTTCGAATCCAGAGGGAGCTTGAATGGCATTTCCGCCCAAGATTGCACTCAGAGGATGACATGTGCCTGTAGACGGCACGAGAGATAGATCACATACCGTAATGTCCTCCATTGGTAGGATCATACCGTGGTAGTGGTGGCTGCCCTTGCGGTGGCAGCCCGGGGCCTGATGGATTCTGATCCATGGTTGTCTTCCGGTTGTCGGGAGGTTGTGAAGAGATTGTGAGGACTTGTGATGGGCGCGCGATCACTGCGCGAGCTTGATTGGTACAAGACCGAATGCTGAGAGTTGTCTTTCGCGGGTGATTGGAACGCGTTTGTAAACAAGTAGTGGCTCGGAGAGGAAGCGAGCACGGCGTGAGCAGCTGGTACAAAGTCGCGCTTAGTTGTTGAGGCCGGCTATAAGATTGAGCGGTAGGACGTATGAGTGTTTATCATTAGGGTGTATCACTATCATGTATGTCACATGTGATGATGTGAGCGAAGATTTTGGATTCAACGGAGTCAATGAGGCTTTTTGTCTTTTGAAAGGAGTCGGTAACAGCGAATAGATTATAGGCGCTCGAACATGAACCGAACGACCTTACTTTAAGAAGACGAGAAATATCCCTGTCGGCGGCTAGAAGAGACAAGCGGGGTAAGGTTTTTAAGGTTTCAGCCTTCCAGGGCAGAAAAACAAGGGAACTAATAATGACTATAGCCTATAAGGTAGGTACAAAAATAACCCCCACCCTGCACAACTGAAGTCATCCAGATATCTACCGTAGGTATGTACTCTAGAAGGGGCAATGCGAGTGTACCCAACCCTTCACCTATTATGACATAAATATCAGGAATACCTTATTTATTACATACTCATTTTAACGTTTTATTGTCATTCATACGGTCATACCTTACAGTTCGCACTTTCAAAAGAATTTCTCTCTTTTTCATACTTTCTGCCCCTGATAGTGAAGCGGAAGCCTTTCTTTCTTCCCTAGCGAATCGGGCTCTCACTCTTCGAGTCCCTACCACTACTCGTTGTTACCTAGTAATGTCTAAAATCCCGGGGCGTGTACCGCCCCTAAAAGCCTCCTTAAACCCACGCTGGCCCCCCGAAGAATTAAATAGACTTTGTTATATCATTATCTGCGTTCATCAATATAACTTCGATTCAAAATCTAGATTTTACGTTCTATTATTTCTCTTCTTACTTATTTCTAATTACTATTATGAAACGACGAATTATGAAATTTTCGAATTTGAGAGTGTTGCATTACTAGGTAACAACGAGTACGGAGAGTGACACATAAAGTCCCGCACATGCGCTAAATCTCTTGGCATGCTTGGCAAATATCTTGAATATCTTGAATATCAATGCTTTTTACTTAGTAGCGACATCAATGCTCTACATACGAGATGTATATATACGAAGTGTATACATACGGAGTACATATGTATTGTAGCGACGTTACAGTCATGCGTAAGAAGTGCCTTGTTGCGAATCGCGACGTTAAATCATTAATGTTGAAGTGCATTGATCTACGAGAAAAGAGGGAGAGTCCTGTTAATTTTTTATTATATGTAGTTCACAATGCAGTCACAGAAAGCAATATTCTCTATTTTCTCTATATCAAAATGTCTTTAGACAAAGCTCAGACTGTTAATCATGACGACGGGATCAGACTTTAGACACTTGCCTTGATCGAAGTTGATATCGCTATTAAAATTATCACGACTATGACTGAGATTTGTCAAGTCTGTTATACGACGTCGTTTTAAGAGGATCATAAAATTCATATTTTGAAAATGTTTTTCTTATGACAAAAAAGGTCTATATTATATTTGAAGAGAGAAAATCGCGAAGAAGAAAGTCGAATGTGCAGAGACTCTTCGCAAAGTCAATGAGGCTCTGAAGTCAGAGATCAAATTGGCTTGAGAACTCGAGATCGGGATATGACGTATGGGTCTACGGAATCTTCCTGGCAAGAAGCTCAAGTGGAATTTCACTATAAAGACTGGGAAAATGATCATTAAGGGTGTCAGAGAACGAGGCTGGAACTAGGGCTACCACTTGGTATACTTGGTCTGGTAGGGTCAGGTCTATTTACAAGACGAAAGACAAGGAAGGAAAGTGAGAAGTGGGCGCTCAGCGCCCCTATATGTGATCAGACGAAACCAACATGGCTATCGCATAAAGCGTCGCTTAGTAGAAACTCAATTGTTATTGATCACGGGCTAGGATCAAGGGTCCAAGCACTGCTTGGTCTATGGGCTGACTTCACCCCGTGACAAAGGGGAAGAAAGGGGGAATCAACTGATATCGATATTAGAAAAAGATGTGTATACTCTGATTTCTCACATTTCTCTCACTTATCAGACATAGATTCTCATTTCAAAGCTTCTGAAATTTGTTCAAGAGTGTAAACGAGAACGACTCAACACAGAGGTCATGAAGGATAAGACTTCGACACACGTATTCAAGTATCAGAAATCTGTCTATATGAAGTAAAGGATAATACGAATGCTCTGATGCGGTAACTCTTCGAACTTGAATATGATTAAGTCGTGTTGATCTTGAATGAAACGTCAAATGACTCGAAACGATGTCTCGAGAACTCGAAAGAAGACTGAAAAACGATGAAAGTATTACTGAGAAGAAGAGCTCTCTCAGAAGAGGATTTAGAAGTGAATAAAACGAATATCGAAATATATTGTCGAGATAATACGTCTTAAGGGCGGCAACGAGTATAGGAAGGGTCGGGAGGGTAGTAATATACGATCATATAACTCGACTGAGCGTGCAAATGAGTATATTCGTAGTTATATGAAGCATAGACATTGAAAAATGAAGCTATTCAAGATATTTGCCAAGAATGCCAAGAGATTTAGCGCATGTGCGGGACTTTATGTGTCACTCTCCGTACCGAGTACTCTACTCAATACTTGCTTCGACTTTCGAGTCCCCTTTTTTGGATGGCGCCAGTTCATCCGCTTCCAAAGCCCAAACAGCAAGCGACCTGATGTTAGCTCTTGGCTCTATAATTCAAATTATACATCTACCTAGTGATCCAATCTCTCCAGTAATTATGCACATGCCAATGTTTCTTACATACTCGAGCTTTTATAAATGTAAGTTGGTATTTTAATTAACTCGTTAGCGCGCCAAGCAAAACAGCGTGGAAATATCACCAAAAAATTTGTCCCTTGTGAAAGAAAAGTCTCTTTCACGAAGCAACACGCCTTGATTGAACATATCATGGCTACTCCCGGAGTTGAGGATGTACACAAAAGCGAAGTTTGGCAGCAGGATGAGCTCTCCGAAATGATGGGATTGCTTCAGCGAGCGGAACAACGCATGAGAAAGCCGGATCCAGCCAGCAAGCATACTGTGAAAGCTACAAACTCGTACAAGTATGCTACGGCAGCTCATTTTCCCATGCTAAAAACCTAATCTTTCGCCCAGATTACCCAGGCTGGATCCAGGACCCATAACGCAGCCATACGTAACCTCGACCGATGGAATTGCTCGAGCAGATCGGAGCCGACTCGTCAATGAAAAAGATCGCCAGATCACCACCCGCCGAGTTGAAGATCCCGTTAAGGTGAAAGAGCGAATCAAGAAGGTAGGCAGCCTCGCATGTCTTCCCTTTTCCCGCCTATGACGAAAAATATATTTTTAAATGTTCTTGACGCAGAATCATCGGTCCCGTCTTGGGTACACGCTCTGCACTCCTGAGAGTCTTATCATAGTTACTCGGATGGCCTTTCTACTGAAAAGACTCGTTATGTACGCTCTAAGTAAAAAGCATGATTAACGTATTCTCCAGGAAAAGCCAACCGCGGGACCGGGCTGGTTCGACATGCCGCGAACACAATTGAGCTCCGAACTGAAATACGATTTAAAACTCCTCAAGCTACGCAATGTGCTGGATCCACATAGGCACTATCGTTCCGACAACACCAGGACTCTGGCGCCACAGTTCTCTGAAGTAGGTCAAGTCATCGCAGGTCCAACCGAGTATTTCAGCTCGCGGCTGCCCAACAAAGAGCGGAAAAGGACGTTTGTTGAGGAGGTACTGGCCAATGAGAAATTCACGGGTCGCTTCAAGAAAAAGTACAACGAGATTCAGGCATCGAAGACGAGTGGGAAAAAAGCATACTACAGAAACCTAAAGGATAAAAGATCCGGGGGCATACGCAAATCCTGAAGGTATCTAGATTCAAGGACTCAGCTACTCAAAGTCGATTGGTGAAAGGGTGCTTCTGGGCTATCTAGCACTCTGACCAAGCCACAGGCCATCAGATTGAAGCCGCTAGAATTCTCCGTGTTCAGTGTGCATGGTATGCGTATAGGATGTCTCGCACCAGCAGGCTCACCAGTCGCTGTGGGACACGATCTTTAGCCTATGACGCCTCACTTGGATCGGAAGGTCTTCGCCATACCCGAATTTCTGCCGCTGCTTTCTCACCGGCATCTAGCACCTCATCATGTTTCGCTTTGCCTTTTTCTATGGTTTTTGTCAAGTCTTGACGACTGAAGCCCTGGATATGCATGTCATCCCCTCGTGGTCCCGCTTCGTGCAATGCTTTGTTGGTTACAAGACTGATTGCTAGTACTCTCATGTCACAGTGCCGTGCAACAATGATCTCCGGAACGGTCGACATCCCGACTATATCGGCGCCCAAACTACGCAACATACGACATTCAGCTCTAGTCTCATAACTGGTGTCAATTAGCCATGGAGTTTTATCATCAGTGGGAAGTCAGTGTTACCTAGGACCTCCGACGAAAGCATAGGTGCCCTCCTGTAAGCGCCTAGTGCTCCCCGCGTCTCGATCTAACTCCTTCCACAAGTGGTGTGCGCGCCTTCTCAGATCAAGGTCATAAGCGTCCGACAATGCCGGAAAACGAACTCCAAAGTCGTCCGCGTTTGGCCCACGCAGCGGATGGATACCAGCGAGGCCAGCAAAGTTAATGTGCTTACATGGGTTAGACGGCGGTATATAGAAGATACTTAGGCCTCACGTCGTTCAAGACCACCAGGTCTCCCACTTCATAGTCTTCATTCAAGCCACCAGCGGCATTTGTGACTTGGACGATATATCAACATTGACGGGCGCACACTCTTACGGGCTGCCTTACCAATGATTGTGTCTACGCCCAGACGCTTCATGAGACGGATAGGCAGTGTAATGCTCTGAATTGAGTGCCCTTCATAAAAGCTACTCGAACATCAAAATGAGCCAACTTTACAGAGCGAGGGTCGGAAATAGGTTATGACGGACTGAACCCTGCCAACCATCAAAACAACCGGTGAAGCCTCTGGCTCGAATTTTCCGAACAGAAGCTTGCCAGCATGGCCGTGGACTATCCTATTTCAGCACGTTGTGCAACTTGACATTTCCTTCTTAGTTCGCCCGTACCTGTACTTGGTGGAAAGTAGGGAATATCCGTATATGGGATTTCAAATCGTGGCTCAGGCAATACAGCATCGGCCAGACCATTCAGACCAGATCCACATATTATACCAATGACAGGGTGATGTAGCTTGGGAGGTAATTTTTCTTGCAAGTAGCGTAGAGCTTCAGCAGTGTGCTGAGAAGTAGCGTTCTCCATGGCTAGCTAATTACAAGGCGACAGGCAGTATCAGGCAATAATCAGCGACTGCTTTGCACTGTCATAAAGCTGAAGCCATGCAATCGAAAATAACCTAATGCAGTTCTTCCGAGGGTGCGAGTATGCGTCGGGTGACAATACTCTACTAAGACTCTTCGCCAAGATCTCGGATAACGCACCGCTTACAAAGTTGGGGCAGTCTTCCGAAAGTAGGGCTAGGGCATATCCAGGACTTGGCATGCCAGCCTCCGTACTTACTAGTTAACTCCCTTACTATTCTCGTACAAGAACCGTGTCTGACTTTTTTCTATTGTCGAAAAAGCCAGGAAATTGGTGTTCTTTGCCAAGCCACAGGCGAATTAAGTGTGGCATGGTATTCGATTCGGCGCTTTCTCAGAAACCTCTCAGGAAACAGGAAGCCTTCGATCGCACTTTGGGATTCAACGACGCTGAGGCAACATGGCGTCCTCATGGGCATGTGCACGCACCCCTCTGTGTGAGACTGGTTACTTTCTTCGCCATACTCAAGCACGGACCATAGCAATGCCATATTTCAAAAGAAAAGATCAATGCTGGAGTGCTCTGAGAATACGGTCCGCAAGAGCGAGATTCTCGACAGCAGAGAGGTACAGATCGCAAGAAGCTATGGATCTGCATACCAGGAACCTGTCAGTGACCCAGCAATTTTAGTTTGGTCTTGGTGCTCACAGTCACTCGTGTTGCAGGCCGGAAATGCCTGCCCCCTTTCAATCACCAACAGCCAAACCCGCAGAGTGAGCAAACCCTCTACACAAGATATGCATCGACTGAGCCAGGGTCCAGTGCTTTTACAGGGCAAAATGGTGAAGGTAGTACGACAGATGCCCAAATGGCACAGACTACTCCCGGGGGACAGCGTCAGGGATATATACCTCCAGGGCAGCGTGACGGCCCACGTCTACCTCGAGGCGTTCAGGCTGTCTACCTAAAACCTCTGAAACGGCGGGCACAATATGGCGTGCCTGTCTGCGATCTACAGTTACGGTCCTACAATGTACGAAACGTGGAGTTCTTTACCGACTTTGCTCTTCGGGCTGCCTATTATCTTAATTTACCTGCTGCTGGACCAATCCCTTTGCCGCGCATCACCGAACGGTGGACAGTGCCTCGGAGTAATTTCGTCTTCAAGAAGAGCCAGGAGAATTTCGAAAGGATCACCCTTCGGCGGCTGATCCAAATACAAGATGGGCATCCAGAAACCGTGGAGCTATGGCTTGCTTTCTTAAGAAAACATGCATATTACGGTGTTGGTATGAAGGCTAATGTCTGGCAACATGAAAAGCTCGGTAGGCCTTGTGCTCTTCCCTAATGGTCCTAATGCTAAATCAGTTCTAGGGGTAGGAAAAAGCATGGATGTTAGTCTGGAGAACCTGAAGCAGGCGATGGAGCCCAAATGGGCACACTTTGGTAGACGAAAGACTCTTGAAACTTCCGAGAGAGCTTTTGAGATGATGAGGGGCGAAGCTTTCCAGCGAACGGGTGATACGTCGCCGAGCAGTGCTTGAATTCTAACGTTGTGTTTGTTGTTGCATTTTTTCAAGCGTGCATGGGCAGGTGTTATTCAGGGCATTATTTGGCGTCGATAGAGCTGCATAAGCTCTTCTTTAGCATGGCAAGATACGGCCAAAAAGAGTGCCTGACTTGTGAAAAGTATTAAATATAAAGTCAAGCAAGAGGAAATGCTTTTGCCTTCGTCCAAGAATGGGGAGTGGCTGATTAGCCAAAGTTGGGCTACATCCGACCCAAAGTAGGACTCTAGAAAACTCGGGTAGAGTAGGGGCCGCGATTAGGCTTGCCTTGTACCTACCTTAGTACCTTACTTTACATGTAGCGGAGCTAACTATTCTAAGCGGCGTAATCACAGAGACATGCATGTAGTGGTATGAGCACCAGCAATGCTATTCGGTGTCTGGCGGCATCCTCGACTTGGATATTGTCAACCTGGCTGGCCCCCGAAATCAGCTTCGACCCATGCCACAAGCGGGCTTAATCGACACAGCCAGCGTTTGCACGCATTTAATACCAAAGCCCATGTGATATTCTCCGGCATTCAGCCTACGGGCGTTCCTCATCTAGGGAATTATCTAGGTGCTTTGCAACAATGGGCCCGACTGCAGAATGAAGCCTCGCCTTCTACTCAGTTGCTCTACTCCATCGTTGACTTGCACGCCATCACGACCAATCAAGACGCAGATCAGCTACGGAGGTGGAAACGAGAGACGTTAGCGACCCTCTTAGCTGTCGGTTTGGATCCCGAGCGATCTACCGTTTTCTATCAATCTGCAGTATGAGTTCATGACTGGTCAGCTGTGCTTGTCAAAATATACCTGCTAAAGGTTTGCAGGTTCCGGAGCACACAGACTTGATGTGGATACTGAGCTGTACAGCCTCTGTGGGATACCTCTCTCGCATGACACAATGGAAGGTTTGTTACGAGGGAAGCGAGACCTAGAAAAGTCGATTGCCAATCTTGGCTGATCATCTACAGAGCAAGCTCACCCTATCCAGTGAAGTTTCGGCACTGGACTCTACGAGTGCAAAAGCAAGACTCAAACTGGGGCTTTTCTCCTATCCTGTGCTGCAGGCCGCGGACATCTTGCTCTACGGGTATGGCTTCAATAGTTGGTCAACCTTTTCTTCGCTCACTTTTCCAGCGCTACTCATGTCCCGGTAGGAGAGGACCAAGTACAGCATTTAGAGTTTGCAAGACAATGCGCTGAGCAGTTCAATGCTGTTCATGGGGAAGTACTTGTAAAGCCACAAACAGTCTTATGTGCGTCCAGCCACTAATCATCTTCATTTTTGTATGCCTTCTTCTAAACTCAGCTAGCATCTGCGAAGCGTGTCATGTCGCTCAAGGAGCCACGTCTCAAAATGTCAAAATCCCACCAGGACTTTCGCTCACGAATCCAAATAAATGATGGCCCACAAATCATTGGTGACAAAATCAGGCTTGCATTAACAGATTCAATTACAGGAGTGTCGTATGACCCAGACAATCGGCCTGGTGTTTCGAATCTATTGGCCATAATGTCATACCTCGATGAACAAGGCAGGACAGCTGAGGAGCTCGCTGAAGCATACAGTTCTATGAGCATGCGACAGTTCAAAGCAACGGTAACCAGTGCTATTTCCGAGGGTTTGGCCAGCACGCGAGACAAATACAATCGAATCATGAATAACGATCAGACTCACTATCTGGATGATATTGCCATCGAAGGCTCAAACAAGGCGCGGCGGCAAGCGGACATGACAATGGCCGCAGTACGCCAAGTGATAGGCTTAGAACGCGCAGGAAAGCATTGAAGAGGGTCTAGGTGCAAAGTGCAGGTCAACTATGTGCAGGGTTTTACCTATATTTCTGCATGCAGACTGAAAATATGACAACTATGAATGAATAAGGGAACTGATACACGTATCCCCCTTTTTGATACATTGACCCTCCCTTTTAATACATTTACCCCCCCTCAAATCCGATTAGACTCCGCGCGAGCGCTAACTCGTTTATAACGATATGCTTCTAATATATTTAGCTATTTAGTATATTATATATAGAGAGTGTAACTATAGAGTCTCATAGTCGAATCTCGTTATAGCGAATCGATAAAATTTAACTAATTATTTCGTTATATAGAATATTTCGTTATAATTAAGTTACGTTAGTAAATAGCTCTAGTTCTATATAAAAAAACGTTTATTAGTCTTTTAGACTATTCTAACGTAGCTTAATACTCTTTTAAAATTATAACTTTCTTGTCAAGAATAGGTGGTAGGACCCTTAGTTTTTAACTATAGAATGCTACGAGAGTAAAGAGCGACTATGAGGATGCGCCTTAGCGCATCACGTGACCATGTCACGTGACCCGAATTTTGACACTCCCCTTCGCTCGCATACTCAAAAATGCGAAAACACGATTTTCGCACTTCGCGACGCAAAAAACCTCAATCGGGTTAGCGCGAAGTCCGGTTCACAAAAGTGAAGAAACCAAGTTCTGAAAACGACTATGTCAAATTCGAATCAAGTTCTGAAAACGACTATATCAAATTCGAAGACATATAAAAATCCGTTTTGATTCTTTATATAAAACTTCCATTTTCCGAAAAAAGACGATTTTTTAAAAGTTTTCTTTGAAATAGACCTGGTGCACACTCAATTTCTATCAAAACGAGATCGATGAATACATAAGGGGGTGAAACAAGAAGCGATGAAAGAAAACTAAAGATCTGACGTTCATAGATAAGGTGAATAGCGTCACTTCTCTAAAACTAACGACTTCAGATTAGAAGCAAGAGCGCTGAGAGTTAGTCTTTGACGCTGAGAGAATATTCTGAGACTGATTTCATCTCAAGGGCATCGCGAAAGACAACGAATTTGTCGAGACAGAGAGCTTTGATGAGATCGTCGATTATTTGTTTATTCGTGAGTACGAATTGCATGTTCACGATGTCGTTATTGACTTTTTCACGCACGAAATGATAAGCGATATCAATGTGCTTGATGCGAGCATAAAACTAAGCGTTCTTGACGAGGGCAATTGCGCTCTAATTGTCGCCGAAGATTATAATGATCTTCGAGTCAGAGTCTCGAGGTCGCAGAAGTTAATTAAGAAGAGTTTTCAATCAAATAACTTCTTTGCTAATCAACGTTTAATCGATATACTCGACTTCGCAAGTGAATAACGCGACGATGACTTAACGCTTTGATGATCAGCTAATAACGTCGTTATCGACGTTGAATAGATAGTCGAAGATAGATCTTCGAGTCGAGTCGTCAGCTCAATCGAAATCGATATACTCGATGAGAGCTTGAAGAGATCCTTTGTACACGAGTTCGTAGTGTATCGTGTCTCTAAGATATCGAAAGATTCGAATCACTGCATTTTAGTGTGTCTGGGTCGAGTTGACTGAATAGCGGCTGATAAGAGAGATAGCATAGACGATATCAGAACGAGTTTTTAACATAATATATATGAGGGATCTCACGACGAATTGATAATTCTCGCATAGCTTTCTCGGGATAACATAGCTCTCTTTCGTAGATTATAGCTTACGACTAATTTTCAAAGACGTGAAGACTAAATTAAGACTTCAGTAATTAAAATACTTTAAGAAACGAGTGACATAGACTGCTTGTCCCAGACGAAGAATATCGACGATACGATCTCTTTTGACGATCATGTCTAAATAATAGACGCAAGGTCTCAAGTCGAATATGTGAAACTTGCTATTAAGGGCCTTTTTAATACGCTAAATGCCGATTTTGCTGAGATCGATAATTAATATATCGTTCATATAGAGAGTTATAGTAATACTCTTCTTGACGTTCATAAAGATACTCTCGTTCGATTCGATGAATATTAATTCGAGTTTCTTTATGTACTTCGAGAAGTGTTAATATCAAATTTTAAGAGATTGCTTAAGTTCATAAAGAGTCTTATTTAGTTTATAAACTTTGATATCGTTCTTGCTGAAATCATCGAGCTATCGCATATAAATCGTCTCTTAAACGTTATCGTAGAGAAAGACGATTTTGACGTTTATTTGTTTTACGTCTCAGTTTAGAGTCGCTATCAGAACAAAGATCGCCTTATAACTCATGAGCTTAATCACTGAGACGAACGTGTTATAATAGTCACGACCCTTCTATTATTCGAAATCTCGAATTATTTAGCGAGTCTTATAGCGAGTGACTTCTTCAGCGAAATCTCGCTTCACGATATAGACTTAGCGATCTCTCAGAATATAAGTATCTAAAGACGTCTAAATCAGACATCAAGTATTGTTGTTTATAAGAGATTTATATTCGTCTTATATGACGAGCTCTTAGTGTATACGAAAGAGTTGATGGAAAATGATCTATTGATAGATCGTCGACTCGAAAATATTCGACTTATTGACATGATTCGTTAGTAACGCAAAGGTCGCGAATGTTCTCGAGAGAGGGTTAGATAATAGATTTCGCAGATTCGAAATCGTAATGTCGAAATAATTAAGAAGTACTCTTTGAATCGCACTTAGCTCGAGATCTTCGCGAATCATTTCGACGACAGTGAGGGAACGAGTTATTTTTTCGATAGCTGATAATGTAATAATTGATCGAGAGGCTCGCGCGAACGCGATCGATAATACGACTCGTGTGAGAGACGAGGGCTTTAATATAGACGTCTGCTTTTCAGCTGATTATGAGAAATTTGATCTTGATCTGTTTATTGTAGATGCAGATATAGTCGTTGAGAACTTTATAATGAAAGTAATGTCTTTCGAAATGTTAATAATACGCTATTTATCAAGTGTCTTCTCTATAACGAATGTTAATATATAAAGACGTTATCGCTTGATCGAGAGCTCATAAGCGTTCGTTTTTTCTTCGAGATTTATAATCAAGAAACGCTTCTCAACGAAGTAAACATTATTAACTCGAATAATCTTTTTCTTGATGAGATTATATAGGCGAAACATAAACTCTTCTTTATACTTCAGAAGAACACACTTTTCGCTTTTATTTACGAGTTTCTTTTAAATACGCTTTAACGCATAGACGATGAAATCAATCGTTCGTAGATGAAATAAAATGAGCTTTCGATAATGAAAAGTCTCAAATGACGTTGTAATAATTCGAACCTTGAGGGATCGTAACATCAAATAATTAATAATGATCACGATTTTAGATTAGAAAGACTTATTGAGCTGAGAACTTAATAGTATAGAATATATCTTATACAGTAAGATTTACTCAAAACGTTCGATCGTCTCGTTCATTTCGAGATTCTCAGATATAGTGAGCTTCTATCTGATTTCGTACTAAAGAAGATAATTTAAGAAGGTCTTGAACATATACTCTCTCTCATTGTCGAGGCGAATACGATAGATCTTATAGTTTCGTGACTTTAGAAAGACTTTGAAACGTAAGAATATAATAAACGTTTCACTCTTATGACGAATGTAGTACACTTTAGAATAGGAGATGAAATTATTCTTGAATATTATAAAGTATTTGCAGTTATTAAATTTAGTAGGGGACAGAGATTCTACGAGATCACTATAAACAAATTCGTTAGACTGCGTTTCTGACTCTATAAAACTATTATAAAAGACAGTCTTCTGACGTCTCATAACATAATATTCGCAGATATACTTCTTCGCAATGTTCTTGATGAAGTTCACCTCAACGATCATATTTGAAAGCTTATTTAAATTATTCTAACTTAAATGATTTATGCGAGCATGTTAGAATTAATAAATAAAATTCGAGAGCACACTATAGGCGATTAGAGTACTATTTCGACTTTGTCAGAGATTTAAAAAGAAGAGATCACGATTACGAGTATCGATAAGCTTTAGATCGTTCTTAATGAGAATATATTTTATCTTATGAAAGAAGACAGCGATGTCGAAGTTTAGAAGTTTATCGATCGAGAGAAGATTGACGTTCATATCGAATACATATAAGACATTTCGTAGAGTGACTATTATACACTCTCCCCTGATCACATAGTCGAGATTAATAATGTTACAGTCTTGAGACTGCACTTCGCTTCTCTCGATGTTCTTGATCGATCGAGAATAGATCTTTTCGTAGATAATAAATATCGAACGATTCGCGAAAGAATAGCGAGAGCAGTCTGAATCTACGATGACTCGAGTGAAGGGATTCACGAAATTCGCAGTTATAAGACTATGTTCGAGGGCTTTCGTGAAGATTAGATTAATGACTTGATCATCAGCCGTATCGAGGATATTGAAGTCGTTCGAGTTGATATTCGAATAGTGTATAATGAAGTTTAGTTTCTTCAGAAAGATATAATTAATATTGAGATAATCGTTCTTCTCTGAAGTAAAGACATTAAAAGATGTCTCTTCGATGCGCTTGCGCTTGTTGCTTGAGAGTTTATTTTCGAAGTCGAAGATCTTTATCTTCTTTTTCTTTTTCTCTTTCGTTATGAATTTCTTAGACTTGAGATGAGGAAACTTGATTCAGTATTTGATAGAGAGATGTCTGAATTTGCGATTAACTATCTTATACGAAGAATAGATCTCACGATTAATATTAGAGCCGTCGAGATTGTTGAAAGTAGCTTGTTTGTCTTTGTTCTTATCGTTACGAACGACATATATAATTAGTTCTTCTTCTTTAAAGGAGATTCTAACTTCTTCGTTCACGACGATCACGACAATCTCTTAAAACTTGACGAACTTGTTCTCAAAGAGATTATGATTTTGAATATAACTTGACTCGAATATGTCGTAAGAGTCGTCAAGTTTCATAAGGAAAATTAGAATTCGTAGAGACTTCGAAATGACGAGGGATTTATGAAGACTAATAATGTCGAAGATGATCTTACGAAAGTTCTTTTCATATTAACGAACTCTCTCTTCTTTAAGAGTGAGATCGAATATTCGACGTATTAATTTTCTATAGAGACTCGTGCTCTTAGATTAATAATTCTTGATTAAAATATCGAGTATAATCTGAGAATCTTTATCGTCGAATTCGACTTCGACGAGTTCGCGATCGCTATTCTCGAGACGATAAAAGATAACGATATAGATTCTATAACTAATAATCGCATTAAAGAAAATAAGATTGTTAAGTATTAATTAATTGTTGATATTCTACTTTCATTAACAATATTTCAAATTGAATTTCAAAATAATAATAAAGTTTAGAGAAAAAGCGCTTCTCCCTTCGAGAGAGTCAGTTGTTAAAACTATTAGAGCTGACATGTTTCTTGCGACGCCTTATGCGCTTGATTCTTCGTCGATTATAGATGTTAAAGATTATTGAGAAGATTTCTAAGGGCGACACGTACGATATGAATAGTAATAACGATGATGTCTAAACGAAAGACTCAGCTTGAGAGATAACTGAGGCGATAGGGAACGAAGATCTTAAAGTCGAAGAAGTCGAAGTCGAAGAAGTGAGATTTAGAGAACTTTTGACACGAAGATCGAATAACTTAATATTACTTAAGACACTGAGAGTGTCTTCGCTAACTTCGAATTGAAAGTCGATACTATTAACGTTCGCGAAAGCAGTGAAAGTGAAATAGATACTCTGATCTCCGTTAGAGTTCTCGAGAGTCTTATCGATATTTAATAACTTTTACTGTTGATCTTCGAGTTCTTACACGAGAAATAAAAAGTGCTTATACTTGAATCTTCGATAGATACGAGCGATGTTATTGAGATAAAAGATACTTAGAGATAAGAAAGATTTGAATTGATCTAATTTTCGCTGAGACTATATCGAAGACAATTACTAAAGACGTGTAAATCTTCGAAGAGGAATAACGTTCTTCTTATGCTGAGTCTTCGACAGAAACTCGAATTTAGAATAGTCGCTTCGATGACTGTCGTCGTGAGATGAAGTCATATTCGGCGATAGGATAAAGTCGAATGACGATGAAAAGAACTTGATGGCTGAGCCTCAGCCCTCTTCTTCAGAGGACTTGTGAGGTCGAAAGGTCTATCTCAACAAGAAATCCTTGTTGTTTTGATCTTCAACAGACGTATACGCGCTCTAAGTGAAGATTTGTCGATGACTGAGCCTCAGCTCTCTTCTTTAGAGAACTTGTGAAATCGAAAGATCTATCTCAACAAGAAATTCTTATTGTTTTGATTCTCAACAGACGTATACGCGCTTCTAAGTAGAGATTTGTCGATAACTAATCAACTTTAAAGTGTAATCAGACGATTTGATACTGAAGTTCAGTCTCTTGAGTCGTTACAATTGATTCGATTCACGTAAACGCTTTATCAACGCTGAAGCGATATACATCGCGAGAGAAATATTCTCGTTGAACGTGTTTAACGTGTCTCACGCAGGGAAGCTGACAATGTTTCAGAGACCTTAATAAAATTCGATCGCACGATCGTATAACTAGTTCGACGTTCGACGTTCGATTAGATTCGATATGTCGAGAGTCGATTTGCGATAGGACTCTCAGCCCCTCGAATTTCAAAGACGATCATTTTATAGAGGGCAATGCCCACCTCAAGAAGATTAAAAAACAGAGTCTCATAGCTGTCGCGGCGTTCATTGCGATAAACTCGTGATGCTTAGAGATCACTGTGGCTCTGATAGACATAGAATATAAGTGAAACAGTCGTCGAGCAAGTCCGAGCTCATAACCTATCAAGAATAGGTGATAAGACACTTAGTTGTTAATTATAAAATGTTACGAGAGTAAAGAGCGACTATGAGGATGCGCCTTAGCGCATCACGTGACCATGTCACGTGACCCGAATTTTGACATTTCTTTTCTATTCTTAAAGAGTCTTTATAAGACTTCTATATTAGCGTCTTTTATATATTCTTTATAAAAGTAGTCTCGTAGCTAGAATATATTTAATAATAATCTCATCAGAGTAGCTTTTCAGCTTTACGTCTTTATTAACGTTATTAACAAGACTTATCTACACGAGATATCTCACGAGACTAATCTTATTATTAATTATATTTGTTATTATTATTCTCGCTCTGAGTTGTTAGTCTCTGTTATAACACGTTAATTTAAGCGTTTAACTTTTAAGTTATCTGCTTTCTCAGTCAATTAAGTTATCGATATTATAGCTTTTCGTCGTTTCTTTAAGATATTCGTCGATCGTATCTACGAGTATCGTAGACTATCTCAACTAATTAATTACTATCGATAGAACGATTCGTCGTTGACTGAAATTAACTCAATAAGATTCTCTACAAAAGACTTCTCAGCTTATCTTAATTCGCGTGATCCCTTAATAATCAGAATTAGTTTAACGAGAGTTTTCTCAGATCGATCTAATACTACTACAATCAAGACAACTATTATTGTTAAGACGACTGTTAAAGTCTTTCACAGAAGGATTATATTCACTTCTTCGTCTATAAAAGAAGTTTTTAAAGATCTTATAATAACAGATATAGTCGCTTTTACGCAGACTCAGACGAATCAAATAATCTTTATTATAATCAATACTATACGTATAATTAATATAAATCAGTCGCAGTTAAATGTAGTCTCTTAGAATAAAGAAAGACGATTATCACAGTCTATATTTCGAGCTCGTAACGTAGACTACTTTAATTTCAATTCGAATATATATATCATAAAAGTCAAGAACAATTATAATATCTATTATAATATCTTCAGTTTCATGAATCGCTTAAGAGTCAAATATAATATTATAAATATGATCTTGCTCAGATAGAATCTGAACACTTGTCTATTAGATACTACTAACGTCTAATATATTAATAAGTTATTTCACGTTATTCGAATAGGTTTAAAGAACGATTAGAATAATGTCAAAGAATAATGTGATGCTCTGAAGACACGATTTCGTGATTCGTCTGAAAGGTCGTTGTTTATCGTCGAGGTTATTCGATATATTATTAAGAATATGCGTGTCTAAAAGAATCTCGCGAACTATGTTAATAACATTTTCATATATAGTAAGAATACAGATCTAGCTTTAACAGAAATTAAACAAGTTCTATTAACGTACGAACATATAAACGTCGAGCTTCGTCGTAATCTATCTAGATTATCAAAAACATCGATTATATCAAGTCTTATTAACGAATTGCGTCTTCAAAAAGATATCTAATATAACATTTATAACAAATATGACTCGAAGTCTTTTATAAATAAGAAGTAAGATTAATATAATAATTTTCGTTCTTTCTATCCCTCGAATCTATATCGCTCGTATAACAATAAATATAAAAGTTATAATAGATCATTAATGTCTTACAATAACTTCAATTCTTATGAAAACAGATCTTATGTATCATATAATGACTCTCAGAATAGTATAAGTAATAATCAACAATAGTCACAGAATACACAGATTCAATAACGTTAGCTTTTTAAGAGACGTCAACAATTTTAAATTATTAACGAAAACGCAAATTAGTCTTTTAAGACCCTATCACAGCAGAATTAATCTCGAGAAAATATTAAAGATTACAATCGAGAATCAAATGTCGAAGATTATAATTATAATCTCTTTTGATTCGTTAGACTTTACGAAATAAGAGTCTATTATGCTGACGAGGAAAATCAGTCGTCTTAAGATAATCAAGATTAGTATTAGCAATATAAGAACGTCTTTTATTAAGACGAGTACATCTTAAAATAGTAAGTCGTCGCTGAATTATAAGATCTCTTAGACGAGTCTGAGAAAGATTATAAGAGGGACGAGTTCGTCGAGACTTATTTTTATCTGAATTCTATTAAGGTGAACTTTATAATAATCTGTCAAGTCTGTCGATAGTCTTTCATCTTAAACAATTAACTTTATAAGTATCTCAAGTAATGTCTGCTGAAGATCTCAAGTCTGTTAATGTTCTCGAACGAATTCGAGATATACGCTCTCAACATCTGCTTGTTATTAGACGAGTCTCGAAAGTCTTTCGCAGAGAAGATATCAGATATTATTAATATACTCGTACGATCTATAGCGCAGAAAGTTAACGTCGTAACGAGATATAACTTTCGTGATTATCGATTCGTTACTATTAAGATATGTTTTATTTAATAAGACGAGACGTACGAAATCTATATTAACATCGATTGTATTATAAGTCTTATTGATCGTCAATTTTTAACGAGACTAATGAAACTTGACTTGATTATTGATATTAAGAAGATGTTTACTATTATGAATATATCAGAATTAAGCATCAAGCAGCATAATGTCAACGAATACGTATATCTCTTTATATATTTGTCTGAGAGCAAAGATACTATACTTATTATTAAAGAAGTTCACATTATAAACGATCTTAGTGTTAATATCTTATTCGAAATAGAATTTTAAGTCAGAGAATATAGTACTTGATCTCTTACGAGATATACTCATTATAGACTCTTATAACAGTCTCGAAATATCTATTTCGACTTATATCAAGCTCATTAAAATAGACACTATTATTGTTAATAAGACACGTAAGATAATAGTCTCTTATATCGATATAAAGATATCTATTTAGACTCGTCGTAAGTTATTATAACAGCTATCTATCGATCGTAATTTTATTTTCGAGCCAGCTTAACATAATTTTCTTTCGATTTATACACATATTGTCGATCACACTATGTCGAATATTCTTATACGTAACGATATCGATCACTCTGTTATTTTATTTAGACGTATCAGACTAAGAAAGGTCGTAAAATATGAGACTTAAGAGTGTTACGCTGTCGACGCGAACACTTAGCTCTTAACACATCGATTAATAAAGACTCTCAAAATCTCATGAATTAAGAAGATTCTTGTTATAGTTATAATAATTATAACAGCCTTTAATGCAGCTATTACGCTATCAAAGACTGAAATTATTTACATTACGAATATAATTATATACGACTCTAATTCGTCAATTATTTTAATTCTCATATCGACTGTGAAAGTCTTTCTCAGTCTCTAAAAGAATATTAGAAACGTTATTAACGTTCTCGAGTTCGAATAAATAAATATATCGTTATTAGACAATTGACGCGAGTTATATAAGCTCGAATAGATTAAAATATATCTCGTTGAATAAAAGAATCGAAAAGTTATTAATGAAGCTTTTAATAAACTATATTCACGGAATCGCATAAAATGAATAGTTATCGTTATTCTCTTTTTCTTTTCGTGCTTTATAATTTAAAAAGAAATTTTAAAAGATTTTAAAGAGCGAGTCGTTGTCGATATTAGAGCGCTCAATAAAATTATAGTGTCTGATATCTATTTTATATTTTTTTAATCGAAGATATTTGTCTTGCTGCGTGATGTTACTCACATCTCAATTATTAACGCTGTCGTTTTCTTTTATTAATAATGAGTGAAGATAAGATATCGTTATAGACTTACAGTAACATCTTATAGAGATTAAGAAATCTTTAATGTATTAAATATAAGCTTTCGAAACTCACTCGCCTATGTGTAGAGAATAATTGATCGTATTTTAAGACTCTTTCGACGATTCTATAGAGCATATATCGATGATATTGTTATATTCTCGTCGTCGTTGAAAGAGTATATTCGTTATCTTATTTAAATTTTTTAAGTTTTAAATAAGATAAACATTCATCTCGCACAACGCTCCCGATGGTTCAAACCGTCGGTCCAGCAGACCTGAACCAGTTCAAATTGAAGCTATACACACGGTTGGTAGTCGGTTCAGATGTCAAACCGTTCAATCAACAGTTGGACTGGTTCAACTGATAGTCCACCACTATTCTACATTAATTTCGAGTTCGTCAGCGACTCCCTCTCTTATAGTAGTAACAATCGCATGTAGATCTTTCTTCGTGAAGATACTCAATCGAAATCATGATTTCAGACACTTCAATAGCTTAATGGTCTCACTCTTGAGACTACCTCTCGAGTCCGAGATCGTACGTTTGACCTCTGAAAACACGCGTTTCGTCTTCGAAGACATGGCTGATATGAAGTAGATGTCAATGATCATCTTTGAAAGAAGAGAATATCGAGTACGTTGCTCCGATTGTAGTCATCATTCGAGTGCTGATTTGTTCTTATCTTCTTCACGAAGTATAAAATGATCAGCGATATATAGATCAAACTCGTCGAGAGCACTGCTGAAGTCCTTCGCCTCATCATCCTGATCATCTAGTCACTTAAAATACTGATTATTAGTGGGTTTGTGAGACGTACGAGTTGTTGAGGAAGTGTAGGTAGCCAGGTCGATGAAAGATCGATACGTAGTCTCTCAGAATTTCTTCATGATTATCTTCATATCGGGTTGTCACTTAGAATTCCAACGTTTAAAGTATTTTCACTTCTTTCGAGGGTTCAGAACGATAACGACGATGTATATAGACGCTCTTTCGATCTTGTTTCAATATTTCAAGAGCTTAATAAGACCGACGTGAAGAGACTCCCTCATGAAGTCGTGATGAGCGTATTCTTCGATCGCATTCTCGAAATGAGCACATAGAAAGTTCATAGAAGGAAGAACTTCATCTAAAGTCGTCGCACGATCTTCAGTAGCCTTCGTAGCATCGTGAAAGATCTGAAGAAAGTCGCGAATGTGATCGAGTGTTTTTCACTCCTCAGCACTGAGTAGATCGATAGATAGCTCGAGTTCCTCGTTGCTGACGACTATGATAACTGCCTTAATCTTTTTGATGACCCAGTCAAGCATCTCGTATCAGAAATTCCATCTAGTGCTGTTGTCACGATGTGACATGTAGCCCTGAACGATCCGATCTTTGAAGGATTGAATGCGTTGAGGGCTTCCCATAATCCATACAATGATATTGTGTAGTTTGTCGAGAGGTTCTAGCTTTCGTCACTGTCTCAACTGAGCATCAGAAGGAGAGTCGGCGAGATTCTTCGAAAATTCATAGTCATCGACCTTTTTTTCAAAGAGAAAGGCCTGAACAGCGAGATTGAGTACGTGCTTATTGTATCTAAGACGTCGTTGCTGAGCATCATAGAAGACTTCTTTCTTATTCAAAGCAGTAGCAATAGTAACAATAAGTTGATCGTTAAAACTAGCATTGTTCATAATCATGTAACTCAACTTGTTGCGAATCCCGAAATCCTCGAGCACAACGAGGACATATGCCGTCTGATTTAGCCCTGAGTGATCCCCTTCGAGCTCCTTGAGTTCGAGAGTCACAGCGTGCAATTTAGAGTCTTCCTCAGTGAAATGCGCGATCACTACTAGCAGTTCAAGATGATTAGAAGACGTTCACATATCGCATATGATATGAATATCTGATATGGCTGTTACTAGCATATGACGTAGTCTTTTCTTTTCTTCAGCAAATAGATCTTCAGCATGAATCTTTATAGTCGAGTCAGAGTCAGAAAGCATTCGATTGGTCACGGGGTTGACGTATTCTAAGAAGGCTCGGAAGTTCTTATTTCTGACTTGATTGAAGGCGATATCACAATCAACCGTTTATTGTAGATAGAGGTATTTCAGAGTGTTCTTGTTCAGGTCGATTCCCATCATTTCCTTTCTTCTTTTCTTCTCTGCTTGACGATTGATCTCAGTCTCACGTAGAATCGCTACATCTACTGATGTTCCATCTCGTATTCTTTTTTCAACGACGCTACTGACTGTGAGGTCGATCGAGTGTACTTCTTTTAGATGACGAGACATTGTCTCGATATCATCAGTGATTTTGTAACGCTTGATGCAGCGGTTGCAAATCATATCGCCGCCTTGGATTCGAATATGTGCATGAACGTGTGAGGATTTTGATCTTGGTCTCTTGAAGGCTGAGAAGGATCTCGATGCTTAAGATTGATTGTCGAGTGTTTCTAATCTATCTTGCGAAGCGGAGTCTTCAGATGCTTCAAATGATTTCTCTGACTCTTGAGATCTTTCTGAGACTTCAATAGGCACCTCAGCTAGTGCTCTATGATCATTCGAGACCTCTTGGATCGCTGTCTTAGGCGTACGTTTCTTTTGAGAGGCTTGATTGACTGAGATCACGGGTCTTCGAGTAGAGATGTTGCGCGTGTGCTTGACGGGCCTAGTGGAGGCCACGGACCCAGCGGCGATACTAAATGAGTTTCTAGAGGTAGGAGGAGGATCTGATAGGTCAGAGTCATCGTTACTGTGAGCCATATTGATGGTTGTTGAAGAATAATTTGAATATTGAGTGGTTGGATTTGTGGGAGGTGATTAGATCTCTGATCGCTACTAAAAATACGCCTGCGTGATCAGATATTCACACTTTTTTCTCTGATCGCTACTAGAAATACGCCTGCGTGATCAAATATTCGCAACAACAAATTCTATATATCTGGACCAGTCGACTATCAGTCCAACTGTTAGTCCACCAAATCTGAACCAGTCGACCAACTACCTAGTCAAAGTATGAACTGGTTCAAACTATTAGTACCCGAACCAGTCCAGACTGTTAGTTGGTAGTTGGTTGGTCGACCATCGGGAGCGTTGATCTCGCACTTAATAAGATCTTTTTCGAATATTTATTTATGTCTCTTTTAAATCAAAGAGTGAACGCTCTCGAACTTGTTATCGTTGAGAAGAAGTTATGAATTATTAAGAATCTAAAGTTTCTTAAGATCCTTACGACATTAAACAAATATTTAGATCTTATCGACTATCTCAAACAATACGTGTTCTATTATATCGCGATTGTTAAGTCTCTTTAAGAACGCAAAACGTTTCTCTATTAAAGATTTAGATTTAATAATAATAGTAAGTATAAATCTATCGCTACGCGTCTTCGTTTAAAGAAGTCTATTTCGTCAAAATTAAATATCTATTATTAGCTTTAAGAAGTCTTTATTAGATCTATTATACTTTATTATTATAATTTTAAGAAGCAGATATACGTGAATCTAGATGTTAATAAGAAATGAGACTTTATAACATATGTTTATTATATAAAGAGTAATTTATAAAAGAATTTCGACGCGAGAAAGAACGAGCTACAGAAGAATTTAAATACGAAGTCTATTACAGATAAGTATTAGACTAATATAAAGTCTATTATAAAGTATCTTAAGTAGAAATCATAGCAATTTATTTTCTTTTTAAGTCGTTAGATCAAGTCTGCGAAGTCACGCTACTAATCGACGAAGCTTAAAATAATCGATATCGTATAAGTCGTGAAAAAGATTCGTTATCTCATTAAGATATACGTCAAAATAATAATCATTTACACTAATCACTCTGCGACATTCGAACTAGTTCGATAGATAAGTCTTAATATTATCTCGATAGAAAAGCTGAATCTACGTCTAGTAAGAGCTTTAAAATACTTATAACGTTTTCGTATTAATATTCGTTATAAGTCAATAAGATTAATATAGTGTTAAACGCTTTTTCTCGTTTGACTAGTCGTAACTACGAAAAGTCAAGCTCAGACGAATCTAAGCTTAATATATTAACGACGAATGTCTACGCTGTTAGTCTTATTTAAGTTAACGATAACTTTAAGTAACGTGTTAAAGAGGGCTATAAAGAATTAAGATAAATAAGAATTATCGATATCGTCGAGCGTAATAAGGCCCTCGATAAAAATGCTATAAAGCTATTATATCAATTAATTGATAACTTGCTTTACTGTAAAGAAGAACACGACAATCTTCGTCTATATATTTCTTTTAATCTTGAATATAATGTTTTCAAGCTAACGTATAATAAGATAAGTTATTTCGAATATACAACAACGCATAAAAAGCTTATTATAGATCTATTTATTTACAATATAACGATCAAACTTTACGAGTATATTCGTTACTGCTCTTATTATTAAACAAATTAAACGTTTAAATATCATTTCTACGAGTCGCTACAGTCTATTTACACGTCTGTTAAACTCTTTCACACTATTATTATCGACTTTATTCTTATTCTATCGAAGTCTTTCGCAGACGACGATTATATAATATCAATAATAGACAAATTTAATAAAGTTATCACGTTTATCGTTAACGAAGTTAGATGAGGAGAAGAGCTATAAACATAAGTATTACTTAAAAGACTTATATTACTGAGATGAGACATCTTAGAGATAATTATTTTCGATAGAGATCGTCGATTCATAGAGTAACTCTAACGAGAAATATTTCGATTTCTTAAGATCGAACTTCTTTACTTCACGATCTGACACTCTCAAACGAACGATATATTCGAACTTTTTAATCAAACGATCGAGATTGTTCTTCGATACTATACTAATTTAATAAATAATCGATAATCTCGATTACTTTCGCAGCTATCTTCTGTGCTTAACAACTCTATCAAATATAATATTATTAGATTAACACCTTTCGAAGTTATCTACGAATTTAAAGTTAAGAAATCACTGAATATGCTCGAAGCTATCTCGTCACAGACTTCAGATTAATCTAATATTATCGTATCTGTCATGAAGACTATATCTACAAAAGTCTTTCGCAGATTGTTTAAGACATTAGAGACTATTATCGACTATCGTCTCGCTCACACGAATACGAAGAATACGTTAAACTTTATCTTAATGAAGATAAAGAACTATTATAACGCGTATTATCAATTAATGTTCTTCAAAGAGAGAAATCTTATCAAGTTACGTCTTCATCGAGAATATAATCTATCAAAGATAGTCTTAAGCAAATTGAGATCTCAATTCATAAAATCCTTTAAAGTCATAAATAGTGTCGAACGACTTGTTTATCGTCTATTAACTATAATATCAAATATAAAGATTCATAACGTCGTCTCAGTAGCTCAGTTAAAGTCTATCACAGACTCGTTTATAGATTCATATAAACGTCGATTATCTCCTTTATTAGTTATCATCGTCGACGATAAAGAAGAAAACGAAATAAAATAATTAATTCGTAAACGATCTCGCTTCATAAAACGCTCGAAGAATAAGATTATAGAGTATCTAATACGCTGAGCTAACTGTGATTCGAAGTATAATGTATAAATGATAGTCAAGCAACTAACACACGTCAAAGATCTTATCGACGACTTCGAAGCCAGTCAAAAAGAAGCAGTCATTATATTCATTTCTAGCGATTATTCACGTGTAATAGTCGTAATTTCGTCGCCTATGACCGCGTTATCAAAGGCTTTCGCAATATTAGCAGCTCTGTTATCAAAGGGTTCATCGATTATATCATCAAAGATAACTCCTTTTAAGTCTATAACACTCTTGCTGTTAAAAGCTTTCACTATATCGTCTTTATTAAAGGCTTCTATAACCTCAGCAACGACATTACTATTTACATTAACATCTTAACTATTGTTAAAAGCTTTTACTATATCGTCTACATCAGTAGCTCTGTTGTTAAAGACTTTAACAATCACGCTATCAACGTCAGCACGTTTACTGTCATCGATAATAACTTCTCTCAAATCAGCACCGTCTATACGATTGCTTTTATCAACGCCCTCGACTTAATTAAATGCATTTTGACTTATATTGTCAACGATTATAATTATGTTATCGAGGCGATGACTTTGTTTATATTTGAACACCTGTTAGAACTATATCTTTCGCGAAAGGCTTCGACAGAAGATTTCTGCCTTGAAGAGACTGAAGAAGTCATATCAAGTTAGTATTAACGTCTTCAAGATATTTCTACTTAAGTAGTCATCTCATAGATAAAATAAGACAGTCTTTTATCACCTCAAGTTCTTCATAGATGCATCGCATCAATTATATTATTTTAAGAAAACTATACGATAATTATTAATTCGTTATGAAACCTTTTATAAATATTATATTAAAAACTCGTTTTAATATCGCTTATATTATCTTTCTTATTAAGTAGTCGCTATTTAATTAATTCGATTTAAACATATTAAAATAAAATAGTTCGAATCTTTTAATATTTTAAAGATATAATACACTATAAACTAGTATATAAAGAATCTCTTTAAATTCTTATTAAACATATCGATTTCGATTAAGCTAACGACTCGATTCGAAGATTTATTCTTATTTATTTATTTAATATCGATAGCGACGTTATTAATTAATTATTAAAACGTCAAATTATCGTCGCGTTATTTATTTATAAAGTCGAATATATTAATTAAACGCTAATTATTAAAAAAGTCGTTTAATTAAAAATTCTTTTTAATTAACTCTTACGATCTCGAAACTCTAACTTAAAGATTATTATAATCTTCGACGATAATTAGAGCGTAATTGTTCTCGTTAAGAACGCTTAATTTTATACTCGTATTAAGCATATTAATATCGTTTATTACTTCGTGCGAGAAAAAGTTAATAACGATATCGTAAATATATAATTCGTGTTTAGAAATAAATAAATAATCGACGATCTCATTAAAACTCTCTGTCTCGACAAATTCGTTATTTTTCGCGATGCTCTTAAAATAAAATTAGTCTTAGAATATTTTCTTAGCGTTAAGAATTAATTTTAATCTAAAGTCGTTAGTTCTAGAGAAGTACTTAACGCTATCTATCTTATCTGTGAACGTCAAATCTTTAATATTCTTTCGATATCTCTTATCTCTAATTCTTAGTATTCTTTCGATGTTATAATCATAGCAGAGCATAGCTCTACTCCTATCGAAGTCTTCTGCAGAAGACTCTTATCTTAGAGAAGAGAAAGAGACTAGTTTATGCTAATATTAACGTCTTCGATGTATTTTTTATAAAAGCAGCCTCGTAGCTAAAATATATAGATAAGACTTTACACACTATACATAATCACATATCTTAAGCATTAAAATTATATCTTGAGCATTATAATTAATAACAACATCTGCAGCCTGCTTCACCAGCTAGATTCGTTATTCAATAACTCTCTAATATCAGAGTTTCTCACATTTATCAGCTTTTGTCTCTTGCTTGACGCTATCGTTTTCGATCGTCTTAAGCATATCAGTCTATGCTTTCGTTATATTCTACTATATATCGATCTAAAGAAGTCTATTACAATAAGACACTTTCTAAAGTCTATTACAACAAGACTTAAGACTCTTTCAGATCTTCTCGAAGTCTATTATAATAAGATCCTTATTATAATAACAATCAATCACTTTAACGCCTTTGAGCAACTCTTCTTTTCATCTTAACGTCTCTATAACTTAAATAGTTTATCAAATTCACTTCTTTATCAAAGCAATCGATGTATAACATCTATACGAGATATCTCACGAAGTAAATCTCGCTCTTAAATATATTTTAAATTATTATTCTCGTCTTAAGTTATCATCTACTATCGTCGCTATCGCAGCATCTCGATCGTTTAAACGCTTCGTCTCTACAAAGTTCTTTAACTTCTTATTTAATTAAGTTATCGATACTGTTACTTTTAAGCGATCGATTCGTGCCTTTATTAATCATATACACGAGTATAGAATTCTTTTATAAATAATAGTCTATATTCGTCAATAAGATTCTCTCTTTATCGAAATAATCTTTATAAAATCAAGATTATCGAGATCATTAATTATAGTCATAAACGAAGAGATAGTTCGAAGAATCGTATCTAATACTATTTAAATAGTTATTGCATAGATAACTACTACTATTACTACATTAGCTATTAAAGCTAAAGCTAAGAATTCTATTGATACTTCGTCTTTTATATCAACGTTATTTATTACTTTAAGATAAAATTCAAATAAGATTAAATTCTTCGACTCTTAATATAATAATAAGATTATATATAGCGATAATATATTAATTAAGCATGTTAAAAAAGACACTTTCTTTCGAGATATGTATTTATTTATTAAACGTGTTAAGCAATTCGTGCTTATTAAAGAGAATATCGTACGCGAGAATCTCTAATTAAGTCTTCGTAACAGTGCTTTATCTTAATAAATTAATGAATTCTTCGACATTAAACGACGTATTATTAATTATAATAACGACGTCGATAAGTAATCGAAGCTACTTATAAAACGCTTTAAGCAATTACTCTTTATAATTATAAAATCTCTTCTTAAGAAGAATTACACTTTACGAGATGCTTTTAATAAGCGAGAGTCTCGTAACTTTGTTTAATATATACTTCGAACGACTAAGAATATTAATATTAACGATATCGATTCTTAATTAGACATAATTTACATCAACATCGATCTTAGTCTATAATCGATCTTAGTCTATAAATATATTTATAGCGACTCACCAAGAGATTTATCGTTAACTCTTTTTCCTTTAATATCGATAATCTTAAGTATAAATAATGAGTCTTTGTTAATAAGAGACTGAAAGATTCTTCATATCGCTCTGAGAGATTATTATTAGCATAATAGTATCGTTATAATAATTAGATTAATGAATAACGTTCTTCTTAATATCAAGATTAGTATTCTTCTTAGTATTCTCCTCGTTCTATTAACATATCGTATCGTTTAATAAGAGACAGTTATCAAGATCAACGATCTTATTATAGAAGCAATAACTCTTATAGCGACGATAAATCATTTTAATCAAGATTATCTTATCAATTAAGACCCTTATTAAATGCTTCGCTTAATGTTAATCAGACTTAATATCAGACTCAGTAGTCATATTAGTTACGATAATAGAATTAGTCTTCGCTCGATAGATTATTATTATAAATCACGAGCGAAAACGCAAATTAATCTTTTAATTAAAAAGTCTACACGAGTCTCTGTTAGTTAAAAAACGAAGATAAAGATTTTAACTAAAATTTATTTAAAAGATCTTTCTCTATCACTAAAGTCTATTATATAAACGAATATCAAGAGAATACATTAGATAACTAAAAGAACTATTAGTAATACGAGAATATATTCTATTATAACACGTCTACGAAAGACTTCGATTAAGTAAATTAAGCATCTATAAAAGACTTTCACGAGTAAAATAAATCTCAGAAGTATTAGAAAGATACTATCGAAGCTTACTTTATTATATCACCCAAATTAATAACAATGCTCACATACCGACTTTATAAAAATATCTTTATCTTCAACAACAAGCTTCACAGACATCTTATCGAGTACTTAAAGTCTTTAACAAGCAGTTATACTGTTACGAAGTCTTTCGCAGAAGTCACGACATTCTTATATCAAATCGTCGAATCAATTATTAAGAATCGATTCATATCAAAACGAGCTTTTCGAGAATTCTGCTTTGTCATAGTAAGAATATCATTTACTTATTAAAATCGTCTCTACGAATTCTACTTTGACACGAGATATTCGATATCGTTAATCGATCGTGTCTTTCTGAATCAGCTCATTAAGAACGAAGACTTATATATTAATATTAAAAAAACGTCTTTAATCAAGATTCGAGAGCTAGATTTCAAAGAGTATAATATTTACGAATATATTATTATTCTCATATACATATTCAGCTGTAATGATGAGAAGGTTACACTAATTCGTCGAGAAATTCATATAATCGACGATCTTTCTGTTAAAGCACTCATCGAAATTGACATTATAAAGTCTAAAACAACTATTTTAAATATCGTTAGGGATATAGTTATTATTGAATCGTGCGACATATAAATCTTAATATCTATGATAATTAAGAATTCGAGAATTAACGCTATTATTGTTAACAAAGCACGCTTTGTTATATTAGCTTATTCTTTCTTAATAGTATTAATCGACTTTATCGATTTATCTAGCGAATAAGATCTCATCTTCAAGTCAGGGCAACTAAATACTCTAACGCTTTTTATAAATATCGTCGATAATAGTCTGTCAAATTAAAACATTATAGTTTATAACGACACTGATCTATCAGTCACGCTTGTCAGACACGTTCGTCTTGATAAGATTCTTAAGTATAAGACTAAAGAATACTTTTAGATTGATTTAAAAGACGCATCTCTAGCAGAAAGACCTTCTAAGAAGATTAAGTCTTTAATTAAAAAGATCTTTAAGAGACTAATATATGTTATCGCAGTCTTTAACGCTATTATTTTCATTAAGAAGACTATATATTTCACTGAGGTCACTATCTATAAAGATACGACAGCTATCGAGACAATTTTTAAAGTTATCGAAGCCTTTTTTAGTCTATAAAAGAATATCGACAATGTTATAAATATATTAAAGAATTAATGAATGAAAATTTCGCTTGTCGACAACTAATAAAAGATATATAAGATCGATTAAGCTCGAGTCTATTTCGTTGATATAAGAAATAAGAAAGTAATTAACAAAGTCTTTAACAAATTACACGAACAGAGTCACATAAAATAAATTATTATTAATATCTTATTCTTCTTTCTCTACTTCGTCGTCTAAAGAGATACGATCGATAATTTAAAGAGTCGAGTAGTTATTAATATTAGAGCATTAAATAAGATGATTATATCTAATGCTTATTCTATATTAATGCAATTAAAAATTCTTATATTGTTAAGAAATGTTATTCATATTTTTATTATCGATGTCGCAGTATTCTTTTATTAATAATAAATACAACGATAATATCGATATCGTCTGAGCGTCTCTTCACATCGTGATCAAGAGATATTTAATATATTAATTATAAGCTATCGCAATTCGCCCGTTTATGTTCAAAGAATAATTGATAAAATTCTTTAATTATTTCGACATTTTTATAGAGCATATATCGATAATATAATTATCTTCTTCATGTCGTTAAAGAAGTATTTTAAATGCTATAATATAGACTCAGAATCGTAATATGATAAAAAGATGATTCAATACTATGAAGAGAATAAAGACTTAAGTATATGATCGCTATTACCTTAGAGCAAGTACAGCCTAGCGTCTTTAATTCTTTCTTAAAGAAAGACGCCTCTATTAAAGACTTTCTTTCAAATCTTCTATCAAAGACTTTTTATCGTAACAGCATACATCACATAAAAGTATTTAACGTCTCGTTAATCATATCGACTCGCTATAATAGACGAATAAGTCGTGTAATGAAAGCAAAACGAACGATATTAATATAGTAAAAGCTTATTGTAGTAGACGAATAATATCGTATAGTGAAAACAAAACGAACGATATTAATATAGTGAAAGCTTTAAAAGCTTTTCGTAGAACGAATAATGTTACGTAGTGAAAGCTTTAAAAGCTTTTCGTAAAACGAATAATGCTACGTAGTGAAAGCTTGTTATAATAAACGAATAATATTATATAATAAAATTTTACTGCGATAGACGAATAATCGAATTAAACTTTGAGAGCTTTCTTTTTAAATTACGAGAGTTGATTTGATAGAGTTACTATTAAATCAGCAAAGTCTCTTTTCTTATTTACGATATCTGAGTCTTAGTCGTTAAGCCTTCTTATTTCTTATGATCTTGATATTATTCTCGTACTCGACGACGAGTTCTAAAGTTTTTCTTAATTGAGACTTGATTCTTTATTGATCGTGTTATGAATTCTATTCTTTTTATCTCACTAAGTAACGATTTTCTTATTTATTCACGATACGCTCAACTTTTTATAACTTATAAGTGCTGATATCGTCTTCGACGTATACGAAGTCAAATTATTCGAATATAAGTCTTTTATACGAGTCTGAGCCTTTGTCTTTATTAATCGAAAAAGATTTTAACATGATTACGATAATAATAGAACTAACGCGTTAGTGTTTGAATAGATTTAATTTATACGTCAGACGTTCGATCTTCTTTAACATTTTAAAGAGTTCGACGTATTATTGTTCTAGCTTCTTTATAATAACAGCGTTAATAAAAATATTATAGTCTTTATATAGACGTAAATAAATTAAGTCGTCTTCGTTAAGAAATAATATCTTATGATTCTTATCGTAGTAGTGTTTGATTATTATGTTAATAAAAGTTAATACATTAATAACGCTGATACGAGCTATCGAAGAGTTTAACTCAGATATAATGAATGCTACGATAAGATTTAAGGATTAATTGAGCTTAAAGTTATAAATAATCTCATTAGCTAATTTGTCGAAGAATAAAATACTAAAATTAAGAATTAACTACAGACGTGATAAAATATTAAATTATAACTTCGATCTTTTTAGTTCTGTCACGAAGAAACACAACATAATCTTAGTCGTTTAATTAATGCGCTCACTCTATTTATTCGTTTAAGAATAATATGTCGTTAAGTATGAAAGCTTCATATTAAGCTGCTAAAATAGATCTGTTTAAAGCTTAGATAGAAACTTGAGATTACGATCGAATAAGAGTGCTTTTTGTCAAGAATAGGTGGTAGGACACTTAGTTGTTAACTATAGAATGCTACGAGAGTAAAGACCGACTATGAGGATGCGCCTTAGCGCATCACGTGACCATGTCACGTGACCCGAATTTTGACACTCCCCTTCGCTCGTATACTCAAACATACGAAAACACGATTTTCGCACTTCGCGACGTAAAAAACCCCAATCGGGTTAGCGCGAAATCCGGTTCCCAAAAGTGAAGAAATCAAGTTCTGAAAACGACTATGTCAAATTCGAAGACATGTAAAAATCCGTTCTGGTCCTTCATATAAAACTTTCATTTTCCGGAAAAAGGCGGTTTTTTGAAAGTTTTCTTTAAAATAGACCTAATGCACATCAAATTTCTACCAAAACGAGGTCGGTGAATAAATGAGGAGGTGAAACAAGAAGCAGTGAAAGAAAACCTCATGACTGGCTGTAGTAGCGGCCGGGCGTGTGATAGCGACGGAATTCAGCGCAGAGGCGCCGAACGAGACCTGAACGAGGCCCGAGGATATGGCATCCATTCAGGGGCCATGGTGATAAACCGAATAAGGGCGACACGCCAGCGGCAGTTGCGGCAGTTCAAGAATAAATATATGAGACTCGAAAGAGGCTGAGGGTTTGATAGACGTCTTCTCTGAAGTCGACAACTTCGAATTGAAGTAAGAAGACGCTAAAATAAGACGTCAAAAAGATGCTAAGAATTTGAGACAAGAGACACCGAAAGAATACTAAAGATTTGACGTTCATAGACAAGGTGAATAGGGTCACTTCTCTGAAACTAACGACTTCAGATTAGAAGCAAGAGCGCTGAGAGTTAGTCTTTGACGCTGAGGGAATGTTCTGAGACTAATTCCACCCCAAGGGCATCGCGAAAGACAACGAATTTGTCGAGGCAGATGTCAAAATTCGAGTCACGTGACATGGTCACGTGATGCACTAAGGCGTATCCTCATAGTCGCTCTTTACTCTCGTAGCATTCTATAGTTAACAACTAAGTGTTCTATCACCTATTCTTGATAGGTTATGAGTTCGAACTTGCTCGGTGACTGTTTCACTTATACTCTATGTCTATCAGAGTCACAGTGATCTCTAAGCATCACGAGTTCATCGTAATAAACGCCGCGACAGCTATGAGACTCTGTTTTTCAATCCTCTTGAGATGGATATTGCCCTCTACAAAATAATCGTCTTTGAAATTCGATGGGCTGAAAGTCCTATCGCAAATCGACTCTCGACATATCGAATCTAATCGAACATCGAACGTCGAACTCGTTATACGATCGTGCGATCGAATTTCATTAAGGTCTCTGAAACATTGTTAGCTTCTCTGCGTGAGACACGCTAAACACGCTCAACGAGAATATTCCCCTCGCGATATATATCGCTTTAACGTTGATAAAGCGTTTACGTGAATCGAATCAATTATAACGACTCAAGAGGCTGAACTTCAGCATCAAATCGTCTGATCACACTTTAGAGTTGATTAGTCATCGACAAACCTCTATTCAGAGCGCGTATACGCCTGTTGAGGTTCAAAACAACAAGGATTTCTTGTTGAGATAGGTCTTTCGACCTCACAAGTCCTCTGAAGAAGAGGGCTGGGGCCCAGCCATCGAATTCTTTTCATCGTCATTCGACTTTATTCTATCGTCGAATATGACTTCATCCCACGACGATAGTCATCGAAGCGACTATTCTAAATTCGAGTCTCTATCGAAGACTTAGTATAAGAAGAACGTTATTCCTCTTCGAAGATCTGCACGTCTTTAACAATTATCTTCGATATAGTCTTAGCGAAAATTAGATTAATTTAAATCTTTCTTGCCTCTAAGTATCTTTTATCTCAATAACATCGTTCGTATCTATCGAAGATTTAAGTATAAGTACTTCTTATTTCTCGTATAAGAACTCGAAGATTAACAACAAAAGTTGTCAGATATCGATAAGACTCTCGAGAACTCTAACGGAGATTAGAGCATCTATTTCACTCTTATTACTTTCGCGAACGTTAGCAGTGTCGACTTTCAATTCGAAGTTAACGAAGATATCCTTAGTGTCTCAAGTGACACTAAGTTATTCGGTCTTCGTGTCAAAAGTTCTCTGAATTTCACTTCTTCGACTTCGACTTCTTCGACTTTAAGACCTTCGTTCTTTATCGTCTCAGTCACCTCTTAAGCTGAGTCTTTCGTTTAAGCATTATCGTCGTTAGTATTTATATTGTACGTGTCGCTCTCAAAAACCTTCTTAGTAATTCTCAGCATCTATGATCGACGAAGAATCAAGCGCATAAGACGTCATAAGAAACATATTAGCTCTAATAGTTTCAACGACTGACTATCTCGAAGGGGAAAGCGCTTTCCTTTTAAACTTCATTATCATTTTGAAGTTCAATCTGAGATATCGTCGATGAAAGTAGAATATTAATAATTGATTGATATTTAACAATCTTGTTCTCTTTAATGCGATCATTAATTATAGAATCTATATCGTTATCTTTCATCGTCTCGAAGATAGCGATCGCGAACTCGTCGAAGTCGAATTCGACGATAAAGATTCTTAGATTATGCTCGATATTCTAATCAAGAACTATTAATCTAAGAGCACGAGTCTCTATAGGAAACTAATGCGTCGAATATTCGATCTTATTCTTGAAGAAGAAGAAGTTCGTTAATACGAAAAGAACTTTTATAAGATTATCTTCGACATTATCAGTCTTTATAAATCTCTCGCCATTTTGAAGTCTCTGCGAATTCTAATTTTCTTTATAAGACTTAACGACTCTTACGACATGTTCGAGTCAAGTTACACTCGAAATCATAATCTCTTTGAGAACAAGTTCGTCAAGTTTTAAGAGATTATCGTGATCGTCGTGAACGAAGAAGTTAAAATCTTCTTCAAAGAAGGAGAACTGATCATATATGTCGCTCGCAACGATAAGAGCAAAGATAAACAAGCTGCTTTTAACAATCTCGACGACTCTGATATCAATCGTAAGACCTATTCTTCGTGTAAGACAGCTAATCGCAAATTTAGATATTTCTCTATTAAATGTTAAATTAAGTTTTCTTATCTTAAGTCTAAGAAATTCATAACGAAAGAGAAAAAGAAGAAGAAGATAAAGATCTTCGACTTCGAGAATAAATTCTCAAGTAACAAGCGTAAGCGCATCGAAGAGACGTCTTTTAATGTCTCTGCTTCAGAGAAGAACGATTATCTTAATGTTAATTATATCTTTTTAAAGGAACTGAACTTCATTATACACTATTCGAATATTAATTCGAACGACTTCAATATCCTCGATGCGACTGATGATCAAGTCATCAATCTAATCGTCACGAAAGTTCTCGAACATAGTCTCATGACTGCGAATTTCGTAAATCTTCTCACTCGAGTCGTCGTAGATTCAGACTACTCTCGTTATTCTTTCGCGAATCGTTCGATGTTTATCACCTACGAAAAGATCTATTCTCGATCGATCAAGGGCATCGAAGAAAGCGAAGTGCAGTCTCAAGACTGTAACATTATTAGTCTCGACTATGTGATTAAAAAAGAGTGTGTGACAGTTACTCTGCGAAATGTCTTATATATATTCGATATGGGCGTCAACCTTCTCTCGGTCGATAAACTTCTAAACTTCGACATCGCTGTCTTCTTTCATAAGATAGAGTGTACTCTTATTAAGAACGATCTGAAGCTTATCGATACTCGCAACCGTGATCTCTTCTTTTTAAATCTCTGACAGAGTCGAAATAGTGCTCTGACCGCCTACAGTGTTCTCTACTGAATTCAATAACTGTAGATACTTTGTGATATTTAAGGATGATTTCATCTTCTACTCTGAAGTGTACTGCATTCGTCATAACATTCATCAACTCTGATATGCTCGCATGAGTTATTTGGGTCAGAACAATCTAAACAAGCTCTCAAATATGATCGTTGAGGTGAACTTCATCAAGAACATTGCGAAGGAGCATATCTGCGAATGCTATGTCATAAAACGTCAAAAGACTGTCTCTTATGATAGTTCCACAGAGTCAGAAACGCAGCCTGACGAATTTGTTTATAGTGATCTCGTAGAGTCTCTATCCCCTACTAAATTCAATGACTGCAGATACTTTATGACATTCAAGAATAATTTCATCTTCTACTCTAAAGTGTACTGTATTCGCCATAAGAGTGAAACGTTTGTTATGTTCTTACGTTTCAAAGTCTTTCTAGAGTCACGAGACTATAAGATCTGTCGTATTCGCCTCGACAATGAAATTAGTTTCATCGCCTATGCGTTGAAGCGTATTCAAAAGAAACTCGTAGATAAAAGCGAAAAGTGTGTTCTTCTGAAATATGAAGGGGAGTTCATTTTCCGCCTATATAACCTCATTAAGAAGAAGATTATTCGAGTTAATGATGTTCACTTCGTTAAGAAGCGTTCCTTGATTGTGAATCTCGAAGAAAAGACGAACGCTCATAAGTTCTCGACCAAGCGACAACGTCTTTATATATTAATATTCGCTGTAAAGAAGGCACTTAATGAACAGCGTATTATTAACATTTCGAAAGACATTGCTCTTATTATGAAGCTCTCAATAACTGCATCTGCATCTGCAATAAACAGATCAAGATCAAATTTCTTATAGTCAACTGAAAAGCAGACGTCTACATCAAAGCCCTCGTCCCTCGCACGAGTCGTATTATCGATCGCGTTCGCGCGAGTTTCTCGATTAATTGCTGCATTATTAGCTATCGAAGAAATAACTCGTTCCCTCACTGTCGTCGAAATGGTTCGCGAAGATCTCGAGCTAAGTGCGATTCAAAGGGTACTTCTTAATTATCTCGATAATACGATTTCGAATCTACGAGACTTATCATCTAACTCTCTCTCGAGAACATTCGCGACCTTTGCGTTACTAACGAATCATGTTAATAAGTCGAATATTTTCGAGCCGACGATTTATTAATAGATCATTTTCAATCAACTCTCTCGCATGCACTGAGAGCTCGTTATATAAGACGAATACAAATCTCTTATGAATAACAATACTTGATGTCTGATTTAGACGTCTTCAGATACTTATATTTTAAGAGGTCGCTGAGTCTATATCGTGAAGCGAGGCCTCGCTGAGAAAGTCACTCGCTATAAGACTCGTTGAGTGATTCGAGAATTCGAATAATAAAAGGGTCGTAACTATCATAACACGTTCGTCTCAGTGATCAAGTTTATAAGTTATAAGACGATCTTTGTTCTAGTAGCGGCTCTGAACTGGGACGTGAAACAAATGAATATCAAAATCGTCTTTCTCTACGGTAACGTTCAAGAGACGATTTATGTGCGATAGCTCGATGATTTCAGCAAGAACGATATCAAAGTTTGTAAGCTGAATAAGACTCTCTATGAACTCAAGCAATCTCTCAGAATTTGATATTAACACTTCTCGAAGTATATAAAGAAACTCGAATTGATATTTATTAAATCGAACGAGAGTGTCTTTATGAACGTCAAGAAGAACATTATTATAATTCTCTATGTGAACGATATATTAATTATCGACCTCAGCAAAATCGACATTCAGCGCATCAAAAAGGCCCTTAATGACAAGTTTCACATGTTCGACTTGGGATCTTGCGTCTATTATTTAGACATGATCGTTAAAAGAGATCGTATCGTCGATATTCTTCGTCTGAGACAAGCAGTCTATGTCACTCGTTTCTTAAAGCATTTTAACTGTTAAAGTCTTAATTCAGTCTTTACGCCTCTGAAAATTAGTCGTAAGCTATAATCTGCGAAAGAGAGCTATGTTGCCTCGAGAAAGCTATGCGAGAACTATTAATCTATCGTGAGATCCCTCATGTATATTATGTTAGAAACTCGTTCTGATATCGTCTATATTGTCTCTCTTGTCAGTCGCTATTCAGTCAACCCGACCCAGACACACTAAAATACAGTGATTCGAATCTTTCGATATCTTAGAGACACGATGTACTACGAACTCGTGTACAAAGAATCTCTTCAAGTCCTTATCGAGTATATCGATTTCGATTGAACTAACGACTCGACTCGAAGGTCTATCTTTGACTACCTATTTAACGTCGATAGCGACGTCATTAACTAATCATCAAAGCGTCAAGTCATCGTCGCGTTATTCACTTACGAAGTCGAGTATATCGATCAAACGTTGATTATGAAAGAAGTTATTTGATTAAAAACTCTTCTCAATCAACTCCTGCGACCTCGGGACTCTAACTCGAAGATTATCATAATCTTCGACGACAATTAAGACGTAATTGCCTTCGTCAAGAACGCTTAGTTTCATACTCGCATCAAGCACATTAATATCGTTCATCATTTCGTGCGTGAAAAAGTCAATAACGGCATCGTGAATATGCAATTCGTACTCACGAATAAACAAATGATCGACGATCTCATCAAAGCCCTCTGCCTCGACAAATTCGTTGTCTTTCGCGATGCCCTTGAGGTGGAATCAGCTTCAGAATATTCTCTCAGCGTCAAAGACTAATCCTCAGCGCTCTTGCTTCTAACCTGGAGTCGTCAGTTCCAGAGAAGTGACGCTATTCACCTTGTCTGTGGACGTCAGATCTTCAGTATTCTTTCACTGTCTCATGTATTCACCGACCTCGTTTTGATAGAAATTTGCTGTGCATCAGGTCTATTTCAAAGAAAACTTTCAAAAAACCGCCTTTTTTCGGAAAATGGAAGTTTTAAGTTGTATAAAGAACCAGAACGGATTTTTATATGTCTTCGAATTTGATATAGTCGTTTTCAGAACTTGGTTCGAATTTGACATAGTCGTTTTCAGAACTTGGTTTCTTCACTTTTGTGAACCGGACTTCGCGCTAACCCGATTGAGGTTTTTCTGCGTCGCGAAGTGCGAAAATCGTGTTTTCGCATTTTTGAGTATGCGAGCGAAGGGGAGTGTCAAAATTCGGGTCACGTGATGCGCTAAGGCGCATCCTCATAGTCGCTCTTTACTCTCGTAGCATTCTATAGTTAACAACTAAGTGTTCTATCACCTATTCTTGACAATTTTTTGATGAGGGCGCTCGGGAGATCTAGCGGGCTGACAAAGCGGGTCTAATCAAAAAGCGTAGATCTGTCGAGGTTTACATTGGCTACAGCCCGCTGCACATACAAATATAAGGTTTTTTAGCTCAGCCCTGCCTTATTCTTTTATATATACTGATAATTTCAATAAACAAAAGAAAGAGTTCGATTTCGAAGCACATATTTATTATATCAAGAATAATGATTTTCTTTTACGAAAGAATTCAGCGAATCTTTTCGTAAACGTTATTAACAGCGATGATCTCTTACTGCGAAAGTCTTTCGCAGTTATTAACGAGGTTCTTAAATAAAAGTCTTTATAGTCTATTCTCTTTTTTAGCAGATAACTTACATTAATAGAAATTCGATATTAATCAATTAAGTTGAAAATAATTAACATAGTATGAAGTGTTTAGAAGATTCGTTACTTAATTGAAGCTATTATAGCTTCAAGAGTCATCATTGTCTATATAGATCACTTCGTCGTTATCGATATCGTACGTTAGAGTAATATAAATATTACGTCTATCGAGAAACTCAATCTACGTCTGATACGTACTTCGAAATATTTATAACGCTTTCGCATTGAGCTGAGATATAAGTCTAATATGATTAATATCGTCTTAGACGCTCTATCACGATTAACAAGTCGATTAATCTTAAATGGATCTAAAGATTTTATTCTTGACGCTGTCGATTTCTTTTTTATTAATATTATATTCGTAAGTGAAATCTTTCGTAACAGAGTAACAAAAGATTATCAAAATAAATTAAAATGAATTAGAATTCTTATCATCGTGAAGACAAATATAAAGCTAAAGAAGAATATTATTAGACTATTATATAAGCTCATTAACGACTTATTTTACTTTAACGATATCGATATTAAAATACGACTATACGTGTTAATAAGGGTCTTAAAATATGAGATCTTTAAGTTAACTCATAACGAAATAAGACATTTAAAATATGCTCGTACTTATAAGAAGTTGACGCGTGATATTTATATCTATAACGTATTTATTAAATTATATAAATATCTACGATACTATTTGTCAAGAATAGATGATAGAACACTTAGTTGTTAACTGTAGAATGCTACGAGAGTAAAGAGCGACTATGAGAATACGTCTTAGCGCATCACGTGACCATGTCACGTGACCCGAATTTTGACACTTCCCTTCGCTCGCATACTCAAAAATACGAAAACACGATTTTCGCACTTCGCGACGCAAAAAACCTCAATCGGGTTAGCGCGAAATCCGGTTCACAAAAGTGAAGAAACCAAGTTCTGAAAACGACTATATCAAATTCGAAGACATATAAAAATCCGTTCTGGTTCTTTATACAAAACTTCCATTTTTCGAAAAAAGGCGATTTTTTGAAAGTTTTCTTTGAAATAGATCTGATGCATATCAAATTTCTATTAAAACGAGGTCGATAAATACATGAGAGGGTGAAACAAGAAGTAGTGAAAGAAAAACTTCATGACTGACTGCAGCAGCGGTCGGGCGTGTGATAGCGACGGAAATCAGCGCTGAGGCGCCGAACGAGACCTGAACGAGGTTCGAGGGTATGGCATCCATTCAGAGGCCATGGTGGTAAATCGAATAAGGGCGACACGTCAGCGGCAGTTGCGGCAGTTTAAGAATAGGTATATGAGACTCGAAAGAGGCTGAGGGTTTAATAGACGTCTTTTCTGAAGTCGACAACTTCGAATTGAAGTAAGAAGACGCTGAAATAAGACGTCGAAAAGATGCTGAGGATTTGAGACAAGAGACATCGAAAGAATACTAAAGATTTGACGTTTATAGACAAGGTGAATAGCGTCACTTCTCTAAAATTAACGACTTCAGATTAAAAGTAAGAGCGTTAAGAATTAGTCTTTGACGCTGAGAGAATATTCTAAGACTGATTTCATTTCAAGGGCATCGCGAAAGACAACGAATTTGTCGAGACAGAGGGCTTTGATGAGATCGTCGATTATTTGTTTATTCGTGAATACGAATTACATATTCACGATGTCGTTATTGACTTTTTCACGCACGAAATAATGAGCGATATTAATGTGCTTAATGTGAGCATAAAACTAAGCGTTCTTGACGAGAGCAATTGCGCTCTGATTGTCGTTAAAGATTATAATGATTCTCGAGTTAGAGTTTCAAGGCCGCAGAAGTTGATTGAGAAGAGTTTTCAATCAAATAACTTCTTTAATAATCAACGTTTAATCGATATACTCGGCTTCGCAAGTGAATAACGCGACGATGACTTGACGCTTTGATAATTAGCTAATGACGTCGCTATCGACGTTGAATAGGTAGTCGAAGATAGATCTTCGAGTCGAGTCGTTAGCTCAATCGAAATCGATGTACTCGATGAGGACTTGAAGGGATTCTTTATACACTAGTTCGTAGTGTATCGTGTCTCTAAGATATCGAAAGATTCGAATCACTATATTTCAGTGTGTCTGAGTCGAGTTAATTGAATAGCGGCTGACAAGAGAGATAGCATAGACGATATTAGAACGAGTTTCTAATATAACATATATGAGGAATCTCACGATAGATTAATAGTTCTCGCATAGCTTTCTCGAGATAATATAACTCTCTTTCGCAGATTGTAGCTTGCGATTGATTTTTAGAGACGTAGAGGCTAAATTAAGACTTCAATAATTAAAATGCTTTAAGAAACGAGTGATATAGACTACTTGTCCCAGACGAAGAATATCGACGATACGATCTCTTTTAATGATCATGTCTAAATAATAGACGTAAGGTTCTAAGTCGAACATGTGAAAATTGTTATTAAGGGTCTTTTTAATGCGCTAAATGTCGATTTTGCTAGGGTCGGTGATTAATATATCGTTCACATAGAGGGCTATAATAGTGCTCTTCTTGACGTTCATAAAGACACTCTCGTTCGATTCGATGAATATTAATTCGAGTTTCTTTATGTACTTCGAGAAGTGTTAATATCAAATTCTGAGAAATTACTTGAGTTCATAGAGAGTCTTTTTCAGCTTATAAACTTTGATGTCGTTCTTATTAAAATCATCGAACTGTCGCACATAAATCGTCTCTTGAACGTTATCGTAGAGAAAGACGATTTTGACGTTTATTTGTTTCACGTCTTAGTTTAGAATCGTTGTTAGAGCAAAGATCGTCTTATAACTTATAAGCTTGATTACTAAGACGAACGTATTATAATAGTCACGATTCTTCTGCTGTTCGAATTCTCGAATCACTCAGCGAGCCTTATAGCGAGTGACTTTCTTAGCGAGGTCTCGCTTCACGATGTAGACTCAGCGATCTCTTAGAATATGAATATCTGAAGACGTCTAAATCAGACATTAAGTATTGTTGTTCATGAGAGATTTATATTCGTCTTGCATGGCGAGCTCCCAGTATATGCGAAAGAGTTGATTGAAAATAATCTGTTGATAGGTCGTCGGCTCGAAAATATTCGACTTTTTTTTTTTTTTTTTTTTTTATACTCGTGTCTACTCAAGCTACGGAGAGTAATTACGGGCTACTACTTAGGCTATATTACAAGAGAAACCTTTCTTCGACTAGTCGAAATAGGGTAAAAACTCTCGCTATTCTTTCTTATCGCATCTTCTTGTCGCATAGTCTTTCTATCACACTGCGTTCCCTAGTCTGTTCGTACGAATTCGTGTGTCTTCTTGAAGTACTTGTTGCTGCTCCTATTATTGCCTGTCATATAGCTGCTTCTTAGTCAACGAGAACTATTTTAGAAGGTCAATCGAGATCAGTCATCGCGCTGCGACCTTTGCCCCTCGCGAGGTTGTTAGTATCTCTCTCAGATTAACTATCTTAGTCTTCTTTAGAAGAGTTTATCTCTCGCTTCCCAGCCTTGAATAGAATAGGAGAACGTGTCTAGTATTCTATTTTCTTTAGTCACACTCGCATGCGAAAGAGAGTATTTTAGGGACTTTGTACATATATAAACAGTGTGTTAAATTAATCTTCTCTATTCGTAGCTGGGTTAAAGCGGAGCTCTCTGCTTTTACTAGGTCTTCATGAAGAGATCTTCTATTTGATTATAGATCTCCCCTTTGTGCGAAGCTGCGTTGTTCTTCTGGAATCTCAGTCTGGTATTGAGTTCACACTGCTTTTCAGACTGCTTTCTACTAGTTTTTAACAAGATCTCTAACTCTTCTTGACATTCTTTCTTCGTCAGATATCTATAAAGAGTTTCAATTTTCGAGTCGAAGCGTTTTTAGAGCTCACTCTTCTTTATCTTCTGTTGAGATCTGAAGAACTACTCGTCTTTTATCTCGTTTCTCTCTTAGCTTTCTTCGAATTCTCGCATTTCTTAGCTTCGTAACGAGATGACTATCTTTAAGTGCTTAATTTCGAAGTATTACTTGATTCATCGTGATCTGAAGAGGGGGAATCCCTATCTCCGCTTCGATAACTCTCTTATTGATGACTTTGTATGTCTCGATTACTCTTCGCAGACATTTATTCTATATAGTCTTTAAAATCTTGACGTGAGATCGCTTGTTATCTCGAAGATCTCGTAATATGTGTCACGTTGCTGCTGCGTATGTTATCGCTGATCGTATAATAGAGTTATACACTTGTCTTGCTTTGTTTAATGTGGCGTCTCATGTTGAGACTATAGTTATTGATAGTGCTCTGCATTGCGATTTCATCTTGATCTTGACTTCTCTAATATGAGATTCTTAACGAAGTTTGTCGTCGATCTGTAGTTCTAACACGCGAATACTAGTCTTTAACTTTGTCGTTGTAGAGTCTAGGTCGACGCTAACTCTTATATTGAACTTCTCTGAACTCTTTATCAGATGAATTAACTCGTATTTCTTTGACGCGAACGTCGCTTTATGAGTTTCTACTCATTGCAGACAGATTTCGTGTACTTTTCTAAAGAGTCTCGCAGTTTGTTTTAGTGCTCTTCTTATATGTCAGCAGATGAATATCGTCAACGAATTCTTTTACTTGCAGTTTCAACTTGATCTTCGTACATCTCTTAATCAAGAAAGCGTTGAAGAATAGAAAAAGAATAGACGACATCGAAGATTTCTATAAGATTCTCGTCTCTGTAGACTTCAGTCTGCTTGTTATTCTTTTTAGAGTGAGAGAGGTTTCTCTGTTAGTAAGAAAGCTTCTTGTTTAGTTCATAATTAGCTTCGAGATTTTCTTCTGTTTAAGATTGTGAAATAGACGATAATAGAAGACGTTATCGAAAGTCTCTATTATATCTAGTGAGAGAAGGCTAACAACTTTGTTCTTTTCACAATCCCAGACTGTGTGCACTATATCTACTATCGTTTTCAGAACTATCTTCGTAGATCTCTTTCTTCTGACTCTTATCTATTCTAACGAAAGAAGGTCATTATCTTCTGCGCAGTCACTAAGTCTGCGCGCAATTATTATCTTTAGTGTCTTTTTTAGTGTACTTAAGAGTGCTATTAATCTATACGACTTCGATTCGAAGTAGTTCTTCTTCTTCGACTTTCTTAATATAATGATATTAATCTTACGAAACTTCTTAGAATAATAATTCACGTCTACGTATATCTGAAATAAGTGTTTAAACTTGGAGAGTAGCTTCTCTGTAACTAGTCTTAGAAAGCGATTTGATAGATCATCTATCTCTGAAGCTTTGTCTGATTTTGATCTGAAGATAGTCTTACGTATCTCTTTCTTCGTGATTTAACTACTTATTAATAGCGAAGAAGAATAGACTACTTTTAAAATATCGAAGATATCTATCTGAGAGGGAGAAGGAAAGAAAGTCTTTCTTAGAACATTAACTTTTTCTTTAAACGTAGTGACTAGACTTTTTTCTATTCTTCTCATTGACGAGAACTTCGATAGAGACTTAAAATATGTGCTATCGTTTCTCGCTCAGCTGACTATGTCTTAGACCTCTCTAGGTGATTGCGTTATCTCGTGCACTTCTCTGCGAAAGTGGAGAGTCTTGATCTTGCTTATTATCTTATCTCTCTTTTTGAGTGTCGCTCTTTATATATACTCTGCGTGCTCGTTACGATTAACTCGATATCGAAATATCTTAGTCTTCGTTTTCTTTGTTGCTAGACTACACTCTTCGTCTCAGAATAACTTATCTTTTTTTAATGACTTAACTCACGATACTATGTTCTTTATTATTTTATCAAGTTCTCTATAGAGCAGACTAACATAGTTATCGATCTACTTCGAATTTGTTAGAGGGTTTAATAGAAGTGTCGCGTCTAGTGTTTAAGCTTCTTTAGCTATCTCTTCTGATTTTGTTATCTTTCAAGCACGACGTCGTTGTTTCGAAACGCTCTTCGTTGTTAGATCGAGCTTCGTGAGTATTGAGAGATGATTCGAGTTATGTTATAGATTCGATTCTACTTGATAACGAACTATTATCTTCGTTATCTCTAAAGTAGTGAAGACTAGATCGATCGCACTCTTTTATTCTCGAGATTTTCACGTTATTACTTTCTTTGATAGAGCTAGATCTATTCTTCTCTCTATAGTTACTGCAATTAAATCGTTCGTCTCTTTATAATACGAGAATCTGTTAGAGTTATTTTAGCTAGAATAATATAGATTGAAGTTCTCGAGCAAGAGATGCTCTTTAGACTTCTGTAGAAGCTCTAGAATCTGTGATAGACTAGAGGGGTTCTCTATCGAGAATAGCGATGGGCTCGAATTATAGATATTGTGAATTAAGAGTCTCTCGATTCGATTCGCTTTCTCTCTCTGTCTGGGTCGGATTCTTAGCGTACTTATATTCTTTATCACGAACGTCATATTTTAATTCTTCGAATTTAGTCTCTTATTGATATAGAAGCACACTCTCGTATTCTTTTTCGAGCGATATATTAAATGAAACTAACTAGTCTCTGAGTTATACGAGAATTCTATATGCGAGTTGAAGCTTGGTTCTTGAATCGCAAGTACGTTAGTATCTTGAATCTCTGCGTCTGCTAGCAAGGCAGTTATTGTTCTTAATTCATTTCTTATATTGTATTATAAGATTCTCAACGTCGCGATATTCTTTATAGATTATCGTTGTCTGATATTTCTATATCTTCTTGATCTGTGATTACTTCTACTTGCTGTGCTGACTGTATAGCGCTTATTATCTCTTTTAACGTTAAGTTATACGTTATCTCTCTAGAGACGAAGATCTCGCTGACAGAGCTTCTCTATTGAGAGAGAGATTACGTAATCTTCTCGAGAACACTCGATGCTACGATTGTCTGTTATTTTAGCGCTTCAGCGATAATAAAGAATTAAAAGCGTGTCGTTGATCTTTCTACTCTCTGCTTGTCTCTCTATATACTCTAACTTCTTCTCTGAGTCTTTGACGTCTTTCTTAACTCGATTATCTCTGAGACTATCTTTCTCTTCTTCTTTGAGTCTATTAATATAAATTCGTTATCTCTTTTTAGAGATGTCGAAGGTGATCTCTTTCTTAACGACTTATACAGTAGGGGCTTAGTCGTTATTCTCTGACGCGTTCTCTGAGCTTCTCTGATTCTTACTGAGTAGGTCTTCTCGTACGCTGCGTGATCTGTGTCTTCGCAGTCAGCGTAGGTCTTTAACGTCTCTAACGTCTTCTTTTAATAACTACGTGTGTCATAATCTTGACTATATTCTGCGCAGCGCGTAGGGTTTAAGCACTTTTTAGTTATATATCTCTGTTTCTGACAATTATAACACTGCATAGCTATTATTATCTAATCAAATCTTTTCACTCTCTTCATCTCACTTGTCTCGATTAAATGCTTTCTAATAAGGTCGTCAGTTATCTTCGTCGTCGCGACGTATAGCATTAGAGAAAAGTATAACTTTCTCTCTCTCTTTACTGCCGCGTTAACGTCGTAACATTATCGTGTCTTAATTATCTCGAGTTCTAAATGTAGACTTCGATTCTCTATCTCTATTCTTTTCTTGATAACAGTCTAATTGTCTATATCGAATTTCGAAACTCTTATTTCGTGAATCATTATTAAGAAGAACTTTCTCACTACTATTATCAACGCTCCCGATGATTCAAACCGTCGGTTCAGCAGACCTGAACCAGTTCAAATTGAAGCTATACACACGGTTGATAGTCGGTTCAGATGTCAAACCGTTCAACCAACAGTTGAACTAATTCAACTGATAGTTCATCACTATTCTATATTAATTTCGAGTTCGTCAGCGACTCCCTCCCTCATAGTAATAACAATCGCATATAAATCTTTCTTCGTGAAGATACCCAATCGAAATCATGATTTCAGACACTTCAATAGCTCAATGATCTCACTCTTGAGGCTATCTCTCGAGTCCGAGATCGTACGTTTGACCCCTGAAAACACGCGTTCCGCCTTCGAAGACATGACTGATATGAAGTAGATGTCAATGATCATCTTTAAAAGAAGAGAATATCGAGTACGTTGCTTCGATTGTAGTTATTATTCGAGTGCTGATTTGTTCTTATCTTCTTCACGGAGTATAAAATGATCAACGATATATAAATCAAACTCGTCGAGAGCACTACTGAAGTCCTCCGCCTCATTATTCTGATCATCTAGTCACTTAAAATACTAATTATTAGTGAGTTTGTAAGACGTACGAGTTGTTGAGAAAGTGTAGATAGTCAGATCGATAAAAGATCGATACGTAGTCTCTTAGAATTTCTTTATGATTGTCTTCATATCGGGTTGTCACTCAGAATTTCAACGTTTGAAGTATTTTCACTTCTTTCGAGAGTTCAGAACGATGGCGACGATGTATGCAGGCGCTCTTTCGATCTTGTTTTAGTATTTCAAGAGCTTGATAAGATCGACGTGAAGAGACTCCCTCATGAAGTCGTGATGAGCGTATTCTTCGATCGTATTCTCGAAATGAGCATATAGAAAGTTCATAGAAGAAAGAACTTCATCTAAAGTCGCCGCACGATCTTTAGTAGCCTTCGTAGCATCGTAAAAGATCTAAAGAAAGTCGCGAATGTGATCGAGTGTTTTTCACTTCTCAGCACTGAGTAGATCGATAGACAGCTCGAATTTCTCGTTGCTGACGACTATAATGACTATCTTAATCTTTTTGATGACCCAGTCAAGCATCTCGTATCAGGAATTTCATCTAGTGCTGTTGTCACGATGTGGCATGTAGTTCTGAACGATCCGATCTTTGAAGAATTGAATGCGTTGAGAGCTTCTCATAATCTATACAATGATATTATATAGTTTGTCGAGAGGTTCTAGCTTTCGTTACTATCTCAACTGAGCATTAGAAGAAGAGTCGACGAGATTCTTCGAAAATTCATAGTTATCGACCTTTTTTTTAAAGAGAAAGGTCTGAACAGCGAGATTAAGTACGTGCTCATTGTATCTAAGACGTCGTTACTGAGCATCATAGAAGACTCCTTCCTTATTTAAAGCAGTAGCAATAATAACAATAAGTTGATCGTTGAAACTAGCATTGTTCATAATCATGTAACTCAACTTGTTACGAATCCCGAAATCCTCGAGCACAACGAGAACATATGTCGTCTGATTTAGCTTTAAGTGATCCTCTTCGAGCTTCTTGAGTTCGAGAGTCACAGCGTGCAATTTAGAGTCTTCTCCAGTGAAATGCGCGATCACTACTAACAGTTCAAGATGATTAGAAGACGTTCACATATCGCATATGATATGAATATCTGATATGACTGTTGCTAGCATGTGACGTAGTCTTTCCTTTTCTTCAGCAAATAGATCTTCAACATGAATCTTTATAGTCGAGTCAGAGTCAGAAAGCATTCGATTGGTCACGAGGTTGACGTATTCTAAGAAGGCTCGGAAGTTCTTATTTCTGACTTGATTGAAGGCGATATCACAATCAATCGTTCATTGTAGATAGAGGTATTCCAGAGTGTTCTTATTCAGGTCGATTCTCATTATTTTCTTTCTTCTTTCCTCCTCTGCTTAACGATTGATCTCAGCCTCACGTAAAATCGCTACATCTACTGATGTTTCATCTCGTATTCTTTTTTCAACGACGCTACTGACTGTGAGGTCGATCGAGTGTACTTCTTTTAGATGACGAGACATTGTCTCGATATCATCAGTGATTTTGTAGCGCTTGATGCAGCGATTGCAAATCATATCGCCGTCTTGAATTCGAATATGTGCATAAACGTGTGAGGATTTTGATCTTGATCTCTTGAAGGCTGAGAAGGATCTCGATGCTTGAGATTGATTGTCGAATGTTTCTGATCTATCTTGCGAAGCGAAGTCTTCAGATGCTTCAAATGATTTCTCTGACTCTTGAGATCTTTCTGAGACTTCAATAGACACCTCAGCTAGTGCTCTATGATCATCCGAGACCTCTTGAGTCGCTATCTTAGGCGTACGTTTCTTTTGAGAGACTTGATTGGCTGAGATCACGGGTCTTCGAGTAGAGATGTTGCGCGTGTGCTTGACGGGCCTAGTGGAGGTCACGAACCCAGCGGCGATATTGAATGGGTTTCTAGAGATAGGAGGAGGATCTGATAGATCAGAGTCATCGTTACTGTGAGTCATATTGATGGTTGTTGAAGAATAATTTGAATATTGAGTGATTGGATTTGTGAGAGGTGATTAGATCTCTGATCGCTACTAAAAATACGCCTGCGTGATCAGATATTCACACTTTTTTCTCTGATCGCTACTAGAAATACGCCTGCGTGATCAAATATTCGCAACAACAAATTCTATATATCTGAACCAGTCGACTATCAGTCCAACTGTTAGTCCACCAAATCTGAACCAGTCGACCAACTACCTAGTCAAAGTATGAACTGGTTCAAACTATTAGTACCCGAACCAGTCCAGACTGTTAGTTGGTAGTTGATTGGTCGACCATCGGGAGCGTTGACTATTATCGAGTTATATATCTTTAACACTTATCTCGTGTCTTTCTCGAGAGTCTCTCTGATCTCTTACGTAGTCGTCTATAGTAATAGATCTTCGCTTCGAAGTCTATTTATTATAACGATCTACTCTAACGAGATATGCTTCTATTTATTCTTAAAGGCGACGAGAATTCTCTCGCTCTTCATCTTCTTTATTGTTACTCTTTTCTTCTTTTTATGTATAATTATTAAGATCTAACGCTTCTTTCTCGTGTTCTCGATCTCGAACGATATTAGACGTGAAGCTGACTTCGTTACTTCGTTTGCTGCTAATTCGAACGAATTTCTCTATATTTAGCTTTCTACTGAAAATCTATTTCGCGTGAGAGTACTTTTTTAGCTATCGTAGCTCTCTCGTGAGCCTTGTTTTTTACTCTTTCTCTGACGTTCTTCGTTAGCTTTTTATATATATGCTTTGATCTGATCTATGCTTTTCTGAAGCACCTTTCAAGTTGACGCGTTTAGATTCTCGTACGACGTGTTTTCTATGGTCTCTAGGGTCGTAATAGTCGCAGTTGTCTGTTTCTTCGCGTTTTCCACGTGTAGACTTACTCTTCGTTCGTTGCTATTTGTTAGTGACGACGATATTCTTCTCGTCACGTCTCCGTGTCCCCCTCCTTCTCCGCCTCCGCGTCGACGACGCTCCCCTCTCTTATCGGTAGCATAGTCTGCTGTTATTGCCCCAGTTGTCTCCTCCTTGCGTTTCTTAAACGCTTCGCTACCTGTCATTTTTCGACTTATCTCGTTCATCTCCTCTTCAAGTTCTATAGACGACTTAGCTAGAAGACTTCAAATATTCGACTTATTAACATGATTCGTTAGTAACGCAAAGGTCGCGAATGTCTTCGAGAGAGGGTTAGATAATAGATCTCGCAGATTCGAAATCGTAGTGTCGAGATGATCAAGAAGTATTCTTTGAATCGCACTTAGCTCGAGATCTTCGCGAATCATTTCGACGACAGTGAGAGAACGAGTTATTTCTTCGATAGTTAATAATGCAGTAATTGATCGAGAAATCCGCGCGAACGCGATCGATAATACGACTCGTACGAGGAACGAGGGCTTTGATGTAGACGTCTATCTTTTAGCTAATCATAAGAAATTTGATCTTGATCTGTTTATTGCAGATGCAGATGCAGTCGTTGAGAACTTTATAATAAAGACAATATCTTTCAAAATGTTAATAATACGCTGTTCATCAAGTGTCTTCTCTACAGCGAATACTAATATATAAAGACGTTGTCGCTTGATCGAGAACTTATAAGCGTTCGTCTTTTCTTCGAAATTTTCAAGAATATGAGAATACAATAACTAAGAGATCTTCGTGACTGCGCATGGCTGTAATGGCTGCATAACGACATGGCTGCAGTGACTGAGATGTCTTTATGTCTTCATGGTTACATGGCTACATGGCTGCAATGGCTGCAATGACTGCATGGCGACATGGCGACATGGCGACATGGTGACATGGCGACATGGCTGCATGGCTGCAGTGACTGAGATGTCTTCATGTCTTCATGGCTGCAGTGGCTGCATTGGCTGTCATGGCTGCAGTGGCTGTCATGGCTGCAGTGGCTGTCATGGCTGCAGTGGCTGTCATTGCTGCAGTGGCTGTCATGGCTACGGCTACAATGACTGCAATGACTGCATGGCGACATGACTGCAGTGACTGCAATGACTGTAATGACTGTAATGATTATATAGCTGTATGACTGCTGTGACTGCTGTGAATAATTGCGAGGCTTAGAAATTTTTTTCAAGTATAGCACCTTTCTAAATAACGAAGAAAACTTTGAATTAATATAATCGTTATATAATCGTTACGCAACTATTTATAAGAATTTTATTATATATAACGAGAATATAACTAATCAACGACGAGGGTAAAACTATTATATTTCGATTATATAACTATATATCGTTATGAGATTATCATATACTAGTTCTATGATGATATTAGAACTTCGCGAAGGGCTTAAACAGTATTATAACTATTAATAGTCGACGTTATTATTAAAGAAAGTTATAATGTTATCGTAGATTGTTAATTTTATAGATGTCTCTAATATAACTAAGCGACGTAAAGAGCTTAATAAAGTAAGATTAAATGTCTCACGTCGTCTTGATAATAATAAGTTTAAGAACGATGAATTAAACGATATAACATCGATTAACGAAGACTTTAATAACTTAATAAATTATTTAATAAGATCTTTGAATTGCTTGATAATCTTACGAAGAGAAGACTTATTAATGATTTAATTTAACGATTAGAATATAGAGATCTCAAGACTTAAAGAATTGAATCTAACTCTTATTCGACTATTTTATAATATTAACGACGTCGACGTCGACGAGAGTCTTAATAGCTCGAGAGATCTAAACGTATAAGTGTTAATATAACGAATTATATCTTTTATGAAAGACTTTAGTAGCTCGAGATGAGAATAAGTTATATTACTGAAGTCGTCGAGTGCTCTTCGAGACAGATAAATCTAAACGTCGTCGATAGCAATAACGTAGTTTATTAGCTTAAAGACTTTGTTAAGATAATAATGCTGAGAGAAGTAAACAATTGATAATAAAGACGTTAACGAAAGACTTTAATAGATGACTGCTCGATATAGTAAAGAATAAGCTATCTTATTATAAGATATAATATTAATAACGAAGAAGCTTCTAGATTATTCGATAGTCAATTAACATCGAATAATGATATTGTTATCATATTATAACAGTAACATAATTATATTAATAATTAATAAAGAAGATAAATCTTCTCTATCTAAATTCTATATATTTAAATATATAAGTTAAGACTCTTATTTAGATATCTTTTAATAGATGTCAATTACTAGCAAAGACAAGTACCTCGTTAAGATAAGCAGCTTATCGATCTAAACACCTAATCTAAGCATCTGCGAAAGACTTTCGTGACAATAATATTATTACTTTTATTATACTTAGATTTTTTTAATTGCTTATAACTTAACTTCTCGCTCTATTTTTCTAATAAAAGATATATTATTTATCGTTTTAGTCTAGTATTCGCTACAAACAAATTTTCTTATAAGATTATCTTGATTTTTAAAAAGTCTACTTTTATTATTAAGAATTAAGCGAATTATTTACTTTAACGACTTCGTAAGATTAATTAAGATTTATTAAAGTAGATTACTTTTAATCGCGATCGAAAGTTTCTTAACGAATTATAAAAAGTCTTATTTATTAAGCTAAGAATAAAGCTCTTATACTCGATAACTTATTATTCTTAGACGAACGAATTCAACGAGCGTATTAATTAAACGATCGAGGTTGTTATCTTATTAACTCGTCTTATCTTAGTTATTTAGCGCTAGCTTCACTTTAGTTACTCGACGCTTAGAGTAGAAGCTTTCGAGAGAAGAAGAGTAGTTGAAATTCGGGATGACTAAGCGCCAAGGCTTGGTGTGACTTGGCCTCACGTGATGACGCTAGTGCATGTATCTTAGTCGCTCTTACCTTCATAGAACTTCATAGACGATACAACTACTATGCGTTCTACCTCATATTTTGATAACGGCTGTGGCCGAGCTGATTTATCTGTGCTTCCGGAGTGCCTCATACCGGGCCTCGGTAGAGTACCGTTTTTACGGCCTTAGTAAGATGAGTCATGGCCATCTCCGGTGGCTTGCATTGCGCGTTTCATACTCTGTACATCAGATGAAACAATCCTGAATGAAGCCTTCCGTCTGCGCTGAACCCTCTGCCTTCTTTTCCCACCATGCTTTACTCGTCCAAAGGGTGGGAATCTACCAGCAAGAAAGATCCAAACGAATCATCCAAAATCAAAAAGTCGAATCATCATCCAGGAACACTTCAGGTCACTACGATTGCCAGGTGGGTTTATGCTGCCACCATTGCCGAACAGCCCAGGATGAGAAGGCTGAAGATGTGGGAGGAGTATCTCTTCGGAGATTGAGACGCTGCAGTATGCGCCTGTCCAACCACCTATGATGGAGCGGTTCCCGAGTTGACGCGCATGCCAAATATCTCTGCTTCGTTCGCTCTTATTCATATCGTTCCACGCGAAGGCTGCAGTACATCTCTTTTTCTTGGGGGCTGGCTTTGTGGCACAGTTGCATATTGAATTGTTTCAGATCGAGTTACATCGAAGGCTACATGAGTTCACCAGGCAGTCAAGGTGAGAACCTTGAGCGGAGGGAGGTCCTTTGGATCTGGCGTATCTCCGCATGGTAAGCAGATTCGGACCTCCTAAATTCCCTCATGTCACATCGCCACTATTTGACTCGGGCTTGTCCGTCTTCCATCGAGGAATCTTCGTGGGCGATACCTTCTTTTTTTTACCATTCAGCGAGAAACTCTTTTGCCAAAAAATTCAAAGCAGTTCATCCTAACAGCTCATTCTATATCTTTCGAGATCTTAAAGGTCGTTAAGTACTCGGTCACTGAAGGCGATGATCCATTTCTCCGCTTCTTTCTTGTTCCTCTTATTACTCAGGAATGCCAATTATTTTGTTCTTGCAGATCAAGCACTCTCGAGAAGAGTCCTGGAACCTTCTGCCACAGCCTTTCTGAACATCTCGTCAGCTATATCATTATCACAGGCATACAACAGCGCTCCTGCTACTCAGTCTGTCAATACCAGTGGCAGTCCTTCCAGCAGCTCGATTAACATACCAACTCCACTACCGTCACCCTTCCAAAGCAATCAGAACTACCTAGACGTCAAGTTGGGGGTTTGTGCTGTCGACGACTACTACTGCTCTTTCAAAAGCAACACTAGCACTGGAAACATTAGTAACGAGGTTTTCAAGGATCAGTGCTTGCTATGGGACAATACCTGCTCAGGAAACAGGACATTAGCGATCGACGAGTTCTTTAACACTACCAAATGGTCTCTGATAGGCAACCAGTGCTTTTCACAATTCGACGCGGGAGTCCCAGCGGGAGACCCAGGTCTTTCTATTCCTTACGTCGGAGGAGGAGGACTCGTCCAGCTTGATGATATTGTCCCATCGGACTGTAAAGACTTCAATCCTGCCGAGAGGATAGCGGAATGGACAGATATCAAGAGCTGGATGAGATCACCGAGTTGTGTATCGGCCCAGAACGAGTGGACGGAAGCAGACGGGAAAGCTACATCGAACATTTCCTCGAGTGTGATACCATCCTGTTGTGAGGGTTGCGTTGTAGGTGCCCAGAATGTCGACCTTTATTACTGGCCGGACCCGGACGTAGACACATCGTGTCTCAGCATTGTTGGGACCGCTGTGAACCCTTTGACCTATGGCGCCACCACGGGCCATGACTCCTTCGGAAATGCGGAAACCTACTGGGCCTGTGCAGCCAAAAATCCGGCAACTTCAGTCTTTTCTTACCCCGGAAGTATTCCCGCAGCTTCTCAAATCATCACGTCTGTATATCCCATGATAACGACGGCTCAGATTGCGACTATTGCGTCATTGACAGTCAAAGTCTCGCTTTTAAATCCCTGGTCATCTTCGCCATGTATCGACACACCCCAAGGCTCGAATAGCTCGAACAGCTCCGCAGAGCTTCATTCCAGACATGCCCTCCAAGCTCGCAATCACACATTACTACCCCCAGCTTCTATCACCCAAGAAGATGGCTCGCCTGTGAGCACGGTCGTGATGGGAAATTTTACTTTGTCAGTTCCACACTCTCAACCATTTGTTGAAGCCAGATGTTGATTGCCATGCTTTTAGTACCTCTCCCTCCATATACGGGAATTTTTTCACCATAGAAGCATCCGATACGTGCGGGCAGACTACTATATCATCAACGATGCTTAGCTTCTCTCCCGGCGAGTTATCTACGATTGAAGGTCCTCTTGTGCTTAGCAATGATTATTACTCACGGCCGGCTTCATCGACCAAGCAGTTCAATTTCAGAGACCTACCTTGCCCTCCGCAAAGCGTCATGGTAAATTCGAATCATTGGTTTGAAAATTTCTCGAGCTGATGTCAGTGGTTCAGGAAGCGAACTGGTACAAACCGGAACCCGGCGAGCCTTATCGCCCTCTAATTGCCATGCCCAGTCAGCTCAGACAGCGGATTCCTTGGTTCTCATTTTGTGAGAATATCTTCACCGCCTACGATCCACCAACAGCCCTGAGGTCAGCACCAGCATTGGCTCCTGTCATCACTCCAGACAGCGATCCTCGGACTCAGAGGCCGACCGTGGCCCCAAGTCATACTATTGATCTCGGAGCTAAAAAGACTGCGGTTAGCAAAAAACCATTAAATGCGCCTTTGGCTGCCCCTTCGGCACAAGAGACTCCATCTCTGCCAACAGTCGTTGATCCAGAGTCCAGTAGTGATCCCAAACAAGGCAACGAAATTGGGCAGAGCGGCGATGTCACCGGAGACCCCGGAAAAAAAGCAGATCCGATTGTACCTGGTGTGCCACTTCAATCAGTTGCGGTAGTCAATAGCAACCAAGATCCCAATCAGAAAGCAAGCTCAATCGTGCAGAATGAGCCGAAGCAGCCTGATAACGGAGACCCAACTGGCAGTGACCCCGGAAATACAGCTGCTGAAGCCTCTCAGATTAAGGATCCAGAGACCGCGACGCTTGCCGGGACACCAGGGGATACCCAATCAGCCAGTAAAGTGCTAGATCAGCTCCCGCAACCCATCCTCACTACGATCGCCGGCCACGCCATCACGGCACAACCAACAGCCGTTGCAATAGCAGGTACAACCATTAATCCAGGCGATCCCGCCGCGACAATCGGTGGCACACGAGTAGCGCTGAATAATGCTGGCTCTTTGATCCTAAATTCAAAGACCATACCTTTCGCATCCGGCCCTCCAATTCCAGCAACGTTCACCACCGTTATTGCTAACCAGCCCCTAATTGCAAACCCGACCGCCGTTGCAGTGGCTGGAACCACTCTAAAGCCAGGTGATCCCGCCACGACAATCGATGGAACCCGAGTAGCCCTCAACACCGCCGGCTCTTTGATCCTGGGCTCGAAGATCATACCCCTCGTAACCGACCCTGCACTTCCAGAAACCCTCACCACCACCATCGCTGACCAACCCCTCACAGCGAACCCAACAGCCGTTGAAGTAGCAGGCACGACACTGAGGCCCGGGGATCCCGCCATGACGGTCGATGGAACACAAGTGGCTTTGGACCCGGCCGGACGTTATTTTCGCCTCGGCTCCAAAACGATATCTTTCGCAATAGAGCAGTCGGCAAACTCGCTCGTCACTACCATCGCCGGGCAAGCTATCACAGCCGCAGCGAGCTCGATTGCGATTGCGGGCACGACGTTGAAAAAGGGCGATGCGGGTTTCGAAGTCAACGGGACGGTGATATCGCTCGATAGCGCTGGTCATTTTGTGGTGGGGTCGCAGACACGAACTTTTGACAGTGAGGGTGTGGACTCGGGTGGTTCGACTATGGGGGTATCTGGTACTGCAGGACCTCGCGCTGGTACTACCACGTCGGCAGGCCAGAGTGGTGGTTCAAATTGGACGGGTAGAGCGGCGACGACGGGCGTGCAAGCGTTTACAGGGAAAGCGGGGGGTTTGAATCGTAATTTGCTGTGGATCAAGGCTGCTGTGGCGGTAATTGCTGGACTTGTGTGGTGATAATACATATCTCATGATATAGGACCGGCTCCGCTATTGCCCGACCGGCCTCGTCAACGTCGCCTAAAATATTTAGGTAGCGTATAATACATAATTCAATTATAACCCATTCTATCTGAACCTTGCCGAATCCTTTACATTCCGATAAACGTCTCAAAGGACGCTCAAAGAGAGAGATTTCCAACCACCCTAAATATGTGCTGGGGGCGCGGGCTACCCAGTAGTGGAAATCTTGCGGAGTACTGGTTTTTTGACTTATTTTGATTCTCAGGGTGATGACCCCTAACCCTTCGAAGCTCTCCGTGCGCTTCTGTCGAAGGGGCTGTTAAAGCAATCTAAGCTCGAAGTTCATCAACTTACTGAACGAAGAGCTTCGAAGGATTAAGTGATCTTACTCTAAGAATCGAGAGACATATTCTTAAGAGAAGATCCTCTAAACCCCTCTTCCCTTCGAGAGCTCTTCGAGGGCCCTTCGAGAGCTTCTATCGAAGGGATTCTTCGTAAACTCGATAATTCACGAATAACAGATCTAGATTTTTTAGACTTTCATGTAAACTTAGTTTCATAATATCGAATTTTATTAATATAATATTATTAAGAAACGCGAGACTAGTTCTAAAAGTTCATGTTTTTACTCTTTTAACTTATAAAATAAATCGTCGAAGAAATTTAGTAAAATAGATTTATAAAAGTTGATGTTCGAAGTTCAGCCTTATGAATCTTTCTATTTGGGACGTATTCGCATTTAGATCGAAAATAAAGAAATAAGATGAGTTTTAGCTTTAAAATCGCGAAATTCGATGGTCTGATTGATCAACTTTAAAAATAAGATTATTGTTATGAAAGTGCATTCAGTCTTGATCATTGAGAAAGCAAGCTTTTCAATAAACTTTGACTGATGTCAAAATTCGAATCACGTGACATGGTCACGTGATGCGCTAAGGCGCATCCTCATAGTCGCTCTTTACTCTTATAGCATTTCATAATTAACAACTAAGTGTTCTATCACCTATTTTTCACAGGTTATGAGCTCGAACTTGCTCGGCGACTGTTTCACTTATACTCTATGTCTGTTAGAGTCACAGTGATCTCTAAGCATCACGAGTTCATCGTAATGAACGTCGCGACAGCTATAAGACTCTATTTTTTAATCTTCTTGAGGTGAACATTGTTCTTTACAAAATGATCGTCTTTGGAATTTGAGAGGCTGAGAGTTTTACTGCAAATCGACTCTCGACATATCGAATCTAATCGAACGTCGAACGTCGAACTCGTTATACGATCGTGCGATCGAATTTCATTAAGACTTCTGAAACATTGTTAGCTTCCCTACGTGAGACACGTTAAACACGCTCAACGAGAATATTTCTCTCGCGATATATATCGCTTCAGCGCTGATAAAGCGTTTACGTGAATCGAATTAATTATAACGACTCAAGAGGCTGAACTTCAGCATCAAATCGTCTGATTACACTTTAAAGTTGATTAGTTATCAACAAATCTTTACTTAGAGCGCGTATACGTCTATTGAGAATCAAAACAACAAGGATTTCTTGTTGAGATAGATCTTTCGATTTTACAAGTTCTCTGAAGAAGAGAACTGAAGTTCAGTCATCGACAAATCTTCACTCAGAGCGCGTATACGTCTATTGAGGGTTAAAACAATAAGGATTTCTTGTTGAGATAGGTCTTTCGATCTCACAAGTTCTCTAAAGAAGAGAACTGGGACTCAGTCATCGAATTCTTTTTATCGTCATTCGACTTTATTCTATCGTCGAATATGACTTTATCTCACGACGACAGTTATCGAAGCGACTATTTTAAATTCGAGTCTTTATCGAAGACTTAGCATAAGAAGAACGTCATTTCCCTTCGAAGGTTTACACGTCTTTAATAATTGTCTTCGATATAGTCTCAACGAAAATTAGATCAATTCAAATCTTTCTTATCTCTAAGTACTTTATCTTTTATCTCAATAACATCGCTCGTATCTATCGAAGATTTAAGTATAAGTACTTTTTATTTCTCGTATAAGAACTCGAAGATTAGCAGCAAAAGTTATTAGATATCGATAAGACTCTCGAGAACTCTAACGAAGATCAGAGTATCTATTTCACTCTCACTGCTTTCGCGAACGTTAATAATGTCGACTTTTAATTCGAAGTCAGCGAAGATATTCTTAGTGTCTCAAATAACATTAAGTTATTCGATCTTCGTGTCAAAAGTTCTCTAAATCTTACTTCTTCGACTTCGACTTCTTCGACTTTAAGACCTTCGTCCTTTATCGTCTCAGTTATCTCTCAAACTAAGTCTTTCGTTTAAACATTATCGTCGTTATTATTCATATCGTACGTGTCGCCCTTAGAAACCTTCTTAATAACTCTCAGCATCTATAATCGACGAAGAATCAAGCGCATAAGGCGTCGCAAGAAACATGTTAGCTCTAGTAGTTTTAGCGACTAACTCTCTCGAAGAGAAAAGCGCTTTTTCTCTAAACTTCATTGTTATTTTAAAATTCAATCTAAGATATCGTCGATGAAAGCAGAATATCAATAATTAATTGATGCTCAACAATCTTGTTTTCTTTAATACGATTATTAGTCATAAAGTTTGTATCGCTATCTTTCATCGTCTCGAAGATAACGATCGCGAACTCGTCGAAGTCGAATTCGACGATAAAGACTCTCAGATTATGCTCGATATCCTAGTCAAGAACTATTAGTTTAAGAATATGAGTCTCTATAAAAAACTAATGCGTCGAATATTCGATCTTATTCTTGAAGAAGAGAGAGTTCGTTAATATGAAAAAAACTTTCGTAAGATCATCTTCGACATTATCAGCCTCTATAAATTTCTCGTTATTTCGAAGTCTTTACGAATTCTAATTTTTCTTATAAAACTTGACGACTCTTACGACATGTTCAAGTCAAGTTATACTTAAAATCATAATCTCTTTGAGAACAAGTTCGTCAAGTTTTAAAAGATTATCGTGATCGTCGTGAACGAAGAAGTTAGAATCTTCTTCAAAGAAGAAGAACTAATTATATATGTCGTTCGCAACGATAAGAGCAAAGACAAACAAGCTGCTTTTAATAATCTCAACGACTTTGATATCAATCGTGAAATCTGTTCTTCGTGTAAGACAACTAATCGCAAATTCAGATATTTCTTTATTAAATGCTGAATCAAGTTTTCTTATCTCAAGTTTAAGAAATTCATAACGAAAGAGAAAAAGAAGAAGAAGATAAAGATCTTTGACTTCGAGAATAAATCTTTAAGCAATAAGCGTAAGCGTATCGAAGAGACGTCTTTTAATGTCTCTGCTTCAAAGGAGAACGATTATCTTAATATTAATTATATCTTTTTAAAGGAATTGAACTTCATTATATACTATTCGAATATTAACTCGAACGACTTTAATATTCTCGATGCGACTAATGATCAAGTCATTAATCTAATCGTCACGAAAGCTCTCGAATATAGTCTTATAACTGCGAATTTCGTGAATCTCCTCACTCGAGTCGTCGTAGATTTAGACTTAACTCTCGTTATTCTTTCGCGAATCGTTCGATGTTCATTATCTACGAAAAGATTTATTCTCGATCAATCAAGAACATCGAGAGAAGCGAAATGCAGTCTCAAGACTATAATATTATTAATCTCGACTGTGTGATTAGAAAAGAGTGTGTAATAGTCACTTTACGAAATGTCTTATATATGTTCGATATGAGCGTTAATCTTCTCTCGATCGATAAACTTCTAAACTTCGATATCGCTATCTTCTTTCATAAGATAAAATATACTCTCATTAAGAACGATTTAAAGCTTATCGATACTCGTAATCGTGATCTCTTCTTTTTAAATCTCTAATAGAGTCGAAATAGTGCTTTGACCGTCTATAATATGCTCTCGAATCTCATTTATCAACTCTAATATGCTCGTATAAGTCATTTGAGTCAAAATAACCTAAACAAGCTCTCAAATATAATCGTTGAGATGAACTTCATTAAGAACATTGCGAAGGAGTATATCTACGAATATTATATCATAAAACGTCAAAAGACTATCTCTTATAATAGTCTCACAGAGTTAGAAACGCAGTCTAACGAATTTGTTTATAGTAATCTCGTAAAGTCTCTATTCTCTACTAAATTCAATAACTATAAATACTTTATAATATTTAAGAATAATTTCATCTCCTACTTTAAAGTTTACTGTATTCGTTATAAGAGTGAAACGTTTGTCATGTTCTTACGTTTTAAAGTCTTTCTAAAGTCACGAGACTATAAGATCTATCGTATTCGCCTCGACAATAAGAGAGAGTATATATTTAAGACCTTTTTGAATTATCTTCTTTAGTGCGAAATCAGATAGAAGTTCACTGTATCTAGAAACTTCGAAATAAACGAGACGATTAAACGTTTTAAGCAGATCTTGCTATATAAGATACATCTTATACTATTAAGTTTTCAGCTTAACAAGTCTTTCTAATCTAAAATCGTGATCATCATCAATTATTTGATGTTGCGATCCCTCAACGTTCGAATCATTATAACGTTATTTGAGACTTTTTATTATCGAAAGCTCATTTTATCTCATCTGCGAACGATTAATTTCATCGTCTATGCGTTAAAGCGTATTTAAAAGAAACTCATAAATAAAAGCGAAAAGTGTATTCTTCTGAGATATGAAGAAAAATTCATTTTTCGCCTATATAATCTTATCAAGAAAAAGATTATTCGAGTTAATAATATTTACTTCGTTAAGAAGCGTCTCTTGATTGTGAACCTCGAAGAAAAAACGAACGCTTATAAGCTCTCGATTAAGCGACAACGTCTTTATATATTAACATTCGCTATAGAGAAGACACTTAATAAATAGCGTATTACTAATATTTCGAAAGACATTGCTCTCATTATGAAGTTCTCAACGACTATATCTGCACCTGTAATAAATAGATTAAGATCAAATTTCTTATAATTAGCTGAAAAGCAGACGTTTACATCAAAGCCCTCGTTCCTCGCACGAGTCGTATTATCGATCACGTTCGCGCGAGTCTCTCGATCAATTACTGTATTATTAGTTATCGAAAGAATAACTCGTTTTCTCACTGTCGTCGAAATAATTCGCGAAGATCTCGAGCTAAGTGCGATTTAAAGGGTACTTCTTGATTATCTTAATATTACGATTTCGAACCTACGAGATCTATCATCTGACCCTCTCTCGAGAACATTCGCGACCTTTGCGTTATTAACGAATCATGTTAATAAGTCGAATATTTTCGAGTCGACGATCTATTAATAGATTATTTTCAATCAACTCTTTCGTATACACTGAGAGCTCGTTATATAAGACGAATATAAATCTCTTATAAATAACAATACTTGATATCTGATTTAGACGTCTTTAAATGCTTATATTTTAAGAGATCGCTGAGTCTACATCGTGAAGCGAGATCTCGTTAAGAAAGTTACTCGTTATAAGACTCGCTGAGTGATTCGAGGTTTCGAATAATAAAAGAGTCGTAACTATTATAACATATTCGTCTTAGTGATTAAGCTTATGAGTTATAAGACGATCTTTGCTCTAACAGCGATTCTAAACTAAGACGTGAAACAAATAAACGTCAAAATCGTCTTTCTTTACGATAACGTTTAAGAGACGATTTATATGCGATAGCTCGATGATTTCAATAAGAACGACATCAAAGTTTATAAATTAAATAAGACTCTCTATGAACTCAAGCAATCTCTTAGAATTTGATATTAACACTTCTCGAAGTACATAAAAAAACTCGAATTAATATTCATCGAATCGAACGAGAGTGTCTTTATGAACGTTAAGAAGAGCACTATTATAGCCCTCTATGTGAACGATATATTAATCACCGACCCTAACAAAATCGACATTTAACGCATTAAAAAGGCCCTTAATAACAAGTTTCACATATTCGACTTGAGATCTTACGTCTATTATTTAAACATAATCGTCAAAAGAGATCGTATCGTTAATATTCTTCGTCTGAGACAAGTAGTCTATATCACTCGTTTCTTAAAGCATTTTAACTGTTAAAGTCTTAATTTAGTCTCTACGTCTCTGAAAACCAGTCGTAAGCTATAATCTGCGAAAGAGAATTATATTGTCTCGAGAAAGCTATGCGAGAACTATTAATCTGCCGTGAGATCCCTTATATATGTCATGTTAAGAACTCGTTCTGATATCGCCTATGCTGTCTCTCTTGTCAGTCGCTATTTAGTTAACTCGATTCAGACACACTAAAATGCAGTGATTCGAATCTTTCGATATCTTAGAGACACGATACATTACGAACCAGTATATAAAGAATCTCTTCAAGCCCTCATCGAGTACATCGATTTCGATTAAGCTAACGACTCGACTCGAAGATCTATCTTCGACTATCTATTCAACGTTAATAGCGGCGTTATTAGCTGATCATCAAAGCGTCAAGTCATCGTCGCGTTATTCACTTGCGAAGTCGAGTATATCGATCAAACGTTGATTATTAAAGAAGTTATTTAATTAAAAACTCTTCTTAATCAACTTCTGCGACCTCGAGACTCTAATCTAAAGATCATCATAATCTTCGACGACAATTAGAACGTAATTATTTTTATTAAGAACGCTTAGTTTTATGCTCGCATCAAGCATATTAATATCGTCTATTATTTCGTACGTGAAAAAGTTAATAACGACATCGTGAACATACAATTCGTACTCACGAATAAACAAATGATCGACGATCTCATCAAAGCCCTCTGTCTTCACAAATTCGTTACCTTTCGCGATGTTCTTAAGGTGAAATCAGTCTCAGAACATTCTCTCAGCGTCAAAGACTAATTCTCAGCGCTCTTGCTTCTAATTTGAAGTCGTTAGTTTCAAAGAAGTGACGTTATTCATCTTGTCTGTGAACGTTAGATCTTTAGTTTTCTTTCACTGCTTCTTGTTTCACTCTCTCATATATTCATCGACCTCGTTTTAATAGAAATTGAGTGTGTATTAGATCTATTTCAAAGAAAACCTTCAAAAAACCGCCTTTTTTCGGAAAATGGAAGTTTTGTATAGAGAATCAGAACGGATTTTTACATGTCTTCGAATTTGATATAGTCGTTTTCAGAACTTGGTTCGAATTTGACATAGTCGTTTTCAGAACTTGATTTCTTCACTTTTGTGAACCGGACTTCGCGCTAACCCGATTGGGGTTTTTTGCGTCGCGAAGTGCGAAAATCGTGTTTTCGCATTTTTGAGTATGCGAGCGAAGGGGAGTGTCAAAATTCGGGTCACGTGATGCGCTAAGGCGCATCCTCATAGTCGCTCTTTACTCTTGTAGCATTCCATAGTTAACAACTAAGTGTCCTACCACCTATTTTTCACAACTGACCCTAGGCGTATACCCCCTTTCCACTAGGCGTATACCCCCATGTTTACTAGGCGTATACCTCTCCCTAATCCGGTTAGCAGCCATGCGAGCGCTAACTTAATGAGATAAACTTTCGTAATTCTAAACCTGGGAGAAGATCTTAAAGATTCATATCAGTAGCATAATATAACAAGATAAGTCGTCTCAGATCTTTTCTTTTAATTTAGAGTTCTGATAGATATACATATTCTTTTACTACATGTACATACCCTTTTTATATGTATATACCCTCCCTCAGCTAAATAGATATAGACTAGTAACATGAGTATATCTTTTAACATTATTCGATCTAACTAATTTGCTCGCAAATCAGAGACTTAACACGAAGTCTCATAAAAACTTTAAGAGTCTCAGTGAATTCTCTCCTCTCGTAAGACGTCGTAATACGTTACAATTTTTATTATTAAAGACAAAACATTAAAAATAAAATATCAAAGACAAAATATCTTTCTATCGTTATAAATTTATTATCGTTATTATTAGATCTAACTGCGTTCATTAACGCTCGTCTTATCGTATTAATTTAAGAGCACGCTCTTAAAGAAGACTACGTCGTCGTTAAGAAACACTTTTAAAGAAAAAAAAAACAAAAAACGTTTTAAGTCTAATTACGCTACACTCGTAAAGATAAGATTTATGAATTAATTAAATAAAAGAAAAAGCATAGAATCTCACGTCTTAATGAATATTCGTTTAAGTGTATTTTAAATCTCGATAAGCAGAAGAATAGATAATGCTTAAGTATCAAAGAGAAGTCTCATAATCATAATTCTATTAAACAAGTATCTTATATAATTCATCGAGTAATTGTCTTAATTGATTAGATAAAAGAAATTATTATCGCTGAGTCGATCAAACGTATTATATTAATTAACATCTTATATAACTTGAATCGAGATTACGAGAAGAATCTTATTTAAAAGAGACGCGATATTTATAATGTGAAGTAAAAAACTCGCAGTCGAATATTAAAACCTCTTATATTAATATAAGCTCTACTCAAATAACTGCATATATTAAATAAATAATATATTCGATTCTTAAAGAACTCGAAGAATCGAGTCATATATCTCTTCTTTTCGCGAACTTTTTATTATCAAATATTAAAAGAGAATTAAGAGATGATTATTATAAACGCTACGTATAAGATCAACAGATATAGATTATCTTTACTTATTATTATAAGCGTTAACGCGTTAAAAGATTCTTTCTATGTGATCTTCTGCTTTTTAATTACTAAAAAAGACGAAAATTATTTATAAGCGCTATAACAATGTCGAGATATATATATTATGCTAAACGTTCGAGATCTTATTATTAATATCACTAATCGCGAGAAGTTCTTGATTAATATTTATCACGCGATCTTTTCAGACTCTGCATATATGCTTTATATTTAATATATTAATAAAAATATAGTCGTTAATTATTATAAGTCGTTCTTTTATATTAAGAAGAATTAAAAGAAGTTTTACACTTATTAATTTCGAGTTTTATACGTAATTAATATAATTACTTTTAAGACTAAGTAAAAGTCTCTTTAAAAAATATATAATCGTATTAATATCGTAATCTACGTCTATCTGATTAAGAAGTAAATTATTTTATATAAAATCGAATACGTTTAATGTTATATTAACGAATTATCTTATTTTTTTAAGAATTCTAATAGGTATATATAGCCTTTTACTACATGTACATACCCTTTTACTACATGTACATATCTCTCTATTCTATTTACATTTCAAAGAAGACGTATCGCACTAAGCTATCTCATCAACTCTCTAGAAAGTAAACTCTGAAAACGAGCCGATCGCAGAGTCATTTTGATAAGAAAGTAGTTGAATATAAGAGTTGAAAGACGAAGTAGAGATAGCCGTTCTTTTGAAGAAGCATTTAAAGAATTGTTTGAATATAACTTAAAGTAGTTAAAGTCTCTTTTATATAAAAAGTACTTATAGACGAAATTTACGTGCTGCGCAGCGCAAATACTTGAAGAGACTTTAATATCAATGAGTTAACACATTATAAACAGTAGTATATATATGTATGTATGTGTGTAGAGGAGAAAAAACGATAGGGCGATCATTATATGCGACTCTTTTACTTTGTCTTCATTATCATCTTTCAGCCTTTTAAAAATTGAATAGAATCTCGATTCCGAGAGGCAAATGAGAATTTTTTGATGTGAAACATCGACTGCACTCTCTATATATAGCGATCTAGACGACTGAACTGTGTCAGAAACACGTCATCGATCGATTAATTGACAGATCTTAGCGCGCGAGACTTGTTCAGAAGAATATGATGTGATGAGGTTTTGCTCGATGCTCGTAACTCAGTTCACTCTTGTTAGTTTATGTTATCGAGATATTTGAAGAAGAAGAAGAACGAGAAGAACGAGAAGAAAGATGAGATAGATAAGATAGATGTATAATGAAGGATTGATAGTTGATCGAGGGTTGCTGACGGTGAGGTGAAAGAAGAACGCCTGGACTCAAATGACTCAATAACTCAAAAACACTATGTTCGAGAATTAGCCGGACCAGATGCTGATTCTTAGCGTCAAGTCTGCTTATCTGCAGAGGTCCATGACGATTTGTCTTTGATAGATTTTGAAAATGCAATTGCGTCAAATTGCGACGCATTGCGACGCCTTGCGGGGGGAGAGAATTCACTGAGACCCTTAAAGTTTCTATGGGACTTCGTGTCAAGTCTCTGATTTGCGGGCAAATTAGTCAGGCCGAATAGTGTTGGAAGATATACTCATGTTACTAGCCTATATCTACCTAGTAAGGAGAGGGTATGTACATGTAGTAAAAGGCTATGTATACCTATCAGAACCCTTATTATATCAGCAGACGAAGTTATCTATAGACGATTAATTAAATCTAAGTTATTAATAAATTAAGGGTTTTTAGAAGCATAGCTCGCTAAGCTTCGTGTTATAATAACAGAGTTTCGTGTTATTTTAAAACTCTCAGAATTCTTAAAAAATTTAAAATCTCAAGAAGACTTAGAATTAGTTAATAATAATAATAATATCGACGATACGAAGCGATTTAATCTCGATAACGTTAATTATTTTAATTTATTCTATAAGAGCAAGTTCATTAATATCGCTCTTATAATAAAGCATATCGACAAAAGCATCTTTTTTCGTGATATTCATATCTTTATCGATCGAGTTAAGAACGTTATTCGTATTAAGAGAGACGTATTATTAAGATAGAATCTTTAGATTTATCTAAAAAATATTATTCTTACTTGATTCATTATCGAGCTTATCGAGAACGATAAGCGTCTTGTCACGTATAATATAGACGAATAATATCGTCTATTATTAACACGATAAAAACAATCTCGTATTTAAGATATGATAGTCTTGCTTCGTAAGAAGTACTTAATATAAAATGTTACTCGTCATCGCGAGTCAAGAGAATATATTTAAATCATTATGCGAGTAGCTTAAAATATAGATATGAGAATTATAAAAGATTATATGTTACTTATTTAAAACGATCTTAACTTCGAGTCTCAATGAGACATTTCAGAATCTAAGATTATTATTAATCATAATCGATTCTTGAAGTCGCTTGATAAGCGAAAGTATCAATAATGAGAGTATATTAGTCGTTATTCGCGACAAGCTTCAAACCCTCAGCATTAATAAAGAAGAACAGATAATCGTGAGTATTAATCTAAATAATCTTAGCCTTAGCAACCTTAATACAATGCTTATCAAAACAATTAGCAGCGTTCGTGAAAGTCTTTTATATACGAAAATGCTTGTTAAAGCAATCGATTAGTCTATTAAGATTATCAAGACAATCGATCGCAGAGATATCAAGATAATTAAGAAAACGCTCGTATTTCGTTATTTACACTCTTAATCAAGCTATAAATTACGACATCTCCTTTAATAAGAGAAAACGCGTTAGATTCGTCGAAATCATTTAATCGATAGCCCTTTCGCTTAAGCAATGATAATTATTAAAACAGATTTTAGTCGCGTTAGCAGCGAGTCTATTAAGCTGTTATCAAAAAAGACTACGATGAGAACGAGTTTAAACAAGACTATAATAATCAGAATACTTACATTAGCCATTCTTTATATTAATTTGAGACATCTATCGAAGTCTTCGATAGTCACGAAGAGTCTCATGACGACTATTATAATAACGACTCTGTCGAAGACTACTTCATCAAGACGATATCTATCAAGGATTATTAATGTGAGCACTATTAATATAAGATCATTTTTCGTAACAAACTCTTTTCATATCTACGCGAAGAGTGTTAAAGAAAGTCTTTAATAAGCATCTTCGTTATCAAAGAAGAATCTTATAATAAACACTCTTGCTTTCGATGCTAAAAAGTCTTTTATAGAATTCGTTATTGTTTCTTTAGTTTCAGAATCTGTATCAAAAACAGACTTCGCTTTTCGAAATTATTATTATGCTATTATTCACATTAATTGAGAATTAATAAATAAAAAGAAGAAGATCTATGTCGACGCTAATTATATTATAATCATAATCGATCGTATCTTTATTCTCGTCATAGTAGAAGTAAAGAAAATAATTGTCAAAATTCTAGCCGAGGTGACTTTTCACGGTACCAACCCGGCGTTCAGACTTGGTGAATTTTGTATATAGCGATCTACTGTACTAGTTACACAACTCAATTAGATGTTTCACATATCTATATTTTAACAGATTATGAGCCCGAATCGCAGAGTATTCTTTCAGTAGTACTACGTTCAACTTCAGAGTCGCCTGTTGACTCATTCAGAGTGTTTCAATTGGGCTGAGAGCCTCAGCAAATAAAACATCAACATCTCACTTTGAATGCTATGTCTACAGAACAAACTCTATCTTCAAAAGACTGAGACTTCAATCGAAAGAAAGACGTGGAAATGGATTTGATCCCGAAATTCAGTAATCGCTAGAACTATCGCTGAAACCACCTTACAGTCGACGAAGCTAGATCTGAATCGAATCGCTCGCTAGGTCAATCAATGAAAGAAGTCATTTCGTCTATGAATTATATCAAGCAGATTGCTTTGACTCTACAACGAGTGCTTATCGCCTTGTTGCTCAAACAGCGCAAGAGTTAAAACCTTCAAATCATTAAATATTATATCATCAAGACGCTACTAAGCTGTTCATCTAAAACTCTACTCAGACGCTACTAAGCTGTTTATCTAAAAACTTCATCAAGACGCTACTAAGCTGTTCATCTAAAACTCTGCTCAGACGCTACTAAGCTATTCATCTAAAACTCTGCTCAGACGCTATTAAGCTGTTCATCTAAAAACTTCATCAAGACGCTACTAAGCTATTCATCTAAAACTCTGCTCAGACGCTATTAAGCTATTCATCTAAAACTCTGCTCAGACGCTACTAAGCTATCAATCAACTGTGCAGTGTATTCTTCCGCTTGTCAACTATGTAGTGCATTCTTTCGCTTGATCCGCGACCCACGTTTCATATTCTTTCGATTCGTGGGCGCAATGAAGTCAACTCCTCGACAGATATCGTTTCTTTCAAGGGAAATGCAAGCGCAAAAGATTCTAAGTGTAGATCGTCTTCGATATCTCGCGTAATGAAATAAGTATACGTCGAAGATTCTTACGAGAGGGGCGAGCGCTCTTGCTTTTACTCTTATTTCTGACAATGAAAATAACAATAACAACAAGATCTATGAGTCGATATATATATCTCGTGTCTACTTGAAGACTGTAGTGACACCGATCTTTTTGAATATACGATTATCAGTCATGAACTCTAAAATAGTTACTGTCAAATCGAGTAGTCTGTCAACGCACATAGTCAAACTTGAAACTCTCGAAGAATATTAAACCTAGAAGCGCGCTATCAAAGAGTATCTCATCAACGAACTGTTGTAAAAGTACATAACGAAAAGTCAGCTTGTTTTCTCGTCTCGTGTTACTTAGATCGATGTGAATAGAGTGAATACGATTAACGCAGCTGCTCAGGTTCAGACTGAGTCGAATCAAGCATCTTTCACTTTAGTGTCAATGTTAGAAACTCTAGATTCGTACGAAACCCGTCGTGACAGATAAAAAGAAAAACACTTAATGTGCTGTAACGTTATTCTGAGCACCCTTGAAGTTAACTACTACAGTGATCACAAGAATACTAATAACGCCTACTTTCTCTGAATCGTCATTAGATAGGGCTATAAGCTCAAAGGTTCTAATTCCCTTAATGATCGTTTTCGACGTCTATCACTGTTGAAGTTAAGTAATTATAAAAACGTCTTCGAATACGCTGAGAAGTTCAAAGAACTTTATAATGAAATTCGAACGATTTATAAGAAATTACGTCTAAATAACGTCTATCTTATCTTTCTTTTTCATATCGAACTAGATAAAGAATATAAGAATTACTTTTTATATTACACTCAGACTCACGATACAATTAATGTAGTCGAAAAGTTCGTCTTCACGCTGAAATACGTCACTCAGCGATTTATTCAAATAGTAATTAATTCGTCTGTCAGTTGAATAGAGTCAATTCGTGAACTGATTATTATTCGACCTAAAGTATACGCAGTCACGAATACGGCGAATCAGACGACGCAAAGATCGTAATCGAGGGCTATCGAAGGGCCAGACGTCGTGTATCTTCGGCGTCTCGTGAAGTTCTATCAACACTGTCAGAAGACTTATTACACCCATCATGAGTGTAACTCGAAGAATAATACTCAGTCTGATAACTCAGACAGACGCAGACGCAGTCGTAGCCGTGATCGTAACGATCATAACGATTACGAGAGAGACAATCGCGACAGAAAGAGACGATACGATCGAGATCAAGATCGAAACGATCGAAATAAGAAGCGAAAGTCCCGTGATGATCGTAATGTTAATCCAGTATACTATGACTCAAAAGAAGCACACTCCGACGAAAACTTTGAAATTGATAAGTGCTTCACTGCTGTGCGACGAGACGGTTCAAAATATTACGTCTCTCTTTCAGAGAACGATTGTGTTATGGTCGCTATCGTCGATGTTATGTCAAAACGATAAAGACTCGACTTCTGCTACTCTATTCATGTCAAAATTCGGGTCACGTGATGCGCTAAGGCGCATCCTCATAGTCGCTCTTTACTCTCGTAGCATTCTATAGTTAACAACTAAGTGTCTTACCACCTATTCTTGACAGGTTATGAGCCCGGGCTTGCCCGACGACTGTTTCACTTATACCCTATGCCTACCAGAGCCACAGTGACCTCTAAGCATCACGAGTTTATCGCAATGAACGCCGCGACAGCTATGAGACTCTGTTTTTCAATCTTCTTGAGGTGAGCATTGCCCTCTACAAAATAATCGTCTTTGGAATTCGGGGGGCTAAGAGTCCTATCGCAAATCGACCCTCGACATACCGAATCTAATCGAACGTCGAACGTCGAACTCGTTATACGATCGTGCGATCGAATTTCACTAAGGCCTCTGAAACATTGTCAGCTTCTCTGCGTGAGACACGTTAAACACGCTTAACGAGAACATTTCTTTCGCGATATATATCGCTTCAGCGTTAATAAAGCGTTTACGTGAATCGAATCAATTGTGACGACTCAAGAGGCTGGACTTCAGCATCAAATCGTCTAATCACACTTTAGAGTTGATTAATTATCGACAAATCTCTATTCAGAGCGCGTATACGTCTGTTGAGGGTTAAAATAATAAGAATTTCTTGTTGAGATAGATCTTTCGATCTCACAAGTTCTCTAAAGAAGAGAGCTAAGACTTAATTATCGACAAATCTTCACTCAGAGCGCGTATACGCCTGTTGGGGGTTAAAATAACAAGGATTTCTTGTTGAGATAGATCTTTCGATTTCACAAGTTCTCTGAAGAAGAGGGCTGGGGCTCAGCCATCGAATTCTTTTCATCGTTATTCGACTTTATTTTATCGCCGAATATAACTTCATCTCACGACGATAGTTATCGAAGCGACTATTCTAAATTCGAGTCTCTGTCGAAGACTCAGTATAAGAAGAACGTTATTTCTCTTCGAAGATTTATACGCCTTTAACAATTGTCTTCGATATAGTCTCAGCGGAAATCAGATTAATTTAAATCTTTCTTATCTCTAAGTATTTTTCATCTCAATAATATCGCTCGTATCTATCGAAGATTTAAGTATAAGCACTTCTTATTTCTCATATAAGAACTCGAAGATTAACAGCAAAAGTTATTAGATATCGATAAGACTCTCGAGAACTCTGACGAAGATTAAAGTATCTATTTCACTCTCACTACTTCCGCGAACGTTAGCAGTGTCGACTTTTAATTCGAAGCTAGCGAAGACACTCTTAGTGCCCCAAGTGACACTGAGTTATTCGATCTTCGTGTCAAAAGTTCTCTGAATTTCACTTCTTCGACTTCGGCTTCTTCGACTTTAAGACCTTCGTCTTTTATCGTCTCAGTCATCTCTCAAGCTAAATCTTTCGTTTGAACATTATCGTCGTCATTATTTATATCGTACGTGTCGCTCTCAAAAACCTTCTTAGTAATCTCTAGCATCTATGATCGACGGAGAATCAAGCGTATAAGACGTCACAAGAAACATGTTAGCTCTAGTAGTTTTAACGACTGACTCTCTCGAAGGAAGAAGCGCTTTTTCCCTAAACTTCATTGTCATTTTGAAGTTCAATCTAAGATATCGTCGATGAAAGCAGGATATCAATAATTAATTGATGCTTAATAACCTTGTTTTCTTTAATACGATCACCAGTTATAGAGCCTGCATCGCTATCTTTCATCATCTCGAAGATAACGATCGCGAACTCGTCGAAGTCGAATTTGACGATAAAGACTCTTAGGTTATATTCGATATTCTAATCAAGAACTATTAGCCTAAGGGCACGAATCTCTATAGGGAACTAATGCGTCGAATATTCGATCTCATTCTTGGAGAAGGGGGAGTTCGTTAATATGAAAAGAACTTTCGTAAGGTCACCTTCGACATTATCAGCCTTCATAAATCCCTCGTCATTTCGAAGTCTCTGCGAATTCTAATTTTTCTTATAGAACTTGACGACTCTTATAATATGTTCGAGTTAAGTTACACTTAAAATTATAATCTCTTTGAGAACAAGTTCGTCAAGTTTCAAGAGGTTATCGTGATCGTCGTGAACGAAGAAGTTAGAATCTTCTTCGAAGAAGAAGAACTAATTATATATATCGCTCGCAACGATAAGAGCAAAGACAAACAAGCTACTTTTAATAACCTCGGCGACTCTAACATCAATCGTGAGATCTGTTTTTCGTGTAAGACAGCTGATCGCAAATTCAGACATCTCTCTGTCAAATACTAAATCAAGTTTTTTTATCTCAAGTCTGAGAAATTCATGACGAAAGAGGAAAAGAAGAAGAAGATAAAGATCTTCGACTTCGAGAATAAACTCCTAAGCAACAAGCGTAAGCGCATCGAAGAGACGTCTTTTAATGCCTCTGCTTCAGAAGAGAACGATTATCTCAATGTCAATTATGTCTTTCTAAAGAAACTAAACTCTATTATATACTATTCGAATGTCAACTCGAACGACTTCAATATTCTCGATGCGGCTAATGATCAAGTCATTAATCTAATCGTTACGAAAGCTCTCGAACATAGTCTTATAACTGCGAATTTCGTGAATCTCCTCACTCGAGTCGTCGTAGATTCAGACTGTTCTCGTTATTCTTTCGCGAATCGTTCGATGTTTATTATCTACGAAAAGATTTACTCTCGATCGATCAAGGGTATTAAGAAAAGCGAAGTGCAGTCTTAAGACTGTGATATTATCAGCCTCGACTGTGTGATCAGAGAAGAGTGTGTGATAGTCATTCTACGAAATGTCTTATATATGCTCGATATGAGCGTCAACCTTCTCTCGATCGATAAACTTCTAAACTTCGACATCGCTATCTCCTTTTATAAGATAGAGTATATTCTTATCAAGAACGATTTAAAGCTTATCGATACTCGTAATCGTGATCTCTTCTTTTTGAATCTCTGACAGAGTCGAAACAGTGCTCTAATCGTCTATAGTGTGCTCTCGAATTTCATTCATTAACTTTAATATGCTCGTATGGGCCATTTGAGTCAGAACAATCTAAACAAGCTCTTAAACATGATCGTTGAGATGAACTTCATCAAGAACATTGCGAAGGAGTACATCTGCGAATATTATATTATAAGACGTCAGAAGACTATCTCTTATGATAGTCTCATAGAGTTAGAAACGCAGTCTGACGAATTTGTTTATAGTGATCTCGTAGAGTCTCTGTCTTTTAATGAATTCAATGACTATAGATACTTTATGATATTTAAGAATGATTTCATCTTCTACTTTGAAGTATACTATATTCGTCATAAGAGTGAAACGTTTATCATGTTCTTACGTTTTAAAGTCTTTCTAGAGTCACGAAGTTATAAGATCTATCGTATTCGCCTCGACAATGGGAGAGAGTATATGTTTAAGATCTTCTTAAATTATCTTCTTCAGTGCGAAATTAGGTAGAAGCTCACTGTATCTGAGAATCTCGAAATGAACGAGGCGATCGAACGTTTTGAATAGATCTTGCTATATAAGATGTATTCTATACTGCTAAGTTCCCAGCTCAACAAGTCTTTCTGATTTGAAATCGTGATCATCATCAATTATTTGATGTTGCGGTCCTCTAACGTTCGAATTATTGTAACGTCATTTGAGGCTTTTTATTATCGAAAGCTCATTTTATCTCATCTGCGAACGATTGATTTCATCGTTTATGCGTTGAAGCGTATTTAAAAGAAACTCATAAATAAAAGCGAAAAGTGTGTTCTTCTGAGATATGAAGAGGAGTTTATTTTTCGCCTATATAATCTCATCAAGAAGAAGATTATTCGAGTTAATAATGTTTACTTCGTTGAGAAGCGTCTCTTGATTATGAACTTCGAAGAAAAAACGAACGCTTATAAGTCTTCGATTAAGCGTCAACGTCTTTATGTATTAGTATTCGCTGTAGAGGAGGCACTTGATGAATAGCGTATTACTGATATTTCGAAAGACATTATTCTTATTATGAAGCTCTCAACGACTGCATCTACATCTGCAATAAATAGATCAAGATCAAATTTCTCATGATTAGCTGAAAAGCAGACGTCTATATCAAAGCCCTCGTTCCCCGCACGAGTCGTATTATCGATCGCGTTCGCGCGGGCCTCTCGATCAATTGCTGCATTATCAGCTATCGAAAGAATAACTCGTTCTCTCACTGTCGTCGAAATGATTCGCGAAGACCTCGAATTAAATGCGATTCAAAGGGTACTCCTTGACTATTTCGATATTACGATTTCAAACCTGCGAGACCTACCTTATTATCTGACCCTCTCTCGAGGACATTCGCGACCTTTACGTTACTGACGAATCATGTCAATAAGTCGAATATTTTCGAGCCGACGATCTATCAATAGATTATTTTCAATTAACTCTCCCGTATACACTGAGAGCTCGTCATACAAGACGAATATAAATCTCTCATAAACAACAATACTTGATATCTGATTCAGACGTCTCTAGGTACTTATATTCTGAGAGATCGCTGAGTCTACATCGTAAAGCGAGACCCCGCTGAGAAAGTCACTCGTTATAAGGCCCGCTGAGTGATTCGAGATTTCGAATAATAGAAGGGTCGTGACTACTATAACACGTTCGTCTTAGTGATCAAGCTTATAAGTTATAAGACGATCTTTGCTCTGATAGCGACTCTAAACTGAGACGTGAAATAAATAAACGTCAAAATCGTCTTTCTCTATAATAACGTTTAAGAGACGATTTATATGCGATAGCTCGATGATTTCAGCAAGAACGATATTAAAGTTTATAAGTTAAATAAGGCTCTCTATGAACTTAAGCAATCTCTCAGAATTTGATATCAGCACTTTTCGAAGTACATAAAGAAATTCGAATTAATACTTATCGAATCGAACGAGAGTGTCTTTATGAACGCTAAGAAGAGCATCACTGTAGTTCTCTATGTAAACGATATATTAATTATCGACCTCAGCAAAATCGATATTCAGCGCATCAAAAAGGCTCTTAATGACAAGTTTTACATGTTCGACTTGAGACCTTACGTCTATTATTTAAATATGATGGTCAAAAGAGATCGTGTCGTCGACATTCTTCGTCTGAGACAAGCAGTCTATGTCACTCGTTTCTTAAAGCATTTCAATTGCTGAAGTCTTAATTCAGTCTTCACGTTTCTAAAAATTAGTCGCAAGCTACAATCTGCGAAAGAGAACTATGTTGCCTCGAGAAAGCTATGCGAGGATTATTAATCCGCCGTGGGATTTCTTATGTATATCATGTTAAAAACTCGTTCTGATATCGTCTATGCTGTCTCTCTTATCAGTCGCTATTTAGTTAATTCGATCTAGACACACTGAAATGTAGTGATTCGAATCTTTCGATATCTTAGAGACACGATGCACTACGAACTCGTGTACAAAGGATCCCTTCAAGCCCTCATCGAATACATCGATTTCGATTGGGCTGACGACTCGACTCGGAGATCTATCTTCGACTACCTATTCAACGTCGATAGCGGCGTTATCAGCTAATCATTAAAGCGCCAAGTTATCGTCGCGTTATTCACTTGCGAAGCCGAGTATATCGATCAAACGTTGATTATCAAAGAAGTTATTTGACTGAAAACTCTTCTCAATCAACTTCTGCGACCTCGGGACTCTGACTCGAAGATCATCATAATCTTCGACGATAATTAGGGCGCAATTGCCCTCGTCAAGAACGCTCAGTTTTATGCTCGCATCAAGCACATTAATATTATTCATTATTTCGTGCGTGAAAAAGTTAATGACGATATCGTGAATATGCAATTCGTACTCACGGATAAACAAATAATCGACGATCTCATCAAAGCCCTCTGCCTCGACAAATTCGTTGTCTTTCGCGATATTCTTGAGGTGAAATCAGTCTTAGAACATTCTCTCAGCGTTAAAAACTAACTCTCAGCGCTCTTGCTTCTAATTTGAAGTCCTTAGTTTCAGAGAAGTGACGTTATTCATCTTGTCTGTGAACGTTAGATCTTTAGTTTTCTTTCACTGCTTCTTGTTTCACTCTCTCATATATTCATCGACCTCGTTTTAATAGAAATTGAGTGTGTATTAGATCTATTTCAAAGAAAACCTTCAAAAAACCGCCTTTTTTCGAAAAATGGAAGTTTTGTATAGAGAATCAGAACGGATTTTTACATGTCTTCGAATTTGATATAGTCGTTTTCAGAACTTGGTTCGAATTTGACATAGTCGTTTTCAGAACTTGGTTTCTTCACTTTTGTGAACCGAACTTCGCGCTAACCCGATTGGGGTTTTTTGCGTCGCGAAGTGCGAAAATCGTGTTTTCGCATTTTTGAGTATGCGAGCGAAGGGGAGTGTCAAAATTCGGGTCACGTGACATGGTCACGTGATGCGCTAAGGCGTATCCTCATAGTCGCTCTTTACTCTCGTAGCATTCTATAGTTAACAACTAAGTGTCTTACCACCTATTCTTGACAATTCATGTTACTTCTAATCGATTAGTCTTTAAGATATATCGTCTGCTCACATCGATAAATAATTGTCGTTTTATTGCAGAAGTGATCGATTCTCTTATCTCTATTAATAAAGATAAAATTAAGCTTAGAATCAACGTGAATAACAAGTGCACTAGGCTTATCCTCGACGATGTTCTTTATGTCCCTAAACTATTAATGAACTTAATATCCCAGAATAAGCTGATGCGTTCGAACTGTCTCATTAAAATTGTGAGAAATAATGTCGAAATAGATCGTCGAGACATCACTGTCTGACTAATTAACAACGACATCTTTCGCTTTAATATGTGAGAGAATCATTAACAATCAAAGACGATATCTTCAATGATCGTTTCCGTATCAAAGCAAGTTCGAAAGCCCTAATTAATACTTATGTCTAGACAGATCATGATTGCTAATTCAACTATTAATTCAATTGACGAATCAATTATTTCGTCTATATCAGCAAAGCGTTCTCGAAGTGTTATATACGAGTCTGACATTATTATTAGCTTCGTTACAAGCTGTGATTTCGAGTCTAACTTCGACACGTCGCGTGACAGTATTAACTCTGACTTCGAGAACTTCACATCTCGAAAGAAACAAAAACGTAAGTCAAATTTCGAAATTTTAACTTACTATCATCGTTACTTGAGTCACGCTGACGACGTGAAGCAGCTTTCGCACTATAAAATCGATCTAAGTAAAGATATAAGTAATAAGACGTCTTGCGTGTTCTATATCATCAAGAAAATTTAGTAAGTCAAGTATATCTCTTATATTCGCCTTGATAGACGTTCTCTTGATCTAATTCACAGCGATATTGATATCATGATAGAAATCAAAGATGATTTCAGATATTTTGTTATCTTTCTCGACGATTTCACTAAACGTTTCGAAGTCGAACTGTTACGTTTCAAAGGCGAGACCTTTTCGATCTTTCGTCGTTTTTTGATACGTAATAAACGAGATAAATTTCGATATCGTAGACTTCGCACTAACTAAGAAAACGAATATAATAATCACGTCTTTAATCGTTTTCGCGATGAGAATAATATTCTATGAGAATCAATTATACTCGACAATTCTTAACAAAATAAATTCTCTAAGCGACTGAATCAAGACTTGAAGGGCTGCGTATTCACGATAATAAAAGACATTGAATTATCTATACGCTATTGATTACTTTATAATTGATACTCGCGATCAATTACTTACGTAATCGACGATTTACTTAGACTCGAACGCTGACTCCTTACGAAGCAGAAATCGAATATAAGTTAAATCTCAAATATCTTCGCTCTCTTAAATCTTATAAATAATATATTACTCGAAAATCTCACACTAATTAAGTAAAAGATTAAAGTCGCACTATTATTAATGTTTTTGTACGACTTATCGACTACGAAAATAATCACATTTATAAGATGCTTCTTAACGATAACAGAATCTATCGTATCTTTAAAGTAATCTAAGATAAGATCTCTTCTCACTTTCTACGTGTTAAAAAATTCTTAGATTTTATCACAGTGAGGGAAATATTAGTGTCGATCGAATCGTCATCTCAATCTGCGAAAGAATTTGAATTCATTACGATCGTAGTTGGTGATGACATGACTTTAAAATCAACGCCGTTAGTAGTCTTAGAAAACTCGATATTATATTCATTATCCGTCTCAACGTCAGCGGTGACAACGTCCTTAATTTCTTTATTCGAAACTTTAATAGACAAAGATAATGCTTCTGCGACCTCGTTACGAAATCACTCGTATCTGTTAAATCGCGATCTATTATCAGACTCAATTGCACTTCTTGTCTTCATTACTCGAGAATCTTATGAGTCGAAGAATTATAAAGAGATAATCGCAGATAATAATCCTGACAGCGAAGAGTGAGAAGACGTAATCGAGAACGAGATTGACTTCTTGATAAAGAATAAAACTTGAGAACTCGTCGACTATCTCAAAGATCGTAAATTATTAAAAGATAAATGAGTGTTCACCTTGAAGCGAGGACTAAAAGGGGAAATCACTCGCTATAAAGCACGCTAAATGATTCTTAAATGCTCTCAACGTGAAGAACTAGATTATAACGAGATATTCGTCTCAGTAGTGAAATCCATGAGTTATAAAGCTCTATTTGCCCTCGCAGCGGCCTTGAACTGAGATCTAAAGCAAATAAATATGAAAATCGTCTTCTTATATAATGCAGTGAAGAAACTAATTTATATGTATTAACTTATTAACTTCAAGTCTCAAAAATATTCAAATAAGATTTATAAGCTAAACAAGGCCTTATATGATTTGAAACAATCATCTCGAATTTGATATAACACCTTCGTCGAATTCATAAAAGAATAAGACTTCACTTTCATCGATGCTAACTATAGTGTGTTTATCGATTCTTAAATAGATATCATTATTGCGCTTTATGTTGATAATGCTTTAATCACTAATTCTAATCGTACAGATATTCAAAGAATCAAAGATACTCTCAACGTTAAATTTTATATAACCGACTTAGAACTCTATGCTTATTACCTAGAGATAACTGTCATCCGTGATCGTATTAATAGAACTATTCGTCTAGGGCAAGCTGAATACGTTGAACGAGTGCTTCGAGACAACGACATATAAGACGCAAAGTTAGTAGTCACTTTAATAAAAATAATAATCAAATTGAAATTCGCAGAGGATGAATACGAAGCTACGTCTAAGAACAAATTGCGTTATTAGTTCGCTGTTGAATCGCTGATGTATATTATGTTAAAAACTCGTCTCGATCTTGTTTATACTATATCTATTATTAGTCGCTACGCACATAATTCGATTAAACGACATTGAGATACGATGAAACGAATCTTTTAGTACTTGAAAGAAACACTTAATTTTCAACTGACGTTTCAAGAGACTCTCTTAAGCTTGATCGATTATATTAATTCTAACTGAGCTGACGATATAGCTACGCGTCGCTCTATCTCAAATTACGTGTTCAACGTCGAAAGCGCTGTTATTAGTTGATCTTTTAAATGACAGGCTATCGTCGCCTTTTCGACTTATAAAGTAGAGTACATCGAGCAAACACAGATTACTAAGAAAGCAATTTGATTACGAAGTCTTCTGACGTCACTGCAACTCAATAGTAATGCTCTGAAAACGATTATTATTTACGACGACAATTAGGGCGCAACTGCACTAATCAAGGATTCTCGATCTCATGATCGCATTAAGCATATTGAGATCGGCAATTACTTCTATAGAGAGAAGGTTGCTAACAAGATCGTGACTTCTAAGTATACTCTCACTAATAAATAGGTGACTGACGAACTGATCAAGGCGCTGACGCGGGACAAATTTGAGGTGTTTCGTGAGGCAATTAATTTGAGACTTTGACGAATGGCCACTCTGTGGGAGTGATGTGCGACGTTTTGATAGAGCTGAATTGAGGCCGGCCTAACTTGATTAGGCAACTAGACTCTGGTTGCAAAGACCTTCTAGAAGTACAGCGATCGTGTGGGAGTGTCAAAATTCTAGCCGAGGTGACTTTTCACGGTACCAACCCGGCGTTCAGACTTGGTGGATTTTGTATGTAGCGATCTACTGTACTAGTTACACAACTCAATTAGGTGTTTCACATATCTATATTTTAACAATAATTATTAAGATTTCGATTCGAGATTTAAAATTTAAGATTCATTACTTTGATAAATATATTATTCTTATCTTTTATATGAAGAGTGTGTTATTAAAGAATATTCGAGTTTTCGCTTAAATTATATGAGAGATTTATATCGTCGACGATCTTAAGACTAATATGCTTATCGAAGCAGATATTCTTATTTCGAAGCGTATAATTATTAATTTTATTATTTAATTCATTAAAATAAATAATTATCGAAATATAGTCGTGTCTATGAATTCTTGTGCTCGCTTCGAATCTATTAAATATACGATAAAGTCGTTAAATAAGATCATTTTATTATCTCGCATCACGATATTAATTTCGATAATATACGTTAATAATAAGTTATTAGAGAATCGAGATCTGTTTTTTGAGTTATCTTATACTTTATCATTAAGTCTCGCAGAAGAAGTTTATATTTATATAATCGATATCTTTTTTTATATAATTTAAATAAGAAATAATATCGATTAAATTATCGTTATTTCTCGTAAAACTCGATTAAGAATAGATGCTTTTTTATCGAAATTTATTATATAAATCTCGTCGTTATTAAATAACGAAATTGAAAGATTAAGTTAACACGCGATATCGTTATCGTAGTTATCGTTATAATAACTATTATAACACTCTTTTATATCGATCTATGAAAGTCTTTTATAGATATCTTTTTAGTCGTTATTATAGACTTAGACTTAGAACATATTATATTAAATGAAATCACGATCTACGAGAAGTCTTACGCAGCTGAGCTCTTCATATAATTACTTAACGAACGCCGAGATTTATTCATTAATTAAGATTAGATAATGAATATTTTAAAAAAGAAATAAATATTTATATCGTTAAAGTCTGATACAATTATTAAGTTTATTAAGATATATTCGATGAGACAGAAGAACAAGAAGATTATTAACGTTACGTTTAATAAATTATATTAATAAGAAAAAATGATATAATTTAAATAGCTTACGTTATTTAATTGATTTGATTTGATTTTTATACTCGTTTCTACCTAAACTGCGAAAGGTAATTACGAACTACTTCGTAGGCAATGATTTTCTACATCATTGTATGCGTAAGAGAAACCTTTGAGTGCCGTCGTCTAGCGTACGTGTTACTCAGAATAAAAACTTCTACTTTCTGCTCAGACGCACGCTGCATATCACACTAAGTACTATGACATTCAGATCTTGACTAATTGTACGATGAGAACGTTATCTGCTTCTCGAGTTGATCAAAAAGCCTAATCTAACTGCGTGATACACTAAATCACGACGTTGCGCGACGAGGTCGCGACTAATATAATTGTGACGGCTACATTATATAGAGAAAAGACGATGTTAAGATGATATGACTACGACTCACTTCGTAGTTAGTCTGATATCACTAATCTCGATGAACGAGGTCGATCTTAGTGATAATATAAGTCATTCGAGAGACTCGAGAACTTACGCTTCTATATTTGCGTTCAACTATCGAATAAAAAGACCGATAGTTGCAATTAACGTTAGATCTTAGGGCGAAATCTAACGAGAGAGATAAAATATCGAGATAAAGAATATCGATTACGTATCGTTACTACTTCGATAATTGACGTTATTGACTTAAATTATTAACTCGGACGAGAGTGAGAAGTTCTCGTATTCACGCGTTCGTCTGAAGTCTTAACGCGATCTCGCGTTGTGAAAACTCTGCTCAGAGAAGATAAGATTCTAAGAAGAGAGTTCGACGCGCGATTGATCGATTTCTATATAGTATTGTTACTCGTTAAGCACGTAGAGCTAATTTTAGAGAGTGAATTCTATAATAAATATGTCGAGAAGACTCTGTAGAAGGGTAGATATTATCGTTAAGAATAGAGCGCGATAGACGTACGAACGCACGCGACAGCGAGAGCGAGAGTTGAATATCTTCTTGATATAAGCATAATCTGAACTGTTTCGACTTTGTTTTTCGTTATTTTCGTTGCGTTACATTCTCGAAGCGAGCATCGTGAAAAAGAAGATAAATGTCTATGATTCCTTCGATCATATCGAGGTCACACGCCCTCGCGTAGCTGATGTGAAGTGATCAGCTGCTAATATGTCTTTTATCTTTAATCACTCGACACTCCTTAGACGCAAAGTGAGCGCGTTGCTGCGAGATTTGTTTTCGTTCGTTCGTTGCTGCTGTTGTTACTGCTGGTCTCGCTCGCGTCGCGTCGTCGCATCGTCGCATCGTCTTCATCTCTCTGAGATCACTTGACTCTGCTACACACTGCAAGCAACGCTGGGCCGTTGTTTACAGCGGTAGCAGGTTCGTAGCCGACAGCACGTACAGCTGGATCTCGTTGCCAGCCACGTTATTTAATTATTTAATCTTTGTGATTTAAAAAGATACGCTTAAGAGACGTAAGAAACGAGTTATAATAGATATTCAAAAGCTTAATAAAATTATAGACACGAATTTTTATTCATTATTATTATAGTTAAAGATCATCTCGCTGTTATTAAGATACACGTATTTATTAATTATAGATGTCGTAAGTTAATTTTATTAATTTCTCGTGACACGTAATGATCGTTATAAGCTTATAGTAATTAATTATAGAGATTAAAAATAATTCGCTATTACTTTAATGAAATATAAGAAATTATCTTTATACGTTTAAAAACAAATCGATACTATACTAAGATCATTTAAGAACTTTATTAAGATATTTGTCAAAATTCGAGTCACGTGATGCGCTAAGACGCATCCTCATAGTCGCTCTTTACTCTCGTAGTATTCTATAGTTAACAACTAAGTGTTTTATCACCTATTCTTGATAGGTTATGAGCTCGAGCTTGCTCGGCGACTGTTTCACTTATACTCTATGTCTATTAGAGTTACAGTGATCTCTAAGCATCACGAGTTTATCGCAATGAACGTCGCGACAGCTATGAGACTCTGTTTTTTAATCTTCTTAAGATGGGCATTGCTCTCTACAAAATAATCGTCTTTGGAATTCGAAAGACTAAGAGCCCTATCGCAAATCGACTAGCGACATATCGAATCTAATCGAACGTCGAACGTCGAACTCGTCATACGACCGTGCGATCGAATTTCACTAAGGCCTCTGAAACATTATTAGCTTCTCTGCGTGAGACACGTTAAACACGCTCAACGAGAATATTCTCCTCGCGATATATATCGCTTCAACGTTAATGAAGCGTTTACGTGAATCGAATTAATTATGATAACTTAAGAGACTGAACTTCAGCATTAAATCGTCTAATCACACTTCAGAGTTGATTAATTATCGACAAATCTTCACTTAGAACGCGTATACGTCTATTTAGAATCAAAACAATAAGAATTTCTTGTTAAGATAGATCTTTCGACCTCACAAGTTCTCTGAAGAAGAGGGCTGAGACTTAGTTATCGACAAACCTTCACTTAGAGCGCGTATACGCCTGTTGAGGATTAAAACAATAAGAATTTCTTGTTGAAATAGATCTTTCGACCTTATAAGTTCTCTAAAGAAGAGAACTAAGACTCAGTCATCGAATTCTCTTTATCGTTATTCGACTTTATTCTATCGTCGAATATGACTTCATTTCACGACGACAGCCATCGAAGCGATTATTCTAAATTCGAGTCCCTGTCGAAGACTCAGCATAAGAAAGACGTTATTTCCCTTCGAAGATCTGCACGCCTTTAGTAATTGTCTTCGATACAGTCTCAGCGAAAATTAGATTAATTCAAATCTTTCTTGTCTCTAAGTACCTTTCATCTCAACAACATCGTTCGTATTTATCGAAGATTTAAGCATTAGCACTTTTTATTTCTCGTGTAAGAACTCGAAGATTAGTAACAAAAGTTATCAAATATCGATAAGACTCTCGAGAACTCTAACGAAGATTAGAGTATCTATTTCACTTTCACTACTTCCGCGAACGTTAATAATATCGACTTTTAATTCGAAGTTAGCGAAGACACTCTTAGTGTTTTAAGTGACACTAAGTTATTCGATCTTCGTGTCAAAAGTTCTTTAAATTTCAGTTCTTCGACTTCGACTTCTTCGACTTTAAGATCTTCGTTCCCTATCGTCTCAGTCATCTCTCAAGCTAAGTCTTTCGTTTAAGCATTATCGCCGTTATTATTCACATCGTATATGTCGTTTTTAAAAACCTTCTTAATAACTCTTAGCATCTATAATCGACGAAGAATTAAGCGCATAAGGCGTCGTAAGAAACATGTTAGTTTTAATAGTTTTAGTGACTGACTCTCTCGAAGAGAGAAGCGCTTTTTCTTTAAACTTTATTATTATTTTAAAGTTCAATCTAAAATATCGTCGATAAAAGTAGAATATCAACAATTGATTAATGCTTAATAATCTTGTTCTCTTTAATATCATTATTAGTTATAGAGTCTATATCGCTATCTTTTATCGTCTCGAGAATAGCGATCGCGAACTCGTCGAAATCGAATTCGACGATAAAGATTCTTAGATTATGCTCGATGCCCTAATTAAGAACTATTAGTCTAAGAGTACGAGTCAGATCTGTTTTTCGTGTAAGGCAGCTGATCGCAAATTCAGACATTTCTCTGTCAAATACTAAATCAAGTTTTCTTATCTTAAGTCTGAGAAATTTATAACGAAAGAGAAAAAGAAGAAGAAGATAAAGATCTTCGACTTCGAGAATAAACTCTTAAGCAATAAGCGTAAGCGCATCGAAGAGACGTCTTTTAATGTCTCTGCTTTAGAAAAGAACGATTATCTCAATGTCAATTACATCTTTCTGAAGGAATTGAACTTCACTATGCACTATTCGAATATCAACTCGAACGACTTCAATATCCTCGATGCGGCTGATGATCAAGTCATCAATCTAATCGTCACGAAAGCTCTCGAATATAGTCTCATGGCTGCGGATTTCGTAAATCTTCTTATTCGAGTCGTCGTAGATTCAGACTGCTCTCGCCATTCTTTCGCGGATCGTTCGATATTCATTATTTACGAAAAGATCTACTCTCGATCGATTAAGAGCATCGAAGGGAGCGAAGTGTAACTTTAAGATTGTGACATTATTAGTCTCGACTGTGTGATTAGGGGAGAGTATGTGATAGTCACTCTGCGAAATGTCTTATATATGCTCGATATGAACGTCAACCTTCTCTCGATCGATAAACTTTTAAACTTCGACATCGCTATCTCCTTTTATAAGATAAAGTGCACTCTTATTAAGAACGATCTGAAGCTTATCGATACTCGTAATCGTGATCTCTTCTTTTTGAATCTCTGATAGAGTCGAAATAGTGCTTTAATCGTCTAAAGTGTGCTCTCGAATCTTATTTATTAACTCTGATATGCTCGTATAAATTATTTGAGTTAGAATAATCTAAACAAGCTCTCAAATATAATCGTTGAGATGAACTTCATTAAGAACATTACGAAGAAGTATATCTGCGAATGTTATGTTATAGAACGTCAGAAGACTATCTCTTATAATAGTCTCACAGAGTTAGAAACGCAGTCTGACGAATTTGTTTATAATAATCTCGTAGAATCTCTATTCTCTACTAAATTCAATAATTATAAATACTTTATGATATTCAAGAATAATTTCATCTCCTACTCTAAAGTGTACTGCATTCGTTATAAGAGTGAAACGTTTATCATGTTCTTACGTTTTAAAGCCTTTCTAGAGTCACGAGACTATAAGATCTATCGTATTCGCCTCGACAATAAGGGAGAGTATATGTTTAAGATCTTCTTAAATTATCTTCTTTAGTGCGAAATTAGATAGAAGCTCACTATATCTAAGAATCTCGAAATAAACGAAACGATTAAACGTTTTGAGCAGATCTTATTATATAAAATATATCTTATACTACTAAGTTCTCAGCTCAACAAGTCTTTCTAATTCGAAATCGTGATCATCATCAATTATTTGATATTGCGATCCCTCAACGTTCGAATCATTATAACGTCATTTAAGACTTTTTATTATCGAAAGTTCATTTTATCTCATCTACGAACAATTAATTTCATCGCCTATGCGTTAAAGCGTATTCAAAAGAAACTCGTGAATAAAAGCGAAAAGTGTGTTCTTCTAAAATATGAAGAGAAGTTTATTTTTCGTCTATATAATCTTATTAAGAAGAAGATTATTCGAGTTAATAATGTTTACTTCGTTAAGAAGTGTTTCTTAATTGTGAATCTCGAAGAAAAAACGAACGCTTATAAGTTCCCGATCAAGCGATAACGTCTTTATATATTAGTATTCGCTATAGAGAAGACACTTAATGAATAGCGTATTATTAACATTTCGAAAGACATTGCTCTTATTATAAAGCTCTCAACGACTGCATCTGTATCTATAATAAACAGATCAAGATCAAATTTCTCATGATTAGCTGAAAAGCAGACGTCTAAATTAAAGCCCTCGTTCTTCGTATAAGTCGTATCATCGATCGCGTTCGCGCGAGTCTCTCGATCAATTGCTGCATTATTAGCTATCGAAAGAATAACTCGTTCTCTCACTATCGTCGAAATAGTTCGCGAAGACCTCGAGCTAAGTGCGATTCAAAGGATACTTCTTGATCATTTCGACACTACGATTTCGAATCTACGAGACCTATCATCTGATTCTCTCTCGAAGACATTCGCGGCCTTTGCGTTACTAGCGAATCATGTCAATAAGTCGAATATTTTCGAGTCGACGACCTATCAATAGATCATTTTCAATCAACTCTCCCGCATGCACTGAAAGCTCGCCATACAAGACGAATACAAATCTCTCATGAACAACAATACTTAATATCTAATTCAGACGCCTTCAGATGCTCATATTCTAAGAGGTCGCTGAATCTACACCGTGAAGCGAGGTCTCGCTAAGAAAGTTATTCGCTATAAGGCTCGTTAAGTGATTCGAGAATTCGAATAACAGAAGGGTCGTGACTATCATAACACGTTCGTCTTAGTAATCAAGCTTATAAGTTATAAGGCGATCTTTGTCCTGACAGCGGCCCTAAACTAAGACGTGAAACAAATAAACGTCAAAATCGCCTTTCTCTACGATAACGTTCAAGAGACGATTTATGTGCGATAGCTCGATGATTTCAGCAAGGACGATATCAAAGTTTATAAACTAAATAAGACTCTCTATGAACTTAAGCAATCTCTTAGAATTTGATATTAACACTTCTCGAAGTATATAAAGAAACTCGAACTAATATTCATCGAATCGAATAAGAGTGTCTTTATGAACGTCAAGAAGAATATTATTGTAGCTCTCTATATGAACGATATATTAATTATTAATCTTAACAAAATCGACATTCAGCGCATTAAAAAGACCCTCAATAACAAGTTTTACATGTTCGACTTGGGATCTTGCGTCTATTATTTAGACATAACCGTTAAAAGAGATCGTGTCGTCGATATTCTTCGTCTGGAACAAGCAGTCTATATCACTCGTTTCTTAAAGCATTTTAACTATTAAAGTCTCAATTCAGTCTCTACGTCTCTGAAAATTAGTCGCAAGCTACAATCTGCGAAAGAGAACTATATTGTCTCGAGAAAGCTGTGCGAGAACTATTAATCTATCGTAAGATCTCTCATATATGTCATGTTAGAAACTCGTTCTAATATCGTTTATGCTGTCTCTCTTATTAGTCGCTATTCAGTCAATTCGACTCAGACACACTAAAATGCAATGATTCGAATCTTTCGATATCTTAGAGACACGATGCACTACGAACTAATATATAAAGGATTTCTTCAAGCCCTCATCGAGTACATCGATTTCGATTGAGCTAACGACTCGACTCGAAGATCTATCTTCGACTATCTATTCAACGTCGATAGCGACGTCATTAGCTGATTATCAAAGCGTCAAGTTATCGTCGCGTTATTCACTTGCGAAGTCGAGTATATCGATCAAACGTTGATTATTAAAGAAGTTATTTGATTAAAAACTCTTCTTAATCAACTTCTGCGACCTCGAGACTCTAACTCGAAGATTATCATAATCTTCGACGACAATCAGAGCGCAATTGCCCTCGTCAAGAACGTTTAGTTTCATATTCGCATCAAGCACATTAATATCGCCTATTATTTCGTGCGTGAAAAAGTCAATAACGACATCGTGAACATGCAATTCGTACTCACGAATAAACAAATAATCGACGATCTCATTAAAGCCCTCTACCTCGACAAATTCGTTATCTTTCGCGATGCTCTTGAGATGAAATCAATCTTAAAATATTCTCTTAGCGTCAAAGACTAACTCTTAGCGCTCTTGCTTTTAATCTGAAGTCGTTAGTTTTAGAGAAGTAACGCTATTCACCTTGTCTGTGAACGTCAAATCTTTAGTATTCTTTCGATGTCTCTTGTCTCAAATTCTTAGCATCTTTTCGACGTCTTATTTCAGCGTCTTCTTACTTCAATTCGAAGTTGCCGACTTCAGAGAAGACGTCTATCAAACCCTCAGCCTCTTTCGAATCTCATATATCTATTCTTAAACTGCCGCAACTGCCGCTGGCGTGTCGCCCTTATTCGGTTTATCACCATGGCCTCTGGATGGATGCCATACCCTCGGGCCTCGTTCAGGTCTCGTTCGGCGCCTCAGCGCTGAATTCCGTCGCTATCACACGCCCGGCCGCTGCTGCAGCCAGTCATGAGCCGTATCACCGGCCGCGTTTTGGTAGAAATTTGGTGTGCACCAGGTCTATTCCAAAGAAAACTTTCAAAAAACCGCCTTTTTCCGGAAAATGGAAGTTTTGTATGAAGGACCAGAACGGATTTTTACATGTCTTCGAATTTGACATAGTCGTTTTCAGAACTTGGTTTCTTCACTTTTGTGAACCGGATTTCGCGCTAACCCGATTGGGGTTTTTTGCGTCGCGAAGTGCGAAAATCGTATTTTCGCATTTTTGAGTATGCGAGCGAAGGGGAGTGTCAAAATTCGGGTCACGTGACATGGTCACGTGATGCGTTAAGGCGCATTCTCATAGTCGCTCTTTACTCTCGTAGCATTCTACAGTTAACAACTAAGTGTTCTATCACCTATTCTTGACAGAATTTACTTCGATAATAGAATCGTCGTTTTGTTTCTTCTTTATTTCTTCATTTCTTTATTTACTTAAATTAATCGTATAATTCTATTAATATTTTAATCTATTTTAGTATTGTTATTATTATTATTAAAGATAATCGAAGCTTTTTAGTCTCATATAGCAAAAAAGTCTTAAATTACTCAGACTTCTTAAATATTAAAGAAGACTCATATTCGAAAGTTCACGTCTTCTGCTTTTAAATAGAGTAGAATCATTAAAAGTTCTCGCGATAAACTCGTTATCACTATCTTAGACTATAACGTTAGAAGAAAACGAATACTTAATCTCGATATTACTAATAACGATAACAATAATAATAATGATAATAATAATAAGAACGTGACTTTTATTAGTCTTAGTCCGAAAAGAAGAAAAACGAAGATAATAAATTATATTTTATCTCGTGCATTTAAAGACAAACTAATGATTCTAGATTATTATTATATCTGTTACTCTCGCGAAAATGTTTATTAATAAGACTATCAAAGTTAGATCTGTGAGTCAGCTTAAGAGTTTTAGATTTTCAATTTTAAAGCCTTTTATTATTACAGACTCGTTCAAATAATCTTAATTTTCAGATCGTATCACAAAGGCTTCGTCTTTAACAGATACGAGGTCTTTAAAATACGAGTCTAATAATAATAAGCAGTCTAAGTAACAGAGAAGACGAAATAATTCGTTTATTATTGAGTATTGCTACGTGTACATCGCCTTTTGCTACATGTACATCGCCTTTTGCTACATGTACACCCCTCTCTATTTCAAAGAAGATCCACCGAACTAAGCTATCTCATCAACTCTCTAGGAAGCAAGCCCTCAAAATGAGTCGACCGCAGAGTCATTTTGGTGAGGAAGTAGCTGAATAAAAGGACTGAAAGACGAAGTAGAGATAGCCGTTCTTTTGAAGAAGCATTTGAAGAATTATTTGAATATGACTTAGAATAGCTGAAGTCTCTCCTATATAAAAAGCACTTACAGACGGAATTTACGTGCTGCGCAGCGCAAATACTTAAAGAGGCTTTAATATCAATGAGCTGATCAACACATTGCAAATAGTAGTATATATATGTATATATATATGTAAAGAAGGAAAAACGATAGAGCGATCGTTATATGCGACTCTTCTGCTTTGTCTTCATTATTATCTTTCAACCTTTCAAAAATTGAGCAGAACCTCGATTCCGAGAGGCAAATGAAATTTTTTTGATATGGAACGAAACATCGACTACACTCTCTATATATAGCGATCTAGACGACTGAACTGTGTCAGAAACACGTTATTGATCGACTGACTGACAGATCTTGGCGCGCGAGACTTGTTCAGAAGAATGTGATGTGATGAGATTTTGCCCGATGCCCGCAACTCAGCCCACTCTTGTCAGCCTATACTGTCGAGGTATCTGAAGAAGGAGGATAATGAGGACGAAGAGAATGAGGAGAACGAGGAGGATGAGAAGAACGAGAAGGAAGGTGAGATAGATGTATAATGAAGAGTTGATAGTTGATCGAGGGTTGCTGACGGTGAGGTGAAAGAACGCCTAGACTCAAAAGACTCAAAAGACTCAAAAGACTCAAAAGACTCAAAAGACTCAAAAAACACTATGTTCGAGGATTAGCCGGATCAGATGCTGATTCTTCAGATTCATGACGATAGGAAGGAAGGTGTTTTTTCTTTGATAAATTTGATGAAAAAAATTGTGACGCATTGCGACGCCTTGCGGGGGGAGAGGATTCACTGAGACCCTTAAAGTTTTTATGAGACTTCGTGTTAAGTCTCTAATTTGCGGGCAAATTTGTCAGACCGAATTAGTGCTGGAAGGTATACTCATGTTACTAGCCTATATCTACCTAGCTGAGAGAGAGGTGTACATGTAGCAAAAGGGGGTGTACACGTAGCAATAACCTTATTATTTTAATATTAATAAGTTATCAAAATTCTTAATCTTAATCTCAATCGCAGTCGTAGTTATAATTATAATTACGAGACGTAGACGATAATAGATCTTTTTAGCGACGTACTAATACAAAGAAGTCGAGATTAAGAGAGTCTAATAAGTTATAATTTAATAAGTCGTAACTTGATTATTATATAAATAATATTAAGTGTTAATAGCGAAAACAAAGGAGATCAGCAAGTTCGAAAATCAAACATTTAAAGAATTATATATTTTAAGTCGTAAATACTTTTTGATTTATCTATAAAACAATTACGTTAACGAGTCAATTCGAATCGTTTTGTTTTTTGAAATATATAAAGATCATATCACTTAAAAGAATATAAAGAAGCGTATTTAAGACAACTATAAGACTTAAAAGATCGCTGTACTTCGTGACGTCAGAAAATGAATTTAACGATATATCGATTTTATTAATAATAATAAGAGTAGAGAAGAGCTCTTTAGTATAAAAATCGTTCGAGAACTACGAGCGAAAATCAAGAATAATTAAGATAATACATAATTAAAGTCTGTTTTTAAGTTCGAAATGAATATCGTTGACTATATCACGATCAATAACAATAATATACGATTTTTATAGTATAAGTTTTATCGTTTAATCTCTATCTCTCTATTTCTGTCTCTCTATTGTCTATTTATATTAATTATATTAAATATATTTATTTAATTCACTGTGCGATGTCGTCTATAGACATTACGCGAGCAGAATCTTTATAATCTCACTCTTATAAATTTCATAAGAAAATATATCTTAAATGTCTTTAATAATCTTTATACACGAAACGAGTTTAAGAATAAACTCTTAATTGACAATGTTTCTAAACGTGTAATTTCCAGGTCTAACAAGCGAAAGACTATAAAGATCGATCTTAATATCGATTCGAATACAGCTATAAACTCGAATAATAATAATAATAATAATAATATGCTATTAGATTTGAATTTAAAAGACTCGAAAGAAGAGATCGAAGAGTCGAGAAAGAATAAGAAGAAGAAAAATAAATATAATTTTTAATTAAATAATGCTCTTGATATTCTAAGTGATACTCTTTGATGTTTTAATTGCTCTTAATGCTGAGTGATAAAGTAAGTAATGATATAAATGCTCTGAGTAATATAAATGCTTTGAATATTATAAGTATTCTTGATACTGCTGAGTGATGATGTGACTCTTGATGTTAAATAATAATATAAATGCTCTTATTGCTTTATTGTTATATTGTCTCTACGCTACTTATTAATATGTACACTGCGGAAGCCTTCCGCAGAAGACTCTTTCCTGGCGAAAGCCTCCCGCAGAAGGCTCTTTCCTTGCTTTCGGAGAGTCTAGGCCAAATATGTACTAGCTTCTCTCATGCTCACTTAGGCAGATTTCTAGATAGCAATAAACCATCTTTCTTCTCCATCACGATACTAGCCATAACAAATGATAGCAACACCCTGATTACTAGCAAGCATCATTCGACTGCTTGCTAGAAGATCCAGCGTTCACCAAACCAACACCAACATCAATTCTAACAGCAAAGACTTCTTCGTTGAACGTCTTGCTATGCCCCAGCCATTGAAGCCTTTCCCATACCGATTCAAGGGAAGCCTTTAACAGCTACGTCAAGCTAACTTCTATTATCACTGACCCAACTGTATCCTCTGCTATAACCCCCTTATTCTCGAGTACGTCAACATCAGCTCTCTTGCCCGCTAGCAATCTCGTTAGCATTGTCTATCAAATTCAAGCATTTGCGAAAGGCACTAACAAGGGCCATCAAATCCCTCGAGAGGTTGACCTTACTGCCCTTTACATAACGACCAATTTCCCACGATCACAGTCAATTGTCACTAGATCGAATCAAGCAGAAGATTCTTTTCTTAAGCATTAAGACTCGAATCTAGTCTCTCTACAACGTGCTATCAAAGCCTTCGACAATCGCACGTTAGATCTGAAAGCTACTCTAGCTATTTAACAATTCTTCAGACGCTACGAGCTCCCTTCGACAGACAATATATCTGAGCCTCGCTCAACCTCTTCATATTTCGAGTCGTTCACTACAAGAGCAGAATTTGTTACTATATCAGCAGACGAAGTCATCTACAGACGATTAATTGAATCTGAGTCATCAATGACTCAAGACTTCACGAAAGCATAGCTTATCGAGCTTCGTGCTATGATGACGAAGTTTCGTGCTGTTTCAGGATCTTCAGAATCCTCGAGAAATTCAGAATCTCAAGAAGACTTAGAATCAGCTAGCAATAACAATAACATCGGCGATACGAAGCGATTCAATTCAGATGACGTTGACTACTTTAACTTATTCTATAAGAGCAAGTTCATTAACACTGCTCTCGCAATAGAGCACATCGACAAAAGCACCTTTTTTCGTGACATCCATATCTTTGTCGATCGAGTCAAGAACGTTGTCCGTGCTAAGGGTGATGCATTGTTAAGATAGAATCTTCAGATCTATCTAAGAGACACTGCTCTTGCTTGATTCATCACTAAGCTAATCGAGAATAACAAGCGTCTCGTCACCTACAGTATAGACGAATAATATCGTTTGCTGCTAACACGATAAAAACAACTTCGTGCTCAAGGGATAACAGTCTTGCTTCGTGAGAAGTACTTAATACAGAATACTGTTCGTTATCGTGAGTCGAGAGAGTACGCTTAAATCATTATGCGAGCAGCTTAAAATGCGGACATGAAGACGATGAAAGATCATATGCTACTCATTTGAAATGATCTTAACTTCGAGTTTCAACGAGACATTTCAGAGTCTAAGACTGTCACTAATTATAATCGATTCTTGAAGTCGCTCGATAAGCGAAAGTATCAATAATAAAAGCATGTTAGTCGTTATTCGCGACAAGCTTCACAGTCTCAGCAAAGAAAAGACACTCGTGAGTATCAATCTCGACAGTCTCAGTCTCAGTATCAGTCTCAGAATACTTATCAGAACAATTAGCAGCAGTATCAACGTCCGTGAAAGTCTTTCACATACGAAAATATCTATCAAGACAATCAGCGTTCGTTCTATTAAGGCAATTCAGAAGACGCTCGTATCTCTCTTCTCGTTCCTTCAATAAGGCTTCAGATCACGACTTCTCCTCCGCCGGCCGAAAACGCGTCAGGTTCAAAGTTAGCTGATCGTTCTCAGCAGCAGCAATCGTATCGTCAGCCTTTTCGCTCAAGCAATGACAATTATCAAAACAGATTTCAGTCGCGTCAGCAGCGAGCTTATCAAGCTATAGTCGAGAAAGGCTACGATGAGAACGAGTCTGAGCCAGACTACGATATTAGTTAGAATGTCTATACTAGTTATTCTTCATATTAGTCTGAGACATCTATCGAAGTCTTCGACAGTCACGAAGAACATAATTATCACGATAATGACTCGATCGAAGGCTACTTCATCAAGACAATGTCTATCAAGAACTATCAATATGAGCACTATCAACATAAGACTATCTCTCGTAACAAACTCTTTACATATCTACGCGAAGAGTGCTGAAGAAAGTCTTTGATAAGTATCCTCGTCACAGAAAAGAATCTTATAACAGACACCCTTGCTTTCGATGCTGAGAAGTCTGTCACAGAATCTATTATTATTTCTTTAGTTTCAGAGTCTATACTCGAGACAGACTTTGCTTTTCGAAATTATCATTACGCTGTTACTCACATTAGCTAAAAGTCTACGAATAAGAAGAAGAAGATCTATACTAACGTTAACTGCACTATAATCATGACCGATCGCATCTTCATCCCTGTCACAGCAGAAGTCAAGAAGATAACTGTTAAGATTTCAATTCGAGGCTTAAGATTCAAGATTCATCACTTCGACGAGTACGCTATTCATATCTTTTACATAAAAGACGTTCTTTTCGATAACACTCGAGTCTTCGCACAGATCACGCGAGAGATCCATATCGTCGACGATCTCAAAGCTAATATGCTTATCGAAGCAGACATTCTTACTTCGAAGCGTATAATCATTAACTTTATTACTCAATTCATCAAGATAGATAGTTATCGAGACATAGTCGTATCTATGAATTCTCGTATCCGCTTCGAATCTATCAAGCGTACGATAAAGTCGCTAAACAAGATCATTCTATCACCTCGTATCACGATGTTAATGTCGATAACATATGCTGACGACAAGTTATCAGAGGATCGAGACCTGCTTTTCGAGCCACAGTGTGCTCTATCGCTAGATCTCGCAGGCGAAGTCTATATTCATATGATCGATATCTCTTTTCATGCAGTTCAGATAAGAAATGACATCGATCAGACTATCGTCATTTCTCGCAAGGCACGACTTAAAGTGTTAGACGAATATGAGCAGAATAAATGCTTCTCTGTCGAAGCTCATCACGCAGACCTCGCTATCACTGAATAACGAAATTGAAAGATCAAGCTAACACGCGACATCGTTATCGCAGTCATCGCTATAACAGCTATCATGACATTCTCTTATATCGATCTAAGAAAGTCTTTCGCAGACACCTCTGCAGCTGTTATCATAAACTCAGACTTAAAACATGTCATATCAAACGAAGTCACGATTTACGAGAAGCCTTTCGCAGCTGAGTCTTTGACATAGCTACTTGACGAATATCGAGATCTTTTCATTAATCAAGATCAGACAGTGAATATTTTAGAAGAAGAATAAATATTTATATCGCTGAAGTCTGACGCAGTTATCAAGTCTGCTAAGATATACTCGATGAAACAGAAGAACAAGGAGATCATTGACGCCACGTTTAACAAATTATATCAATAGGAAAAAATGATATAATCTAAGCAGTTCACGTTATTTAGTTATTCAGTCTTTGTTGTCTAAAAAGATACGCTCAAGAAGCGTAAGAAACGAGTTGTGATAGACATTCGAGAGCTTAACAAAATTGCAGACACGGATTTCTATTCATTATCACTGCAGTCAGAAATCATCTCGCTGTTGTTAGAGTACACATACTTGTTCATCATAGATGTCGTAAGCTGATTTCATCAATTCCTCGTGACACGCAATGATCGTTATAAGCTCATAGTGATTAGTCACAGAAGTTAGAAAGAATTCGCTGTTGCTCTAATGAAATATAAGAAATTATCTTTATACGTTCAAAGGCAAATCGATGCTATGCTGAAACCATTCAAGAACTTTACTAAGACATTCGTGAATAATATTATCATCTTCTCACGAACCTTACAGAAGCATCTCGATCACTTACGTTAAATCTTCGAGTTGTTTCGCATCAAGCGAGTAAGTCTCTCGCCTATCAAGTTATTCATTAACTATTCGTCTATTATTCTGCTGAATCAACGAGTCGATGAACTAGATATGTTCATATCGCAGGAAAAGATTCAGACAATTACCAGTCTCCGATTCCCCGAAACGCTTCGTGATCTCGAGATCTTTCTAGAGCTCATCGAATAACTTCGCTCATCGATTCCTCGCTATGCTCAGCTTGTCACTCCCTTATAAGAAAGAAAGATTATACTTATCAAGGATATAAGAGCTGACGTCAAAGACTCAGCTCGAAAACGCACTGTTATAAAGATGTTATTTTATGCACCTATCGAAGCAAAGATAAAAGCCTTTCACAGTCTATAATAGGCTTTTATAAGTCTCTCTTTTCTGATACACTATGACAGAACAAGACCCTTGTTCGTGAACCTAAACGCCTTCAAAAGTTTCGAATTTGCGACAATGATATATCATTATAAGAAGAACAGCATTTCGAAGGCTTTCAGTAAGATCACACGCATCGACGTTCAGCCTATTATGTTTTTAAGTCGATGTCTGAATACTACTGAGCATAACTACTGACCTACTGAGCTAAAGATCGCTGACGTAGTGTGAATCGTGAAAAAGATTCGTCACATGATCGAGTTCAACTTGAAGTCACTCGTGGTCGTTTATATAGATCACTCAGCAGCTGTTTTCATTTCTAAGCAAACGACGCTCAATATTATCAATACGAACAAGCTCAATCTTCGCCTCATCCGTATCTCGCAGTATCTATCGACCTTCAACCTTGAACTCCGTCACAAGGCTGACAAGTCTAACGTTGTACCTGACGCACTGTCTCGTCTGTTACAAGCTTTTAGCATCTTATCTTCAGATCAGTCTGAGAGAGCACTCGATGCCTTATATGATAACACGAAATGTTGATCGAATTTCTCGACGATTGTTATCGAGTCAGTGATAGTTTATCACGCTACCCTTGTGAAAATGTCAGACGATTTCAAGCATCGACTGAAGCTAGGCTATGTCAAAGACTCTTATTGAGAAAAGCTTCTTGTTATGTTAAAGTCTTCTGTAGCTATTTAAGCAGTGAGGCCTTTCGCAGAAGATCAAGTAGCGAACCCTTTCGCAGAAGACGAACCTGTTACCCAAGCAACGCAGCCTTTCATAGGAGACGCACCTGCTATTCAAGAAGCGAAGCAAATACCGAACATATCATTTCGATTACGAGAGAGTCTCATCTATTATATCAACGGCGAGAATATATGGCGTCTTTGCATACCGCCATCAATGAAATAAGAGATATTCGAGCAAGCACATGATCTGTCTAGTCATAAAGACTATCACCGATGTCATGACAGACTATCTCATACAGTATTTATTCGACATCTATTCAAGAATCTCCGTGCTTACATAGCGCACTATCCTGCTTGCCAGCTTAATCAAATCAAGAGATATAAGTCTTATAAATCTCTCGTTCCAGTTACCTTATCAGCGATCCCATTTCACACCGTAACAATGGATTTCGTCGATGCCTTATCTTCTATCAAGGCAGGAAATGACTGTCTGCTTATTATTACATGCAAGGTCATTAAGCGAAATCTCTTAATATCAGAACAAGAGACTTGATCTGCGTTACAATGAGCCGAAGTGATACTTCGTGCGCTATTATAACATGACTGAGGCGTATTAAGAAGCATCATCAGTGACAGAGATGCACGCTTCATATCAGTCTTCTGAAAAGAAATCTTTGTTAAGCTAAGCGTCAAGTTTTTAACGTCTACTACTTATTATTCTCAAATAGACGACTAGTTCGAGAGAATCAATCAAACGGTAAAAATTGCATTGAGATTTCACCTCACTGTTAATTTCGAAGCCGACTTTAACGAGATCTTATTATATATATAGTTCATCATCAACAACTTCTCTAACAGTGTTATTAACATAGCTCTCAATAAGTTATACTACGAATTTAGAGTTAACGATATCATCATTATGCTGCTTACAGACCTCTCAGACCTGTCTAAGAAAGTCTTTCGTAAGCTTCGCCTAGTCAAGAGAGAGGAGGCGAATGACGTCATGATCTTTATATCTATCATCATGAAAGCGAGATACGATTCAAAGCATTTGAACGTCAATCTCAAGAAGGGCGATGAAGCCTTTCTTAGATTACATAATGAATACTTCATTCTCGACCTCTCTAATCGCAAGCTTTCTCAACAACGTGTGAATCCCTTTAAGATCTTAGCTAAGATTGATCGTTTGACGTATCGATTACAGCTATCGTCAGTTATGAAGATTCATTTAGTAATCTTCGTCGCTTAGTTAGAACCCTCGACTGTTATCGCAGTAGAAATCTCAGATTCGTATAAAAGACGCATCAATATTAAACCTCCTTCGATGTTTAACGAAGGAGATGAAGTCGAGAAAGGTGAACTTGAGAGGATTAAGAGCAAGAGATTAGAACGCAATGAAAGACTCGAATATCTAATGAAGTGAAAGAACTGGGACAATGAACACAACGTGTAATACTCGATCGACGATTTGCTTAAGGCTATGGATCTCGTCAATGACTACGAGAACAGTCAGGCACTGCTATCGGCATTTACACGACGTCGAGAAAAGGGTGTTAGAACTACGTAAGCACCTTCGCAATCGCCCAAGCAAGCCCCGCAATCACCCGGGCAATCGCCCAAGCGAGAACGAGGGAGGCCGCGAAAGGCTGCATAAAGTCTTTGCAGGTCTAACTTGATATTGATTTGAATGTTGTTTTGCTCTATGCTAATCAGCGAGAACGCTAACTTTGTTTTTCTTTGTTGACATTTGATATGTACACTGCGGAAGCCTTCCGCAGAAGACTCTTTCCTGGCGGAAGCCTCCCGCAGAAGGCTCTTTCCTTGCTTTCGAAGAGTCTAGGCCAAATATGTACTAGCTTCTCTCATGCTCACTTAGGCAGATTTCTAGATAGCAATAAATCATCTTTCTTCTTCATCACGATACTAGCCATAACACTTATATCTATAGAATTATAATATTCATATGACTATTGCTATCTATATGTATATATATATATTTTTAGAAGAAAGTCTTCATCTTTAGTCTATATCTTTTATTATTATATCGTTATTATATAATCGTTATATAATCGTCGCGTTATCGTTGTGAATTAGTGTCATTATTACATATGAGTTGTATTACTTGTATATAACGAATTCACAATCGTCGCACAACGATTATAAAGCTAATATCGTTGTCTCATCGTTGTGAAATCGTTATTCAACGATAATATCTCTTTACATATGGCTCGGACAGAAGTCGAAGTAATACTTCGTACGTTATTATAATATAACTGAGACGTATCAAGAAACATTATTAGTGATAGAGATATACGCTTTATATTAGTCTTTTGAAAGAAAATCTTTATTAAGTTAAGCGTTAAGTTTCTAACGTCTACTGCTTATTATTTATAAATAAACGATTAATTCGAAGAAATTAATTAAACGATAAAAATTGCTTTGAGATTTCATTTCACTATTAATCTCGAGATCGACTTTAACGAGATTTTGTTATATATTTAGTTTATCATTAATAACTTTCTTAGTAGTGTTATCGATATAATTCTCAACGAGTTATGTTACGAGTTTAAAATCAACGACGTTATTAATATACTGCTTGTTGATCTCTTAGATCTATCTAAGAAAGTCTTTCGTAAGCTTCGTTTAATTAAGAGAGAAAAGATAGATAACGTTATAATTTTTATATTTATTATTATAAAAGCGAGATACGATTTAAAGCATTTAAACGTTAATCTCAAGAAGAGCGATAAAGTCTTTCTTAGATTATATAATAAATATTTTATTCTCGATCTCTCTAATCGCAAGCTTTCTCAATAACATATAAATCTCTTCAAGATCTTAATTAAGGTTAATCGACTAACGTATCGATTATAGTTATCGTTAATTATAAAGATTTATTTAGTAATCTTCGTCGCTCAGTTAAAATTCTTAATTGTTATTACAATATGTCAAAATTCGAGTCACGTGATGCGCTAAGGCGCATCCTCATAGTCGCTCTTTACTCTCGTAGCATTCTATAGTTAACAACTAAGTGTTCTACCACCTATTCTTGACAGATTATGAGCCCGAGCTTGCCCGGCGACTGTTTCACTTATACCCTATGCCTACCAGAGCCACAGTGACCTCTAAGCATCACGAGTTCATCGCAATGAACGCCGCGACAGCTATGAGACTCTGTTTTTCTTTTTTCAATCTTCTTGAGGTGGGCATTGCCCTCTACAAAATGATCGTCTTTGAAATTCGAGGGGCTAGGAGTTCTATCGCAAATCGACTCTCGGCATATCGAATCTAATCGAACGTCGAACGTCGAACTCGCTATACGATCGTGCGATCGAATTCCACTAAGGCCTCTGAAACATTGTCAGCTTCCCTACGTGAGACACGCTAAACACGCTCAACGAGAACATTCCCCTCGCGATGTATATCGCTTCAACGTTGATAAAGCGTTTACATGAATCGAATCAATTATAACGACTTAAGAGACTGAACTTCAGCATCAAATCGTCTGATCACACTTTAAAGTTGATTAGTTATCGACAAATCTCTACTCAGAGCGCGTATACGTCTATTGAGGGTCAAAACAATAAGAATTTCTTATTGAGATAGGTCTTTCGATTTCACAAGTTCTTTGAAGAAGAGAGCTGAGACTCAGTCATCGACAAATCTTCACTTAGAGCGCGTATACGCCTGTTGAGGGTCAAAACAACAAGGATTTCTTGTTGAGATAGATCTTTCGACCTTATAAGTTCTCTAAAGAAGAGAACTAAAGCTCAGTCATCGAATTCTTTTCATCGTTATTCGACTTTATTCTATCGTCGAATATGACTTTATCTCACGACGATAGTCATCGAAGCGACTATTCTAAATTCGAGTTCTTATCGAAGACTCAGTATAAGAAGAACGTCGTTTCTCTTCGAAGATCTACACGTCTTTAGTAATTGTCTTCGATACAGTCTCAGCGAAAATTAGATCAATTCAAATCTTTCTTATCTCTAAGTACCTTTCATCTCAATAACATCGCTCGTATCTATCGAAGATTCAAGTATAAGCACTTCTTATTCCTCGTGTAAGAACTCGAAGATTAATAACAAAAGTTGTCAGATATCGATAAGACTCTCGAGAACTCTGACGGAGATTAGAATATCTATTTCACTCTCACTGCTTCCGCGAACGTTAGTAGTATCGACTTTCAATTCGAAGTCAGCGAAGACATTCTTAGTGTCTTAAGTAACACTAAGTTATTCGATCTTCGTGTCAAAAGTTCTCTAAATCTTACTTCTTCGACTTCGACTTCTTCGACTTCAAGACCTTCGTTCTTTATCGCCTCAGTTACCTCTCAAGCTAAGTCTTTCGTTTGAACATTATCGTCGTCACTATTCACATCGTACGTATCGCCCTTAGAAACCTTCTCAATAACTCTCAGCATCTATAATCGACGAAGAATCAAGCGTATAAGACGTCGCAAGAAACATATTAACTCTAACAATTTCAGCGACTGACCCTCTCAAAGAGAAAAGCGCTTTCCCTCTAAACTTTATTGTCATTTTGAAATTCAATCTGAGATATCGTCGATGAAAGCAGAATATCAACAATTAATTAATGCTTAACAATCTTATTTTCTTTAATGCGATCATCAGTCATAGAGTCTGCATTATTATCTTTTATCATCTCGAAGATAACGATTACGAACTCGTCGAAGTCGAATTCGACGATAAAGATCCTCAGATTATGCTCGATACCCTAATCAAGAACTATTAGTCTAAGAACACGAGTCTCTATAAGAAACTAATGCGTCGAATATTCGATCTCACCCTTAAAGAAGAAGGAGTTCGTTAATATAAAAAGAACTTTCGTAAGGTCATCTTCGACATTATCAGCCTTTATAAATCCCTCGTTATTTCGAAGCCCCTGCGAATTCTAGTTTTCCTTATAAGACTTGACGACTCTTACGACATGTTCGAGTTAAGTTACACTCAAAATCATGATCTCTTTAAAAACAAGTTCATTAAGTTTCAAGAGATTGTCGTGATCGTCGTAAACGAAGAAGTTAGGATCTCCTTCAAAGAAAAAGAACTAATTATATATATCGTTTATAACGATAAGAACAAAGACAAACAAGCTGCTTTTAATAATCTCGACGACTCTAATATCAATCGTGAGATCTATTCTTCGTGTAAGATATCTAATCGCAAATTTAGATATTTTTTTATTAAATGCTGAATCAAGTTTCCTCATCTCAAGTTTAAGAAATTCATAACGAAAGAGAAAAAGAAGAAGAAGATAAAGATCTTCGACTTCGAGAATAAATTCTTAAGCAACAAGCGTAAGCGCATCGAAGAGACGTCTTTTAATGTCTCTGCTTCAGAGAAGAACGATTATTTCAATATCAATTATGTCTTTCTGAAGGAACTGAACTTTATCATGCACTATTCGAATATCAACTCGAACGACTTCAATATTCTCGATGCGACTGATAATCAAGTCATTAATCTAATCGTTACGAAAGCTCTCGAATATAGTCTCATGACTGCGAATTTCGTGAATCTCCTTATTCGAGTCGTCATAGATTCAGACTGCTCTCGTTATTCTTTCGCGAATCGTTCGATGTTTATTATCTACGAAAAGATCTACTCTCGATCGATCAAGGGCATCGAGGAAAGCGAAGTGCAGCCCCAAGACTATAACATTATTAGCCTCGACTGTGTGATCAGGGAAGAGTATGTGACAGTCACTCTGCGAAATATCTTATATATATTCGATATAAGCGTCAATCTTCTCTCGATCGATAAACTTCTAAACTTCGACATCGCTGTCTCCTTTCATAAGATAGAGTATATTCTTATTAAGAACGATCTAAAGCTTATCGATACTCGTAATCGTGATCTCTTCTTTTTGAATCTCTGATAGAGTCGAAACAGTGCTCTAATCGCCTATAGTGTGCTCTCGAATCTTATTTATCAACTCTAATATGCTCGCATGAGTCATTTAGATTAAAATAATCTAAACAAGCTTTTAAATATAATCGTTGAGATGAACTTCATCAAGAACATTACGAAGGAGTATATCTACGAATATTATATCATAAGACGTCAGAAGACTGTCTCTTATGATAGTCTCATAGAGTCAAAAACGCAGTCTAACGAATTTATTTATAGTGATCTCGTAGAGTCTCTATTTCCTACTGAATTTAATAACTGCAGATACTTTATGATATTCAAGAATAATTTCATCTTCTACTCTAAAGTGTATTATATTCGTTATAAGAGTGAAACGTTTATCATGTTCTTACGTTTTAAAGTCTTTCTAGAGTCACGAAGCTATAAGATCTATCGTATTCGCCTCGACAATAAGAGAGAGTATATATTTAAGATCTTCTTGAATTATCTCCTTTAGTGCGAAATCAGATAGAAGCTCACTGTATCTGAGAACTTCGAAATAAACGAAGCGATCGAACGTTTTGAATAGATCTTGCTGTATAAGATACATTTTATACTACTAAGTTCTCAGCTCAACAAGTCTTTCTGATCTGAAATCGTGACCATCATCAATTATTTAATGTTGCGATCTCTCAACGTTCGAATCATTGTAACGTCATTTGAGACTTTTCATTATCGAAAGCTCATTTTATTTCATCTGCGAACGATTGATTTCATCGTCTATACATTAAAGCGTATTCAAAAGAAACTCGTAAATAAAAGCGAAAAGTGTGTTCTTCTAGATTATGAAGGGGAGTTTATTTTTCGCCTATATAACCTCATCAAGAAGAAGATTATTCGAGTTAATAATGTTCACTTCGTTGAGAAGCGTCTCTTGATTGTGAACCTCGAAGAAAAGACGAACGCTTATAAGTTCTTGATCAAGCGATAACGTCTTTATGTATCAGCATTCGCTGTAAGAAAGACACTTAATGAATAACGTATTATTAACATTTCAAAAGACATTGTCTTCATTATGAAGTTCTCAACGACTGTCTCTGTATCTATAATAAACAGATCAAGATCAAATTTTCTATGATCAGCTGAAAAGCAGACGTCTACATCAAAGCCCTCGTTTCTCGCACGAGTCGTATTATCGATTACGTTCGCGCGAGTCTCTCGATTAATTGCTATATTATCAGCTATCGAAAGAATAACTCGTTCTCTCACTGTCGTCGAAATGATTCGCGAAGATGTCGAGCTAAGTGCGGTTCAAAGAATACTTCTTAATTATTTCGACACTACGATTTCGAATCTGCGAGATCTATCACCTGACCCTCTCTCGAGAACATTCGCGATCTTTACGTTATTAACGAATCATGTTAATAAGTCGAATATTTTCGAGTCGACGATCTATTAATAGACTATTTTCAATCAACTCTTTCGTATGCACTGAGAGCTCGTTATATAAGACGAATATAAATCTCTTATAGATAACAATACTTGATGTCTAATTCAGACGCCTTCAGATGCTTATATTTTAAGAGATCGCTGAGTCTATATCGTGAAGCGAGACCTCGTTAAGAAAGTCACTCGTTATAAGATTCGTTGAGTGATTCGAGAATTCGAATAACAGAAGAGTTGTAACTATCATAACACGTTCGTCTTAGTGATCAAGCTTATAAGTTATAAGGCGATCTTTATTCTGACAGCGATCTTGAACTGAAACGTAAAATAAATAAACGTTAAAATCGTCTTTCTCTACGGTAACGTTCAAGAGACGATTTATGTGCGACAGCCCGATGATTTCAGCAAGGACGATATCAAAGTTTATAAGCTAAATAAGGCTCTTTATGAACTCAAGTAATCTCTTAGAATTTGATATCAGCACTTCTCGAAGTACATAAAGAAATTCGAATTAATACTTATCGAATCGAACGAGAGTGTCTTTATAAACGTTAAGGAGGGCATTATTGTAGCCCTCTATGTGAACGATATATTAATTATCGATCTTAGTAAAATCGATATTCAGCGCATCAAAAAGGCCCTTAATGACAAGTTTCACATATTCGACTTGAGACATTGCGTCTATTATTTAGACATGATCGTCAAAAGGGATCGTGTCGTCGATATTCTTCGTCTGAGACAAGCAGTCTATGTCACTCGTTTCTTAAAGCATTTTAATTATTAAAGTCTCAATTCAGTCTCTACGTCTCTGAAAATCAGTCGCAAGCTACAATCTGCGAAAGAGAATTATATTGCTTCGAGAAAACTATGCGAGAATTATCAATCTATCGTGAGATTCCTTATATATATTATGTTAGAAACTCGTTCTGATATCGTCTATGCTGTCTCTCTTGTTAGTCGCTATTCAGTTAATTCGATTCAGACACACTAAAATGCAGTGATTCGAATCTTTCGATATCTTAGAGACACGATACACTACGAACTAATGTATAAAGAATCCCTTCAAGCCCTCATCGAATACATTAATTTCGATTGAACTGACGACTCGACTCGAAGGTCTATCTTCGACTATCTATTTAACGTCGATAGCGACGTCATTAGCTGATCATCAAAGCGTCAAGTCATCGTCGCGTTATTCACTTGCGAAGTCGAGTATATCGATCAAACGTTGATTATTAAAGAAGTTATTTGATTAAAAACTCTTTTTAATCAACTTCTGCGGCCTCGAGACTCTGACTCGAAAATTATCATAATCTTTGACGACAATTAGAGCGCAATTATTCTCGTTAAGAACGCTTAGTTTCATGCTCGCATTAAGCACATTAACATCGCTCATTATTTCGTGCGTGAAAAAGTCAATAACGACACCGTGAACATGCAATTCGTATTCACTAATAAACAAATGATCGACGATCTCATCAAAACCCTCTGCCTCGACAAATTCGTTGTCTTTCGCGATGCCCTTGAAGTGAAATTAGCTTCAGAACATCCTCTCAGCGTCAAAGACTAACCCTCAGCGCTCTTGCTTCTAATCTGAAGTCGTTAATTTCAAAGAAGTGACGCTATTCACCTTGCCTATAAACGTTAGATCTTTAGTTTTCTTTCACTGCTTCTTGTTTCACTCTCTCATATATTCATCGACCTCGTTTTGATAGAAATTGAGTGTGCATCAGGTCTATTTTAAAGAAAACTTTCAAAAAACCGCCTTTTTTCGGAAAATGGAAGTTTTATATAAAGAATCAGGACGGATTTTTACATATCTTCGAATTTGATATAGTCGTTTTCAGAACTTGGTTCGAATTTGACATAGTCGTTTTCAGAACTTGGTTTCTTCACTTTTGTGAACCGGACTTCGCGCTAACTCGATTGAGGTTTTTTGCGTCGCGAAGTGCGAAAATCGTGTTTTCGCATTTTTGAGTATGCGAGCGAAGGGGAGTGTCAAAATTCGGGTCACGTGACATGGTCACGTGATGCGCTAAGGCGCATCCTCATAGTCGCTCTTTACTCTCGTAGCATTCTATAGTTAACAACTAAGTGTCCTACCACCTATTCTTGACACAATAAACTCAGACTCGTATAAAAGAAGCATTAATATCGAATTCTCTTTAGTGTTTAATGAAGAGAACGAAGTAAGAGAAGATGAACTTGAATAAGTCAAGAATAAACGGTTAAAACGCAATAAAAGATCTGAGTATTTAATGAAGTGAAAGAATTAAAGCAATAAGCATAACGTGTGATATTCAATTAATGATTTGCTTAAGACTATGAATCTAATCAATGATTACGAGAACAAGTAGATTCTCGTTTCGACTGTTAGAAGACGAAGAGAAAAGGGGGCTAGAATTATACAAGCATCGTCACCGCTCAAGCGAGAAAGAGGGAGGCCGCGAAAAGCTTCGTGAGGTCTGAAGTCTTTTGTAAATTCAATCTGATGTTGATTTGTTTTGCTCTATGTTATTTCTATGTCATTCAGCGAGAACGCTGACTTTGTTTTTCTTTATTGATATTTGATATGTGATCCTACGAAAGCCTTTCGCAGAACGCGATTTTCTTGCTTTTGCTTCTGTCTGAAGAGTCTAGATCAAGTATATACTAGCTTCTTCAGTATGGACTTAGATAGATTTCTAGATAGCAATAAATCATCTTTCTTCTTCATCACGATATCAGTATATATAAAAGAATAAGATAGGGCTAAGCTAAAAAATCTTAATTTGTATGTGTAGCCAATAATCAAATCGTTAATTCTACGCTTTTTGACTAGACTCGCTTTGTTAGCCCGCTAGGCCTTTCGAGAACCCTTATTTAAAAATTTGATAACTCTTTTTTGTAACTTCAATCATTCTATACCCTCTACATATGATTTTCTTATAAACTCTCAAATTGTAGAGCTGAATTTGCGTATTCTAACGCTATAAAAATTATCAAATTTGATCTATTATTTGTTGATCAAATTAACACTCGAATATATTGATATTCAAATGCGTTCGAGCTCGAAAGATATTTCTTTCGATTCTATTTATCTGTAATTATTCTTTTATCACTCTATAAATCTTTTAATTACTAAAAATATGAATATATTCGTTATTAATAATTCTCTCACTTATATTGTCAAAAATCTTAGATATCTATATCTCTTTTGTTGTCTTTTTATTCTTTTATTAACGCGTTTAAACGATTTTTAAGCGAATCTATCATCGTCGATAATCGAGATAAAAGATTAATTATCATATCTTATAACAAGCGTGAAAGATCTTTAAAAAGGCGTCGAACGAATTCGTAGTTCTCGAGTTCATCTATATCTTCTTCTCAAGTTAACATTTTAATCTTAGACGCGTTCTCGTCGCCCTCTTCTTAAATCTTTTAAAACGCGTTATATTCTTCTATAGAGAATCAAGAAGTTAATAAAAAAGTACTTAATATAGATTCTATAGAAGAATCGTTAAAAGATATATCGAATAACTTCTTTGAAGATATAGAGCTTATATCGAATAACTTCTTTAAAGATATAGAGCTTTTAGACGATCTATTATCTTTCAGCTCTTACTTAGATTCTTCGCAGCCTTCAACACGACTTCGACGTTATAATATTTTTAATTCTTATATAGAAGAATCGAAGCGTCACTATTTAAATCTCATAAATGTTATTTGTAATCGTTGTAACGTCGCGTTTTTTAAGAATAAGACTAAGAGATAATACTATGATAAGAAAAATATCGAGATCGTTAAGTTTGAAATAGTTATTAAGAAAGATTAGTCTAAGAAGAACGACTCGATCTTTAAAACGCGTGTAAACGATTTAGCGAACTTAGTGAATTAGAACGAGAATATTATAAATAAGATTCTATATTCTTTGAAATCAAAAACGATTATTCTTATCGACGACTGTAAGAAATTTCGTCGTCATAGCGTTCAATATAATAATATCGTCTTTATAACCTCACAGTAGATTACTATAAATTATATTATTATATCATATACGTGCAAAGTTTAAAGAGTAATTATTGTCAAGAATAGGTGGTAGAACACTTAGTTGTTAACTATGGAATGCTACAAGAGTAAAGAGCGACTATGAGGATGCGCCTTAGCGCATCACGTGACCCGAATTTTGACACTCCCCTTCGCTCGCATACTCAAAAATGCGAAAACACGATTTTCGCACTTCGCGACGCAAAAAACCCCAATCGGGTTAGCGCGAAGTCCGGTTCACAAAAGTGAAGAAACCAAGTTCTGAAAACGACTATGTCAAATTCGAACCAAGTTCTAAAAACGATTATATCAAATTCGAAGACATGTAAAAATTCGTTCTGGTTCTTTATACAAAACTTCCATTTTCCGAAAAAAGACGATTTTTTGAAAGTTTTCTTTGAAATAGACCTGATATATATCAAATTTCTATTAAAACGAGGTCGATAAATATATGAGAGAGTGAAATAAGAAGCAGTGAAAGAAAACTAAAGATCTAACGTTTATAGACAAGGTGAATAGCGTTATTTTTCTGAAACTAATGACTTTAGATTAGAAGCAAGAGCGTTAAGGGTTAGTCTTTGACGCTAAGAGAATATTCTGAAGCTGATTTCACCTTAAGAGCATCACGAAAGACAACGAATTTGTCGAGACAGAGGGCTTTGATGAGATCGTCGATTATTTATTTATTCGTGAATACGAACTGCATGTTCACGATGTCGTCATTAACTTTTTCACGCACGAAATAATGGGCGATATTAATGTGCTTGATGCGAACATGAAACTAAGCGTTCTTGACGAGGGCAATTGCGCCCTGATTGTCGTCGAAGATTATAATGATCTTCGAATCAGAGTCTCGGAGTCGCAGAAGTTGATTAAGAAGAGTTTTCAATTAAATAACTTCTTTGATAATCAACGTTTGATCGATATACTCGACTTCGCAAGTGAATAACGCGACGATAACTTGACGCTTTAATAATTAGTTGATGACGTCGCTATCGACGTTAAATAGATAGTCGAAGATAGATCTTCGAGTCGAGTCGTCAGCTCAATCGAAATCGATGTACTCGATAAGGGCTTGAAGGGATTCTTTGTATACTAGTTCGTAATATATCGTGTCTCTAAGATATCGAAAGATTCGAATCACTGCATTTTAGTGTGTCTGAGTCGAATTAATTAAATAGCGACTAACAAGAGAGACAGCATAGACGATATTAGAACGAGTTTTTAACATGAAATATATAAGAAATCTCACGACAGATTAATAGTTCTCGTATAGCTTTCTCGAAGCAACATAGCTCTCTTTCGCAGATTGTAGCTTGCGACTGGTTTTTAGAGACGTAGTGTTATGGCCATAGCCAAGGGCATAGCCCTCCTGCCAAAGCCTTCCGCAGAAGGATGGCTCTTGCCATGCCTTGGAGAAGGGGGAGAGGCTAGGCCATGCTGATACTAGCGTCTCCGATGTATTCCCTACAAAAGCAGCCTCGTAGCTAGAACATAAAGACAAGACTTTACACACCCATAAATGATCATATGCCTTGAGCATTACACGTAGAGACTGAATTGAGACTTTAATAATTAAAATGCTTTAAGAAACGAGTAACATAGACTGCTTGTCCCAGACGAAGAATATCGACGATACGATTTCTTTTGACGATTATGTCTAAATAATAAGCGCAAGGTCCCAAGTCGAATATATGAAACTTGTTATTAAGGGCCTTTTTGATGCGCTAAATGTCGATTTTGCTGAGATCGATAATTAATATATCGTTCATATAGAGGATTATAATAATGCTCTTCTTGACGTTCATAAAGACACTCTCGTTCGATTCGATAGATATTAATTCGAGTTTCTTTATATACTTCGAGAAGTGCTAATATCAAATTCTAAGAAATTGCTTGAGTTCATAGAGAATCTTATTCAGCTTATAAACTTTAATGTCGTTCTTGCTGAAATCATCGAACTATCGCATATAAATCGTCTCTTAAACGTTATCGTAGAGAAAGACGATTTTGACGTTCATTTGTTTTATATTTTAATTCAGAATCGCTATTAGAGTAAAGATCGTCTTATAACTCATAAGCTTGATCACTAAGACGAACGTGTTATGATAGTCACGACTCTTCTATTATTCGAAATCTCGAATCACTTAACGAGTCTTATAGCGAGTGACTTTCTTAGCGAGACCTCGCTTCACGATATAGACTCAACGACCTCTCAGAATATAAGCATCTAAAGGCGTCTAAATTAGACATCAAGTATTGTTGTTTATAAGAGATTTATATTCGTCTTATATGACGAGCTCTTAGTGTATACGAGAGAGTTAATTGAAAATGACCTGTTGATAGATCGTCGACTCGAAAATATTCGACTTATTAACATAATTCGTTAGTAACGCAAAGGTCGCGAATATTCTCGAGAGAGGGTCAGATGATAGATCTCGCAGATTCGAAATCGTAATATCGAGATAATCAAGAAGTACTCTTTGAATCGCACTTAACTCGAGATCTTCGCGAATCATTTTGATGACAGTAAGAGAACGAGTTATTCTTTCGATAATTGATAATGCAGTAATTGATCGAGAGACCCGCGCGAACGCGATCGATGATACGACTCGTGCGAGAGACGAGGGCTTTGATGTAAACGTCTGCTTTTCAGCTGATTATAGAAAATTTGATCTTGATCTGTTTATTGCAGATGCAGATACAGTCGTTGAGAGCTTTATAATAAGAACAATATCTTTCGAAATATTAGTAATACGCTATTTATTAAGTGTCTCCTTTACAGCGAATATTAATATATGAAGACGTTATCGCTTGATCGAAAACTTATAAACGTTCGTCTTTTCTTCGAGATTTACAATCAAGAGACGCTTCTTAACGAAGTAAACATTATTAACTCAAATAATCTTCTTCTTGATGAGATTATATAGACGAAAAATGAACTTCTCTTTATATCTCAGAAGGACATACTTTTCGCTTTTATTCACGAGTTTCTTTTAAATACGCTTTAACATATAGACGATGAAATCAATCGTTCGCAGATGAAATAAAATGAGCTTTCGATAATAAAAAGTCTTAAATGACGTTATAATGATTCGAACGTTAAGAGATCGCAACATCAAATAATTGATAATAATCACGATTTCGAATTAAAAAGACTTGTTGAGCTGAGAACTTAACAGTATAAAATGTATCTTATATAGTAAGATCTGCTTAAAACGTTCGATCGTCTCGTTCATTTCGAGATTCTTAGATATAGTGAGCTTTTGTCTGATTTCGCACTAAAGAAGATAATTTAAGAAGGTCTTGAATATATACTCTCTCTTATTGTCGAGGCGAATACGATAGATCTTATAATCTCGTGACTCTAGAAAGACTTTGAAACGTAAGAACATGATAAACGTTTCACTCTTATAACGAATATAGTACACTTTAAAATAGGAGATGAAATTATTCTTAAATATCATAAAGTATTTATAGTTATTAAATTTAATAGAGAATAGAGATTCTACGAGATTACTATAAACAAATTCGTTAGACTGCGTTTCTGACTCTGTGAGACTATTATAAGAGATAGTCTTCTGACGTCTTATAACATAACATTCGCAGATATACTTCTTCGCAATGTTCTTAATGAAGTTCACTTCAACGATTATATTTGAGAGCTTGTTTAGATTGTTTTGACTTAAATAATTCATGCGAGCATGTTAGAGTTGATGAATAAGATTCGAGAGCACACTATAGACGATCAAAGCACTGTTTCGACTCTGTTAGAGATTCAAAAAGAAGAGATCACGATTGCGAGTATCGATAAGCTTTAGATCGTTCTTAATGAGAATGTATTCTATCTTATAAAAGAAGATAACGATATCGAAGTTTAGAAGTTTATCGATCGAAAGAAGATTAACGCTCATATCGAATACATGTAAGACATTTCGCAGAGTAACTATCACACACTCTTTTCTAATCACACAGTCGAGACTAATAATATTATAGTCTTAAAACTGCACTTCGCTCTTTTCGATGTTCTTGATCGATCGAGAATAGATCTTTTCGTAGATAATGAATATCGAACGATCCGCAAAAGAATAACGAGAGCAGTCTGAATCTACGACGACTCGAATAAGAAGATTCACGAAATTCGTAGTTATAAGACTATGTTCGAGAGCTTTCGTGACGATTAGATTAATGACTTGATCATTAGTCGCATCGAGAATATTGAAGTCGTTCGAGTTGATATTCGAATAGTGCATAATGAAGTTTAGTTTCTTCAAAAAGATATAATTAACATTGAGATAATCGTTCTTCTCTGAAGCAGAGACATTAAAAGACGTCTCTTCGATGCGCTTGCGCTTGTTGCTTGGGAATTCATCTTCGAAGTCAAAGATCTTTATCTTCTTCTTCTTTTTCTCTTTCGTTATGAATTTCTCAGACTTGAGATAAGAAAACTTGATTTAACATTTGATAAGAAAATGTCTGAATTTGCGACTAGCTATCTTACACGAAGAATAGGTCTCACGATTAATATTAGAGTCGCTCGAGTTATTAAAAGCAGCTTGTTTGTCTTTGCTCTTATCGTTACGAACGATATATATAATCAATTCTTCTTCTTTGAAGGAGATTCTAACTTCTTCGTTCACGACGATCACGATAATCTCTTAAAACTTGACGAACTTGTTCTCAAAGAGATCATGATTTTGAATATAACTTGACTCGAACATGTCGTAAGAGTCGTCAAGTCTTATAAGGAAAATTAGAATTCGTAGAGACTTCGAAATGATAAGAGATTTATGAAGGCTGATGATGTCGAAGATAATCTTGCGAAAGTTCTTTTCGTATTGACGAACTCTCTCTTTTTCAAGAGTGAGATCGAATATTCGACGCATTAGTTTTCTATAGAGATTCGTGCTCTTAGATTAATAGTTCTTGATTAGAGTATCGAGCATAATCTAAGAGTCTTTATCGTCGAATTCGACTTCGACGAGTTCGCGATCGTTATTTTCGAGGCGATAAAAGATAGCGATACAGACTCTATAACTAATGATCGCATTAAAGAAAACAAGATTGTTGAATATCAATCAATTATTGATATTCTATTTTCATCGACGATATCTTAGATTGAACTTTAAAATAACAATGAAGTTTAGAAGGAAAGCGCTTTCTTCTTCGAGGGGATCAGTCGCTGAAATTATTAGAGCTGACATGTTTCTTACGACGTCTTGTGCGCTTGATTCTTCGTCGATTATAGATGCTGGGAATTACTGAGAAGGTTTCTAAGGGCGGCACGTACGATGTGAATAGTGACGACGATAATGCTCAAACGAAAGACTCAGCTTGAAAGATGACTGAGACGATAGAAAACGAAGATCTTGAAGTCGAAGAAGTCGAAGTCAAAGAAGTGGGATTTAGAGAACTTTTAACACGAAGATCGAATAACTTAATATCACTTAAGACACTGAGAGTATCTTCGCTAACTTCGAATTGAAAGTCGACACTATTAACGTTCGCGAAAGCAGTGAGAGTGAAATAGATACTCTAATCTTCGTCAGAGTTCTCGAGAGTCTTATCGTTATCTAATAACTTTTGCTATTAATCTTCGAGTTCTTATATAAGAAATAAGAAGTGCTTATGCTTGAATCTTCGATAGATACGAACGATGTTATTGAGATAAAAGGTATTTAGGGACAAGAACGATTTAAATTGATCTAATTTTCGCTGAGACTGTATCGAAGATAATTACTAAAGACGTGTAGATCTTCGAAGAGAAATGACGTTCTTCTTATACTAAGTCTTCGATAGAGACTCGAATTTAGAATAGTCGCTTCGATAACTGTCGTCGTGAGATGAAGTCATATTCGATAACAGAATAAAGTCGAATGGCGATGAAAATAATTCGATGACTGAGCCCCAGCCCTCTTCTTCAGAGAACTTGTGAGATCGAAAGATCTATCTCAATAAGAAATTCTTATTGTTTTGACCCTCAATAGGCGTATACGCGCTCTGAGTGAAGGTTTGTCGATGACTAATCAATTCTAAAGTGTGATCAGACGATTTGATACTGAAGTTCAGCCTCTTGGGTCGTTATAATTGATTCGATTCATGTAAACGCTTTATCAACGCTGAAGCGATGTACACCGCGAGAGAAATATTCTCGTTGAGCGTGTTTAACGTGTCTCACGCAGGGAAGCTAACAATATTTCAGAGACCTTAGTGAAATTCGATCGCACGATCGTATAACGAGTTCGACGTTCGACGTTCGATTAGATTCGATATGTCGAGAGTCGATTTGCGATAGAACTCTCAGCCTCTCGAATTTCAAAGACGATCATTTTGTAGAGGACAATACTCATCTCAAGAAGATTGAAAAACAGAGTCTCATAGCTGTCGCGGCGTTTATTGCGATGAACTCGTGATGCTTAGAGATCACTGTGACTCTGATAGGCATATGATATAAGTGAAACAGTCGCCGAGCAAGCCCGGGCTCATAACCTATCAAGAATAGATGGTAAAACACTTAGTTGTTAACTATAAAATGCTACGAGAGTAAAGAGCGACTATGAGAATGCGCCTTAGCGCATCACGTGATCATGTCACGTGATCCGAATTTTGACAAAGAGTCAATTATAAAAGCAATCTAAATAATTATAATCAGTATATATAAAAGAATAAGGTAGGGCTGAGCTAAAAACCTTAATTTGTATGTGTAGCCAATAATCAAATCGTCAGTCCTACGCTTTTTGGCTAGACCCGCTTTGTTAGCCCGCTAGGCCTTTCGAGCACCCTCATCACAAAATTTGATGGTTTCTTTTTGCAACTTCAACCACTCTATTCCCTCTGTATATGATTTCTTTAAATTTTCGTAGATTATAGAGCTCAACGTGCGCATTCTAACGCTGCAAGAATTATCAAATTTGGCCTCTTATTGATAAAATAAAGTAGGATTTCAATATCGTTGCTCGGCCGCTTACTTCTTGATGGTGAGGGATACGCGGCCCCGAAAAAATTTGTGCGTACAAGTCTTATATTTTGAATAACTTTTTACTTTTCTATTACTTTTTTGAGATCTTTTTTTTGATTGTGAAGACTTATTTGCGCTATTCAGAGAATCAAGAATTTTTGAAATCGGTCTTATAGTCATTAATAGATTGTAAGTTGAAGGTTTTTAGCGTTGACGAACTAGGTGTTCGATATATATTTTAGTAGTGAAATTTTTTCATGTAGTGGTAAAATGATAAAACGGTTAAATTTGTAATTTTGTAAATTGTAGAGTTCGAATCCGAGCTGCGTCAAAAAAAATAAAAAAAATTAATTAAATTAAATCGTAAATCGTATTATAATAATCTTAAAAAAAAAGTAGAAAAAAAGCTATTTAAAATATTAATCAAATTTAATATTTTCTAAAAGAGTTTTTTCTTTTTTTTACGACTTAAGTCTTAAGTTAATTTAGATTAATTTTAATATCGTATCACGAATTTAATTCGTAAGCCTATACTTGTTAAATAAATAATACGATAACGTTTAATATAAGAGTAAAGAATATAATGTTTATATTTAATATAAATAAATTAGAAAAAAGAGAAAGAGTATTGTTATTAAAAGCAAAAGTTTAAAAAAACAAACTTATATATAACTCACGATTAGCGCATAACAATTATTCACGTTACGTATTTATAACGACGACGACGCGATAGCGCGACTCACGATCTAAATAATAAGAGATATTAATAACGTCGACAAACTTCACGTTATTTATGATTATACGAACATTTTTATTTTCATAAATAAGACGTAAAGATATTACAATCTACGTATTTCGAATTAAGATTCATAATGTTAACGCGAAGCTAATCTGAAAGAACTCTTTTTCTTATATTCTCTTTGAGATTTAAAGAATTTTAATAAGTCTATTTAAAATAATAAATTCGAGAACGAATTTTTAAAGAGAGAAGATCATATTAATAGCGAGCTTAAAAGAATAGTTATCGTATAAGCTCGAGAATTATCGAGCGTAATCGAATCGCTTGATATACGTATATTAAGCGAATTCTTGACGTGAAAAGCTTAAGAAAGTTATATCTCGAAGTTTCTTATTTTTCTTTCTTAAGAATTAGTCTTACTATTAGATATATTATACGCAATATATATATCTTCGCTAAGTTCACATTGGTATACAACTCTAGTCTGTCTTATATATATCTATATTATATAAGTTAGTCTAACACTTATAATAATCTTATTTAATATATCTATATAATTTAATATTATAATATCTAGCGATTTAAATCTTTTAAAAGAATAGTAATATATAAGAAGAATAAATTAAATCTAAAACAGAGCGTGTATTTATAATAAAGAGACTTTTATGAAATCGAGTCTCTAACTTACGAGATCAATGCGTCTAAAATATATGCGATACTCTTTTATAGATTAAAGACTTAGTAATCGCTTAGACTATTTCGTTAACGTCTATTCTTTGTTATTGTCTCATATAAATATATATATTTATTTCGTTAACTATTATACTCAAGTTGAATATAAAGTGTTACGAGCGTATCCCGCATCCCTTGATGATACCTGCCTATGTTAGCATTCCTTTGTTAACACACTATCTCTTTTAGGCTTAGCGTGCCTTGACAGGTTCACTCAGTCATACATATATGGCCTTCCCTCCCAGTACATAGTTGTTCTGTATCTAGTTGTCTTATTCAAAACATCTACATGACATGACTCTGTACTGGTTCTGACATAAAGATTAAATTACTTCTTATCGATCTCGTTAAATCTATTAAAAAACTTCGTGAAAAACAATAAAAAGAGTATTAGTATATACACGAATATATTATCTTTATAAGATCTCTCAAGAGAGCTTTTAAAGGCTCGTAAATATATTTTTGACTTAAGTTTAAATTCGTAATAGTTTTCTTATCGAAAGTTACAGCTCAAAAAAACGAATTGTCACGAATAATTAATATTCATATAAACAAAAGAGTTAAAAGAATAGAGATAGTTAAAAGTCTTGTTTTACTCTATAATCGAAGCTTATAATCTATTGCAACATCTAGCGATTTGAATCTTTTGATTGAATTTATGACAAAGCGCGTATTTATAATAGAGAGACTTTTATAAAACCGAGCCCCTGACTTGCGAGGTCAATGCGTCTGAAATATATGCGACATTTAACTCTATACTAATTCTAATAACAATTAGCTATTTAATAATAACTTAAGTTTCTAAATTTTTTACACTATAGTGAGTTGTAATTGTGAAACTGTTTAAGAAACAAATTTTTCTGTTATAAGGAGTGCTAGAATTGCGATTTTTTCTTTAGTTTCTTAAGGATTAAGAACATAGAAGTATAGACTTGTCTATCGCGAATCATAATACCCTCTTAAATAAATCGACGTAAAACGTGCCTCGAAGACGTTAGTCAAATCAATGCTACCTCTCCGCCGAGCTTGGAGCCATCTTTGCCTTTCAAATCGTTGTCTTTTAAGATGTTCCAGGCGCGAGCTTAGCTTGGCATACAATCTGCATGAGCCTCATAAGCCCGAATCAGGTCATGCCCCTTTAATCGTCTTACACGGGCTGTTCGGCTCCAAACAAAATAATAGGAGCATCAGTAAGTATGGCTTCTCGCGCCAGCTTTTCAGGTGCTTCATTTAATTGGAATAGGGCACTTGCACGAGACCTCAAAACGCCGGTGTATGCGCTTGTCAGTTTTTGATGGCGACGAAGAAGACACGTTCCGCTGATTGTACTCGAGGATTTGAGAAACCATGGCGACTCACCGCACGATCCAGTACATGACTATTCAGCGATGGCTGACGATGTGGAGGAATTCATCCAACAGCATGATCTGCGGTTACCTACACTGATAGGGCACTCAATGTCGGTTCCCATCTTTTGCACAAGGTCTTTGAAAAAGCTGAAGGCATGAAAGGGGCGCGAAAGTAGCAATGACAGTGGCACTGCGATCTCCTCAACTTGTGGGAGCTTTGATACCCGTTGATAACTCACCCGTCGATGCCAATCTGAAGAGTGGCTTCCATAAGTACGTTCAAGGTATGCGGCATATCGAGGACGCCCAGGTCAAAAGACAAGCCGAGGCAGACGACATCCTTAAGAAGTATGAGGAGGTTCGTTGACTGTGCTTGTTTCCTGCCTCCTTCCATCTAAGTCTTACCCCGTCAGGCTCTACCCATCCGGCAATTCCTCCTCACCAATCTTGTACGGTCTTCGGATGGAGAACATTTACGGCTTCGTATCCCTATTAAGATCCTCGCATTCAGTCTTGACAAGATGGGCGATTTTCCTTTCAATGACCCTGACGAGGTCCGCTATGACGGCCGAACACTAATCGTCCGCGGTACAAAAAGTCACTATGTAGCAGATGATGTGCTGCCTTTGATTGGACGATTTTTTCCAATGTTCAAGTTAGTTGATATTGACAGCGGCCATTGGGTGATATCTGAGAAGCCCGAGGCTTTTAGACAAGGTAGTTCTTGAAAGTCCCTACCCGCCCACTATTGCTGATTTGATAGCCGTGGTGGACTTCTTACAGGAGGCAGAGGGACGAGATACATGGTGAGGCTATCAAGCCTAAAAAAAATTGCTGCCCCTACTCTCCACTGCGGGATTTTCTAAGACGAAGATTATGGACCGCCAACATCTACATCTTCGATTGGCAGGTTGGCATGCTGCCATCATCAGTCACTCGCACTACTTGCTCGAATGATCTGTGACGGGACATGAGCGACGACTAGAAAGACGCAGCCGATTCTGTTTCACTCATTTGGCCATACAATCTCCTCATTGCGACTAGATCAAAACGATGTACATCGTGCTGAGCTACGCTGAGGCTGGCTGATGGGGTCGACTGCGGATAGTGGATCGAGGTGTTTGATCTAGACTTGTAATCATAGCAATCAAAGCCTGGTCAGACTGAGGATTTGTAGATCTTCGCCTATGATGACATGCTTGCAAAGAGTTGCGCAAGAGCAGCCAGCTTTGCTGAATGAAGTCCTCTGCACAAATCTGGCCAACGCTCAAACCTCATCCAGCACCGTCTCCTTGAATTCCCGCTCAACCTTCTGCCCTTGCTCATCCGTTGTTGATTCACCGTGAAGATTGAGAAGAGCGCCTAGATCAAACTTCGGTGCCTTCAACAATTTGACTTTTCGAATGTGAACCTGTATCAGGTTAGCAAGACAAGGAGAACAAAAAAACTCAATTGCACACGGATTGTCGAACATTTTGTAATGGATAAATTCCTTGCGTGGCTTTTTCAATTTCACGACCAATCACCTCGGGGATCAGCTTAGTTGTCAGCTGAGAAAGTGTGCAGCTGGATGCTTCGCGTGAGATGATTTCGACCATTTTCTTGCGAATGGCACGGATTTGTGATGACCGAGCGTACGTAGTTTTCTTGATCTGGTTGGGTCGTCTCTTCGTAAATGCAATGGCAAAAAGGCTAAGGAGGTAATCATCTGTAGACTTGACGAGGACGTTGGCTTCAATGAGAGACTGCCACTTGCGGACCAGTGAGCGCAATTTGTCTGAGGTGAAGTCAAGTCCATGGAAGTTGGTCAAGCAATTCTTGCCCTGCACTTCGTCGACCCTGAGCTTGACCTTTCTAAACGCATGATCCTCGTCTTTCTGTAGATCCGCCAGAGAGACCTCAAATATTCTCCCCTTCAGAGCGTCGTTCGCATTCTTGAGACCAGTGGTCCTGTTGACAAGTGTTTTTCCGACACTACAGATCTTAGCTATCATTTTGGTAGATCTGCGATGATTGTACATACTCGCGAACTTGGAAGGTTGATGGTGCCTGGAAACAATTAGACGGAGGCAGAGAATGAGCTGTCCATCTCATACCTTGACCGAATACCAGTCTTTGCGAGTGAAGGGGTCTTGCGTTCTCTTCTTGAGCCCTTTCTTGCCCTTGGAAAGGCGCTTGTTCCTATGAGGGCTGTTAGCATGGACAAGCCCATCGAGAATTGGTGCCTCTGTATCGCGAGAAATATACTTACTTCCCAACAGCCATGATTGCGGTTTGGAACGAAACTTGGACTGTGTTGTGGAGAATGGGATTTTGTGGGCAATTCTTTAGCGAGGTGATCAAAAAGCTTGGCGCTTCTCGCGCTAAGCTGGATATGCTACAGCTCCTTCGCCAGGGCCCCGCCCAGCGGCCAGGACGAACTTGACACCTTGAGAGAGAGAGGGCTAAAGCGGGGTATGGCTAAGGGGTAGTTCGACTAGGGTGGGGCCCGCCAAAGGCGGATCTAGTGGCTCTGATCAATGAAGATGAGACTTAAAGTCGCTAGGCCCCTAGCGCTTTGACAAAATATCGAAAGCATTAAAGATTAAGAGTTGTATAAAAAGAAGTATAAAGCATTAAAGAATATAATAGTAATATAGTCTTTCGAAGAGAGAGATAATAGCTTTAATAAAAAATTAAAAGAACTTAGATTTAATAACGTAGTATAGAATACTATTATTTAAGATTTTTATAAAGTAAAAAAAGCACTTTAAATAAAATATTTATATTATTATGAATAATTAATAGTTTAAAAGATTTAAGATCTTAATAAATAATAGATTAATATTGAATTCAAGATTACGTATTATTAGATTTAATCTAACGAGCTTCGTGAATTTTATTATAATCGTTAATCTTCGTAAGAGTTTAATAATTAATAAAAATATAAACTTAAACTTCTTTCTTATATTCGACTCGACATTAATTATTTTAATAATAAAATCGATATTCTTAAAGATAGATCTTATAAGTTTATTATAATATTTATTAAAAAGTTTATAACGCAGTTATAATTTAGATCGATATAAAAAATATTTATCGAATATAAATTTAATATAAAAATTGCGCTTTCACTGCTTCTTCTTTAATATATATTAAATCGATTATTTTAATTTTATATTTTAATATTATAATTGTTATGTTTATTAAATCGTTTATTTTATTAGGCGTAAGAAGAAAGCTCGTTTATAATATAATAACATTTTGATATCTTATTGACGTCGTCTATTAACAATAAATCTTCGATTTTAAAATTCTTATTAATACAATTCGAGATATTCATAAAGATAAAGAGATATAAGATGATAATAAGTGTTACGAGCGTACCCTGCATCCCTTGACACCTCGTACCTTTGACACCTACGCTAGCCCTATCAGGCTTAGCGTGTCTTGGCAGGTTCACTCCGCCATACATATATGGCCTCCCTCCCGGTCCATAGTTGCTCCTTAGCTTGTTATCTTCGTTACATACTACACTACGGTTATCACCACAGTACGGTTCTTACAATAAGTAGTAATAATTATTAATTATTACTTCGTAAAAGATTGTTATCGCTTCGCGAAAGATTGTAACTAACTCCCTTATGAGAGAGTGATTATTAATTACTGCTTCGCAGAAGATTGTTTCCGCTTCGCGGAAGATTGTCGCTCCCCCACTCGTCGCTGACGCTCCTCGCCGGGGAGCTGGGAGAGTGGAGCCCATCTCAGAGGGTTATAAATTCATAGAACCTTTATATTGGGCTCCCCCTAAAAAACACTGATGATATCTAAAGCTTTATAATTGTATTTTCTATTTATTACGTATATATAGAGCCGCCCCGCCGACGAGTCGGGCCTCGGGCAACGGCTGGGCGACTTAAGCCCTGGCCTTCGCACCTCTCTCCATTTTCGCTGCATTCTATCCAACTTTCATCCTCACCCGAGTGTGTTCACTAATTGTTCGTGAACTTCAATAAGTAGATCCACCTATAGGACCTATTATTCTACGCTTGATTCTCACCAGCAAATATACCATACAGAGTATTGCTATGTTGCACACGCATGCAAAACGACTGTTCCACTCGACAAGATAGGAGTCAATGCTTCGGGCTACGCTAAAAGTTCGAGACCACTCTCTGAAATGGATCGATCGTGGACCGAAGCACACCTAGAGACGAGTTCTAGTAGCAAGCGTCGAGTGGGTCTCTTCTGAGACCTCATATTCGCAAAAGTCAATGGTCAACGTCCTCCCTACATAGATTTCGGGGTCAGCACTGTTTCTTCAAGATAGAGAAAGTGCCTCATGATACAGATTTGGTGAGCAGAAGGAGTTTCTTCCGCACAAAGTATGTTAAATTATTCAGATGCCGACACAAGCGAGAAAAGAATCACTGGAAAATATACGTACCAAGCCCTGCCATGCACTTGACTTAATTCCTCCATGCTGGGAATCTTTTCGTTCGTAAAATAGCCCGCATATATCTTTGCGTCAATCTCTACTCTGCTGTCTTCTGGAATAAGCCTTTCGGGAATGGGGACACGCTCATGGATGGGTATGCCCTGGTCGACAATAGCATCATATTTCATGCTAAATGGGTCTGCCGTTAGCCATGTCCTTTCGCTCGATCACCATCTAAAGGCGGGTGACGTTCTGTGAAGAATGACTCACTTTGACATGCTTAGCATACGATCAATCTTGGTGATGCCGAGGAAGTGCAGTATCTGTAGGTCACTTGTCAACGGAGGCCACGGTATACACAGTTTTGCGGACATACATCCGGCATCAGTGCTTGAAATCGCATGTCCTGTACCAGTCAGTGGATTTGAGCAAAAATGATGATTAGTGATTGCCAACCTTGACACCAGCAATGTTCTCCGTTCTTTGGAAATACTCACTGGCACCTTGAGAACTGTTAGCTTGCCGCTAGATCAACGAGGCGAGAGGAGGAAATACGATCTGTTCCCCGTTTGCCTTGATTTGTGCAATGTTAGTATGAGCCGCGCGAGATTTTTGAGCTTTATGGGGACATACGGGCATTGTATACGAGGTATTTCGTTACTTCTCCGAGTGCTCTGCCCTCTTTGCGAAAGTAAATGACTACGCCGCTTCCGCCTCTTTGTGCTTCTTTGACTGCTTCCTCGACGCCAAAGATCAGGTAGGGACGGCTATGGAGAGTTCGAAATCAGCATCTCTTCTGAAGTGAGACAGCTTCAATGGAGTAAATGGCCCTTCTATCCCCAAAACATATCTTGCAACTGGAAGTATGATATGAAACAAGAAGAATCTGCAAATACCAGGTGCAAATATCGGAGCCGAAAACATCACTACCTAAATGATTTCGGAGTCAGCATGTGTCTTTTGGGACGCAGGTTGAGTCGTGAAACAGTTGCCGGAAGTGTCCTACTTTCGCGACAGGCTTCGCTACTCAGAATGAAATACAACCCAGGAAAGAATGGCCCGGGAAAAATAACACACCGTTACACTCGTCATGGACGCGTAAAGCTAGTCTGACGTTTGGATCTGCCATCCTTGCAGGATCACCGAAGCAGTAGACCGTCAGGCCTCCGATAGCTGCATTATGATTTCGGAGTCAGTATAGAACGTGTCTAGAGAATAAACATTCCCAGGCATGTCTCAAGACTTGGAATCCATTCCAAAAAGGGAAACGCGAACTCCGAAATCACTTACGAGGGAGAAAAACCTTGATGTCCCCACGCGTTATAAGCTCTGGGAAGGATCCTCCTGTGTTCTCGAATAGAGATCTTCGCAAAGCCCCCTCGTCTGGTGTGGAGTTAGTGTCTGCGGATGCTTTAGGAAGTTATGAGTATTGAGACTAAGCCTCCACTGTTCGAAGGAATGCCATACCTATTCCAAATCGCTCGGCGACACCAGGGAGGTACCAAACTGGCTCAACCGCGAATTTTGTCACGGCTAATTCTCCAGAATCGTTGAGACATATCTTCTTGTCCGGAATAATTCGACCGTCACGGACACTTTGTTCAAGCTCGGGTAATTTCATATGCTGAATTACAACTTCGCTGTCAGCACTGCTTGTTTGAGGTTTTGCTGAGCTTGGGGACATGTTCCGAGAGGGTAGACGCTCAGGACATATCTCAAGACTCAAATTAAGGTCCAAAAGGGAAAAATGGGCTCTGGTAATACGTACTGCTTTGGTGATAGCTATACTTGGTCTGATATGAATATGCTCGTCGCGCATTACTTCGGAAAACAGCCAAGGGCTCAAGTGGCCGAGAGGGTCTATGGAAACAATCTTCTTCCATTGGGGGAAAGGGCCAATATTTACAGCTGGTTCGCTGTTGGTGAAGTCTGGTTTATGATCAACATCGAGATGTTTGCTTGCTACAGCCAATGCATGGTAAACGGAGTATGAGCCACCATGAGCACCAATTGCTAATTAGACAAATGTCAGAGACACTATGGGAAATAGACTTCAGCCTCGCTTACCGTTTCGACGCCTAATAGTACTCTGACTACGAGACACTACGACGGGACCTCGTACCAGCGCATCAGGATGCCCCCATTTCATAGATAGAGGGTCTATGCCTGACTGTCCTGGATATGTTGTCAGAATGATCCTTGAGGTGGAATTAGCACTAAGTTTCCGCCCATAGAGAGATTCTCCATCATTACGAGCTTCGCTAGGTCCTGCAGAGCCGAGTTCTAGCGACGAAGCTTGAGCGTTTGGACCGGGCTGTGTTTCACTGATGATCTGCTGATCTCCTGTCGACGAAGGCTGAGTTGGGGCAATGCGGGTTTGTATCTGTGATGGATGGTTTTTTCCTGCAATGTCGTGCACTTGCTTGACTTCAGAAATAGCGTTGACCTGTCCTTGGATAGACTCTACAGCAGCAGAAAGATGTTGATAGCCATCCTGTATGGATTGAACAATGGACAGAATTTGCTTCAGCAATTCATGCTGATCTGATGGTGATACGGCGTCTCTGGAAGCCATGATGGTGAGGGCAAATCAGGGTGACCAGTCAATTGGCAGACTTCTCAAAATGAGAGTCTTCACAAAACCTCACAGCCCGAGACAGGTCACGATTTGCGTAAGCAGCGACTTTGAAGAGTATCTATCTATCTTGCCTCAAGCTTCTACTCAGATCTTACGAGTAAGTGTCCGGATACGGCAAATTGCAGCTTTAACCCCGCACTTAGTTTAGGTTGCCGCTATTAAAGTACGGTAGGCTTAGCTTAGCTTACGGATACTCCCTGTACTCGTACACATCTTTTATTGTTGAGGCTCTCAGTGACGAAGGCGCCTTCGCATACACATATCACCTTGTCTCCAAACAACTCACCATGGTAAGCTTGCAGCCCCTGAGATCTGCTATATCATAAGTCAACTCTGACATATCCTAGGGTAAACGCAAAAAGTCCTCTCGGAAGCCGCAAGGGCCGAAAAAGGTTGGTGTTGCAAGCCTGTCGCCCTCGTGCATGGTCCTGTTGTCGTACTCACACTTCGAGTGTAGAAGGAGCCTCTTCCAACAAATTTCCCATGTCTTTTCTGCAACCACGAGAAATCCATATCTGTCAAGTTAGACAAGAAAGCTGGCATCGGCGAACTCTCTTGCAAAGTCTGCGGTCAGCAGTTCCAGACCGGAATAAACTGTAAGTTCCAGGCCGAGCGTTACAATATCTCGAGCTTTCTGTTTTAGTAAACGGCGGCTGACTACGAGTACTGCAGATCTTTCTGCGGGAGTTGACGTGTACTCCGACTGGATAGATGCTTGCGATACGGTAGCTAAAGAAGCAGCCGATGCCCCAGCCGCCGATGACGGATTCAATTCCTACCAAGACTTGGCAGCGGGCAACGAGCGAAGAAATTCAGAAATGAACGTTGACAGGCATTTGGTCGCAGCAGTTGGAGGTAATGAATACGGTGGAGACTTTATCGATGATGACTAGGAATACTGTTCATCGCAATTATTATGCATGCCGATTCCATGAACGACGGGCGTAAAGGGCGAGGCGCTGTGTCTTCTTTCGGAGGAACCTGGGAGATAGCTTGATATGGTGGAAAAATCTACGATAGTTACCGTGCTTTCCAACGAAGCGTCGACTTCGAAGTTGGCAAGTCAAATAACTTCATGGAGCTTTGAAAAGATCTTGCAAGCACTGGAGAGAGCAGTGATATCAATCTATTGATGCATTGTCCTAAAGGAATAGGAAACCAGCTTTCTGTCCGGACACTCCAACGCTCTTCTTCAGTACATGCCCAATGAATGTCAAAATTGACATACTTTTTGGCTGCTGTTACCCCTTGCCTGTAATATAAAATAGCCTGATTAGAGAGTATAGAAGCGGTCTCCAAAGTCTCCGAGTCCAGGAACGATATAACTGAATCAAAGAGTCAACGATCGAAGGCCAAGGGTAAGTTCCAAGGGACCCACTTCTTTTCGTCTAATCCCTGATCGACAAAGGCTGTAACAACACGCAGTCTTGGGAAACGCTTGGCAAAGCTGGTGACACCTTCAGGGCTGGCAATTAGATTCAAGAAAAGGATCCTGTCCTCGGGCACCCCTTTTGACTTGAGGACATCTACAGCCATGGTCGCTGATCCACCTGCACGCGAACATTAGAATTTATTAAGACAGGTTAAGGGAAACTGCACACCTGTCGCAAACATCGGGTCGAGGAGCAACACCCATCTTTCCGAGATATCTTCGGGCAGTTTGTCATAGAAGAGTTTGGGCTTGCTTGTGTCTTCATCACGCTGAATCAAGATTTTCCCGATTCTGACAGAACGACAGCAGTCGCGAAGGCCTTGCTCCATTGCTTCACCAGCCCTCATGATGGAAACACCGCATATTTTCCCTTGGAACTTTACTCCGGCATAGGATTGGCCAACAGGAGTTGTGATGGTATGGCCTATGACAGGAAGATGATTCAGACCTTCCTCGACGAGGAGTCGAATGATACGATTTGAGTAGAAGATGAAATCAGCTCTTGCCGTGTCCTTATCGCGGATCATCCTGAAGGGCAGACGACTCAGAAATTGACAGGAAGGAATTCTTAATGAGGGAAGAACTTGCGTACGTTAAAAGTGCTAAAAGCTGGGATGTTTGTGCAAGTATGTGCACATTGTCATACAGGATTTGGGTCGATACTGTTGCAGTGGGCTTCTGTGCATCAGGACGATAATCTGGACCAACGCGGTGCGCTGGAGCTATGGCACCTGTCGTGGAGGACATACTGGGCTAAGATTGCCCAAGTATCAATGGTGGCAAGGTTAGAAATTGGCAGCAAGCTGATAGACAACAACGCGATGAACAATCGATACCGTAGAGTCGTCCCAATTGTAGAGCAATCTAGGTACTCACAAGCGATTTTCCTCAAAATTTGTATGAAATTGATTCAGTCAAATAATTGTTGCATACTACATACAGTTGGCGAAAGAACCTGAAGGTAGTAGTACTCCATGATTAAATCATCTGCTGTGAAAGCAGGTTAGCAGGAGGCAGCCACAGTTTTATCCTCCATTGTAACATTACTTTACTAAACTCCTAAATTGGCTGTATTTTATTTCGGTACGATCCGAGACTTGGCATCCATTTCTTGTTTGCTCGTGGGCTGGCTAGCGCTAGAGTAAGGTTACTGGTGGGGAGATCGCTTCCTTCAACTCACTTCGCCTTTCACTATGGGACGATGAGCAAACAACCAATCACAATAATACAAATCTGCTCTTTCGATCTTTGGCTCTTCATCATCAATCCTACAAACCCTATCGGCCGGACACGTTTACCCCTTTTGCAATTGTCTGTGTCGCAATGAGATAATATCACCTTTCTGTCACAACGTAAGGCAATGGAATTTGCTGAAAGTATAGCTCCTCGTCGCAAAACTACGACGTATGGAAAGCATTCACGCAGGCTCGTTTCAAACCCGAGCTCAGCTACGGACCTTGAGTTTGCGCAAGACGCTGGTGCTTGCATATTGGACCCCAAACACACAATTCGGCATTGGCAGGGCAGTAGCAGAAATGGGTCATCAGATTTACTACAGGGCCGGCGCGGAAGCGAGTTTCGACCTGAGAATTTGGCTCGCCAAGCATCATCATCTACACCAACGCCTGAAGATCAACATCACTCTTCCTTCGGTCGTATCGACTCTAGTAGAGACGATCCTTTGTACGACGTACCATTATTAGACGACAGCCGCGAATATAACATCGATGTAGGACGCAAAAGGAGGAAAGTCATGCCCAATAAAGTCGTTGCAGAAAAACCCTCGCCCGTATACGACGATGACAGCCTCCAAAGACATGTTGCTGCTGAGGCTCGGAGAGATGAAGATACCGCCTTGCAAGATTCTAAGTCCAGGTGTAGCGCTGTGGAGGTTCAAGCGGAAGCACGAGATGGTTCCAATAAAGGCCTAGGCGAGACTTCGAGAGCTACACCTTCTCGTAAAGACTCGGCATTGGACTCCAAGCGCACTGGAAACAATGCCAAAGCGGTTGTCCAGACAAAAGGCCGCTTACTCGCTCGAAAGCACTCCAAGGGACTTGTCAGGGCCAAGATCACCCCTGACAGAGTGCAGAAGACCAATATGGACCCCGCCAAGACTACTACGCAGCCAAAGACACCGGATCCGGTGTTCGATATATCATATACACAAAAAGCAACCAACAATCCGAGAAGCCCTGCTACCTCGAACAAGGTTGTCTACCAACCAACGACGCCTCCGAGGCCTACCAGTGCCGCAGGCGGCGCTACTACCCCGCGTCAACGAGAGCTGTGGAATAAACTGCTCGTAGATAATGCGCAGACAAGAAGTCCCTCGAGCCTCGACCTTCCGGGTCTCCTGCTCACTGAGGAAAAGCCTGAAGATTCGTATGGACATGCAAAAATCCGCAAAGTTTCCTGGGAACCCCGTCGACAGTCTGCTGCGCTCAAGGCTAGGCCTAGAAAAATTGTCGACACTCTGCATCAATCAGACCAAGTCCAGGACCACTTCTCTGATGATTTCGATGAGATGCGTGGCAGTAGTAGCAGTGACAATAAGTCTGAGTACATGCATTCTGAAGTCTCAGCCGCAGATGGCGCCATTACGGTGCAAACATCGCCAAGCGCAGATAGCCAGGGCATGGTCAGCCAATTCCAAGATCGGTCTTCCAATCCTTCTCAGGCCATACCTTCACTCTACGGAGGAGGCCTTAAGGTCACATATGCTCGCCAAAGGTCATATCTAACAGACTATGACTTAGAAGAGGCTGCAATGATTGGCTTGCCAGTTCCACCAGAATCTAACGATAGAAGAGGGTATGGACGAAGAGGACTCGGAGACCGGATTCTCCAATTGCAGTCAATGCAAAGCCTTGACGAGGAGTTCGGGGACCCTGTAGAGTCGCAAGGTGGGACCATGAGGAGCATCCATGAATTACGTGAGGCTGGTGGCAACGTTCGCCTGGTAAGCGAGTTGGAAGCTATCTTGGATGACATTTGCGACCACCAACCTTGCTCTATCTCTATCAGGCGTAGCAGATTGATCGACTTAGTCACCAAGCTTGAAGAGCCCGCAAATTGCCGCCTTTTCGTTGATCAAGGATTGGAAAGTCGCTTAATGGCTGACTTTGGCCTGAGCAACGACTTGATCACTAATGGCCTCCTGGTTGCAGCGTTACTCCAGCTCATGACCTGTTCGACATCGGCATTGTTGTTAACGCAGGTTGGTGATGTTCGGGTGGTGAGATTTCTTATTGATCTTCTGGGATCTGACCAGGATCTTCTTTCCTATGCCCGACTCCGTGGAAACAACATGTCCAAGGCGGCCCAGATTGATCTAAAAAACCTGTGCTCTGCATTACTGAAATCCACTGCCTGGAGGGCGGGCAGACCGTCAATACTCTCGTGCCACGTGCTGTCACTTCAGTGTCTTGAATATCTTGTGCGTCAAACAAGAGAAGCAGGATCTTTGTCGGAGGTACTTTCAGCACCTGCGATCAGGCGCGTAGTCGCCACATCGGTGCCACCTGTGTCCACACTGCTACCACAACCCGGTGAAACCTCAGTCATCTGCCTCGAGCTTGCAGTTTCGATACTTGAATCATGTACCATCGGTAACGCGGCTGAATGTCAGGCGTCCCTGTGGGCAGGCGAGACGCTCGAGCGCGTCATTGGTCTTCTCCCGCTGCTGGCTCTGTGGAAAGGGGAAGAGTGCGGAACGTCGCGAACACTGACGCTTCGGCTATACCTCAATCTCACCAACAATAGCCCTAGTGTATGCGAGGACTTCTCGACCCCTGAGGTCATTAGCGTGATGTTTGGGATTGTAATTTCACACTTCGAACGACTGGCAGACAGCACGCTGGAAATCGACAAAGCACTTCTGCTGGACGACTTGATACTTTCTCTAGGCTCTTTGATCAACCTTGCCGATTTATCCAAAATAGCACGGCAATTGATGATGGATCTCCGTCATGGTAGCCAAAGCTACTTGGACATCCTCTTGCAGCTCTTCATGAAGAAATCCAAGAGCGCGGCCGAAGTAAGAAACTCTTCCGCTACAACACAACTAGTGGCACTGACTCCAATAGGTTTCCTCTTTGGAAGAGACTAGTTCCAATGTTGCGTTCGGGTGGGTGTCAGTGCTACTCGGCTGGCTGTGCCTCAACCCAGCAATCAAAGCGCGAATAAGCGGCCGCCTTCCGGGAAATAGCCTGAAGCAGCTGCTAGATGCGGTAGACGAGTTTCTGCAGTATCACAGAAGAGTTGACCAAGTAATAATCTGCGATGGTGGTGAAGATGATGATGCAAGAGCCAACCTTGTTGGCCGTTTGCAGAGCCATGTGGACGACCTCAAAAAGGCTGGAGGCCGTTCCGGGACTGTCTATGAGATTGCCGGTACAGGGGATAGATGATGTAGAAATGTTTAGAGACGAGAATACGAAGGTTGTACATATAGGTGCAGATTAATGGACAAAGTAGCAACCTGGCGAGTCAGCAAGCTCATTCAGTATCGCCAGGACTAACAGGAAATGGCGCTTCAAGAGCCTTCTCATTATAATGTAGACCGTGTAGATTGTCTCCAGATTTCGTGGTGAATGAAGCCCCTGGACTCAAGGCTTCCAGGCCCAAGCAGGGCCCGTGCTACTTCTCAACCACGCGACATGAAAGACGCCACGCGCATTTAATAAATCACGCAGTCCAGGACTCCAGAGTTGCCCGAGCTATTTTGATTAGTCTCTGATTCCAATGATCCGATTCCCCTGAGGCTTTACCTTATTCGCGAATTCACTCCCAAAGTCCGAGAGCTAGCGATGAAGATTGTGTATATTATCATCCTATTTTCCCTCGCCAACGAAAAGTGCTGTCAATGACATCCAAGGACTTTATCCTGGGAGTAGCAACAAAGTTGGGTCTACAATTGGCTTCGGGATTGTATTCTTTTCATAATTGCTCTAACACGTCATCGTTGTGGTAATTACTGTCCCTCCTTGAAAGCATATCCTTGCCTCCTTACCCTTTCCCGTCTTGGAGGATTGTCTCTTCCCAAGAAAAGGAAGCAACCTTTGCCAAAATGCCGACCTCTCCAAAGCAGCGCAAGATGGCCGTCGTCGGCAGCCGCTCTGTTGGTAAGTCATTGCTTGAGAATGCTGGGACCTAGTGCGTGCTCTGACACTAATGGTGCTAGGCAAATCCTCGCTCACAGTGCAGTTCGTGGACGGACACTTCGTGGACAGCTACTATCCCACCATCGAGAACACATTCAGCAAGGTCATCAAGTACCGCAGTCAAGACTTCGCGACGGAGATAGTCGACACCGCGGGTCAAGTAAGCGCTCATCTGGTCGTGCCAGGATTCCAAATCTCCATGTTCCCAAAACGGTCAGCTGCAGCGATCGACTATACTAATTCTGTACGCGATCCCTCTAGGACGAGTACAGCATACTCAATTCCAAGCACTTCATAGGCATTCATGGTTACATGCTGGTCTACTCTGTCGCCTCGAGGCAATCATTTGAGATGATCCGAATACTAAGGGACAAAATCCTCAACCACCTGGCAAGCATTCTCACCCGAAGCCTGCACTACCACTCTCACACATCTGTCTGACTTGTTGACAGGGTGCAGATTGGGTTCCGTTGGTCATCGTGGGAAACAAGAGCGACCTGAAAGCCGACCAACGCCATGTCCAAGCGGAGGAAGGCAAAAAATTAGCAGAAGAATTCAGCTGCAGCTTTACGGAAGCTAGCGCACGGTTGAATGAGAATGTGGGAAAAGCATTTGAACAAATGATAGCGGAGATGGAGAAGTCACAGAATCCGGGCGAGCCAACAGGGGGAAGCAAGTGCAACATCATGTAGAGGGTGTCAGCCTTGTTATGAACCGGGTAAGGGTTAGGTATAGATACTGAGGCGTTGATGGCATAGATCTGGGACCACGAATATTTCGTTTGCGAGCCAAGGGAAATTTTATCGATGAGGTGGGTGAAGTGTACGATATGGGACATAAGGATTGATGAAGAGAAGCATTAGCTGTCTACCATAGTGCAAAGGCCGGCCGGGCAGAAAGAGGGAGATGTGAGATGGTTCTTGCATTCAAGTCCTTTAGCAAGAAATCACTTTTCCGACCAAGTCGAGCTTCCCGCGAGCCCCGCACAATTTTGGGTTTCTATGCTGCAGGGATCACATGGAGCGAGCCGTTGGAGCCGTTGAACTTGAGCTAGGTACTTTTTAAAGTACTCAGTACCTTAGTATGTAAGGTAGTTACATATTATCCCCGTACCTTTAAAGTACCTTACTACTGTACGACAGTACGAGTAGTAATAATCTAGCTGCGAGATACAATTATACAATAAATCAGTACTCTATATATTAGCGTGATTCAGCCTTCAGGCAGTCTCGCAGTCATTGGTCATTGGTCATTGGTCATTGGTCATTGGTCATCGGTCAAGCACAGATGATCCGGCCCCCACGGCCCTAAGTGGGATGCGGCGGTGGCACCTTTTTTGCATCCTGCAAGGCTGCCGGCCATGCAGACTGCTGGAAAGAAAGCTTAGCATCCACCTTTCTTCCACTCACTTCCACCCTGTCCGCCTGACCTTTTGTCGTCATGATCAGGATCACCATGACAATAATAATCATAAAAGGGATGATGATGAAGATGATGATGAAGATGATATGATATTGATATGGTTTATCCTGCTTTATCCTGCTTGACCAGATCTCGGTCACTATACCTATCACCTACGAGTACCCGTTCAGTCTGACCATCACCATACTTCAAATCCTCTTTTCGAATTTCGCCGTCAGCAGACATGTTTGCCAATAATTGTCAGCCTCAGCACAATCCAATCCTACCTACTACTTCCCAGCACGTAAAATTCGCATTATCGCTATCATCTCATCAAAATCATAAAATCCCGAACTTCTGATATCATCCGCAACCATTCTCCTCTCCTTCCAGGCCTCTTTCCTGATCCGCCAAAATGAAGACAGGGGAGCTTTTGGACTGCCCGTTCTGTGCTTTCACTGATCATGATCACTACTTCCTTCTACAGCACGTTGAGACTATACATCCTGAAGGTGGCCGGCCTTCGCCCTTTGCTGTCAGAGAGGAGCTCATACACCAAGTTGGGCCCCCTGCCGAAGAAATGGAAGGAGCGAAAGACAATTCCTCCGAGTACACCGAATGCCGATGTGGCGAGTTCTGTCTTCTGACGGAATTCGAAAGCCACTTGGAGATGCACCATGCCGAAGGCATGGGCTTCGACGAGACCTTAAGAATTCCAGCTGATGCAACTGGGCCGGTATCCACTCTTTATCCCGGCAAAGCTTCTTCTCAGATGGAGTTTACTTCACCTACTCCTCCCCCTATTGTAACGTCTGGCCTGAGTCGACCTATTCCAATCAGATCTGTGGTAGAGCGTTCACCCCGTAGCGCAAGTCGAAGGAGTGGTAACGCAGTTCGAGATTTAGTTGATGTTCTACGTCATTCAACCTCGCCGCCATCCAGGAAGCCTTCCCAAGCAGCTCGCAATAGAGTCCCCCGAAGACTTGGTGTACGTGACAGCAGGAACGGGTTTTTTTCTTCTTTTTTGCTGATGATTGGAATAGAGAGCTGAGCTAGGCCCTCATGCTCACGAAGAACAAATGCCAGATTGGCTACGCAAGGAGCTTGAGATTGGCGCAAAAGTCAAGGTCACCAATCAGATTACTCCGGACGGTCGACTGTTACGAATAGAGAATATTGCCAACGAAGTCCGAGGCGTCATCCCGGTCATCGCGCAACTCTGTGAGCAGGACCCTGCAGTCTCCAGGGCATATCTTTGCCATTCTGACGTGACGCATGTCGTCAAGTTGGTAAAAGAAGGTGGATTCTGTGGCTATCGAAACATACAGATGATGATATCTTACATCCGCGATGCGCGCTCAGAGGGTTCTCAACATTTTCATGGAAGACTTCCCTCCATCATTCAAATTCAAGACATGATAGAAAGTGCGTGGGATCGAGGTTTCAATTCACTCGGTAGAATTGAGACGGGCGGCATTCGAGGAACGAGGAAGTATATCGGCACACCAGAGGTGGGCTCCCACAGACGCTGCTACAACATGTCACTGAATTCCACCAGGCTCAAGCGCTACTACAAAACTTAGGTCTTGGGTAGGAGGCTTCACCACTTTTCGTCTTCTTTCAATCTTACTGAATGGCCGTATAGATGCTCAGCGGATGCCTTCAACGTGGGCAAAGAGCTACCAGCTCATGAGCGTCTGCTAGACGCTGTTGAGCAGTACTTTGTTGCATCGTGCCCACCAAAAAATTCGTCCGATAAAGTCTTCCGAACTTCACTGCCTCCTATCTATTTTCAGCATCCAGGTATTATCCACTTGATGGAAGGCTATATACGTGTTAGCTGCTTGCTTACTGTGCTAAGGCCATTCAATGACAATCGTGGGCTTCGAGAGGCGGAATAACGGATCTTGCAATTTGCTGGTCCTTGACCCAATGTTCAAGCCGTCTCCAGGCGTCAGCCGTTTCATTGGAGTCCAGTTTCGCACGGCAGCACCTGAGAAACTACTTAAAGCTTATCGCAGAGGACCTTCCTATCTGCGCAAGTACTCGACATTTGAGATCTTGAAGTAGGTCCCAACGTCAATGGTACGAGCACAATATTAATCGTGAGTATAGGCTAGCATCACGTGTACCCGAAAGAGTAGGTTGGCGCGGTCCATGAGTTGACAACGAATGCGCTGCAGGAAGTCTTTCGTATCGAATTGCTGCAAGTCTTCTGGTTTACGGCTATAGTATAAAAGAAACAACACTAGACGTATTGATTGGCAAAGCATAGCGAGGCGGGCTTTTGTCACGGCGTTAAGGGTTAGACGATACCACACTGCGTGTGCACGTAGATCTCCCTTAGCAGATACATTGTGCTGCTAGAGCCTTTACCTCATTATACCACCAGATCAGCGCTCTACAGGTAGGCCGCTCACGAGAAATTTCTGGGCAAATGGCTTCGTGAGATGATAAGACGGTGAAGGCTACCTATCTCACTATAGAAAGATCTCTTGGCCGAAGTCGGGCCCTGATGTCTGCTGCAGGTAAAGAGACTATAGCAGAGGTCTTTGGCCTCGGCACGATCCATCCCTGGGAGTCCACCGGCTCCAGGTCCCAGAGTACCAAGATGGCCGCCACGAAAGCCAACACTTCTTGTTCAGCGAAAACGCGCCCCGGGCAGGCAAACCCGCCTGAGCCCCAAGGTTTTAAGCTTCCTTGAACGAGCACCCGTTGCCCTTGTACGCTGTCGCTCGACCTGAGGAATCTATCAGGCTGGAAAGAATTTGGAGACTCATAATCATGGGGATCATGCTGTGCGTTCGACAGGATTGCCACAGGGTCTCCGGCTTCCAATACAAAGACTTGCGGTCGTTCGCGATTAATCGATTGACTAGATTCAGGTGACCCATGAATTGAAAGGTCTTTTTGCACGATTCCCATCGACATAGGCTTGGAGTGGAGGCGTAAGCATTCATAGAAACACGCTTTAAGCAGAGGGCATGACCCCACCAAGCCGGCAGCATTGATCTCGAGACGGGCAGGCTCAGGAATTCCGAAGACTTGGGAAGGCTGCGAGGCTTTTGCGAAAGGACGAATCTCATCGTGCACTTTCTGAATCAATTCCGGGCTTGAATTAATTCGTACTAACATCCAGAAGATCAGGTTGGTTGTCTTAGTGCCCATCCTACGTCCACATTAGCTGCGAATGGTGCGGTTCGTAGCAATGACTCTACTCACGCCCAGAGCAGACTCAAATCGGAAGGACCTTTCACGTCTTGAGGAGTACGGAATCTACACCAGGTTACAATAATTATTACCACTTCGAGACGATTTCTGAGTTACAAGACATGTCGCAGGAGCACCAAAACGGTGTGGTTGACTTTTTGCTCCCGCAACATGTCTTGAGACTCAGAAGAAGGTACAGAAAGGGAGAGAATTTCTCCAAGAGGGTGCTTACGCATTCCAGATTGCGTGTCGTCCTTTCAACATCGCGCTCACATCGTTCAGATCTCTCCACGGCTTGTTGGGATCAATACCTGCTGCAATCTGGTCCAGCGCCCCGTGTAATGAGTTTATGGCGTCAAGCAATCTTCTGCGAGCGATGTGAGCCTTAGTCAAGGATGGAATCGGAAGCCAACGGGGCAAGCCTAGGACAAGGTACTTGAACCCTTCTTCGAGGTCTTGAATGTCCTCCAAGGACTCTGGATAGTTTTCCAGGAACTCTCTCCCAACGAGCGATGGCAGTGCGACATTTCCAACGAAAGTCCTGATCAAGGCAAAGAGACTGACCTCAACGCTTGAAGCATCTCCGGTGATACTGCCAGTATGAATGATGGCAGTGGCAGCCCGCTCCCATGGATTTTGGTCAACAATGCTGTCGCTGAAGGAGACCAAATTGGGCCCGTGTTCTTGAATCCCGCGGACTGTGGCGCGCAACATTTCGGAAGGGCCAGGCAACAGCTGTTCCAGGAAGCAGGCGTGAGCATCGCCATGGGCTCTTGAGTGCTCTGATTTATGCCTTTTATTTGCGCCAAAGACGTTGACTAGCAAGGACCAGCGTACAGAGTCAAAGCTGATAGCGGTACTATGATCCTCAAAAAGAGATCTGATCAGTGACGGCGTCAAGACTATGTGATACTTGGAGGCGAAGACGTTCAGTGAGAAAATTCCTGCAGGTGATCGTTGGCTGCAGACGGATTACTAGTCATTCGAGAGGAACAAGCACCCTCAAACGCACCAACAATTTTGCAGAAAGCGGTCAGGATTGATGGTCAGAGGCAACAAGTGACCGAAATAGGGAAACCAGTATGGAAGGGTGGCAACTCTACGCCCGTCTCCACTGGTGCCATTACGGGACAAGTCCGACGCGTAATTCCTACCGCTGATAAATCGAGTAGAGCAGGCAATGACTGCAAGTAGAATGGAGAGTTGAAGAGTGATTGTGGTTGGCGATGTGCTTTCCAAAATACGAACCAATTCTACTAACATGGCGATGGCGATGAAGGTGAGTTATCTTGAAGGCCCAATCTTGGGGAAAATCAGGTCAAAGCAAACGGACTCTCTAAAGCATGAAGAGCCTCTGGATGTGCTTTTACTTTTCACCATATAATTCACTTGCCCCGTGGAGCTTCGGAATGATTCAAATTTTTCAATCAACAGCTTAGACGCATAGGATACTTGAACTTCTCCTTCTCTTTCAACTCACCAGGCGTTATCAAAATCAAAGAAATTGACTGATGAGAGGCACTTCGTATCTTGGGAGTATATAAAAGTAAATTGACATCTAAAGTACGTGAGGCTGACACTAAAATCGGACACTAGTACGGATAGCCCTATCGAAATTAGGCGCAAATAGGCGCTTGAGTATACAGATAGCTCTAGCAAGTCTTAAGATTTTCTCTCTTTGCACACCACCAATATGCCTAGGACACGACCCAATATCATAATTACCGGTACGCCCGGAGTAGGCAAGACAAGCCACTGTGATGCCCTGGCGGCCAACACCGGACTGAAGCCCCTGTCCATCAACCAAATTGTCAAAGACCGTGGCTGCCGTGACGGTTGGGATGAAGAATACAAAAGCTGGATCGTCGACGAGGACAAGGTCCGCCGGACTATCGACTCCTGAGATGCTAGAGCTGACGAGCGTGGCAGCTGCTCGACTCTTTAGAAGATGAGCTTCACTGCGGAGGCTACATAATCGACTGGCATGCGTGCGACCTCTTTCCCAAAGGTTGGATTGACCTCGTTGTCGTGCTACGGACGGACTCTACGAAGCTGTACGATAGGCTTAAAGCAAGGAATTATCCGGAGCAGAAGCTGCAGGAAAATCTGGACTCGGAGATTATGGAGGTGCTATTGGATGAAGCTCGGCAGTCATATGACGAAGATATTGTGGTAGAGCTTCAGAGTGATGAGGCGGATGATATTGAGGGTAATGTGGCAAGGATTGAGACTTGGATCAAGAATTGGAAGGAAGATCAAGTTGGGGATGCAGCTTGAGCTCGATGCTGTATGGTGTGGACGTTACTACTGAGCCTGCAGCCATATCTTAAGCTTTGACAAGGCAATGGCTCGATGAGACAGCATGTTCTTCTTCGCTTTGTCCATCTCGGCATAGGTCTCGCCGTCGTACTCGAAGATCGGATCCCAGCCTGCGGCGGTTAGTCTAAACCAGTCAGAAACAGAAGCGCCTCTCAAGACTGACATACCAAAATTAGTAGGACCTCGAGCGGGTACTATCTTTCCCTTTGCAAGGTTTAGTGGTGATTCAAGCCAGAGAAATCTTGCAGCTCACAGTGACTCGTCCCTCGAAAATGATAGGCTCAAGGTTTGGTCCCGAGCAGTAGGCAAACGTGCAGACGGCTTGAGCGCTCTTGTCTTCGTATGCCATGAGGAGATTGTTTAAGCCTTCATGGCCAAGCGCTTGAAGGAACCATTTGCTTTGAGAGAGGGCCTCGTTAAACTTCTCTGGTCATGTTGCAGGTGATGTAAGTAAGATACCTACATATAGGGACCCGGCAGCTCTTTGAACGCATTGAAGCAGAGACATGTATCTTCTGTCAAAACCGGCCCTCCTGTCTTCTAATCTTTAGCACGTTGTGACGTAGGTTGAAAAGTAGCCCATAAGCAGTATCGGAAAGCCTACAATTGCAGCAGCCCTTCGGCATTTGTCCTTTGAAACATCTTCAATAGTGCCTTGGATCTCGGTCAAGTCTAAAGACTGGTTCTGTAAAGGCACGACATCGCCGAGGATAGCTTTGACCTCAGCAAGCTTGTTTTTGTTGCCAGTAATAAAATGGAGCTGTTCAAGTGGCATTGTCGCTGAAGGCAGAGCTCGAAACGAACAATAGGAAGAGTTGATCTTTCTGCTATGGTGGGCTGGCCAAATCTGTGTCGCACACTACTGGTTGTGTCGTTTTCATTTCACAACGCAAGGCACGCTACACCTACACCGTAGATTAGAATTTTTACTCGTGCCTTTGTCAACAAGAATTCTGGACATGTTAAGCTCCATTTAATTTACGTCCTTTTTTTTTTCTACACGTCTTGTGAACCCCGCTACCGAACTACACACACAATCGGGTATAAACAAAAGGCCTTGAATCCGAACTCGTACCGAAGATCCCAAGCTGCTCGGTTTCCCTCCTTCCTGGTCTAGCCATGGCGGCATCGACCTCTGACAAACTTGTGAACACGACTTGAACTTTCCTGTATTGAGCAGTGATGAATCGACTGGGATGTTGCCTCAGGTGGCCCCGGGAGGCTTCATCATCAGCAAGGCCATACCCCGTCGTTGTCCGAGAGCCCCAGCCAAGGTGCTGGATATGTTCATGAATCAAAATCTTATGTTGTACATTTCGCCTTCATCTATACATGCAATTGTCTCTTGGGTCCACCTAGAACGAGAAAAATGCTCAATCGGTCGTTTTTGATGCGCATGAGATACACTACCCAGTGATGATTTCGATACGTGCTAGCCCCCATCGTCGACCCTTTTGCCTTCTATCCAGAACAACTCCAACAGGCTGTCGATATCTCCGTCCACGCCTGAATGAAGGTATGACTGCCTCACACCCCCTTCGGTGACCGCAGAGTCGATTAATACGTACTGGATCTTTTCTTCCTCTGGCATCATTCTTCGTCTTGTTGGCCCTAGCGAATGATCGGTGCCTCCATTGAAAGAATTCTTGACGGGCGGAACCTCGTCCCATGTTTCCTCCATTTTCTCCATATCCGTACCCTCCAATTTGCCTTTGGGATAGAGCGCGAGCGAGTAGCCATTGGTGAGGACCATTTCCGAACCAAATTGCCATCGTTGGAGGAAACAGTCGCCGCAGACGTCCGCTACTAGGTGCATCATTGGTATGTTGTACCCGTTCAAACTTGCGGCCCCTGCTTTCCAATGGTGAAGAGATAAAGGCATACGCCCCCCTTCAAAGACCCCTGATAGGTCTGCATGTACGTCAAGCTGGTGCAAATCTCGTTCATATGTTAATTTAGTCCCCGTCAGAAGGTATATACATTCCATGATGCGAATATCTCCAGCGGTTGTGTGTGAAGCCTCTATACAGCTCCGGTAATTACTGTTCATGATCTCGGCCAGCGGGATCGAAAGGAATATACCAGCCCCACCAAATCCCATCATACCGTAATGTGCTACAGCCCACCAAATCTCAGACAACGCACCGACGTAATACTCCTGAGTAGTATCATACTTAGCGAGCATGGTCACAAGTGCAGGAATGGAAGGGAAGAAGGTGTCGTCGTCCAGAAGACTAATCCATTTCGTCTTGTCGTCACGATTGCTGTACAGAGTTTCGATGAGTGAGAAGTACTTTATAGAAAAGGAGTCCTGGAGCTCAAGAGGTTCGACGAGGGTGACATCCATGCCAAGACCACGCATTCGTTCTTGTAATTCGGCCTTTTGCTGGGGATCGGCGGCCACAGCGTCGACCCTTTCCACACCCTCGGACTCTACAGTTTGCTCCGACTCGATGACTATGACGAACAGCTTGGCATTGGTGTGTGGGAGCCAACGCAGAAGGGACGGGAGGGAAGCAGCGAGGCGCTTGAGGGTGGTGGAGATGCCGAAGATGATATGAGAGGCATCGCCAGAATCTTTGGCCAAGGCTGGCACGCTCAGAAGGTAAGGCGTCTCACAATGCCGCAGTGAGACGTTGACGTCTTCGGAGAGGTCGATGGTCTGAAACTCTGGGAATAGAGACGCATCAAGCTTGGTGATTGAAGCGCGCTCGAGGCCCGGGGTCGGATTGACGACGACGTCACGGTGGGCATATCGTATGGGATAGGTGAGGTTTAGTCCGACCAGCCAGTCGAGTTTATCCGGGCATGCATCAATGGGGCGGAGATGGAGAGCGGGCAGCCAATCGGGGGCGGACGAGCCTCTTCGGGAGGAGAGCCGAGCGATGAAGGTGACGGATGCGAGGGAGATGAGGCAAAGTATCAGAGTAATACCCTTGTTGCGCAAAAGCATTGTGTGCACGTGTACAGCCCTAATAGGCGAGAGTGGCAGCGTAGCAGGGATGGACTGGCACGGATGGACCAGCTTGACGTGTATATTATTTAAGTCGTTGAAAGAACATGTCTTATCAAGAAGATAGAAGATAGAAAGAAGCAAGAAGCAGAAAGCAGAAAGCAAAAGAAAAAACCCCAAAACAAAAGCCGGCTAGACAGAGGATATTATTATACGAATTACGAAGATTTGTAGTAAGGTAGTAAGGTAGTAAGGTAGTAGTAGGGTTGGTGAGATGAGATTAATGTGCTGAAATGCGGAGGATGGCTTTTGTAAGGTTTAACCTCTCGCTTGCATGAAAAAACCATCCTACTTCTAGCGTACGAGAGCGAGTACTTTACCGTACTACTTACTACTACTACTTACTACTACTACTTACTACTACTACTTACAGTATCCCGGTGTCAATCGTGGATTTGTCTTCGCGACAGCATTATTGTTTCATCAAATTGCTCTCATCTCCCACCATTCCAATGTATTTATGAACATAGTAAGATTACAACAATATCTTGTCACGTACACTGCTCATGAGGAACAGGGCAGCTAGGCTGCTAGCAATCTTAGCCCGCAAACCTTACCATCCTGCTGGCCCAATGCCAACCGATCACCCATTGAAACCCATCTTCACTTGCGCCATCGCCATCGCTTTATACATACTGAGCAGTGTGGAGCGTGCCAAACATGCGGCAGCACCTGACAGAACATCGTAAATGCAAACATCATCAAGCACCCGCTTAAATCCAACGTGCGAAGCCGGGCAATCGCACCACTATGCTCCAAATATGGTACACGAAGATCGATCAAAGGGTATCGTCATAGGCGTCTCCGCTACATCCCTCAACCGCTTTGCTCCAACTGCTCTGCTGCCGCCGACATTGGCTCTAGCTCCACGTCGCTGACTTCCGCAACACCATTCCCATCCCGCATGTCTTGCGGCTCCGGTACTTCGAATTCTAGCTTTTCTTGTTGAGCTACCGCCTGTGCTGACACGATCTCTGCCAAACGCTTGAGGCGGGGGGTTTGCAGCCAGGACGGCGTGTAAGTCTCCAGAGCGGTAATCACCCGGGGTTCGGCGATCTCGTAGGGTCCGCTGTCTTCCATGTCCACGGCCGTCAGGAGTAGCACATCGCCTTTCTCGGTTACTCTTGACGCCACCGCTTTCATAATGTCGCCGTTGATCGGTTGTTCGTAATCTGCTACCAGGTATTGATTGAGCAGCTTCTGTATTTGATTCGGCGACAGCCTGAATGAACACTGTCAGCGACTAATTCAGCCGAGCGGCAACTGAATTACTCACATCCAACAAATGTCTTGGATGATCTCGATATCATTCAAGGTAGCCTTTTTGAGCTGCAGTAATTTTGTTGCTTGCTAAAATGAAGTTAGCTGTAATTTTCGTGTGGGAGCAGGCACGCATACCATGAGATGCTCGAGTTGGAGGGTGCCCTCAGGCATATCGTGACTTTTACACCATTCTTCGATGCGGGTTATGTTGTAATTGATTTGTAAGCCACGTTTCCAGGACAGGAAATTACGGCGCATAAGCAGGTCGTTGAATGCTGTTACCCCCACGAGCCTCAAAAGCTCCGTTAACGTCTGAGTGATTATTGAATCCTCCAGATAATAGGCCTTCATAGCCTTGAAAGCGTTGTTCAGTAGACTCAAAAGATTGTCCATACTGTATGCTGGCGTGTTGTTGGATTGCAGGAGCTTGCCGAGAAATCTGTTACTCTCACTGGTGACGAATCCTGGCAGGGACTGCGACTCGATGATTGCTGGTACTATCATCTTTTGCAGCTTCTTCTTGAGCACTTTCATCCATGTATGGTAGATGTTGAATTCTAGACTCTCCAAGTCGTGCTTCACAATCTCTAGAAGCCGATCGTACTCGTAGTTATCAGTCTTCTGTGCTTCGTACCAATCCTCTGCAAGAAACACAAAAGAGAGCATCTCGTGAACGTTAGAGAGCCAGAAAGCGCCAGGGTTGATAGCATCGTCGCCTTCGTGTTGCATGACCTCTTGCTGCACAGATTGCATCACGTTAGCAAGGAACCGTTCCGACTCTTTGACAAATCCGTTATTCCACATCTCAGAGGTTACTAGGTTGATCAAGTAGGCGGGAAACAAGACCTCTTTATCAGTGGGTGTGGGCGTTGTACTTGGTGCGGGAATTTTCAAGTTTTTGATCAAGCCCATGGTGACTTCCTCGTTCAACCCGTCTTCGTCTGAAAGAAGGTTCTCCAGTTCAAATTCAACATTGTCTAGGACAGGACTGAAGGTCGATCCGGAAAGGTTCTCACGGTGGGCATTGGTGCCCATGATGGCCATAGAGCTTGGACGCGGATGGTAAGCGGAGCTGAAACGGTCTGGTTCCACCCTTTCCGCACCAGCGCTCCTGCGCTTCGGTTTCTTCGAAGACACGAGGTTGATGAGGCCATTGGTTTGAGGCTGTGGGGCGTGGCCATTGGTTAGTTCGCCATTCACAGGGATAGCGCGCTTGGCAAGATCCAGTTGGTCTTGGAGGTCGGCCAATTGTTGACGTAACGACATCTTTTCATTTTCGTGTTCATTTCCAGCTTTCTTCGCATTTCCTAATTCAATATTAGTTGTCCGGAGCGACTCTCGAAGGTTCTTCCCCTCTTCCTGCAAACGTTTCGTATTCGCAGCCGATTCGTCATATGTTTGCTGCAATCTCTTCATCTCTTCTTCCATGGCATTCAGGCGAGCTGCCGTGATGCCAGCTTGGTTGGCCTCGACTTGGAGCTCCTTCGAGCGGCTTTCGAGAGTGTTGTGTCGTGTCTTCCATGATTTCAGTTGATTCTCGTAGCCTTCAACTTGAGCTATTAAAGCCTTGTTCTCGCGCTTCATAGCACCCAAAGATTGAGTCAGTTCGACAACCTTGTTCTCCAGCTTGTACGATATTTGCTTGAGATCTCTAGCCTCTTCTCGTAATGTTTTATAGCCCTGTCGTGCCTGCTTGCCGCGCCATAAACTTTGGATGATGACGACCTTCTTGCGATATTGCCTCCATGAGCGCAATTGCCGCCGTGTCCGCCATGATCGTTGTATTGTGACAGCCGCATTGCCAACTCTTGTCTCCATGATATATCTCCTGCAAAGATACCCCTTGGTGATTCCTTGGAGCATTATAATATTAGCACGTATTTCATTGAATCGCTTTTTATCCTTGTGGCCACGCCATACTTTCTGTATGCTTGTCGCAGCTCTGATTTGGCGCACTTCTTCCGCACGTTGACGAGCTTGGTAACCTCGGGTCCATGCCTGAAAAAGAAGTATCGAATTTCTAGCCTCGAGGTACTTTCTTCTGTAGTATTTGCAGCGCAAATTCTTTTGTATCATCACGGCACATTCGTTGAGCTTTGTTGTCCGCAGGTTCTCGAGGAAGGCAAGCATGCCGGCACGAAAGAAAATCTTTGTGATTCCCAACTGGTATTTGTCAAGACCCCTGTTACTCCCTTGTCCGAGTGCCTTCTTCAAAATGGCATTTGCCATCTCCCGGATAGCCGAAGTCCATGACTGAGAGGGAACCAGCATGTAGTAGCGCATCGCGAATTCCTCGTACGTCCATCGAGTAGGGTAGCCCGCGCAACTGATCCTCACAGTTTCTAGTACACCGCAAGCTCGCAATTGGCTCAAGACCATTGGGCCTTCGAATTTCCACGACTCCTTACTCTCATTGGGTTTGATGCAACGAATATAGTGCACCTCTGTCGAGTTAATCGTGTGCATCAATTCAATGAGAGAGGATTTGAAAATTCCTCCAAGCGTGGGCTTTCTATTGGCAGCGACACCCATCCTTCTGTTGGAGGTTGGCACCGCTTTCGCGTTTGACGCCGTTGCAGATTCCTTTTCTCGGACTACTGAAGCAGCTTCTAAGACTTCGCCGAGGAATGCGTTGGAGGCAAGGCGAAGGACCTCCATGTGTTCATCAGGCACCGTGTCGCGGTTTTTTTCAATGAAGCCATCCGATTCGTAGGTCACATCAACGGCGTAATGGCATACGGTGAAGGCAGACTTGCCGAACCGTGGCTTTTTGTAATATTTTGACTTATCGTTCGCAAAGTTGTGATGTAGTTTCGTTACGAATTGCTCGTCAGATCCCATGGGTAGCCTTGACTCTTCATCCAGCAAGGCAAGGACTCCGAGTTTGGCCTCGATAAGATCAATGCAAGGCTGGTTGTCCGAGAAATCGATGAAAGTCCAATCGATCTTCTCACGTAGATATTCTTCTTGCTCCAACTTGAAGACATGCTGATTGAATTCTTGCTGCAATTTCTCGTTCGCATAATTGATACAGAATTGCTCGAAAGAATTTTTAGCAAAATGTTCAAATCCGTAGATGTCCAGGACTCCGATAAACGTTGCGACCTTCCTGTCAACTTCCTCTGTGGCTAGACCGTTGTTGATGCTTTCGACTAACCAATCAAACAGACTGGAATAGATGAACTTGGCAACAGAGTCCCGAACCACCAGTGCTTGCTGCTGGGTAAGATTTGACATGATTCGTTCCCCTCTTGTAATTAATTGTTTCTTGATAGTCCATTTTGCAAATTCACTAGCATCGACACCAAGGATTTGGCAAGCCTTGAGGAGCGATGGTTCGGTGGAAGGAAGGACCGAGTCTGTCCTTGTGGCTGTAATTTTGACATTTCCAAGATGAAGCAGAGCACTGAGTAGGCCAAATATCTGAGCCTGCTTGTCTTGGCTGACGCCTATCGTTGTTAAAGATTGCCGGGTCGCATCGAAGTCTGCCTTGTCGTCCACGCCTTCTATGACTGGGGCGCCGCCTTGGTTGAGGTAGTCAAAATGTTCGACTGGAAGCAAACCCCACTCCTGCCGCTCTATTTCTGTAGCGCCAGCCACCAGCTGGTAAAAAACATGGTAGTTCCTTTCCTTCAGTGGCTGGAAGACCAACCTTGAGCGTTCGAGTAGGTATGTCCTGATTTTTGCACCAACGATCTCTGTCTTTGTGTCGAACATGATCTCAATATATTTCCCAAACCGTGACGAGTTGTCATTCCGGGTAGTCTTAGCATTACCGAAGGCCTCCATGACAGGATTGGTGGCAAGAATCTGTTCCTCCGTTTCGCTCATTGCATCCGCAATGCCCTTGGCTCGTTTCCCCGGCTGGTCGGGCGATTCTCGAGTTGCAAAATACCTCATTATGTACTTGGCACTGACGGTCTTGCCCGCTCCTGATTCACCGGAGACAACGATGGTCTGATTCTTGTTGTCCCGTAACATGTCCCTAAACCACTTAGTACGTAGACTTGAGGACTGGGCCCAGGAAATCTTACGCAAAAGCTTCCTCGGCGATAGCGAATAGATGAGGAGCCTGAGAGGATCTTTGCTTGCCCGCGTAAACTTGTACCATGCCAGGCACATAGAGCGAGTCTACCCGAGCGAACGGGTTGGTGGCGATGAGGACAATACCGCTGTATGTGTATATTTCCTTTTGCGAATACCGTAACCTGATGGCTTGGAGAACTGTCAACGTGTTAGCGTGGCGTTGCTGGAGAATGACCATGTCTGGACTTGCCGGCTGGCTCATTGAGATGTGATAAGTTCGTGAGATCATCGCTAGCTTCGAGTATGGCAGGGTTCATAAGGGGAGGAAGAGAGGCATTGCTATCATCTTGAAGAGCGGCAACCGTAGTTTGAAGTGTTTTCGACTGATTTCACATGCATGAGCCATGTCCAGACGGGCCATTCCTGAGTGGGCGCGAAGCTTACCTCCCCGTTAGCCAGTTGAAAAACCAGCTTGACCTTGTCTGCCTCTATGCTTTTTGACTCTACCTCCGAGGCAACCCATCCTTCTGTAGGATCAGGCTGCCATGCCCGTGTCCCAACATCATAATTGTGTGCCATAGCACCTCAAGGAGAGGGGCTCCTGAAGGCTGCCAGCGTGGGAAACAAACGCTTGCCCGTTCCCAATTTGGTGCAGTTTGTTGTTAGGATACGTGGACAACGCGGCCACGTTGCTGAAGAGGCTATGAATAGTCAAGAGCTATAGCAAGGGCAGCAACGGAGGCTCTCAGGAGTCTGGAGAAGTCTCATGGTTGAAAAAAAAAAAGGTGTGAGGGAGCCCGCATTCGGGTTGGTTGCCTTTCTCTAAGCGGCTGGCTCAAACCACCACTCTCCTGGGGCTAGTACTTCACAATAATGCAGGGGTTCAGCCCCTATTATATTTATTGATTACACACATATTTCGGATCGAAAACACTAACAACCTACTCATGATGCTAATACTCATTCTATTGTCTCTTGAAAAACACCTCACAGCGCCATGTGATGGATCTTGTCAGTTCGCCTCAATAACGCCCCATATATTCACTCTATATGCGTCTATTGTTTTTGTCTATGGTCTACATTATCGCCAACAATTGACTAAAGCTTCAGAGCCGGAATCCGAAGCGTTCTCCATCTCTTTGCAAGCATACTGCTGGAGCAAAAAGATAGGCTTCTTTTGCTCATGTGCATGGTACAGCTCTCGCCAAGGATTGGACGGCAGTCCATGAGGATCCCCCAAAGCGTCTCTTTGATTATGCGGTCCAATACATACGACGAAGCTCTTATGGTTATATGATCATTGGTATTGCGAAGGACCGAATTCTAGAGCGAGGGGAGATCTCTGCTTTAGTACAATACCCGCGTCATGATTCGAGCTAGGTGTCGTCAGCAGGGTGGAATAGATAGCGATAGCAATGGCGGAAGCCTCCTACAGCTCAAACTCTCGAGTCTTTGATAAAGATCTTTGATGATCGCAACGTTGACACTGCTAATATCAGCCATCAAGTATGCAACCTAAATAACCGTTAGCGATGCACTCTGTTGGGAGAGCCTCTGTGCCTACCTCGCCTCTGCTGTCCGTCATCTGTTTGTCGACGTTATGGTTGCCCAAAATTGCATTGACTGAAGGCGTAAGCATTATCTCAAGCGGAAAACGACTTCGCTGAATCTCACCTCCCCGCAGAACGCCTGGTATGTTACGGTGAATGTATATTACCCGCACGTGATTTGGCTCATCCATAGTCAACGACCGCAAATTGACTTCGGGCATGTTGACCGCGCCCAAAGTAGCTCCCTCATTCACGTAGCGTACTAAAGCCGCGCTCACTTCAATGCCAATCGCGCTCTGGGCTTCTTCAGTGCTGCCTCCTATATGTGGTGTAAGGATTATATTTCTGAGACTTCGGAGATCTTCAGCCCAAGGGTTGAGCTCATTCGTAAAATAGTCCCCGTTGCCTCCTGGTTCCACTGGATAAACATCCAGGGCGGCCCCAGCTAACTTGCCAGAGCGCATGGCGTCGATCAGGACCGGAATATCAATGACGCTGCCACGACTTGCATTAATTAGATAGCTGCCGTTCTTCATATAATCCATTTCTCTGCGGCTAATCAGGTTGTTGGTTTCTGGCAACTCCGGTACGTGACAGGTCACAAAATCAGCAGCCCGCAGCAGGGCTTCCAGACTTGGTACTTGCTTCGCAGTCCCCAAGGCCATTAGATTGATGACATCGTAATATATCACGGTCATGCCGAACGCTTCAGCAAGCACGGAAAGCTGGGATCCAATATGTCCATAGCCTATAATGCCTAGGACGGATGTCAGATAGTAGAAAACCAACAGTGTTCTTTAAAATTACCCAGCGTCTTTCCGCGTATCTCCCAACAGCCGTTGCTGACCTTATTCCATGTTCCTTTGTGCAGCTCTGTCGATCGATCACCAAGCTGCCTGGCCAGGGAGATGATCTCCGCAATGACAAGCTCAGCAACACTACGAGAGTTGCTGAAGGGAGAATTGAACACTGCAATGCCATGTTCGGCGGCATATTGCGTGTCGACCTGATTTGTGCCTATGCAGAAGCATCCAATGACAATCAGGTTCTTGGCCTCTCGAAGGACTCTGGCTGTAAGCTTGGTCTTGGAGCGTATGCCAATGACGTGAACATCTCTACAACGATCAGTTCGAGATTTCCGCATGCAAAGGGGCTCATGCGTTACCCCACCGTATTTTCTCCAGCAACTCATCCTCAGGCAACGCGGACTTCAGATGGGTGACTTGGTACCCTTGAGATTCCAGCATGGTTCGGCCAGTCACATTGACATTCTCGAGCAGAAGAATCTTTATGTCCTCCGTAGCAAAAGGTTTCAGTTGTTTCGTTAAACCTCCAGTGGCTGCGCGTGTCAAATGCGATCCAGACATGGTCCATGGTGGGGTGTGGAAACCTGGTGGAGATGTTGAAATACCAAGGCTGGAGGATACTTGCCTGACGAGGTCTGTCGAAGACGGCTCTATATCTATACCTTCGGTCACATCTAAAGCTGAAGCCATATTGGGCTTTCGTTTGCTAATCGCAGTCGCAAATACGCTTATTCCTTGACAGTTGGGGGTTGGGAGTCCCTCGGTCGATAGGTTTGCACGGCTAAACTCCGGCCGGCAGTTGGTGACTCACAAAATGGTCTGCACGTAAAGTAAAGTCTTGAACATAGCCCTAACCCTACTTTCGGATGGCAGCCCCAGCTTTGCATGTAGGGCGTCATCCGATATGAGTCTTGGCGTTCAGGACTTTACGTGCAGACCTCTGTACTACTGAGGAGCTTGCGACGAAAGTATTCTGCTACGATTATTCTACGCTCTATATTTTCTCTCTCTTTCGGATTCTGAATATACTGATGTTATTAAATGTTCGAACTTTGGAGACGGCATATTCCAAGGAGATTGCATTTCCAGAGATACGATTAATGGTTTTATTTCTAGCTGAGCACCCCTTATGCTTAATTTTACAATTTCTTTAATGAATTTTTTCACTTCATTGAGGTGTGCTTGTGCCTCGCCATGGGCTCGTAGTCCTGCATCAAGATTTGCTTCATATTTGGTGTGGTGTTCAGCTGTCTACTTACAAGACGTTGCTCGTATTGGTGCTTGAAGCTAGAGACAGACGCTGAAAGGAAACACGGAGTGTATCACCCAATACTGGTCATGTATAGCTGTGCACTAACCTCAGATAGTATGAGCACAAGATGAACGCAGCGTAGAGGTGCGGCAGAAATCTTCAAGAATAAATGTGGAGTCTGGTTGCCTTGATAAAGTAGAACTTATTACAATCATCACATCATCCTTCCATCCTTTGACGCCGAACGAAAGGGGTCAGGATCTAGCTTTGCTTGCACTCAGCGGCCTCCTGCTTGGGTTTTGAGTTGTCGTCCTGATTTCAGGGTCAGCTTGTGCGGTACGGAGTAGATACATTTACGTACTTCCTCGTCCGACTCTTCTTCGTCATCGCGGTCCTCACTAGCATCGTCGTCTTCCTCATCATCTTCGTCCTCGAAATCACCTTCTTCAAGATCTTCATCGACTTCCTCGAACTGCAACGCCTCTCCAGTGAACCAGTCGATTGCGCGAGGAATGAGCTTTTCCTTAATGTCCTCGCCAAGCTGGTAGTCAAGCTCCAAGCGCTCTTCAACATCCGAAGCAGCATCATCTTCGTCTGCTTCTGGAGCCTTTGGAGGATCGAAGAAATTGAAAAAGGATTCTGTTGGTACGGTCTTCTTCACGATACGAGTCTGTTTAGTGTCTGGCGATGAATTAGAGTTGCTACCTTCAATAACAGATTTCTCTGAACGACGTACTCTTGTTCCGCTGCTTCTTGCTCTCGACTCTCACAGTCAGGTCTTTCCCAGCCTTCCAATCAATTTTATCTCCTTCAGCGTGATCGTAGATGAATTCGCCCCCGTAGCCACTCTCTTCCTGGTAGAAGTAGGTCTTGGTGATGGTCTTGTTGGAATAGAAATCATTCTCAGCAAACTCGAATATCAGACGGAACCCAGGCTTTTCAAGGTATTCCATGCGAATGTCCGTCAGGAGCTTCAACGCCGGCTCGTCCCGATCTGTAATCAGCTCGGCTAATGACACTTGGTTCTTCATAGCTGATAACCAAAACTCGGGTATGCCAGCCATGTCATCGGCGGCCTGGCCATCTTCGGCCGTCTCCGCTTTGCTCGCCTCATCATTTTTTCCCTCCTCGTCCTGTTCACCAGCCTTAACTTCATTCTCGGTTGGCTCTGAAGCACCGTTGACTATCTTGGCACGCTTCTCGTAGAGTGGGGTATACTTTGCGAAGTACTTCTTCTCAAGCTGTAGCACCTCCTCCTGAAATTCGCCTTCGAGCTTGGCGTGCTCCTTCTGTACACCCTTAAGACCAGCAACGCGGCGGCGGACAGGAGCAGGGAGGGATTCGACATATCCAGAAGACCGACCGACTAGAGTGCCAAGCTTCCCTTGTATCATTGACACAAGTTTAGGATTTTGAGCGAAGATTGAGGCGGCGGCAGCACGGTCGAGATCCTCTAATTTGAGAATGTCAGCATTCAAGTGCTCCGAAGACTGACAGATGTGGAAGGATTCGGATTTGTCAGGCCTACCTTCTTTAATGCTAGCCACGCCTGGCTGCTGAGCGTGAGAGGAGATGGGTGCATTGTTGGCAGGGGTGTTCTGAGGCGTACTACATGGTTGAGTGGTAAGCGTACATCTGAGTTTTGACAGATGCGACTTACGGTGCAGTGGAAAGATCAAGCTTCTTGTTCCGGATAGGCTCTGACATGTTTGAGTTGTTGTGATTGATTGTATCTTGGGTATGACTGTGTGATGGTGAGGCAGAGAAATGGTATGCACTGAAATTTTACTACTTATGCTTCTTGGTTTGTGCTCTTGGGGCCGGGGTGGCTTCAAGCGCGGATACAGGACGCTAAGATAAGAAAAGCTTAATCGTGCTCAAAGTTACATGTACATGTACTTTACATACTCCGTACTTGTATGTACTTTACATTACCCCAGGCTTTATTTTCTCAAGAAATGCCTTGCATATCCATGACCTAGGTCTAAAACTCCTACTACGGTAGCTTCTCCTCCCTTGTACATGCCGTACGCTGAGAACGTCTCTGTCAGTTCCTTTCGCTTAGATGGCATGAAATTCGCAAGCTGTGATCATGACATCCCTTGGCAAAGACCTTTTCCAGAACGGTGAAGTGTAGTCTACGGACCTGGTCATCGATGCAGTTAGCCACAACCTGTTGGATCGAAGCGACTGTTGGAGACTCGATAGAGAGGGGCTGAATTAGCATCACACCATGGCGGACTCAGCCCCCCGGCCTATTGCGTTTTCACCAAGGAGTAGTTCAAGCATCAATCGCAGAAACAGTGCAATGAGCAACGGAAACCCCAAGGGCTCCTTGTACCGGCGAGACTCTAACATCAGCAAGTGAGGCACTTGTCCATCAAGCTACCTAAACTCAACAGGTCTAACACAGTCACAGTGTCAGCTTTTTGTCCGATGTCGAAATGGCTCACGAAGAGGTCCGCATTCAAAGACTGCAATGAAATGCAGTTGACAACTTAGGCTGACTAGCTCAGGTCTTTGCGGGACCCATGTCAGAGAGCGTCCCATCGAGTGTGACTGGATTCGCCCACCGGCGATCGAGGGCAGATTCAGTAGCGAGTTTTACATATTTCCAAGAGGATGATGAGTCTCCCGAATGGTCCGAAGACCAGGCTATCATGGATGAGGAGGAGGAAGACCCGGACTTTGCCAAGCAGCCTGGAGAAGACGTGGAGTACGATTTGGAGTCAGGCATCATATCATCACAGAGACGCAAATCTTCGGGCATTTCCAAGAGCACTGCCGAAGAGCCTCTGCTTCACCGTCACGACTCTACCAAGACCGATGCGAGCGGCTTGGGACGGGGAGCAAGGTCCAGCCAGAAGATATATGTTGTGTCCGAGGATTTGACTGTCGTTGTCGCAGGGTTTACCACAAATCCAGTGGGCTTGATACTGTACCTAACCTTTTGTGCTTTGTCTCTAGGCTTAGGATACCTGATTTTTCGCTGGCTTCCTCGTTGGCGAGTCCGTCTGACAGGATCTGCAAAACCGTTAGGAGGGTGCGACTGGGTTGTCATTGAGGTGAGACAACGATCTCATCATCGTAGATCCAAGACAGCAGCTAAGAACGACCAGAACCAATGGGGCGAATTTATGGTACAAAAAGTTGTCACAATCCAGTACGGGCACGTCGCTTCAACCGTCTTTGGCCTGAGGGAAAAGAAAACCTTTTCTATCGATTACGATGAGGATGATGACCCGATAATGACACACTTGCGGTTTTTGGACTATCGTTATATCAGCTTTTGTTTTCACCCATTGAAGGACAAATTTGTGCTGTGTAGCGACTGGAAAGATCCTAACTGGACAGACGTCAAGTCGATCAGGGCCGGCTTGGACAGTGACGAGCGCCACAGGAGAGAACAGGTTTTTGGCAAGAACCAGATCGATATTCAACAGAAGTCCATTCCCCAGCTATTTGTAGATGAGGTGAGTGATCATTCTAAAATTCTCCAGCAAATTCCTAACCTCCTTTAGGCTTTTCATCCTTTCTACATCTTCCAAATTGCGAGCCTGATTCTCTGGTCCCTCGACGAGTATTACTACTACGCAGTGTGCATCTTCTTCATTTCAGTAGTCAGCATCACGACAACCTTGATTGAAACCAGATCAGTAAGTAGATCGATAGACTTCTAGATAAATACTGACGAATAGACGATGAAACGCCTGCGTGAAATATCGCGCTTCGAGTGCGAGGTGAGAGTTCTGCGAAACGGTTTCTGTGGGTGTTCCTTGTCTAGATGAGATGAACAGTCTGATACTCCCTAGGGCGACAAGTGGAAAATGGCGAGCTTGTGCCAGGAGATGTGTACGAAGTCTCCGATCCATCTTTGACGCAGTTTCCATGTGATAGCCTGTTGCTTGCAGGAGACTGTATCGTCAATGAGAGCATGCTTACTGGTACGCAGCTGCTATCCTCACACTTTATAAACCACCATATTGACAACCATCTTAGGCGAGTCGGTGCCGGTCTCAAAAGTCCCGGCGACCGATGAGTCCCTCCAGCTATTGAGTATGAATTCAAGTACAATGAACCCAGAAGTTGCCAAGCATTTTCTATTCAGCGGGACGAAGATCATCAGGGCGAGGCGGCCTCAAGAAGGACAAGACGATGAGGCCATTGCATTAGCCATCGCTGTTAGAACCGGCTTCAATACAACCAAAGGTGCTCTCGTCCGTTCAATGCTCTTTCCGAAGCCATCAGGTTTCAAGTTCTACAAAGATGCCTTCCGGTATATATCCGTCATGGCTGGCGTTGCTGCGATTGGCTTTGTTGCCTCTTTTGTAAATTTTGTTAGACTTGACGTGAGTGTTTCCAGAAGTGTTGCTCGCACTTGGCCCTAATATCGAATAGCTCGCGTGGCATCTGATCGTTGTTCGCGCCTTGGACTTGATTACGATTGTTGTTCCTCCTGCCCTGCCTGCTACCCTAACTATTGGAACTAACTTTGCTTTGTCTCGACTGAAAAAGAAGCAGATCTTCTGCATAAGTCCCCAAAGGCAAGCCAATTGGCCCGCCGATAGCTCAATGGCAAGACACTGACCTCTGACAGGGTCAACGTAGGCGGAAAGCTAGACGTCATCTGTTTTGACAAGACTGGAACCCTAACCGAAGACGGCCTTGATGTTTTAGGCGTCAGAGTTGTCCATCGGCCAGCGATGAGGTATCGTATACTCTTGTGGTTTTATGTATCATTTACTAACTAGCATCAGATTCAGCGACGTACTTGGTGATTCCTCGACCCTTCTGCCTGGTGCTGCTTATGAACGGGATCCCACGGTTGATTATCAGATCCACAAAGCCGCTCTCTATACGATGGCTACTTGCCACTCCTTGCGTGTTGTGGACGATGAGTTGCTAGGAGATCCTCTCGATGTCAAGATGTTCGAGTTCACTGGCTGGTCTTTCGAAGAATTTGCACAAAAGTCAAATGTCGTTGACCAAGAAGATGACCACAAAAGCCCCTCTTCGATAGCTAGGCCACCCCCTGGTCTGGAGTATGGCATTGATGAAATGGCTCAATCAATGACCGTGAGTCTTCCAACGACATACCGTTGCGAACTTCTGACTCACCTCTCGGGCAGAATGCACAGATCGAGCTAGGGATTCTAAAGTCTTTCGAATTCGTATCACAGTTGCGTCGAGCTAGTGTTGTCGTTGGTCAATCTGGCTTTTCAGGTGGTGACATCTACGTAAAAGGGGCACCCGAGTGCATGACAGACATCTGTCGACAGGATAGCTGTGAGTTTTTTTGGCGCATGAAAAACCCTTTTACGGGTGCTAATAGTCTCTTTGTAGTTCCGGTAGATTATGACGATCTACTCAGCTTTTACACTCACAGGGGCTTTCGAGTCATCGCCTGCGCAACCAAGCATATTGAGACGCTGAATTGGACAAAGGTGGAGAAGATGAGGCGCCAGGATGCTGAGTCTAACCTCGATTTCCTTGGCTTTATTATCTTTCAAAACAAGCTGAAACCTTCCACCACAGAGATAATCAATGAACTCAATGACGCCGACATTCGAAAGGTCATGTGTACGGGGGACAACATACTTACAGCGATTAGCGTGGCCAGAGAGTGTAATCTAATTGATCGCACAGCTTATTGCTTCATTCCACATTTCGTGGATGGTTTGCCTCTCCTACCGCTTAAGGATGATGGACACGACTGACGGAAGTAAGGCGACTACCGAGACCCTAAAGCTGTCTTGAAATGGCAGAGTGTTGACAACTCGCTCTTTGAATTGGATAAAAATACACTCATGGTAAGAAAAGTAGTCGCGATTGATGAGTTATGCTGACTGATATAGCCTCTGCCACCGCCCGCAGAAGCCGACGCCTCATTACCATATGACGTCTCCAACCTTCGAAACTACTCGCTTGCTGTGAGTGGAGATATCTTCAGATGGATTATTGAGTATGGTAGTGAAGACGTGCTGAAGAGGGTAATCTCTCTCTCTCTCTCTCTCTCTCTGATCACATGTCTGAGCAGAGCACTAAAGGGAATAGATGCTTGCTCGTGGTCAAGTCTTCGCACGAATGTCGCCAGATGAGAAGCATGAGCTGGTGGAAAAGCTACAGAGTTTAGACTATTGCTGCGGTTTCTGTGGTGATGGGGCGAATGACTGCGGTGCTCTGAAGGCTGCGGATGTCGGCATATCTCTCTCTGAGGCGGAAGCCTCCGTAGCAGCGCCATTTACAAGCCGGGTATTCGATATATCTTGCGTCCCTGAGGTCATCCGGTAACCGACAATTCCAACAGCTTCGAGCCCCCCCGACAGTGCTAATCTACGGGATAGTGAAGGACGTGCAGCTCTTGTGACCAGCTTTTGCTGTTTCAAGTACATGAGCCTTTACTCCGCAATCCAATTCACATCGGTTAGCTTCCTCTATGCCTCTGCCTCAAATTTAGGGGATTTCCAGGTATGACCCTCTTTACCGTAGAGCTTAATGTCAGAGACTAACGGGAAACCAGTTCTTATTCATAGATATTTTCTTGGTGCTGCCAGTCGCAATCTTCAGTAGATATAACACCTACAGAGGGGTAATCGAATCAGCTAGCTAATGATTTAAACAGTGGGATGGACTGGTGCTCATCCGACGCTGTGTCGCAAGCGACCAACTGCGAGCCTTGTGTCTCGCAAAGTCCTCACCCCGTTATTGGGTCAAGTACTGCTGTGCATAACCATCCAATTGGTTGGGTTCGAGTTTGTTCAACGGCAAACATGGTTGGCAATCAGGTGTTCTGGAGGCAAACAATGTTCGCTAATGAATACAAAGGTTCATTCCTCCGCAGATTGATACTCAAAAGTCCAATATAAAGAATTCGGAAAACACGACTCTCTTCTTGATATCCTGTTTCCAGTACATATTCTCTGGGATTGTGCTCAGTGTTGGCCCGCCGTTCAGGCAATCCATGCGAAATAATAGTGAGCTCGTCACGGCCATTTGCAGAAAACTTACTGATAATTTTGCCCAGTGCCCTTCGTGGTCACTATTGTAGCGACTTCTCTGTTCTCTACCTATATGCTGTTCGACCCCGGAGCCTGGCTTGCCAATCTTATGCAATTGACAGAAATGTCTGTTGATTTCAAGGTCTTTGTGCTTGTCTTAGCACTAGGCGGTCTAGCATGCGCGTGGACAGCTGAGAGGCGAGTGTTCCTATGGTTAGCGCGGCTCCTTGGGAAGATGCATAATACGCTATGGCCTCATCGCCGCAAGGTACAAAAGGAGTATAAACGTGTCCTTAAAGAGATGCGGATGTAGAAAAATAGAATACACCCTATACTCTATCCAAAAGTCAGGCGTTCATGACGTGTAATTATAGGACGCTAACACGAGTACGAGTACGAGTCTGTAGATTGTAGACGAAGCCTTGGTCACAGATCCACAAGTCCATTCTGGAATTAATTTAGTACCTTCTCTTCCCTCTCAAATCTGATATTACTCGTGCAAACTTTTTATATCAATCATAAATATCAAAGTAAGTGTGCGCTCAAGCAATCACGATTCAAGAGATATGAATTACGGTATGTTTCGTGGAGAACGGCCAAAACCTGCCTGTCCTCATGTGAATATGGCTGAGCAGGGAATAGACTGGGTTCTAGATGGAGGTTGGCTGCCTCAAGCAGTCATCCGATATGGGATTCGACGACAGCTACGAGACCGCATTCATGCTATCCAGAAAACGTCGCTCGAGGAATCATATCAGGCGAAGATGCGATACGTGAAGACCCTACGAACACGGCCAATGGCAATTGAAACTGCCACCGCTAATTCTCAGCATTACGAGGTCGGCACAGGTATTCTAAAGGCCTGCCTGGGGCCGCGAATGAAGTATAGCTGCTGTCTCTATCCCACTGGGAAAGAGACATTAGGACACGCTGAGGTGGAGATGCTGGAGACATACATAGAAAAAGCGGGGCTGACGGATGGAATGAAGATTCTGGATCTGGGGTGCGAAAATTCTTGTCCTCAATCATGCAGCAATGGCTGACAGCGCGCCAATAAAGTTGCGGTTGGGGATCTGGAGCACTCTACTTCGCTGAGATATTCCCAAACGCCAGGATCACAGCGTTCTCCAATTCCAGAACGCAGAAAGCATACATTGACGATCAGGCTAAGTCAAAAGGGCTTTCAAACATCAGAGTCCTCACTGGAGATGTTGTAGACTACGAATTTGATGAAGGTGCTTTTGATCGTGTGATATCTATTGAGCTGTTCGAACATATGAAGAACTATCAGCTTCTAATGGCAAAGGTGTCGCGCGCCCTGAGGTCAGGTGGGAAGCTTTTTGTTCACATTTTCGCTCATAAAACAACTCCGTACGATTTCGAAGAAGGGTGGATGAGCACCCACTTTTTTACTGGGGGTACAATGCCTAGCGCGGACCTGCTACACTACTTTCAAGGAGACCTTAATTTGCAGGAACAATGGTGGGTGAGTGGGAAGCATTATGCTATGACCTGCGAGGTGAGCCATTAATGAGCGGCCTTCTACACTTAACATCTTGCTCATGCTGTATCCAGGATTGGCTTTCAAAAATGAACGACAGTAAGCGAGAGATCTGGCCCCACTTAGAAGACACATATGGTAAGAACAGTGCTGCTATGTGGTTCTACAGATGGCAGATCTTCTATATGGCATGCGCTGAGCTCTTTGCGTACGAGGGTGGGGATACTTGGGGGGTATCACATTATCTGTTCGAAAAGCCGTAGCACCGAGCAAACAATATGCAATGACCGTTTCATGCTTCAAATGACTGTTCATAACTCATCCCTGCAAAACAAGGAGTGTGTATGGGGTCACTGTAAGATCGCTGGGGAAAGCAACAATGGGAAACTTTCTTGCATGGAATTCATATGACTTGCAGCTGCCTTGAAATATCGGGCTGCTGAGTGGCTTGCTCCGACAGCCTATATACAGAATACTGATAGTGAAGAGCTTTTGACAAGCCTTTTCAGAACCTGTATGGACTTGCAGCCAGCCCGCAGCCAGCCCGCCGCCTGCCGCCGCCCATTGCGCGATTCGTAAAAAATCGAAAATAGAAGCCAACATTTCAATGATCCCACGGATGCCTCCACCCTAACAGTACTGGTCCGTCTTTCTTTGCACGATACATAAGCCACACAGAAGTCAGCAGATCTCAAATCCTTCAGAAGCATGTTGAACCTACAAAGAACCACATCGAGGCGCCCAACAAGGTTGCCGAATATCGGTATAAAGGCCGGACCTAGTAACGCAAAGATTGTCAGTTAGGCATAGAAAGTTAACCATATTCGAGGAGCACGCTCTCGAAGGTGAGGTGACGCACTGGATGCATGTGGATTGGATGATTGCCATGACCTCCAGGGCTGCCTGCCATTGTCCGCTGCAACAGAAATGAGAGTCAGTGACAATCCTTAACCCTGACACAGCTCACTCACTCACTCACTATTTCAAAACCGTGAAATCAAGTTTGCTGTCGATGTCTTGTAAGAGACTGTTTCTAACGTGTAACGATAAGCGCCCCAACGCGCTTAAAAAAGATTATCATTTGCCTTGTGAGCTTGTCAAGACGCTAAGTCTTTAGCGTCGTAGGCTCGTAGCTCACTTCTGAAAGCCACGAGTAAGGTATTGTTACATGCATATTCGTCACTAAGAGCAATTCATCTGTACTTTTACCTTAGGCCTCACTCAATGTCAATGCTACATCTTTCTGAAATGGATGTTGCCCCTGTCTCCCACAAATGCAAGCTTCGAACAAGTCCTGCATGATGCAGGCATCGGACGGCTATTGCTGAATTCCCTGCAAGAAAGTTTGTATCTAAGCTATCCGGTGATCTACTCCGATCCTCACCAGCATCCAATAGGTTCACGTCTAATACTGCGTGCCAGTCCTGGTCAATGTCAAATCCAGCATCGTTGCAACACCGAAAGCCAGTTGCCCCCAAGGACTGTGAGGTGCGAAATACTGCTCCACCTGGGCTTCTGCCGTACACCAGTCCCGCACATCAAGCCGTCACCGAGCCTCTACGATAATCATGGCCAATACACCGAGCCAATTTGGTGGGCAGACTCCAGATGGAAATCTGACAGCCAATAAGAGGACCGCTGGCCAAGCATCATTGGAAGTAGGACCAGATGGGAAAAAGCCCAGGTTCCATGGCTGCTCCAAAATCTCAAATTATATCATGATGTCCAAGCTTGGAGAGGGAACCTTCGGAGAAGTACACAAAGCCGAATCGCGCGTCACCGGACAGATTGTGGCAATGAAAAAGATTCTGATGCACAACGAGAAGGATGGTTTTCCAATCACCGCAATCCGAGAGATAAAGCTACTCAAAATGCTGTCTCATCCCAATATTTTGAAGCTGGAAGAGATGGCTATTGAGCGAATAAAAGGAGAGGGGCGGAAAAAAGCGATAATGTACATGGTCACCCCGTACATGGATCATGACTTGTCTGGCCTCCTCGAAAACCCTTCCGTTCAGTTCACGGAGCCTCAGATCAAATGCTACATGCTACAGTTGCTCGAGGGCGTCGCTTACTTGCACATGAGTAGAATACTGCATCGCGATATGAAGGCTGCCAATCTTCTCATCAACAATCACGGCATACTTCAGATTGCCGATTTCGGTCTGGCTAGACCTTACGACGATCCTCCGCCGCAAAGAGGAAAGGGCGGCGGCGAAGCTACGAGAGACTATACCACGCTTGTGGTCACTCGCTGGTATAGACCTCCCGAATTACTTCTTACATTGCGGAAATACACTTCAGCCATAGACATGTGGGGTGTGGGTTGTGTCTTTGGAGAGATGTTCAAAGGGAGACCCATATTGCAGGGGAATACCGACCTCAACCAGATACATTTGATCTTTGATCTCATGGGTTCACCGAACGAAGAAAACATGCCTGGATGGAGTACTTTACTTGGCTGTGAGGGAGTCAAAACCTTTCCACAGCGAAAGAGCACCCTCTCCCAAACCTTTCGAGAGCAGGGATCTTCGTTCATTTCTCTACTAGGCGATCTGCTGAAGCTTGATTGGCGCAAGCGCGTCAATGCCATTGACGCTCTTGAACACCCATATTTCAAAAACCCTCCGCTTCCAGCCAAGCCTGGCGAGATTCCTAAATTCCAAGAATCGCACGAACTAGACCGAAAAAAATTTCGCGAGCAGAAAGCCAATCTTCCTCCAGCACCAGCCGGTGGTACTGTCGGGATGGGTCCGGATGGGGACTTCGTCAATGGTGCTGGTCATTCGAATCACCATGGTCAGTATCGATCGCGCGGAGGCCTCGGAGGATACTTGAACGACCAACAACCATATCCACCTAGGCATATTGGCTACGACAATCGACAGCATGGTCCGCAGCGAGAATTCAGAGGGCCGCCTCCACCTCCTGGACCTCCGCCACCGCAAAGTCGACGCCCAGCTTGGCCTCCGGAGGCGAACGGGTTGCCGCCAAGACCGCCACCTCCAATAAATCCCGTATGGGCAGGCCAGGTTCATCGAGGAAGTATTCCTCGTGATGAGATAAGAGGGAGGCCTCCGCCACGCGAAGGAGGTGTGGCCGGAGTGCCTCGGGTGGATACCTACATTCCAAGCTATGCTAACAGGGATGAAGGACATCGTGACCGTGATGATGGGCGTCGAGGTCGAGACGACGGTCAGCGGCGCGATGAGAGGGGTGATAGAGGACGGCAAGGGGAGAGAAGGGAGCAAGAGCATCGAGATCCTGGACGAAGGAGGAGTCGAAGTCCTGATCGAGATCGGAATAGGGAGCTTTATCGGCGGTGAACTCAGTCCTAGACGTCTCCTGAAATCTTATGGCATTTCGGCTTCAATGGCCTGATCAGAGTCATCCGGAGTCGAGTGCAGAAAAGCCTCCGCCACAGCACATGATTCAACAGTTTCTGCCTCTATGGAGATTTGTACAAAGGTCAAACCTCCGGACATGGCTGCTAGACTGCCCGTCTTGCCACCCGTCTTTCGAAGATTTATAGCTTCACATAGATGAAGATTTACGTATGCTCTATATCAACCTAATGCTGGCTTTTCCGTTATCCCGAATGAAAAACTCCTTTGTCGATGAAACGACGTCTCTCTTACATAATATGTCTGGGGTTCAACTTCAAATCAAGTCTTCTGGAACTTCCGTCGGGTCTCGGTTTGCACAACCACCGTGGCGCGTAGACGACGCGCTCGCTCCAATCACCCCTTGCAGCCTAATCGTAGAAATTTTGACCCGACCTAGTATTTACAATAGTGGTCGCAGTCTTTCTCTCTCTGGACTGCAGCCGCCAGGAGGCAAAAGCCCATGGGTTTGATCCATGAACCGGGGAGAAGTGATTGCATTATACGGAGTAGAGCCAAAGGCACACCTTACTCTATGTAAGATTACCTTAATGGTAAAGCGTTAGCGAATGAGGTGAAGTGGGGAATTCTTCGGGCCACTCCCGAATTCCTAGAAAACCTGAGGTAATAATCCTTCCATCCACCCATTTTCCAGCTCTACTTTGTGTTTCTATTCTACCTACTCTCTCAGGTCACCATTGCTGTAGCTTTTCCTCACGTCATCATACCGCTACATTGCATTAAGACTCACTGTGTCATTGCCACATTACCTTACCCTTCAGCGCTTGCAGGGAATTAGGTAGTCCCAAGCTCAACACAGGCTGCGTAGATCAGCTTGCGCCAACACCACCTCTCACAAAACTACTCTCCGCCCGTCTCTGTCTCGAGGATCTGGGAGAACAATAGCTGTCTTCTCTTCGTATTCAAGCAGACTGTCCTGTTCTGCTCTGTGCTTTTGCTTCCATCAAGTCCGCAGCCCAAGTGCAGCCTTAGCGGCCCAGAGATTGCACCACAGCTACAGCTTGCATGGTCGCTCACAACCACAACGTCCATTCGAGAGCTTCGACAATTGATAATCACGCGTTTTACAACATCTAACATCAGATCCTTGTATTGAAGATACCTTTAGTCTTCGTTGTCGATGGCGTCGACGCGCCGCCTGGAGATTTTCCAGGACCCCAGCTCCGCTTCCGACAATCCAGAGTTGCCAGCACAACCCTCTCTTGATTTGATGAGCTCAGTCTTCCTTGATGAAAAGTCGCACATCGGCCTTCCCTTAAGCAGAGATGTGGTCTTCCCTCGTCCAATATCGAGGGCATGTGGACGCTCCCCACTCAAATCGGTCCAGCAGCCGAGCTCATCTACACCCAAGGCCTTGTACGACAAGCAGGCGAGCATTTCGCTACCAGCTCCACAAGCCTCTATCTTCGCCACAGATTCTCCGTTGAAGAGGTCAACCTCTTCGGTCTTCCACCCCATCGCGCCTCTTAAGCCCTTGAGGCCTATCATTACCACTCCTCAAAACAACGCATCTGCGGACAAAGAAAACTTCAACCCTAAATATCACAGCGACAATTTTGCGGAGTTTCCAGATCCTTCCTATGGGTACAAGGCCCCCTTGAAACAAACATTGTATGATAGACAGGCGAAGAAAGCCCGTCATGAAGATTCGTCAGGCCCAGAGATCCCCGAGCCCCAAAACATGCCGTTGATCGAGGATGATGGAAAAAAGCCTCAGTACAGTTACGCAGCACTCATAGGAATGTCGATACTTCGCGCTCCAGGACGTCGATTGACCCTGGCTCAGATATACAAATGGATTTCCGACTCGTTCGCTTACTATCGTGCCTCGCAAACAGGCTGGCAGAATAGCATTCGTCACAATTTGAGTCTCAACAAGGCCTTCATCAAGCAAGAGAGACCTAAGGACGATCCTGGAAAAGGGAATTATTGGGCGATTGAACCAGGGATGGAGACTCAATTCATCAAAGATAAAGCCTCTCGTCGCCCAAATTCATCTTCCGGAACGATAATGAAGAGCTCGTCACTACTATCAAGCGAAACAAGTATCTGGTCTAGCCAACCTCAGCCTCCTCTGAGAGAAGTCGGACGTGTGACTGAAGCCACTGAGCCGTCATCCGATGCCACGATATCCGCTTCAGATGCGCCATCTCAGGAAGACGAGATCGAGGAGATCGTGCATATGCCACCTCCTGCCTCACGCCTGCCGCCATCATCTCCATTGCAACCCATTCACTCATCGCCGCCTCTCCCCCGTCCGTCATTGCTGCGTGAAGACACGCCGTCTCCTGTAGCTGACCTTGCTCTGCCCTCGAGCAAATCCAGATCACGAAAGCGCAAATTGGCTGCGATGGACGATAGCGGTTACTTTTCTTCCTTGGAATCGTCGGCAACGCGACCCTTTGCGAACCCTATGCTCCCGGACCTTACTGCTGATAGACCGAGAATCAAGCGAGGGCGTGCCGAAGAAGAGATCGCTCGAATTCGGTCTTCATCCCATGATGTTAGTCCAAGTAAGGGCCGTGCACCGCTGAAGCAGCCACGATCACTGGTCTCCTCCTCTCCGCTACGCCATTTTGACAGCTCGTTGATGCTTCCACCCCTGACACCAGCAGTGAGATTCAGGCTTCCTGCAAAGCCACCAGCTACTATTTCACCCAATACGAATCTAAGGAATCATCGCAACAAGATAAGGGAACTGGTTGGCTCGCCCGTCAAGAACACGAGTCTCTTTAACGAGGAGGTGTCGTTCAGTCCGGCCTTCAACATCGTTGATGAGGAACACTACCTGTTCAACGACGACTTTGACACAAGCTTCAACGTTTTCAGAGACGATGATCAGGATTACCGTCGGCCCGCTTCCTCGTCTCCCGTAAGAGGATCGATACGGCGCCTACGCACTGACCGTGCAGGCAGGACGGCTACCGTCCTTGCCGACGTTACTGGTACGACACTGAACAGCAAAAGACTGTCATCGAATGGCAAGGCCCCTGCACTAGAGTCTCCACTGGGGCAGAAGTCTAGCAAAACCCCGCTTGTTTGGGGTAGCAACCTCAATGATCTCAATGATGTCCCAAAAGAAGATTTATTTGGTCTCGAATATGACGATGAGGAGCCCGACGACTTTGGCGGCGTGGATATCTTGCAAGGGTTTCAGAAGATCGGAGGCAATCAGTATACCGGTTCCTCTACCAAGAGATTGTCGAGGCCCAATATGGGGGCTCGAAGTCACACCGGCCACTCGCGCTTTCAAGAAATGATTTCGACGTCAGGACCGGAGGGTCTTTGACCGTCTCGGCGGTCGTATGTATCATTGCCCAATCGGAGGAGACTGATTCCGACAGGTGTGCACTCCTCCAGAGTGCTTCGCATTGAAAAGCTTTTCAATTCACCCATCGCCGGTCACTGCATTTCTTATACTTTCTTTCACATCGGCGCTGGGCCAGATCTACAAGCCGCCTATGTGTTTGGCCAGACTTGATTTTTCACCTTTCCTCTATTTTTACTCAGCACGAAAAAGAGCAGGGTCACGGGTGTCCCGAATCAGGAGTTCACAGAGTTTGTCCGGAAAATCTGGGAACTGCAGGAGGTGTACGAGTTTACGATAGCCAAGATAACGACGATCAGCGACATGGTTTTATGCAACTCTATGACGATTCCTGCGAGTGCTCAACATGGGCGCCTAGTCTCTTGATTTTACATTTCGTGCAATGCAATAGCAGTTCCTACTCACCGAAGTCTGTGGACATTGTGATTCTTGCAAGGACGTTTGAACCATCTCTATAAACGGTAAAGGTCTGGGCCTCAAGCTATTTAGACTATCTTCGAGCCCCAGTCCCCAGTATGTAGTAAAGCTTGAGCAAGTGGGATGACCCCGACTGTCGCCACCGAGTAATGAACACATCAACGCGTCATCCATTCACAGCCTCACTCCACCGTCTTCGTTATCGTCCTCGCACTGATCATGCCCCTGGGGTTTCTTCCTGTGCCACTCCCACTCCCAGCGCCATTCTGCACCGATTTCGAAGGGCCTGTGCCTCACGAACCCACTAACATCACTCCATTTCCTCGCTTCCTCGAGATACCCCACGACTTGTCCAAGCACATCTTTGCCATCCCCCTCTTTTTCACCGCCGGCCCGCACGAACTCCGGAACTTTAACATGGTTAAAAGGCTGTGCGCTCGCCTTTAGGGCACTATCGTCGATCAGCACGGTATTGTGTTGGCCCCATCTCTCGCCCTCTTCAAAGTCAGGGTGCGAATTTTGAAGATTTTTATTAAGCCAGATACGGTCAAGACGCTTGTAGACCTGGACGCGCGCTTTGGACTCTGCGGATGTCAGCCCAAGCGTGTCTCTTCCCCACTCGCCCAAAACCATTTTACGCTGGTCTCGAGAGAACAGCCGTGCGCATACACCTTTGACATTATATGGCTGTGCAGAAGACCACACGAGAATGCTATGATTTGTGAAAGCGTATTTGAGGAACTTAGTAAGGCAGGGACGAGGGGTATAATTTTGGGATGCTCGAGGGCGGTAGAGCAAAGTACCGTTCAGGTCTAATACAAGGAGCAGCCGTCGTGGTGAGGAGAGAAGGCTGGGAATAGCATGAGCGTCACTGAGATAGGCCGACGTAGGGGTCGGAGCCGGTAAGTGAATCAGGTCGTCCTCGCCATTGGCTATGGAAGGCGGGGGGTCGCGAGTAGCAGGCCGAGTAGCTTCGAGATCCCTGGTTTTTGTTAATTGGGAAGATCCACTAGGTCGAGATACAGTCTTTCGGAGATTGGCTGGCAGCGAGCCTGTCCATCTTCCACGTTGGACGGGTATAGTTTCACTGATCGGTGGGTTGGCCTTTGAGTATCTGTATTGTTTGTCAACACGGGAAAACGGGAGACCACGATACGTCAGGACTGACAGCGTAGATTTGTGCACGGTGGGTTCTAGTCCTCTAGATGGGACTTTGGGCTGTACAAACGGAACTGCCATCGCTTCAGTAACGGTCGATGGTCCATTGATGGGCGTGAAAGCTTCGGGCTGGTACCTGGACACACTTGGCCGGCCTGGCAGAGAGAGGGAGGCTTGCACAGGATGACATCTGGGAACAGCTGGAGAATTGTGAATCAACCCATGGTGATAGATTTGCGAAGGCCAATGGTTCCAAGTATCTGCAGAACCACCGAGTGGGGCGATAGGTAATGACTGGTACGATGGAACTGCGGACGGATGCCAGTAGTTGATACTTGAAGTATGCTGTCCGGAGGCTTGCTGCAACTTTGACTGCAGAGAAGCCTTATCTTCTGCGCGCCTGCGTTTTCCCTTGGTCGCACGACTGGTATTTTGAGGTGCCGCTGGCTTGTCGAGGCCCAAGTCCTCCAAGCCAAGGGTTTCCTGTTTGTCCATGCAGCGCTTCAATCCTAGCTGAAAATCGAACGTCAGGGCTTTGATGCGAGCATGGCGTGTGAAATTGGTCTTTTGGGGAGATTCCATTGTTTAGCAGATATCAGGTGTCATATGAAGTCTGCGTTTACCTGAATAACATAACAAGAAGACTGATGGACAGGACGAGATACACAGCTAAATTGATGGGAGGAGGGCCATACTTTGATAGAGTATATCAGAAGATTTCGGCGTGAAGCTCGGTTGAGAGCCGTTGACATATATCAAAGTGGGTTTAATTTTTGGAAGTGATGCACACGAACAAATAAATCCATTAGGCAACAATACTAACACCATAAGATATCTTAGCTTCAGTATTTGCGGCTCAATTCCGCTGTACGTCATCCCGAAACCCTAGAGTAAGCCCTGAGCCCTAAGTCTTTCTTTAGTCCGTCTCCATATCTCCGGATCATCAACCTTTTATCTCTCAGTCTTGACTATGCTTCGAAGCAACGTCGCCTGTGACATGAAGCCCTCTTTTCCTCCAACTCCAAGACCGACGACGGGGCTACCGGAATCACTACATGGCCAAGTCAGAGCAATAAAAGATGCTAGCGGCAGTAGCTCGTACACTGACTCAGAGTCTGACCTGGGTGCTCCAGGTGATGCTAGACATTCCTCTCTGGCTGGCCATGGCGAGGAGAGCTCCCATGACGACAGTGATGAAGATCACGAACAGGGAGGCGTAAGTCACACACTGAGTAGACCGCGCTTGCGACGAAAGAGCTAATGGCTAGAGGAAATTCACAGCCCGATTCAGACACTGCGAGTCAAGCTCCTAAGAACATAGCTGCTTCCATATCCTTCGGTGCCTTAGTGAAAGCACAGGCCTCTCTCGGCAAGCGAAAGCGAAGCAAAGATGACGAGGGCTATGGAGACGCCCATCAATTCCCCGGAAACAATAAAGCAGCTCGCGAATTCACTAACAATGAAGCACTGGAGCGCAGAGCCGGTAAGAAAGATACCCGCGACTTCTCACGCACTTCCAAGCACGCCCCTACAGAGCTGTCCTCCAAAAAGGCCGTCTCTCGCAAACGAGAGGTCATGCCAACGCATAAAATCAACCATCGTGACCCGCGCTTCGAGCCCCTCAGTGGCGCTGTCGATGAACAAAAACCAAAGAAAAATTACTCCTTCTTGGATACCTACCGCGACTCTGAAATATCAGAGCTCAAATCAGCCATTCGAAAAACCAAAGACAGTGAAGGCAAGGAGAAACTCAAGCGCGCCCTTCTCAGCATGGAGTCTCGCAAGAAAGCCCAGGAGATGAAAGAGCAGCAGCAAGAAGTGCTGAGAAAGCATCGAAAGGAGGAGAAGGAGAAAATTGAGCAAGGGAAGCGACCATTCTACTTGAAGAAGGCCGACCAGAAAAAGATGGCACTTGTTGAAAGGTTCGAGGGCATGAAGGGCAAGCAGGTTGACAAGATCATTGAGAGGAGGCGGAAGAAGAAGGCTGCTAAGGAGAGGAAGGTAATGCCAGATGCAAGAAGGGGTTGATTGTAGCACAAAGTCATACCACAGTTCTGTCCAGGTGATCCGCGTCATGTCAAAGTCCTGAGTGTGTGAAAAGACCAGCTTTGCTTTGCCGAGCGGGTTTGTAAGTGCCTCGCTCTCAAACATCGGCAACAGACGGAATAATCACACTTTAAGAAGCTGTTAGGATGGTCGTCAACATTTGTGAGCATTGAGCCAATATACGGACAAACAGACTGGAAACTTTCGATGACGGTAAGCCAAAAACTGAAACCTCGCTCCTTCGACCGTAGTGAACCACTGAAGTATAATGCTAACCAGCATAAAGCAGATGGCCTATCAGATGCAATTTCGAACCATTTTATACTCTCTATGCTTTACATGAACTTCGAGGACCCACCATTCATTTTCAGATTCCACTTCACTTTCCTCATTCCAGCAGACATCGCACAGAGCAGGTATTGATTGTAACTGCCTTTCCCTGGGAAGCCTCCCTCTTCCTTCCACGCGCTTTCCACCTCTCTGTTCTTGCTCTTTGCCTTTCCTTGCTTGATCCGCAACTTCTCAAAATACACGTACGCAGCATAGAAGGCCAACGTATGGGCGCCGTTGCGGGGCCCTTCTTCTTCAGAAAAGATACATGCCGGCCTTCGACTTTGCCTGACGTGTCGGGCGGTAGCTAAATGTAGTTCTTAGTCAACAGCCCTTCTTCCGCCTGTAGGCTGGAGTTGCAAAACGAGGCTTGAGTACCGAGTGGCAAGAGAGATGTTCTGCTTGCGAAAACATTGCTTGGGACTCAGGAGCTTGGTGCAGATGGTGAAGGGATCACACCGATACACATACCATTGTGGACAACTCGCGGGCGAGAGATGATTGGTTAGCGTTGGGGATCTTCCGAAGGTCGTTCGTTCATCTTTCTACGGATGTCATCGCATGTATCATAGATGGGAACACCACTGTAATAGTAGATCGGTCGTCGTTGACTGATGTCTCTTTCTCTTCGGTCTCTGCTGTTGGGCGTTCTCTTCCGGAGAAGTCTTCTGCTTCTTTTTGCTTAATGTGTCGGCGTGGTCGGTGCTCTTACGCTTCCCAGTCTGTTTCTTCGGGCCTTATGAGGACGGTTCGGTCATCCACACATCAGTCTTTGGTCTAAGCCTGGAAAGGTTACCTTTCTTATGGACATCGGCTGTAGCGGGGCTTGCATAATTGCATTGACATCCTCTTCTTTTAACGGCCCTAGGGAAGATCGGGTTTTGGTCTTGGGAGTCATATTCGCATGAATAGTTCCACAGGTGGGTGTCCTAAAACATTAGACTCACATGTTCTGGGATCGTGCGTGCGCAGAGAGAGTCTTTGGAGAAAATAAAATACCTCGAGAAGAGAGAGGGCTGAAATGTGAGATAGTGCCACCAAAAAATGTAAACAAATACGTCATATCTGCCAACCAATGTCTCTTCTCGTACTGCATAGTAAATAGGCTCCATGGCATGCCAAGGTGTAACGAGATATCAAAGTGAGCATCAATTAAGCTGACGGGCCACGACAAACCCAGGAAGCTTGAAATAAGACTCGATCGAGGAGAGGTACTCTCGAAACTCTCAAGAGAATGGTGTCAATTTTGAATGGCTTTCCGAACAAGGTGGACTGACTGGCTACGAGCATCAGGTGGATTGAATAAATCAATCTCGACAAAAATAAGGACTCCATAGATTCCTTTGCTTTCCTTCATACATAGCTACCTAGACATTAGCCACCATTGCGCTTCTCGTGCGAACTCTCGTGGTCCATGGTTTGTGGCCCTCAAGAAGAAATCGTCCTCCAGTCTCTCGTTCTGCAGTAGAACAGCAAACCCCATGGTGCTCCAAACCCCCAGCGCCTCCAAGACCAAGGGAGCCAGACCTCCAACTCCTAAGGAGACCAGCCCTCATCCTCGAAAAGCCTAAATCTATAAGCTGGAAGGCACGCGTTGTACGCCAAATATGTATATCAAATGTGGAGATACATGATCAAGAATGGAACAAATCCCAGGCCCTGGCACACAAACCCAAAAATTCGTCCTTCTTCTTTCGTTGCGTTCCTGGGCTGTCTATGCCCAATCCAAACGGCCCGCGCCGGGGCTCGGGTCCACTCCCAAGAGGAGGTGTGCCCATGTCCCGTTCGTATTCTGCTCGGCCTCGTCTCCGGCCATGGCCGCTTCGGCTGGACTCGCCATTGACCAGATTGATCGCAGGCTTGCCGGGTGTTGCACCGTGATTCGGTGGAGGAGAAGGCGGCGTGGGCGGCTGGTGGCCAGTGTAGTGGACTATCTTTGGAAGCAAATCCTCTCTGCCACCGGCCATCTCCGCTACTGCCTCTTCTGCTGACCGGTAATCTCGAGCTCGACTAGACGGAGGAGGATGTGATGATGGTGGTGGGAGGCCAGGAGAGGGGAACGCAGGGCGGTGGTTGGAATGAGACGAGTTTGAGTTTGAGTTAGATTGGTAGTGGCCTTCTCTCCTGTGCATACCAAGACCATCGCCGGCGAAGACATCCGAAATCGGCGGTAGCCTATTATTCGTTTGAGTTGCGGGTACGTGATGGATATGAGATGTGTTAGAGAGATTGGAGGGTTGGTTCGCGATGTGTCGAGTCATAGGGTGCTGATGCCTGCCGGTAAAGCTTTGATGGAGAGGTGCAGATTGGATGACTCTTTCATTGGCGAATTGTTCGTGGGATGGCGGGACTATAGACAAGCCATTGGGTGGCCTCTTCTTTGACGTCGATGGTGTCTTCAAGCCTCCACCGAACGGATTATCCAAAGTGCCCCTCCCGTCTGGATCAGTAGGCTTCGCTGTTTTCTGTAACCGTGACTCGATGATGTGCCTTTGCTGATCTCGAACGGATATGCTTCTCTGCAATTGTTGCTGCATGGTAGGATCCTGGGTCTGGAAGCCAGGGGACAGACAGGCTAGTCCAACATCAACCATGGCTAGACCTCCGCTCTCTCTCGCTGTCAAGGGCGCCGATGGCCTCGATGACATGGCAGCCTGGCTTTGGGAGGTGCTTGAAGATAGGTCGAGTTTCCTTGGCCTGTGCCTGGAGGTAGCAGGCACCTCGGGTGATGAAGGTGGCTCTTTCTTCACGATGATCTTCGGCGGCCCATGCCTTGCGCTGTACATGGTGTGAGAAGGACGATTGTACGTTGGTAGCAGCAGCAGCAGCATGGTGCAGATTGGTAGAGAAGACGAGGAAGACAAACTTACGAATTGGGTGAACGTTTCCCATCCGGAACAATTTTCTGCTTTGCCGCAGCTTCACTAAGCACAACAGGAGCGTTGGGCGATGTGGTTCGGGAGGTGGCTGATGCAGACCTTCGCTCGGCTGAAGCAGGTGTGTGTGTGGAAGGAGCGAGGGTTGGAAAGCTGGACTGGGGACTCGAGCCAGGTTCGGATGGAGGCGGAGCGAGTGGCGCTGCGACAGATGCGACAGCTGTAGACATGGCGAAGGCTGTAGAAGAATGATATTGCAGCGACAGCAGGTGGCTATTAGATTACTAGGTTACTTCCAACACGAGCGAGAAGCGCAAGAGACGAGACTCGCGCTTCAAAGATCGCTTGACCGTGCAATCCTTGACGCAAGGGAAAGCGAGTGCAGAGGGAAAGAAAATCCTTTTTGGGCTGACCAAGGGCTGGAGGCAGGATGGCAAGAGCAGCAGGCGGTGCTGTTGGTCGGGAAGGGGCAGCTTGCACGATGAGAAAGTATCAAGATGCTTCAAGGTGGTCAGAGTGGAAGAGAAAATAATGAGGTCCTTGGGGGGGGGGGTTTAGGGGGGGGGGGGGTTTGGGTAAGTTGCGTAACGGATTTGAAACGGGGGCTCAAGTGAGTACGAGGGTACGAGGGGTTTCGGTTGTATTCAAGGATGTTGTGCCCTAGTGTCCCAGTGCTTTGGACTCCTGTTGGTTTTAAAAGGAGGGGGAAAGGAGTTGGGAGGAGCACGGAGAAATTATGATGATAATAATAATAATAATAATAATGATAATAATAATGATAATAATGATAATAATGATAATAATGATAATAAATGATAATAATGATAGTAATAGAACAGTATTTATCTATCTGGGGCGGGTAGAGTACGGGTACAAATGTTTCGCACTAAGTCGGTTTGGAGGGTAAAGAGAGCCTCGGGAGGAGGATGAGTGTCGCGCTCTGAGTGTTCTGCTAGAGTACTGTGTCTGTCTCGAACAAACACTGCATTCACATTGTTATATATACCTAATTATTATCATTTATTGCTGATCTGATGCCTTCCTATTGGGTCCATGGTATCTACAAGACCCAAAGGTACTCCGTAAGCTGAGACCAGAAGGATGACTTTTGCGCCTCATTGGCAGGCATCTTTCTGCTGAGTGCTGAGACGGCTGAGAAAATAGACGCCATTTTACCTGACTTTACCATGATTCGCATCGATCTAGCAGATAATCGATCGCACTGTGGGGCTAATCTCCTATCATCCTACGGCACCTACTTCTTTGACAAGCATTATTTTACCGTCGACAGGTCTTCATCGTGGTAATTCATGTTATTGCCCCTACTCTTGCTGCATTGTCTTCGGCTTCCTTATATTCCGCCAACGTAAGAGGGTAAGAAGCGATTCAAGTGACGTGCCTACGAGTACCTTTGCTGTCGCGCCGAAGCGAACATCCAATGATCCAACGTGACCCAAGGCAACGTCTGTGCCAACCTTGTCATCAACATGGAATCAGGAATTATTGTAAGATAAAACATGTTTCTTCTGCTGGATGGCCTATGTCCAATCAAATCATGCGACATCCAGCTGCTACTGTATCTCGCCGCGCAACCTCAAACCTCCATCTGTTGCTGAAACGGCCCCTGAACGAGTCAAACAGATCCTTGCCCCCTGGCCACAATCACATGCACCAAACATTTCAGCCATGATTTTTCAACTAGAGGGTAATAATGAAGTATGCGTCAATAATATCCAGGCAAAGAGAAAAGGAATTAGTAGTGTCACAAACCTACTACTACTGTCGAGGTCAAAAATGTCCCGGGCATGTCTGAGGAACCGGGCGGTTTCTCAATTCACCTAGAGTATACCTAGAAAGAACTTCCCTCGCGAAATCTATGGTTCGCCGATTCGGTACTTCCTCTCACTGCACGATGACATCAGACTCAAAGCGCTCTAAAGTAATAGTACGAGTACCTTAGACTGTAGAATACGAAGGTACTACTTTTAGTAGAGAGAAAAGAGGTGTTGCCGCGCGCGCTTACCCTACTTTATATTCACAGATTCTTTAGAAAAGAAAATCGCAACTCTAGCACCCCCCCAAAACCAAAAATTAGGAATTTTTGTTTTATGAATAGTCTCACAACCACAACCCACTATAGTCTAAAATTTTGAGAAACTCAAGTCACTATGTTAAACAGCTGGTCCTTAGATTTCTAAAAGATTCTAATTTTGATATCGCAAAACTACGCTTACTCAGCCCTACGTTAAAAAGTACCTCTCGATTATTTTATGATCGTTAAGACTACTTCGTGCCCGTCAAGACTACTTCGAAAGAAAATTAAGAAATCTATTAGATGTCAAACTTCCGAGGCTGTGTCTCGAGTCTTGATCCCCCACTTGGCGGAGGAGAAAATTTCTATAATAACACCATCTTGAAACTTCTCTCGATCAAAACAAAACTACACATCTGATATTATTATACACTGACTGCGAAACACATCACAAAATGCCTTCAGTCCTCGCTTCCGAGGATCAGCTTATGCCCAATACTGCTCCAGAAAGCGGAGAAAATGTTGCGACAAACCCTGATGAAACATTGTTCGACCTCAATAATCAGCGGATACGAGTGGTAAGAAACCAACTGGGCGAATCTTCCAACGCAATTGGCTAAGTCTTCCACGTAGCTCCCTGGCGCAAGTGACACAGCGGCGTCGTTTGAATTCGAGGCAGAGGACCATACTCTAGGGAATTCCTTGAGGTACATGATCATGAAGAAGTAGAATTCCTTTCGACCCATCACTGTTAGTCTTGGCACTCATTTTAATGGGTAGTCCTGAAGTCGAGCTGTGTGGATACTCGATACCGCATCCATCCGAGGCTAAGATGAATCTGAGGATACAGACATATGGTATGTATATAACAAATCAGGGAGGTTTCAGATCCGCCTTAACGCCTTCTTACAGATGGTACCACGGTCTACGATGCATTAGAGAAAGGCTTCGATGACCTTATGAGTTTGTGCGATGTCGTGATTAACAAATTCACGCTTGCCAGAGACGATTTCAGCGCTAAAGACACGATTTGATGAAATCTAGACAGGTGGAGCTGTGGAGATCAGGCATGTTGAGCCTCATGGCTTTTCGAAGACTTCATTTGCATTGTGTACTATAAAAAGCAGGATGCACCTCAAGAGTAGATATCTCAGTTGCGACCCTGTGGAGATGGCGATTAGCCATGGTAAACTTCACTGCTGTAATCACAATGCCTACCTCCAGAAAGCCTTGCATGAACCCCGCAGGTAGTCTTGCTGTCGGATTTTCTTGTTCCCGAAAATACTTCATGACGTGTGGTATTTGCTTCCAGTAGTTTAACGTCTCCTGCCGTGTGTTGCGTTAGCATTCCCCCAGGGAATATGCTCTTGTTAGGGAGCCTCGTCTGTTTCTCTCCATTTTCCAGCGTCCCAGCATGAGCTCTCTTGATGTCTATCAGCGGTGCGGCATACCTGAAATTCCGTGTGGCTTTGGAACAGCAGCATGTCCACCACCGGAAGCTTGTTGACGTATCGGTGTCTTTCAAACTCTTGCCGTACTTTCGTTCGTAGCTGAGATACGGGCAAATTGAGTGAATACATTTGCTGGACCTCAGGAGCCTGATGCGCAGCCCAAGGTCAACTTCTAGGATGTCAAGCGGCAGATATCTATCGTAACTGACTGATCTCAGCCATTGCCGGTAGGCATGGATTACCCTCCGCTGTGCATCTTGCCAACTCGTCGCTGCGTATCAATTAGCCTAATGGTTCCTTTCCCCGCTTGTGCTGGAGTGTATTGATGTCATACAAGAGCGCGTTTTCTGGGCAAGGTAGGTGGGATTGATCACCATTGTGTCGTTAGGTTAGAAGTAGCATTTATAGCATTCAAAACGAGGTTGAATTTAGGACGGGAGACGTGGAAAAACCTCGGCACAATCGGCGCGGCGCGCGGGGCTCAATTTACTCACTTAACACCTGCAGTTACCAAACTTTAGACTCTGTTTAACTGCAAAAGTTGAATCTTTCTAGCAGCCGTCGTCGCAGCTTCACTTAGACACGAGTTCAAGATATGCCTCCCGTCCGCTCAGCGCGAAACCGCAAGCCACCACCAGATGGCTTTGACGACATCGAAGATACCCTGCTTGAGTTTGCCAATAAGATGAAAGACGCCGAAAATGCTTCGCATGAAGGCAAGAAACGACACGAGGTCTTGTGGCCTATATTTCAGATCAGTCATCAGCGTGTGTTACTTCCATCGGTACGAGATATTTGACTTACCATCTCACTGATCACAGGCTCAAGGTACATCTTCGACTTATACTATGACAAAGGAGCTATTTCGAAGCAGCTCTACGAGTGGCTACTCAAAAATGGTTATGCAGACGGGAATCTGATTGCCAAATGGAAGAAGCAAGGGTATGAAAAGGTACGTATTCCCGGGGCGACTTTCTTGTAAAGCACTGATGGGGGAAGGACTACAGTTGTGCTGCCTACGATGCATACAGACAAAAGAGACAAATTTCAACGCAACCTGCATCTGTCGAGTACCACAGGCGCAGCTGAAAGAGGATCAGACAATCGAGTGTGTGAGCTGTGGATGTCGCGGTTGTTCTTCTGCTGATTGATTAGCGTTTCATGTGATACCACAAAGGCGGAGTTTCCTTGAGTCTGCACAGCCTGGCGTTTGGGAAAAATCAAGCCCAAGAGTCTAAATGGGGAAAGAATTTACGCATGGCGCTGTGTATAGCTTAGATACTGCTCTTCGAAGAGGTCCGAGAGGCTCAGAAATGACGCCTCGGAATCAGAAGGCATCTGAAGTATCTTCCTCTTCAAGAATGGTATTGAACCTATTTCTCCCTCGTCCTCGATCCTGCTTTGACAAATTCCAGTTTGTATAGTCTTCCCTCAGCTTTAGGTCATTCCTCTGAAGGCCTTCATCCTTTTGCCTAAGTTTCAAAATTGGATTCTTTGCATCCCGTCTCTCCTGCTTCTCAGCGCGATAGGAAGCCAATGTCCGGCCTCTTTGCTCTTCAGGCGAGGAATCGAGGTTCAGTAGGGATATGATGAAGCCCGAAACATAGTGAAGGCTTGTGCCAGTGACAATGCCGACAAGCGCTGCGATTCCGAGGAAGATGTAGAGAGTCTGCAGTGATTCTGTTAGCGACCCATGAATGTGTCAACCACCTCGAGCTTTATTTGACTTGCCTCGAATTTACCGAGAACGCGTAACGCGTACCAGCAGGCGTAGAGACAGTAGTGGCCGAGGTGTAGCAGGGGCGCGATGATTATGCTCAAGACGAAGAGGATGAAATTGAGGATGTAAAAGATTGGGTATGCAATAAAGAAGACGGCAGTCCAAGCAGCGGACAGGTAGTCCATTGCGAGTTTGACGATCTCATGATCGCCTTCGAAGGATTATAATGGATTGCTGGTTGGAAAGTGCCATGCCTACGAGTAGAATGACGGAGGGTTTTGAGCAGAAAAAGTACTTTGACAATTTGGAGTGCGGAGTGCGGAGTGCGGAGATGAGTAGCCCCCACAATATAATCATACAGTACACAAGCGACTAGTGAACTGACTACCTCGACCGTACCTTAACCTAAGGTAGACCATTCCGAGCATTTGAAGCTGTCGTACCTACTCTACTTTTCAACACTCTTTCTCTGACCCGTTCCAATAAATCCCTTTTCTTCATACTATAACGCTAAACAAGCAAGATTCGTCAACTAACTACCTTAGATTCCCATCAATATATCACAGAATGGGCAATCAGAGCTCGAAAGAAAAGAGTCCTACTTCACCGGTAGCAAATCATTCGTCGAGCTCAAATTCTTCCTCCACAAATACACGAAAAGAGAAAGAGCATAGGGTTCCGACGTCCCACAACAATGCAACAAAACCATCACACCTCGAAAAACACTCTGCCAGCCCCTCTCCATCGCAACGGCAGCAACATCAAGATTCCATTGGCAACGATCAATCGAAACCAAACCCTCAGGATGATCATAAGAAGGAAAAGTCCAGGACAACGGGCAAATCAACGCCCGTCAAGGTTCCTCGCGGCTCTGATCCAAGGCGACAAAGAGGACCAGACTCACAATTCGAATCCTCTGGCCCTCCCAGTGACCCCAATTTCGTACCACACTCAAATCTCAATTTTCCCCCTCGTATGCCCCTTCCCATCGAGGAAGAGTTCCACGCTCCATATTCTCCGACCATCGCCGCCCAAGAATTTTCTTCTTCCATACACGAGGAAGACTTCGACGGCGCTATACCCCGTCAATCCTCCGTCATAAGCAGTACAACGCTCGAAGAAGAAGAATTAGGCAATGAGCTACAGCCATATCCGTATGAAGCGCCGCCTCAGGGGCTCGTACCAACTCGGCTGCAATGGACGCAAGGCGGTGATCGGATATATGTCACCGGAACGTTTGCGGGATGGAATAGAAAATTTCGCATGAGCAGGGAGTGAGTAGCCCCTTCCTTTGTTTACCTGCACATCAACGTCTCGGGTGATGTGTCTTCATGCATATCTCCGTAGATTGTGCTCCATTATACACACCCGAACTCCTATCACAACTTCGTTTCATGCGAGGCCTGGCAGGATTGGGTGATTCTCTCATGCCGCCTCGAATAAGCAAGAGGCATGCTGACCTCATGCTCCTCGATAGTTCCACAACGGGACACCACGCGACAGTCCTTCAACTTCCACCGGGAACCCATCATGTTAAATTCATCGTCGACGGGGAGATGCAGCTCTCGAACGAACTGCCTACAGCTGTGGATTACACTAACATCCTTGTCAATTATGTAGAGGTGAGTGCCGATGATATACCCAAGATGTCTCCGAACGAGGGAAAGGTTCCACCAGGTTCTCATCCGCCTCAAGTGCTTCACGAAGGCACAGAAGCAAAGGACCATGCACCGGATTCTGTTGGCAAGACCCAACTTGTTGAGGGGGAGCAAAAAGCCGAGCCAGTCTTCTGGGGAAAAGTTGTACCCAAGTACCTTCATGATGTCGACCTTTCAGAGCAATCTAGACGCTATCAGCGAGCTGCACGAGGTGTCTCGGATTTTTCTACGCCTCCAGGTTTACCACTGTTCCTCGGTAAATCCATCCTGAATGGCACAACTCCCATGAAGGATGACAGTAGCGTCTTGAACATGCCAAATCACACTGTCTTGAATCATCTGGCTACGAGCAGTATCAAGCACGACGTCCTTGCTACAAGCATTACTACTCGCTATAAGCGCAAGGTAAAATCCGTTGCAATACAATGTGACATTGAAATGACTAGCTCACGTCTCAATAGTATGTGACAACGATCGTATACAAGCCTACTGAAGAGTAGGCTTTACTATACTCTGATCATGCTTGTCCGGTCCTTCCATATTGCTAAAAGCATCATTACTCTTCCAACGTTGGCTTGCGCCTTGCGGGATTGGAAAGTAACGTCTCAGTAACGTCGTACATCCATACTTCCGCAATATATGGAATCTTGGAGATTATACCATGGCTTCATGTCAAGGAAGGCTTTTGGATTTCGTAACCACCATATGCTACTTCCTATATAGTCATTATCTCCATTTGACGAATACCTCGTCTGTTCTAAATCTTTGCGTACACGTACTGTCCTCCAGAGCTGTGGTCGATCCCGTCTTATATGCAAGTAATCCAGCGTGTGCAATCATAATCCCGTTGTCGATACAAAATCTCTCGTCGGTCGCGAAGACACTTCCTCGTCTATCCCTTGCCATAATTCCCATCATCTCCTGCAGCCGCTCGTTACTGCCCACTCCGCCTACAATCAGCACCTGGCTTGAGCCCACATGCGCCATAGCCCTCTCGGTAATCTCAACCAGCATAGCAAAGACTGTTTCTTGCAGGCTAAAACATAGGTCCTCCCTCGTGATCACTTCGTTGGTGAACTCATCCTTCCATCCATCACGATTTTTCTCCAATTTCTCTGCCAGAATGTCAATGCTCGCTAGAATTCCCGAAAAGCTGCAGTCCATTCCTTTGACCGCATACGGCAAGTCCACCAAATGCATCCCCCGCTTGGCCATCTGCTCGATGTTATAGCCCGGTGCTGGATCGTTCGATATACGCAACGTCCGCGCAAACCGATCGAGGCAATTGCCTACGGCGATGTCGAGTGCCTCCCCGAAAATGCGATATCTTTGCGAAGCATAAGCTATTACTTGCGTGTTTCCCCCGGATACGTATAGAACGACTGGGTTTTGTGCCCCGGTGATTTCGCGACCCATTTCAATATCTTGAGAAACCCCTTAGCACTGCCTCGTCACTGACAGCTGAAACCCACGCACGCCCGACACAATGGTTGACACCAACCAAGGTTTTTCCCCATAGCAAAGCCAACATCCTCGCAGCGACAGCGACGCTCTGCAGCGGGGCTCCCATGCCTGGCCCCTTTGTGTAGCATATACAGTCGATGTCCTCCACTCGAAGTCCGGTCTCTTTTATCGCCTGGCTTAAAAGTCTGAGTACCCATGACCGATGGTGTTTTGCGACATCCTTTGGAAGAAAGCCTTCGCCGGGTGGAGAATTGAAAGTGTGGCGGATATTGGAGAGTACTTGTGCAGCACCACCTTTGGGAGGGTGAAGGATGAGACCGACACCGAGTTTGTTGGCAGAGCCTTCGAGACCTAGGGCTATCATGATGAAAAATGGTTAAATAATAAGTGGCAGCCCCAAATCCCAATTGGCTGGTGAAAGTGAATCGAGCAGTAGGGGCATTGGTTTCGGTCGAATTTTGCCGCCAGTCAAGCGCCTAATTCGGCTGCCGTCCGCCTCGGTTTTCAAACACTTCACACAACCAGCCATGCATGGCAGAGGAATGCCTTCCTAATAGCATACGACCGAGCCCTTTCTTCCAGAAACACAAACATAATTGACCTGAGATCCCGTGGCTGTTCATCACTGACACCACTCTTTCTTCACAGACTTCCGCCACCACGTCCGCCCTTTCTTCACACTACCTCCGGCGCTCCCACCTCTTGCAAGGTTTTCTATGATCTTTTCTGCTACTCCGCAACGCAAACCGCCTTGTGTTTTACGACCGACCCTCTTCGACATTCTCACGCTCCCTGCCACCCTTCTTATCTGGTCGCGGGTGTACTTCAATTGGATTTATCGGCACCGCGGCCTCGGTGACCTTCTGCACGAGTTCAGGGAAGGTATTGCTCATCTAGCAATTGCGAGAAGCAGACTCGCGGCAGAGAAACTCAAGGCGAGGCCAGAAGCGGTCAGGACAGGGACAAACAGCTCAAAGGCCGATGGGTACGGGGAGTTGGGACTGCCAGTTGATCCCGAGAGAGGGGCCCAACGGGCGGTCCAGGAGATCAAGGAGGAGGTTGAGGCGAGAATGACAAGGGAAGTAAAACCACAGTGCCAATTAGGGCCGAGACAAGGCTGTGGTGTAGGAGGGGTTGGGGAAGAAGTGGGGCTGAGTAGGGATTTTCCGGTGGGGATGAGCAGATACATTGCTTGCTGAGCTCTCCCGAACCAATTCGACTTGCATCATCGAACTCCGGATGTAGGCTCGACGAAGTTGGAGCTTGAAGCACCTCAGTCATGATATGCCCGAAAACACCCTTGGACTAAAGCAGGCTGCTATCAAGAAGTCCTCACGTATTCGACATTAGAGGACGGTGCTTGACCAAGATGTGGCCTACTCGATCGTGAAAATCCGAATATTGATGTAGGTAGACTCCGAACTGACAGATATCTAGGAGACTCTCAACTTTCGTATTGTTGTCGAACTTTGTGTCGAATCTACATTACCTGCATGCCCGGTATTTCTACGACACATCCTACCTCCCGTGGATCCACTACGTTCAAAGTTCATATTCTACTCTACTCTAGCAAGCTCCGCAGCTGCTTGCCTCTACGTTAAAGTCACGCTTCTCATGAAACTAACAGCCATAAAATCATGACTGCTGACATAGATGAACCGACTCTATTTGAAACCTTAGAAATCAGGGACTGGCGGTCAATGACCAGGAGCCATATGATAAGATCCATTTGATGGTAGATCTGGAGCAAGGTTGAAACAGCTCAAGCCCAGTATAAGTCGGTCCTTATATTACTTTCGTCACATCTCGATAGCTTACAGAGACGGCTGACTCGAAGTCAGAGGTCCTGTCGTGCTAGAGGGAGACGTCTGCAATTGTCTTCTTCAATGTCGAAAGTGGAGTATCTTACTCGTGGTGGACTGGAGAAGGTCCAGCTCCGTGTCTGTAGACCCCAATAATGACACTTTTTTGGAAAGTCATCAGATCAGGCCTACGATGGTGATAGGTGGATTAAGGGAATCCTGCACGGTGTGATGGTGGGTTGAAGAGTTAGAGAGTGGGTCGCTAGCATGTAAAAGCGCAAAACACGAAATTTTAGGTTTCAAAACCGTAGCACAGAGGCAAGCTCCGAGGCAAATATTGTATCGAATTAATATTACCAGTCAATACTGTTAAATTTCTTCTGTATTTCAGGTATTGAGGATAGCATTTGAAACGCCGGCGTTACCTGCGCATGCCCAAAACAATTCCCACTAATGAACCTCCACCGTCTGACGAAACCGCACACACTTCCTCTACTCCCCACGATCCACAACCCACCAATTGCTCTTTTTGTGAAATGGCAGCATGGCTACCTATACGAGCAATGACGCTTTCCACGCAAAGACCTCTGACTTTCTCAAATGGCTGCGAGGACGCCCAGGCACGACCATTAGCCGCAAAATAGAGATAACCGATCTGAGGGATCACAATGCTGGCAGAGGAATAGGTAATTGACCCAGCTCAGAACCCTTCGTCTCGATACTTGCTGAAGGTTGAGCAGTGGCGGTGGAAGACTTAGAAGATGATGAGGACCTCTTCAGCATCGCCCAGTCCGATGTTCTTGCCGTGCAAAACTCGAGCCTTCAGAAAGTCAAACCACACCTACTCGAGCGTCTTGATTCGTGGAATTCACTAGTCCTCGTCATGATATTCGAAGATGGCTTGGGTAAAAAATCATCGTGGTGGAGCTACCTTCAAATGTTGCCCACAAAGTTCGACACCTTGATGTACTGGTCTTCATCCGAGTTGGCAGAGCTGGAGGGCTGTGCTGTGCTGAATAAGGTAAAGAAGGATGATGCTGATGAGTCTTTCAAAAAGTTTCTGTTGCCACTCGTGCAACAGCAGCCGGAGGTTTTTGGTCGACATGCCCAAGAATTTTGTGGTTCCAACGCATCCACCGTTCTTCTCAACCTTGCTCACAGGATGGCCACTTTGATCATGGCTTATGGTTTCGGTATTTTTCCTTCCCTGAAATGTTCCATGCCTCGAATTGCTGCCTAGAGAAGGGATGCTGACTTGGAAATCTTGAAGATATAGAAAAAGAGTCTTCTTCTTCCGAAGAAGACGAGGAAGAAGAAGCTGACGGCTCCTCTCAATCAGCCTACCAGCTGAATAAGGGACTAGTCCCGCTGGCCGACTTGTTCAACGCCGGTACGTCTAAAGTTCCCAGCTATTCCTTCTTGATCTGTACCCAAGGTTGAGTTAGAGACTTCTGTTAAGAGTATCGTACTCATTGACCTTGTTTTGTGACTCCTTCCCTCCCGAAGATGCAGCACTGACTCCGAATACTTGAAAGAGGGTGACTTGAACAATGTATGTCTCTATGTTATGCAGTATCATGGCAGGTCTGACAAACCCAGGTTCACTTGATTCAACATGGGGACGCCATGACCATGGTCGCCCTTCAACCCATTGCCAAAGGACAACAGCTCTTCAATGATTTTGGCCAGCTGCCTAGGTCTGATTTACTTGTAAGCCAACGGTTCGGAGTGACTTGTCTCTACCTGATACCCCATTCTGAGTTATGAAGCATATCTCGAGAGTGATCTACTCTCGGAGCTCATCTTCAGACTCAGGCTCCAGCTTAAAGGCCCTATGCTGACTCCGAGAACATGAAGCGGCGTTACGGCTATGTTTCGGACAATTACAAGAAATGGGATGTCGTTGAAGTGGATATTACCTCGGTAACCTTTGCAACTAGCAAACATAACCGACTTGATGACCAAGAGCAAGATGCCAGGGTAATCCTCTCTGGGAATGCAGAATTACTCGGATTTTGTTAATGTGGAATAGCTCGAGCTTGCAGCAAGATGGGAAGTACTGCAAGACGGCTATGACCTTAGTCGTCCAGAGAACGGATCATTTGAATTCGATCAATCACTCATACTTACAATCACCGCGTTGTTGCTAGATACGAATGCTGCTCAGCAAGCAACTGCTAGGACACGCTCGCCAAATCAACCACCACCTTTCCTATTGACGACGCTGGATTTGGTTCTCAAAGACATCATCTCTCACAGACAAAAAGCCTACAAAACGACGCTGGCAGAAGATATCGCTCTGTTAGAGGACCCCACTGTGCAAGGACGGCGGAGAATGGCTATCGAAGTCCGTCTAGGAGAGAAGGAGATACTTTCCATGGCAGCTTTCCGAGTGGATGAAAGAATTGCCGACATTGGCCGGAGCTCCAGAGAGGACGAGAATACGGGTCACGTTAAGAAGAGAGAATTACGAAATAGGGCTTGAATGCTTATCAACCTACTAATTCTGGTTCTTTCGAAAGGCTTCAGTTGAGCTGCGTCTTCTGATGCCTCGAGTCCCCGGCCTCTCAGTAGCTCAAATATTACACACTTGCAGTATGAATACTGCTGGATACTGCCTTGATCCATCCTACAGCTCATCTCACAACATCTCTCTGTCGGGCCTTTCCAAAACCAACTTCGGTTTCCACACATGATCTGGCTCGACAGCTTGCGTCTATCTCAATAACAGCGAGTTTTGGGTGGGGCTTCGGGAAGCCAGTCAACACTCGTTTCAGATGGCTTAATTGTGGTCAACAAATCACATCCATCCTCGAAAATCTGGAAGCAGATTGTAGGTCTTGTACTCGGCCTACAATCAGCCCGGTCCGGGCTGACGAGAAGCACGTGCTGAGGCGGAAGCATGGCTTGCCCCGTGTGAAGGTGCCTCCGTTTGCGCCGCCCGCCTAGCTTGCATTTGAGCTTGACTCGACTGTGCGGGAAAGAGTTTTGCGCGAAACTGCATGCTCTCTGTGTCGAATGGGTCGACAAAGTACACTGGTACTTCGTCTTCGTCGTCGTCGTCATCGTACTTGAATCGATCTGCGCCAGGAGAGTCAAAACCTGCCTTGGGTGGCGAGCGCATGCCCCTACGATCGATCCACAGCCGGCCTCCTCTACCATACCTACGCCTGAAGGAGGGCTGACTGTGACAGGGTCCGTCATAGGATGGAGAAGCATAGCGTACTGCTACCGAATCCGCCTTGCCCATGTTCAAGGCACTGAAATTAAGCGCAACGTCACCAGAATGCTCTGAAGATATTGATGCAGGAGGTGTAGGCAAGTACTCCGTTGTTGCGGTACGAAAAGTCGATCCAGCATCTGACTCCAACGGCGGAGTCAGTGGGGCTTTGGTCATGTCCATGTAACCAACGTTCCATTGCTGATGTTGAGCAATCTTCGAGTCGATGTCTAGTGTTAGCATTCTTTCCTGTTCCGCCAAAAGGTCTGAGAGAAAGACCAGATCAGCATCAGCAGGTCGACCGTCTGATCTTTGCGGTAAGCGATATTGGTTCCCTGGCGCACGCTGCGTAATCTCCAGAGGCTTTTTCTTCGGCTGTTCAGCTTGTCAGTGCTGAGGCTTGTGAAAGTTTTGGGAGACAGCTTTGACCTTTTGGTTGACGAGGATGTCTTCATCGCCTTCCTTGTACTGATCAGGAAGATTCAGCTTGACTTGCCTCAGATTGGCCCGTTGCTCGAAAAGTTGTCTCTCTACGGCAAGTTGTTCTCTCTTAGTTATCTCTCTCTGCCTGATCATAGCCATGATTTCTCTAGACTCTTCGAGCTCCTTCCGGAGCTTCTTGAGCTTCTCGGCGCTATGAGCATCTCTGCCACGAGTCTTCCGAATTTGCCTGACCTCTCGTCTTCGAAAGCAGACATAGGGGTCGGCATCGTCGGTATCCGCGCCTGTCTCGAACTTGACTTCGTCAGCTGAAGATTGCGGCCAATATGGATCAGCAGGCGACTTACCTTGAGCCCTGTTATTAGGGATTTATTGCCAGCTTCTAACCTTCGGGTCTTCCAGTGCTCGTAAATCTCTCTAGTGAAGGGCCGCGCATGATCATCAAGATGATCGTCCATGGAGCTTTCGATTTCATCATAAGAAAGCACAGGGGGACTGTCTACGGCAGCATATGGTTGCTTCACTTGAGCTGTCTCCTCGAAACAGTTCATAATCTCTTCGAACTGATCTTCAGAGCATTGTGTGGAGGCATTTTTTTTCTTGTTGATGGACATGAGGAAAGTATGATCCTCTTCATCCATATCATATGGACAGCCTGCGCAGTCCTCTACGGTGGAAGAAAAGCGAACGTACGTCGCCGGCTGCGCGTACGTGAGAGGGTAGAGTTTGTCATATTGCAGAGAGCTTTGAACAGCATCCGGAGTGGGAATGTATATCTGAGCAACCTTACCACCGATGACGGCCGCTTGTGAAGCTGAAAGTGCAGCTTGCAAATGGTGTTCCTTGGTTTATTGGTCACGTGTTGAGACTTTTGTGGATGGGGGGAAGAACATACATTCTGTTCCGCCTTTTCTACGCCACTGTCAAGACCTGAAAGTACTCTGGGTAAATCATCGTCGGCCTCGTGGAGATCGTCTTCACGAATGATTTGGAGGGAAGCTCTGGTATTCAGCTTTCGTTGCCTCATGCGACTTTGACTGAGTGCGCCAGCACGAGTCATGGTTTTGCTCTATCACGAGCGATTTGATAATTCCGATTCATTCATTAACATCAAATACGAGACATTTAACAAAATCTGAGACAAAGTCCGACCGTAAAATATGATGATGGAGGGGGTTTGTCGATGGACTGATTTTGATGAACGAGAACTTTGATGATCAATTTCTCGCTCATTTCGTGTTGTGCCCATCGGCGTGTCGGAGTGACGGAGTGACGGAGTGACGGCAGCTCGCCCTATTTTTGTTTCTTTTTTTAGCGCGCCAAGCTTACCACTATGTCACTAACCACATTTTGAACATCGTGTCTTTTTTGTCTCCTCCTTGGCACTCCTTGGCACTCCTTGGCATCCCTTGGCATCCCTTGGCATCCCTTTCATTAGTCACTGACTCACTTTCAAGTGTCTTTCCTTGTTTGCGCTGCTTTCATCGAAAATCATTCCAAAGCTCAGAGTCTCGACAACAATAAACCTGATAGCAACTGTGATACATACAGAAGACAAAAATCTTCACGCACACATGGCCGACGCCAACCAAGCAGCCTTGTTTGACGCCCGGCGGAGAGCTGGTTCAAGCAGCCAAATGCTTGAGAGCATCATACAAGGTTCAAATTGTGAGATTTGGGGATGAAGGCAGTGCTTGGAATCAAGGGCGCTGATTGCGTCGCAACAGTCGATCGAGATGAAGTGGACAGACTGCGAAAGAGGTTCATGAAGCTAGATAAAGTGTGTTGCTTCTCCATACTGCCCAATCTTCTGCTCGCCATGCTCAGTATACATGCAGGACAATTCGGGAACGATAGAACGCGACGAGTTCCTCTCACTTCCTCAAGTCTCATCGAATCCTCTAGCGACCCGGTACTTGACCTCCACCCCATGACCCCGACGGCCCAGGGGTTCCCCAGGCTAATCAATTCCCATTGTATTACAGCATGATCGCCATCTTCGATGAAGACGGAGGCGGCGATGTCGACTTCCAAGAATTCGTCTCCGGTCTCAGCGCCTTCAGCTCCAAAGGCAACAAGGAAGAGAAATTAAGATTCGCCTTCAAGGTCTATGATATCGATCGCGACGGATACATCAGCAACGGGGAGCTTTTCATTGTACTGAAAATGATGGTGGGAAGTAATTTGAAGGATATGCAGTTGCAACAAGTATGTTACCCAGTACCTTGTCAAGAAGGAGAGGGACTTCCCATTAGGGGTGGAGTGACAACAGAGGATATCGATGGATGTGGTTCACGGTTGACAATTGATGTACTGTGACAGATTGTGGATAAGACAATCATGGAGGCAGACACGGATCGGGATGGGAAGATCAGCTTCGAGGAGTTCACAAAGATGGTTGAGAACACGGACGTTTCAATGAGCATGACATTAGGTACGCTTCTCAGCTTTGCAGTGCATATTCTTGACCTCTGTTTCTGCCTCTGCAGTTCCATTCCCTGGAGCGCCTAGTTTGATTATTGACGTTGCCGCAGATCAATTCTAGTCGATACCCTGATAGCGATAGCTGAACTGAATGACTTCTTTACGGCCTTATATTCTGCGTAAAGCTGACGAGCTACGCCGTTCAATATGTAAAAAACCGAGAGCTCGTAGATGATGCGGCGACATTCCCTGCGTTCTCTTCACGCTACGGCATTCTGATTCTGAGGCGGTCTCCATGGGGAGAGACAACTCTTGTAGAGGAAGGCAGGGCAACGCTACAGCAAATGGACTAATCATTGTCCTTGGCGCACGCCTAAGCACGCATTATGAAAGTAGGCTCGAGGACAAAGATCGCTGTCGACCTCCTTATTCACTTTCTTTGCCATGACAGAGCGTAAAGACTCGCTACGTTGCCGCAGAGCGACAGGATCAACCTCGACGGCCAATTTCACCTTGTGCGTTGCATTGCATCGCGTTGCATCGCATTACAATACATTGTCTCAGTCTGAACGATTGTCTAGTGCTGTTTCAGATGCCTGTTACCCAGCATGACATAGCTCACTCCATATGTATCTCAACTTCCTTTATGCAGTCTCCATCACTTTGAAGGATGTACTGTAATTCCGTGCGGAGAGTAAGTAGAGGACATGGCCTCCAAACTTGAACCATCGACGGGTGTTCGAGTGCGATAACTTTTTTAATGACCAAGAAGGCTATGTAAAATCACACCAGGCTATTATGTCCTGAATGTGCTGCCAAGCCAATCTATCTGTCCAAGGTTGCTGTCTTGATATGCTTTTCAACCCCGGCATTGACCACTGTTGGATTAATGTTGCTTTTCTTGGCGGACTCTCAATCCTTTGAGCGAGTCATGGCCTCTATCTCTATACTCCCATGCCCTTCTGTTCGCATGAGCTCCAACTGAAGAAAACGCCTGTATGATCGATGGTCTAGTAGAGTACAGTTATGTGCAAGTAGTGCAGTATAAACATCACGAGTTGCCTCCCAGGGGTATTTTGCCAAACTGTTCTAAAATGCAGCAATATAATCTAACACCTAATGTCCGGTTGCCCGTAAATTCTATGCCGTGATGAATGTATGGTATGGTCCTCGATACTGTTAAGGAAAGAGTGATTCGGTATGTGCGTGTTTCTGCAAGGATCGTAAGTTGCGAGTGGTGATTGGGTGTATGTAGTATTGATGATTGTTCTCTTGGTGTACCTGCGCAGGATGTGGCCGCGAACTGCTTAGACATACAGCAGTATTGTGGACTGAGAAGGTCTCATGTAGGTGACTGTTTGAGAGGAAATGGTTTGTGATTTGGGAAACAGTGAAGTCGTTCAAAAGGGTTTAACGGCGGACGAGGGTATCTGAGGAACCATTAGCTTGCGGACATGGTCGAGCATCTGCTCATTGTTTGCCAGCTCCGGGGCCAGATTGGCCGAGCATTGGGTCTATTCCCGCTTCTTCATCGTTCTCGTCATCACTGCCAACAAGACCAATGCATCGACTCAGAACTGCCTGGTAGTCAGAGGATACCACTCTCATGTCCGTCGCGATAGATTGGAATGCTCTTCGGCTTACTTTCGATGATCTCTTGCTCAGAAACCCCCATCTGGTAATCAACGAGCCCATGCTTTTCTAGGCCATCGCAAAGTGAAACCAGCTCGTTTCCCATCTCTTCAAGAGACTCTTTCGGCAGCAAGCTTTGAGGCTGCGCTGGAGGCCGCCCTGTATCTAACATTTCTTTTGTGTCGTCTTTCTGACGTTGTAGCAATGCAAGCCAGCATACGTTGAAGCTGTCCCAGAATAAAATGCGCTCTGCGTTGTTTGCCTGATCATCTTGCGTAAGTCCTACCAATATTAGCCTTGAATCTGCCGTAGCCTTGAGGGTTCCCTTACTGAGAGCATCCACGTTCTCTGACAACCATTGAGAAACCTCCAGCAGTGATTGCCCAGCCTTGATGAGATGCCCTCTGGAGGTAAGATCGTTTACTACCCCAATAGTTCTCTGCCACCGAACGTAGGCAGTAGCAACTGGATCCGATTCTTCTTCAGGCTGCTCGGAGGCTGCTGTTTCAATGTTTGGATCAAAGTCTGCTCCCATCGTAGGATAGGACGAGGCAAGGGTTGAACGCCCGAGAGAAGTTGCGGAGGTATACTGCGTGGACGGAGGGTATGATGTTGTGGGGTACTCTTGAGGTATTGCTGCGGATCCCGACACGTTGGTACTGTGGCTAGGACTGTAGTATTGGGGAGCCCCAAACTGGCTGCCCAGTGTTTGCGCTGCTGACTGCCGGGATTGGTACTGGCTCACAGCGTCATACGGAGATTGCGGTTGAGCCTGTTGCGGTACGTTGTACATCAATTGCGACGTGTATTGGGGGAATTGTCGTTGCCTATGGGGATCTTGCAAGTACTCTGGTTGGTACGAGAATTGCGAGCCGTGAATTTGCGGCGTGGAGTACTGCTGGCCTGGTGCATAATCGTAGCTTCCCAGTTCGTGTGGACTCCCTGCACCTGCAGACAACGGGGCAGCTGAGGAAGGCCGAGTCGTCAAGGGTTGTGCTTGCCTGAAACGATCAGAGCCACCTCCACTCGGCGCGCCTCGTAGGCTCTGGACATTTGGCACACTGACTCCATGCCCTCCATATTCCGGGACATATCCGCGGGGATAATTTTGCTGCTCATATTGCCTTCTTCGCTGTTCGTCACCTTCCATGCCACAAATCCGGCTTCGCTTGGATTGCTTCAACGTCGAATTGGATGCCGGAATTGGAAATGGCCCTGGCGAAGCAGGAGGCGTCGCGTAGAGGGCCAGGTTGTCGACAGCACCGAAGCGCTCTGTGGAGGTGGAAAGGCGAAGCGTGCTTTTTCTCTGAGGCAGATTTTAGAAAGGCGGCTTCAAACTGAGCTGTTGTTGGAGGAGAGAGTCGAAGACTGTTTGGATGGTTAGGGATGACTTGGAGAGAAGCCATATATGGTTGGGTATGATCTCACCAAATATGTGGCCCGGCAACAATGCCAGTCTGAATCGCCGATAGATTCATAGGCTCATCGGAGGTCGATGAATCTCTGCCCAAAAGGAATGAGGGAGGCAAATTAATTGGCTCAACACAAGGACGGTGGCTTAAAAAGAGTGAAGAAAAAGATCGGCGAATTATTCTTAGAATGACAAGTGAATAGATTAGGAAGCATAGGTAGGATCTCGTCAAAACAAAAGGTGTTTTGAGGAGTAGGATTGTCGTCGAACAGGCAAGTTGGGACCCTTGAAGATGCAAATAACGTGATGTGCACTGGGATGGTCACGGTGAGGCGGCCTAGGGCGTGAATACAACCGCAATGGTCGGATTTGCTCAGGTTCGGGGCGAAGGATCGTCGTGCGTAAGATACCAACACCGGTACTGGAGTGAGACGTTACAGCTGAGGACAGACAATCCCAAGCTTGTGTAATAATTCTTCCACACCTGTGGTTACGGAATCCCCGGGAGAAGGTGATAAGTGGCTGGAGCCGAGGGCGACTTGATGAGAGATGCAGGAGGCTTGATGAGAGAAAGACAGGAAGCTATTGCTGAGGCATCCAATTGGCTGGCATGGACGTATCCGGTAAGTAAGCATGCGCAAGATGAGCATCCGCACGCCCTAGTCAGATATGTTTTGTAACGTTTGGCCTATGGGTGCCGGGGGGGCTGTGAAAGGCCTGGGGGGGGGAAAGGCGAATGGAAACAGCTAGAAAGGAGCTACTGTAGGAAGGAAAACAAGTTGTGTCCTCAATCGCGCGTGTTATTGTTACGTATCATACGGAGGCGCGGATGAGACGCAGCGCTTTTCAATTGAAATAAGTGAAGAAGCGCGAAGAATCTAGGGATGAGTAGTGGTAAAGTGTGATAGGTGGAGAAAGTATGAATGGGAATTGAAGGGGATTAGAAATGAAGGACTTCTTTGGCTGCGTGGGTGTGGTGTGGTGTAGTGTGGATTGGATGAAGAAGAAAGAAAGAAAGAAAGAAGTGGTGAAAGAAAGATGATGAGTATGGTAAAAGAAGAAGAAGAAGAAGGGCGATGCCGTGCATATGTCCACGCCATGACATGAAAATAATAAGGAGAGTAGTGGGTAGTTAGTAAGGTGGTAAGGTAAGGTAGCTGCTACTCTAAAGGTAGTCGGTCAGAGACTCAGAGGGTAAGCCTGTAAGGTACCTTAGTCAGTAAAGTACCTTAGGTAACTTAATATGTAAGGTACCTACCTAATACTAGTAAGTCAGTTAGTAAAGCCTCCAACTTGGCCCTTAAAAACTGGAAATCTAGAAGGACCTTCTTACCTTACCCGGGTACCCTTATTCACCATTAAAACTTATTACAGTCTGTGTACGCGGATTTTGGCGGGGCTAAAGCATGATCCTTTAGCGCCTCTCACAAAACTCTTCGAGTCCTTGACAACCTCCTCAACCAAACTTGTCACAAAAAGCCCAGACCCTGAGGGAATGAGAGAATGAGAGACAGACAGACAGACAGACAGATAGGCAGGCAGGCAGACAGACAGGAAGGAAGTACGAACGAGAGGGCAAAGGAGTGGATTTGCCTTACAAGTTCCATAAAACACCGGCCTCTTGTGCCCAAAGCAGTGGCTCATCCTGATTGGTGCCCAATATCCAAAAAAGATCATGGCTGAGCAGGGCGGGCCTACTTGTTCGTTTCATCCACCTGCTTTCCTGCCTCCTGACTCCTGCCTCCTTCGATCCGCCTAATTCTCCTCGCTTGCTCCATTGTGGACGGCTATGCCCCACGAAATGAGGCACTGAACGAACATCTTACAATCCTCATTTGACCCTCCATCTCGCAAAGCGGGAGATGAGAAGGGTCTGTTTGTTAGTCACCAACAGTCATCTTCATCAATTGACAAGCCAGCGCGGCGCCACTTGGTTTTCCTGAAGCAGGAATTCCATCTTTGGGCCATTCCACACAGCAGCCGAGGCTGACGGTAGTTGTCTTGAGGTGTGGGTGAGAAACGTTTGCGGCCAAGTGGTGAAGGTCTGTCATCGATCAAGATCACGATGCAGGATAATTGCCACTTGCTTGCATTGTCCCCGTTCAGCTACGGCCAAGGCAATCAATTGCGACTTGTTCAATTAATTGCCACGCTGAGATGCCGAGAATATGGGGCAAAAGGGAGGGTCAGGGGAGGGGAGGTAGATGCGATGTTGGGCAGCAGCTTGGTATGTGGAAATGTATTTTAGTGTCTTGTTGACGAAAGTGCAGAAAAGGAGAATTTTTTCAGGGCAAGGGATCAACGTCTGATTCAAATTTGTGCGCTTGGGGTTGTCCTCTCGCGTGGCCTGACAAGGCATTCATTGGATACCGACAACTGACTTACACCGTCGATCTTTCGCCTCAACACCCAAGCCTGGTTTAGCGACTCTAGCCTCAACCTTTCGCCCTTTCTCGCCTTTTTTTTGGCCCACTCGCCCAGAAATACGAAAGACAAAGGGAATGGAAGAAATGCTATTGGTCAATGATTCGTCACTGCCACTCTCCTCCCACATGGAATTTGGCATCTGCTGCAGGTACCAAAACAACTAGCGCCAGTCTCAAAAGTCAGACCTAGCACAATTCGGTTAATATGAAACCACTGGAATATCTGACAAGTCAGTCATCTTTCCCCTGCTTGTCTTCCAAGTTCCAACTTATCGTAAAATGCAACACAGTAATAATAACATTATTGTGTCATCAAGATTGCAGGATCCTCCAACACATCAAATGTTTCGGATTCTCCTCCCTTGTTGGTTTCCCTACACAACTGAGACAGCTGTCCGCCGGAATGACCGCCCTCCGTAATCGTGATGATTACTCGTACACTTCAGCCCTTTTAGATAAGAAATTAGAAGAATAGTCTCGATAATATTACATACGAGAAAGGAAAAGAAAATATAGACGATGAGGGAGGACGAGAAGAGTCTCGATAATTACTAGGAAGGATATCATGAGAGGTCGTCACTGATGTGGAGAGATGACTGGTTCATCCTAACATGCCTCTCCGATACTTTTTTGCCAATTACCGCAGTGTCTTTAGTGTTCTTTCTTCGCAAAGTTGTGGTACCGACCAAAAAAGTAGGAGGCTACACCATAGCCAACTATGAAGTTCCGCTTAGCTTGCGAATCGTTCACCATTCCCTTGCAGTATGGTTTCATTTTTCTTAGCAACCGCCTACCTTTCTAACCTCACAGACTGTATTGGCTTAGAGCACTGAAGAGTCGTCAAGCCAGTCTTAAGAGGATTCGATTGCTGGCAGCTGCAAAAGCAAGTGAGCAAGACTGGTAGCGCATAGCTCTGATATGCGCTCCGACATTGCATAGTCTTGTAATGGAAGACCCCGTCCTATGTGTCCATGTCCATCACATAAAATCCATGTCTCAAGTTGTGTCACAGTCGTCTGTCTGTCTCTAGAATGCGCGTATATGGAGAGATCAGAGGCACGATCAGTGTGTTGCAGATTTACAAGCAGTGCGGAGGACCACCGGCTTTAATGTTGTTTTCCTGCGCCTTGGCATCCTGTTCAAGGCTACAAGTCCACCTGTTTGTCGTCCTCTCCGCCTTCTGGATCATTCGGATGGATATATGGATGAGGTTGCAGTAGTCTGCTTCCTAGGTAGGTATTTCAATTAGACCATGTGGACCATGGCATGCCTGGAAGTCTGTCTTGGGCGGCTTTACCTACAGGTATCAAACTTCCCACAACGACCTGTGGAACAGTGGCGGGCCCGTCGTATATTTGCTAGTTAAGTTAACGTAGCATGGGAGTAGGAACTTCTGGTTACATAAGGGAGATAAAGGTGTATGGTACGATATCTGTTCATGATTAAGAGGCATAACGCTAGCTGCAGCACTATCAGAACGAGAAACTTCTATCAACAGCAGCGCCTATCGCCTACGAGACTTTCTGCCGAGTCTTTCGAGAATTATCTCTCCTTTTGTTATGAGTGAGAATGAACCATATCTGTTTCCTCACGGGCTTTTTGTCTAAAGAAGATGCTTGGCTCAGGTCTATAATTAGTCAACTCATCGTGATGCAAATGACCAATTCTGCAATCGCAGAAGCTTCGCACCAGAATGCCTGCATTCCCTAGCAGCCCCACCGCTCACTTCAGACCTCTGGAGCGATTATGGCGCTTGAAGTATTTGTTAGCTTGAGGTGAGTCCATGGAGGAAGAAATTGGACCTGACCACCGATGTGATACTCACAAAAACATCCTCATTCTTTTATATGCCGTTCAGCACTCTTTCTCTACGCTCAGAGGACATTCGTGGAGTACAGCGCAAACAATATTACTAGTGCAGAGACTTTTCTTGTTAGGAAAGTATTGCTCTATGTACATAGAATCAAGCCTGTCAAGATGGTTATCTCTTCACCCACGCCGGCATTTTTCTGGCCTTCACGTGACCAGGTTTCTTCCTTTCAACACGCCGAGGATCTCGAGTGACGCAGCCAGCTAAAAGGGGCAATCCATTAGTTTCTTCAAAATCGGGGGTCGGCTGAAGACTAACCCCGTCTCAGCGCCGGCTTCAATGCGGGCTCGAAAACCATCAGCGCTTTTGCTGCACCCAAGGTAATTGCCTCCGCTTGCCCTGTACTCCCACCGCCACTGACCAGGGCCCAGACGTTGTATTTGTCCATTCTACCGGTAGCTTTTAGCGCCCACAATGCGCTCTCCCTGTCGTGTATCCTCCCAAATGCGTTGTTAATGCTTTTGCCGTTCACGAGCACCTCCCCTTCTCCCTGTACAAGATATACTTTCGCCGAGCTTGATTTCCGTCGCCCGACACCGTAGGCACGCCCGTCAGCGTCGATAATGTTGGGCCTTTTGGTGACAGCGTAAGGATCGATGTCACGTTTGTAAATTTCCATTGCTTGTTTCAGAGGTGCAGGCATGATAGCGGGGTGTATCCTGTTCAGCCGCTGCAGAACCTCAACAACCTTATGATACTTGGATGCTCGTACAGGCTCGCCGATCAGGAGGCGGTATTGTGTGACAGTCCGCCATGCTACCCTGGGAGCTTGTGCTGGGGCAACGGTTGGAAGGGTCTGGTAACGGCGCAAGAGTGCTAGGAGATTAAGATAGTTGTCCGTGGACTGGGGTCTGCCAGTGAAGTAAGAGGGCGATGCGGGGACAACGCGGGCGTTTTGAGAATTGGGTGGGAGCTTTTGAGTGAGGTCTACTGGCGGTGTAGCAATGGCTCTCGAGAATGTGGTAGATGTGAATGGTCGCTTCCGCGAGCCTTGCAGGATATGATTATAGCAAATCGGGCATTCGATAGTCAATCGTGATGATAAAGGCCAGGATAGCTTGGAAGCCATTTCCCAAACCGTTGCAGCAACTATGAGCCGAATTTGAAAGCCTCAGAGGAAGAGAAGCGGCGTTTATAAAAACAAGCGCGCTCTGAACGAACAAAATCTGCTTAGCAAATCGCAAGCTACGGTGTGGCATAATGACAAACCTGTTTTTAGTTTTTTTTTTTTTTTTGCGCTACCAAATCTAGCCCACCAAATGACTACCATACATTCGAATGGCCTTATACTACTCATGTAATACCATGATAGCCAGTCCTATAATAGCATAGCTGCATGTAGTCGTAGAAGTAGTAGTAGCCCTGCACAGTAGATGTCCCTGCTGAGGGGGGCCCTAGTCACGTGATACCGCGTAGCTGGGAGGCCAAAGCAAATTTGAGCATTGCATTGCATTACGAGTATATGTCTGAATAGCCCCCGTTAACTACTTAGGCCCAGGTTCTCGTTCCTGCATTCCGATATTGTGTAGCGCGTCTTGCCTCAGGCTCTTAGCTGCTTCGCAAGCATGTTCGGGCTGATGCTGAAGCTGCGCTGAGTAGATAAAACTTGCAGGATATCTTTGTACTCCGTGTCTTGATCGTGGAGCCTTAGGATGAAGTCTTTCTTGAGACGTCTTATGTTTGGGCTTTTAGGAATGAAAAGAGGGGTAGATGGATCAATTGCACACCATTGGGACAATATACAATTATCGTATGACGCTCTTTGCATGTGTGGTTGTTGAGGATAATGGGATTAGGAAGATTCGGATTCTAGAGTTGGTGGGGGGGGAAGAAAGGTGAGAGGTAAAAATAGGTTTGTCATTTAGGTACCTTATGGCACACCGTACAAGCTCGCATCCCACACTTTTTGAAACATCAATTTAATATTTCAGTCACACCCTTTCTCTACAGCTCAAAATCACAAACATGTCTTTCGGAAAGCTCTACACCCGCGAGGTAAGTCTTCTGATGCTGTAGAACTGGCACTGGAGCATACCTCATTAATATGACTTCTGCAGGGGAACCCACGTTCCACAGCCATTCGAGCTGTTGCCAAGGCAAACAAGCTTGACCTCGAGATCGTTGACACCGATATATCCAAGGGGCCTCTGAGTACCGAGTATCTGAAGCTCAACAAGCTTGGAAAAGTACCATCTTTTGTGGGAGCAGATGGATACGAGTTGACCGAGTGCATTGCCATCGCCATATATGGTACGTTTCCTCCCTTTTGGCCTGAATCGTACCCTCCCATACATGATGAAAGACATATCAAATACAGTTATCCCTGTCTGAAGACTACTGTTGAGAATTATTCACACTCTGATTACATCTTGCCTTGACCAGCATCGAACCTGGAATTTTGACTCAAGACACGAGCTAACGCGCAGCAGTCACGTCTCAGAATGAGAAAACCAGCCTTCTCGGCAAGACCAAGCAAGACTATGCCTCCATCGTCCGCTGGATGTCCTTCGCCAACCAGGAGGTCCTCGCAGCCCTCGGAGCCTGGTTCCGCCCACTCATCGGCCGCGACCCTTACAACAAAAAGAACGTGGACGAAGCCAGCAAAAATACCCTCAAAGCCGTGTCTATCCTCAATGAACACCTCCTTGTACATACCTACCTCGTTGGTGAGCGTATCACTCTAGCCGATCTGTTTACAGCCGGCATCATCTCCCGCGGCTTCCAGTTCTTCTTCGACAAGCAGTGGCGTGAAGAGAACCCCAATGTCACTCGATGGTACGAGACTGTGTGCAACCAGCCGATCTACTCCGATGTTGCTGGCAAACTTGATTTCATTGACGAGGCCATCAAGAACCAGCCCCCCAAGACAGAAAAGCAGGAGAAGCCTAAGAAGGAGCAAACCCTCAAGGCACAACCCAAGCCAAAGGCAAAGGAAGCCGAAGTGGATGAAGAGGAAGAGGAAGAGGAAAAGCCGGCGCCCAAGCCCAAGCACCCTCTAGAAGCTTTACCAAAGCCAACAATAGCTCTCGACGACTGGAAGCGCAAGTACTCCAATGAAGAGACTCGGGAGGTCGCACTACCCTGGTTCTGGGAGAACTTCAACGCTAAAGATTATTCGTTATGGAGGTGCGATTACAAGTACAACGACGAGCTTACGCAGACCTTCATGACTGCCAATCTCATTGGTACGCTTTTGCCTCTCCATGCAGCTCTTCAATTTTTTTAGCATCGTGATTAATGCTTAATCTTTTTTCAGGTGGATTTTTCGCCCGTCTCGAAGGTTCCCGCAAGTACATCTTTGGCTGCGCCTCTGTCTACGGCGTCAAGAATGACTCCGTTGTCCAAGGTGCCTTCGTCATCCGTGGCCAGGAAGCTCTACCTGCCTTTGACGTCGCACCCGACTACGAGAGCTACGAATTTACCAAGCTTGATCCCAGCAAAGCCGAAGACAAGGAATTCGTCAATGACCAGTGGAGCTGGGACAAGCCGATCGAGGTTCAGGGCAAAACATATGAGTGGGCTGACGGGAAAGTATTCAAGTAAACTCTGTTTACTCGAATCGATAGGTGTCAGCGAAATGATGACTATGAGAATGTAAAGCTGCTACACGTGATACAGAGCTGTGAGCGTCTTGTGAAGAGATAGACATGTGGATGGCCGCCTCTCTCTTGCGATAGCGAAGGAGCTTGTTTACTAGACCCTCGCCGTCATAGATCTGGGCACCAAAAGGGATAACATTCATGCAAAATTTTCAGAAAATTTCTATTAATCGGCCCAGAAGATGATTTCTTCAAAGCATTCCTAGTACCTGGAAATGACCTAGAAATGACCCGGAAATGACCCTGACCGAAATAGTTGATATCTCCAATTTTCTAGGTAGTCAAACTAGTCCGTGAATTAGTGACAGCCACATCTGTCTCCCAAGCTTTTTGAGATCAGACGCTTGCTGCTCGGTCAAAACCCCTAAACGTGTTGGTGAGCTGTTGGAAGTAGTGCTGAGGCCCCTCTCATTCAGATTTCCGTTCCACATCCATACTTTGAAGTAAGGTATCGGAGAGGAAGAAGAGTTCCTTAGGACTTTCAAGGATGATGGATCTACTGGCCTGATCAAGCTTCATCAAAATCTCTGCAGCACTACTCGTTTCTCGAAACGCTGTGGCCAGGTAATGATGATGGCGGAGCTTAATGGACCCCGGACTAACCTCCATGTGACATCGTTACGCAAAAAGTGTTCCCGCTACTGGGGCGGCAAGCGGAGGATCAAACGTTGAATCCAAGGGCGGGAAGACGGGATGCAAAGCATACACGGGCCCTTTGGATTCTTCGCCATCAAACAATAACAAATTCTGAATTGGCTGTTCTCTCTGGCCCAAGACATTGATGACATCCTGAGCGAGCTGGCCGCCCATGAAGGCCGTCACTGGCGCGAGTTCACTTCCAATGTTTTGCAGGAAGCTTCGGAGGAATTCGCTGCGTAAAGTCTCGGGCGGGAGCTGCAGTTCTTTGTGCTTCTCTGTTGCCAACGTGGTGAAGAGCTCAAGATCAGCGTGTCTGTGTGTTGGCATGGCGCCAGAGATATTGTGGAATTCCCACAATGCTCTCATACAAGTCAGAAGAGGAGAAACCTGGAGCTTGCGTCTTCGTGAATTAAGCTGGTCTGTAGGTAGTGGTGAGGTGTTTGCGAGCACCATCGGCGAATAGATTTCCCGCTTGGTGACCATTTCGATGACTTTTCCGTTTTCTTTCTTGGTGCTAGTCGCCACAATTGATCTGGTGAGGGTTTCTGCTGTCAGAGCTGTAGGACGATTTGACTTTTCGCGCTCAATCACGTAGTCATGCGAGATTAGGTCTGCAAAGATGTAGCCGTAAAAGCCATGGGTTCCTGATGCGTAGAAAGGCCTGTTGCATAGGCGGCACGAAGCGTTGATGGTTGAAAGAGTTGCCAGATCCAAATCGGTTGCAATGATCATGTCGTAGGGGGCAAAGTACTCAGGCTGCTTCAGAGTGATGTCCTCGGAATCAACGCGAAGGGCCACTCTGGGATTGAGCCTCTGTATTTGAGGCGCTGCTGACTCTGCACGCTGTCAGGTTATTAGCTTTGATGTAGATTCCGGTTGCTTGCAAAATTGAAGGTCATACATTCTTGCCGATGTCATGCTCAGAAATGAAGAATTGCGCTCCAAGATCATCGTCTACAACGACCTGACTGTCTTGCACAGTCAAAGAACCTATACCAGCAAGCACAAGGTTCTTGGCAATCTCGTTGGCAAGAGCCCTCATGGTTATAAGGAGAACATTCGCAGTTCGTAGCCTGAGGAATGATAAGCGCATCAATCAGCAATCTAAAAAGCAAGCTTGCCATACTTTTCCTGAGCTTTGACGCCCCACAAGCGTATCTGCCGGTCATACAATGCAATCTCATCTACAAGGCGAAAGGTTAGGTAGTGAAATTGACTCAAGAGCACTGAAGCGGGTGTTTTGACACGTACCTGCGCTGATTGACTGAGTTTTATCTAGATTGCCGGGTTGCAGTTGAGACTGATTCTGGAATTGAGACTGAGATTGAGATTGAGATTGATCTGTGATATGAGCTGAGGGGTGTCCATTGGTGGTTGATGGGACTCCATTGGTTGCCGAAGGTTCCCTCATTGGCTGCTGATCTACGGAGTTCATCATGTCGTAAGGTGTAGGAAAGGAAGGAAGTATATCGCAGTTGGTGAAGTAGAAGGGATGGAAATGGAAGGTAAGGTAGTTTCCAGTCTCTTGGTGTCTAGTGTCTAGGTAGGTAGTCGAGGTAGTCTCTACCTCACTTTACTTAGCTAAATTAAAAGAGGTACCGAGGTACCTAAGATCTTATCACCCGTCAAACACTCCACCACTTACTGTACTCCTGTTTACACTCCAATTGGACTGTGACGACTTAGCCATACACTTAGTCAGAAATACACTATCTAGTATTTCTCTGGTCAATTATTTGATCAAAATCCTTATAGACGTCCTTTCTAACCAGCTTCATGCAAACTAGCTACTTTCCAATACTCCTGCTTGCCCTCCAATGACACGGCCATTTGCTTTGTCCACCATGGTGAGTCTACCTTTAGCCATGACTTATACCCGCTTAAAGAGCATTCTTAGCCAGTCTGTATACTGACGCCCAAGCAAGTCTGGCAACTTCGACTTCCCACCTGCAACTACGAGGCAGGGTCAGGCTCCTTCCTTCGACGAAGCGTCCAGCATTGTTCGAGAAAATGCATCGCAACGCAACGCTCTACGACACAGGATTGAAGAGGTGCGGCGATTGAGAGACCATATGAATGATTCAGACGAGCGTCAAAGACTGCGAGTGGTGCGAGAAGAGTTGAGGCGCAGACCGGGTGCTGAACCGAGGCCTGCACATGGTAATACAGTATCTGATGCTCAAGCTCCAACTTCTGCTATGAGGTCTCGACTCGAAAATGTTCGTCACCGAGCTCGTCAACGCGTGCAAGACCGAGCGGGAAGTGGGGGGACCGTACAACAGGCGGTGGAACGACTCAACGAAGCCAGCTCTAACCTTAGCTCGTTACTCGACCAACCAATTCCGAGGATAGCATCTCCAGATATGAGTGCTCGAGAATACTCAGGCGAGGCAGAAGTGAACAGAAGACGGGCCAAGCGCCGAAAATTGGATGCCGATCCTTTATCTGCTGGTCACCTGAGAGGTTTTAATTATGGATACCGTGGACAAGTTGTACCCGGACCTTTGAAGATGGAAATCGTCAGCTGCGATGGTGGGTTACACACGGAAGCAGCCCGACATGGTAGAGAGTATTGTCCTGAGAACGTGCTCCGTAACGACAAGAGCGTTTATTGCACCGAGAATGACAAATGCAATCTGATTCTACGCCATATGGGGGAGACTACATTTTGTCTGAAGAAGCTTGTCATCAAAGCTCCCGAAAGAGGATTTACAGCACCGTGAGCCTTCACCAGTGTCTGGCTTGGTTGCTAAGCTAATGTATCGAGGTAGCATACAAGAAGGCATGGTGTTCGTTTCTATGTCAGCTTCTGATCTCCTCACTCGTACTGCTCAGTATCAGATGCGGGACCATTCTCCACTTGAGGAAAGCGAGGACCAGGAGCCTTTATTCTCACACGACGCAAATGAAAGTCGGCCCCTCTCCCGCAGACGAGACTCGAGTGGCCAACGCACAGTGCCTCCTCCAATCTCGAATTCAGCTGCTCGTAGGTACCGACGTAACAATACCAGAAGTACCAGGACTAGCGGCCATCCATTTCCACTTGTCGACCTCGGCGATGATTCTATTCCACCGTTCCAAACCTCCAATACTTCAGAGCCTTCTGACTTCACAGTAATAACCTCATGTAACGACCCTTCTTCTGATGAAGAAGAACCGTCTAGCGCCGCCACACTGGCCGATCGCCTCCGCCGCGACCGCCTTCTGGGACCTTATGAGCTCTCGTCCGACGAAGATACAGAAGACGGCCTAGAAGGCAATATGCGACGTGGAGGGGCCATGGGGGTTCCCTCGGGTCATACCTACTATCGGAGAAGCAGCCGCAGGGCAGAGCCTAGCAAGATTGAAATTGTCGGTGCTGCAGATGTCAGTGAAGAAGGTAGGGAGAACAAGGAAGTTTTGGCTCCCCATGCCAGGTTCTTCATCGAAAGAACTCGCAGGTACGTTTTTTCGAAGTCATTCTACCCTACTCAGTTCCGACCTTCGATCATGAGAAAAGTTTCGCTAGCTAGAAGTATTTTAACTCTTCGGAAGCGTCTTCGAAGTGTTTTCGAAATGTCTTCAAACTCCAATTTCTGTCTCAAAGGTGGATAACTGACTCCGAGATCTTTAATAGTGTGATTAGTGTCAAATTTGATCCACCTGTGTGAGTGCATATGCATCTTCTTACTCCTTCCTCACTCCAGTCTAGCACCGAACATACTGCGGCGGCCTTTTGGCTAACGATGATCACTCAGGTCCGGCAAGTTTATCCTCCTGAAGCTATGGAGTCCATCCAAGGAACAGAATATTGACATCCAAAGCATCGTGGCGTATGGTTTTGCGGGACCGAGGTTCTTTCCTGCTGCACAGATGATGTGAAGGCCATCGCCTAGTCATTGAGGAGTTCTTGTTTGTAGCATTTTCTCGGTTGAGATCATGCTTCTCTTATGCAAGATCGTGAGGAATGCTTTGAACTGTTTGCGGAGGCATTTTCCGTAGCGACTTGATAATGTTTCAGGTATCTAATTTCTCCAGATGCCTTTGATGATACCCATGAACTTTGAGACGATTGAATCTCATGAATCTTGCGGCATGAAAAGTAGTTGCACCTCGCTATGGTATCTTAGGCTATGAAGAGGAATATTCGCCAATCAGTCGACTGGAGAAAGCTAGAATCCGAAGATATACTGCGCAAAAAGGAGTATGTGGAGACAGACGAACGACCGCTCGATGAAATTGGCGAGTAGTGTACCCACTGTTGTCCATAACATCCGACGCCTAAGGTAGCTCTTGAACTCTAGGACACTGAAGATCCTCGCGCTGACCTTTTCCAAACCCTCCCACCTCATTTCCCTTTCCACTGGATCATCATCCCATTCATAAACATGCCGTTTCTCATATGTGTCCAAACGGACGGTCGATCCAACCCATGTCTGGAATGGCCTGGCCATTGTTCGTGCACACATGGCTACCGTTCAATCAACGACAACCCATACGCTCTCAGCACACAACCACATCCGCGGGATCAGACGCTCCATTCACCCCTGAAGCTACAAAGCCTCCATAATCTGGCATACCTCTAGACTCATTGTGCTGTGGAAGTTCCACCACATCCATACCGATGCCACTGTCGTCGTGACTCTGCATGAGCTCGAACTCTGCTACTTTTGTGACATGCTGGGGTATCGGTTCGTCAAAATGTTCTTGCGCAGACACGTCCATTGTGGCAGTAGGAGCAGGATGACTGTATCTGTAATGCTGCAGATGTAGATCGCGCTGACCATGTTCATGGTGAAAGTTGTTCCTTGCGTCAACGCTTCCATAGCGACTAGGCGCATCGACACTATCGCTGACCCCAGTCCTTGGTCTCGAGCCTCCACGATTTTCAGTCTCACTATCATTTACACCAAAGCCTGCCTCGTACGCAGACCTCTTTTGTGGTCTCATCTCCATGCTACTTGGTGAATGCTCCAGAAAGCCTCCCTTCTCAGCCATCCATTGAAGCATCTCGTCAACCCAGACTTTAGTGACCCACCACGATCCGAAGCTCAATGCCTGCGCCATCGTGATATCGCGTAATGCAGCCGAGCCAATCTCGCCAACACAGTGAAGAAGGAGGCGGGCATCGATACCAGGAAAGCGAGACGAAAGGTCGTAAAGAAATGTGGTCCACCGGTCCAGGACACCCGATGTCGAGCTGTCATCCATCTCATGGTGTGATTGCTGTGGGTAAGGCAGGCCCGCGCTAGACGCAGTGTTGGCGTAGATTGGCTGCATGCCCGGATAAGAAGCGGCCTTGAGAGGTCCGAGTAGCTCACGAACCTCGTTCGTCAAGATCTGCAGAGTGCGTGTGTATCCCCGACCCGGAAGGCTGCTCTCAACAACACTTACGGGCTTTACATAGTAGACCCAGTCGTGCCACATTTGATCCCGATTGGCATCGTTGGTAAGCATATTCGCTGCTGCGTGAGCCGTAGCGTTGACGCGAAGAAGGCGATCAATCAGGCTAGCAAAGATCGTTGCAGGACCAAGTTTTGCATCACGGACGTGCTGCGGGTGGTTTTGAAATGTTGTCGAGATGTGGACGCTCAACTTGTTGGATATGTTTCGAAAGGTTTCCGTGACTTTTGGAGGCATGACTTGGAGAGCGAGAGGAGACACAAAACGTATCATTTTTTGATACATCAGCCAATCGCACTCTTTGATCCAGCTAGCGATATTTGGATGAGCGAGCAACTTTTGGACCGGGACTGTCAACGTTCCATGGAATGAAGTGAAATGGTGCCAGAACATTTTTTCCTTGCAAAACCGAAAGCTGTCTATGACGGATATGCAGTGAGTGCGGTACAAAGCTACTAAAGCATTTGCAGCATCAGGGTCAGTCCCGCTGGGTAGGTAGCGCTGCAGACTGGGCAACTCAATAGGTTCGTTGTGAGCGTAGGGAGGCTCTTGCTGAGTTGGAAATTTGAGCTCTCGACTAACCATATTGCGACGGGAGGGACCATGGTGGATGTTGGGTGAAGTGGGATTGAGATACAGGCAGCCCTGGGCCTTTTGGTTACGCATGCTGGTATGTGAAGCGTTCGGGGTAAATTGGGTGTTTGGGGAAGGAAAGACAGCAGTGTCAGCTGGAAGTTGGATTCTCAAGCTGTCGTGCAGACTAGAGTCAGAATTTGAAACAAGGGTAAACGCGAATTTCCAGGTCAACGTAGCAACGTGACGAGACCGTCACGATATGAAGTAGCTTACCTTCTAGCAATCGAGCTATCTGTTGCTTCAACAACATCTCCTTCATTTTGGAAGAGCTCACCACCATGACTCTCAGGGGGTTCATCTATCAAGGTGAGATCTACGTAATGGTATTTTGATTCTCCACGCATTCCGAGTCGTCGAGTTTGAATGCCGGGGAAAATGATCCTGACGAGCTTGCCAAAGCTGGCCGGGTTGAGGGGAGACACTCTCTCATTGCCGCACCTCGTTGCGTAAAGAGTATAAACTCGATTACGAGGTACCGAGCTGTTGCCTCTTCCACATTTAGAATTCAGCCTACGATACAAGATTAGTTTTTATATGTCTGCATCGATCTGACACGCTGTCTCACCAATTCATTGCAAAAATCTGTTTGGTTTTCTCTGATTTTGGTCCTCTCTCATTTGCAAGTACTGAAGCAGCGACGTCGTTCAAATCGCGATCTTTGTTTGCGGCGAAAAGCTTTCGGAGCTCGTTGTCATTGGCAATGCTTGAGGCGGAGCCTTTCTTTTTTTTCGTCTCTCCCGCTCCTGCATCATCTTGGGTCTGCTCATCGTTGAATGTCATGACAAATTGTTGCCCCTGACCATCGAACGAATGATTGTGATTCATTAATTGTCTCATCGCTTCATTACTTCCATTATATGAATCTTCTACGCCCATGGCCTGCGCTCGAGCAACAGGGTCTTGCAGCGACGGATCAATTGCATATTGCCGGTTGAGGTTCTGGTTGGTCAACTGCTGCTCAGAGCGTGTGATTATGTCTTCAGTACGATACTGTGACGGCGTACCATGGGCTGGTTGAGCTTGAGGTATTTGGGAGGATTCAGTGAGAGGCTGGATTTGCTGCGCAGGATGTGCGCTGGTTGTATTAATGCTTGTGGTTGAAGCGCGGGAAATTGGTCGTGGACGACTGCTCGCAGTTGAGCCAGATGTGTTGGACCGTGGTCGCACAGGGCCAGGAGCCATATTCACTGCGTTTGTCTGAAGTTGCGACACTGCCGTTATGAAAGGTCAGCACCGCAAGTTGCGAAAATATTGGGTTAACAAACGTAGGAAGAGCGCACCGGTAAGTATCTGACGGCAGTGACCGGTTTTCGGAAATCGGACTTCAATTGATTTAGTCTACAAATGGGCCAGTAAGTATCCCGAGCTGTTTGGCAGGACAAGGTCTAGAGGATCGGTTTGTTTGTTGGGGGAGGGGGGGGGAGCGGCTGGATTTTGGAGTCGATCGCAACGTCTCCGCTAGGACAACGACGCGGACGCTGGCAAAGGTGGCACTTCGAAGAGAACACTCTCGCCCAAGATCATTCAGAGCTCAAAGTGGGCCAGGAAGCCCTTGGAGCGTTGAGCCTTTGTGCCTTGAATTTTCAGTTGACCTTGAATCGTTGTTTACAAAATTGGTTGCGATGGGCGATGAGTGAAAGACGCTACTCTAAGCACTAGAGTAATCTTAGCTTCGTAATTTTACTTCTACGTCAATCCCCCGATGTGCCGCGGGTGCCCCATAACCCAACACGTCTCCATTTTCAAACATCCAAGAAAATTCGACCGACTCCAAAACCATCTCTTATAACCCTCGCTCTTGATCACTACTAAACGATCCTTCTATTCCTAGCAGCAATCCGCAGGCATGTCTTTCCAAGACCGAACACAGCACCAAATTGGCCAGATTGATAAGGAGGTATGTTCTCCCACAGCTTGCGATAGATGTTCATATGCCTACAGCTACCTCATATCATCTCGCCGAAGGAGTATACTAATCAATGAATGCTGTAGCTGTCCAAATATCCCATGCTCAACAACTTCGAAAAGCAGACTTCGGTGCCTAAGGTCTACGCCTTTCTTGGCCTCGTCGGCATCTACTTTTTCCTTGTCTTCTTCAACATTGCTGGCGAGTTCCTTGTGAACTTCGCCGGGTTCCTCGTCCCAGGTTACTATTCTCTGGAAGCTCTGTTCAGTGCGAGCAAGGTTGATGATACCCAGGTAAGCATTTCTGTCTGCACCGTGCTTTGATCTGGATCCTATGCTGATAAGGTCCTTAGTGGTTAACAGTAAGTCAAGCTCGCTTTAAGCGATGTTCTGCAGCTACAGAACCCTTTTTTGACAATCGCAGTACTGGGTCGTCTATGCATTCTTGTCCGTGTTCGAGAGTGTTGTCAACGCTGTCTACTGGTTTCGTAAGTCCACGGCCTTCTGTAAGTATGAGCTTTCCTGATTACTAACGAGCAACAGCCTTTTACTACACCTTCAAATTTGTCCTCGTGTTGTGGATGGCTCTCCCTCAAACTGGGTAAGTCTGGCCACAACAATCTCACCATTGGAGCACGTGACTTATAAGAGAAAAACTAGTGGCGCCCAGATCGTCTTCCGTTCCTTCATCCAGCCCGTCTTCTCCCGCTTCTTCTCCCAGAGTGGCTCTACTGCTGCCAACCTACGCTCTCAAGCTGACCAGGCGACTAAGCCTCACGCCATGTAAAGCGCCCAGATTGGTCTTCGAAAGTCTTTCCTGGAATAAGCCGAACGCGGCACTATGCTGCATCTTTTCATAAGCAGGATATGTTTCAATCGACAATTGGAGATGGCAGCAGCACTGGGGCGGATATGTTCAGCGGAGGTTGAACGGTAGGAGTCAGCGAGTCTTCAGTCGAGCATCAAGCGTATGATTTGGTCTTCTATTGTATGATACAGCCTAGCTGGTAATGAAGCCTCTGTCCTATTTGCAGAAAGAACGTTCTATTCTGCACATCTTGTGTGAGCCCCATCAATCTATGAGGTTTACTGATTTTTCGGGGACAAGTCTGATGGTCAAGAAATGGCTCATTATCGTACAACAATCCAGCAAGTTGATCGGCGATTACATAGCCCATCTTGCTCACAGGCTCCCACGGCCACAATATCCAGTGTCTTCTCAAAACATTCCAATACCTTTCCCCCAACCCTCTACTCGTGGATCCAAGTCTATGTGAAAGGGAAACGGATTCGTCTCGCTAGTGGTTATGGGTGGTATGTGATCCTTGTCTCGATTGACAAGCGTGATAATTTTCATGGCTGTCTTCTGCAACGTTGATCCGATGGCCTTCATCACCTTGGTTCGTTCTATGGAATCATCAGCGATGCTGGATTTCTCCTCGAAGGCTTTGGCGTAGTGGGCCTACCTATCTCCGTTTTTGGCGTAGCCAGAGTCACTTCCAAGCACCAAGACTCCCAGCAAACCTCTTCGTCACCCTTGGCTCCACCAGTGAACCAACCCAGGCCCCCACCTTTCCTCCTCTTCTTCTCAAAGAATTGTACAACTAGAGAGCCACGCACGCTGCTCTTCGGGGAGGAAGTAGAGGAGAGTTGGCGTATTAGTTGTCCAACGCGTGTGTCTATCAGGGTTTCGAGCTCAGGATCGGCAATGAGAGGAAGGGTGAGATCAAGGACTTCGATGCTGGATGGCCTTATGCAAGGAAAGTATCGGTGGAAAAAAATAGTGTGAAGGATTCCTAGCTGGTGTTCAGCGATGTCGTTAATCGAAATATCGGGGTTAAGATACCTCGAACGATATCTTTGACACAGGTAGGATCCGCGAAGACGTCGAGTATGTGTTGGGGGGGTTTTCGCTGCTCCATACTATGAAGCTATAAAGCTGGCCACTCTCAGCATGATTGCCACGAGATAGTTAAAGCGTTGAGGGTAAACGGCGCTGGTACCGTGCCAACGGCGAAGACGATAGCAGACGGTAAATTGTACGGAGTAATCTATCAGTACCGTCTTCACACTCGTGATACAGACTGATAACCCCCCCCCACCACCCACCTCGCCACGCTTAGGGTTAGGGCTACGTACAACGGTCCAAGTACCTAGGTATCTTACCACCTTAACTTTAGCGCTTCCCGCCACTTCTAGATGCCGATAGGGCTACCTCCAAGTCCAACGCGAATCCCCAATTCCTCCCATGGGCCACAAGTACTCTGTATACAAAATCACCTTTACCGAGTACGGAGTACCATGATACTAATGAATACCTGAATGCCGTCGCCAATTCTCACCTCTCCCTTTTTTCGAGGTCTGGATTGGTGACAGCGTACGGGCTTGCAAAGAGGATGATATCCGCTACAAGGACATGGTTGCGGCGAAACCGTACAAATTTTGCTATTGGATGTGGCTTTGTTGGGGTCGGATACGTTGCAGGCCAATATGTGCTATCAAAGATCACAGAGGCGAGAGAGCGTATGGCTGGTGACCGCATAGCTAAGGAAAAGTACAAGTTCCTTGCTTTCTCTCTCCAAAACCGCGCTGACTGAATAGCTTGCGCCGACGATTCCAACATAATCAGGAAGACTGTACTATCACTGTTCTCGAATTATTACCTACTGTGGCAGACAATATCATCGAAGCTTTGCCATCAGAGAAGATTACACACCATTTGCAGCAGAAAAAGGCAGAGAGGTTGGGTAAGAGCGCAGCCACGTCCGACGTAGCGCCATCAGAGCTCTCATCAGGAACCCCAAGTGCAGTAGATGAAGATGGAAGAAGCTTCTCCAGCTTCCAAAGCGGAAGCTACATCCATGCTAGCCAGATGGGAGCTTCCAGCTCCGCCACCAGTGAATCCAGGTCCTCTTTGAGTAAAGCCCAGCTGTGGAATGATCTCAAGATCAGTTGTCAGTGCCCTGAATCTGCTTTCCCCCTCTCCATTATACTGATCCGTCGTAGCAATTACAAGATCAGTCACTCTGCTATACACTGTCGCTTTGCTGAGTCTATTGACTCGCATTCAACTCAACCTCCTCGGTCGAAGGAATTACCTCTCGAGTGTTGTATCTCTAGCTTCACACCCGCAACACGATCCTACAATCAGCCTGGAAAATCACGACGACGATAATGTTGAGCGAGCATATGGCAACGACTTTGAGACAAATCGCAAATACCTCACATTCAGTTGGTGGTTGCTGCATCGAGGATGGAGAGAATTGATGATGAATGTCGAGAATGCGGTCAGAGAAGTCTTTGGCTCTGTAAACCCAAGGGAAGATATCCCCGTCGAGAGAATATCAAGCCTGATACTGGATGTGAGAAAGGCAGTGGAAGGCGCAACTCCTGAGGAGCGGAAGTAAGCCGACTTCACATGTTCATCCTACCCTTGTTGTGCTAATTTACTGTAGGACGCGCAAGTGGCTCCCGTTTCTTCTCCCGCCCTCTGACCAAGAGGAATCTGTCCTTCAAGAGTCTGGCATGTCAACCCCTCCTAGTGTGCCACAATCTCCAAGGCCGCAAGACCCTATATCTTTGCACTCTCCTCCGGACCCCCCACCCTCTGCCTCACCAACGTCTCCTCCTCTCCGGCGCCTCCTCGACGAGACATCCGATCTTGTCGACTCTCCAATGTTCACCCACGTCCTCACGCTTCTGCTTGACGCTGATTTTTCCCTACTCGTAGACGGGAAGCTTCGCTCAGAGGCTTACAAAGTCGCACCTCTGACTCCCACACCTATTCCAGAACCTAGGATAACCGAGATTGCCGATCCTGAACCATTGACTGCCTCAGCGAAACTCGCTACAATATTGGCTGTCATGACGAGGGAAGCGCACAAGATTGGCAACGGGGTCCCGAATGAATATGTGCAGGCGATCGAGGCTGTGAGCGAGCTAGAAGCGTTTGCAGCAGTAGTCTACAGTAGTAATTTTGAATTTGAGGCCGTGTTTGAGACCAGTACTACGCCTGATTCTACGGCTTCTGGAAGCAGAGATGAGGTAGCAGAAGGTGGAAAGAGTAGAAAGGGCTTCGCCGGTACATCTGCTGTCGAGGTGGAAGACGTTGTAAGGGTGGGGAAAGGAGGAGGCATCATGGACACGGCTACTGGAGTTTTCGATGCTGCATGGGGAGGATTCGAGAGCGTTTGGGGTAAGGTAACGGGGAGCGGTGAGTCCGCAATGACAGGGTGAAGGAGGTATCTTAAAAAAATCGCTCAACGGCGTCCGGACTGTACGCTCATCTCACGCCAGTCTACCGATTAGAGAGGAGCATCTTGGGGCCTCGAATGTGAGTGGATAATTGGATTAGAGTATTCCCCTGCGCGTCCTTTTGACCAGGCTTTGCTAGGTAACGACCTCAGCGAAAGGAGAAGCTTTCTCCATCGGACGTGACTCGTTCTCGATCAATTCTTCTAACTCTTTATCTGTTCCCGTGAAAGTCGACGACAATGGGTGCTAAGTTCAATACCGTCTTGATTGCTGGTTCTGTGGGTTTCGAGTCTACCAACACCGATGTCATCAAAAGGTCCCGCAGTCTTAGATATAACGATTCCATATGTACAGAGACTAAGTGGAAGATTTTTGAGAAGTAGTAAAAAAAAAGTAGTGGGAAATGTTGAGATAAAGTAAAATATGTAAGGACTTGAGAGGCTCTTATCATATATATAAGTTGGAGTACTTTAGCTAGAACATTGACACTGCTAACAGGAATTAATTCCACAAGAAATTGGATTTGAACCCGAGAACGTCGCCATTCACCTGTGATCAGAAGCAGTTGTAAGGGCAGGTGGGGAACCAAAATACTGTCTTCGGTACTTGTATGTCCTCAATGTCCCATGGACTTGCACCCTTGCAACGCCAGTCTTCTTCGGCAGCGTTCCCCAGAGCTACATCAGCTTTCGCAGTGGTCTAAGCATTCTCAGTCTCTCTTCTTCCGCCCGCCCCCTTTCCTTCCTAAACTTCCCCAATTCACTGTAAGCAATTTGAGACACACCCACAGAAACCCAAGAACCATTATCGTCACTGTCCCGGATCGTACCCAATTCATCTTCGAGCCTTCCAGATCTAGCACAGGCACTTGGAATTCTTCCAAGAGAGACTCACCGCCGCTCGCAGGGTGCAAATGATAGAACATTGCCCTTGGCCCGAATAGTCCATCGTAGCCGAGGTTTACACGATCGAACGGATTAGTGTTCATTTTCGTGCCTTCGTCTGAGGGGCACGCCCAGAAGACGATAGGCCAGGCTACTGATATAGAAGCATCTCCCTCTTGACTGGGTGGAAGATAGCGAAGGTGAAGTGGGACGTCTGCGTGCCACGAACTTCCCGAGCCATTGACTACCCCAGTAGAATGAGGACCGGAAGTAGATGACGGGGGTGCAAGTTCAAGAAGAAGAGCGGAGCCCCATTTGGAGACCGCCCAGATTGGAGCTTCAAGATCGGTCTCTCCGGCCAGGAAGCGGATAGAGTGGAGATTCTTAGAAGTCAGAAGATTGGGAGACGATAGCTGGTACTTGTCTAGGAACAGTGAAGACGGCAATGTGAGGTAGGTATGAAGAGCGCAGCCATCTGCTGGAGGGGCTGTGGAGGAAGGTAATGTCAAGCGAAGGGTGGGATGGAGACCAACCGGTTCCAGGAAAGCCATCGAATATTCCATACCGGAAGTTGAAGGGACAACATGGTGACGGGAAGGGAATGAAAAGAGGGTTGGGTCTGCAAAAGTCAGCAGAGACTGGCAAAATTATATCAATTACATACTGGGTTTGCTGTCTTCTCCAACCACTGCTAAAAAGCCCCCCAATGAAAGCTCTTCCGGCTGAGTAGGCTTCTCATTTGCCAGCACGCCAACTTCAACTTTGAGAGAAGCTTGGCTGTTGTCGATCCGCTCATCCCAGCTTTCTGTTAGCGGAGGTGCATGCCAGAAGGCACTAAGGACGAGGGACTGTGAAATGGTATCGTAGTCGATATCTAGATAGTCTGCAGACTTTAGAGAAGCTGTTCGAAATCTACAGGATTCGTCTACTTCGGGACATATCTTTTGGCGCAGATAAGTGGCGAGGTCGGTCAAAGAGGGCAGGGTTTGGTAGTACTGGAATGTTGCAGAAGAAGCAAATCTTTCAGATGTGACGGGAAGGCGGATGAAAGTGTCCTGAATGTTTTGTTATTCGTGTCCGAATCTTTCTTCGTATGGGCAGTGGAGAAATACCTCGGGCGTCTTGCAGTTTACACTGGCTCCAAGTGTCTTTGAGAGCAGTGGACAAAGGAGGTCACTTTAAGTCGTTCAGTACGCTGGCTGAGGAGGATTCCGCTTGTGAAAAGAGTGCTAACATACGCAGATTGATCTCTCAGGGGAGTGAAGAAGACATGGAGTCCGGGGGAAGCTGTGGAGACGAAGGGCGCTACGGGGATGTAGGAATTGGGAGAGATCCATCGTATGTGTAACTCATGACATTGCTTTAGGGCTCGCCATAGCTATAAAGATCAACAATGATCGATGGTGTAGCTTTCTGAGCCTTTGAGCTTGATACCTCTTGAGGAAGCTCATACAAGTCGAGAGTCAATTTGTCTTCTCGAGCAGCTTTCAAGGCTTTGACGCGTAGAGTATCATTCTGAAGTTGAAGTTGCTTTGGATCGAAAGCATCATTTGGATGGTGAAGGAAGGTGACTCGCTCTCTCATCGCACAAGCGTCTGTTGTCGCCCAGTGAACCTGGCCGTCAAGTGTTGGACAGGTCGAGGGGACGGAGGGGACCTCTACTTTTTTAGAGTAGAGTATGTACTCTAAACCCTTGAGATCGACTGCTTACTAGAGTAATTTATAGTAGTTTAGGGTTAGGGTTGGAGCCAGCCCAAACCAGAAGAGTATAGACTGTAAGGTACCCTCTCACGCCTCTCTACCTACACATACACCTATGAAATAGCAGCAAAGAAAAAATTGTTCATAAAAATACGGATCCATTCCATTCCCTTCGACCTACCAGAGACTGCATATTATCTGTCAAATGAACCATGCATTTTCCCATTTACGTCTACCTCCTCATCCTCGCTTTCACCACCACCACCACCACCGCAGCCCGTAAAACCCCAGAAAGCGTCCTCCTCTCCGACGTGAAAGCCCTCACACTTCGAAAGGACCTCAAGACCTCCAATAACCGCGTTTCAGCCGTTCCCCAGCTGAAATGTATAGGCGGAGCAGCGCAAGGACTGTATGAGATCGATGTCATCCGCTGCAAGAACGCCGGATCTTCTTACGGAGATGAAGACGTGCAATGGACATGTACTGCCTCACTTCCTTCAGAATTCAAACTTGGTAGCACAGACGTCATATGCGAGGGTTTCTCCTCGTCAGAGGACCCATATGTGCTCAAGGGGAGTTGTGGAGTCGAGTATCGATTAATGCTCACAAAGTCGGGAGAGGAGAAGTATGGAAGCAAAGGCAAAAACAAGTGGGGTGATTATGACCGCAGATCGAGAGGAGGTGACTGGGCTGCCGTCATCTTCTGGTTCATCTTTATTGCGGTCGTTGGTTGGATGATTTTTGCGGCCTTGATCAGAGACAACCCAGGAAGGAGGCCACCAGGAGCAGCTCCCAACCATTGGTTTGGTGGAGGCGGAGGGGGCGACAATGACGACCCACCGCCACCCTATGAATATCATCCGGCGCCTAAGGCCAAGGCAACTTCATCGAGAGCTCCCAGGTCAGCTCCTGCCCAGGCGCAGGGAGGTTGGAGACCGGGCTTTTGGTCAGGAGCCTTAGGAGGCGCTGCGGCGGGGTATATGGCGGGCAACAGAAGGCAAACTCAGCAGCCAAGAAATCAATCAACATGGAATTTCGATGGGGTGAATGGCCGTGGTAACGGGGAAGGGGGTTCAAGTTTCGCCGGAGCTGGAGCTGGAAGAACAAGATCGAGTGAAAGTTCAAGTTCGAATTCTGGCTATGGCTCCAGCAGACACGAGAGTTCTGGCTTTGGAGGAACTAGTAGGAGGTGATCAGGTATTGAGCGACTCTCGAATCATTGGAAAATGCATTGGTTCCGGAGAAGTCGAGGCTGCTTCTGACTTCAGCTACATGGTGTCTTTTAACGCTGGGCGCATGGGATTTGCTACAGGAATACCCAGATTGGTGCAAATGTGTTTCAACCCTCTTCCATTGCTTCCCATTCACGTCTGCCCCTGATAGAAGCCAGGATGTGTGAGGACTAGATCCAGGGCCCGTGTGCTCTTGAAAAGAGAGCGTATGGTGAAACAGCATTCAACGTCTCACGATTCATCATGCTCTCGGACTAGGTCTCCACTCCTAACGCTTCAGCGACTTCTCCAAGCACATCCCCTCCACTGGGATTAGTGGCCTGAGCCTGCTTATCCTTCTTTCTGGAAGTGCTTCTCTCACTCTTCTCGCCTTTCTTGCGTTTTTGGCCCTTTTTCTTCTTAGCCTTCCCACGCCGGTTCTCCTTCGCGGAAGAATCATTTTCCGCTGCTGCCTGCTCCGCAGCAATTTGCTCTTGTCTTTCCCTTTTCGCCTCATCCATTGCTTGCTTCTCAGCCGCGGTTTCCTCTTGCAACCTAATGCGGTCCTCTTCCAAGTCTCTCTCTAATTCCTCCGGATCATCAAACTCAGTACCAGCCATCTTCTCGAGTTCCGGCAAATCCACGGCCAACTTTTCGCCTAATAACGTAGCCTTGATCCTGTCGCCGTTGATTTTCTCTTCTTTACAGAACTTGAGCTTGATCTTATGCCTTGTTCTGCCAGGAAACATCTTGCTGATCATTTCGAAATCGGTCCCGAACATGCGAAGTCCGTCATAAAACCTCTCCGTTAGCATCTCATTCCACCCACCACTTTTGTCTCGCTTGAGCCAGGTGCCAGAGTTGATCTTTCGAGTCATGTCGGTTTCGTCAACGGCATCCAGCTGCTCTGCGTTGCGCTCGAGGGCTGCTGCTGCGTGACGATCGATCTCCAGAGAAGTTTCATCTATTTGAATCTGGCCATTTACGATGATGGTGTTGGGCACGTTGTGAGCTACGTTCTCTTCTTGCTCCCTCTGGTGTGCCAGCCGCTCCTGTCGTATTTCAGTAGATTCGAGAGGAGTAGTCTGGCTTTCAGGCTCAGCTTCACCCATAACCTCGTTCAGCTGCCTTTGTTTCTTTCGGATGAACTCGGCCCGTTCCAATTCCTCCAACTCCTTTTCCCTTTCTGATTTTCTACCCGTGCCACCATCCCTGCAAAGGTCCATCATTCTGACCTCAGATGGCGTGATCTGTATTGTCTCTGCACCTTCAGGCGTGGGTGCGCGTTTTGCTCGTCGGCCACGCTTCTTTGGATCTTTAGACGAGCCTTGGAAAGCGTCTTCAACAACCTCAGCAGCAGTTTCTTCAATGCCCTGCCTGGTCTTTCTTTTCGTATATTTTCTTTTCGCTTTTGCAGGGGCAGCATCCTCTTCAGCTTGGCCGGGTGATTCCTGAGTAGCTTCCGCGAGGGCCCTGCTTGTTGCACTTTCGTCTCTTTGAATGCCTTTCTCTTTCGCATTCTTCCTGGGTTTCTTTGCTTTTGCCGACGAAGTCCTGGTTGCGTCCGCAACGACTTCAGCTGCAGCATCCGCAATTTGTTTCTTACGTTTTTCCTGTGCAGAAAGCCTAGGCTTCTTGGCTTTGGCAGGTGGTTTCCAGACAGCTGGCGCTAGGGTATTGTTTAATGGCTCTGTGGCAATTCCATTCGTTTCTGTGCTTGGTATTGGTATGTTTGCATTAGCAATTGGAGCACATGAATGTTCCGTTCGACTTTCTTCCGGAGACTTCTCGATTCTCTGACGTTTAGGAGCGGGCACAGGAACATCCACGCCAGTGGTTTGTGCAAGGCCTCCACTAGACAGTCCCGTTGAGAAAGGGACCGGGGCGATATGGGACCCCGTATGCCTGGGACTATTTTCGCTCAGCGTTGGTGCTGGACCCGAGGGTTCCGGAGCACGACTTTCATGTACTACAGGCTGGCTGGCCGGTGTCAGCTGGCAGGACGGTTGTAGAGGCGAATAGGGTCGTTTCTGAGGCACTACAGGCGCAGGAGAAGCATGCTTCGGCGCCGGCGTACTTCGTGAAGGTGTTGGGATAGGCGTAGCCTCATCTCGCCGAGAAGCCTCGGCGAGCACAGCTGTGGCAGGCTGCTGGGTTGATACGGCGGTAGGTAGTGATGTCGAAGGCGTAGACGAGGGTGCGACATGTTGCTGTATGGATGGAGGCTGAGGAGTTTGGGAATTTAACTGCCTGTCAACACTGGGTCTGGCAGAGGTCTGTGTAGAGGCTGGGGCAGGTGCGCGTCGACTAGGCGCTTTAGGAGCAAACTTCTTTCCCGACTTGTCTGTAGCTGCATCAGCAGGATATTGACTCAATCATGGGTCGATGACATACTAATGACTGAACTTCCCAACGCTGACATTATGGGCTGGATCAGCAGCAATGGTCGACTCCAAGATTGACAGCATCAAGAGGGAAACATTATACGGTAATAAATGTTAGGTCTTGCACAACATTGGGCATTGAGCATTGAAGCCTCGGATATAGATCGGCGTCTTTTGAAGTGGGGACGGGTGTGCTAGCCGGTCTTGGATAGCGTCAACTGTAAATTCAAAGAAGTGAAATTTGAACAGCTCTCCTTTGACACAACATTCAACATACACAAACACCTCTTGCGCCTGACATTATATCACGGCTGCAGACCTTCTTTGTCTATGTAGTTTCCCCATATACAAAGTTGATCGCTATCGACCTAGAGGTCAGTGGCCCTGATGACCCTCGTTCAAAGCCAAGCCGTCTCTCTTTCATCATCCGATCTTGTCAAGATGGATGAGAGGAAGAGGCCGGCCTCCCATGATCATGATTCTTCCGAACCGCCTCTCAAGCGGCAAGCGACCTCGGTCAATGGGACCACCAAAGGCCATGTTGACGCTGATATGCCCTGGAAGGATGATCTCGAGGTAAGCCAGCCTTGCAATTCTCGTAATGCGTTTTCCTTATTCTTATTTGCAACGCTTTGCCCTTGACATATCTTTGCTCATCCACAAGCTTTGTCCCATTGAACCATGCTAACACATTGCTGGCCTGATAGCGATTCCAGAAAGAAGCCATATGGCGACAGATGCAAGAATACAAACGGGAGCGCAGTAACCTGGAAATTCGGCTAAGTGAAATGACGAAGAACGCAACCTATCACGATGAGCACTTGATGATAATTGATGCTTGGTTCAGCGAGGTGAGCAAAATCCAACCGAAGTAGCCATCGTCTCGAGTCCGTGTACTCACATGCATCGCAGTTGATCGATGAAATAAGGCTTCTAGTAGGGGATTTTGAGAATCACAAGACATTCTCGACTTTCCCCTCCGCGCTTTTGGCCGCAGACTCCGCTGCTTTCAACACGCACCTGAAGTCTCGATCTACAGAAATATCCTCTGCAATCTCACAACTCTTCGCTCGAGCGTCGGCGTCGGCGCCAGAAGTCTCTCAACTTCAAAGTCGTATCGCTGAACTTCTTACAGCCGAGAAGGGTCATATTATTGAACTCGAGAAAAGCCGTTTGGAAAAAGAGAAATTGGTAGGACGGCTGGAAGATGCATCTCTACGTTATATGCTTGCAGAGAAAAAGCTTGACCGATCGAAAAGTGCCACTGTTGCCAAACTTGAGAGACAAGCCATCTCTGGGGGCCGCAGCGACACAGGTAGTGGGTTGGGAGGCGCACAGGACGCAAGTAACGGGCAGGTAGATTCGAAGCCAGATAATGTGGAAGAATTGGTTGAGGCCGAAGAAGCTCGGAGAGAAGCTATTGCTGCGTCTGCAAAGCGGAAGGAACAGCTGCAAAATCTTGAAGCCGAGAACGAGAAACTCACTGCTCAAGTGACGACACTCAGCAATCGGTTGACTCACCTAACAGACGACGACTACAGTAGGACCGACCTTTTCAAACTTTTGAGATCCCAACATGAGGACGTAATCAAGAGGATCAATCATTTAGAAGCTACCAACGTCCAGCTGCGGGAAGAAGCAGAGAAGCTTCAAGCAGAGCGGACAGCATATCGCGTTCAAATCGAGAAAGAATCAGGCATGGCAATTTCGGAATTGGAAGCCCAATTAGTTCAAGCCGAAAATGATCTGGCGAGGGTGAGAACTGGCCGAGACGAACTTATTGCGGAGGTCACATTGCGAAAGACTGCACAATCGCAAGAACGGGGTTCAGTTGATCAGGTTAAGGAGCTGGCAAGTGCGAAGGAAGAGCGGATCAACGCATTGGAGTCCGAAGTTGCAAGACTGAAGCTGCAGACTGAACAATTTGCGGACCCTGCTAGCCAGTCGTCAAGTGTTGACGGTCTTTCACCAGAGGTATTGCAAAGCCGTTATTCGAGTTTGGAGAAGCAATACTCCTTATTGAACAATGAACTCCAGTCCATGGGAACTGCTTTCAAAAAGGCTTCAACACTTGCGTCGCAGAAAGTTACCAACGCAGCCGCCTTGGAGGAGAAAGTCCAAAGACTTAGTGCGGAGAAGTCGAAGGCGGACCAGAAATACTTCGCAGCAATGAAAGCCAAAGAAGCGCGGGAACAGGAGGTCAGGACCTTACGAGCTCAAAATTCCAAGAGCTCCGAGATGGTGTCATCACTCAAAGACTCGGAGGCGGCAAACCGCGCTGTACAGGTCAATCTCGAGAAGCAGATCGCGGAGGTCAAAGAGTCGCTTGCCACGGTTGAAAGCAAGTATCGCGCCTCGCAACAACAGACATCTGAGCGCAATATTTTAGTCGAAGGGTCAAAGGCGCAAATTGAAGAGCTCAAGAAGAACCTCGAGGCAAAGGACGCTGCTTCCAGTGCCACGTCCAGCGCGCATCGGAAAGCCGAGGTCGAGATGGAAACGCTCAAAGTGCGCTTGGAAGAGACGAAGAAGAGCCTGGAATCGTGGAAAAATAAAGGCTTAGGCAATCAAAGTAGCGAGTACGAGATGCTTCGGGTGAGTTGATGAGCTGTATTTCCTGCCTTCCTACACTGCTGACCTTGACCAGATTATGGCAATCTGCACCGTGTGCCAGAAGAACTTCAAGAACACGGTTATCAAGACCTGCGGGCACGTCTTCTGCAATGAATGTGTCGAGGAACGGACTTTGTCTCGATCGAGGAAATGCCCAAATTGCAACAGGGCATTCGGATTGAACGATCACTTGCATATTACGCTGTAATCGGCCTTTGGCTACGGTGGGGATTAGCTCTCTGCGAGTTTGGGGAGCTTGTACTATTGTACTTGTATCTTCCTTTTTTTTTCATCATGGCTAGAGCTGTGGCTACGAGGGTATGAGGCTCGTGACTAGGAGCCTTTGAACAAGGCCAGTGGCATGGGGTTCATAAAAAAGAGCATAATTCTTTGTACATACCTTATCTTGAACTTCAACTTTATTCACAATGTACTTTTCCCGTACGTTGAAAACAAGAAGTCTTTCCTGTTGTACTACTATACTACTAGTATGTACAGTACCAAGACTTCGAAAGTATGACCCCTTGGCCTTGACGTTATGACAGTTTTCAATCCTCAGCCTTGATTGACGATAGTCTGGCGTCTAGCTCTCCTCGCTACGGTCCTTGTGCGGCATCACCGTAGTACTCTATTGGTGGAGTAACATATCTCGCGCGTTGCACGTCCAACTACTCCCTTTGATTCCTCCTGTCCCAAGGCTTGTCGAGAATCAAAATGTTAAGGTATCAATCAGGCCGAGAGAGAATGCCACTACTCTCTTGCCGCTGCTTTCTTGCTAGAACCTGTAAGGTTCCATCGTTTCGCGGACTGGGGATACCAGCATGCGCCTTTCCATTCCAGCAGTTCCCTTGGATCGCTCTTGATGGGAAAATTCCCAACCTGCCCAGAACTACAGAGGTCGAGCGCGATCTAATTAGGCATCGACGTTGAGTGTGACGAAGACTCAAAGTACAATTAACCAATCATGTCTGGACAGGATCAAAAGTGCCTCGTCCTGTAGAGTTGAGCAAGCAAAGGTTTTCCGATATTTGGTGGGAACAAGCTTGAGTGTACAGAAGCGACGTACACAATGCCGCAAAAACGCCCACTGTGAATGCCACATCACACCAAACGTCCAGACACCTCCATTGATCTCAAACAGTGCCCGCAATACTAAGCTCTCGGATCTCCCCCAATACCTGCTCAACCCGACTGTCCAAGTGCCCCTGTGCATATTGCTCTCTCGTGTCCGCGTCCAAGAATTGCTGCACTTGCGCCATTCTCGAGTATGCTTCGGCGCAGAACCTCAATTGAATCTTGACCAATGCCTCGAATGAAGGATCCAAGTAAGGTACGCGCAAGTCTATGAGCTGCGGTAATTCAGAGAAGAGTTGATCGTTCAAGGCTTCGTAAGCTGTTTTGGCAAGGTCGGATTCCCTCTCAGCGCGGGGCAACTTTGTGGGGTCTTTGTCAGGCTTCTCGACGAGCTTCTTCACCTTGGCACGCGTGGCGTCATAGTCGAGGAGTTTGTGATTGCGTTTCTTGATGCCTAGGAGGAAAGCATGTCAATTAGGGCTCTGATGGCTATGATATCGATAAGAGGAATCATACATTCGTTGATGTCGGGAAAGTAGGCACAGAATCGTGTGATAGGTTCTAGGACTGTTTGTCTATGCAACAGTCCCATAAGCAAGTGTTCCCAGCAACGCGCTATGATTATGGGAACGCTACCTGAATGGCCCGTCGAGTGCCTTTATTGTCTCCGCGTCTAGATCCTCCACTGCTTGCTTATAGCTCCTGCTGACCCCATCATTGGCACCAGCGTCTCCGTAGAAAGCATCTATCGTCTCAGCGATTCGCATCTGTGACGCTGTCATGGCTGAACTTTGAAGTCAGCAAGTCTGTCTCCCACAGTCCGGTAGTTCAAGGATTTTGCCCACCTCGTAATGAGTCCAAGTATCCCTTCGCTTCCTTTTGTAATCTATTCGCGGCGGACTCCATGGTGCGGTACCGCCTGTTGGAAGATGAAGTTTTTTTTTTAGCAACGAGGCCCTTTCCATTTTGTAGAATCTCTGCCCCATCTGCCGTATCCGGGACCCGTACCTCTCTTCCACCTCATAGTCCCGGTCATTGGTCTTTTCGACATGCCCTGTGTTTATCGATGAGCCTCATAATCCTCGCAGTGCACCTCTGCTCTGATGCGCAGCCTACCCGTCTTCATCATCACCTGGGTCGTTGCCCGATTGGCAACCTTCTTGAACCCTAGAGATAGATTCAGCCATCCGCAAGGCACCAAAGCAGTGCTTTGAGAAGAGACTGTACCCGCCCACGACATTGTAGCTAGCTATGTCCTTTCAAATGATGATAGGTTGTCTCAATTTATGAGAAGGGCACGTCAGGCAGACAAGAATAAATTGGTGGGTGGAAGGTGGTGTAACTCTAGCAGCTGTCGGATGCAGTGACTTGCTGCCGCGTTATATTTGTCTTGGCGCTATAAATTATTACGAGTACAGTACAGCCTCTATTTCTCAAGAATTTTATTGAGACCACAAAATATGCCTCTCTACCTTAGCCTGTTTCTGCAGCTTTACCGTTCAGCGCGAGGTTCAAAGGTGACGATGTGGTAAAGTAAGAACTTGATTGGTGATAAAAATATATCTGCAAGAGAGTACTCTATCACCGTGCAAGCTATAAGACAGACGAATTAGACGTGAACGATGGTAATATGCCGGCCTCCGTGCTCTTCCAAATACCCTCCTATACCCCACCATTTACTCATAACTTCGTTGTCCAAATATGTCGAAGCGATCGATGGCTATGCAGCGCGAAGAAGCAGACGAACCGAAAGGCAGTAGTCAATCGTAATAAATGCAAACGCAAGGCTTGACCCACACCTGCAACCGAGGCACATGGACAAATTGATCGTTCATCATTCATCATTCAAATTGGGAAGGATGTTAGGGATTATCTGCTCCTTTTCGGCCAAGATTAAAACCCCTCTAAAGCAGGTTTACAGATCTGGATCTCGCGCACCCACTCCGATTTAAGCACTTTCGAGGCTGTGAGGCGACGTGTCGGGCTGGGGTCGGGGTCGAGGATGGAGTAGATGACATTTCGACAACGACGCTGAACATGGTATTAGTATAAGGTTTGGATTCCGCAGACTTTAAGTGACTTACCCTATGCAACGTCTCGATGGGCCCATACCCATCGTCCCCTCTCCTCCCCTCGACATAACGGTCAAAGAATTCATCCTCGTCCCTCTTCGCAACCCTCCAAAGATGCCTGCCAGTCCTCATGGCCATGTAGATGACGCCTGTAGCCCAAACATCAACGGCTCTGGGATCAAATTCCTTGTCTGTGTATTCCTCAGGGGCGATGTAAGGAGCCGAGCCACAGAGTCCAGCAGTCATGTGAGCTTCCTTTTCCCAAGCCATCCGGAAACACTCGCCATTGCCAAAGTCGGTGATCTTGAGAGAGCCATGAGTGGTCAGAAGCAGGTTTTCCGGCTTCAAATCTCGATGGGCGACGCCCATTTCGTGTAAGTACTCCACGCCGCACATGAGCTGCTTGAAGTAGCAGTCCGCTTCCTGCACTTCGAGCTTTCCCGCGGCTAGCACCAAGGTGTAGAGATCACCTCCCGCGCAAAATTCCATGACCTCGCAGTAATCTCCTTTGGAGTCCTGTAGGAGATCGAGCGTGTGTATGACATTTGGATGGCGAAGCGAAGACGAGATGCAGAATTCAGATGTGAGGCGCTTTTGGTACTTTTTTGGCGATTCTTGAGGCCTGCGGCGGAACTCCTTGACAGCGTATAATTGCTCAGCCTTGGAGTCCTTGGGATCGGTCTTGTGTGAGATCCTAACGATACCGAAAGCTCCACGACCAACGATCTCTTGGCATTTGCCATACTTTTGCACCAGTGTCGCAGTTGCATTTGGCCCTCCCTTCTTGTCAGAAGCGAGTTTCTCACGTTCATTTCGCAGCTGATCTACCCATGTAGACATCAGCGACAACTGTTGATGTTCGTCTTGGCTATGATCGTCTCGCTTTTTTCCTCCCAGCATGTCGCGGAGCATGTCCGACAATTTCTCTTGTCTCTTGGCGCTCTTGAGCGTATGCTGGTGAGTGCCGTCTGGATAGGTCTCGAACCTCTTGTGTACCTGGGTGTGATCGGTGTCCTTGGTCTCCCTCTTTACGTTTGTTGTGCTGAGTCTTCGTTCGGACTCTGCGGCAGATTGTGGCCTTTTGTCTGTGTATGACTGCTGCCTTGAGGGCGGTTTGGGCGTCCACGAGGTCCCCTTGCTGCCGTCGGTATCGGATGCCCCGCTTTCGCGGCCATTGATTACTTCGGACTGACTAGGGATCTTTGCCTGTGAGAACATGCGACTCAGGCGGTTCGTTATTGTCGGCTTTTTGACAGGGGCGTCGTGTGTAGGCGCCGGGACTTGGAAGCCATTGGCCAAGACCACTGGCTCTTCGGGTATGGAAGGTTGAGGAAACCCGGGTTTCCCCTCTTGCGAGTGTAGAGTAGACGTAGACGTGGATGGGGACGGCGTTGGTGGTGGACGATGAGTCAGTGTGCTTGTCATTCTTGTAATGGGAGTTTTTGGTGTAGTAGAGAGGAGTGAAAGTGGGTGGACCTCAGTCCAGGCAGGCAAGTGCCCTACCCGCTACGCGTGAGAAGCTCAAAATTGAAGATGGACTGTATTCTGGGCGTATTGGTAGCGGACGTGTCCGAGCGAGAGAGAGAGAGAGACCGCGAGGAGCCTTTGTTATTTTCAATTCCAAGGATCCTGCTCGGTGGAGGAGCAGCAGTGCTTTGGAGGAGCTGATGACCAATACGGGACGTGTGATTTGCAAACAGGTGGAAGGGGAGCAGCGTCTCGAGCGAAACGGGGATTTAACGGAGATGCTTTTTGGTTCTCCAAAAGGTGTGTGCAAAGATATGTATGTGTGTGGAGAGGAGAGTAGACAGACGTCGTCTGAAGCCAGTGAAAAGAGGAGGATGGACGGTTCTGGGTTTCGGTGTGGAAGTGGCTCAGTGGTATTTTGGATAGGTAAGGTAGGCGGGGGATTTGGTGTGGAGTTTATTAAATTTAATCTTCTGTTCTAGAGTATAAGAAGACACACACCCCAGATGTTAGTCGATTGTGGGCGGGGCAAAGATTGAGGAATGTATTGTGATCCGAGGTGGAGACATGATTTGATAGAATAATATAATGGATATAAAAAAATCTTTTTGAAGTCTTTTGCTTTGTGGAAACACAGCGAAATGTGAAGCTAGATAGGAATAGTGGTGAAGGGCGAGAAGGGGCCAAGGCGAAAGCGAAGGCAAAATGTTTGAGAGCATAATAATAAAAATCTTGTGTCAGGTGTGTCAGAGGCTTGCCTTGACTTGGCAGGCTCGCAGTTGGCCTCACCCTCTCACCGGCCTAGGACCCCTTTTCCCTCTTCTCTCAAACAAACATATTAAATTATTAATGTTTAGAAGCGCGGCATTTTATTTTCTGAACATCTCATATCAATAATCATATTACTGTAATTAATAATCTCGTCATGCACAAGAGAGAAAAAATCAAACACCGAAATTAAAAAAAAGAAGGAAAAACACCAGAGTCATCTCCTCGAAAAGCGATGATTTTCGTGACAAAGAATTTGTAGCCCGACTTCCCTGCTTGCTCATCACCGCCCCATTACTTACTACTGCTGTACTCTACTGCCAATAATCATTTCATATTATGTGGGGAGTTGGACTTGACCGTACATCTATCTGCAGATCTGCACTCGCATCAGAAAGCTTGCAAGATTTCCCAATACTGCGTGCTTTCTTCACATATTCATTTGATTAAATCGCGCATACTCTACAGGCTACTCTACAGCTAACGATGCTCGTCTTCACTTTCCCCCTGCCCCTGCCCCTGCCCCTGCCCCTGAGGGTTCCGCCGCCTGTGTCGCCATCGCCTGGTCTTTTCATCTTCTTCCTGCTTTGTTTGTAAAGGCTTTCGAACAAATGAGAAGCTGCTGGTAATCGAAAAGTCCTTGTCTTCATACACACGTGCCATCATAATGCTATTTGACTGGATATCTTTCCTGTCAATTTTCAATTTCCCAATTTCCAATGCCCAAGATATCGCAATCCGGGGTCCCTTAAAAGCCTCTACCTACCGACCTATTCAGCTCCCCGCCCGGAGGACCTAAAACCGTCACACGCATATGCAACTACTCTCCGCGGCCCTCTCCCTTTCTCCCCGTCGGTAGTCCTTGCCAGCGAAGCAAAACATCAGTGACATGATGATATTTGGCAACAACCAACAAATGCTAATGGTCAATTCGTTTTGTACCTTTCTTATCTTTGCTATGCTGTTACCCAGTTCCAGGTTCAAGTCTCGTCAGGGATCCGAGATGATGACAGCGACATCATCGCTTTCCAATCATGCGCCAGAGGAGCAGCGATTTGTGGTTTACCAACAGGATGACGGCATAAAATGGCTCAATAGTAGACGATCAATGCCCATCTCACGTCCCGTACTGCTCTCTATGGCTCGTGTTGCCAAAACGAACGATCAATAGCATCATAGCTATCGAAAGCTAATGTTAATCACGACTACAGACAGCAACACTGTGCTGGTCTCTGGAACGTCTCTTCTTTAATCGAAATGCCTCAAAGCTCATAAGCCTCTAAACCAGGAAGCTACTCTATCCTTCTCCTTTGACGAAGCTTTGGGCTCCCTCTGCAGTCTGATAGCCGGGTCCTATTTTTCGAACTCGAGGATTGCAACGCTCCAGGCACACTCCTGAAAAACGGAAGTCGCCCTCGACGGAAGGAAACGTTATTGCAGCAAGCTAGGGTTGAGCAAGGAAATGGTGAGCGAGCCGGAAAGGAGAGAAATCAGCATGGCGATTATTGAGCGCAGCGGACTGTTCAAGTTTATGCTCAGAAAGGGCAGGTGTTTTTTTGCTTGACAAGAAACGCGTGGGAACAAAATGGTTGATCATTCGCGAAGTCGTGTGCACAGGTGAAAGAGGATAGATTCCATATCTTTCTTTGCCTCTCACTCCAAGAAGGATGTCTATCTACCCTCTGATATTTGGCTTCTCCCACCAACTGTCATTCCTCGGGCTTGAACATTGAGCAAATAGACAAAGCAGTAGTAGTCTAATGACTGCTCGTAAGGTAGCTGAACCACAGAGTAAACACTTGGCACACTAGAAAACAGTGTCTTGCCAAGCAGACTCATAGATTCGTAGAGATATCAGCAGCCGGTAGGAATTGTAGAGAGATTGAGGCCAGGTGGCAGAATTTAATTGCAGAGACAAAGGGGCATGGACTGAAATAATAATAATATTTCCACCGACAGCTGGCTTGAAGCGTCGTTCTTTGTTGCGTCTTCTGTTCACCATCTGTCGCATCGTCGCATGTTTATATTCTAATTCATTAATTTCCCTTCACGCGGCAAGCAAGCGAGATTTCTATATTTTTAATCTTGAAGCCCTAATACGAGTAGGTCGAAAGTCACAATCTGGCAAAGATGGGGGATTTCCAAGTGTTTTCCCTCATGTCTCGACTATGCGCTTGAGTGAGATTGGCCACGCACAATGTGGACACGTACCTATCTGGCACTGCTGGTGGTTCGCTTGTATTTCGCTCTCCAGCCGAGCTACATTCATCCGGATGAGAATTTTCAAGGCCCAGAGGTTATCGCCGGTATGTCTCCAAGGCGGTCAAACATGCTTTCTCTTCTTCCTCTTCTTCCTCTTCTTCCTCCTACTCACACAAGCCTTCACCGTCTGCCGCGACCAGCGGTGAGCTTCCTACGCCAAAATGTTGTGCATTAATCAAGCCCTAGACTAGCATCTAGGCCTCAATCGATTTCTCCCCGTTGCTTTCTCCGTCCCATCTCATCAATTCAATTTCAAAACACTGACTGGTCCATTTTCAGGCAAGACTTTCTTTTTTCCTCACCATCTGACCTGGGAATTCACTACCGAGAAGCCCGTCCGGAGTGTCTTTCCACTATGGCCGGTATACGGCCTTCCGATGGTGGTGCTCCACTGGATCTGGTCAGAAATAGGAGAAGACGAGGTTCCACCACAGGTTGTCTACTATGCGCTACGAGCCTTGATGTTCATCTTCAGCTTCGTACTGGAAGATTGGGCAATACATGAACTCGTTCAATCTCCCCGGCATCGAAGGCTGGCCGTCACATTGGTCGCCTCCTCGTACGTGACCTGGACGTACCAAACTCACACTTTCTCCAATTCCATCGAGACCTTGGTTGTGGCATGGAGTCTGGTCATGGTCCAGAGAATTTTGGACAATAAAGTATGTACGACACCCAGCACATAAACGAGCAAGAGTTGAAAGTGAACAGCAACGATCCTCGCTCCTTTCCTCGGCCATCCTAGGCTGCCTAATCACTTTTGGCATCTTCAATCGTATCACTTTTCCTGCCTACCTCCTCATTCCCGGCCTCTATCTATTGCCCCATTTCCTCTGCAGGTACAATCGCTCTTCCCCCAGGAACTCGAAGTTATACTGACCTGTACAGACCCTTTTCTCTCCTCCTCCTCTCTACCGCTATCCTTTTCACAACCAGTCTCGCCATTGTCACAGACACGAGTTTCTACCATCCCGATAGCCCACTACTGAATACTCTTCTCACCAATCCCATTTTCGCACCCCTAAACTCTCTCCTCTACAATACTCAGACCTCCAACCTCGCCACGCATGGCCTACATCCACACTACCAACACCTCATCGTTTCTCTGCCCCTCCTCCTGGGTCCCGCCCTTTGCCTATTCTTTTCCGCCCCTATCAGAGCTGTTCCGCGTCTGCCTGTGCTGTCGGCGATGTCCGGAACACTCTTCCTCAGCTGCATACCTCACCAAGAACCACGCTTTCTACTACCTGCCGTACCACTTCTACTCTCATCAATGCACCTACCAAGATCCAGATCATTGACAAAATACTGGCTAGCAGCCTGGATAGGGTTCAACACTTTGTTCGGCGTCCTCATGGGAGTATACCACCAAGGCGGTGTGGTCCCAGCACAAACATGGCTAGGGCAGCAGAGCGAGCTTGGTGCCAGCATGCCGGAGGTTTTGTGGTGGCGTACCTATAGTCCACCCATCTGGCTCCTGGACCACAACCCAATACGGACCACGGATCTCATGGGCATACCTTTCGCATCACTGCAAATGCAGATCGAGACAGCTCTCGGATCAGAGTGCAACACGAACAAAAGCGTTGGACTCGTTGCGCCGTATTCTAGTATCGAAATTGATGATTGGATTACAAGGAGCGCCGACGATCGGACCTTCGCGTTTGAGGATATTTGGAGGTATGGCCAACACCTGAATCTGGATGATTTGGATATAGGGAAGGAGGGAATATGGGGGACGTTAAAAAGGGTGGTAGGGAGAAGAGGGTTGATCATTTGGAAGGTTAGGAGGATGTGTGAATTTCGGACTGGTGAGGGAGTTGGATTAATGCATGGAGATTGGTAGATAATAGATTTTACTGAAGATCAAAAGATAACACCAGGATCTTTTCCAACCAAGGCCAACCGGGAATTCTAACCACATGTTCAAATCTTCATCGTATAATCATATCTATTTAGCTGCGCCCAAGCCATACCGGCACGAAGGCATAAGGCCGTTTTGACTGAATACATGCAATTGCCGGACTCGCATTGCTTTCGAAATCGGCCAATCATTATTCCCATCGGACTTGGAGATCTCGCCGCTCAATGCATGCTAGATGTGCTTTTGGTCACCAAAGCGAGGTTTATTGAGCACCCCCTTCCGCGTCATCATCCGGTTGATCAAATAGAAAATTTGCCGCCATCTCTTCGTTTTTGTCACATGCGAAGTAAGCCTGAATGACCTGATCGCGCTCGAAGCCCAGGCGACATAACTTAAGCAAATAAGCCAAAATTCTTTCATACGCAATGAGAAAAGGTATGGTAAACTTACCCTCTCAATCGCATCCCTCTCCTCCTCCGTAACACTGATCTCCTGAGCTCCAGGTGGCAGTGGCGTATCTTCCCCAGTGTCCTCGCTCAACAACTGCAGAAATTGATCTGGGTTTTCGCCAATAAGCTGCGCAAGCTGAGGATTTCCCGCACCAACCTGTTGCAAGATGGGCTCCAGCATGCGTGGCTGGGTCTGCACAATCTGACGGAGCTGCTGGAATTGGGGGTTATTGCGTAGGAAATCGAGGTTGCCGAGACCGCCAGCGCCACCTTCTGCTCCAGCTGCTGCACCAATACCGGCACCTAGGCCTGCAAGGTTAGCACTACCTGCTCCTCCAGTGCGTCCTCCACGGGCACCTCCAGCTCCGCCAGTTCGGCCGGCCTGCGCGGCTGCTTCAAAGAGATTGATTGGTTGATCGCCTTCATCGCCGGTGGCGGCAGCTGGTGTGTTGCCAGTGGCCGTGGGCGGAGAAGCTGCGGCGGGCGTACCAGCTGCACGTGCTCCTCCCGCGGCACCGCCTCTTGCTTGTGATTGCTCTCGTTGCACATTATCAGGAATGCCCTATGGGCGGTTAGCGATTGTTCAACGTTGGCTTTTCGGCAATCCAAGGACTTGCATTCAGGAGATATTCGACTGCACGGTCCGGATTGAAGAACGCTGCTCTCATTGCACGATCGATCTCAGCTCTTGGGAAGCCCATGCTCTCCATGTTCGCAATAGCTTCATCACGTTGTGCACCGAGGGTGAGAGCTGACGGATCGTTAAAGCTTGCGCCCTCTGCCGACGCGACTGGAGCTGGGGCGGGGGCGGGGGCTGGTGATGGTGTAGATGGAGCATTTGACGTCGTATTCGATGTGGCGGGAGCTGGAGCAGCGGGCGTCTGTGCGATCGTAGGTGCGGGTGTTGAGGGAGCTTTTGAGGTGGACGCAGAGGCTGCAGGCGCTGCTTTGGGCTAGAGCATTATCAGACTTTGTTCATGTGCTTAGACAATGTTGCACCTCCCACCTTCGATATCATGCAGACAATGAAACCTTTTTCTTCAATGTTGTACGACTCGACAGTGTTTACATCTTGCAAGATCTTGCCTGTTCATGGAGCACATGATCAGCACGACCATTGACGACACAACAAGACCAGGCCTTCCACTTTTGATGCATACCCGAGTAGATGAGCTTTTGCTGGCTAGCTTCCCATCCTTTCTCATTCGAAATCTTCTCTTTGACCTGCCCAATCTGTGCACAACTTCCGTGATTAGCTTGCATTCCTTAACCATTACACAGCATCTTTCGCAGAGCCACTGCCCGGCTGGTCACCGTACCGTTTCTGAAGGCTCGGCCTCGATAACAAATTTCTGCTGCTTCAGGTCCTATAATATTGGTCAGACCTCGACGCATGGATAGCAAATGGATATCCTTGATGATTCTGAGGCAAGATACCTTGAAAGTGAGCTTCATCTTGCCCAACTGTGTGATATTCTCGGAGCTCTTCTGCAAGTTTCTCTCCTTCAGACCAGATCAAGATAGGGACGTTTTCAAGATATAGATACTTGGGTGAATCGTGTTGCTCAGTAATATTGAGAGTTGACAAGATAAAGAGTGGACTCTGTATGTCTTCACTTTGGTAGCACCAGTAGTGGAGAGTGGTAAGGTAGCCTGCTCAAGACTTGGCGCGCTTACGTAGCGTCTTGGCAACAGACAGCGCGGCGGATCTTCAGTCTATCCAGTGAAGGAGTGAATCATTTAACTTAACGGGATTATCTAGATGATATATTTTTATGCCCCTCTCATCTGAGAAAGCTGTCGTCGTGGCCTCCGCCTCCTTATCCCGTCACCGCATGGAGGGGCACTGAGCTGAACAATTACCCCACCACAAATCCTGGGGTTGGTATACTAGCACGGCCATGTCTGCCGATACAGACTGAAAGATTACTTTGGCAGCAATTCAAAAGTACCTACTCCTACCCTCCTCCAGCAGGATGTACCCGCTCACCAGTCAACCATTGTGATACAGATTGCCCAAGAGGCAAAGATACCATGCTACACGGGAAGTCATGAAAAGGCCTCTACAGGGTTTCAAAGTGGATGGAAACGTTAGGTCAGATCTTTCAAATTTGGAATATGGGTCAACACAACCCGGCCCGCCGCCAGATGCCGCACTTTAATAAGGTGCCTCGAGGCAGCTATCAATCTGCAAGCAATCGATTGGGAAGTCCGCGATTCGGACGAGCTTGAATTTGGCGGGCTAGGGCATTGCTATCGTTCTCCTCTGACGCTTTGACGTATGGCGAAGTGCATCGCTCAGCAGACTCACATTAAAGCCAAGTTCATCATGGTCCTCTATATTGGGCTTGATATTGGATCAATGCGTTCATCGAGCGTCTGGATGACAAGCTAGCAGGGATTATATTCTGCGGGCCATACGGGTGAAAGCAGCCATGTCGCGACCGCGTGTTGATCAGCCTTGAATCTAAGGAAGCAGATCCCTGCATCGCGTCTTGCAACCTACACAATTGTCAGATTCGCGCGCCTTGAGGGTTTTTCCCTCTTCGTTCTTCTCTTCCCACTTCGCCATTCAGTATAGACAATGGATCTGATCGATTAATCGGCCGTCCAGACTATCTGCAATTGCTTCCACCACCTCTTGAACCTCTACGAAAACTCGAAACTCTTTACCTTACCACATGAAACCTGGACCCTATAATCTCCACTACCACGACTATCCCACTTCCTTCCATTGAGTGCTCTACTCTTCTTTGACCATTCAAAGAATGAACCACAATCCCAGTTGACTATTCGATTGACTCTAATACCTTCCCGCCCCATCTTCTCACTCACCATACCAGAGCAAACTCATCTGCAAGAGCCAGCTGCTTCCACCGTCCCTCTTTGGGAAAATTTCGATTCAGCTGACGCTCCACTGAGCCATCGAGCACTCTCGACTTCCCGGCAACCTTCCAAGAAGTATCGTGCAGAAGGCCCTTTAAGGGACGCCAAAGACACAATGGCTCGGCAAGTCGCGTCCACAGTCGTCGGTGTTTTCGCCCTTCTACTAGGCCTCGTCACGGCCATCTTGATAATCATCCTAGCTGGGTCTTTGATTTCAGATCACGGAGAACCTTATGCTTTTCTTTTGACTGCAGCTGTAATACAATTTCTTTCATGCGGGAGCCTAGCGATGCTTATTTACCACAAACTTCGCTATGATCAGAAAATTGCGCTGCAAACACGGCAAAACTTCGAGCGCATTATTCTACTCGGAGTTCTGCCGACTTTGGTAGCTAATGTGGTTGTTGGGGCTGCACTGGGATGGGCCGAGGCTAGAATTGTAGGAAAAGCTCTATCCATCTCGGGGCTTTCTGTATCGGTCTTCTTGACAATCATTTTTGTCGTCTGGGGGTTCTCTATCGGAGCTCACGTTCTCTGCTACTCACATTTCGCTTGGTTTGGGCGGCCTACGCGGAACACATCGCCCCCAAGATTTGCTATGGAGGAAGCGCTGGATGAAGCACCGCAGGAAATGAGAGAGGCTAGCCGATCAGCGACTGCCACTACCCTTCAATCGAATCCCTTCCACGAGCAACTGTCTTCGTCGCTGCCCTCTTTGATAGCTTCGGATGGTACAAGCTCGCCTCGCTCTTCTTTCTCAACCACACAGCGTCCATCGTCTTCAAGGCGAGGTCTACTCATTCGTCAGCACTCGTATACACGTCAATCACGACGATCTTCTTCGGAGGGCCCATCGGGACGACCCTCCCAGGACGAAGGCTTTGACTCTTGGGATACCTCCGGAGTATCTTCGCACATTCGAGAAACAGTGCTTCAGTCTAAACCTATGATAAAGGGCTCAGGTTTAGCACCTATACCTGGAAGTCGATCGCCATCGCCAGCAAAAGCGCTTGAGGGACCGTTTTTCCAGTCGAGCCCATCAATGAGCCCACCTGGAAGCCCGTTGCCCCAACCAAGTGTCTCACGGCCAAATTCTCCTCCTTCGAGCCCTTCAGAGCTGCCCAACTTTACTACTATGTTCCCTCCGTCATCCAATCCGCCACCCACTAGCCCGCTACAGCGTAACTTCTCTCGACCAGGCTCTCGTTCAGGACCCATATCCCGCTCGGGAACCATCTCACACTCACGGCCAGGCTCTCGCTCAAGAGCGCCGAGTGAGGAGATGAATATTCATCCTCTATTCAGGACCTGCAGTCCAATACCTTCTCCTGGTGCATCACCAGGGACGATTGTCACTGCTGCTCCAGAAGCAGGCCAACTGATTGATGGACGCATGTTGAAACGCATGAGGTCTAGGTCTGGCAGCCTGCCTTCGAGTCCGAGCCCATTGATTCGCTCAGAGAGCTCTCCAGACATCCGAGTTTTGGGAGACCCACCTTCAACAAGCCAGGATGCGCCTCCGGTGCCTTGTCTGGCTGGCTTTGAGCCGGGTCCGAGTCAGCATAGAATGAAACGATCTGCGTCATTTCAGTCAAGTATTGATGGGTTAATGTAGTAGATTTTGTTACGAGTTACGAATTAGTACATGTGTATAATGCGCATCAGTAGACGGAAAGGGCTGACCCTTTGGGACTAAAAGCGATGGAAGTGAATTGGAACGCTAGCAAGTATGAAGTTACATGAATAGCAATCTTTTGACGTTGCCATCCTATTGACAGCGACAAACATCATATTGTCGACCAGCCACTTTCGCTCAACACACAGAACATTTAGAACGTGCTCGAACAATCGTGCTGCTCGTTTAAAGATCTTCGTTCGTACCTGTTCTCGAATTACAATTTATTTCCATTACAAAACATCGCCTCGTACATCAACGTAAAATCCTTAACAGTTCTTTTCCCGATACTACAGAGCGTATACAGCTGGTCTCGAAGCTTCTGCAACACCCAAAACAATCCCAGTATGTATTTCCTGTGGTTTTTTGCCTCGTGCCGTGGTTCAAGCCTCACTGTCCACACCATTGCATCAGCTTGTTCTTCGGTGTGCTCGCCATATTTCCTACATCTCAGGCATGCTCTCAGCCTCGTTGCCAGGGCCCCTACCCTCTGATTTCTTTGTTCAGGAACATCGTTCGTGGCGAGACTGGTCCATTCGCTGACCATTCTGATACAGAGATGGCTCCCAAAAAGGCCAAGAAGAAGGCCGCTGGACCGGCTAAGACCCCACGCACTATTGCAAGATCCGCTGAAATGGAGGCGAGACTCAACCGCATTGGGGAGCTGAAAGAGAAATTCGCGGGTGTTGCTAAGGCTCTGAGACCAGCATTGGCCGAAATGGCGGGGCGGACTTCCCAGCGACTGAGCCACCCTACGTATCACAAAGACGGACGCCGCAAAGCACAATACGACGCTCTTGTTGTGAAACTCGAGGAGGTCCGAGATTCGAACATTGCACGCCGCGTTGTCTATCATGAGACCCATCAAGAGTTGAAGGCGACATCAGTGCAGCATGAGACACTTCAGGAGATGACCAGGATCGAGAACCAATATAGGGTAATTGATCTTTCTTGAATCATGACAGCAAACATTCGACTAATCGTGCCCAACAGAAGAAGGTTGATGAGATGCGTGAGAGCAGCCTCGCCCACGTAAGACTCTCTTACATGACGGAGATAGCGACTGGAGCGGGCGCCAAGCTCGATAATCTCGGACAAGGCTCCACCAGACGTGTTGACAGAAGCCCCGACGGGAATGATATCGTCGGGTACAAAGAGACAGAAGCGAGCAAGAATCAACATTTCCATTGGAGCACCAAGGTCATGTGGGACGATTGGATGGATAGAATGCATGCCAATTCGGATACGGCTAGCCAGTGCCGCATCCTTCCTCGTCCATACGATGACATTCAAGCTGAAATGATTGAGTCAGGCGCGAAGGGCCATAGGATGCAGTTGCACGGTGAGCCGGAGGACAAGAGACCGGACAGCACTTGGGTCGGAGGGATTGGGAATTTGACGTACTTTGAGGCCGGGGAGGGTCAGGTGGGAATGGCTTGAGGAAGGGATAGCATTGAGGCAGTCGGATCAGAGAGGAAGGACCAAGGAATTTCAAGGCAGAGAAATAATGAAAGGTGTGCGCGAGCATTATTCGCTAAATTTAGAGATCTCCCTTACCGCACCTACACTCAATTTGCGCATCTCATGGTCCTTGAGGAGGTAGTTGATGGTCGGTTAGGCCAATAGATTCTTGCGCGCGTCTTTGTTTAAGGTAAGGTAGTTGCGAACTCATACGAGTAGCTGAAGGTAATCTCACTTCCTCAGGATATGATTATATTATTCTGGAGTCCTACCGCAGTCCTCACATACATATAGCGTATCTAAGATACATTGAATAGTTACTCGTATTACTCGTAGGTACGAGTACAACAATATTTCATAATCGAGGATTCGGATTGTTCAAGGAAAAGGAGGGAAGATGATGACTCTTGCTCACAGTCAATAATTAATGTTATTTAATATTATTCAATATCATTTTGACTGTTTTTTAAAGACGGAAGATTGGTCTCTGTGAGTCGGTGAATGGGTGAGTCTATGAAGTCTGTGACTCAGACCCCTCGCAGTTCTCTTGGCAATCAGATTGGAAGAAGCTGCCTTATGGATAAAAATTAAATACCCTCATATGAACCTTAGACATCTCCTCTCTAACAAAAATTCTACTCGGGCTTTCTCTTCATATTCTTCATATTAATAACCATTCTCAGGTCTGACGTTGGAAAATCGTCACCTCTTTCTCCTTGTTCCCTACTGTAAGAGCAACTTCCTCTTCGCCTCCACGCTTAAATTTCGAGACCAACTTTTACCCCGGTTTACAACCCCCACCATGGCTGTGCGTGCTCAATTCGAGAACTCGAACGAGTGAGTTCTAGTGCTCGAACCCACACACATTTCCGTTTAACACTCCCCCTTAGAGTCGGTGTCTTCTCAACCCTCACAAACGCTTACGCCCTTGTTGCCATCGGAGCCAGCGAGAATTTCTACAGGTGCGCTGGCTTTCTAATTGAGAGAAACCCTGGCTGACATGGCGAGCTAGTGTTTTCGAAGCAGAGTTGCAAGATGTTGTACCAATCTGTCGTACTACGATTGCAGGCACGAGGATAATTGGGAGATTGACAGCGGGGTACGTGAATCCAATCCCTGTAAGCCTTTTCATGTCTAGTACTGACCCAGGCTGCCCTTGGTCTCAAGTAATCGCAAGGGTCTCCTAGTACCGACATCTACCACAGACCAAGAGCTGCAACATCTTCGTAATTCTATACCCGACCAAGTCAAGATACAGCGGATCGAAGAAAGATTGTCGGCCTTAGGAAACGTGATATGCGCGAATGATCATGTCGCTTTGGTGCATCCTGATATTGAGCGAGAAACCGAGGAGATCATCGCAGATGTTCTGGGTGTCGAGGTCTTCCGCCAAACCATCGCAGACACCGTTCTTGTTGGGTCTTACATGGCCCTCTCCAACCAAGGCGGGATAGTACATCCCAAAACCTCAATACAAGATCAAGATGAGCTGTCCAGCTTGCTCCAGGTACCTCTGGTGGCAGGCAGTGTGAATCGAGGATCATCCGTTGTAGGTGCGGGGATGGTGGTGAACGACTGGATGGCAGTGACAGGGTTGGATACGACTGCCACCGAGCTCAGTGTTGTGGAAAGCGTGTTCCGCTTGGGCGAGGGGATGGGTCCAAGTTCGATCAATACGGCCAACAAGGACACCATGGTTGAGTCCTTCTATTGAGTCATTTGTTTGACGAAGGATACACCTGGAGTGGTGCGCTTGCGGAGTGAGATGGTGGGGCGATCCTAGGAGGAAGCAAAAATTCCGCTTCAGGGTTTCACTGCTGGCTTATAGCCGTGAACCTGGCAGTGAGGCCATGGACTCAATTTTGAAGAGATGCAGTCTGCACGAGCATTTGTCAGCGCCGGAGCAAGACAACAAGGCATTCAATGTTACTCACCACGAACTGTTCGACCCCAAGTTCGAAAAGCTCGCAATTCACACCAACACCTCCTGGGTGCTCGACAGGCGATAACGGATTCTTAACCACTGGATCAAAGTCAGACGTGCCTTTTCCACCCAATCCTACCCGCCCGGGCTTGCTTGTGACATACCGTACTCAACGTAGAGACTAACATATATCTGATGCAAGACAATCCTCAAGTTGTTCGTCTTCGTATCCGTGACCATGACGAACTTCAGCGAGGTCGGAGTTTCGTAGTAGTGCAGCTTGTAGTGACCCGTCCGGTACGAAATGAAGCTTCACCTCGAACCATCAGTATCTCAATTGTTCTGCTTCCCGTTCCCATGGAGTTGTGTACTTGTCATCTGGGCCCCCTAGCTTCCTGACCATGTTTCTCAAAGAGAATATTGTTCCGAAAACTAGTTTTGCATCATCCTCAGCACTGAGACCCTTGAATTGTGATTGTACATCCGAGACGCCATTCGCCTGAGGCGCTTTTGAGGAAGAGCCTGGTCGAGGTGCCCATCGTTTTTTGTATATGCATTCGGCTACCAGGCGTGTGTTAGCTGCTCAGTAGGATGCTGAGTGTAAAAGAGAGATAAGAAGAAAGACAAACCATGGCGATCAAAAACATAGAAGGAATAGACCACCATCCGGGCGATCTTGAGCAAAAGTCGACTACTCGTAGTCAACAAGAATGATGTTTTTATGCAAAGGGTAGAGTAGGTATGAAGGTATGAATTGTCAATAGAGTGTCACCAGTACTCCGTATGCCTTTATTAATGGCCGACCACCAGACGTACCTTAGAGTACAGACGGAGAAAGCACCAGGAACGTGAACCTTCCCTTCGGCTCTGTCCCGAAACTCGGCCGAGATTTTCTTGGCAACGGTCGATCTTTCCCCAGGGCAGTTCCCACTGGTCCAAGTTCGCAAGGCTTCACCTTTCGATGATTTACGATTATGTAGAGAGTAATTCCTTCATCTGTGCATCCTCGAGCTTTTGACGCTGACTATGCGTTATTTGACCTTTTGCTTCAACACGGTTTTCTGCATACTACTACTATCACTACTACTCAATGCCTCCCACACCTAAAAAGGAAACTTCGGTAGAAGATAAAGCGGGAATTGTGCCCTCCCATGGCATTTCAATTGACATTCCAAGCACCGGTCAAGGAGATGGTAGCAGACCTGCAACTGTTAGGCACATGCATGTTCCCTTGCACGCTTCCCAATCACATGCGTAGCTAATATCTCACTTCCCAACTCAGGTCCACCCCAGCCTACGAAAGCCCAATCAGACACCACCAGCGTAAGCAATCAAGCGCTAAGGAGGTCAAGGAAACATTGCATGCACGCTCAGAATATACCAATAGCCAGGATGAGGGTGGTGCAACACATCGCATTAACCAGTACATCATTAAGCAAGAGATAGGAAGGGGCTCCTTTGGAGCAGTCCACCTTGCTGTTGACCAGCATGGCGTTGAATATGCAGTAAAGGAGTTCTCAAAAAGTCGACTACGGAAACGCGCACAGTCCAACATCCTGCGTCGACCTCACGGAGCACCTCGCAGGACTGGTCATCTGGCTGCGGGGGTAGGTTTCAATTCTCCAATGCATCGAAACTCGTCTTCAGATATCACCGATCAGAAAGGAGAAGGCAATCCTCTGTTCCTGATCAAGGAAGAGATTGCGGTCATGAAGAAACTCAACCACGACAATTTAGTGTCTTTGATAGAAGTTCTGGATGACCCGGATGAGGACTCGCTGTATATGGTTCTTGAAATGTGCAAGAAAGGAGTGATCATGAAAGTCGGAATGGAAGAGCAGGCGGATCCATATGATGACGAGAGCTGCAGATGCTGGTTTCGGGACCTCATACTTGGAATCGAGTATCTGCATGCACAAGGAGTCGTTCACCGTGATATCAAGCCAGACAATTTGCTATTGACGGAAGATGATGTACTCAAGATTGTAGACTTTGGCGTCTCCGAGATATTCGAGAAACATTCAGATATGACGACCGTGAAGTCAGCTGGGTCACCGGCCTTCTTACCACCAGAACTGTGCGTTGCCAAACACGGAGGCATCTCTGGCAAGGCAGCAGATATATGGTCCATGGGTGTGACTCTGTATTGTTTACGCTTTGGGCGGATACCTTTTGAGCAACCAGGGGTTCTGCAGCTGTATGAATCGATCAAGAATGATCAATTTGATTTAACCTCTGGCCCGCCTATTGACGAAAGCTTCAAGGATTTGATGGCGAGGATACTTGATAAGAATCCAGCCACGAGGATTAAAATGGACGCGCTACGGGTACGTAATAGCGGACACAAGCGTAGATGACATTGCTGACAGAGGTTAAGGAACATCCATGGGTAACAAAGGATGGTAAAGACCCTCTTCTATCAGCAGAGGAGAATACCGCAAATCTCGTCGAGCCTCCCACAGAAGAAGAGAAAAATCAGGCTATCACAGGAAATCTTAGCAACATACTCGTCTTGGTATGTCCCTCTCACGAAGTCAGGATGCGGTAGCGCTAACCCTGTCATAGATGAAAGCAGTAAAACGATTTAAAAACATCATATCTCACAAGAGACCTTCAGGGTTACAAGGAATCCTAGGCAAGGACACGCGGATGGTACAACCGCCATTGTCCATGTCCAGAGCTGAGAAGCGACCAGTGTTCCACAAGACCCGAAGCTTCGACTCCCACGACCGAAGACCTATCGAACAAGCACTGGTGGCAGAGGGCGTTCACAGAGATGTTGATTTGGATGCGTATGAAAAGCCATTGCCAGCGCGACAAGACACCGCCATCGCGTACTCTCCGCAAACTCCAACGAAACGTCCCTCTGAACACGATCCTGAGCAGTCCCCATCAAGTCCTACTAACAACAAGAGAGCACTCAATGCACACCCACAAGCTCACCGTCCACTGATGCATGCAGCCACTGCACCCATGCCCGTTGCTCACGGTGGCAAAGGTCAAGCACATGATCCTTTGTCCGACCATCTCTACCTTGGACTAGGCCCTGGCGGTAGCTCTCGGACCCCTTCACCACCCTGCGTGAGCGAGTCGCCGCCAGCAGCAGAGATGAAGATTTATGAAACGGCGTACGATATGGAAATCCAACGATTACGGGCCGCAAATGGTAGGGCTGCCACGCTATTTCTGACCAGGCGGGTGGAAAGAATCGAGGAGTATCAGAAGTCAGACCTATTCATGAGAGGCAATTCAGGCGATGCACCAAAAGCGAAGACTGGCTTCGCGCGGGTTCTTGAGGAGGCAAGAATGAAAGCTGCGAAAGGGGAGAAGCCTGCTGACGACCAAGCTGATGACGACGAGACTGATGACGTCAAGATGGATGATGCAACATGAAATGTTCTCGGGTTTAGACTGGCAGTGTTCATGAAGTAGGGTACTCGTACAGAGGCGATATATGGATTAGTCACCTAGGAATTACGAAGCGAGGCATTATAGAGGATGGGCAATGCCGTCTATGATGACAAAGGGAAGGTACAGAGAAGCGCCGAAAGCGTCTCATAGTGACTATCTCATAGTGACTATCTCATAGTGACTACTTTCAATCATGCCTAGAAGCAGCTCATGGACCGGAGTGGTATAAAGGTCCAGAGTCTCCATCCTTTGCTGCGCCCCTCGCTACCATGCACTGCAACAGCAGGCTAGAATATCAGGCAAATGTACTCCCTGTTGGCTGTACTCAAGACACTGTTTCTCTCGGACCCACTTGACAAATAATCGGGCGGTTACGCAGTAGCGGGGCAGGCAGTCCCAATATTTTGTTCTACCTGACTGCCAGCGCGATCATGATGATCTGTAGGCATGTTCCCATTGCTTGAATCTCGTGGTGCTCGTTGTTCAGTCATTGTTCCTCAAAACCAATCACAATGCAAAACAAACATTTCAAGATGTGGCAGCAAACAATGAAACATGCTCCGACTAGTTGCTGAGCATGTATATAGCCAGTAGACAACATCAATCCTGCCTTGAAATCATAACACATTTGCCTTGGATTTTTGTGTCAAGAAATGGAAGCTCACTGAAAATCTTGGCAACTTAACCCAATTCAGACTAAGCAGTTTCTTTAACCGCAGGTGGCAGCCGGGTAGAAACGACTTACAACTTAAAGTACGTGGTGCTTGCCCTCTCTGATTCCTACCTACTTTGACACAAGCTCATCACTCATCTGCCTGTACTTTAACTCCTTCCCCCTCCAAGAGCAACTTCTTCCTTCTTCCTCACACCTTCCCAAACATTTTGCCAACATCTTGACTTACTTCACCGTGAATCAAGCCCACATACCACAAACCTCAACAGACTACTTCCGAATCACTCTCATTAACGTTACACTATCGCCATGGCTGAGATGCAGAAAATCAAGCTCATGAGCTCCGACAGCGCTGAGATCACCGTCGGTACGTCTCAATCTTTCTCTGTCTCAGATGTCTCACTCATGGATTATCCTGTGGGCTTTGCTAACACCTGGTATAGATCGCGATGTTGCTGAGCGTTCGGTGCTCATCAAGAACATGATGGAGGACATAGGCGAGCAGGCCATGACCGAGGCCATCCCCATTCCCAACGTAAGCTCTCAACACCTGGTCAAGCCGCTACAAGAGACTAATCTATCATCGTAGGTCAACGAGGCCGTCCTCAACAAAGTAATCGAGTGGTGTGTCCACCACAAGGGTGACCCTCCTGCGACCAACGATGACGACGCCGATTCACGCAAGAAAACCACCGACATCGAAGAGTGGGACCAAAAGTTTATGCAGGTGGACCAGGAGATGCTGTTCGAGATCATCTTGGTAGGTTGACTGCGCTGTGTTACCTGAATTTCTAGTCTAATACGTCGCTCTACATAGGCGGCCAACTACCTTGACATCAAAGCTCTTCTCGATGTCGGCTGCAAGACCGTCGCCAATATGATCAAGGGTAAGTCCCCCGAGGAGATCCGCAAAACCTTCAACATCCAGAACGACTTCACGCCTGAGGAGGAGGATCAGATTCGCCGTGAGAACGAATGGGCCGAGGAGTAAGTGCACAATACGATCTCCTGCCAACATACCCCCACTAACTTCATCACAGTCGCTAAATGCTATGCCCTTCCGCCTTCAGACCTCAGCTAATGTGCCTTGCATCACTCGCACGTGAACTGGCCGGAGGCAGGGTGGCTCGGCATGGCTGCTTACGATTCATTGATGCAAGGCGTTTGGCAGTGGTCGGTTGTTTGTGGCTCAATTGATTGCATGCTCATAAAGGGCGGAGTGATTCTGCCACCACAGGTTTTGATTTCGGTACTTCTCAGTCACACCTAGTTGTTGACCCCGTGAAAAATTCAAAAGGGCGCTCGTGCAAGATAGATACCCATGAAATAGAAATCATTTGCACCCTCCACTGAAGAAGCCCTTGCTGTGGTATGACAAGTCAACGGCCTACGTTTGGAGCTAGCATTTGAATCGTCTTCTCCAGTGTTTCAAGAGGATTTCGAAGAGCAATAATACGAAACAATGCGTTACGCTTGTCGTTCTAGTCGCAAAAGTACTATAAGTTCAAAGGCGTAGAAGTCCGTAGCAATCTCTATCACATGGCTTACTTCGTTGCATCACAATGGCCATGGTTGGATAGCAGAACTTGTTATTGAGTGATGTGGCAGCAGCATCTTCTGACTTGCCACTGGTAACGTTCAGTTTACACGACTGTGCGCCATGAATCCTTGAGCAGAAGCCCAGAGCAATCGACATGCCCGGACCATCAGACCACCAACATCGGTTTGCCCTCCGCTACATCCCACGCTCCTCCCCCTTTGTGATCTAGATACCGATCCTCGTTTTGCGCCAATGTCTTCGCTTTGCGTTGTATCTGTAGGCCACCTAAGAGTCAGCCTTCATCCTCACCTACTTCCCAGCAAATGGGCCGCAGCCGCATCATCAGACTGGAAGACGGCCATTCCCATGAGCAGACCGGGGGGGGGGGGGGGGTTATAGAAGGAGCAAGCAACGTACCGGATGGTATTGCCAGTGCGTAGACGGATCCATTGTGGGATCGGGCGGTTCTGCTTCTGCGCTTTGGCGAGCTTTTGCTTGGTGCGGAAGGTTTTGTGGGACTGCGTTCATTTGGGTCAGTAAGAGAGTCACGAGTAACAAGATGGTTTAAAGCCTCGCTTACAGGCATCGTTGGGGTTCCGCGAACGAAGATGATTCTTGTCGGTGTCGCAGTGGGAGGGTCGTTGTGATGTTGGGCCGAGTTTGTGTGGGAAAGTCTTAGCTCGCTTAGGAATTAGGTAATCGTATTCGTAGGGCAGGGAAAATGCCCCGTACACTCGCCAAAGTACGAGTACGAGTATCACGAGAAGACTTATTAGATTTTTTACTCCCGCAGATACTACTATCTTGTAGAGAGTAAGTTTGTTGGATTTCTACAATTGTTCAGGTCGAAGGATTCCTTTGACTACTCGTAGTGCAGGCATTTCTGTCTCCTAATTATTGAAAAAAAATATAAGAAAATCCCTGATAACCCTAACCCTAAGCTAAAATTTTATGTTTCCTAGCGCGGAATTATACTCACCCGCACAATAATTGTGCACTACGGAGTATACGCTCCGGATTATACTTGCAGACTTGAAGCCATAATTCTATGGCAGAATGACAAAATGCATCAGTGGAGCAGTAGCTGTGAATAGAGGCTTATACTGATTAGATTGCATCGGGGTCTCGGATGTCTCATCGGAGTCCGAGAGGAGTCTATGAGTTTTACAGTCTTTCACTTTATGTATAATAATTGTACCTTATACAGTATCTCGTAAAATAATAACGAGTACGAGTCGGATTAATTAGGAAGGGCTTGCGCTTGACGCTCTGATTAGCACCAATCCAGGCAAGGGGCCCCTACCTTAGTGCCGAGGTTGAAGGGCGGGAACCGGGATCGCGCTCTTCCGAGCGTTAGGTATGTAAGGGTATCACGGTATGTACGGAGTATATATGTTCCTGAATCCTCATATTATTATTTTTATTGTATTTTTTATTACGAGTACGTACCTTAGAGTCATCATCACCCTCACCATCATCCTCTCTGACTCTTGTCCATCCTTTCTTTTCTTGAAATTTCATCACTGGCCGCATATCTTGAATTGTCCTGCTTCAGAGTCCCGCCTAACTGTAAATACTGCTGGGCGATCCCCCTCAATTTCCCTTTTTTAAATGGATGCCTAGCCCGAACTTATCTCCATGCTATAATCTCTTCCAGTCTCAGACTTGAATCGCTATCATTTTCCTTGTTGGCCTTTTTCAAGCCATCTACTCTGAGAGCTCTCCTCAGGGAACCGTCCATCATGGACAGCACCGCCGGTGATCTCAACAATGCCACCAGAGAAGTCGGCGCAAACATCGAGAAACAGCTGAGTCGAGGTTCCCGTGATGATTCTTCGTCAGGAAGAGACCTGGTGGGGGAGAAGCATGAGCAAAGCCCACATCCTTCGGGCTCGTCTTCGGATGACATAGCGCAACTGAAAGAGGTTGATTCCCATATTGTTAAGGTACCCGAAGTCAAGAAGGGCGAAGAAGCTTACGCACATCTACCCCCGCACGAGAAGGAGGTTGTTAAGAGGCAACTGGACATACCAGAGGTCAAGGTCACTTTCACAACGCTGTACCGATATGCAACAACAAATGATCTTATCATCATTGCTATTAGTTCTATATGTGCTATTGCAGGAGGGGCCGTCATGCCGTTGATGACTGTTAGTACCTTGTCTTCGAGTTTGTAGAATACACAGCCTGCTCACGCCATTCCAGGTGATTTTTGGTCAACTGGCCGGCATATTTCAAGGTTTCTTCCAACAAACAATATCACATGCAGACTTCGATGCTCAACTGTCACACTTCACGCTCTATTTTCTCTACCTTGCAATCGGAGAGTTCGTTACCATCTATATCTGCACCGTTGGATTCATCTACACGGGAGAGCATATCGCAGGGAAGATCCGTGAGCAGTACTTGGCAGCTATCCTGCGTCAAAACATTGCATTTTTCGACAAACTTGGAGCTGGAGAGATCACCACACGTATTACGGCCGACACGAACCTTGTACAGGATGGAATTTCTGAAAAAATTGCGCTTACGCTAACCGCAATGGCTACATTCGTGACTGCTTTCGTGATTGCCTTCATCAAATACTGGAAGCTCACCTTGATTCTGTCATCCACAGTCTTTGCCATTGTGTTCATCATGGGGGGTGGGTCATCGTTCATCATCAAGTACAACAAGCAATCGCTAGAGTCGTATGCCTTAGGTGGCACGGTTGCCGAAGAAGTCATCAGCTCCATTAGAAATGCCACCGCTTTCAGTACTCAGGATAAGCTTGCCAGGCAATACGATGCACACCTGATAGAAGCTGAGAAGTGGGGTCTCAAGCTTAAGGTTGTCCTAGCAATCATGATCAGTGGTATGATGGGTGTGATCTACTTCAATTATGGCCTCTCTTTCTGGATGGGATCAAGATTCATTGTCGATGGCCAGATGACGCTTAGCGAGGTCCTCACGATCATGCTTGCTATCATGATAGGAGCTTTCTCTCTTGGAAATGTGGCCCCAAACGCCCAGGCTTTCACCACCAGTGTCGCTGCGGCCGGCAAGATTTTCAACACTATTGATCGAGCTTCTCCTTTGAACCCTATGGATGACGAGGGTGAGAAACTTGAGCATGTGGAAGGTACAGTGGAGTTGAAGAACATCAGGATGATATACCCGTCGAGGGCCGAGGTGGTGGTAATGCAAGACGTCAATCTCAAGGTACCAGCTGGGAAAACAACAGCCCTTGTTGGCGCGTCGGGCTCCGGAAAGTCCACGATCGTAGGCCTAGTAGAGCGCTTCTACGATCCTGTAGGTGGCAAGGTTTACCTCGATGGCCATGAGGTCAGTACATTGAACTTGAGATGGTTGCGCCAACAGATTTCCCTCGTCAGTCAAGAGCCAACGTTGTTTGGTACGACTATACTTGGTAACATCCGGCATGGGCTCATTGGCACGAAACATGAGAATGCCAACATCGAACAGCAAAAAGAACTCATTATGGCTGCAGCAAAAATGGCCAATGCGCATGACTTCGTCATGGGTCTTCCCGAGGGGTATGACACAAATGTGGGAGAGCGCGGCTTCCTTCTCTCGGGTGGGCAAAAGCAGCGAATAGCGATTGCCCGAGCCATGGTCAGCGACCCCAAGATATTACTGTTGGATGAGGCTACATCGGCTCTAGATACCAAATCAGAAGGGGTTGTTCAGGCTGCCCTCGATGTCGCTGCGCAAGGACGGACAACAATCATAATCGCCCATCGCCTATCTACTATCAAGACAGCCGATAACATCGTAGTGATGTCCCAAGGGCGGATCGTGGAGCAAGGCTCTCATGACGAGCTGCTCGAGAAGAAATCAGCGTACTACAACCTCGTCGAAGCACAACGGATATCCTCAGAGAACGAGGAGAAGAATGCAGGGGAGAATGCAGAAATGGACGAGTCCGAGGGAGAGCTCGTTATGTCCCTTACTCCTGAAAAGGAGGTTAGCCGGGAGAAACTTGAGCGCTCGACCACTGGCAAGTCTGTGTCGAGTGCGATATTGGAAAGCAAAAGCTCAAGCTCTGAACGTCAGTATTCTCTATGGACCTTGATTAAACTCGTGGGCAGCTTTAACAAGAAGGAGATCCATTTCATGCTCGTTGGACTTGTCTTCTCTATCATTGCTGGTGCGGGTAATCCCACTCAGTCGGTCTTCTTCGCCGAGGAGATTGTTGCCTTATCACTGCCTCCTTCGATGTATCACAAACTCAGGCACGATGCTGATTTCTGGTCTCTGATGTATCTCATGCTGGCCTTTGTGCAAATTCTGTCATTTAGTGCTCAGGGTGTAGCGTTTGCGTATTGTTCCGAGCGCTTAGTACATCGAGCCCGAGACAAGGCATTTCGGACCATGCTTCGACAGGACATTGCTTTTTTCGACAAGGAGGAGAACTCGGCTGGTGCCTTGACATCATTCCTGTCAACCGAGACGACCCATCTGGCAGGCATGAGTGGTGTGACTTTGGGCACCATTCTTGTCGTATGTACGACACTCATCGCGGCCATCGCCCTATCGTGCTCCATGAATTACAAGCTCGCTCTTGTATGCACAGCCACAATACCAATCCTGCTTGCATGTGGCTTCCTTCGCTTTTGGATGTTAGCTAGGTTCCAAGAACGAGCCAAGAAGGCTTACGAGTCGTCTGCTAGCTTCGCATGCGAGGCTACTGCTGCCATACGTACCGTGGCATCCTTGACTCGAGAAGAGGACGTTTGGGAACATTATCATCAAAATCTTATCGCTCAGGGAAGGAAAAGCTTACAATCTATCCTTCGATCTTCGATACTTTATGCTTCCTCCCAATCTTTCATGTTCTTATGCACGGGTTTGGGCTTCTGGTATGGAGGTACACTCCTCGGCAATAATGAGATAACCGAGCTTCACTTCTTCATCTGCTTTTCTTCCATCATCTTTGGTGCGCAATCAGCTGGAACAATCTTCTCATTCGCTCCAGACATGGGCAAAGCAAAGCAGGCTGCCAAAGAGCTTAAGACATTGTTTGATCGGGTACCTGCAATTGATTCATGGTCGCAGGATGGTGAGCGATTCAGCGACATGGAAGGCACCATTGAATTTAGAGATGTGCACTTCAGATACCCAACTAGGCCGGAGCAGCCCGTGCTGAGAGGTCTCAACCTTACAGTCAAGCCTGGCCAGTACGTCGCGCTTGTTGGGGCCAGTGGATGCGGGAAGAGCACGACCATTGCCCTGATGGAGCGGTTCTACGACCCACTTTCTGGAGGTGTTTTTGTCGATGGCAAGGAAATCTCCAACCTCAACATCAATGACTATCGAGGCTTTCTAGCACTGGTCAGCCAAGAGCCAACGCTGTATCAAGGCACCGTTCGGGAAAATGTGCTGCTTGGTGCTGATCGAGAAGATGTGCCCGAAGAGACCATCATTCAGGCTTGTAAAGATGCCAACATTTACGACTTCATAATTAGTTTACCGTGAGTTTCGTGTCTTGTCGCACCGCAGACTTCGACATGACTGACCTTGCCTGCAGTGATGGCTTCTCCACCGTTGTCGGCTCCAAGGGCAGCATGCTTTCCGGCGGCCAAAAGCAACGCATAGCCATCGCCCGGGCTCTTCTGCGTGATCCCAAGATCCTTCTACTCGACGAGGCCACGTCTGCTCTTGACTCCGAATCGGAGAAAGTGGTGCAAGCGGCTCTTGACGCTGCGGCACGTGGTAGGACAACGATTGCAGTGGCACATCGCTTGAGCACTATTCAGAGGGCTGACATGATCTACGTGTTTGATCAGGGCAGGGTTGTGGAGCACGGTACGCATAATGAGCTTCTAAGGTTGGGAGGGAAGTATTTCGAATTGGTCAATATGCAGAGTTTGGAGAAAATGCATTGATGAGCTTCTTGGTTCATGCTTATGCAGTGCTTTACCTGTACGTGTTTTGGGCGTGGTCTGAGCGACTTAGCATGGCGAAGGCGTTTTGTAGATAGCGAGATTGGTATCTCCACTCGTTCGGCTGGACGAATAGATAAGCAATGAGCTATAGCTTCCCTACTCACTTCGGACAAACCTGAGGAGATAAAAGCTTTGATCTTGCAGCTCACTTATTAATCATACCATGCCTTCCAATCTCTCCCCTAGGCTCCAAGCGATCATTGTTACTCACTGTCCCCAATCTAGGCAGCCTTCACATGCCTATCCCTCAATCCCCCTCGCCGACATTAAAGTCATGATAAACATCTCTCACTCGCACGCCCCTGTTGTCGGCTATGATGCCCATCAGACCTTGACCAACGTCGCGGATCTCGTTATAGTCGTGTAAGAGTTTGATGTGGGCTTTGACTGTTGCTTGGGGATCTTTGGTTCTAGAGCAAGCATAGGTTAGGAGACCGCGGAAAAGGAAGAGCAAGGCAGGCGACGTGGATATATCAGACGGAAGGGGGAGTGGTGTGAGGCAGAAAAGATAGACGAGTGTCAGTGGCATGGATGTCGGGAAAGCAAAGGGCCATGCCCGGACTTGCACACGATTTAGACAAACGCGATCGTAGCGCCTGAAGCTTTTGAAAAGGGAGACAGACGACTGTCATTAACTCACTTTAGCTGCGCATCCACCTCTTTCCGTTTCTCTTCAGTCTCTCGGATCTGGGTCTCTAGAACTACAATCTTGGCTTCTAGAGCTGCCTAATCTTGTTGTCAGTCTTCGCCGGTTCATACCGCTGGGAGACTGAGGGGAGGAAGAAAACAGACAATCTTCTTGGCCTCAAGCGGATCGGCTTGGGCCGGTGATGGAAGAGACGCAGTAGAAGGTCCGGAATTAGGGGCTTCTTGGGCTGATGTTGGAGATGAAGACATGATGGGAAATGGAATGGCAGCTTTTGGTTATAGAATTGTAGAGCGTTGAAGAAAAAATCATAAAGGTGCTTGCGAATGTTAATATTACTGCTTGGATTTGGTCATGATGTGTAAGGAGCAATGGAAAATGATGAGATAGAGTCTGGCAATTGTTATCAGGCTTGCCCTTGACTGAGCCACTGAATGACTGTTATACCCTCTATTTAGAAGCATCATCTAGATTCGCGACTTGCTAGAAGGCTCTCACGGAGTCACACTTCTGTCAATCTGTGTCTGTACTGTATATCCGCTCGACGCTGGCTGGAAGTCGAGGGAGTGTTGGACTCGGAGCGCAGCAGCGGGAGGAAAGGCGGCATCATGCATGTCCGCCGACCACCACCAAATTTGCCGCCCGAAGCCCCCCTCATGAATTTGTCGTCTGTCGAACAGTCAGACTTGTCTAGAAGGAAAGAAATACCTGTAAGGTACCACTCCAACAACCATTCCAACAAGCCATTTGGGTCTGGGAACAATGCAGACGCAAACACCATGATGTTCTTCAACGCCTTTCCCACGTCAGCGGCACAGATACCAACCATGTCTCGTTCTCTACGTGTACTTGCTCTGCTATGTCTAGCAGGACAAGCGTTGACACACGAACACCATACCGATGAGATACCAGAAGGCGAGGCGATTTCTGCACAGCCTATTGTACCCTCCTCCCCCCAGCATTGCGCGCCTCAGCCATTCTGACATCGGAACATCAGGATACTACATTATGGATCCACATAGCCATTCAAATAGCCTCATTCGGCATCATTTTTCCCACTGGAATGGTTCTAGGTGTATGTCTACTCCTATTCCCGTCAAAGTCAAATAGCTGCAAGTCTGACCGCTTCTTAGATCATTCACTCACGATGGCACGTACCTCTCCAAGTCCTTGGCGTCCTTCTCTCAATAGTCGGCTACTTCCTCGGCCACGCCCACGGTGGTCGCCAGTTCGCCCATAACGTCCACGCTTCTTTCGCACCAATCCTGATGCTCATGCTCATCCTCCAAGTCGTACTTGGCGTCTACCTGAAGCTGCATCTGGAGAAAGGGCTACATGCTAGAATACGTCGGTACACGGTCATGGGTCATGGAGTAGTCGGGAAAGCAATGCCGGTAGTCAGCTGGGTGCAGATGCTGTTCGGCGGCATTACAGCCCTGGGATTCTGTCGAGGGGATCACCTAGGCCAATGCCTGGCGCACTTCATCATGGGCAGCGCTTTTATCGGCTACGGCATTGTCCTCACAATACTGCTGCTAGTTGGCCAAATCTGGCTCAGACGTACAGGCCGAAGCCAAGAATTCTTTGACAGTCTGATAATAGCAGCATGGGGCTGCGTCAATACATTTACAGAACACAGGTGGGGAGGTCCATGGGTGGCTAATGACCTGCAGCATACGACTATGGGTATTGTATGGTGGTGTGCTGGCCTACTTGGAATGTGGCTGTCAAGGAAAAGAGATGGGAGGCCAAAGAGGAACCTTTTCCCAGCATTGGTTATAATGCTTACAGGATGGGGCATGAGCGCACATCCTCAACATCTGGAGCTGAGCACGCATGTCCACACAGTCTTTGGGTACACGCTTATGGCTGCTGGGGCGGCTAGGGTAGTAGAGATTTCGTTTGTTCTTCGGGACAAAAACACAATATCTGATGCGGAGGTGGAGGAGACTAATAGCTTTCAATATCTTACGCCTTTCGTAAGTACCCCTGCAAATAAATTCCTCCTTCTGATGATTTGTCTCTATCCAATCGCTAACTCCCATGCAAGCTACTCTATACCTCCGGCTTCCTCTTCCTGGGCGCCACAGAAGAACAAATGAACCTTCTAACCACCGCCGGCGTCTCCCACGTCTCTTATATCCTCCTCCTCTACAGCATTTCTTTCTTGCTCTTCCTGTTCGTCTGTATGCTGCTGCACCTCTATGCTTCATACGCCTGGCCTCTCAACCCAACCCAGCCCAAAGCTATGGCCAACGGAGGACTGAACGGTCATGTTGGGCACGTGGATAGGAGAGTTAGGGATGCGGAGGAGTTCGAATTGGAGGGCCTGATGAGTGATGATGAAGTAGGAGAAGACGGAGTCGCAACCTCTGCGAGTAAGAAGGCGAACGGGACGGTAACTTAGGGAATTAGGCACTCTATGGGTTGCATATTATGCATCTAGGGCGTTGAACGGGTCTCTATCCTTGTATTTGGCCCACTTGTAGGACACCTTGCCATAACAAATGTGCTGCATATATGTGTTGCATAGAGCCGTACGGAGGGGAAACAGATTTTCAATCCACGCTTTTGATTGGCCGTTATTTTGTGATTCTATTGGATACACAACTGATGGAGAGTAGACTGACTCGCAAATCAACGCGTTTTAGTCGTGGCTATCCTATCATATCTGCCATTTAGTGGGCACACATGCATGATCTCGTGACCGGAAAACATACGCCCCCCTATTACTGATCACATTACTTGGGCTTGCTACCCGTTCCACGGAAAAAAACCCCCCCCATCCATCTGATCATAACTTCATCCTAATACCATTCCGCTGATTCCATCCCCCTTTCAATGCATTTCGTGATAGTCGCCCTCACCCTGGGCAACGGAGCTACGAACTGGTGCAGGACCGGAGCCGAGGTCGTCTTTGGTGGATGTGAGCCAGTGGATAATGGTCGCACTCCATGTGACTGTAGATCCGTTAATACTATCGCGCGGCAAACAAGCCTGTGAAACAGGGCAAGGGACGAGGAGCTTACTATCAATGGTGCATATGGTGAAGCAGAGCCAACCATTCTCGTGTCCGTTCAAAACGAAGAGGATGACCAGGTTTGCGATAGTCGGCAAGATGATGGCCGAGGCGCCCAGTCCAGATCTTCCCATGAAGAACTCGCATGCTGTGACAGGGTCGCGCAGGCCGGGGACCTTGCGGAAGGGCAGAGCCATAGCAATGCAAGACAGAGCGTGTCGAAACCCTCGAATCTTGACGAGGCGCGCGCCCCGCATCACAAAGACAAGGGTGAGAGCAAAATTGATGAGGATATCGTAGGATAGAAGTGGTATGGTGATAACTAGAGGCAGGCCGATACGGCATTTGCCATCGATATTTGAGAGCGAGGTCACCGGGTGAATAAAGGCGAAGACGGCCAAGACACCAAAGCCAAAGAGGACAATGGCAGTACCCAGAAGATAGACTATATCACGGATTCTTGGTAGCTTGGTGGCTACGAGTTGGTGGGCTCGCTCTACCAAGAACAGGTAGAGAAAGACCTTACCACCGACGTAGAAGACCAGGCAGAGGTCGATAGCCGCACGGCAGCGGCCTTCCGTGGTGAAGTCCCAGGAGTTGATGAGCAGACCGGCCGAGAAGATAAAAGCAAGGGTGCAGGAGTAGATTGCCAATACAAGAACCCGAATGGAGTTCAATTGCTTGAAATTGCCGATCTCAAGTGTTTTGAGACGCGTGACTAAGGAGAGATTAGTTATTTCTGTGAAAAGCAGCCACACTTGACCACTTTTAGAGAGAGGCTTGTAAACATACTAAGCATTCCGGATACCATACAGAGGCCGATCAATGACACCAACGAGTAGATAACATGTCCTTCAACCGACGTGCGATGGGAATAATCATAATCATTACGAGATGCTTATAGAGTCAATTAGCTATTCGCTTACACATGTCAAAGGGGCTCATACCAACAGGCAATGGCAAAGCATATGCCAGAGGCCCAAGGTATAATGTAACAAGTACCAGGAGGATCGCACTGTTCACGTGGGTAGACATATTGCCTGAGTCTGCGGCCTTATTAGCAGCCGATTAATCTTATACTCAATATCAACATCAATAACTGACTGCAGATTAACTTACAAGGACGCGATAAATAATCAAATGTTTAATTGATTTAATCGTGTATAATGTAAGAAGTCGACTTATGTGCGGAATAAGATGGGTATGTCTGTAGTGCGTGAGGGTTGATGAACAAGTGAGGTGTTAAGCAGAGGAAAGTGATAGAATATGAGGCAAGTATTTTAGCGCGTATTCACTGGACGATCATGGTAGCACAGACAAAATCACTTAAAAGACGGCATACATCACGGCATCTTACCTCTGACCATTCAATATTATAATATCTAGTATCATTTACTCTAGAACTGGTATGTGTGAATTGGAAACTAAGTGCAAGGTACTCCAGTTGTGTGACATCTCCAAAGGGAGAGACCAATTCTATCTTTCTCTGTGGCTGGGATTGCTGCCATCAAACGGCTACTTACAGAGATGCTGAATGGCCCATTGAGAGTGTAAAGCTAAAACGAAGATCTCTGTCAATGCATGCAAATTTAGAATATGAGGGGTAGCTACCCCAAGGATACCTTATTTGCAAAGGGAGAGATCATCGTGAGATGTTTCCTGTAATTGAATAATGGAAGTGCTACTTACAGAGAGGTCTTCACTCTGGGAAGGGTGTAAAGCAATGGAGACGATCACCCAAGAATGTAACAAGATGAGTGTATTGGTTATAGCGCGGTATCCAAGATCTTCTCTGCAATTAATCGTGCTACCATCAAGGCACTGGTCATAGATGAAGTCTTGACCTGTAGAGATTGTACAGCAATGGGGATAATAACACAGGCAGTATGGCGGCAAATGTATTCACAAGATGCCTTCTGAATTGTGCTACCTTTGAGTGGCCACTCGCAGAGAGATAGTCGGCGCTGCAGAGATTGTAGAGCAATAGGAATGATCCCCAGAGTGCTCGCCAAATGGTGGCAGAAGTAATCGTGCCAAAATCACAAAGATTGGCTGATTGTCCATACCTTAGGGTTAATTGGTGTCGATTCTATTCATGTTAATGTGACTGGAATGTCCCAAACGCCTTTAGACTCTCTTGAGCGGCAAATCGGAACTGACAGTGGCCAACGGAGAAAGGAGTGAGGGAGTGAAGTCGAGATTTGCCATCTCGGATGGCTGAGTCAGCCCCCCAGGTTTGAGCCCTATCAACCCTTGGGGAAGTTGATTTTCCGCTCCAGCAGCTTCTTACAGAATACAACATTTCTTTCCTCTTACAATCTGATAGTCGATTGTCAAAATGCCTAAAGCTGAAGTAGGCAGTACGAAATACCTGAACAATAAACTCAAATCCAAGGGTTTACAGCGCCTAAGATGGTAAGCCTTCGGCTCCTTGCTCTACCATCTTTGATTGCTAACCGTTTTTCAGGTACTGTCAGGTAGGCTTCCTATTTCTGAATGTCAGAACTTAGTACTAAGGAAAGCACAGATTTGTGAAAAGCAATGCAGAGACGAGAATGGGTTCAAGTGTCATACACAAGCAGAATCGCACGTGAGAAATGCTCTGTTGGTTGGCGAGGTAAGTCCTTTGGGCCCGAGCAGAAAGATATTGCGCTCGCTAACCCAACGTTTCAGGACCCTCGAAAACACATCTCAGACTTCTCGAACCAATTCCAAAGAGACTTCTTGCAACTCCTTCGTACGAGTCATGTGGAGAAAGCGGTGCACATCAACCAATTTTACCAGAATTATATTGCAAACAAAGAACAGTAAGGCACCCTTGTATTCTCAATCTATTCGACGGTCGCTTCAACAGCCGCCAGAAAAGTACCCCCTCTAAAAACAGTAATCCTGGTACTATCAGCGAAACAGCGGAAGGAGTTAACGTGCTTCGATGGCTCGATTTCGGCTTTTTAGAACGAACACTGACTTCGATCTGTTATCTAGTATCCACATGAATGCAACACGATGGCCATCATTGACAGAATTTGCAAAGCACTTAGGTCGTGAGGGGCTCTGCAGGGTCGAGGACACGGACAAAGGCCTTCAGGTCGCTTGGATTGATAATAGCCCTGAAGCCTTGAGAAGACAAGACGCCATAAGGAAAAAGGAGAGGCAGGATAAGGGCGACGAGGAGAGGGAGCAGAAGATGATCAGGGAGCAGGTTGCAAGGGCGGAGATGGATGCTCAGATGAAGGCTCAGCAGGATTACCATGAAGAGGCGCGGGACTTTAAGCCCAATGAGGGCGAGAAGATCAAGCTTAGTTTTGGGGTCAAGGCGAAAGAAAGCAAGGATCCATCGCCACCTGCAATCGCCAAGAATGGGAGCGATGACGAGACAGAATCTGAAAAGGAAACAACAATGTCGATATCATCGCCAACCGGAGTACCAACACCTCCACCTGAGAAGGTTTCCTTAAAGATGGGCATGAATAGCAAGCCAAAGAACGTTTTCGCTGGGGTCTCAAAGAAGAACAACCTTGGAGCAAAAGCGCCCCCCAAAGTGTTGTCAAAGAAGCCTACGAGCGAAGCGGAGCGGATCATGAAGGAGGAAATCGAACGGAAACGAATGAGAGATGCCAGTGACCCGGGCATCAATTCGAAACGACCGCGACTTGGATAAGAGCTGTACTTTTATGGTTTCATGATGGGTCATTTAAAGCGCGGAGTTCAGGGGAACGGAGCATTAAACATGTCTAGGAATAGCAGTGCATATGAAGGCTTTTCTACATCTAGCTACCTGGCTTAGTAGTCAAGTAGAGCTTATGCAAAGCCTTGAAATTGAAGACAGAAAGAATGTAATAGCTTTACACGAAAACATGTTCAGATATCTTGGTATCTCAGTGGTAAGGAGTTGACGTGTTGTTGATTTCTTCTGGTGAGTATTTGTCAGCCCTACGGCAAAGAAGCCACGATTTCAAAATCCCATCGAATTCATTTTTTGCATCAAAACATCCATAACTGATACAAAGGCCACCTCGCAACGAGATCATGGAAGCATATTGGGCAGCCCCTCCAGTGTCGAGGTATGACACCAATCATTTCATATACTCTAACCGTTCCGGCCTTTAGTAGTAGAGGCAGCCGTTCTGATGCTGATGGGATAGGACCTTGACAGCATTGACGCTTGGTACGTCGCTGCTTGTATACGGCAATATCATTAGCGGAGGTCGAGTCGTGTTCTACTTGCCATGGATATTCAAATTTCCATTGCCAGAAGTATGGCGGTTTGTCACATCATTTTGGCTTACTGGTGGAGGTCTAAGCATACTTTTTGATACTTACTTCTGTGAGCCTCATCGACCTCTTTGCAGACCCCCATACTCATGATTTATCAAGTATGGACATACTCGAGCGGCCTCGAGAAGGAGTCTAGCCGCTTCTCTCAACCCGGAGACTTCTTCACCTACATCATCTTCCTCGGTCTTGTGATCCTAGTACGTTCCAGTACCTTCTTTTTACAGCTTGTCTACGCGTTTCATATTCGCTACCTCTATGGGGTATCCTTCCTTGCCATATTTACAAATACACCTCACATATCTGCCCGCCCAGCCATCATCTAGCTGAAGCGGTTCCTGGAGATGAGGAAGATTACCCTTGCATCTCGCGCAGGCCCGTCATTCGCAATCAATCCTTAAGGGCCTGCGTGCGGTGTAGGCATGGTGGAAACGAAATTTGAGATAGCCTGCGTGATCTTTGAAATTCGCGTTCGGTGGTTTTTGCTTCCTATATACTTGACTTTTTCATCTATCTCATGGCGGTCCCTTTGATCTTCGGATTCTTTGGAAAACTCGCTGATATACCAAAGGCTACAGCTGGTTTCATTCTAGGCGGTGCGGTATTCACTCAAGGTATGGTCTGTTTGATAGTTTAGTCCAATGGACTAACGCCAACAGCTCTCATTCTGGGAACTGCATACACATACTCGCAAGACAATAGAGGCAAGAAGGTCTCGTTCTTTATCATCACTTTCAACGTGATATGGCTGCCGTGGGCAATGCTCTTGATGACGTTCATCATGGCCGGACCTGACGCAGCCTTGAAACAAGGCGCAGGCCTTCTGGCTGCTCATCTCTACGACTTTCTTACCCGCCTTTACCCAACGTTTGGCGGTGGGAAAAATTACATCCGCACGCCTGCGGTCGTCAAGCGCTGGTTTGGAGCAGACAAGCCCAGCTTCCAAGCGAGAGGTTACGGGACTGCATTTAGACCTGCAACTCAAGCACCCGGTCGTGGCACGTCAAGTGGTTTTGGGTTTGCAAGTGCTTGGGGTACTAGAGGGCAGGGTCAGCGACTTGGAGGAGATTGAACTGCTAGGAGAGCAGGGTAGCCTTAGTTCATCGCATGTATAAATAGTAGAATGCAAAAGATGTTCACCAGCATACCGGGAACCCCTAAAACGTTGGAAAACCTCGAGAGTCTGAGTCTCTGAGAAGTGTGCCTCGGAGAGAGTTTTCCAAGACGATACCTTGCCAAGAAATGCGCGTTCGGCTAGAGCTCCCCTAGATGCACAAAATTCAAACTTTCACTGTTTTACAAAAAAGTGCACCTACAGACAATTCTAAATTCTACGAACTCCAAAGGATGAAGGAGCGACCGCAATAGTATCAGTCACTGTTAGAGTCAGTAGCTTCCAAAATGGCAGTCGTTCCTGCCAAAGGCCAAGAGGTGGACTACACCATCAAACCGGAAGCTACAACGCCAGCAGTCGACACCAGCGACTGGCCATTGCTCCTCAAAAACTACAACAGACTACTCGTCCGAACCGGACATTTCACGCCAATTCCTGTGGGATGTACTCCTCTCAAGCGCGACCTCAAATCCTTCATTAGCTCCGGTGTGATAAACCTCGACAAACCTAGCAATCCTTCCAGTCATGAGGTAGTCGCGTGGGTTAAGCGCATGCTTAGGTACATTAAATGGCGCTCGTGAGAGTAGCAGACAGTGACGCTGACAGTTCACAGGATTGAAAAGACCGGACATAGCGGGACCTTGGATCCTAAGGTCACTGGCTGCTTGATCGTCTGCCTGGATCGCGCAACTCGGCTCGTCAAATCCCAGCAAGGTGCTGGTAAAGAGTATGTTTGCGTCATACGGCTTCACGATAAATTACCTGGCGGAGAAGCGCAGCTTGCTCGAGCATTGGAGACTTTCACCGGCGCACTATTCCAACGACCCCCTCTTATCTCTGCGGTTAAGAGGCAGCTTCGCATACGGACTATCCATGAAAGTAAGCTATATGAATTCGACAATGATAGGCATCTTGGTGTTTTCTGGGTCAGCTGCGAGGCTGGAACGTACATTCGAACTCTATGTGTCCATCTCGGCTTGCTGCTGGGTGTTGGCGCGCACATGCAAGAGCTACGGAGAGTCCGAAGTGGAGCAATGGACGAACAGGATGGTATGGTGACTCTGCACGATGTGCTGGATGCCCAGTGGATGCAAGACAATACGAGGGACGAGTCTATGCTTCGAAAGGTCATCCGACCATTAGAAAGCCTTCTAACAACGTACAAGCGGATAGTCGTCAAGGACAGTGCTGTGAATGCAGTCTGTTATGGAGCGAAGCTCATGATACCCGGTCTTCTACGATATGGTATGGCAGCTTCTTTTGGCTTGATAGGCTGGTCACTGACCTTTTTATAGAGGCTGGCATTGAGGTGCACGAAGAAGTAGTCTTAATGACCACGAAGGGCGAGGCAATTGCCTTGGGTATAGCTCAAATGTCGACCGTTGAGTTATCCTCGTGCGATCATGGAGTCGTTGCTAAGGTCAAGCGATGCATCATGGAGCGTGATTTGTACCCACGCAGATGGGGCTTGGGTCCTGTAGCTTTGGAGAAGAAGAAGATGAAGTCAGACGGGAAGCTCGATGTAAGGATCATCTCACGTTCTATGGGAAGTATAGGGGGCGCTAATCTACTATAGAAATACGGGAGACCCAATGAAGCAACACCGGCCAAATGGAACGCAGAATACCAAGACTTCACTGCACCGTTAGAAAACGGCACTGCTCAAACGCCCAAGCAAATTGATGCACCAGTACTTGCAAACGAGGAACAAGCCCAGGCTGGATCGACCATTAAGGCAACCAAAGAAACTCAGGCATCACCTCCAAACGAACAAGGGACGTCGAAAAAGCGAAAGAGGCATGAGGATGAGACTGCTGAGGAGAGGACAGAGCGAAAGCGGAAAAAGAAGGAAAAGAAGGAAAAGAGGAAGTCGAAGAAAGAGGATTCGGACGAGGCCAGTGATTGAAAAGTACCTTCGAGGAGTTCTACGGCGCCTGGCCTGGCACATGCCCTGTATACCTAGTAGTTGAGTTGGCAAGGGAGCTAGCTGGTATAGAATAACCGTCCTGTAGTAGACGTGTCAGATATCAAAAAAGCTCTGCCTATCATTTACCTATTATATCATACTAACCATGCGGGGGGTGGCTCGCAAACCCCGTCAACTCCATGACCAGTTCTCTTCTAATCACTATAAGACTACTCGACTAATTTTTGACCTCCTTCAGTCGAGCTATCGAGCTTATCTGGTTTTACGAAAGAAGGAAAGAGGTAAAAGAGTATCGAAAGTAATTGATTGAGCCTGAAAAAAAAAGGTGAACATTTTAAAGCTATCCTCGTGACCTCGTCTATTCAAGAAAAATTTGTTTTAATAGGTCTACACAAAAGTTTAGGTAGGAATATATCATACAATAAGGAGAAAATTTAGAATCCTTATCCGAGGTGGTGTAACGGCTAGCATTCGACGCTTTCATATAATAGTGATCCGTCGCGACCGGGGTTCGACCCCCCGTCTCGGAACATTCTTGCTTTTTGCTTTTGGTTGATGATGGATGGATGATGATGGATGGTATATATACAGGGGGACATTTTGGTTTTTGAAAAATGTCGATTTGAAGGAAAACTATGTAAGGGTCCCAGAGATTGTTTTTGATTCTTGCAACATTTTGGTAGATGAAACACAGATAATGTTTGTGCACAATGGCAGCACTAACCACGCCTGGCACTAACCTTATATCATTTTTAAGCTCAGACCGGCAAAACATCGGATCGTCGCTCGGAGGGTGGGGGGTGGTGTTAGACTTGTCTGATATCACGCTTCCTCAACTACATATAATGGTCAAATTTGGCGGCATAGCAACTGTATAACCTTACAAATAACCAAGTTTGCATCCAGTCCTGCTCAAACCCCACGCACAGTCACTCACCATGGCCGCCGAACTCACAACCACAAAACTCAACGCAGAAAGCCACTTGCTCTTGGTATGCACCCAACGCTCTCAGCATCTGAAAGCCAGCTAACGAGACCCTTTGAAACAGGATCAACCCCTCCTCCGCCTCCCACATGAACTTGCCCGAAAGAACTTCAAAACCGTTCAGAAGCACGTCGAAAGAGAGAACAAGGACGTCCTCTCGGCCCTCAAATCCACCGCCAACGCCTCCTTGGCCGGCCAAGACGCATCCAAAACAGTCTCTTCCCTGAACAACCTGATAAACCGGATGCAAGGTCTGAAGCGGAAGATGGAAACCATACACAGCGAAGAGAAGGCTCTGCATCAGGCGTCTATGAAGCGGATACAGCATCTACAGGATTTATACGAGATACCCAGTTTGGCAGACGTGAAATACGATGAGTGGTCGAGGGTGAGGTTAAACAGATTACTGGTGGATTACCTACTGAGATGTGGATATGGGGAAAGTGCCAGGGCGTTGGCGAGGGAGAAGGGCATTGAAGAGTTGGTGGATTTGGAGGTCTTCATGCAATGCCATAGGGTTGAGGAGAGCTTGAGAAGGAGGAGTACGCAGGAGTGTTTGGCTTGGTGTGCGGAGCATCGGCCGATGATGAAGAAGCTTGATGTGAGAGCTGTCCCCGAGGCGCTCATAACAGTACGAGGTGCTGATTGTGGGAAATCTGCAGAATCGCCTCGAGTTTGAGCTTCGGTTGCAACAGTATATTGAACTTCGCCGGAATGGCCAGCTTGTGGACGCCCGGCAACATGCACAGAAATACCTCACGCAACATGCTGGCACATATGTTGAAGAAGTAAACAGAGCTGCGGGGCTTCTTGCCTATCCGCCGGACACTCAAGTGCGAGAATACAAGGTTAGAGGCCATTAAGAGAGGTTCATTGCCTGTATGCTGACAGGGACAGAAATTATATTCGGATTCTCGATGGGACGACCTAGCCAAGCTCTTTGTCAATACCCACCATGAACTCTTCTCACTCCCCGCACGTCCACTCCTCCATATAGCGCTTTCCGCCGGACTTTCGGCTCTCAAGACACCTTCTTGCCATTCGAAGCATGCAAGCAGCACCGCGAATGCAAGTTCGACAACCACATCAGTCTGTCCGATTTGCTCGACGGAGCTGAACGATCTTGCTCGCAACTTACCCTACGCACATCACACAAAGAGCTATGTTGAGAACGACCCCGTCGTCCTACCGAACGGCAGGGTGTACGGGAGAGATCGACTGCTTGAGATGAGCGCGAAGGTGGGCCTAGACGCGGGCCAGGTAAAAGATCCAACGACTTCTGTCATATATCCAGCCTCGGAGATTCGGAAAGTGTACATATCTTGATGCCCACATTCTTTCCTAAACCACCGAGGTGTTTACTTCTCAGCATAGCCAGTGAAGATCGATAGCGAAGGCGTTCTTTTTTTGGAGCACTATTATAATCCGATGTGGACTCGACTGATGATCAGTCATCTTCCGAGTCACTGTGTTCGATTCTCTTTCTGCTCCTCGGTGCTCCCTCCCCCTCTTTGACCTCGAAGATGTACGTCCTGGCTGGCCGATCCACACCCTTCCAGCCTCCTCCGCCCTCGATGTTCCCAAGAGTCCTGGCATGCTGGTATCCTGGATAGGCACTGGCTTGGAATTTAAAGCTCCTCTCAGCTTTCAAGCCCACATGCCGCGCGAGATCTCTGACGTTCCAAAGTTCGTACGGCTCGCCGTCGAAGACTGTAACAATGATCGATCCCGAAGGAGCAAGCAAGGGTAGCGCAGCCTTGAAAAAACCGACGAGGAGTTCTTTGTGAATTGGTCAGCCCAATTAACACTGCCCGACCCCTACCAATAGACTGGATGGTGTCTCTGACCTTGGTTGTGCCTGACCTGTCGATTCACATCTTTTGTCAAGCCACCCACGTGGGGAAAATTGAATACCACTTTGTCAAAGCCTCCTTTCTTAACCTCCTTTCCTCCTCCACCGCCATCTGCTACTCCTGGTTTCCCAAGCTTAGTTGCGTCAACCCCATACCGCACTGTGCAATTCTCCTCCGCTTCGAGAGCGGCGATGTTGGAGGCTGCTTGTGGATATTTGTTTCGGAGCGCAGAAACCTTATCGTAGCTGGTCGTAATCAGATGAATGCAACCGTGGGCGCTGAGAAGGGAGCTAGAGAAAGAGAAGTCGCCTTCGCCGACTAGGAGGATGCGATCGGTAGGAGAGAAGGGGACCGATGGGGATGGAGGTTTCGCGCCATTTGTGGGCTTCTGCGAGGATCGAGATTTTGTGTTTGCAGCTGGACCTTTCGAGTATGGCTTATTAGACCTGTAAGCTTTCACCTTTGACCTCTTCGCCTTGCCCATTGCAGGGGTGACAATGGTTGGAAATTTTGAGGACAGGCGGAGCTTCAACTCTAAATGCCAAGCCCGCCAAGTCTTGCGGAGAATTAAGCGAGACAGTCAACCTCGTTGCCGAAGCTGCCCTTGTTCATGAGCATATCTAGCTATGCTTCCTCGATGAGCAGCATTGCAGACGAGCAAACCCTCAGAGAAGAGGTCGCTCATCTTGAGGTCCAACTCACCGCTGCCCGCACCAGATTGGGCTATTCTCCGACTCCGTCCGCCTCAGACAACCACCCCGCCTTCCCTCCCAATGGCCTACCATCCCACCCTCTTCTTCTTCTCTCCGACTCCGCCCTCCCCTTAGGCTCTTTTGCGTTCTCTAGTGGCTTGGAGTCCTACCTCGCGCATCACTCTTCTTCTACGAATCCGAAAGCCGCATCAGAAGCTTTCCCCCATTTTCTCACACTAGCACTTACAACCCTTGCTACAACTACGCTTCCCTATGTCCTGGCTGCCCATAGATCTCCCAAGCAGCTCCAAGAGTTTGACGCTACCCTCGACGCATGTACCTTGTGCCCTGTGGCCAGGAGAGCCAGCGTGGCGCAAGGAAAGGCATTGCTTACGCTCTGGGAAAGGGCATTGAGGACAGGAGCGGGAGCCTCGCCTGCTGCATTGGCATTGGGGGACTTCTCGGCGGTATTGAAAAGGACACCGCTACACTGCGGCAATGACCATGAGCTCAGCGGGCATTTCGCTCCAATCTGGGCAGCGGTGACTTGTGCAATGGGCATCACGCTGCATGAATCTACATACACTTTCCTGTTCAATCATGCCAAGGCAGTGGTGAGTGCGGCAGTCAGGGCGAGTGTCATGGGGCCGTATGCGGCGCAGGCGATGCTGGCTAGTGGATGGTTGAGGGGGGAGATTGAGGATGTCATGGCCAAGAATTGGGACGCTGGTATCGAGGATGCAGCGCAAGGCGTGCCGGTGTGTGATTTGTGGGTTGGTAGGCATGAGCTGCTCTACTCGAGGATATTCAACTCATGAAGCTTTCCGGTGACGGGAAGTGATGGCAGACGAAGAAAGATTTTTGTAGGGAATCAATGGACGTTGTTGACGGGTCTCCATTTCATCTACATATGCTCTCATGCTGAGAGAGCATGTATTGTAAGCTAAGAAAGCTTGAACGCCCGCAAAGTTCGCTTTCAAATTCACCGCCTTCGTAGGGGCTTCTTTAAACGCCAGAATCAGGTGTAGTTTCCTCAATCATAGGATCTCCTTCAATTGGCTCTTCTGGGCCAGTGTCAAACTCGTTGGAAACTTGACCTTCACCTCCACAATCATGTCTCCCCGTTCGTCTTTGCTCTTACTCTTACTCTTCGGCATGCCGAGATGCGGGAAGGTTTCTCTGTAGCCTGGCGGTGTTGGTCCGCCGCCGCGCACGGGGACTTGCTTGCCGTCGATGGTAGATATTGTTCGTTGCCAGCCTGTGAGGGCTTCCTTGAGGTCCAGCTCGACAACGGCTATGAGATTGTCGTCTTGGCGCTTGAAAAGCGGGTGCTCTTTCTGTACTACTGTTAGCATTTTTCGAAAGAATTGCTGAGCACAGAATACTTACTTCGGTGATAATGAAATGCAAATCCTGTGTCCCTCCCTCCTCCTGATCTCCCACTCCTTTAAACTTCATCTTGGTCCCAGCCTTGTAGCCAGGCTTGATCTCCATTTCCAAAATCTTGTCCTCAACATTTTGCTTTTGCGTTAGCGGATCGAACGTCTTCCGCTTGATCTTCATCTTCTTATGCGTTCCTTTGTAGAGTTCCTCCAGTGTCACCGGCAACGGCCTCTCCACAGTCGTAACTTCGGGCGACCGATCCCTCCTCCTCATGGAATTTCCAGCATATGAGTCCTTTCGCGACCCCCGTGAACTTCTACCGCCACCAGTGAATTGGGAAAAGATGTCATCATCGTCTCCTGCGCCCGCACCGCCTCCCCTCATGAATTCCGCGAATACTTTGAAAGGGTCGCCGTTACTGAAGCCCCCGCTCCCTCCACCCATTGAATAGTGGAATGATCGTGCTCCACCAGGCATTCCTCCGCCCATTCCGCCAAAGTTCATTCCCTCGAATGGCATCCCTCCTGGTGCGCCAGCGCCGCCAGGCTGTGGAGGAGCTTCCGCACCGCCACGGAGGAGGAAGTCGAGGCCATATTGATCGTATACTTTGCGTTTCTCCGGATCGGATAAGATCTCGTAGGCCTGGGAAACTTCTTTGAATTTCTCGGAAGCTTTGGGATTGTCTGGGTTCTTGTCAGGATGGAATTTTAGGGCTGCTTTTCTGCGAAAAAGAAATGTTAGCATGAAAGGGTATCAATAGAACAAGAGGAGAGCTCACCGGTAGGCTTTTTTGATTTCATCTTGGGTGGATTCGGGTTTTATGCTGAGAGCACTGTAGAGCTTTGTTTCTGCCACCATTTTAGGCGAGGGTGTTGAAGAGACTTAGTATGTCGAGTGGTAGGAGAAGTGGGAGCCAAGTCAATTGACATAAGGTGTTGAAGAATAGTGGCACAGAATCCTAGGGTTGTGCCAACATACGAGATATAGAGTGAATGGGATGGTCAATGGCAGTGCGGTTTGTGCAATTGGCAGACCAAGGGCGAGATCTTCACTGTCGAGGTGAAGATAGAATCATTAAGTGATTGCTTTGTTTGTTTGTTTTTGGTGTGTACTGAACAATGCCCAGGTCTTAGAAAGGCTTTTTGAAGTTATCTGCGGACAGTTTTACTTCGGGCATGCACCAGCATCTGGTGCATGTGACCTTTATGACCTTTGAAGCAAAACAGGCTCCAGGGTGTTATTGGTGGAACATTCGAGAAGCTTTAGGTTTTTCTTTTGTCCTTCAGATTAGGGCTTCCGTTCCAATCAGCCCTTAGCTGCTTTTCATTGCTAACGTCGCCCTACTATCATGTAGTAGTATCAGCAATTATGATTGTCCACTTTCATTCAAGCTATTCGTATCATGCAGATTCATTACTATCTAATATTCACTCCCATCACCATTTGCTTCCCAATGCGCTCCAAGATATCTCGAATGGCCAATGGATTCGTGACGGCATCATCATCGTGTCATCATCAGCCCCGTGTTGTTGACTCCGGAGCCGTAAGGAGAAAAAAAGCTGATGTTCAACCTATTTGGCGACAATGGAAACAACATCCTCGTCCGCCACAATATGACTTAAACCGACCCTCTGGGGTACATGTCTGGCGCTAGCTCCCCATACCATAGCATACTTGAATGTCTCCTTAAGCGTCCGGTGAACCTGATCGCAGACTTCCTCGATCGAGGATTTGTTTCTGACAATCAATGCCTCGCTAAAGTCTGGCTCTTCCCCTTTCCTGTAGGCTCATTAGCTGGATGAACTTCTGGGGCATCCACTGCTGCGCACCGCTTCGTGTAGATCCGCATAAGCTGTAACTCTTGCCAGCATCTCTCGACCACGTCTTGGATGCCTAGATCAAGCTCACAGCTCATGACCACAGTGTGTGGCTCTCTGGCTAGTTTGTCGAGGAAATCGAGAGAAACGGAGTCAATTTTGTTGTAAACGTATAGGCTTGGGTCTAAGCTTAGCGCTACCCGCAACGGTCTCGGAGATCCAGCATACCATTTGATATACTTTCTATGATCCTTCATTATAACATCGATAAAGTCATCAACGGTCGCTATCTATGATCAGCTCTCTCCAAGACAATTCTGGGTGTACCACTTACCATTCTCGTCTCGAACAAGCACTTCGCAGTTCAACATCTTGTAGTCTCGTAGTATATTGTATAACATTTTCTCATCAAGATTCTTCGGCGGGTTTTGGAAAGTGATTTTCATGCCTCCGGCTTTCTTCGATTTCAGGTAGATGTTACTGGAGACTGATTAGGGCACTTGCTTGATTCTCCACTAACAGCATAGCCTACGGTGGCTCTCGATTCAATCGAATGCCAACAGCTTCAAGCTCGCCCTCAAGCAACGCCCTCTGCTCTGCCTTCTTGGTGGCATCAAGAATCATCAAAATCAGGTCACTTGTCTCGAGGTATGTGAGTAATCAGAGCTGTCGCGAGCGAGACTTTTCTTACCTTTGCAGCACTGATGACCTGCCTCCCTCGTCCTTTACCCTCGGAAGCTCCTTCAATAATGCCAGGCAGATCGAGAACTTGGATTTCTGCGCCTCCGTATTCAAGTACACCCGGGATGGCCGTCAGAGTCGTAAAAGAATATGCCGCAACTTCGCTCTTTGTTTTGGTAATTTTGGAAAGGAAAGTGGATTTGCCAACAGAAGGAAAGCCGACAAGTGCAATGCGTGCATCACCGCTTTTGCTAACATCAAACCCGCTACCACCGCCTGATCCAGCACCAGGAGCTGGTTCGAGCAGCTGAGCACGAAGACGGGCGAGCTTCCTGAAGACGCGTGAATACTTTTTCACATGTTGAGAATCACAGAAGTATACCCTTTCAGTAGGCCAAGATGATACTCTTCAGACCGTCAGTTTTGAGACTCAACATTTCGGCTTAACGACAATACCTGTCGCCTTGTTCTCTGTTGTCAGGTTAGTCAAAAAAGAGGTATCGATATTGCAAACGACGGATTACTTTGCGTTCTTCGCATTTCATCCTCGATCCTTTTGAAAAGCTTAGCATGGTCCGGTGACTCTGGTTTCGGGCTTGAGACGCTACTTGCTCTTTGATCTTCTCGGTAATGTTGACCATGTCGGCGGTAAATAATTAGCTTCGAAATAGAAGGGGAAAAATGAAGAAGAAATTAGCCAAGCTATGAATTCGACTTTGAACAAACCGTCTCGGTAAGTTGCTGGTTGGCAATATGATATACTTTACTGTATCGAAAGAAATCTGCGCGCGCCGCGCGGGAAGACTCGCGGCAAACGCGTTTCTCAAAGTATAGTTTAAATTACTAATGCAGGGATTTAACGCCTAATTGCCTTTGAATTTCCAGTGTAATTGTCAAAGGATTTGTACCACCTCCATCGTCTGGTATATTAATCAAATATAACAATTATGTGATCATGGGTCGTGGAAGGTGATATATATGTTGCAGCTGGATCCCCAGCTTTTGGCTTGCTTGGGCTACTTTCCAGTTTCCTAGTGTTGTGCGCATCGCTGCAGCCAACCGTGACTCGTGACGATGGCTCCGACTACGACTAATTATTCCGAAATTCAACATGATGAGATCGAGGCTTTGCGCTCCATTTACATGGACGACTTCATGGAGGAAGAAGCAAAGACTGGGGCGTGGAAGAAAGCTGCTGACCGTGCCTTCCAAATCAATCTTCGTAGCCAAATAGGCGAGGAACAGCAAATCGCTCTTACTCTCGCAATCTCTTTACCGCCTACTTATCCCAAATCTCTTCCGCGTTTGAATTTGCGTTTTGGAGACTCAGTCCGTCCAAAAGAACAAAAGCAAGCTCAAGAAGTGATCAGCAGCAAGCCAAAATCTCTACTTGGCTCTGAAATGATCTTCGAAATCGCTACTTCATTGCAAGATATTCTTGATGATAATGCTATCTCTCTGGAGATTGTCCCTACCTTGGACGAGGAACGAGCTGCAAGAGAGGTTGCCGCAAGGCTTAGAGCCCAACAGGATGAGGAAGGAAGGAGGCAACAGGCCATTAAGGCCGAAGAAGAAGAGGAACAAATCCTGCTAGAAATGGTGAAGCACCGGAAATCACAATCCACCAGGCGCAACAGCAAGTCAATTGGCCAATTAGATCAAGCGGTTATTGAGGAGGATATCATTGGAGGTGTCACCTTTGAACGCCCCGCACGAACGAGAAATAAAAAGGATAACGGGACAATTAGCATACACACCGTTCATCAAAGGGTCCAATACCGTCAAGGTCCAGTCTCCAACGTGGTTACAGTCCAGCCATGGAACGTGGGTCATGCGGTATCCACCCACGAAAACCCGCCATTTTTAGTTCTCAAAGAGTGTAAGATTTCATCAACAAAGCGAGCTGTCCAGAACTTAGAGTCAAGGCTCGAGTTTCATACCCAACTGAAATCCCATCAGAGCATCATTCAGCCCCTTAGTTTTCGAATTCAGCGGGACACTGACAACGAATCTTCGTCTTCTAATGATGATGGCAATTGGACCATCATTATACTGGTGAAACTTGCTGAAAGAAGGTCATTACGGGAAACCCTGGAAGTTGTCGACAAATTGGACATCAGATTGGTGCGTGCATGGTCTATACGGCTCATCGAAGGCCTCCAACATTATCATCGACATGGATCTGCACACGGAAGCCTCCACTTGGGTAACATACTCCTAGAAACAGACGAAACAGAGAGGGGTGACAGGAAGCTTACCGTCGCCAAGCTATCAGACGGAGGGTACCAACGCGACTTGCACTTGCTGAAAAAGGGCAACACCCCAAGATATTCCTCAATTGCGTGGACTGCGCCTGAAGTAATCAACAACAACACTCAAGCGGAGGCCTTGCCAGCGTCAGATATATGGGACTTCGGCCTTTGTTTCGTGCAGATGGCCTTCGGATTGAGCGTTTTGAGCGAGCATCAATCCCCAAATTGTTTGATGGACGAGCTCAAAATAACCAAGAGTTTGACGGCATTGCTAAGTCAGGTGTTCCAGAACGACCCCAAGAAGCGCCCCTCTGCTTGGGATTTGTTACATTTTGAGTTCTTCCGCAATGATGATCAGTTGCTTGAGGAGGATCCCACATTCTCTTCCGTTTCTGCAGAGGCCACAACCTCTGATGGTCAAGGCTTGCAGCGGCACCATTTCCGACGGGAATCGACTGTGGCACCGCAATCACGCTATACAAAAGAGTTTGCGGAGGATGGTCGCCTCGGTCGTGGTGGCTTCGGAGAGGTCTTTAAAGCAAGAAACAAAGTCGGTGCGTACATTTCGGAGCTAGTCCTTCCTATTTGGTAGCAGGATAGGGTCACAAGACATGTCTCGGGAGCAAAAGCACCTTCCTTTTCCCGAGACATTTCTTGCAACTCCGGTTTCTGCCTCGAGTAGGCTTTGCTGACGCAAAAAACATAGACGGACAGCCGTATGCCATCAAGAAAGTCAAAGCTCGGTCAAAATCCGCTTTGGACCCTGTGCTCAGCGAGGTTACAGTCCTGTCCCGCCTCAACCATCCAAACGTGGTCAGGTACTTTGCGGCATGGATTGATGATGGTATTGCGGTGGACGACCATTTTAGTTCAGAATCGTCGGGGGATGAGACCCTGTCCTCGCCCACAAAAGATGGATGTAGACCGGTCTTACCGTCAAGTTCGAGGGGACTTGACTTCATAAGTTCGAGCAACGTGCACGTTGTCTTCGGTAATGACACTGATGCAGATGCGATCGCCGAAGAATCTAGCCAAGACGAGAATAGTGATGACGAGGATGCAGACCAGAGCTCTGGCAGTAGCCATGCACAGAGTGAGCCCGATAGTGACGGAGTTGATAGGAACTTCCACGCCATCGAAGCACAATCCGGGTCAGGTTCCCAGGGACAGGCGACATGGACTATACTTTACATTCAGATGGAATACTGCAAACCCGAGGTATGCTCCCTTCTTTCGCTCGCCAAGTTCGAGACTCGTAGAATAGGACAAAACCCCCAATCTCAACTCATTGATGGCAGCATGCGAACCCAGAATATTATGGCGGGCCTCTTACTCTGAGGATGCGTCGCGCTATCAATTCAATCCTTCTTAAGCTGCACTTGCTAACAGGCTACTTTAGACTCTACGCGATCTTATCAACTCCGGTCTACAAGCAAATGCCGCCGAAGGCTGGAGATTATTCCGACAAATCGTTCAAGGATTGGTGCATATACACGCTGCTTCGATCGTCCATCGTGATCTCAAGCCTGAAAACATCTTCATTGATAGTACGTTACTCTGCTTTACAGCTCTCCTCTTAGTTCAAAACACTAGGTATTGCTTACAACACATGGCCACCCTGCCGAACCCTTTCCCGTCTTTCGAAAAAAAAAACAAGATGTCGCATTTCCCTCTTGAGGCTAGGCTCTCTGATATATGCATGCGTACATTCGTTGCATCCTGCATTACAAATTCCTCCGGATTCAAGTTGGTACATCTTTGGCCGGACGTGCTAAGCTATCTTCGCAGTTTTCTCCGACTTTTCCCTTGTTCTGCCTTCTAGAGTTACTTTACTAATTCCTCATTGATCGTTTAGGTGACGGAGACGTACGTATCGGCGACTTCGGTTTGGCAAGACCTGGTGACTATCGGACCTTTGTCAACAATCCTCGTACAGCAACGATGGAAATTTTTGGTAGCTTCACCAAAGACGTAGGAACCGCCTCCTATGTTGCGCCAGAAGTCCGATCTGCGGGGAATGGAAAATACAATGAGAAAGCAGATGTGAGTATTTTTCTTGATTCTCTGATTGGACAAAATTCGCTCGCCTGCCAAGATTTATCATGATTCGTACTTCAACTTGGGGAGACTGCCCTTTATTTTGCTTCCCAAAGACTAGTGGAGCCTTTGCAGAAACCCAGAAACTGAGGCTTTAATCCTACGGGCTGGTCGTCAAATCACAAGGAATTCCATGTGTCGACCCATTTCGAAGGTTAAAAGCCTGTCAGAAGTGGTTTTTTGACGCTCAAGCAACCGAAAACGGCAAATTGGATGCTCGGGGTTTTTCGGGGGGCTTGCAGGAATACCGGCAACCGCCATACTACCCTATTCCACCATGGGCGGTAGCCAATGTTTGGAATATGGAGATTGTTTCACATCCGAGTCCTATCGCTCCTCGGAACATCCGCGGCATTAACGACGTCGAATCTTTGGGACGTAGCCCTTCTTATAGTCCATGCTAATGTCCTGATATAGATGTACTCCCTAGGCGTGATACTTCTCGAGATGAATGTTCCTTTCTCCACGGGTATGGAGCGGGCCGAGACTCTGGAAATGTTGCAGAAAGAGGACCATGTGCTTCCCGCGGGTCTAGATAGTCCTGACAAAGCAACTCAGGCATTAATTTTTATGTCGTTGGTCCAACACAAACCTTCCCAAAGACCTGGTTCCGCGGAACTGCTCCACAGTGGTCAAATTCCAGTACAAGATGAAGATGAATCATTTCGCGTGGCACGCCGGCTTCTAGCCGATCGAACTTCACACTTTCGGTCACAGTTCATCGGCAGTCTGTTCAACGGGAAGCAAGCGACAGAAAACTCGTCGAGTAGAGCGGGAGCCGCAACTACGGATCCTATGCGGGCAGTCACGTTGCTCGAGGATGTAAGGGCTATGTCACGGTCTTTGCCCGACGACCTGGATCTTCAAGCCATGGTTAGAGAAAAATTGACAGCAATTTTTCGTCGTCATGGCGCCGTTGAAAGAACGGACAGCCCGGCTCTGTTCCCATATCACTCATACTCGTCAGCAGATGTCGTTCAGTTCCTTTCTCCGGCGGGTAAAGTCATGCAGTTACCGTATGACCTAATACTACCAAATGCAATGTTGTTAGCTCGACACTCTCGACCAGAACGGAAAACTTTCGTCTTCGATAATGTGTATAGGGTCGATCACTTACGGGATCAGCCCAAAATATTTGGGGAAGCTAACTTCGATATTGTGTCAGAGAATAGCCTCAACCTTGCGCTTCGCGAGGCTGAAGTGCTCAAAGTCATTGACGAGATCCTTGACACGTTCCCGAGCCTGGCATCCGTGCAGATGTGCTATCATATCAATCATGTGCAACTACTAGATGCCATCCTGCGTTTCTGCGATGTCGAGGCTTCTAAATGTCCTGCTGTCAAAGAAACGGTCAGCAAGCTCCATACAGGAGAGTGGACGTTTGCAAAAGTAAGACACGAACTGCGTGGACCTTCAATTGCTGTCGCCGCGACTTCACTGGATGAGCTTGAACGCTTTGATTTCCGAGATACACTAGAAAAGGCTATTACGAGGATTCGGTCGATTATCAAAGATACTGCTGATCTTGAGTCGGCATTTGCTCACATGCAGCTCGTCATCACTTACCTCGTTCGTTTCAATGTGAAGCGAAAGGTTTACCTCAATCCATTAAGCAGCTACAATGAGAATTTCTACCGCGGGAATCTGCTATTTCAATGTCTCTACGACCAGAGGAAGAGATCAGTCTTTGCCGCTGGAGGCCGTTATGACCATCTTATCCGGGATCACCAGCTTATCACATCAAGGAAGAATCACGTCTATGCTGTAGGGTTTCAGCTAGCTTGGACTGGGCTTTGTGCTGATATGGTGAGCTACTTTAAGAGGGGAACGAAATCAAAGGCCAAGAAAAAGTCTCAGTCTCTGACCAGTCTGGCGTGGAGTAAAAGGCGATGCGATGTTCTTATCGACAGTTTCGATCAAGTTCTCCTCGACTCGGTCGGTGTCGATGTACTGCACGAGCTTTGGTCGAATGGTATCAGCGCAGAGCTTGCAGAGGAAGACCACAGTACCAATGCTGAGAATAAATTTGCAAAGAGCAAAGATGGCAAGGAAGACCATAGCTGGGTTGTTTTGATCAAGTCAGAGGATTCATTGAAAGTCAAAACCACCCGCAGGAAGGATGAGATCGAGGTCCGACTATCGGATCTCACTGGACATCTTCGTGGCGAAATTCGTGAGCGAGACAGAACAGAAGGCCGGGCACCAAGGGCATCAGTACTACACCAAAGCAGCCAACAGGACGTGAACGGCCCTGAGACCGATCGTGAAGTAAATATCAAGGTTCTGACGTCGCAGAACAAGGGCAAGAAGGTTAATCGCAAGACTATCGTGGAAGAGGGTGAGTTTTCCGCAACCCTCTCCATTCTAAATGTACTAAATGTGTTAGCCCAACAACATAAGGCGGAATATCTTCAGAATCGTGCAAATAGCCCTATCGTAGCCATTGAAACTAAAGACGACATCTTCGAAGGAATAAGCGACACCCGCCTATCAGATGCTGAGTCATGGAAGAAGTTCATTCAAAGCGCTGCTCCAAGCGAGCGCCAGTACCTCGGACAGCTGCAAAATCTACTCAAAATTATGGCGAAAGAGTCTGTACCTGGGAACACAACTGCGATTGTCTACAATTTCCGTACGAAAGCGTGCATCTCGTATGACCTGGGAAAGGCATCCTAACGATGGTATGGACAACTGGCGTGATACTTCAATCATGCAAGCATAGCGGTGTGTATACCCAGGGTATCCACCCGGCGTTGTCAACATCTAGTCTGCTCTTTGGGTTCAAAATAGTTCTTGAACCAGTGTCATTGTGCTGGCATAGTGATGCTTAGCCTGGCCGGCCTAACTGACCAAATGTCTCCGTCATGTTCCTTGACTCTGGGTTACAGTTACATTAAATTATCCCTTGCGGGAATAATTTTGTCCACTTCAGGCTTTTGACCACTATGATTGCATTCTTCTTGGGTATCATATAGTAAATATCTCAATCACTATCCTCGTCGCTACCATATCCCACCAAAGGACCTGCTGGTGCTGCAGCCGGAGCAGCTATCCGGACGTTCCCTCCATTGTTTGACGTATGCTTTTGTATAGCCGCCAACGTTGAATTTGAGAGAATTCCTTCCCTTCCTTCAGCCGCTGCTTGATCATCCTCAATGAGGTATCTCTCATCCTCTGCCGGTCCTCCACCACCTTCCAGCTCCCTACTCCTAGCATACCACACCTGATCTGGCGCCTCATAGCCCTCGAGCCCAAAGCCGCCTTCAATTCTCTTTCGCCGCTTGGCATCGGGATCCCTACCCTCAATTTCCCTTACGAATTCTTCTGGTAAAGCCCTTCTGACCGCCTCGGCAGCTTGCTCTTCGATCTTTCTCGCTTCCCTCTTTTGCGCCATGGGATTCGGATCCACAGTCGCCCATCGTACGTTCAGAATCTCGCTGTGATCTAGGCTTTGATGTGCCATAGCTTCCTTCGCGAATTGGCTATTTGCTTCATTGGTGTAAGTGATGAAGGCAACACCTCGGGCAGTGAGACAACGTATGCGGTCAACTTGGCCCCATTCCGCGAAGTGACGAGCTGCTACCTCTTCGATGTCGTCCGTGACATGTATCCTGCCAACTAAAAGACTGATTAGTTCCGTTCGGGCTACTATACGTATAAAAGACAAGAGATCAATCAGGAAGATAACACATACCGTAGAGAGTCCTATTCTGCCGCATGAAGCTACCGACACCGCCCATGTCGTCCCTGTAGTCGCTATGCTTGTCCCTTCCGAAGCAATCCACATTCGGGTTGAAGGTATCGAACAGACCCGGTAAGCGGTGTAGGTACTCGCACTCTTGTCCTCGGGGGCATAGCCCCTTTGCAAAGAATAGGCAGAAATAGCTCCCAACTACTTTGTCCCCTCTGGTATAGCCGGAGTCTTTAGCTATGTTGCAGCGACCAGGAGCTGCGGTCTTGGAGAGATATTTGTCTTCGCGGTCGCCACCTGACCATTTATTAAACCAGATGTTGAATATTGTCCCTGTCTGAGGCGGAGGTTCATGTTTGAGGGATGAAGGATCAACTTGAGGTCGAGCTGGCCGCCTTTTCTTTCGAATTATCTTCTTCGTCTTTTTCTGTTCTGGGTCTGGGGTTTCCGTGGGTGGTGCTAGATCGGCGGTATTGTTCATTGTGGTGAGGTCGGTTGATGTGAGATCAAATGAAGGCACTGAGTCTGGATCCAGGGATTGAGAGGGTGATTCCATGGTGAGTGATGGCGGATTTTGGTCTCTACAGTCTACAAGTACAGAAGTGTGAAGCTTTTGATAAGTTCAAAGTCGCGCTAGGCGCTGATGATTCGGCCGCTAATTTATCCCTGACGCCCATCACCCGCATGTAAACAATGTGATTTGAACACAATGTTGGATTACTGACACCTCCGCACTCCATCTGTATATCGCATATCCCTACTATGAAATAAGGTCATTCAAGGAGCTGAAGAGCGACGCCGGAAGTATGTTGGAATGGCTTACAGGTTCCGCGCGACCAGCAGACGCACAATGCGCTCGAGCAGGTATATATTCCGAATTTGTAGGAATTGGTATTGAGCTTACGAGAAGACAGTCAATGGCGCATCATACATCGAAGAACCACCTGAAACCCCTGCGCCATTGTTTGCCGTCCGCGCCTTTAAGACCGCGATCTTTGGGACGCCTCACCCCGATCAAAGTGACATTAGACGTCCTACGCGGCCACTGGAGCCAAAAACAAAAATTGCAAGGACACAGCCCGCAGAAAATATGGAAGGGAGCCAAGCTCATGGTGCGGTAAATGGCTATTTTAGTGAGCCCATTGCGGCCCTCAAAGTTGATCCACTATTGTCTCCAACCAAAGGCATCCTCCTAACTCCCGGTACCGGGGCCACTCGGCGTAAGACTGTGTCTTTCGGGACCTTGATAGCCGACGCTCAGAAAGAAGATGAACAATCACCATCAACTGGGGTAAATCATAATTCCGCGCTGAAAAGCAGGAGGAATCCAGAAGTGCCAGAAGCAAGCTCTAGAATCCAACCTCGCCATTCAAGTCTTACACAAACCCTCATAGAACTATCCAAGCAGAAACCCAGCAACCAGGCTGGTTCGATTACGTCCAGTGAGAAGGAACATACGAGGGAATTCGCGTCAAGTATTGGCGCCCAGACGGAAAATACGGATCAAGTCGCTGATAATACTGTGGATCTGAGTCAACCATGCTCAAGATCAGGGCAGCATTGGAAGACTGAGTACGAGCAATATCACAAGAGGTCGAATCGCGAAATGAAAAAGATCATCATGTATGGCCAGAACGTGAAGTCATATGCCGTTAAAAAGGACTCTGAAGCCACTGGCCTTCGCGAGAAGCTGAAGAAGGAGCTGACCAAGGTTGCTGCAATGGAGAAGAAAGTATCAAAGCTAGCGGCGCAGCTAAGTAACGCTCACGCGCAAGGTCCAGCAGGGGAGAGCGAGCAGACAAGGCTTGTCAGCGAGCTGGCACAACAGACAGCCTTGGCTATACGATACAAGGAAAAAGCCGACCATTACAGGAAAGCGGTGCAGAAGGAGAATCGTGCTGATGGCTCAGATGGCGAACGAGATGACATTCAGGTAACGGAAGAGGGCGATGAATGGTCACCCAGGGAGGAAAATTCGCCAGAGGTTGTTGTTCGGTCCGCAGGAAAAGACATGTTACACGCCCAACTGGAGAGCTTGCGTACGAGTGCAAAGAATGCAGAAGACCAAGCCGCGAAGCTCGAAGCTGAGAATGGTGCACTCAAGCGAAGCCTAGCCAGAGTCAAAGGAGAGATGATGAGCTATGAATCAAGGCGGCAAGCACGAGAAGAGAGATTGAAGAAAAGGGAAGCAAAATGCAAGGCTGATCAGAAGGCATGCGAAGCTCAACTTGCGAAGCTTACCGTCGAGCATCGGAATCTCCTGCTCTCCTCTGCTCAGCCATCAAAAGCAGAAACTTTAGCTCATCCACAGCCAATTGCATGCTACGACGATTTTAGAGGACTTGATGGGAACCCAAAGTCTTCCGAAGGGGCTTTCTCAAACGGTAACGAAACGAATTATGAGCCTCTTGGGCAGAATCGCGTCTCTAGACCATGCAGTTCGCCTCGCAAAAGCAGGTTGCAAAGGTCCGTGGTTGATATATGGACATTGAGCAGCCCCAGAGAAGCCGTTGACAGCGTATCACCCTCGAAGGACCCCACGGAACTTCCTCCTTCCAGTGTGAAACAGGACATAAAACGGACGCTGAAAGAGATCGATCAGAACCTCATCCCGGAACAGCATCCGGGAACCAAGTCAAATCCTGAACGCCATCTCTCGCAGGCAAACAATAGCCACAAGTCACCTACACAAACCATTCCGCAGCCTCAATCAGGCCTGTCATCACCAGTCCACCGCACACTCAATCGGAGTCCTACCATCAGCTCGCCACGACCTGCCATGGTTGATCTCACCTCAAGTCCAGCTAAAATCGAGCCTCCAGAGGCGATTGTTAAGCCTCCTGTCAAAAATTCTATAGCTAACCTTGGTCGATCATCGAGCCTTGTGTCGAGGGTCGGCAGTAGGACCAGCACCATGACCTCCGCCAGAGGTTCGGCGTTGTCGGCTGAAAGGGCAGCCGCTGCAAAGGCAAGGTTGGCGGCCAGGAGTGCCGAGAAGAGAAAGGGGCAGGAGAAGTAGAGGGTGTCTTGCCTCGTTTGGACATTGTGCACAAAAAAACGCGAAGAGTGCCTATCAAAGTCTGGATATCTGGGGCAGCATTCTTTGTAGCAGCAATTTAAATGTATTCTATTCATTGGGAAAAGACCACAGATTCAGGCCCTTGGTCTGAAGAGAGAAGAAATTAGCAAGTAAAGATGATGTTGATCGGATGACAGCACTATTGGATGTCTGAGTTTGTGAAAATCTATGCTATCAGATGTGATCATTCTGGGTGATGGCAGATGATCCAAGCCCTCACTAACCCCTTGTTATGCCTCCATTTAGCACCAACTTCAGCGCTATGTATGTTAACCCTGTCCGTCATAATAACCCATCGCTAAATGCAGGGACGAGGACTACTAAACACCTTGCAAACACCATTCGCTATGCCACAATGAAAGACTATGCCAAGAGGATAAGGGTATGTAAAGAGGGGCGACGTTTGCAGATTGGCGGGTTGTAGCTCCAGCTGAGCTGCTCACTCGCTATAGGATTTCATCATCCTCGGTCTCCTCTTGATCTTCGTCATCGCCCTCCTCTTGATCCTCGTCGTCCGGAAGACCATCATCCCCATCCTCCGTCATCTCAGCATCGGTGTCACTACCCCCAAAATCATCCTCTTCATCGCTGTCGACCCAGAATTCTCGATCATCGACAGGCTTCTCCGGTATCTTTGCCGTAGATTCGTGCGTCGGCATGACGAAACCTGCTGGAATATCCTCCCTACTCTTCTCCACATCTGCCTTGACCCTTTTCTTGAAACTTCCTGGCTCCTTCCGCAGCATCACGCCAGCATCGACATTGGCTGGAGAGGAGCACTCAGCGTCATCGAGGAGCGAGATGATGGAGAGGAGAATGGATTCCACCCGTTGAGCAGGTGACCAGCGTTCCCCAGCACTTTCGCCGGACATCTCGTCGTCGCCTGGGGCATGTAGAATGGAGATGCAGAGTTTGCCATCCGCGTAAATATTCGGGTGGAAAAGGGCTCGGCTGAATTGGAAAGAGGGGGGGGTGTAAGGGTAATTGTGGGGGAAATTCATCTTGGCTTTGAAGTAGCCGCCGTAATACAGGGAATCGGGGTTGATGACGATGAGAGCGACGTTCCAGTTGAAGATGTCATCATTGTTGAGCTGCAAAGAGGTTATTGAGGGTTCATTGTGATTTGAAATGAAGGGGGCAAGGGCTGACCTCAACGTTGACCCATTTTTCCTGGGAAAGAGCCTTGTACTCGTTCTGGAGGATCTTGCTCGCTGCCATATTGGTTCAGTGGATGGAGTTAAGCTGAGTGGTGAAGGGAGAAAGAGTGGGTAGATGCAGTTGGCAGCTCGGATGGTGAAAGATGACTAGTCGGCTTTGATGTATGAGTTGCGGTGATGCTGAAGAGGTAGAGGAAGTGGAAGGGGAAGGGGAAAAGAAGAATAAATATCATATGCAGTGTTCCTTGGAGGGTGGGTAAGTGTTATGGATTCATTGTGTCAATATATTCTGCGTGAAGAATGAGGAATCTTCGTTCCGGTCAGCCTGGATGATGCTGTTGCTGGGAATAGTGTTAAGAGGGCGGCCAGTCGGAATGACGGAATGATCATAGTCACTTGGCCACAGTATTATGTAACACACGCTAATTTGGAAAATACAGTAATGTATAACAGTATGAGTAAGCATTATACTACCATGGGACTTTTGTGAACGACCGCTCACGGCTCACGACAAAGAGTGTTACTGTATCTTATGACGGAGGAGCGGTATTCAGCTCCTTATTTATGTGCATACATTACGGTAGATCATCGATAATGCTACCTATTGAAGACCATGTCTTCATTTCATATATGCTAGGTACTTTCCTTCTGGCTTTTGTGCCCTAAATTTATTTTACTATCATGGCCGATTTTGGTTTCGTGAAATACTTTGGCAACAGCAGGTCAGACCTACAAAGGCTGCTCCTAGAACACGTCCTTCCATACATGATGCATACACAGCCCATGGACCTCCTTCCCAGTACGCTGAGCACGCAGAAAAGTGGTCGACCTCGGAGGAAGATCTTCCTAAAAGAGCCCCAGAGCTCCTGGACAACGCTGTCATGGGACCCACAGGGAACGGGAAGTCTACATTGATCAGCAAGCTTGCTGCTCGAACGGTGAAAGTAGGACACAATTTGAGTTCATGTGAGTGCTCTCAGCAATTTCGAATCCTGGTCTAGATCTCAGCTCTCTTTCCCTAGGCACAAAGGACGTCGAGGAGGTTCCCTGTAAAATCGGTGATAAATTCGTGATACTAGTCGACACGCCTGACACCAACCGGACCGACACCGAGGTCCTTACGTTACTTTTCGATTGGATGAAAGACTCCTATAAAGAAAGGCAGCTCTCAGGCATCATATACATATCTTCACTCCATCAACGAAGCCCGAATGACAGGTTCCAGCCTAAAAAATCTCCGCATGTTCAGAAAACTATGCGGCGATGACAATCTCAAGAATGTCATTCTGGTCACCACGAAATGGGGCATCACGCCCGAGAGCGACGCGCTCTCTCGAGAACGAGATCTTTGCTCCAATGATGACTTCTGGGGCCTCATGATGACAGATGGTTCGTTGGTCCGATGGCTCGACATACGAAGGCAAGCGCGCGGTACCTAGTCGAAGAAATACTTCATACGGGGAAAGAACGCTTTACTCTGAAAATCCAACGTGAGGTCGTCGAGCTGGGCAAGAAGCTCTCGAATACCGCCGCTGGGGCTTACGTCGACGAGGCTCTAATCGAGCAGGCCAAGGAGCATCAGGAAGAGATGAAAGTCTTAATGGAGGAGCAGGACCGTGCCCGAAAAAAGCGTAAGTAGACCGACTCTTCTGTTCAATTCTCTCGCCTTGCTGATGCCCATTCCAGAAGACCGAATAATGCAAAAAGCGCTTGAGATGGAACACCAGCGTCTTGAGTGAAGATTGCAAGGAAAGAGGAGGAACAACGCATCCTACATCTCGATGAGATGGGAGCCCTGAGGAAGAAAATCGAAATCTGGAACAATCTGTAAAGGAAAAGAATGATGGATATATCAATATGCAGAAGTTCTAGCACCTTAGCTGGAAGTGTTTAATATGCAGGACCAAGACCGAGCAGGATGGCCAATGGACCTGCTCTAATTGCCGTCTGCCACAACGAAACATGAAATATTGAAGTAGATGGGAAATAAAATGAGTACATGCGTGTATCATGTTAGGGTTCAGGCCTTCAAACTAGAGATCTCCGGTCTGGAAGTGGAAGATTTCGAGGTAGGAAATTAATGAGAACTCGCATATAGTATCGAATCTTCTGAATCATAAAAGCCTTCAGGTAGATGTATGCGTAGTAGAAAAAGCTTGCTAGGCATTGAACAAGCCGATTAAGCTGTGAACATCATTCATGATCCAATCTCATCTGTTTTCGCTCCAATTCTCGATCTTTACCCTCCTGACCCAAATCCTCTACCCCTGCCACAAGGGCAACTCCCACTGGTAGCATCACACCATGAGTCAATACACTCATTGCTATTGCCCTTTTCTTGTCCCTAATCTTGGTGTGCGAGACCATCCAATCCAATCCATCCGCTCGGTTCAGCGCCTCATCCCTCGTCGTGCGTAGCTGGTTCATCTCGTCATCAATAAACTTCAGCCCGTCTAGCATAGATGACATATTCCCACGTCAGCTGAGGCACACACATGCCCCATCTTGTGACCAGATCGATAATGTCGAGGGCTTGTGCAGCCGGAATGACTAGGTACTGTAGGTTGAATTGATACTCCATGTATTGGATCTACTGTACAATGTGAATGTACCTACCTTACATGTACTCGTTCCAAATGACTAGCATTTGATAGATCAAGGACACTAATTGACATTTATAGAGTAATGTAGGAATGTGGATGGTTTGATTAGTGTCCTCCCTTTACCAAGTGCTTGTACTTTAGAGTAATGTACCTTACATGTACCTTATGTAATGATCGTAATCTGATCTCGATGAATCGCCGACACTCGAGACTCCTCACACATGATTTTTGACAACAATTATGATCGACTTATTATGATCGACTTATTATGATCGACTTATTATTATTACTCTACTCATACTACTACTCTATGACAAGACGCCTCCTGGAAGCGCCAAACCCTCTGCACTGGTGGCACCGCTGCTTCCAATAATGTGTGTCTTGATTGACTTCCAAAATCTTCCGACGACGCAATGATGATGCAAGGAAGGAAAGTACGGCTCCAGAGCCAGCCAAGCATGATAAATTCATTATTAATTTTTTTTGTTGTTAATAATGGCTACGAGTATCCTGTCTGCTACTCTATCTCCTCTCGCTTTCTGCTTCGACATTGATTCCTTCAGACTCTTTGCTTTATTGCTTCTCCTAGCAAGCACCGCTTCCATCAGCATACTCCATACTGAATACTGCATCAATTCGGTAACATGAAATTCAATACCATCTTAGCAGTCTGCGGTGCATCATGCTTTGCAGCTGCTCAGTCAACCCGTTCCGTCACATATCAGAATCTGACAAGTGCGAATGTTCGCCGCGATTCTGGCTTGACCGGTCCAGCAGTGGAGGAAGTCCACTATTACTATGATCAATGGCCAATCGGATTGGCTGTTTCAAAACAAGGCCGAATCTTTGTCTGTTATACAAGGGGAACATACGTTAGTGAATCTCATTCTCTTGCAGTAGCCTTTAAACGATTGACTGCCTTCTAGGCATACACCTTGGGCGAGGTCTCCAATACTACGGCTGAAGTCCCATACCCAAACCTAGCGTTGAACACACCTCCCGGAGGGCTCTCTACTTCACTCAACGGCATCCCATTCGGTAGCAATTCTACAGATAGTTTCATCAGCGTCCAAGCCCTTTTCGTCACTCCTGATGATACTCTGTGGGTTCTCGATACTGGAAGACCCAGTACGAACGAAACAGAAATGCTTACCATGCCATACGCCTCTCCTGGCGGGCCAAAGCTGGTAGCTATCAACCTAACGGACAACACAATCACTCGGACCTACACCTTTCCATCAACTGTCCACTACCCAGATTCCTACATGAACGACCTCCGATTTGATATGCGTGCGAATGCTACGGCATCAGGCAAGGGCATAGCGTACATCAATGACAGCAGCAACGAGGGCCGCACAGGCTTTATCATGCTCGATCTTGGTACCGGACAATCATGGCGCCAGCTAACCCAGCATCCATCTACGCTCCGTACTTTCGAGGATGTGCCTTCATATCAAGGCGTGCCCTTCTATCAACGCAGTCCCGGCTTGGCTCTCACGAACATTCAAGAAGGGCTGGACGGCATCGAGCTCTCCCTGTACGGCGACGTTATGTATTACTCGCCGCTGACAAGTGACTATCTCTACAGCATTGAAACGCAGTATCTCCGTGCGAATCCAATGGATGACGTCCTGAGCTCGCAACGGGCATCCAACAATGTTATGAACCTTGGTCAGCGAGGCGGGAACGCCAATGGGTTCAGCGCCGATAGCAATGGCGCTGTGTACATGCTCATGCCGGAGCAGAATGCGATTTACATTTATAACTCCACGACTTTGCAGGCGGAACCGTATGTTCGGGATCCAAGGATCATTTGGCCCGATTCATCGAATGTTGGATTCGATGGCTACATTTACTTCAACATCAATCAGTTGCCTTACCAGCCTGATTGGAACAATGGCACGGATTTGAGGCAGTACCCAGGGGTAATTCTGCGATCCCAATTGCCAAACAATGGGACCAAGAGTACTGTGCTGGCAGCTTAAAAGTGCGCTTATGGAACAGCGGCATGAATGCGGTGTACCCAAATTTTGATCAGAAAATCGCTAGTTTTGTACTTTAATGTGTGCATGAACCGTCAACCTGAAAGGACTCCGATCAACCTTGTAGTGAATTATTGTGAGTTTATTCGATATGAGCAGCTCTCATGGCATTTGCAAACATCGCTCTACACCGAACCCTAGCCCCCAGTTTCGCACACAGCAGAAAAGCCCCACTCAGTTTCCGATGCAAACTATACGTCTCCTCCGGCGGTGGCGCCAGCCTTTCTCTCACCATCACGGGTATGAACCCCCTCACCCTATCTGTGATCGTCTGATTTCGGAAATCGTAGACCTCTGCTGCATTTTCAGCGAACGGTTCCGCAAGCGTCAATACAGAATCAACATGCGCATTGAGCATAGCTTGACTCTCATGCCCAGTCAAATACCCCAATTGAATGCTCAGGTCGCGAACGGCAGCGCGGTCGGCGCGAGAGGCAGCGAGCAGGGTACGGATATAGGGCTCTATGAAATGGTCCGGGAAATCTCGGCTAGCTCCGAAATCTAGAAGCTCGAGTTTATTAGTTGAGGCGTTGTAGAGGAAATTTGTCCAATTGGGGTCGGTCTGCATGAACTTGAATTCTGTAATCTCGCGCAGGCAGAGGCGTAATATGTGGGTGCCGATCCAGTCTCGTTGCTCTTGAGTGAAGGTTTGGGCTTTGGTGACGCCGGTGCCGTGGAGATATTCTGCAGTTAGAACTTGTGGGCCGGAGGCCTCGGATATGATAGTCGGTACGTGGAAGATGTGTTTTTCACCCGCGAGAAGAGCACGGAAGCGTTCGCCCATCTCGGCTTCGCGCACGTAGTCACATTCCCAGGCTAATTCGGTTCGAGCGTTTGCTATTGTTTTATCTAGGAACAGGCCTTTAGGGAGAAGGCGGGAGGCGGTGAGAAGTATGGAGAGATTCGAGAGGTCGCTATCGATGGAGTTGGCAACGCCTGGGTATTGGACCTTTACCGCGACACGCTGGCCCGAAGATTTCAGAATAGCGCTGTGGACTTGGCCAATGGATGCGGCTGCCATAGGCTTTTCGTCGAAAGAGGAGAAGAGATCGCGCCAATCTGCGCCGAGGTTACTTGTAAGAACTTGGTTACGTTGAGAAGCGGGCATGTAGTCGGCGTTATCTTGGACTCGTTGCAAAATTTCGTTGATCGGTCCCGGCAGCATTTTCGAATCTTTTACGAGCATGAGCGACTGTACAGTAAACAGTATGTAGTGACCGACCTTGAAAGCTCATCATCTGGCCCAATTTCAGAGCTGCACCTCGCATCCTGGATAGCTTGGCTACGAGTCTTTCCATATTGCCAGCGCTGAGCATCAAAGATCCACTAGCATCACCGCCGCCTCTAGCAGCACGACGGAGCCTTTCGCCAACTGCCCCAAATGCCATGGACGTGGCTAAACCTCCGTACTGCCAGAATCTGCCAAACCGAGAAGATGGCACTCGAGACTCTTGCATCTCGTATGGAGCCTTTGTTGGACCTGCTTCTAGGTCTTTGGGGAGCTACAAGAACGCTGTCAGTCAATCAGTACTAAAGTCATGGATATGTCTCGTACGAAACTTACGGGAGACGGATCCGTAGACATGGCTTCCGCATCCTTGGCAATGTCTGCGGCTAGGTCCTGCACATTTTCATTGACCTTAGCTTGAGAAGGCTTCGAATCTATGATCCCGTTTGGCGAATTTTGAACTTCGTCTTGACTAAATTGTCCTGATGTCCGAGTACTGGATGAGACCTGGTCGTTCTCTTGTGGGGACTTGGTCTGCTTCACCGGTGTCTCTCGAGCACCAGACATCTCCAATCCTTTGGAAGACTTGCCCGGCTTGAGCTGACCACCCAACATCCGAGCTACTCTCGGACTGTGAAACAACTCAGTGTACGCTTCTTCGGAGATTTGCTCTTGCTCCGGGACAGCTTGTGCTTGCGGAACGGGCTGTTCTTCACTATTTGAGGATGAAGAGTAGAAGACATCTTGGTCGATCTGAGCATCAGGGACATGTTCATCACTTTCTTGGGCGTCTTCCGCATTCTTCGGTAATTTGACACGCGGCAGAGCTGAAACTACTTGTCGATCTGACGACGAAGGGGAGTAGAGGACATCTCGATCTTGACCTGCTTCCAGAATTGGCTCGTCAAAATGTGCAGCGAGTGGGAGCTCAGCAACCTGAGATGGGATCTGTCTTTCTGCCTGCCGTTGTAGTCTTTGAGCTTTCTCAGCGATCGCAGGATCTGTTCTTTCTGCAGGATTTGAAATACTCGTCCTGCCAGATAAAGTGGGCTGCAGTCCCTCGTCTGTCTCCCCTCTTCCATCAGCTAAGGGGGCTTTCACGGGTTCTGTTTGCGGCAACCCCGAATATGATTTTTTATCCCGGTTTGGCACTTTAGCAATATCTGCTGGAAGGACTGATCCATCGGGTAGCGGGTATCTTGTCGCCTTTTCTTGCTTCACACCCAGGCTATTCTCTGGTGGGGGTTCCACAGGAGCGTTTTGGTTCGATCTTTCGTAGAAATGATCCTGAGAAAGACCAACCTCCTTCTCCAAATTCTCAGTTACCCCAGAAGCCCCATCTTGACTGGATATAGGCGCATTCTGAGGAGATCTTCGGGATTGCGAAGCCTGCGTAGAATAATCGGGTCCGCGTCCATTGAAACGTTCTACCAAAACCGAAGCAGCTTTCACCGTGAGGGTAACTCGGTCAGTCTGTGACTTGACAGCTTTAGCAAGAGAGGATGTCTTGCTGTAAATGTCCAGTTGGTGTTGACGGAGGGCGACATGCTTTGCAGCAACGCCTCGGGAAGCCTTGAATATGGCTGCTACATCAATGAGATGTCTTCCTTTCATCGCAGAGCATGTGCAACACGAAGCGGCTTGTATGACGTCTCCATGGAAGTCTCTGCAATCATGAGAACTCGCGGTACATGTTGTTCGAGCATGGTCTCCAATATGACGGCGAAAAGTGAAGACATCCATCAAAAGGCAACTTTGCCGACAGAACTTGAAACAGCAAGCGGAGCCGGGTCAAGTTCTCTGTCAGCACTGGAAGTCAACAACCACAAACAATATTTCATCGCGAGTCTCTTCCTAAGCCGTCTGTGATACTTTGTTGGCCTGTCAGTAATCTCATCTCCGATGTTGCCCTCTAAGCCCTCAGCTTCCTTGCCTATTCGCCATTGCCAGTGCCTTTGAACCGACCCTAGAGGTTCCACTGGAGAGCGAGCTGGCCTACTCTCTTCATCCATGCGACTTCCTAGGAGCGCGTATCTTCCGCAACGAACAACGCCGTCGCCGCTTGCCTCTCTTCCCATTCTTCTCTCTTTTGCAGCCGCTCTATTCACCCAACATGCCTTTACAGCACACGAGGACTCAATAACCCATGAGGATCACAACCACCCACGATTAAACGGTGCTTTTGAGGTTGATGGAGGACATGATCTAGAGACATATGAGCCAGAATTTGCTGGCGCTGATCGAAGCATCATCGGCAGAGCTGGAGAAGTCATCCCAGCATTGGGGAATAATGCCCCAGGCATCCAGAATATCGATCAAAGCGCAAGCCAATACTGGACCTTTCCCAGGACAACGTTATTTGGACCCAACTCCCCTCAGACACCTGGCCTTCCATCATATTTCGAGGGACAGAATGTCTCTGTCACTCCAGACGCCCCAGGCGAGATAGAACTCTACATAAGCCTCACAACTTGCCAGCAGCCGCTTGCCAAAGGCCCTAATCCAAATGGTCCCCCGGATCAGTTGAAGCTCTACGTTTCAAAATCATCGAACAATCAACAGCCTGATGAGAACAACAATGACTACATCGTACTAATTGACGGGGGCTTTGGCTGGTTGAACATATCCGTCAAAGATGATGTTTATTTTGGTGTCTATGCTCCTGCAACTGAGGGATATGACGGAGTCTACAACTACGAACTCACGGCATCTATTGATGGGTTTTATGCCTCTTTATACAGTGATCCCAATGTTTATTTTGTTGATAGCGACACCAATTCTGCGCTCCTCTACACAAAAAACACAACTAGTACCACGAATTCCTCAAATTCCACGTTTCAACAATGGATGAGTAGACCTCCAGTGTTTACCTTATTCGTGCAGAATCCGGACAACCCCTCCATACTGGGACTGCAGAACTCAGTATGCGGATTGCAAAATCTGGCGCAGATCCAAGGTCTCCCAAATGTCGAAACTGTTATGACAGCAGCTGGTGATGGCCTACCGAAACAACAATTCTATGTTAAGAATCTTAATGGGAGCTCGACATATTACGCTATAGCAGTCATGATTGGCAACTCCACAGACTATGGGTCCGGCGTCGTGGGTGGTGGAGGCACAGTGTGGAACTCCGCAAACATCACGACCAAGTCTTGTTAGTTCTTGGATATTCACCTGCCCCTATCATTGAGTCTAACAGCGTTTTTCCAGTCGACAATTGCGCCCTTCTCTTCAACCTGACTTTTTGCACCTCCGTTGCATATGCTGCTCCGGCTAATCCTCAAACCTTCAATACAACAGAACTTCTCGGCCAATGGTATGACCAATACGCCAAGAGTCTCTATCAGAACTTTAAGTATTCACTCCAACAAATCCCGTGCAACACCACATCCTCCGCACAGTACTCTCTCGCCAGGAATTGCGAAGATTGCGACGCCGCTTACAGACAGTGGCTTTGCGCGGTCACTATACCAAGATGCGAGGATATTTCGAATTCAGCTCCGTATTTGCAGCCGAGGGCGGTGAGTTATCCCTTCATCAACTCATCCTACGCTCCTAAGAATGATGGGGACCCGGCATTCAATAATGCAAACCTCAGTAAGATTTCTTTCAACAGCAGTCGTAACCCTATGATTGATGCCGTGATCAAACCTGGTCCGTATAAGGAGCTTCTGCCATGCAAAGACATATGCTATAATCTTATCCGGAGTTGTCCCGCTGCTTTGCAATTCGCGTGTCCCTTAGAAGGGCATGGCTTGAATTACAGTTACGGAAATCCTCATCCTGGAGGTGTGGTTAGGTGCAATAGCCCATGGACGGGCATAAGTGGAGCAGCTGGTCTGAAGGTGACGGGAGTTGTGGCTTTCTATGCGGCTTTGGCTGCGGCTTTTATGGCCACGACGTTATGATATAAGTGTAAGATCTAGCCTGCAGAGACCAACTTTGGACAGGGACTATGAGCTTTAGCGACCGTTCGAACTGTGCATTGCGAGGATATGGGGCAAATACCAAGATAGTCCATCACCACCAGCATATCGACCTTTGTCGATAGGAATTTGGCGAATACTGCAAGTGTGCTCTAGCTCTAGCGTGAGCTGTTATGTGTGAGACTCGATGGCGGAAGGTTGTGTGCCCTTAATTGTGTCCAGCTTCAAGCACTTGAAAAGTCTGCCTTGAAAACTCTGGGTGAATGCAAAGCAGAGCATTCGGGGAATCGGGGAATCGGGGCAGTTCCGGTCCGCACACCCAGAGACTTTTGGATTTAGGGACACTCTTAGGGTTCCAGCCAACCCGGATTGCCCCGGATCGCCCCCGATTGCCGCCCGTGGTCCGGGCCCTCTCTCCAGCCCGAGGGAGGGGGCCATTTGTATATTTCTCGCTTGTTCATGAGTGACGACGGGACTTCCGTTCAATGATCTCGACTCGCGATATCCATGATGAAAGTACGGTCTTTGTCTCTACAAGCATGAGAGAAGCGGTTCCCTAAGACGGTGGTAATTGATAGGTTTGAGATCGAAAATCTTCTTCTTCACCCAACCTTCCAATCTTAGGCGTGAAATCAAGTTGAGAGAGTTGTGGCACGATATGTGGAAAGGTAAAGAAAGGCAAGTAGGAAATACTCTACCTTACTCTTGTCAACAAAACTTCCATTTGCCGCACTGGCTGGCTGATGGAGCATGCCAACAATTTGACTCTCCTCCACTCCTGTGTAGATCTCGTGCCCTGTGCTTTCGGAACTCATGCTGTTCAATTTCTTTTATTTACCATTGTTTTCTTTCTTCTCTCTCCACCTTGCTACTCTGTCAAACAATGTCTGCCGCTTCACCCCCAAACCAAAGTCGTGGATCCAGCTTAATCGCTACTCAATGGATCACCCTGTCGATTGCATCATTGCTCGTTTTCCTACGTATATACACTCGAGCTTTTCTGCGTAAAACAGCAGGTGCCGATGACTGGACAATGCTGATAGCCTTGGTCAGCTAGTTCACAAGAAGTCTCTCCAAGACGTTTGCCCGCTAACGGCATCCTCTAGGCCTTTGCGACTGCCCAGGGCATCCTCGTAATCTTTCAGGTGGACAACGGGCTTGGAAGACATATCGAGTACTTACAGCCTGACCAGATCAGCAACTTCATTCGCTTGAGTATGATCATCGTTGTTCTTCACAACATTGGGACATTTCTTGTCAGAGTCTCTGTGTGTCTCTTCGTTTTACGTCTCGTACCTCCCACGCACCGAGAATTCCACAAATACACGTACATCCTCATCGCGTTCTTCGCCGTCGTCACCACTGTTACAGTTCTACTCATGCTGCTCGAATGTATTCCTATCCAGGGTACGTGGGATAAGGAAGTCAAGGCGCGCTGCATCGCACCCTCGGCCTTGAGCATCATCGCAAAAGTACAGGGTGGTATGTGACTCCACATCTTGAATTCCGAATACACACTGACATGGGATTCAGGGTTTTCTGCGTTGATGGACATTCTCTGCACCGGCCTGCCCATCTTCTTCCTCCGGAACCTACAGGCGAAACTCGGCTGGAAGATCAGTCTTTTCGTTCTCCTCGGACTTGGCCTCTTGTGAGACGCCAACGAGACACTGGTCAAAGAAGGCTACGAGACTGACACCTAGCAGCACGGCCGCATGCGCGATTCTCAGGAGCGCGGACATATCCTTTGCGGACCAGGATTACACCTGTAAGCATTGCCCGAGCCCCCCAAAACAAAAACGCCGGTTTCCATGTCCTAACGCGCGTTGATCAGGGCACAGCGTGCCCGTGGGGCGCTGGGCGTGCCTCGAACAAAACATCGGCATCATCGTCGCCTCGATGCCCGCCATCCACCAACTCTACACCGTCGTCCTTCAGAAAGTCTCCCCCGACTTCGGCAAAACTTACCCCCAGCTCCGCTCCCTGAAATTTCGTACCCCATCCGGCTACACAAACGCGAGCGATGGATCGCACAGCGATAAAGTATGGCTCGGTAGCCGAGGTAGCCAGAGCATGGGGATGATGTCAAACGCGGATGGCGGTGGAACGATCTTACCGGGGCCGCCAAGCCCGACGAAGAAGGAACCTAGGATGGATTATGATAGCCCGACATTGGATATTAGTCCCAAGTTAGAGCAGGCTGCTACACGGGGTGAGGACTTTTACTACCCAGGATTATGATGAGTTCGATGCAAGAGGTACAGAGACAAAGCGTCAATAGTCAAAGCTTGATACATATATAATTTGCTAATTAACTCCTGAATATACGTTTCCATCTCAGTGTCCACTGCTCTCCATCTTATCCGCACTCTGGCCCACCTCGTGCGAGAGCGTCCCGCTTAGCCCCTTTTCTTTATTGCTTTTGCTATCTAAATCCTGCGACCCGCAATGGACACCTCTTCCTAAGAATCGGTTGCTGAAGCCCTCGGGCGCTGCAAGTCGTCCAAAATCTTAGCACAACATTGTGTCCGTGTGATTAATCACGATTCGGTGATGAAAGTGCCGTCGCGGACGTTGCCGAGAGGATGGAGAGGACTGAAGATGCTCAAGAGAAGACCCGCACAGATGACGATATTCTTGACTAGGATCGCCAAGCGATGGAAGATTGGGTCGCAGGAAAGCGTGGTAGGAGCCAGGAATGTCCGGAGATTCTTCGAACTTCTCGAACAACAGGGGCATACAGCATTACGTTGAGGGCCGGATGCCGTGTGTTCTTGCGAGTGGCTATTAGTCCTCCATATGAAGATCGATATGGTTGCTCGCTTGATCAGACAATTATGTCCATGTCGGAATAGCATCAGCTATGTCGAGACCAGCTTTTCAATCGCCTCAAGGAGGATGTCCGCTATAAATAATACAGACGTCAGCTTTGTGCCTTTCCAATGTAGCCTAGTCCAGGACGACAGAGACTAGACTCACCATGATGCTTCTGAAAAACCAACATTGGCCTCAACCTGACGGCCCTCTCTCCACTGCCTCCGATGTTAATACCCAATCCCTTCGCCCTTTTCAAGAATTCATCCCTCCGAGGGCTGTCCCATGCAAGGAATGTGCCCTGGCCCTTCCCACGTAGTTTCTGGATCTCGTCGGGATGGCGCTCCGCCAGTCTCTCAAGTCCCGAGTAAAGGTACTCGCCAACTTGGGCAGTGGATTCCACCAAGTTGAGTCTTTCAATTTCCTGAATGATGGCTCTGAAGAGGATGGCTCGGGCTGGATCTCCCATCCAGGTATTGAATTGACGGTATGGTTTATTAGGTCGAAGATCGGGGTTTGCGAAGTAATAGCCAGCCGTCTGAGCCTTCTTCGAGAACGTGACCATATCTGGTGGGTCGGCCATGTTCCAGTGGTCGTGCGCCCAGAATTTCCCTGTCGCACCAACACCAGTCTGTACCTCGTCAACAATGAACATAACGTTGTGTCGTCTTGTAATTTCACGGAGGCCCTTGAAGAAAGTTGCAGAGGCGTGGTTGTCTCCGCCTTCGGACTGGATAGGCTCGACTACTACAGCTGCGACAGGATTGTGGAAGTTCTTGATCAGGTCTTCGGTCTCGGCGAGGCAACGATCCTCTTCGGCCGCGTTTTCACTTGCATGCTCTGTGAGAGGGTATTTGAGGTGAGGAAATGACGCTTGAGGCCAGTCGAAGGCTGGGATGTCGAGCTTGTGAACCGGTTTGCTGCGAGTGGTAGAAAGACTGCCAAATAGGCGGCCGTGGAAGGCGGATCTGAAGGAAAGGATTGACATGTGAGGAGAGCCGGGAGACTTGTTGTTCATGGCTGAGGAGATCTCTTCGGCCGAGAATTCAACATCGGCGCCACCACGTTCTTGGCGACGTTTCCACATGAAAGCGGCCTTATATACAAGCTCGTTGGCATCGGAGCCTGCCATTGCTGTGAAGACCTGGTCAAGACCCTTTGGTGCAACTGCAAGGACGCCAGTCCTGAGGATATCTGCCCAGTCGTGCTGGGGAAAATTGCCTAGGGCTGGGCGGTTGATGATTGCGCTGGCCATCTCCGGCGAAGTTGCGGCGGCGAGCAGTGTCGGATTACTATAGCCTACAGGTATCGAAGCGATCTGTGCGTATACGTCGAGTAAAACGTTCCCATCCAAATCGGCAATGTAATTTCCAAAGCTGTTCTGGTAGTTGGCCATCATGTTCAAACTCCTAGTATCAAAGACCTTGTCTAAATCCTCGACGGCCTTCTTACCCGCCGGCCCGGGGAATGCATTACGCATGTGTGGTTTGAAGGGTTCGTCGGGAAAGAAAGGCTGCTCAGCGCCCGTCTGCTCCGCTACCTGTGCAGTGGCCATACTGGCCGCGGGTTTGATCGTTGTTGTGATGGGCCTTATAACGGAGAGACGAGTGAGAGGCCAGAGGCGAGAGGAAACGCGAAGGACGGAAGTCATGGCTGAAGTCATCTCTGGTGTTGGAAATGTAGATGGGTGATGTTGTGGTACTCGGGCACGCTGGCCTGCTTTGTCTGAAGCAACGGGGTCGTTTGCAGAGGGTTCAGGAAGAGGTTTCTTCTTTGATGCCTTTACTTGAGAGTTTCATAGAATCTTACAAGATAAGAGTTGATGATGGCAGTGTGCAATCAATTGACATTTTGTAGGTCGAGGGAGCCTTTGGAGGAGGGGCAAGTTGGGAGCGGCACTTGGCAACGGCCTCCCCTATTTTGCGCTACTCTAGCATTAATGGAAGCAGTTCCTTTTGATGACACGTTCGAAACGGGATATCTGAGTAAATACAGACGCAAGCAGCAAGGCAGATTCATATCTGCAAATGTGGACCGGGGCTCAAGAGACGGCCCTCGTGTCTGCTCTGTCTAATGTCGTTCGTCTTATCTTACAAGATGCCCTCGACATGGTCTGGAAGCTGCTCCCAGCCTCGCTCCAAGTGAGGGTTCATTTGAGGTACGTTGATATATCCTAGGCGGCTCCATGTACCTCGATATCGGAAAGATGCCTCTGCCCATTACCACCAAAAAGTCCTTCATGCTCGTCATACCCCCGGTCGCTCGGTGTATCTGGAGTGTGCGCATTTCCTGAGATATCAATAACATCGTTGACCGCTCTTGCGTTATCGCTTGAAGTGAGCTGGTGTCGTAGAGAGCCACTATCGTCTTCTGGCGACAACCCTATTGGGTCTCTGTCGCCTAAAGATCTGTTGGCTTCATAGCTATATCGATTGACCTCTCCGTTTGAGGACGTCAAATCTGGAGGTGTGCCATCGGCTGGGGGTGGTGGAGGCGGCGGTGGCGGACTCTCTGATTTGAGTCGCTTGCTTGGTGTCGCTTGATGGTCCTCGAGCTTCATGCTATCAGGATCCTCATCGTTGACTCTTTTACGCTTGAGTCCCTCGGCTTGCAACAGCTGGTCTGGTGGTGTCACAGGAGTTGCTGATTCCAGCTTCGGCTTTTCACACTCGTCATCGTCCGACATTGCCATATCCTGATCCCCATCGCTTTCCTCTTCCTCCTTCTTTACGTCAGCAACCATTGCCGGAGTAGGTGATGCTGCCGACTCTCTTTCCTTGCTCCTTCGCCCGGCCTTCTTCTTTTCATGCTCCCGTTTCTTGGCGACTGCTTTGTCAAAATATTCTTTGACATACTTCTTTACGTGCTTTTCTTGTCGAGACGATATCTTGGTGGGATCCTCCACCCGATGGTTTTTAAAATCGGAGCTCACAAGCTTTTTCGAAATCTTCGCACGCCGCTTGTTAGCGAACGATTTACTACGCATTCAACACTGGGATCTCACCTCTTTCGCGAAACGCTTCAAATCATCCTTCGGTAGCTTGCCCTTGAATTTGTCCATTACGTACTTGATATGTGGAAAGAGCTTATCTCTGTTAGCATTTGCACAACATCTCATGTATAGTCATTCTTGGCTTACCGTGTTCTCGTATAATTTCTTCTGCTTTTCTTCACCGCAAGTACGCCACTTTTCTGGGCCACCTTTGCTGTCCTTTTTTGCGTCGCCATTAGCCGCCTGCGGGGTCGCCGAGGGTGCTGTTCTCTCTTTCGGAGTACTCGCTTTCGCACTTGTGATTTGGTTGATTATGTCTTCAAGCGCTTTATTTGTAGACGTAGGCTTAGGGGGAGGGGGTGGTGGCCGCGCCATCATGGTGGGCCTCTGCCACGTCGTCTTGCCACTAAGATCGTAGTAATATGTTCTACCGTCGTCATCCTGCGCTGCAAACCAGCCTTCAGGCAACGCACCGAAAGGCCGCGGCCGATAGGGACCTCTGGGCCCATTGTAGAAACTAGGGCCTCGCTGAGGGAAGTTTGAACGTGGGCCATTGGGTGCTGCTGGTCCTTTTGGAGCGTCAATTGATCGTGAGCGTGACCTGGATTTTGATCGTGAATGTGATCTGGAGCGTGCCTTTCGTTCTTCGCGGCTTGAATCCCGCCGTCCCGAGCGATTCGTAAAATCCGGGGTAGTGGTAGTCGTGTTGTTTAGCGGATCGCGCTTCTTACGAGGTATGCGGTAAGCAACTTCGAGTTTACTCCATGAATCCAAGAGCCCCTGAGCCTGTAGCTTCACCATGTCATCGCCACACGCTTTCAAACTCTCGACAGTTGTTTCTATCTTGGAGTCGTTGATCTTGTTTCGTGTTAGAAGTGGAAATTTGCCGAGGATATCGAAGACTTGTAGAACGACATTGAAATCCTCTTTCCATAGAGTTAGGGTCGAGTTGAGGATTTGATATCCATGCATCTTGACGACCCGATTACGCACTCGTTCGTCATCGCAGCGCTGGATTCGACCAAGCAGCTTGACGGCGATCCACTTCTCCCTGCATTGCATTAAGGTGGCCATGACCTTGGTGACGCCATCTTCATCCAGCCATTTGGGTTGGACATTGCTGACATACTCCTCATCTTCTTCCCCAACCTTCTTCTTGCGGGCCTTCTTCGCAACGGCAGTATCCCAGCCATCGCCATCTTCGATACCGAGGGCCTCGATCGTTGTATTTGACAATTTGGTCGCGCGTTCCGTTTGAGTCTTACCACCGATGAAGCCAGTGCAATTGGGCTCACCACAATAGCAAGGCTGTGGATCAGTACCATATCTGTCGACGTTGTAGTTGAATACAAGTTCTTCTCCGGCTTTGATTTTCCGCTCGGCAAAGATTCCCATTCGAAGTTTTTCGCCCACCACCCACTTATCCACGTAACAATTTGGATTACAGGAATGATTGCAGAATCTACCCAAGTTGCCTTTCTTAGTGGCATCGACGAACTCTCCTTTTGTAAGGGACATGAAATAGAAGTGCTTAATGCCTTCCTCATCGTACTGGACCATGCGGCGGCGGAAGCGGGCTTCGTCAATGACCTCCCCAATATACTCATAAATGAAATCATCAGGATTAAGATCTGTATCAGCTCGTAGACCATAGCCTTTCTTCTCTGTTTTGAAGACTGTCACATCTGCAAATTGTCGTCGTTGAAATCTTTGGTTTTGGCAATCAGCTCCGCATCCACAATCGCCGACACATTCCATCTTTGTCGCACGATTGATGCAGTCTGAGTCGTGCCCGCATGCTGAGTTGGTCTTCGTAAAGCTATCTATATTGAAAATTCAGCAACTCTGCGTATACAATTACAAGCATGTAGTGTTGACTTACCCCACTCCTCTGTGCAGTCGCAGTCCATAGACCCATGCTCCGTGGACCCAATGTACTTTGAAGTGTAGGAACATTGTTCTAGCACCTGGAAGGTATGTTTAGACTCTTCAGTCTTACTTGGGCGATCGTGAAACAAAGGAGCTGGCTTGGATATAATCTTGTGGGAACTGCTGCGAGCGAGCTTGGGGGGGTGACCTGGCTCCATCTTCACAGTCACTTCACCACCCACAACCTCCTCGTGTTTCTCGCTTCCGGTAGAAGGTGACTGCGTAGGTATGTCTGTCTTTAGGGGTGATTGCGACGAGGACTTCGTGGGAGTATTTCTAGATGAGGACCTGTTGCTATTTGTAGCCTCCTCTTTGATCTCTGTCCCCAATCTGGCCGGTACATCTCGGTTTTCCAAATGTAGCTCTTCGACGCGATTCTCCAAGACTTTATGTCTTCTTGATCGTTCGTGTCCCGTCATAGTGGTAGGCCTTGTTGGCAACATGTGCTATGATAAAGGAGTGTTAAAGGTGAGGTTGTAAGACGGTAAATGCTGAATGGCGATTAGAGGGTCCCTGAGGATAATCCCCGCACATGGCAGACACAGAGTGTTGACTCAGACTCTACTGATAGGTATCCGTTGTAATGGTGAGGGTATGCGGTCTTCTGCAAGCCTCTTTTCTTTCCTTGTACAATGGCACTGGAGAGAGAGACCGTATGAATTAGAGAACGGCAGGTTTGCCAAGCAAGAATAATTACCACCGACTTTGATATATCCACATGACGAAAAGAGTGAATGTAGTAGGTAGATTTGCAAGAGGTTCCTTTCAAGGGCCGTCTCACCAGGTCTCTAGCTCCATTCAATGTCGGTAGACGTGTCCCATATGCCAGTGGAGCGCACAGCAAAGGCAAACTTTCTATTGCATCGACTTTTCACAGTCCACAACTTTTTCAAATTCTGGTGGTTAGTTCAGGGCAGGTTTCAAGAAGGTAGTGAATTGGGAAACGCTTCGGCTTTTTCAAGATTCACACCTCCTCGGCAAGTACGGCCTAGCCAGTTCCAGAATGTAGAAATTCATAGATGTTGATTCATTCTCGAAATCTAAATACAGGAACAAGCCGTGGTCATGGCATTTAACAAGAAGCGAATAATTGGTAGGTGCAAGGCAGACACCACACACACACATATACACACACACACATAGCCAGCGCTGCGCTTCAACTAAGCAACGAGACTTCAGAAAAATAGGTAGAGCGAGTGCAATGGCTTCGGAACGATACCTGATTGTAATAGTAATGCAAAGCAACAATCGCTCATCTCAATCACATCGCCTGGCCAAACACTCGACGAGTGACACTGATGGGGGTACATGGAGTAGAAGACCAGAAGACGTAAAGGAAACCACGTTGCATGATGATGATGTGTCTCGATATTGTTGGTCATGGGCCATTGTCGCGCATTCTCCGGCAGGCAAGCAGTATATAAGTAATGATATAACTGAAAAGGAAGCGTCAACATGTTTTGACAATTTCCCATTTCATTTTCCATCCTTTGCATCTTCCAGCACATACGGTACTTATAATTTATCGAAGCTACGTACCTGATGGAAAACGAGGTTGAGGGTTCGAGGCCTGATGGTTCAAAGCTAGCCAGGGGCTTGCAGAGGTCTCTCCTATAATCCTATTTGATTCGGCAGATAGGTACCAATCCTACGAACGCATTGGATACTTGTCCGGATACCTTCAAAATCCGACTAAATTCTCGAGGTCGAATTTGTGAAAAAAACTTTGTACGGTCCCACGTCCCAACTGTGTGTTGATGAACAGCAACGAAGTTCCCAGCAAAAGGAAGCTTGCATTAATTGGCCAAATTCCTTAGGCAGAGTAGCGGCTAAAATTCTAAAAATCCCGTTGGTAACTACTCGGTATGCAGGACAGAAAGCTATTATTGACGAGGTAAAGGGAGCTCTCATGGCCAAAGTGCTCTTTTGACTGGCAAACATTTTATAATCTCGCGTGACCCATTCATTTCTCTTTTCTTTGTCCTTCTCCTCTCTTTGGCCACGTCTCAGCTTTTTCCTTCTCTGGCTCCATTGAATTTGGCCCCGTGCCTGGTCACAACATTCGTTCCTTACTCACAATCTTTAATGCTTTTACTCCTATGACTTTTGAGGACAAACCAATCCCTCAATCACTTTCCTTAAAACCCGTACACCATTCCCTAATATTCTTGTCATATTCACTTCTCTTTCCCAAGTTTTTCAGCCTTCGGTGCGTCCTGCACACGGCTCAAACATTACCAAACAACAATCAAACTCCACTCATTATTCGCTATGGCTGCTATGGAGCAGCCTTTTGGCGAGAACGAAGTAGTAAGTGACCCTACAAGCCCCTCGAATTTCCCTTGCTCTTCCGTCATCTTCTCACGGTCGACTGTTGTTTACGGGCTCAATGAGTGTTTCGAGACTGATGTGGGACAGCGTTACTTTCTCGCCGAGATCCTCAAGAAATCTTCGATAGCTCCTCTTGACCTCATGGAAATAATACAAGACCGAGGTATTCAGCCTAGCTGGTACGAAATAGCATTGCCAAATGGTGCGCAGCGAATGGACCATGAAAGGTTGGCAAAGGCTGAATATATTACTTACAGGACGCTCCGTCTCCTCATGCATATTAGTCTGGCAACATCTCCAAGCAACTGCCCAGGCTCGATTCACGGCTCCTGTCCAACCTATGGTTGCTTTCGAACAGCCGTCCCCACATAATGCTTCGAAGCCGAAGAAAAGGCGTCCAGCTTCCGGCGAAAATATTCCCTCGGCAGTGGACCGAATGATTCAGCCACAGCAGCCCTTCAACTTTTCTTCTGTAAATACTCCGAGCGATCCTACTACAGATCCAGGTGCTACAGCTTCGGTTTCGGGGCGCCCGCCGAAGAAGAAGCGAGGACGTCCGAGCAAGGCAGAACACGAAGCTAAGGTTGCAGAAGCAGCAGCACGTGGAGAAGAATATCAACCTCCTTCAAAGAGGAAGAAGACCTCGCGACCATCACAGCAGGGTGCGCCAAACGCAGGCATGGTCATGACCGACGTTGGCGCTGCGGGCGAAGGTTCTACTGGCAAGAAAAAAGCTCAAAAGCCGAAAGCAGCATCCGAAGTCGCAAGCAGCCTAGCTTCTGAACCTACTACCAGAAGTCTTGCTTTTAAGGCAACAGCACATGCTGCAGATCAGATGCAAATTGAGAAGGAGAAACACCTCAAAAGCACTATCCCCGAGACGCAGGCTTCGGACTTCGAGACCCGGGGGAGCCTTTTCGCTGGCACGCGAGAGCATGCAGGAAGTACTGCGCCAGATACTATTCAGAGCACTATGACACTCCAGCACGATTCCACACCACAGAATGTATTCACATCGTACCAGGGCCCGACGAGAGACCCAGCAATAACAGGAGAATGGCGAATTTTGTGAGAGAGAGAAAAAAAAGCGACTATCCGGGATCAACGACTTTCCACGATGCTATGCATTTTATGCGGACCGAAACGAGATGGCGGCTACTGTCCTGCAGCTTTGAGCGTAAAAAGCACACCATGAATAACAGCATCGGCGGGTATTTATCCAGCATTCCGTCCGATTCTTTCCTTTAATCTTTCGTACGGCCAAGATATTTTAATGCCTTGTGATACGCTTAACATGGCTTTACGACGGTCACGGCTATCGAGCCTCGACAGAGCATTTCTTCCCTCTCTCGCGCTTCAGAATATTCCAAGTTCTGCAGCCATCAGAGGGATTTTCGCAAATTTTACATAGATGAGGCACCTTTTTGACCTGCGATGTATAACTAGGAGTGATCAAGTCTCGCAAGAGGTTAGGCCTGATTGTCACAGATCAGCATAAAGGGTGTCTTTCGGAAAGAAGATGCTCGTCCGCAAATAAAGTCTGATGATTCGTCATGAATAGGTCTTATCTACGAAGGTCTCTTGATCTGCCTCCTTGTAGAGAGACGAGGCCCGTAGAAAGCATCATAGGTACGATACTTAGTGCTCAAGCGAGAATAATGAATGGTTCTTTGGGAATTCCTGTCAAAGCTTTCTTTTACGAACGCGAAAAGTCAAGGCAGTCAGGGCCATTATTCGTGAGTATCTTGTAATTGATTTATTCCGGGTATACGCTCTGAAACTCGCAATCAATGTATCCATGCCATAGCGCCTTGCATAATGTTCCCAACTCAGCAGCCTTTTGATCCTGGACCTGGTCATCCTGTGTCATCATCATCGGCAGTACCATCTCTCCTGCATTTAAATCAGCATGGGTGCCCAGTAATCCCAGAGAGCCTCGGTACATACGGAATGTATCTCGCTCCTGCATCCTCAATGTTTTGCTTGACATCATCGGGCAACTGTAACAAGCAGAAATTGTCAGAAATGAACGTAGCCATCTTTTACACTTGAGTAAGAATCCTGCCACTGCCTCTAGTCTGCCCCTCAAGACTAAAGTCTCCGACGCCTTTGAATGAGTCCGCTCACCGTTCCGACGACCTTGACAGCGTAGACCCCACTCACACAGCCCTCCAACCTCTGCCACCTCGCCACCCAGCTAGTTTTCGGATCCGCGAGCGTGATGAGTCCCTCAAAGACTTGTGATGTGCATTCTTGAACCGCGTCGGAGGAATTGGCGAGACCTAGGAAGGACTCGCAGTTCGGGCAGCCGTCACGTAGGAAGCGCTAAAGGTAGGCGGTCTTCAGTATGATTGCTAGCCGAGCGCAGAATGAGGGTATGGTTCCAGACGGGGAGGGGACCTGGGGAAGCGGAGTGAACTCACGGCATGGGTTTGGACGATAGAGCAGACCATGCAAGCACGAAGGTAGCGTTGTTGCGAGCCTGGAACGAAGGCGGATGACATTGTGATCTTTAACTTTCCCGCGCAAAATGTGAGTCTTGGATTAATACTCTATGTGTCGCCCGTCGTAAGAGAGAGAGAGAGAGCACACGTAGGATATCTGCAAAGGGTTAGCGGCGTTATAACCGAGGATCTACAAGGAAACATCAAGTCTCGGACTTGCTCGTTATTACTGTACAACAATAATTATTATTTTCTTAATATACACATAAATTTGGCTTACTTGAGACTATTCATTGTTACAAGGACCACTGCTTCATAGAATGGCTCCGAAAGAGGAGTCTGCCGAGCTGAAAGCAAAGGGTAACAAATACTTTGCGAGCCATGAATGGCTGAATGCTATAGATTCCTACACAAAAGCTATAGAGATGTACGACCAAGATCCATCCTATTACTGCAATAGAGCACAGGTCATTTCCCCAGAGTCGCATAATTTTTGGAGCCCCTTCGCTGATGTCGATTATTCTCAGGCCAATATCAAACTTGAGCAGTATGGCTATGCCATCGCTGACGCAGCCAAAGCCATCGAGCTCGACTCAGGCTACGCCAAAGTATGTGATGTTTCTCACCGAAAAAATTGCCGGTTACTGATGCATTATAGGCATACTACCGGAGAGCAGTCGCGAACACCGCGATTCTCAACTCCCGTGCCGCCGTCAAGGATTTCAAAGCCGTCGTCAGATTAGAGCCGAGCAACAAGGATGCGAAGCTCAAGCTTGCAGAATGCGAGAAGATCGTCAAGAAGGTGGAATTCTTGAGAGCGATCGAAGTTGAGGACCCACCTTCTGCATTCGAGGGACTTGACATAGATTCTATGGTCGTAGATCCGAGTTACGATGGAGCTAAGCTGGGAAAGGAAATGACACAAGAATTCATCGATGATACGATCTCGAGATTTAAGAATGGCAAGAAGCTGCACCGGAAGTACGTCTACCAAATAATAGCTGCCGTGAGGAAAATCGTCTATGACGAACCGACAATGGTGGAGATGGAGGTGCAAAAAGGACATTCGTTGACTGTCTGCGGGGATACCCATGGTCAATTCTTCGACTTGATGGAGCTGTTCCGGCTCAACGGCTTTCCTACCGCATCCCACTACTACCTCTTCAATGGCGACTTCGTCGATCGAGGCTCTTGGTCCACCGAGATCGCTCTCCTTCTCTACGCGTACAAATGGTTACATCCCAAGGCTTTCTTCTTGAATCGTGGCAATCACGAGACAGACGACATGAACAGGGTATACGGATTCGAAGGCGAGTGCAAAGCCAAGTACTCAGAACGAGTATTCAAGTTATTTTCAGAGTCATTTTCTGCATTACCTCTTGCGACTCTGATCGGCAAAAAGTTCTTCACTTTACACGGTGGTCTGTTCTCCGATGATAAGATTTCACTTGACGATGTTCGAAAACTCAACAGACATCGGCAACGGCAACCTGGACAGCAAGGCCTGATGATGGAAATGCTTTGGACAGATCCACAGCCCATGCCTGGTCGGGGCCCGAGCAAGAGAGGTGTCGGCTTGCAGTTTGGTCCCGATGTCACCAAGAGGTTTTGCGAGGCGAACGGTCTAGAAGCAGTCATCCGGAGCCACGAGGTCCGAATGGAAGGTTACGAGGTGGAGCATGATGGGCACTGCATTACAGTCTTCTCAGCACCAAAGTACTGCGATAGTACCGAAAACAAAGGAGCATATATCAACATTGGACCGGAGCATAAGCTCGAGTTCCACAAATTTGATGCCGTTCCGCATCCTGATATAAAGCCCATGGTACGTCCTTTTTTCGGTTGATGCCTTCCGATTAGTACTGACATTCGTCCCACAGGCATATGCACAGAGCTCACTTATGTCCATGATGTAGATGGTATATCCGACAACATATGCGGCACTGTTTGGCATCATCATTAGCGGATCTGCATCACCAATCGGCGTTTCATCTTGCATACCTTGGGGTTGGAGTAGATATCAGCGGATCACGCATTCGAGTTGTAGAACTTACATGACATTACGGATACTCATAGAGATGTCAATCTTGGAATTCCACTCTCAGCCTGTTTTCAGAGCCAAGGCTCCCTAAGCTCACATTGCACAACATCAATGTCTGGAATTATCGGCGTCTTCAAGGTTGGAAGAGCTCATGCCCGTCCCCTGCAGCCACTACGCCCAACCATTCCCCTTTCCCCTTCACCCTCCAGCTGACTCTACCATCCTCTCCAATCCACTGGCTCAATGCACCCACAACAGCTGCTGCATCTTCCCTCGGAACCCTCATCCACACGTCTCTGCCCTGAACTTTAAGAAAGTCAATCGGGATAGCTGTTCCTGTGATCCCGAGAAATTGACTGAGAGCAGAGGTGAGGTACGCTCGAGCTGTGAGAATGTCTATAGGAGGCGACTTGGATATTGGAAGTGAGGTGTTGGAGGTGAGGAGGGTAAGGTGGAGATATGTGAAGGGTGGATTGCGGATGGTAACCCTTCTCTGTGCTGCTAAAGCCTTGGTCCCTAATAGCGCAGCTTGCGACACGATTGCTTGTGCAGATTCAGATGCCATCGCTGGAGCACGAGTGGTGAGAAAACCCTACCTAAAGGTAGGTACTTTAGAAGTTTTGGACGGCATCTTAAGTTGGGGGCACCAGGGGATCGACCACATGCATTAGCGCCGGATATCTAGCGTACTCGGCACTGATTGCCTTTTCTATTCTCACTTCTGAAGTTCTGATTCACACTACTGTTAGCCGTGATCGTTTTCATCTATACAACTTTTGGGACCGGCTCTCCACCCGGAAAACTGCTCAGCAGGGCGCCAGAATATACAGCAATAATATGGCATCAACATCCCCGTCAAAAGCGCTTGCCAAGCGATCCCTCGACACCTCGCTCATGCCCCCACCGCCACCTCCCAAGCGGATAAAACGCCCCGCAAAGGTTCTGGACGAGGATGACTATACAGACGCCTTATCCCACATCATAGCTCGAGATTTCTTTCCTGGACTATTGGAGATAGAGTCGAAGCAAGACTATCTTAATGCACTGGACTCGCAAGATCACGAATGGATTGCGGCTGCAGGGCGAAATCTCACTGAGGTTATGACACCTGAACCAGGTGGGAGAAGACTGCGGGGAAGGAGAGGCACGAGCATGACACCGTCATCTGGACTATATGGAAGAGGTGGTGATACGCCTAAAGCATGGGAAGGTGAAACGCCCATGTCAGCAGTGTCCACGGCCGAAAGCACCGCCAGCACTCAGACAGACCGACCGAAAGTCGACACGAATATGAGTCTAAGCACATTTCAACAGAAGTATACAAGTGAAGACAATGAAAGCTTTTACAAACTCTTGGACAAACAGAACCTCAAGAAAGCGGAAAAGTATGCTTGGATGTGGGCTGGCAACAAAATTCCGGCTGCCCGCCAGATCGCCCACCGGAAACGAGAGCGGCTCCTTGCTGCCAACAAAGCTTTACAAGAATCCGAAAACGGGAAAGAGCTTGCTTCTATCGAACCCCGCGATACACGGAAAGCCATGCCTGACTCCTGGCCATCTCGTCCCAACAACCCGTTCATGTTCGCTCCCGGATCTATTGAAGACATCACCCAGACAGTCGCACAAAAGAATGAAGAAAACTCGAGAGCTCCTCCAAGGACTGTGGTCTACGACAATACCCGTATTGCCCTCCCTGTTGTCACAGAATCCTCGGTTCGTGTCCCTCCATCACCGTCCCTCTCCGCAGTTCGGGACGCAATAGCAGGTCGCCCTCGTCCTACCGCCTCTGAGGCATCTTTCAACGGCGCGTCCACACCTCGGGTCAACGGCTACGCGTTCGTCGACTCCGAGCCGGAGTCAAACCCATCATTCGACAGCCCCTCGCCCCTCCTCCTTGGCAGCGGAGATAGCAACCCCAACCCGTTCAAGCTCCACGAAAGCAGCAAGCGGGAAGCACTGCATCATCGCATGGTAGATAAAGTGGCAAAAGGAAAGCGGGCTGCAACTGGAAAAAGGGAAGGAGAATTAAAGACGCCAGTACCGCGGTTTGCGAGCAGTCCGCGGATAAAGGGTGGGATGACTCCTGCTGCTCAGAGGTTGATGGGGAAGGTTGGAGGCATAGGCGCAATGCCATGGGGGGGAAAGACACCACAGTTGAGTAGGTTAAGGGAAGGGTGGACGCCGAAGACTGCAGGGAAGGGGGAATAATTGAGAGCGCGTATACTTCGAAGCATGATACCCATTTGATCTAAATACGATGTAAAGCATGGCTTTCTCAATACTGCCTCAGCCAAATCTTTGATCCTGCCTTGATCCTGGGCGCAGCCAACTTCCACCTCCGCCATCCGTCTTACTGCCCAGTAAGCAAGCTCGTCTCCACTACCTACATCCCTCTTTCTCCGTTGTAAGCTCAAGTCTATCTGACTCCAAACTTTGAAGGCAGGGTCCATGCCCAATGCGCGCAACACATGGTAGGAAAGGACCAGGTGTGGAATCCAAATTTTTGTGAACCGTGGACATCCTTTGGAGGGTCTCGCAGTCCTGCAGCAATCTTGAGGCTCATTGGCAGAGGGAGAAGCTTGCTCATTCTGCGTCTCGGTTCCTTTTGCTGTGAAGTAAGAGCATTGTCAGTATTGTATATCAGATGGTCAACGATGGGTTCAGTCGTCTTGACCGGGTGAGTATAAGCGACGCACCTAGCGGGAGCTCCCAGTGATATTTTGCTTTCGATGACAGGGCAGTAAACCTCAATCTAGATGTAGGTCGGACCTTTGGATAGCCCATGAACATCCTTCAATACCAGTTCATCCTTTCCCTGCACCTTCTTGAGAATCCGCACCACCTCCTCCACGCTCTGGTTGACCTTCTGCTCTTCCATCACGCTCATCTTCCTGAGAACATAGTTCGCAACGTCCCTGCTGTCCCTGCTCTCGGGTCTCCCGATCCCGATCCCAATCCGCGTGAACGTCATTCCTCCAAGGCTGCTCACACAACTCTTGAGCCCGTTGTGTCCCTTGGCGCTCCCACCGATTTTGGCCTTGATTTTCCCCAACGGAGACTCTAGCTCATCGTGTACAATGACCAGTTTCGCCCTGGTACGATCTTCGTTGGGCAGGTCTCGCAGGAAGGTCTTCCAGGCAGTGGCAACGGCGGGGCCGCTTACGTTCATGAAAGTGGGGGACTGCCAGAGGGTGAAATCACCGCCGCGGGAGAGGAGACCGTTCCCGTGAGGGCGGCTTTTGGCGAAGGGCGGGTAGGAGAGGGATTGTTGGAGGGAGGATAGTAAGGTGTGGCCTGCGGCGTGGAGGGTATTCCTGTATTGTGGGGATGGATTGCCGAGGGAGGCGATGAGAAGAGGGCGACGAAGCATGCGTGGGTCAACTCCACTTGAAGGGTCTGGAATGGTTGGGGAGTTCGAGGGAGGTGTAGACAAGGGGTTTGTCTTTTTGTTGGTTTCTGTCAGTGTCATCCTTTCGATGGCGGTTCGATTAAGTACTTTAGTGTATTGCTCTTTTCTAAGCGCGATAGGCGCGTGTATCTCCGTACTTATGCGGCGGTGCCTATTTCAGAGCACCACTGATGCCAGTAAAGATGAGATTTGTAAATGTTCTTGACCGGCAACGAAGGATTATCTCCTCATTATGTATGCGAAGTGCTTGGGAACAAAGGTGTTCCTGCTCAAAGCCCCTTTGAGTACTTTGCGGCCTTTTCTACCTCGATGCCTTGTGATTGCTTGCTTCTCTTTAAGACAAAGCGTTCTTGGTGGGGAGCTTTGGTGTTGTCGCTCAAAGGCCATGGGCTTGAAGCTGATTGATCTTTACTAGACTAGGATAAGAAACCACCTTGATCCTCTCGTGCTCGCCAACCTCAAAGCCCTCCCACCCTGTACGCAGTCTCTGTTTTGATCCTTTGGGCCATCGAATCCTTTCCTGTAATTCGAAGGGTCTTCCTCAGACCACGGTAGAGTTGATTAATATAGTATGCGTGATCAGTTGGGACCGTATTGCAACTCAGCGGCCTTTTTGGGCGGGCTTTTTCTGGGGGGCGGTTAGGTACTCGTACTTACTCTACTTTGTGGCTTCGACGAAAGTGTAAGCGGAATTTAAGCTTCGGCTCCGGCACTGCGCTCAAGAATAAGAAGGCAACGTTGAAGACTGCAGCTTACGAGTCAGCATCCCAACGGCCTGAAAGCATGCCGGTAGGGTGATCTCGCAACCTCTGTTTCTACTGACTGCATTCTCTTCAAGTTTAACTTCCGAACAAGCTTTGTTTCGAAAACGATGGTTTTTGCTGATATTACTAGCATAGTAAAAGCCATGAGCGGCTGCATCTTACTCGTTTAGAATTATAGATGCGAAATTACCCTGGTGGCTGCTCGTATTGGTCGCGAAGTTTTGTCTCATACGCCGCACACGTCGCCACTGGCTTCAAGCCCCATAGCTGACATTGTTGTAATTTCCTATACCTCTCCTCTTCTCCCCAATGTAATTCACAGCGGCAAATCTACTCAGGAGTACTTCAGTAACCGAAGTATCATATTATACGAATCGAGAGCTGCCAACCCTTCTATGTCCTCTTTGAAATCTAATACATTATCGCCGACTATACCAAGGATCTTGCGGGTATCAACCAGAAGATTTTGCCTGCGGGTATGTGCCAGCTAAGCATTCTGTTCAATATATAATCGAGCTTGGGATCCCACATGGCAGTCACTCCAAGCAATCAACCTTCCGGATGGCACGAAATTCCAAACCGGCTCCATAGCCACGTTGCTTCACAACATCCGCCTATAAGCAGTCTCTCAGGATGGTTACCTCACGGCCAAAGCAAGAAAGAGATTTGTAAGAATACTGGCGAAGTACATATGATTCAATAGACTTGTCCGATGGCTCAAGTAATGCCTCGGACAGAAATGCTGACTTTGGATATTTGTAGGTAGGAGAAAGCATGAGATATTCGAGAAGCAGAAATTCAAGTCTGGGATGAAAGCGAGTATACCACCACTTCGGAAGTGGGGAATGTTCGACCTGTTCAGCGAAGAGGAACGGGTACAGGGCAAACGTCCGGGGAGGAAAGTCATGAGGGAAGAAGGATGAAGATAAAGGCCTGAAATTGCAAGGAGGTACCATGGTACAGAGACATTTGTAAATGAATTGGCTCGGATTTATAAAATCATATGTCAACTGTAGTATACTCCCATACATATATAATAATATAAATAATATAAATCTAAGGTACCTATGTACTCTCCACCGTGCATGAAAGGTAACAATCATTGCAGCGGACAGATGCGGCCCGCGCCGCTGTTAAAGTCAAATAGTCATGTCCTATTTACCCATCTACCTTACGAGCTCAACCTTTCCCATCTTTCTTTCCCCATCTCTTTTTTCCCATCTTTTTTGGAGCCCAAACTTCCTCCTTTTTTGTTTCCCCCGTATGACCTTCGTCCTTTGCTTTCTGTAAACACCACCAGCAGTCTGAAATGAACATTCCTTGTCGTCCTACCAGATTGGCCTTGTGAGGGCAATGGCTTCCATCCACGAACCCAGCGACCAAGATATCCAAGGCTTCATCGCTGTCACTAGTGCTCCCCATAGCAGAGCTATCCAATATCTAAGGGTTCGGCTGAGTGAAACTTTGGAGCCAATGTCAGGCTGATGCTGGCATAGGCTCACAACAAAGATCTCGGGAGGGCTATCAATGCCTACTTTGACAACCCCAGTGCTATTTTCGATCAGGTAAGCTCTCCTCCTCGCATAAGCCAAGCGTCCTGGCTCACCAACACCTCAGCAGAGCCAGGTCTTCTATGATGAAAGTCAATTTCACCCAGATAAGACCGAGGGTCCCCAAAATCAGGGTCAATCTTGTAAGCTTTCATGGCCAGACACGGTTCATGCAAATCCTTGGTCAAATATTCTGCATGTGCAAAATCTGACCTAATTCGCGCCGAGAAGCTTTCACAGTCCATCCTGCCGATACGCTCAAGCCCAATGTCTTCAGTGATACCGCACCCTCAAGACCGCCTTCGAGAGTAAGTACGCGGGGTAATGAACTTGGTGAGAACATCTGTCTCGAATCTTTCTGCAAGAAGCCTGGCTGACCAATTCGACCCAGGCGCGTCCCAAAATACGAATTTTGACGAGGATGGTGATGAGCAGTTGAACCGGGCCATGGCGATGTCAATGAGCGAGAGTCAGACCTTTCCTAGCCAAGAGACAGGGACGATTGAATATGACAAGCAGACTTTTGGTCCTGCAACTCGAGAACACTACGAGACTGACAACTGGGCGGTGGTCCATCCTGCAGCTCAAGCTCAAGCTCAAGAGATCCTGCTTAATCCCGAGCCTCATGGCCGTAAGCGGCAGCCAAATAGCCCAGCATTTTTCAAGACACCTTCAACAGGTCATCGTCTATCAGCTCTCATCAAGATATTTCACGCAATACCGATGGCAAGAGAGGCTCTGCTCAATAGAACGCGAACGCTGCAGGACTACGGTCACGAGAAAGACTGGTGGGATGGGATACCAGTAAAAGTGCTGAGGATTGTTAACATGGATGCTGATGGGCGAAGAATCAACGAGGATGACGTTGTCTATGAAGCCCAACGCCTCATGGCTTTCCTTGACAAAACCGATAGAGCTTATGGCAGCACCAACGTTTTGGCAGGGCTCGAAGGTGTTGGGCTGCAAGAAGATGATAAGGCCTCAACTTTTATGAGCACATGGCAAGCGGCCGTAGCTCGCTCTGGATCACCGTTGGCCAATATTTTTGAGTCCGTTGGGACCAAGTTGGATCCTAACGATCCAGAAGACGCACGCTCAGAGCATATCCTTTATCTTAATGTCAACGTCGATAATGAGACCTCAGGCAAGGGGCTGACGCTGTATGAAGCTCTGGACCATCTAATGTGGGGAGACGCCAAAGAAGACGTTGAGATTTATCTTGAAAAAGTTGGAGAAGTTTTTGCGATGGAGGTCAAGAATCAGGTCGAGCACGTTTCTGGACTCGGTATTGAGATCCCACCCATATGGTATGCTGATCGGTACCGGCCATCACACACGCAACATGCGAAAGATATGCTAGCTCGCAAGGCTGCAGTGAAGACCCAACTCCAGGATGAGGAGAAGCTCCAAACAGGAATTTCGAGATTCCAAAAGCCTGGGGGTGGCACACAACTCGACGTTGCCAAACTACTTGCAAAAACAACCGCATACTTCGAGCGGAAGAAGGCGTACCAAGATGCCGCCAAGGAACCTTCGTTGACAAAACAGCATTCTCATGAAGATTTTGGACAGAACCAAGATCATACTGACCCAGTAGCCAAAGAGCTCAAAGCGTTGACGGCTCGGATATCGGACAAGCTGAAGAGTATGTAACGCTCGGTAATCACTGCTGGCCTGCTGACCAATGTTGATTAGCTTTCAAGGAAGTTCGAGACCGTGCTCAAGAGAAGTTGAAAGAGATTTCGCAGTTGTACACGATACCTTCCAATGATCCAAAGCAGCCTCCTCATGAAAAGTACACACTTCGAGGAGTTTCGACGGGTGCAAATGTCGTCTACGTTCTCGAACAGACGAAGCCAGATGAAGAAGACGATATGCTCAGCACCGAAGCCAACGACTGGCAGTGGTGGAAGGTTGAATATTTGAGCACGGACACGAAGCCAGTGGTACCCAAGGCAAGTTCACCTTTCATTCTGATCTTCGGTCCCGATGTCCATGCTTGAAATAATACACAAGGAACCCGCGAGTTTAGCTGTTACTTCATGGAGCCAATGCTGACCTGGTTCTCTGTAGAAGGTGACCGAAGCCAACGTTCTTAAAGCTGCAAGTACCGACTCCCAGAGTGCTCTCTTAGTCTACGCCAATGAGAAGGCAATCTCTTATGAATCAGGCGAGCTGCCGTCTCCGCTCTATGTACGTTTATGCTGATTCCAACTGTCTCATACATACTGACTGCGCCAGAACTTCGTCCGGGCAGACAACCTCAGCTTCAGCGCCGAGCTGGATGGATTGGATCCGCCGGCGCCTGCCACGCCAACAAAAAGAAAGGCCGACGACGACGACTTTGACATGAACAATCATCGATCTCCTCCGTATGACAGGACATACGATGCAATCTCGAATGATGACCTTGATCCCAATCCACCTGGCTATGACACTAGTCCGTCCCCTCCACATCCACCTATATACCCACGCATTAGTCCTCGCAAAGCTGGCGTGACTGGAAGCTATGATGATTCCATACCAACAAGTCTCAAAGCCAGTAGACCGACCATCGACCCCACCTCCATGGCGCTTGACCCGGATGGGACAAATGACTACGGCCAAGAGATGAAAGAACGCAAAGGCCAGAAAGGCCTACTGCACCGGCAAAAGAAGGTTAAGGAGACTCAAGATTACTCGCTTGGGAGCTATGTGCCCGAGATCACTATGGAGGATGACGAAGAAGATGAAGATCAGAGAGGTAGTAGGGACAGCGTTTGATTTTGCTGCTGAGATACCCCGTCCACAAGCGGACTGTAACAACTTAAAGAATGACATTGTTTGGAGCAAATTGTATTACTGTACCATATTAGCATCAACTAGGCTCTTGATAACCTGAATTTCACCACTTGACTGACTGATGGTAATTCTAAGCACCTGAAAGACATGCATCTCTAATAAGGTAATCGCCGAATACATCGAACGCCGGCTGTTGCCGGCAAATGCTCAGCCCTATGGAATAAGCCGTGGTTTTGCGTCACTCTACCTACGGAGTACACTGTAAACATTACTTAACAAACGTCCGCTGCAGTATATCTCTTCTTGATCATATCGACACGGGGCATACGCTAGGGGAAGTCTGGTGGAAGCAGTTCGAAGAAGGGACGGCCAGGAGCTTAGGAGCTGAGGAGCTGGGACGAGGCAGCCAAGTACAAAGACAGTGCATGAGCATGCGGTCTGCAGCAGTGCCGCAGACGGTCTTCTCTGCCAATATAATCCACGGGCCTTTTTGGCCGGACTACCTCCGTGCGGCAGCCAAGGACGAGAATACACAGCCTTTATGCGGGAACAACGAGGGTTGGGGTCCAATAAGCCCGTTCCGGTACGACTTTTCTCCCTGCTTTCTCGACGTGTGGATCAGTGTTGTGGCGGTATTTGGCATTATATTTGGCGCGGCTGCAATCTGGTGGCTCCTGAAGAAGAGAAGCCCATCACCCGTCGTCAAGAATTGGCACTTCTACACGAAACTCGCAGTGATCGCTGCTTTGCTCGTCACCACTACCCTCCAAGCATGCCTACAGATCGATGCGCTTCCTGGGGTATGGTTCGGCGACTTTCGCTTCTGGACATCAATCATCACGTTGGGTTCGCTAGCAATCATTGGTGGCGTTCAATACCTTGAGCACTGGCGGAGTCGGCAGCCAAATGGCATAGTGCTGTTCTATTGGCTGTTCTTGCTGATAGCCTTCGGTGTGAAGCTTCGGTCGCTGATCTCACAGCAAGCATTCCGGACCCGGCTACCGTACTTTGTTACCTTTATTGTCAGCTTTGGGCTTGCTGCTTTTGAATTTGCTCTGGAGTACCTGGTTCCGAAGAAGCAGTCGGCATATGATGCCCTTGGGGATGAAGATGAATGCCCCATCGGATATGCAGATATCTTCAGTATCCTTACGTTCAGCTGGATGACCCCAATGATGAAATATGGGTATAAGGAGTACCTGACACAGGATGACCTATGGAACCTTAGGAGGATGGATACTACAAAAGTGACCGGGGATATACTAGAGCAGACATGGGCTGATGAACTTGAAAAGAAACGCCCCTCCCTATGGATGGCTCTATTCCGGGGGTTTGGTGGGCCCTACTTTTGGGGCTCTGTTATCAAAACTTTTAGCGATATCTTATCATTCGTACAGCCACAACTGCTGAGACTTTTGATCTCTTTCGTTGACTCCTATCGGGGAGGCAATCCTCATCCGCAGCCTGTGATCAGAGGAATCGCCATTTCGCTTGCTATGTTTGCCGTGTCAGTAGTGCAAACAGCTTTGCTCCACCAGTACTTCCAGCGTGCTTTTGAAACAGGCATGAGGGTCAAGTCGTCATTGACTTCCATGATATACGCCAAATCAATGAGATTATCGAACGAAGGCCGCGCCTCAAAGTCTACAGGTGACATTGTGAATTACATGGCTGTCGACACCCAGCGATTACAGGACCTTACGCAGTGGGGACAGATGCTATGGTCCGCACCATTTCAGATTGTTTTGTGCATGCTGTCGTTGTATCAGTTGGTCGGTATCAGCATGCTAGCAGGTGTCGCTGCTATGCTACTCATGGTACCCATCAACGGGTTGATTGCTAGGATCATGAAAAATCTTCAAAAGAAACAGATGAAAAACAAGGATGCCAGAACACGGCTGGTCACAGAGATACTGAACAATATGAAAAGCATCAAGTTGTTCGCCTGGTCTCAGGCCTTCATGAACAAGCTCAACTTCGTCCGCAACGAGCAAGAATTGAAGACTCTTCGCAAAATTGGCGCTTCCCAAGCCTTTGCGAACTTTACCTGGTCGACAACTCCTTTCCTAGTATCGTGCTCTACCTTCACGGTCTTTGTTCTCACGAGAGAAGAACCTTTGACAACGGAACTTGTCTTTCCTGCTCTAACACTTTTCAATCTGCTCGGCTTCCCTTTGGCCATTCTGCCCATGGTGATTACGTCTATAATCGAGGCTACAGTAGCAGTAGGACGTCTTACCAGCTTCTTCGCGGCAGAGGAACTGCAACCCGACGCCGTGCAGACAAAGGATGCGGCTGCAAACAATGGGGACGAATCAGTCCGTGTACGGGATGCTACCTTCACATGGGATCGTAAAGAAGGCCGCCACTGCTTAGAAGACATCAACTTTGTCGCCCGCAAAGCGGAATTAAGCTGTATCGTAGGTCGAGTTGGAGCAGGGAAGTCGTCTTTCTTAGAAGCTATTCTTGGAGACATATGGAAAATCCATGGCGAGGTTGTGATACATGGTCGTACTGCATACGTGGCGCAGCAAGCATGGGTCATGAACGCAAGCGTCAAAGAGAATATTGTATTCGGCCATCGCTGGGATCCACACTTCTACGAGCGGACAATCAACGCCTGCGCTCTAACCGAAGACCTAAAGACACTACCGGATGGAGACCAGACCGAGGTGGGAGAACGGGGAATATCTTTATCTGGGGGACAGAAAGCTCGTCTGACTCTGGCAAGAGCTGTGTACGCCCGGGCTGATGTCTACCTTCTCGACGATTGTCTTTCAGCTGTAGATCAACATGTGGGAAGACACTTGATCGAGAACGTACTCGGATCGAAAGGCCTATTAGCGGGGAAAACTAGAATACTAGCGACCAATTCGATTCCAGTACTCTTCGAGGCGGATTTTGTCACCCTAATTCGTGATGGCAGAATCTTAGAAAAAGGGACGTATGAACAGCTCATCGCAATGAAAGGAGAGGTTGCAAATCTGATCAGAACCGCCAACAACGAAGAGCAAGAGACTCCATCTCCCAGTGTGGAAGACAGCAAAGATTCCACAAGCTCAGAGAGCGAGGATTCCAACACTGTTTTTGGTACAGGCACCGTCGACTCGTTTGCGGAAGAGAAAGACGAAGTTCAAGAAGGCATCACTCAACTGGCACCCATACGAGCCAACGCAGGCACTGGACGGAGAGCCAGCAACAATACACTACGACGCGCAAGCACAGCATCATTCAAAGGCCCTCACGGCAAGGTGACCGATGAAGAAGGAGAAGGCATCAAAACGAAGCAGAGCAAAGAATTTTCCGAACAAGGCAAAGTGAAGTGGAACGTGTATTTCGAGTATGCAAAGAATAGCAATCTGATTGCTGTATGCGTCTACCTGATCACAACCATTGGTGCACAAACGGCTCAAATTGGGGGTAGCTTATGGTTGAAGCAGTGGTCCGAGGTCAATCAGGATTACGGTGGCAATCCCCATGTCGGTAAATATATCGGGATCTATTTTGCCTTCGGAATTGGAGGTGCGGGCCTTGTCGTGATACAGACGCTTATACTTTGGATATTCTGCTCAATTGAGGCTTCGCGCAAACTCCACGAAAGGATGGCCTATGCGATATTCAGATCTCCGATGAGTTTCTTCGAGACCACTCCTTCTGGACGAATCCTGAATCGTTTCTCTAGTGACATTTACCGCGTCGATGAAGTGCTGGCGAGAACCTTCAACATGTTGTTTGTCAACAGTGCTCGGGCAATATTCACATTGATCCTGATTGCTGTTGCCACCCCAGTCTTCGTGGCGTTGATCATTCCCCTCGGAGCCGTCTACCTCTACATTCAGCGTTACTACTTACGCACTTCAAGGGAGCTGAAACGTCTCGACAGCATCAGCAGAAGTCCGATATATGCACATTTTCAAGAATCTCTTGGCGGCATCACAACGATCCGCGCTTATCGCCAGCAGAGCAGGTTTGCTTTAGAGAACGAATGGCGGGTGGATGCAAATCTTCGGGCATACTTTCCATCCATCAGTGCAAACCGGTGGCTGGCAGTTCGACTCGAGTTCATTGGTTCCTTCATCATCCTGGCGGCAGCTTCTTTTGCCATCATATCTGTCGCTACTGGTAGTGGCTTGTCAGCGGGCTTAGTGGGTCTAGCCATGTCGTACGTATTTTCGGAGCTTATTTCTCCTCTTTTAGACTCAGTCTTGAGTCTTGAGACATGTCTTGAGATTGTATACCCTGTAGACATGTTCCAAGGCTCAATATTCCCCCTCAAATAGGCAATACTGACTCCGAATTTGTAATCCAGATATGCCTTGCAGATTACCACTAGTCTAAATTGGATTGTGAGGCAAACTGTAGAGGTCGAGACGAACATAGTCTCGGTCGAGCGTGTTCTAGAGTATGCTAGGCTACCGAGCGAGGCACCTGATGTTATCTCAAAGAATAGACCAAAGATCAGCTGGCCGGGGCAAGGAGTCGTCGATTTCAACAACTATTCAGCAAAATATCGACCAGGCCTGAATTTGGTTCTCAAAAACATTAACCTTCATATTAAATCCCATGAGAAGATCGGCGTCGTCGGCCGTACTGGGGCGGGGAAATCGTCCCTTACCTTGGCATTATTCAGGATTATTGAGCCCGACGCTGGGAGCATCTCGATCGATGGCCTGAACACATCGACCATTGGCCTTCTCGACCTTCGAGGCAGGCTTGCTATCATTCCTCAAGATGCAGCTCTCTTCGAAGGTACAATCCGAGACAACTTGGACCCGGGTCATATCCACGATGACACGGAACTTTGGAGCGTGCTAGGTGAGTCTGCTGATGCAATAATTCCTTTCTGCAGGCCCACTAATACGTGCAAGATCACGCACGGCTCAAAGAGCACGTCTCAAGCATGCAGGGCGGGCTCGAAGCCAATGTGCACGAAGGGGGTGAGTCTGCAATCAACACAATGCGATGGAGCAGAATCTTTGGAAATGATGTCTGACGTATCGGTGCAGGCTCGAACTTGTCAGCAGGACAGCGGCAATTGATCTCCCTAGCCAGAGCACTGCTAACCCCAACGAACATTCTAGGTAAGCTGGATGAGTCATAGATGATGCTGCGTGTACTGACATTCCTGGGCAGTACTCGATGAGGCGACGGCAGCGGTAGATGTGGAGACTGATGCTATGTTGCAGACTACCCTTAGAAGCAATATGTTCAAGGACCGCACTATTATTACGATTGCGCATCGGATCAATACCATCCTCGACTCGGATCGGATCGTCGTTTTGGACCACGGGACTGTTGCAGAGTTTGATACTCCGTCGGCCCTTGTCCGTGATAGGGGACTATTTTACGAGTTAGTCAAAGAGGCTGGCTTGCTAGAAAGTGTTGAAGAATGATTCGCATGCGTCGCCAGCTCGGACCTGCATATTGGCCCGAATCTTTCCCCACATTTGCAGGGAAGATGGGGCTACAACGTGTGCATGTCCCTAATGCAGATCTCATTCAAAACCGGGTTTGAAGGTACGCCTCGAGGTTGTTTACAGATCTCCTTACTTATCCGCGTTTCCGTTGCAAGATTGCCAATCGGATCGGAAGCAGGATCCCGATGCTCCCCAAGCGCTCGTATGTCTCATATGCAGGTCTCGCTTTTGGGAATATCCAGACTACTCCACTCGACTAAATAGAGAGATTGCATATACACACTCTCGAATCAAGCCCATACCAGACCCCTGAATTGTTCTCATGGAGGCGTGGGTCTTTCTACTGAGCCTGGAGAGGTGACTTGCATTATGATACAGGTAAAGCTAAGTAGATGTACGAAATAGGGACTTGCCTCTATGACAATGGCCAAGTCTCAGTCAAAGGTGCGCGGAGAAGCTCGCCTATCAAGACTACCGACGGATACGGCAAGGGCACCAAGGGTGTGGCTTGCATATATTCTGAATCCACAATTTCACTGCCTCTGAACCCTTGTCCATAGTTAACATCCATGACCATATAAAATTCTTATTGGCCGGGGTAGTGCCTGGGCATATCCAGTGGGTTTGTTGCTTGATAACATCTGCTCCGTGGCGCCGGCTGGAGATGCAAAATGTAATGTTTGACATTGACGGATGCAAGCCGCCCTTCCCCTAGCGCACCCTGAGGCCTGACGGTAGATGTTGTCTTAATCATCTGAGATCGCTGCGGACTGATCGAAGCTCATCTTGCTTGTATATCAAATCCTATCCTCGCCAATTTCGCTCACCCTCTATCCAAACTCTGCTCTCCCCGGACCTACCTACTATTGCACAAGATTCTTGCACTCCCATATTGGCGTTTCTCATACAAATATGTCCTTCGACCGTCAGATGTTGGGGTTGTTAAAGCGCCATTGGTGAAACATTTGCTGGGAAAGAACCAGCGTCCCCAGCGAAACGACTCACTTTACCACCAGTTTTTTGAATAAAAAACTCCGGACTGTTTGCTCTGGTTAGTCCCGTTCCCCGTCTGCCCTTCAGATTGGCTGCCAGCTTTGGCTTTCAATCTTTTTGCAAGCAAAACAGAAGACTAGGATTTGTAAGGGACTTCTACCGCTTGGCTACTTCTTCCCAATGCAGCTGATGCTCTTTTTCTTTCCTGAGATGGAATCCCGTCGGCCATCCCTCAGTCTTCGTCTGGAGGCCGCAATTCATCACCTTTGTCTTGATGTTCCAACTAACAGACGCAGTAGGGCTTGGATGCACCAAAAAAATCCGAGTATATCCAGTACCGAACAAGTCCAGGATACATTCTCTTCTCATTAGCTCACCAAGGGAAGCGCCATCAATAATACCCGTTGTGAACCTTGCTTCGAGTCCATTGCTCGAGGACTTTCAACTGCACGTCGCTTGATCATACTCGACATCATGGTCCAGCGACCCATTTCGGACATGGGTCACTGCAGACCAACAGGGGCACCCTCAAAGAACATATTCGACCCATCTAATGATGACCTAAATTGGATTCAAGGTATCTCAGTCCCAGAAGGTGCTCCTAACGCGGTGTCAATGGTACGTGATTAGCGTTCAATAGTCGATCTATGCTGATACTGAACTATTCAGCGTCCACTACAGGCTTTGAGGGACCACTGCAACATCCAGGCCCGCGAGGTGATTTGCCTTCTCGACTCTGGTAAGGTAGTTAAGGTCACCATGACGCACCCGGAGCCCCAAGAAGTTCACACCGAGGATCACCTGATACGCCATCTTTCTCGCTCATCCATAGACGCAGTTGATGGTGAGCATTGCCATATGCGCCCACGGTCTATTTTTGATGGTGACCAAGCTTGCTGACACGCTCGCAGATTTTGATCAGGAAAAACTTGCACCCAAAAGTGGACGGGCTCGCGGCCTGGCAAGTGCAAGTCGTCATACTCATGGTCGGACCTCGAAGAGGAAGAGGAGAGGCTCTAGCTCCCCTGCTCTTCATGCACGCTTAAAGCGACCAATCATCAAAAACCGCCGAGCCGCAATCATGGCAGGTGACAAATCCGACTCCGAGGACGAAATAGACGAGTTAGAAGGTGAAGAGACCGAAACACACCTGATGAGAATAGATGACGCATTTCCAGATTACTACGACATGGCCTTTCGGTCGATAAACCAGCTTGCCTGCAAGGACATTGGAACAACGTGGATTAAGGTCTGTCATTCACGAAAAAAGCAGACTTACCATCCCTACAATGGCGGGAAGGTTAGTGGGAGGTTTGGCAGTGAGAGGTCAATGGAAGAGCATGGGTATGCCGGACACTTTACCCGTCCAGATTACTGGCCCTCTGATAAAGGTTGGCAAGATCCAAAGAACAAGGCTTGTCGGCACAGAGAACCGGCTCATGTGAAGAAGCCTGGTCAGTCAGTCTGTGGGCTCGCCCCGAATCCAGCGCTGACTTCCGATCTAGAACGGCTGGTACTACTTGCCCACCTCCTGCGAAGTCAATCCAAAGGTTTTAAACATGGTGATTTTAGCCTGGACAAGTTGAGGAAAAGTACCGATGGCATTCATCTTGAGTACCCAGCGAATTGGACGACCGAATCTCTTGAACGCCTAGAAGAGATTTATCGGGTGAGGGAAAAGGAGATGGAGTTTGAGCGGGGGGAGTGTGGTGAGTTTCGCACCAGCTGGCAGCGTTCCTCGCGTTGTGCTAATACTGCGTCAGATGCAGATACTCTGGTGCCGATCCAGATGCCCAAATCCCGTTGCAAAAGTCGCAATGCCTTGAAGTCGGGGGTCAAGGCCGCAAGTCCACCCAGCGAGCAGGTGAAACAAGAACCTGGGGAGACGAGCCCTACAACATGTAATGCGCCTGTTGCAAACATGGGCATCGACGTGCAAATCAAGGAAGGGGAAATGGACGTAAACGAAGGGTCTGAGCCCACCATCCTTGCGGACACATCTTCGTCGACTGAGGACTTTGCTCCTGACGCGAGCTGCCCTGAACCTACATTGTGCGAAGCTCCCATAAATCAGCATGGGTTGCCTTTCTTTGACTCGCCGTCGCCACAAAGCCACTACAACTCGGCCCAAGAAAGTTGGACTCCGCAATCAGCAAATCTCGGGCCAGAAGACCCTACCATGTTTACGCATCCAAACCCTTCTGGATCCATCGCGACACCCAGCGAAGCTCAAAGATCTCTGCCATTGCATTGCCAATACCGTTTCGGATCGTCCTCGATGCAAAGCTTCCCAAGCCAAGAATTTGTACGCCGCCAGTACGATCATGAGTCGACCGCCCCTCAACGAGTCGCAAATGGAATGTGTCCGGATAGAACATTCACTCGCGCCCCTCCAGCCTGGCCCGTTGCACAGAAGGTGGAAAACATCCGTCACCCAATGTGGGCTGCGTCTTCAACAGGCATGGTTGGAATTGTTGGATTGCAGACTGACGAACTTTGGCGTGCCCAGATGGAGCGCTCGATGTATACCGCCGTCGCTGATCCCAGCGTCTCTCTGTTACCATCTACGAATGGCTCCTTTAGCAGTGGCTATAGCGAGGCGGGTCCTTACAGCGGCCTACAATTGGACAATTGGAATGATGGGAACCAGAACGCAATGCCACAGTATTATCAAGGTCTTAATGAGGACCTGCAACGCGGCCTCAACCTTCAGGCAGCTAACATTTCCTTATACTATCCCTCAAGCGTGAACGCACCCGGCCACGAGTTTAATCTATTCTTCTAGGATAAACGACAGCTCGAATAATGTCATGCGATCCTTTCCTCTTACAGTCCATTCGACCAACGCTCTTTTGGCCCGGCTGGCTCGCTGGGAGTTTTCAGACCGGACTTTACGACGATATGCTTCCCACCGCTCATTGTTCCACTTAAGGTGGCTTCTGATTTTTACGTTCAATTTACGGGTTTGCTTCTATTCACCGCCGAGGATAGGTATATGTTCTAGCAGCTCTCCAATTTTGGAATCTCGACAACCCCAGCGCATCCATGTACCAAACGCCACGTCCTACTGCCGATACGTGACGCCGGTCCATAAGGAGGGTATTTATGGGTGATAATCTTGCGGTTACGGTACTTCTGAAGATCATGGGGGTCCGGTTGATACAGCTGGCTGTTGAACATCTTTTGGTTTCTTGCTTCACCTTGTCTTTCATTGGGACGTGTAGTGGGTAAAGAGTATCGGGTACCTTAGTGTTACGATTAATGAAAGCAAGTTACTACTTGTGGAAACCCACCTTTCTCTATGTCTCTCTCTTTCTCACTACAAGGCGTAAAGCGGTGGGAATGCTCTCGTACGTGTCTTTCATCGTCCTGCTTCTGATATTGATTGGTAGTATATGCACGCAGAATGTTACGAGCGTAAGGTATGAAAAGTGGAGTTAGCTGGTTCTGAAATTAGTACCATGCACGTCTACATACACGTTACCCCATAGAGTAGAATGCATGCATATGCAAGTTTTATCGGTCGGCTCGGCAAGACCCATTTTATGTATGTACTATTCTCCACACATCCGCAAGGCTCACACCTTTTTCCTCGCATAATCGCATAATCGCATTCTCTCGAAGCCGCTGATTAACGTAGAGTACATGCAGGTGGATTACCATGTCTTTTCCGAGTCCGTGTCCAATCTAGGTATCTCACGGCTCCATTGCATGCAGGGCAACAGACGTCGTATGGCTAGGCAAGGACATGCATGACCAAGGAATTATGGGTGCATCAACGCATCAAAGGACCAATGGCATTAATACATTGATGCAACACTAACCCGGTAATCACAGTTACCAAACTTACCACCCGAGAAACCTAGCGGAAGTGCATGCCGACAGATCTAGGTGTACTATTGATTACCTAGGTACTCTGAGTCTGCATGCTCTCTCATCAACCCCACTCATGTCAAGGGGGGCTTTGCGCCACGATGCACCCGATAGACTGACTCCATGAGTACCGATGCAGTAATAACCTGGGATCCTCTGCTCGATTAACTTTTTCGATCTACCGTATATCCGTCCGGCTGCCAACAGTCCATGATTCAGTCATGCCTCAATGGCGGCCAGTGTTTCTTTAGCAATTCTGCACCAGTCTGCTTTTGAGCTTCGGAGGTATCACCGTGGAGCTTCCTTTCAAGCAAGGTTCTGACTGCTTCGCCTGCCTTCCCCTTTCTGTAATCACCTCGATTAGCGGCCTCAACATCCTTTTTTTTTCTCCTGCCTCCCTCCAATCACGAATGGCATGTGGCATTCCCATGCTGCATTTAATGGCTCTTCTCTTCGGCAAAGGCCTGAGCTTGCCTACAATCAAATCTATCGTCTCCACACCTACCTCTGATCCCAAGAGAAGTTTTCGGCTTGCGCTGGAACGAAAATCAGAGGAGAGATGTACAAGGCCGAATAAGATGGCTCAAATGCCTCCACACTCCTTCCAATCTCCATGGGAGACGGTGAATACCAGATGATATGAGGATTGTAACAGTGGCTTTGGGTCCAATAAGCAGCACCAGAGGTCAAGAAGAACTAACCCTGGCTTTTCCCGTCGCAGATACAGACGCGTTCGAACAGCACTTTCCTTGTACATCAGTAGGGAGCTGACTCGGGGAGGGTTTGCGATGGCTAAGGTATTCATTGTCTGAGCTAGCAGCGAGTGAATATGTACGTAGGTCCAACAATGAATGCCTCCCCATACTCAAGAAATCCTCAATTAAACCAACGAATAATTCCTTTCTACCATCTAACTATAGACTATTGGATAGAGTAAACAGAACATGTTTTTGACGAATATCCAAGTGTGCCAAGCATTCATCAGGCCTTCGGGCCGTTAAAGCTCCGTGTCTTCAGCCATTCCGCATTTAGCGGCATCAAAGCACTCGTCTCTCCGTAACGTGAAGTAAAGTCAACACCCCCGATTCATCAAACTCATCGAGTCTTCCACCTTAATGTACTCGACTCTTTCACCGCGTGGTCACCTCCTGGACGACTGGCGCAATGTCAGCGCCTCAAGGGCTACGTTCCAGGAGTGGTAGCAGAGGACGTGGAAATCCACGGGCAGGCTTTAGAACAAGAGCAGCTGCTCATGGAGGAAGAGAAAGGCAGCCTGTTAAGAGGGCGTCTACGAACCCGACGACCCGCGAATCCTCCCATCATCTCAAATCACCTCCCGATCAGAATCTCCACCACAACAAATCATCGAGGAGCCCGTCTTCCCTCTCCTCGGCATTCCAGAGTCACGCAGGTAACACGCCGAAACCGTCGAGCGAGAGTTGGCGCAACCCATCTGTGGAAGATAGCCGGACCTACAAGCAGCGCATGAGCGATCTCTATCAAACGGTACGTATTCCACCCTACAACTACTCACACGAAGACATACATAGTGACATTTGGCCTTTCCGTCGTGCCTACAGCTCAAGCAAAATCGAGAAAAAGAACGGAAGGATGCAATCAAGAATGGCTTTCTTGCAGACCCGGACAAGCCAACTTCGCTGGCTTATGCCATCACACCAGTGGGGACCTGCCAAGATATGTGCCCTGAATATGAGCGAGTCGAGAGAATTGTACAACTCATGGTCGATGGAAGCGAGAAGGTATGGGAAAGGAAAGGTGAATAGTCGCATTGGGAAGATTGTGCTGATTTTGGCATAGATATCACCGTCGTTGGATTCGGACATCATGGTGCCCTCTGAAGAAATCATGGTTAAAAGGTTTCGACGATCTGCAGCCGGTTATGACGAGCAACTTCCATCCGATATTAGACCCCCAGCTGTTCTCCAAAAGACTTTGAACTACCTCATCAACGATGTCATTGGTGGACCAGAGTTACTTCACAAAGTGCACAAATTCGTATGGGACCGGACGCGAGGCATCAGGAACGACTTCTCCATCCAACAAGTCACCAAGGTAGATGACTTACGAATTGCTATTGATTGCTTTGAGCGCATTGCACGCTTCCACATCCTGTCCTTACACCAGCTGTCAAAATCTGCGGGCACGGGCTTCGACCATCACCAAGAACGCGAACAGCTGAACAACACCCTGCTCTCTCTGATGTATTACTACGATGACAGTCGACACAAATTAACCTCGCCCAATGAAGCCGAGTTCCGGGCCTACTGCATCATCTTCGAGATTCAAGACCAACGACCAGATCTGGAGGACCGCGCACAGAATTTGCCAAGACCTATCCTTAAGGATCCACGGGTTCAAATCGCACTCAAGTTATACGCTGCGGCTGGAAATACATCAGATGAGCAAGGACCCCTACGGCCGCGTACTCAATTCCTAACCGCGCAAGCAAACACTGGAGGCTTCTGGAACTTGGTGCAGTCGAACGCTGTCTCCTACATGATGGCATGTGTCGCAGAGATATACTTTGGGCTTGTGCGAAGAATAGCACTGCAAGCCATTTCGAAGGCGTACAGGGCAAAACGACTTGGACAAACGAGAATGGATGACTGGACACTAAAAGATTTGACGGATGCTCTCGGTTTTGATGATGAGAGTAAGACGCAACAGTACTTTAGGTCCCACGACGTTGTTATACATAAAAAAGGGGATGGCACTGAATTTATAGACGTTGGATCGGTGATAGACGATATAGGTCAGTCCTCGCATTTTACATACTGCGATCATTTGCAAACCTCTTCTAGATGACGATGCTTGGGGCAGTCACAAATTCTCCATCAGATTGGTGGAGTCAAAACGGCTTGGTCGAACCTTACCAGCCGTGATCAATGGGCTAAGTGCTTCTCAAGCACAATCGCAAGGATTCATCGAAGTACTCTCAGATGCCGATACTGCTTCTGTAGCGAATAGTGAATCTCTTTTCGTTGGCGAATCCGACGATGAAAGCACATCAACACGGTCGAGATCTGTAAGTCCGCAGAAGAGTCAGGATGTTAATGGCAAAGCTCCTCAGCTCAACCCTGCTGCAACGCCTTTCGATCCCAAAACAACCACGTCCACGGCTGCTGGAAATCCTAACCCCTTCTCAGCGGCGACAACTTTTGGCAAGCCTAGCTCGACCCAGATCCAGTCCGATTCGACATCTGTGTTTGGCTTCAGTTCCAAACCCACTAACTTAGTAGCTCATAATCCTTTCGAGAGCAAAGAACCTCCCAAATTCAATTTCTTTCCACCCGTAAACACGACCAAAGCCGAGGAGTCCAAAGGTATCCCTGGTGTTTTTGGCAGCAAAGATCCCCCCAAATCCATTCCCGCACAGTTGGCTCCTAAGATAGAGGGAAACACCAACGGCTCTGTGCTTTCACCATTTGCTCCACCCATGGAAAAGAAACCTACCTTTGGTCAACCCTCGACCACATTTCCTGCTACGACGACCCCGGAATCGACGAAGGCCTTTGCCGAAAAATCGACAACCTCAGCTGGAGTACCTGTACCTCCGAAACCGAGTCTTTTCGATCAACCAGTAGGCTCGTCAGCTCCCCCTGTCTTTTCCTTTGGAACCTCTCCATTATTCGCATCAGCTGGAACAGAGCCAAAGGCCCACGATAGCAAGGCAAACCTGTTGCAAACCTCGGAAGAAGGATATCCCAGCGTTTCAGCTCCTCAACAGAAAGATGCGGCAACCAAGCCTCCAACCTCCACTACTCCGTCGACTCCCAAATCAACGGCCCCTTTCAGTCTATTCCCACCATCGAATCCACTCACCCAAAACCCGAACCCCCTTCCCGCAGCACATCTCGGATTTCCTACCAGCAACGATACTCTAACGCCAACCCCAGAACCTCAATTCAGTTTGGGGTCTTCTCAACGCTCCTCAGTTTTCCCTTTATCTACCGCTCCTAACCTTAAGTCGCCTCTTTCTTCGCCCTCCACCAAGGCTTTCGAAGCTTCTCAAAAGCCGACCTCGTTATTGGAGCCTCCTAAGTCGAGTTCACATGCTTTCTCCGCCTCGACACTGATTGGAACTTCAGGATCTCAATCTAGCCAGGAACAATCAACCTCCGTCCCTTCGCAACTAGATCCAAGATCTGTAGCTTTAGATAAGCTCTCTAGAATCATGTTGCTTGAAGATAACGGAATCATACAGCACTTCATTGAATTCACTGTCGGACCCATCATCAAGGCCTCGATTGCTCAACTCGACAACGAGTCGTCTTGGAAAGAAGCAAGTCAGTCTTTACCATCTGGGGTCCGGTGTAGTGAGCGAATGCTGATTGGGATTAGGGGGATGTCGTGCAGTCTTGTTGGCCAAGAAGTTTTCTAAGAAGTGGAAGGCTAATGCCTGGAACATGAGTCTCATGCGCAGAGCCAAACAACGAAGAGAAAATTTTGCGAAATCGATCCAGAAATCCGCTAAGAGCGAGCGCCAAAAGCAAAATGATCGTAAATCTTCATTCTCTTCGCTCGCATCGAGTATGGGAGGCTCAGAGAGCCCAATTGGCCATCAAAGCAACCCTGGAAACATGATGCCACCGCCCCTAGCTCCGCTTCAAAAGCGACAAAGCTTACCTGCAGACTTCGACAATGAGAAAAGCCAACTAGAGACATCTATAGGGACAAAACGGAAACGAGAAGACTCCGGTAGAAGCGTTGATCAAGTCACTCCTAAGCATATGAAGATACATCACAAGCGATCACGCACTGTTGGGGGGAACTCGATCATGTCTGCTCCTCCACTTCCTATGACACGTACGCCTTACAAATCCCGAATGGATGTCTCAAAGGTAAAAGATAGGTCGCTTCTCAGCGACATACTCGTGAGACAAGCTCGGCGCCTTGCTCCCAATGCGAGATCAGATACAACACGTACAGACTACTTCCAGCTCAAGGCGCTCGGCATCGATCCAGACACTCTTGGTGTACCGTCCACAAAAAAGCGAACTAGGGATGAGATGGAAATTGATGGAGCCGAGAACTCGATGGGGACAATTCCATTAAGCCCTGGTTCTACCCAGAGCATACATTTATCTGCCTCTCAACCAGCTGCACTGGTCCAGCCCAAATCAGCCAAAGTCTCAAGATCAGCGGATGATGGCGACGAAGAGCTATTCGCCCAAATACGCTCTGTTCGCGAAGCGTTAGCAGAGTCAGAGCAGTGGTGTAGATCCGAACGACAAAGTATCGAGAAGAGTATGACACCTCAACCCGAAATTTCCCCACCTAATAATGAGACACCGGCCCAGCGGAAACTCCGGGAGATCAGAGAACGAGGCCCGACTCCTTCGAGAACGGAACTTAGGTTGAGAGCTATGGGCGAAAAAGCCCTTCTACCGAAGGGTTTTTGGGACGGCGAAGGGATGGGAATGAGTTTGGCAGGGAAGAGAAAGCAGAAGGAAGTGGCCGCGCCTCTTGCACCGAGCCAACAGCGAGAACAAAACGGAGCGACGCCAAAGGGATTTGCAGCTTTGGAGAAGCAAGGGCAGGTGAACGGGTTCACCAATGGACCATCTCGGCCTGCAAATAGTCAGAGACAGCAAGCAGCAGAGGCACAGAAGCAGGCGGGCTCGAGTGCGGAGGATGCGATCGAGCTCTAAGAAATTTGCAGATTTGAAGGTGTACGTGGGATTTTGCATAGCGACGGCGCCACCAGCGCAAAGAGTGTGGTATACCAAGGAGCGAGCTTCTATGTACTCGACCCAGTAACGTTAGATCTTTTGGGGTCGAGTGCGAAATTTCAGATGCAGGAATGAATTGCTTGGGCAGCTTGTTTGAGCTGCACCACACACCGTTGAAGCTCCAACTTATCCACAGAAACCGTGACTGCCCCCCGTGTCCGCTTCTACTACTCAATACATACAGTCTAGCCAGTCTCCGCTACCTCCATTTCCCCTTCCGTCCATTCTGAAAGGTGAGCAGCCGTGTCATTCAAGCTAGCAGGATCTGAAAATTAGGGACCACAACATAGCTAGTCCACATGGCCAAAAGTTCCCGGGGCTATTGGAGGGCACGGTGGCCGTGGGTTCTATTTGTTCTCACCGACTGGCTGAGGAGCCGCCGTGCTAGGGGTTGCATCACAACAACCTATGAAAAAAAAAAAAAACGATCCACACAATCCATTATCTGCATGTGGGACGTGAAACACCGTGCTCAAAAGCCGCCGATGCCCTTAATGGCTCTTTGCCGTCCCGCCTTGCTTACTCAACCGGAGTCTTTACTGAGGGGATGACAGGGTCGGTTTGCAAGGCTTGAGTCCGTTCCACGTCGTGGCTTTGGGGATGTTATGGAGGGCTGGGAGGGACATGGTGTGGTGTGGTGGGTGGGTGTTGGTCATGCTTGTTTAGCTAGGAATACAGGATCAAGCGGCGTGGCTTTTTGGCTTTGGCTACGTGCATGTGACGCGGAAGCTCGAGTTCGTCCGGTGCGGAGAGGAAAGAGTGTACTAAAATGCGCCGGTCGTGGTGAACGACGAGGAAGAGCACCCGTGGAGCGTGGCAGGTTCTCTCTCCTTTTTCTAGGGAGCTGCCGGAAAAAGTGGTGGATTTGGATGCCAGTCTTTGTTGTTCATGGCTCGTTCCTGGCTATCAAATCGAGTGATTGTGTCATGAATAGATGGCAGTGATACAGAGAGCGTGTCCAATCGTGAATGGTCATCTCATTTTGGAGCTGCTTTTGTCTGTGTTATGTCTTCGGGATCTGTAGCGCACTGCTGCCACTTCCTCTGGCATCACGCCTGGCACAAGTCATGCCTTTTCCATGCTTTAAACAGGACCTGTTCACAGGGCACTGCTGATCGTGATGGACCCTGAACATCGATGAGAGCCAGCTTGGTCCCTGTCATCCCGATGCCATCCTCTTTCTATCCTCCACATACCTCCTGCTCAGGGCGCAGGTATTTCCCTCATGCTCATGGAAAGAACAGACAGCTCTGGTGGTGGTCCATCGAGTGGTAGGCCTATTACCTAACCAACTCTACCAAACTCTTCCCCCACAGCAACCAAGAACTCCAGGTGGAGCTGTTCTTCGTTACAATAACTTTCAATTTTCACACTACTATCACAGAAGAGTTGCACAGACAATTGGCGAAGGTTTGATGCTTTTGGTGATGCTTCACATGCCATGTTAATACTCCTAGTAGTAGGCTTCTTGAGAAAATCCGGTTGATCCGGTTGCCATATTTCTCAATAGCGTTTGGCTCCCCATTTCCCGGGATAGTCGAGACCGTAGACTTCGATCAGTGCGGTAACAATAGGATCTGCCAAGCCTTGGATCTGGAGCGCGTCGGCCAGGATATACAGGGCAACTAGAGATGTGAATAGCAGGTCGCAGTATTGTGCATGCTCTCACGCCTTGCGGCAAGGATTGTTGCAGTGGAGGAGCTGCACGCTACAAACAACGCGCCTAGCCATTGCCGTACGCAGTTCGTCTGTCAAGTCCCCCAGAGTAGGCCTGGTGGATCCTGGATAGTGGAGTCCCCTGAGACTGCCCGTGTACAGCCAATCGACGAAATATTTGAAAGTTGCGGGACACTGCTCCGGAATTGTGAGGGTACCGTCGGCTTCCTTGAAGTTGCCCATGAATGCTGCTTTGAAGAAATCGGATCGACTGCGGATGAGGCCCTTGTGGAGATCGAAGCGATGTTTTTCAGGAATGACGAGCACGATCACCATAGTGTCGTAAAGGCAACTGGGTTTCAGTCAGCTTAATTCGACGCGAGGCTGGTGAGATGCGAGATGGGCTTACAACTGCTCTTCATCGACGCTTTCCTGCTTCGAAGACGCTTCCTCAGTCGCTGCCTGTGATTACATTCCGCTCATGTTGTCGGCTGGGTTTTTTCTTTGTTGCATGTATCCGTTGCTTGTGATGGTGATGGGTTGCAACTAAGGTGGCAAGGGGGGAACTTCGAGGTGATGTGTAGACGATCTGATTTGAAGCTACTTTCGAAACGAAAGTAGGCAACACGTTTGAGTTTTCACCCAATGATCCTGTTCCCCCTTCATTACTATGTCTCCGTGGGCCGTCTCATCTGATAATGCTTTCGAGGTCTGTTTTCAACCTGTCGATGTCGAAGATATCCGTGACGCCCACTTTGCATGGCCTTCTTTAAGGCCTGCCTTAACCTGTAATGATGTAACCGGATTTGCAACCTGCCTGCCAAAAACACTGTTGCCTCATTCTGTAACCTCCTCATCATGTTGCAACGGTAGAACCCACTTCGACTCCTCATGCGTATCCACAATCATCACGCCCTCTTCTGCTCTTCCCATTATCTCCCATATCCTGACAACCCCGTTTCCTACTTTACCGATCCATGATGTTCCCGCATACCTCACGCCTTCCTCACTGCCTAATGGATTCTTCCCCTCTTCTCCCCCACATCTGTTTGCGAAGACTGCTACCACCTCCTTATCGGCCTCCACAAGTGGCTTCAGCCTCCCAACCCAGTAGCTCAACGTATATAAATCCGGTTCCTCAGCATGAGCAGCCAGCTCCGAGGCATCCAATCTTGTCAGCCAGGCCATCGAAAGCACAAGCAACTCCGACCCAGAAGCCAGAGAATGAGTCGCAAACTCATACGCTTCCCACGGAGCCTCAAATTTGCGAGGGTTCAGGTCCATGCATATGCCAAAATTTGCCCGTACAATCCGCTCCGGGAAAGTCTTGGGAGCGAATGTGAGAGATGTTGAGAGCCATCCGGACGGTGATTCTTGAGCCCATGTTTCATCCGTGTAGTAGAGATGCGTCTTGCGGTAATGGGCTAAGATTTGGCCTATGGGTGAGACTGTGACGGTGGAATTGTAGGCTGTGACCTCCCCAGCAGGCGAGAGATCTTGAGTCTTTGTGCTAGGAGCGGGAGGTGGGGTGCAAAGCTCGGGGTAGCCGACTGTGACAATGCAATTGAGACGGCATGCGGTAGCCTTGGCCCACGCCGTGGACGGACCAGACGCGGTGGGTTCGAGGTGGGGCAGTATGGACGAGAGGGAAGGGTAGTTGTAGCCTATCTAATGGTCAATGGGATGGATGGACATTGGCTGGGAAGTGATTGGGACGACGTTAAGTGGCAGTACCTGTAAAAGCGAGCTCGGGAAGAACTAGTAGGTCAATGTTTTGCGGAGATGCTGCCTCCAGTAGGGCATTGGCGCGGGCAATGTTCTCAGAAAGCCTGCCTAGCTCAGGGTTGAACTGTAGGCAGGCTATGCGCATGTTGCACGTATGTAAAGCTGGACAAATGAGAGGATGAAGGTTTGTAGTAGGAGAAGATCAAAGGATCTGCAGCCCAAGATATAGCTTAGAGTATCATCTACTCACTCCATTTGATAGACTAGATATCTACAATGAAAGTCTAGCTTAGATGCTATGCTTGATTCATAGCCAAAGACAAGCTTATCAAAGTGGAGAGCTGTCTGGGACATCTTTGGTGCATCTAGGTGAATTGGGAGGGGGGAAGCACTGGAAAAACAGCGACAGTGGGTCTGGTCACATCAATCGACAGTTTGCCTTGTGAATCTATCCCCGATCTCGGATTCTGTCTGTCTGCTAGGTATGCTCATAAGATGATACTTCAAAGACCATGAGCTATCCCTTTGAAGCCGACATAGGCGTGCATTGACCGGGACTACATGTCTTCCGTCGTGTAACTCAATTTCCCATTTAGACTTGCTCTTGCACCCTCCTCCAAACCTCCTTCATAGCGAATTCACGGAGTCGTTCCTTCAAGGTAAGACCTATAACGGCGTATCACCAGGCCTAAAGGTTATCTTCTTGAAGGGGCGGACTAGTGATGCTTTAGGCCGATGGCCATACATTCATCCTTATTTGACAACGTTCCTCGATTCCGACCAGTCTGCAATAGAACATAAGCTTAGAAACACAGCACCAACAGGACAGGCTCCCTTGAACATACTGTGGGCCCACAAAACCTGAGTTTCTCAGTCTCTGACTATCCCAAAATACGTAACCAAGGCTTTGCGTAGTGTGTCTGATTATGTGCGGAGGAACAAAGTAAGTATTGCCATACAAGGAAAGCCATCCTTCGTTTGATCTGTCAGCGGCGTCTTTGAATTCGAAGCGGTTATTGCGGGCAACTGCGTGAATGTAACCGTTGATCAGATTGTTTTCCTTGGGCGATATCCTCTTCCAAAACCCTCCCAACGCAGTTAACAAAGAATGTTTTTGGCCGTCATAATAGATATGAGAAGACATCTCCCGCTGCATATCCAAACGGTCGAGCCGGAGAGCATAGTGTAAGAAAGGCAAGCTCAAGCTCAATAGGTAATCCGTGTATAGGCTATGGATCTGGTATTTGGCTTCACGCAACTCTGTTGACCGCTGAAAGGATTGAAAATTGATGATTTCCGAATTGTGAAATGGCGGCTGAGGCAGCTGGATGCCGACAAAACTGGGCTCGATTCGATCGAAGGAGCTGGAAAGCAGGGACCAGAGGTGATTTTCGACGCAAGCTAGCTCCTCGATCTCATAGTGCTGATATTTGTCCAAGAAGAAGTGAGAGTCTGACGGAAGCTCCCATAGTTTTTTTCCGCTGTACTCCATGCCCGAACTGAAAATCCGAGTGTATAACTCGTGCCGATAGAACGCTCGCTGAAGGCGACATTCTTCCACTTCAGAAAGAGGGGCATACTGGTGGTCTCGGTCAACAGAGATATTTTCCCGTCCTCTGCTGAGGCCGTCGTGGCCATTCTCCTGTGGAACAATGAAACCATTTTGTGGCGAGGAGCCGGTCTCAACGAATGCGGTGCTTCCACATCGACGAAGATAGAAGCTCGACCGACTAGTCAGATCCTTGATGAAGTACTGCGTGGATCGGTATAGCTGGCACAACGATACAGCTGTCGGTAGTGAATAGTGCAGCCCTTTCTGTTCAACAGCTTTGTGTCTATTAATCTCATACTTTCTTAGGAAAGCCAGAACCGTCTTTCGGTCTGGGCCCACGTCTTTGAGCTGTGAGGCTTGTGCAGCGGCCAAAGCATCGATGAATGCTGCAGGTCTGATGGCTCGGCGCATGAGTGAAACGAGGATCGTTTCTTTTGAAGTCAAGAAAACCTGGTAAGCCTTGGGCGATGCTCGTATCAGCGAGTAGAGTGATTGAGTGGTGGGAATCTCGAGGAGTATTGGCGTGATAAGCTCAGCTGAAAGCCGATCGAAATGGTTGCGTTCCATGTTGCTGGTGAGAGAGGGAAAGGTTGACAAGAAGAGATTCGAAGAGGTAGTGTCTCACGGTCAACTAAGGCAGTGTTGAGGAGGACAACAGTTGGAAGCGCCAGAATGAAATATACACGCGTTCCGAAGAGTCTGTGTGTTGATGTGGCCAAGCCAGTGTATGACTGAAGAGTTTTACGGTCGTCTGATATGGACTTGATTCCGAAGCGTAGGGGGCATCAACATAGCAGGCTAGATTCCCATTCCAAGAGCAGCATAAAGGCTCAGCACCCAGCAAAGTCCAGATTGCCCAAACCGGTTGACTTGAAGTGGTGCTAAGGCACTAGTTACGATTCACGAAGGTGGCCTATGAACTTTACAATACATCGGCCGTTGTTTTGGCGACACATTTACACAATGAATATAGTGAGATCCCAGATCCATTAACCCTCTATAGTACTGGCCAACCACATCTCGACGCCCACCTTGTACTTTCACAAAAATCAAGAGCTGCATTGTCCTGGATTCTTGCGCTGATTTGGGTCATCTAATGGGTTTGGAATGATCCCCTTGTTAATCCAGTCTTGTATGGACCCATGGCCCCATATCATCATCTACCCGCGGTCAGCTTTTGATATTTACTACAAGAAGTCGTAAGGGGGGAATTACCCGCCCAGCTCCAGAAAAAATAACCGTCCGTACTGGCCTCAAAGCTCTCCAGTTGTGCTTCCACGAATTCCCTGACTTCCTCCACCACTGCATCCATCCAAGTATCCATTGGATCAGTCACACATACACATCCTTCAACGCTGCAAGTGCCAGCTGTACTGGTTCTGTCGGGATTGATACAGGCATTGGTCGTGGAAGACCATTCGCCTACGTAGACCGGCGTTAAATCGTTTGCGCTGCTGAGTACCATACTAGCACATGTCAGAGTCAGTATCTCCATTTGTAGATCAAAACTTGAGTTAAAAATCATTTTTGGATAGCAGAAAGGGCTTAAAAGGGCCATTTGCTCCTGCAACATGTCTCACGACCCAAAAGCCGTCTTGAATATGAAGAGATAAACCAGAAGAGTATCTTGCCCTCGTTGACAGGCTGTAGTGATATGCTCAGCCTGTGTAAGAGCGATGTCTGCAGCAACAAAGTCAGGGATCATGTTGTAACAGGTCCTGGGGAGAAGAGAAGGAATGATGCCCACCCATTCTGACTGCCCGGGCTACCATGGCAATCGACCCAAACACTGAGGCCAGCTGTTTGAGCCCATCCTATCGCCTTTGCGAGGTAAGAATCTGCCCCTTTTCCAATCCCGTAAGAAATGTATGGTGTGCCAGTATTGTCATAAGCCCTACGCACAACTTGGAGTCAGCCACTCCCTCTGTAAGATAAAATCATAAGTCATAAGATTCTTCTGGGGCTGAAAAGAGACATCTGCTTTTTCAGAAATATGACTTGCAACTCAGGTTCTGGGACCATCTAAGGAAGGCGATTGAGAAATGTACATACCAAAAGCCAATAGGGATTCTGAGGGCGTTGATACCGTAAGTCTTAAGGATTTGCACGTCTGCCTCGGTGAAATATATGTCCTACAAAGATTGCTTAGTCAGTGCTTGCTCGAGGCAAAAATCCGAGCATTAAGACAGCTAGAACGGCTATCAAGAGCTTTTTCCTCTCGGATTGTGTTCGGCAACCCGTAAAGTGGTCGGTATTAGAAAGGATCCGCTGCGAAGAATGTACACACCCAATGTTTCTGCAGAGCAGTGGTGGCTCTGCTGGTTTGATCTAACGTCCATTGATCTACTGGGTCTTTTCCGTTGCCAGTAAATAGATCATCACTATTCATGAACTTTTCAGCAAGTAACTTTTTTGAATTATTGCCTATCTAAAGGTACACATCGAGCCTCAAAACATGCCTTGAGACGAAACACTCCCAGGACATGCCTAAAGACTCAATGGTCGGTTCCCAATAGTCGGTGTACGAAAGGAAAGATGAAGTCTGAGTATACGTACCCAGCCCCCAATGTTAACACCTCTCATGTATTCGGTACTCGTTAGACTGTTTGACGAGGTGGCCACGGGTGCTCCAATTGGAGTCGAGGTCCGCTTGGATGCCACACCAGTGCCAATATTACTGATAGCAGATTATGTATATGTCCGACCGAAGAAGGCAACCACGACAGCAGATGATGTCTTGACCGAGGCTGAGCTTGTCCTGGGCATATAGCCCACAGCCCATTCCCAGGGCTGACCCTGTCCCAAGGAAGGTTCCAGTCGGGGAAGGATATGTGGGTCGAGGCGCGAGTATGAATCTCGTGCAGGAAATCACAATTTTTGCACGCTACGACGATTTCATAAGTAAAGGAGACGCTCACAACGCTGCGATGATGAATGTAAGGATATGGGGTCAAGGTACTCAAGGAAACGATGGCCGGCTTTCTAGATTGGTCGGTGACAAGATCTTTGAGTGGTGCAGAATGATAGCTCAACGAGAAATTGCTGGTAACGGAAGCTCTGCCATCCCTTCTCAGGATCCCTCGATCTCACGCCGGTCGCAGCAGAAAGGCTGTCCGATATCAACGTCCCAACCATGGTGGCATGCGGGAGGTAGGATGAGACCAGCACGAATGAAGCAATGAAATACGTTGCTCAACGAACACCCGGCGCAAAGCTGGAAGAGTTCGAGACGGCTCATATGATCAAGTTGGAAAGTCCGTCGGGGTTCATGGACTGGTTGAGAGAATATCTCGACCAGTTTCTACTTTGGGCGTACGCGTATGCGTACTCATTTAGGATGTAACACCGCGCGCTTTAATGAGAAGGTGAGCGGCGCTTTTATTAGTGTGAGCAAACGGCCCGGCGTCCTTATAGTAAAGTAATAATATGTAGAGTAAGGTAATCTAGACTGTATTCACAGCCACGTTTGTCTTTTGGAGCTCACGCTTGGTGTTTATCATTTTATGTTGCTCTCAATCGAATACCCATCTCGACGGCCCCGCACTGTAGTCAATAGCTTAGGCACTCCTTAGTCCATTTGTCGAATGTTTGAGCCAATCATAGAGCATCAAGACATCTTGGAGAAAGACAATATGTAACATGTGACCGTGTTCAATTCAATTTATTGAAAATTGAAATCAACTTCCTTCGCTCCATATCGTAGAGGGACAAGGGAGACAGAGACTCAGAGAGTACCTATACGCTCGGCCACCGACTTCCACAAGAGATCACACCCCCTCGTACGTCAAATTTGCCCTTCCAAAATCCCAAATTTTCCCTGCCAAGACTATTTCCCACCCCACCTTGAAATCCCGTGACTTTGATCTCAGGACTCGACCACCAAGCGCGTGATCCACCAAGTGAGTACCTCCCCCCTCCCCCACCACACACCCTGTCAATCCAGCACTACCCCATTGTCTGTTGCATGATGCACTCCCCGAAGAACCCGTTGTGTATCCTTTGCTGGGATGCTTCAAGCTTTGAGACCAACAGCGCTCGCTCGATGATGAGCTCCCATACCCGTGCAACGTTCACAGATTTGACAAAGACAGGTTGGTGCTTCAATGGCGCTACGATGCTCCAAGGTTGTGAGATAAGACATGGAATTTTTAGAGCATTTTGAACTCGGTACCGCGCGTGCTTGCCTCGTGATGCTTTCTTTACACATGACCGCGTGTTGATACCGGCTGACCTTGGTTGTCAACAGTCCCATTGAGACCTACTTCACCGCTTCTCATTCCATCTTTCGACACAAGGCACCTCGAGTTTTACATGAACGAGACGAAAGTCGCTGATCGGCCTCAAGGTCACCATTCCACTATCACTTTATTCTAGAGGCGATACACTATATTCTACGGTCGATAGTCGTAACAGGCTCAAGTGCAAGAAGAACGCGGTGCAAAGCAGGTCTTCCGTTGTCTTCGCCTGTCGGTGCTGGGACTCAGCAAGCCGGCACATTCTCGTGTTAAGGGTGCCAACCGGTAAATACAATCGTATTATAGCTTTGCTGAGCCTAGCGATACTGAATCTCTCAAATAGACTGGTCATCCGCTCCCAAAACCACCGGCCATCTTTCACTCTGATTGCAAGAATGTCTACACGCGGCTATTCTGAACCTCAGAGTATGCAGCCTGTCCACCACCACAAGTCATCCAATAAGAGGAAACGCGAATCTTCCGACAACACTGGTAACGTGAGGCAGCTTGGCTCACGACGTGCACCTGCTTCCAACAACGTCCACGGGAATGGACAAGACACCTTAAATTCTTCCCACGATCCATACTCCAACGACTCGAATAATCACGACTTTACCAGCATGTCTGAACAGCTTTCTCGACATATTGCTAATGTCAATGCTAATGTGGCTCCTACCACAGCAGCTGCAGCACTTGCTGCGAGTATGCCTCAATTAACGGTACCGCAACCCACGGACTTTTCTTTCTCGAATTCAGGCTCTGGCACCGATCCAGACCGGCAACTGGATTCTTCGTTTGACATGGGCGGAGGATCAGATGAGGGTCAAAATCATCACACCCAAGGGACTCCATACAATCTTGACGCCTATCAAGGTGGGGCTGCTGCACACGGACAGGATGCGGATAGTGGTGGGAAGCCCCCTGTAGGATCGGAGGAGTGGCACAAAGTTCGAAGAGACAACCACAAAGAAGGTGAGTGTTCTTGTGGCTCAATCAGAATCCGGACTCACCAAATTTCTAGTGGAACGAAGACGTCGAGAAACCATCAACGAAGGCATCAACGAACTCGCAAAGATAGTCCCAGGCTGCGAGAAGAACAAGGGTTCGATATTACAACGTGGTGTGGAGTACATAACACAGCTGAAGGACAACGAGACACGTAACATCGAGAAATGGACACTCGAAAAGCTGTTGACGGATCAGGCCATCTCGGAACTGAGCTCCAGTGTGGACCGATTAAAGGACGAACTTCAACGCACGCATAGAGAAGTTGCGCGTTGGAGGACGGCTTGTCAGAGCGCAGGATTGGAGCCGAAAGGCGAGGACGCTGGTGGCACCGGCGACGGTGAAACGTGAACTACCCGTCAAGACACAGCCACATGATTGCGGTAGTGTTGCCTTTTATACTACCAACACAGGCCTACTGTGACACTAATACTCGCCTCAACCACGTCAGCATTGGTCACAGTTTGATACTCCAACACTTGGGGAATCTCTGTGGTCGATATCCTCAGCTTGTGGAATCCGATCCTCGCGTGTATATGCTTCATCTAGGCTGTTACGAGATACCGACTCCCTCTTCTACTTCTTCCATTCTTGCTTGCCTTTTTCACGAAATACATTTACATCCTACGTCATTAGTAACATCGTGGGATTAGGCGTTGGCGGTCCTGGGTGACAGGTCTTTCAATTTTTACATTTGGAATGATGATAGGATTGGGTCAACGGGAACTCATGGCGCTCGAGTGTCTCACCAGAATTGCAGTGGGGAATATTGCGGCATTCACAGCTGATGAGGACGCCCCTCTCAGTGGCGACTCATGTATTACAGTAGAAGACAACAAGTCCGACTTCACAAATGAAACAGAAACCAAGTAAACCTGCATGGTGTGATATTAAGACTGCCGTATTTTGGTCTTGGCATCTCCGGCGCCTAAGAACTAGCGCGATCCGAAATGTGTCCTCTTCCACGTCCACCACGGTTTTGTTCACAGACATTCCTTTACAATCCTGCCATCACCATTCAGACAGCACAGATTTCGAATTGACGCGAAGTTGGAGCTATTGATTACTCCATCGGAATAATTCAATAGTTGAAGTCCGCTCTGCGGCGACCTGGCAAAGATGAGCGGCCGTAAGTCCTCTTTCTTGCCCCTAGCATCCCATTCATTGCGTACATTTTCCGCTCGATCACCAGCCATTGCTGACGTATTATGCTACAGTACGGTTCCTTGATCTGATCAAGCCCTTCACTCCTTTACTTCCCGAAGTTTCGGCTCCAGAGACCAAAACCCCTTTCAACCAGAAGCTCGTAAGGCGTTTTCTTGAGCTTAGCGTAGGAGGACCCGGAAGCTGAAAAACAACAGATGTGGACGGGCCTGACCCTCTTGATATTTCTGGTGATGAGCCAGGTACGTTCGGCACGGAGGACGCTGAGGCGACAGTTCTAAAATCTGGCTAGATGCCTCTTTACGGCATAGTATCCTCAGATACTTCGGATCCTCTCTACTGGCTACGGATGATGTTGGCTAGCAACCGTGGAACCCTTATGGAACTTGGTATAACGCCGATTATTTCTTCGGGCATGGTTTTCCAGCTGTAAGGTTTTGCACAGAGGTAGAAATCTGCGCCGGAACATGTGCTAATTTCAACGGACAGTCTTGCAGGCACGCACCTCATTGATGTAAACCTCGATCTGAAGACCGATCGCGAGCTCTACCAGACAGCCCAAAAGCTATTCGCGCTCATTCTATCCTTTGGGCAAGGTGTGCTTACTCTGCTTTTCTCTTTGATGAACCAAATACATGTACTGATAGATTCGGACTCATTAGCCATGGTAAACGTATTGTCTGGCCTCTACGGTCAGCCGGCCGATTTAGGCGCGGGCGTCTGTGTGCTACTTGTAGTCCAGTTGTGCCTCAGTGGTCTTATCGTTATTCTTCTAGACGAGCTTTTGCAGAAAGGTTACGGATTAGGAAGGTAACCGTGCTCCTCGTTTGAATGCAATGGTCTGTTTCTGACGAGTCGTTAGCGGAATTTCTCTATTCATCGCAACGAATATTTGTGAATCCATTGTATGGAAGGCCTTTTCTCCCACGACCATCAATACAGGCCGAGGTCCTGAATTTGAAGGCGCTGTTATTGCACTCTTCCACCTCCTCCTCACGTGGCCAGACAAGCAGAGAGCGTTGCAGGAGGCGTTTTACCGCCAGAATCTTCCCAACATCATGAACCTACTTGCAACCCTGGTGGTCTTTGCCGCCGTGATATACCTTCAGGGATTCCGCGTTGAAATACCAGTCAAGAGCTCACGACAGCGCGGAATGCGCGGTAGCTATCCTGTCAGATTGTTCTAGTACGCGTTGCCCTCCATTCTTCCTTGGAGCTTTTTCTATGACTCAGAAGACAATTTTAGAAAGTACGCTGACTGAAATATCTTCGAAGCACTTCTAATATGCCGATTATGCTGCAATCAGCGCTCAGCTCCAATATCTTCCTTGTTTCGCAGATGCTGTATTCTAGATTCAGTGACAACCTCCTTGTCAAGTTGCTTGGAGTTTGGGAACCAAGAGAGGGTTTGTACACACAGCCCTTTCCGCATTGATCCATTTACCTTTTCTAATGAGCTGGTTTCGCAATTGACTGACCGAAAACTAGGCAGCGCTCAGCTTTATGCTAGCTCCGGGATTGCTTATTATGTGAGTCTTCTCCTCGTAGTGTTTCCCCCCACGTATTACCGCATCTTGAGTTATAAGACATGTTTGAAAGTACTCGTACTCGTACTCCTGGGGCATTCTTCACACCTCAAATCTCATTCTAAAGAAGGAACGCTGACTTTGAAATCATGAAGATGTCCCCACCGCTCAACTTTGCGGAAGCAATACTTGATCCCGTTGTAAGCAAATCCTCCAGCTTCAATTCCTAATCCATACCTTTATTTGGGTCATAAAACACGATTTGGGAGTGGAAAAATAAGCCCCGCAACTGTTTTGTGACTCAATCCTGATCTCTGATGAGGAAATCACTGACGGGAGGTGTTGCAGAAAACTTCAGTTTATGTCGTATTTATGTTAACCGCATGCGCAATTTTCTCGAAGACCTGGATCGAAGTCAGCGGCTCTGCACCACGAGATGTAGCAAAGCAGCTCAAGGAACAAGGGCTTGTCATGGCTGGGCACCGGGAACAAAGCATGTACAGAGAGCTCAAGAGGATCATTCCCACTGCGGCAGCATTCGGTGGAGCGTGTATTGGCGCTCTGTCCGTCGCCAGTGATCTCCTGGGTGCTTTAGGCTCAGGAACGGGTATACTGCTGGCTGTGACGTGAGTACTGTCCCAATTTTGCTTGGCTGCTAAATACTTGAATATTTGAGCTAACAAAATGGTAGCATTATCTACGGATATTTTGAAATTGCGGCAAAGGAAGGCGATATGGCTGGGCTGAAGGGAATGGTGATGGGATGAAAAGGCGAAATCTCTGGATCTCATCTATCCAGATCATCCGACGCATGGAAGAAGAGATTATGTGGGGAAGGGACCATGGAGGTGGTTGAGGATGAATTCCAAGGTCTGGTAAAAGTGTGCATATGATAAGGCATACCTTTGTATATATACATGTACGACTGGATCGATGCCGGAATCATAATTCAAAAGTCTGAGACATTGCTCTCATCTCCATATGGGTGCGGGCTGACAACCGGAGAACACGGCCATCGCCGAGGAAGAATTCCTATGTCTCGTTGTTTTAAATTGGGACTCTGAGGGTAGGTATAATCGACGTTTGACAAACTGATCGAAGCCTAGAGTCCAACCATGTCAGGATTCACTGTTGCACTTTCTAGCGAAGATCGTTGTTTAGCCCCCATCCAATCTCATGTCCGGTAATCCGCGTTGATTGTCACTAATCGAGGTCAGCCTCTGCCTTTACATCGTGTGATCCAAATCGGACGTGACCCACCGTATTCATGGCTGAAGTCGCAAAACCAATAACTGGCCTCTTCCTTACCGCTTCCATCCCCGCCGCCCCCCAGATTCACGAGGATTTCGAGGTCCTCGTCGGCCAGGATCTGGGCAGCACGGTTTTCATCCACGGCCTCGGGCTCCCCGTTTACGACGAGTTTGAGGGGGTCGGACCCATCGCTTGGCACGAAGCTGACGGATGTCCGGGCTGGGATGACGGTTTTCGAGGACGACAGGCCCTGTGTGTAGCCAATCGCGCATAGGATTCGGCCCCAGTTTGCGTCTTTGCCGTACAGGGCTGTTTTGACCAAGGGGTCACGGGCGATGGATGATGCTATGAGTTTGGTGTCCGGGAAAGAGGGTGAGTTGATGACCTTGACTCGCACGAATTTGGTAGCTCCCTCGCCGTCTCGCACAACCAGTTGGGAGAGCTGCTGCGTGAATTCCGTGAGCACTCTCTGCATTGCTACTCCATCCTCTGAGGTAGGCGAAGTGATGGGCTGGCCACCAGCGGCGCCATTAGCGAGGACGGCGAGGGTGTCGTTGGTGCTTGTGCTGCCGTCTATGCTTATGGCGTTGAAGGAGCGCTCGACGGCGTGGGTGAGAAGAGGTTGGAGGGTTGAGGCTGGGATGGGAGCATCGGTGCAGAGGATGCCGAGGAGAGTGGCCATGTTTGGATGGATCATGCCGGCACCTTTGGTCATTCCTGCTATTGAGTAGGTGATAGACGGAGAAGACGGCAGGGTGAAAGTCATGGAGAGGAGTTTGGGAAAGGTGTCGGTAGTACATATCGATCGGGCGGTTTTAAGCCATGAGTCGTGCGAGTTTTGGAGATCAGACACCGCTTTGGGGACGGCCTGGAGAATCTTCTTGATGGGAAGGCGTTGGCCAATTACTCCAGTGGACATGACGAGAGTGCTGTCCGGGGTCGAAGAGTCGGGTAGTAACCCGTCAAGGGATGCCGCCATGCTAGTAGCATCCTCGAGCCCCCCTTTTCCTGTGACAGCGTTTGCGCAGCCGGAATTGATGATCACGGATCTGATACCCTCACCGGAACGTTTCTTGAGGATGTTTCGACTAATTGTGACAGGGGCGGCCTGGAATATGTTCTGCGTGAACACCGCAGCAGCGGATGCCGGCCTTTCGGATGTCAGGAGTGCGAGGTCTGGAAAGCGTGTGTTGGACGCCTTTACGCCCACATGGGTGCCCGAAACCAGGAATCCTTTGGGGTAAGTGCCTGTTGTGGGGACATATTTCTGTTTCGCCGCGGGAATGGATCCGTCCACTGGGGCGGAGTAGTGCCTTATTTGTCTGCACACTGATAAGGAAGCCTGACCACCGGTGGAGACTACTGATGGTTAACAACGAGAAATATGGTGACATTGGTCTGTCAAAGACGAGAGGAGAACTGACATGTTTTTCGAAAAGCTGCCATGCTGGATAGGTAAAAACAGAAAAAGCGAAAAGACTCAGTATGACATTTGTAAAAGAGTAAAAGCAGTAAAAGAATAAATATAATATTTCAATGAGTCACATCTACCTAGGCAATGGTGGTACAAAAGGCTTGGGTAGGAAATGGTGAGTTAATACGCAAATAAACGATTGATCGTGAAAGAAGATACTCTATTTTCTCAGCTTTTCTTTTGCCCACTATGATCCCGGAGTAGCTGGATAATGATAATCTTTTGATGGAGTCTATCAGTCCTTGCGTGTAGAATGGTAAAGAATCAAGAATCGTCAAATATTTGAGCAAGTGGTTTTCTTTTTTTCCCATGCGAATTGGATTTCTTACCAAGTCACCAAGTCAATTTCCTCCCAGTACCACTTCCGCTAAGAACTAAGCTAACGTAACAAACTGCCATGGGCCGTCCCGTAAGCGCATCGGCCTAAGAGGCTAAGGTACTGTAAATTACCTATTGACCTGAGCTTAGTCAGTTTCAGCCAGTAGTAGTAATTGGATCCCCACTCCCAGTGGTTACTTTCATTTTTCATGCATCTGCCATTTGGTTGCCTGTGTGTTGAGCAGGTCGGGCCTACCGCAATTGACAAACCAAGTCAGGAAAACGGGTTCCGACAATGCGCAGACATCGACCGAATCTTGACCGAATATGTCATATAGCAACGGCTACACCAATGGCAGCTACAGGACCAATCGCTATGAAGATTCACAAGAGGATAGCGACTCCGTAGGAGGCAGCCGACAACGTCGTGCAGGAGGTTATGGAGCATTTTATGACGGCGCTCCCTCGGTCCCAGCAGAAACCGAAGCTCAACCACCTCCACCCTCCTTTCGACGGCAAGGCGCCGATAATTTAGGCGGGGGATCAGGGTTATCTGTATCCAGAACAAGGGACAACGAGGGTTATGATACAAGTAGGAGTCGTGACAGAGGTGCGCGTGGTCAGAACGGTGCAAGGCAGCACGGCAGTGGACCAGGAGGTAGACAGATTGAAGGTCAGTCGCTGCCTTACTGCTGGACATCGACGGAAAGAGCAACAACAGTGCTCGGTGCAATTCCGCTATCCAATTGAAGTGTACCTCTATTTTCAATAAGCATATTGAGCCATAAATACACACTAGAGCTAATGCTTTTCTTTGATCAGGGGTTCTCGACCACATACACGAAAACTGGGATATCATAACCAAAGATGACTGTGTGCCTGTTCATATCGCTCTGCAGTTGATGGATTACAGCTCTCTTGGGCGTGGCAATGATTATCAAGACTTCCAGCGGACGAATAGACACCTGCAGAAAGCGCTCAAGGCAATTGTGAACGGTCAGATTCTTCTTTTGGGTTACCATATATCTATCTATACATTAGCTGAAGACTCTTAGAACACCACCAGGGTTTCAATAGCTCTATTGGAACTTTTCACAAGATTCAGGCCAGCATCCATGCATCGCAAAGCCGCGTCCGGTCATTGCGGGACTCAGTCCAAGGCGCAAAATCCAATCTAATGGTCACGAAACCCGAGTTGAAAGGATTGGGCTCGTCTTCGCAAAAATATGATGATATGCTGCAGATCTTGGGACAGATTGAGAAGCTACAGTTGGTGCCTGAACAGCTGGACGCTCGGATTTCAGACAAGCATTTCCTACCCGCTGTTGATCTTCTACAAGATGCCTTAAGGATCATACGAAGATCCGACATGGAAAACATAGGCGCCTTGACAGATCTTAGGATCTATTTCAGCAACCAAGAGACATCATTAACAGACATACTTATCGAGGAGCTCCATGATCATCTTTATCTGAAGTCCCCTTATTGTCAAGACCGTTGGAAACCATACACTGGAGATGGAGCAAACATTAGCGCATCCGAGACAGGCAAGGTTTCACTACCCAACACATGGGGCAGGCCCCTGTATCGATTCTTGGACAGCCTCGATACGACTTCGCCACTGGACGACGATGCATCTCAAAACCCCGAGACTGATAGCTTTCACTACATTCACATGGTCATCGAGTCGTTGAATAAGCTGGGCCATTTAGACGTGGCAGTTGACCGTATGGAGCAACGACTTCCCGTCGAGCTATTTGCCATTGTCGATAGAACCAACCAAGAGGTCGATCTCCGCCATCCAGCGCATAAGCTTGGCCCGCTCAAGCCCGAGAAAACACTGCTTGAATCCAGTTGGGATAATACAACTGGTGGGAGCGTTGTACTCAATGACCTTTTGTGGACACTGTTCTCCAAGCTTGAAGCAATTGCTGAAGGACATCGTGCATTCCATGACGTTGTTGCAGGCATTGTCAAGCGGGAAAGACTGAGCCATCCTGAGAGTCTAACAAGGGGATTCAAAGAGATGTGGAAATTGTACCAAAGCGAGGTAATAATTAGACCCCAGAAGAGAAAGCATGGATCTCCGCTGACACATCTAGATGCGATCGCTGCTCCATGATTATTTGGCAACGGATGAAAATCAATCGTATAGGCTTGGTCGCCAGCCTGCCGGAGAGGCAAATATATTCCACAAAAATCACCGAGAGAGGAACAAGGTATTCATCGTTCATCAGGATGCAAGGGCGGTGCTGACAAGCTAAAGCGTGTATTCAAATTGTCCGAGATTGATCAGAAGTCGGCCGACTTGGCCGCAGATCAACGAGATCTTGATCAAATACTTCAGGCTTCTGTACCCGGACTAGTCTCCAAATCACAGAGGCGGTCTGGTGTCTCGCATAGTAACACCAAGCTCACCACTGATGGTCCGGTTGCGAGCCACAAGCTACTTGTGGATCCCAGCGTCTTCAACATTAGCTCTCTTCTCCCACCTTCGTTGTCCTTCCTGCAGCGACTGAGAGATATTGTCCCTCATGACTCGGGTATCGCGATGAGCACACTGACCTCCTTCCTCGACGAATTTCTCGTTAATGTGTTCCAACCTCAGCTTGAGGAGACTGTCACGGAGTCGTGTACTCAGTCCTTCGCTGAGCTTGATGCTTTTCAAAAAGACTCGCAATGGTCCCAGCATGCTGTGCGGCCAATATTCAAAGCAAGTTCCCGAAAACCTTTTTCGATCACTTTGCTGACTTCCCCAGGGCACATTTCATTTCTTCACGTTAATTAAATCTTTCTGCAAATTGCTCGATACTATACCCCCTGATTTGACTTCTACGCAATTGATTATTACCCAAATGGTTGCTTATTACGACAAATGCTGTGAATGCTACAGAGGTATGCAAACCCCTCGATCTTGCTAATCTAAAGCTAAAAAGCTCTAGCTCTGGTAAGAAGGCCACAGTTACATGCACAGGATGATGTGCGATTAAAGACCGCAGCCGCAATGGCAGACTCTGGAGAGGTTCGGGAGGTTGCCGAGAAATTGTTGAAAGGCTTGGTCAAAGAGGAAGAAGACGATCCTTTGCATAAGGTACAGGCAGACCATCTTTGAACAATCCATTTCGCTAATGGTTCCTAGGAGGCCAAGATGCTCATCGCCAAGACCAATGAGAGGCCGCTAGATCCATTCGACATTATCTCCGATCGAAGGTCCGTGACAGCTCTCTGCTTAATGTACTCTAGCATGGTAAGCATCCCTTTGACGAACAACCGTGGCTTCAGAAGCATACTACTGACTAAAATTTTGCAGCAATGGCTAGCAATCCAATTGCAGCAGCTTCGACGCATTATACCGGAGAATTCGCGATCCCATCGCGACTCAAAGCCTCACCACACACGACAGTTATCCCTTCTCAGTTCACCCCAGAACATCGACCCAAACACCCCTATATATCTCCCCATGACCCAGGAGACTGCCGAAGCCTTCGACAGCATCTTGGCCTCCATGCGTACGCTTGCTACTACGGCCCTGTTGACCCTCCAAATCGACATACGCCTAGGCGTCATCCACATGCTCACGAGGACACTCCATGCACCTTACTTACTCGCTCAGCAAGCTCAGGATCCTGATCCTTCGATCCTCTCCCTCAACGCTGACCTCCTTTCTTTCGCCGACAATCTTTCCACACATCTCGACGCTTCAGTCCAGCAATTTATCACCAATGGTCTTGCTCTGCTCATCGATACCTTACTTGTCTCCAACGCTTTTCAGATTACGGCAGGCATGAACGACCACGGATGCGGCAGGATGCAACTCAATATCTTGGTCCTTTCACAAAACCTGAAAACGGTTCAGACGAGCAGCGATGACCATAGTAATGAGCTTGACCGCAGCATGCGTTTTTACAACCTCTTCATGGAAGGTGCCGACAGCATTGTGGAGCGAGCAAAAGACCGTGGCGGAGAGGGATTGGAAGGATTTGATCTCGAAGAACTGAAAGCGCTGGTCGAGCTGTGGTATAGAGATGGCATTGAGAGTGGAGCAAGGGAAGTGCAAGTTAAAAGTAGAAGGGAGCTGGGCGACAAGCTGTTGGTGCTCAGTGAATGTCTATGGAACAGGTAATCCTTCGAAAAGAGAATTCGAGCAAGAAGTCCTGCAAAGATTCTAGAGATGAATCTGTCAGGCCATGTAATGTCGATATCTAACCCTGTATATTCCCAGCGCAGCTCGTTTTTTGGTCGACGCTTTCGCTCACGTTTCTGTTGCCCTATTAATGCACTGAAGACTTAATGTATCAACAAAACTCGTCACCGTCAGACCGGCCACCGAACAGGTCCTCAGCACACAGAAGCTCACTAAGCCGGCCACCAAAACGATTCTCCACTACGTCGGTACCAACTCAATCGTCAAATTGATCTCCATCATGGCTTCTTCACGTTTGACTGCCTAACCTCTATCTTCTACTTGCCGAATTGATGAGTATTTCCTAATCATTTGTCTCACGAGCAAGGAACAGATTGTCTATTATGATTCCTACCCTGACACGTGCAGCCGGAGCCCTTTTATCTCTCTCTCTCGTCTCAACCTCTACCACCCCCTCCCTGCCATCTTTTCGCCTTCTGCCATGCTCCCGACATTCAACCCCACCATCGCCTCCCCCAACCCTTCACTAACCTCAGCCAGCACGGCCGGGTCCTTGAAGTGGGTCACCGCCTGCACAATAGCGTTCGCCCTCTTGGCCGCATCCCCGCTCTTGAAGATGCCACTCCCTACAAACACACCATCGCACCCGAGCTGCATCATCAAGGCCGCATCCGCCGGCGTCGCCACGCCTCCCGCGGCAAAATTGACGACCGGCAAGCGTCCCAGCTCGGCCGTCTCCTTCAACAGGCGAAACGGCGCATTCAGTTCCTTGGCATAACCCCTGAGCTCCATATCGCTCATGCCCCTGGCCTTGTTGATCTCCGCCGTCAGGGTGCGCATATGCCTCACGGCCTCGACGACATCGCCCGTGCCGGCCTCGCCCTTGGTCCGGATCATGGCGGCCCCCTCGTCGATGCGCCGCAGCGCCTCGCCCAGGTCGCGGCAGCCGCAGACAAAGGGGGTGCGGAAGGCGTGCTTGTCGACGTGGAAGGCGTCGTCGGCGGGCGTCAGGACCTCGCTCTCGTCGATGTAGTCGACGCCGAGCTGCTGGAGGATCTGGCACTCGGCCGCGTGCCCGATGCGCGCCTTCGCCATGACGGGCACGGTCACGGCCGCCATGATCTCCCGGATCAGCCCCGGGTCCGACATGCGCGCCACGCCGCCCTGGGCCCGGATGTCGGCGGGGACCCGCTCCAGGGCCATGACGGCGCAGGCGCCGGCCTCCTCCGCCACGCGCGCTTGGGCCGCGTCGACGACGTCCATGATGACGCCCCCTTTGAACATTTTGGCCAGGCCGTCTTTGACGGTGAAGTTGGGCGGGGGGGCTTGGGTGTTGGTGGCGGTGGGGGAAGTGTCGTCTTGCGTGGAGGTTGAGGCGGGGGGTGTGGCATTTGCGGGAGCGTGGGTTTGGGTGGAGGTGGCGGTGGAGGGAGCGAGGAGGGTGGAGGTGTCGTTGATGGCCATGTTTGGTTTTGAAGAAGTGGATAGGTGGGCAGTAGGAGTATCTAGCCGCTTAAAAAGGAGGTAGCGAAAGAGTCCTTGTGCGACTTGAACAATTCCTCGCCACACAGATATGGAAGAGGGTGGTAGACTTTCTGTCCGTGTTCTAGCAATTCAATTCAATTCAATTCAATGCAAAGAATATGATGGAATGTTGTGGCTTCAAATGAATGCTACCTTATGCAAATTAATTATTACCAAAATTGATGTCTAGGGAAGTATATCATGCAATACTCGTTAAGATTATAATAAATAATAAGAGAAGAGAAGAGAAGAGAAGAATGCAACAGAAAATCGATGACTCTCTCATATTCACTCTCAACAACCCGAGACCCAATAATCCCAATAATCCCAAAGCCCGAAACCGGAGAAAATGTTTTCCTCGGGACCCGGCTAGCCTCGGCCCGGAGATAATCTTGCATTATCTTAGCCCATACCCCCGGTCTCCCCCAGCGCGCTGGTAAGTGTCATCACCACCGCGTCGAGCTCAGCTCTCTTGCTGCTGCCTCCAACACAGCGCTCCCAATTCAACCTCCCCACTCCTTTCTCACCAACCACACTTCCTCAAGCTTTCCCTTCTCGCCGTCTCGCCCCCACCCCCCCCCTCTGCATACTATATCAAAATCCAATGGCATCCTTCCTTCTCCCCCGATCCCGGCCCCTCTTCTCCCTTTCCCTCGGCCTCGGCCTCTCCTCCCTCTACGCAGCACAAGCACTTTACCGGCAGAAACCGCTACTATGCGAAGCTCCCGGCGCCACGCCCATGGCGACGGTCTCGGAGGGCTTCAGGACCTATTCGCGCGATGCCAAGGTGCCCGTGTTTAAGGACGGGAGGCCCAATCCCCGGGCGTACCGGCAGATCAGTGCGGGAAGTATTGTTGGTACGTGGGATTGGTTGTTTGAGATATGGGGGAGGAGATAGGACCACATTTCGATTGGGAATACGGCTAATGCGCTGGTGGCAATAGGTTTGCTTGGCGGCCTGGCTGTGAGTACGTTTTCCAAGACATTGGCGATGCTGTTGGGGTTGCTGGTCTTTGGCGTGCAGGTGGGTCGTTGCGCGCACGGAGAAAAGAGACGAGCGGTGCTGACGTCCGCGCAGTATATGGCTTCCCACGGATACAACATCATACCGACAACGAAACTACAACGATACGTAAAGGGAATCGATCTGAGATCGGCAGTCGAAGATAATGTGGCGTTCAAGCTCAGCTTTGGGTTGACCTTTGGGTTGGCATCAGTTGCGTCGTTTTAATATGTACGATATGTTGTGCAGAAGCATTGAATGAACTTTGGTATCCTGCGAAAGCGCCATCGCTATGCTTTTATCCCTTTCAAAGCGGAGCTTCTGCGGGGCTCTATGATCTGTGTCTCATGTCTCGTCAGTTGGAATAGGTATCATGATGCGTATGCAAACTCCGCTCCCCGACATGCTATCCAGAAATCCTTAACCGCGGCATTAGTTGCTCTAGCTCCTCTCAGGCTATAATTATATCTCAGCGTACATCTAGGCCAATCAGACATGGGAATGCTCACTTGATGATCTTTTGTAACCACACTCGTTTCTCCGTCGTCCCCACTTTCTGGCTTGGGAAGTCCTCGCTGCTCAGCGCATTCGAAAGCCACGTCTTTGCCTGCGGTTGTGCAAAGATCAGCCTTTTCAGTGGCTCAGCCAGGACATCTAGCTCGCTGCGTGCGGCTTCCCCGCCAATGTTTCGGACTAAAAGATAACACAGCTGCGGTCCATACTGTTGCGTGACAGCTGCAACGAACCTGGCGACATCTCCTGACACTTCATACTTTTGAACGAAGGTGGCCTACATCCGTGGTCAGACGAGTTGACTCGAAGACGGGAATAAATGCTCACCCAGAAGTGAGCCGCAGCCCGCTTGGGCATGATCTCTGCCACTGTAAGGGCCTTGAGGGTGAAGTCGAAGAGCTTCTGGATATTCTCCGTACTCATCATACAGTCAAGATAGTGCGGGACCATCTTGTCCGCTAGGTCAATTCCACTCGAAGCGACCTCTGGATCCGATGAAGGTTCACCTAGTATTTCACGTCAGCAATGACCGTCGCGGATGACACATTCGTTCTTATACTTACCACCCATCAGATAGATTATATGGAGTAGATTATTCAAGATTGCTGAAGCAGCACTCTTGATTGTGATTTCTGGCTCGTGGACATGCCTGCTGAGCATAGCAGAAGCCGTATCTAGGACATAGTCTAATCGTGCGGTGTCCAATTTGCTCGCGAGCACCAAGTCCACAGTCACTTTGGGCGGAAAAACGAATAACCCAGGGGAACTCTCCTTGTAGCCAGACCTGAGGATCTGACAGCTTCCTTCCACGACCTCATTGTTCCATCTCATAAGGCCTGTAGTTGTCTCCAGTATATGGACAACTTTTGCTTGCAAAGAAGCACCGGGACCTTCCGCCCAGAAGGTCGACTGAGGGGCATCTGCGTCAAGATCGATGATGGCTTCATCTGGTGATTGCAGGGCTTTTCCCATGCTCGCTAGGCACTTCAAGGCACAGATCCCGCTGGCTTGGAATTCTTCAGCTCGAGAAGCCTCCAGGAATTTGATGCAGTCGTTAACATCCCTCTCGGCGAACTGGACTAGCGTTGACAGTGGCCCGTATTTATCCTCATCCCTTGGAATTGCTTGAATGATTGCTGCAATTCCACCAATAACCTTTTCTTTCGTGTAGACCTCAGCAGTAGCCCACGTCAGGAGAACCTCGTATTGTTGCAGGAAGGTACCAAGCTCTGGTATCAGGGTCTGGCGACATGACGAGCAACTCGATAGGATAGCTTTTGCTGCAACGTTCGCCAATGCAGGGGCTTTCAGAGACTCGAAGAGAAAGTTTAACATAGCGGGCAGATATTCGACATGACGTTCAAAGAAGGCCGTGTACCTGGTGATCATGTTCACAGCCGTTTGCCTCGTCTTGGCGGGAATGGGCTCGACCGTACTGCTCATATCAGCGAAGAGTGAAGAGCCGAAAAGCCTCGAGAGCATAGCATCGACCGGATCTTCGTTTGAGATCGAGTCTGAAAGTGCATTGAGGCAGAACAGCGTAGCTTCCAGATGGAGCCAAGCTCGGTTTTCAAGTGATTGCACAGCGAGCTGCGCAAGTTTCTCAAAAACATCTACACCCAAGAGTGTATAGGAGGACTGGAGTAGATCTTGAACGTCCGCCCGAAAGGCTTTGAAGCCGGCGCGAGCATCAGAATCCCAAGAGGCTGCCAGTTCGTGGGGAGGCATCCGGATTTTCACCCAAGAGGCTTCAACGACTTCCACAACGCGCTGCCGGGCACTATCCATCCAGGCTGGCTTCTCTTCTCCAGAGGCAAAAAGCGCGTCAGTGAGGAATTCTGTATAGCTCATCCAGAACTGAAGAGCTTGAGCGCATATCTCGTCTTCAACCCCCGCATATCCCTCGCACCTCAACAACTCGAGAAGCTGATGCACGATTTGGCTTAGTAAAGGATCTTCTGACTTCTTCGCCAGATCTTGAACAGTTGCGTCTCCGTACGCTAGCAGAAACCTAGCAAATGACAATGCTTCCGTATCGTAATCGCCTCCTTTGAGCCCCGACACAATCTGTTGGGCCCGCGTAGACGCAAGTAATGTCGACAGAGACTCGAGGTCACCAGCAGTAAGAAAGGCTGAGAAGTTAGACAAGACATCGGTGAAGAGTTCGACGGTTACATCATACAAATCTTCATGGTGTAAAGCCTGTATTGCCAGGGGCGTAAGTGGTCTGAGTGGTTCCAGTTCTAAAGCTTTGTCAATCCATGCTCGGTGTGCATACATGACCCATGACTAAAGAAAGTTAGTAAGGTATGCATAGAGGGAAAAATGATACAGACTTGAAAGCATTTCACACCCTCTTCGGTAATCTTCACGTCTTGGCCCGGTGTAATGGCCATTGAACGATTTAATATAGCCACTGCATCTTCAAGATTCGAGGAAACCCTCTCGTAGTATTTGTGCCTACGAGGCCTCGGTCAGTATAATGATGGGTCATGATGAAAAGGACGTGGTACGTCTGTATGCTGGCTGCATTTGTTTTGCCAACCTCTTCGACAAGCCCCCCAGCAAACCACAGGACGGCCATTAGACACGGCAGGCTAAGCTTAGCGGCTAATGGGCCTAGCTTAGGCCCTTGGGCAAGTGTGTTGCTGGGAACGACACGTCCTTCAATGAAGCTCAAAACAACGTGTCTAATACATTGCTTCCATCTACCCGCAGGCCGTAGATAATAAGCTATCAATGAGGAGCACAGCTTTCTGACAACTAGCTGAGATTCTCCAGCGTTGACGAGTTGAATGAGCCAACCCATGAGTCTGTCCAAGAGTGACATTGCATCGGCGTCACTTAACGAGTTCCTGGTAGCGGATAAGTCTTCGTTCCGGGCACCTCAAACGCAGAGAACGCTTGCCAGTCCTGATTGATCTTGATAGTAAAGGTCAGGGCGCCAAAGAAGCGAACTTTCTCATCTTGACTTTGAAGAAGCGCATCGGCAAATTGCCAGCCTTGTTGTGATCTCTGTAGCTCCTGCAGAGCATCTTGTGTTCTTGCAATTTCCTGCGGTGAACCTGGTTGGTATAGCTTCTGAACAAGCTGGTGTAGGGAAAAGCCGATTAGCTTTCGTAAGATCTGAATGACAGGATCAGCACACCTTCTCTGCGTCTGCAAACGTATGAGGCTCGATCGATTGAGCCTCCCTCTCTCTGTTCAGAGTCATGGTAACAGGAAATAAGAAGAGATGATATGGACAAACAATTCCTTATCATATGAAAAGGCCCGCGCGTACGCAAATCCTGTTGCACAAAGGAGCCAAGACCTGCAACCTCTTTCTTGAAAATAGGAAAAGGCTGCTTGGGGAAAATTTGACAGACAAAAGAGATGTATGAACTTGGAGTGGTAATACAGCGATGAGGAGGCATTCGGAAATCAGCATATCCTGTCACATATTCTTTAGGTCTTTGCTAATGTACTCTAATGAAGTGAAGAAGAGATGTTGACATGAGCTAGACCACATTTGGAAGGATCCAGACTAACGATCTTGAGATTAGTCTACTCTTCCAACATTTTGCACAAGCGAGGAGCCGCGTCAACTTTGTCCACCTTCTAGTATTATAAATCGAAGACAATCTCAGGTCTGAATCCGACTGAGTAAAGAAATGTCTGCCCTCTCTCTCCAACGTTTCTCGAAAGTATTGAGCTTGCTTGAAAAGTATGAGGAAAAACAGAATACGTTCGCTATCTCGCAACAATGTCAGCAACGACGCCTTCAAGTCTTTACAGAATGAGAAAGACATCTGTAAGATAGATGGAGAAATAAGGCATTGTACTCTTAGTTCGAAATGTCCATTCTGGAGGGAGACCCACCATCTACTCAGAATCTTCGGCCTGCGCTCTTTAACTTCCCGATGAGCTCCTCATTGGAAATATACTTCCTCGCCACGGCGTCTTTGGCTTCCTGCGTGCTGTGAATGCGACACTGCTCCTCGCCATATCTCGAAATGTCCCCATGTCTTCGGCATACGTACTTTTTACTTTTTGCACAGGTGGCTGTTGGAGGCTTCGCGGTACAATCAATTATGGCTGAGCTCATAGCTACTTAGAGACCTCCATACCTTAGTGCACAGTCTTGAAATCATCTTTTACACACCGAATGGTGTGTTCGTGCGCCGCCTCAATTTAGGTGCCGCCATACGGCTGACTTTGAAGAATGAGCTCAATGCCATGACGCCCCTTATCTTACGGAGTGGAGATATACGCAGCCAGCACAGCTATTTCTGTATAGACCAATGAATGCAGTACGTTATGTCAGCTCTGGCGATTCGAGGTCTGGACTATTTGCACCTCAAACGTGCGCACGCTAAGCTAGTGGAGTTCGTTGGCTGTCAGATTGCCACCACAACGCCAACGCTTACCAAAACAGTTAACAATATACTGGAGGTGAATCTGAGACTGGCAGAAGAAGGTAAAATAAAGCGTACCCTTGCAGGCAGGATGCGGGAACATCTTCGACGGCCTTACAGTGCCTTAAATCGATTCACCGGGTATTGACATCCTGAGCGACGCATACAGCTTTGATTGCTAGCGGTCAATTACAGAGACAAGGCTGTCGAACCCTATTTACAGAAGCCCTCTGAGGTTACAGAATTTCTACACAACGTGACCGTCAGCAGCACCTGCCTCATGACTTAACCTCGTCAGTAAAAGATGGGGATGTCCTTCATCATATACAAGTGGTATCCTCGAAGTAGCAATCAAACCCTCCGTTGATACCCACTTTGTCCAAAGTAATCTAGGCCAATATGCTTGTGAGGAAGGTCAGGAGTCACACTCATCAAGCCAACTTAAGACAATGCTCACCGTGTCCAGCTGCTCGTTGGTTCATCCCTTTTGGCTCTCACCATTTCTGAACCTACCCCTTCGAACCTGCAGTCTCTACTTATGGCCACCGTGGACAATGATATCGTTGCCGTGACTTCCATCAACGACCAAGACGGCCTATCCATGCATAATCAAGCTCAGCGCCACGGCAGTTTTTCACGCATCGAGGTTTATCGTTATCACAATACAACGAAAAACTCCGACCCGGATGGAGGAAGAGTGACAGATAGCGGCATTGCAGTATCATCTGTCAATAATCAGGACGGCATACTCATAGATTACTACACACAATACAACGGCAACGGCTCAACGGATGATGGTTGGCCTGTAAAGGACAAATGGATATCATTCATGGATATGTGCGTTCTGTATACCCGTTATCTCGCTGACTGGGCCTTACTTAAAGAACGACCAGGTTTAACAATAGCAGATGGCACATGGAAAAGTCGTGCCGCCAATTCAACGTTGACCTCAACACCCATGAGGAGATTGTAGACTTGTACGAAGCCATCCAGTTCGTTGCCGCCGCCACATTCGTCGACCACCGCTTCATTCTTGCAGTAATAATGCAAGAATCCGGCGGCTGTGTCCGCGCCCCAACATCCAATTACGGAGTCCCCAATCCGGGCCTCATGCAAGACCACAACGGCACGGCCTCTTGTAACAACGGAACTAAGGCGCAGAAACCCTGCCCAGGGGAGACAATTACGCAGATGGTTCAAGAGGGGACAGGTGGTACAACGTGGGGTGATGGACTGGCGCAGTGTCTGAATCAAGCTGGCACGTCGGATGTTTCTGCTTTTTATAGGGCTGCGAGGATGTATAATTCTGGGTCAATTGATAAGTCAGGAGATCTGGGGAAAGGGATAGCGACGCATTGTTATGCTTCGGATATTGCGAATCGTCTTACGGGGTGGGTACAGAATCCTAAAAATTGCACGCTTGACAGTTGAAATTTTGCGAACTATATGGGTTATTTAATCTGGAGCTGGGCTTTTATCTAAACAATTGCATGTTGGAACTGTTTATCATAATTCCGTATATACCAATTAGTGTCTTGAGCAATGCCAAAGCAATTGATTTGCCATCGCTTTGATGATTGAGAAAGGGTTCGCTTTGGCCTAATCAGGCTAGCCTGATGCTGGTCTCCTTACAAATTTTCCATCAAACCATTCTCATCCTACCACTGCCAATGCAATTGTCTCGACTTTTACCTCGTGGATTTCTATCTAGCTCTTCCTTTACTTGCCTACCTAAGCTCCGCCCTTGGAGATCCTTCTCTAGTATAAAGGCTCTTGCTATCGGTAGCTCGGACATGGAGACTGTGAACACAACGGAGCGCCTGAAAGGCCTTCGACATCTTATGTCCGAGAATAAGATTGACGTATATAGTATGGTCTGAATAAAATCTGCTTGGAAGAAGTCGAATCTCATGTTATTCAAGTTGTCCCATCTGAAGACAGTCATCAGTCTGAATACATCGCGCCTTGTGATGCCCGTCGAGGTCAGAATGCTGGGACACCGTATCGGAAGATTTAGCTTATCCTGATAGCATATATATGCGGCTTCTCGGGTTCTGCGGGGACAGCTGTGATTACCCATGATAAAGCCGCCCTGGCTACTGATGGACGATACTTCAATCAAGCCTCGAAACAGCTTGACTCCAACTGGGAGTTGTTGAAACAAGGCCTGGAGGAGGTTCCGACGTGGCAGGAATGGTCAGATCATCGAGAAATTGATCCTGACCCTTCGGAATTCTGACCTGCCACAGGACAGCCGATCAATCTGGCAGCTACAAGACCGTAGGCGTAGACCCGACGGTAATCACAGCTCGTATGAGATCCCTCGGACACGATGCTGTAGATTGAAAATCTAACACAATGCAGCTGATGCCCGGAAGCTGGCAGAGAAGATCGAGAAGAAAGGCGGTGCTGGCCTTGTTGGAGTCAAGACAAATCTAGTCGACCATATATGGGGTGACAGCCGCCCTCCGCGACCGAAGGAAAAGGTCAAGACACTGCCATTGGAATTTACGGGCAAGAAATTTGAGGAAAAGGTTGAAGATCTCAGGAAAGAGCTCGAAAAGAAGAAGAGCGCTGGCCTCATCGTTTGTATGTGCTCGCGGTCATTTCGTTTTCGTTGCGAGGCTATACTAATTAATATCATTTTCAGCTATGTTGGATGAAATTGCATGGCTCTACAATCTTCGAGGAAATGAGTATGCCGATTGGTCTAGTAGGCTACCCATCGAGGATGCTAATTGGACAATAGCATCCCTTACAATCCAGTATTTTTCTCATACGCTATCATCACACCTGCAACTGCTACTCTCTACGTTGATTCAGACAAATTCGCTCCCGATGTAAAATCTCATCTTGGAGACAAAGTCCAAGTCAGGCCCTACAATGCAATCTTGGAAGACACCAAGATGCTGAGCCTGAAGCCAGAGATAGAACAAAAACTGGAGGCGAATTTGGCGGAGAAACAGTCTGTAGAGCCAAAACGGAAGTTCATGATCTCAACCAAAGCATCATGGGCTCTGAGTCTGGAGCTAGGCGGAGAAGGCGAAGTCGAAGAACTGCGAAGTCTAGTAGGCGATGCCAAAGCCATCAAGAACAAGACGGAGCTCGAAGGGATGCGAGCTTGTCATGTTCGAGACGGGGCAGCGTTGAGCGAGTACTTTGCATGGCTGGAAGGAGAGTTGGTCGAGAAGGGGACGGAAATGGATGAGGTCCGGGCAGCTGACAAGCTCGAATCGATACGGGCGTAAGTCGTGAACCAGCGAATTGAAAAAAAGTATGTCGGTTGATTAAAAAAAAATTGCATCAGAACCAAGCGCCATTTCGCCGGCCTCTCCTTCGACACCATCTCCTCCACCGGCGCCAACGCAGCCGTCATCCACTACAAACCCGAACCGGGCAACTGCTCCGTCATCGACCCCAAGGCCATCTATCTCTGCGATTCCGGCGCGCAGTACCTCGACGGCACAACCGACACGACGCGGACCTTGCATTTCGGCACGCCAACCGACATGGAACGGAAATCGTACACTTTGGTCCTGAAAGGCGTCATCGCTCTCGACACCGCCGTGTTCCCCAAAGGGACGTCGGGCTTCGCACTGGACACCCTCGCGCGCCAGTTCCTGTGGGAGGAGGGCCTCGATTACCGACACGGCACCGGTCACGGCGTCGGGTCCTACCTCAATGTCCACGAAGGTCCCATTGGCATCGGCACACGCGTGCAATACAGCGAAGTGCCCCTCTCGGCCGGCAATGTGCTGTCGGATGAGCCTGGCTACTACGAGGATGGCAACTTTGGTATCCGTATTGAGAATATCATCATGGCGAAGGAGGTGGAGACGAAGCATCATTTTGGAGATAAGCCGTATCTGGGATTCGAGCATGTGACGATGGTGCCGATGTGTAGGAAGCTGATCGATGTGGGGTTGTTGAGTGGGAAGGAGAGGAAGTGGGTCAATGAGTACCACAAGGAGGTCATGGAGAAGACGAAGGGGTTCTTTGAGGGGGATGAGAAAACGATGAGGTGGTTGGAGAGGGAGACGGCCGAGCTCTAGCAGGAATTTTTGGGTAATGGTTTGCCCATCGGCCAGATCTGTCGGATTCTAGATACTTTTAGAAATGTTATACAAGGGGGTATCATATTTCTCTTCTCGGTTCTTCTCCCTTGGAGTGGTTTCAAACCACGAGATCTTCCAGAATAGCCTCCATCTCTTCCCTCCGCCACGGCACTCCCAGTAACTCCGCCCCTGACCCATCTCTTCTACTGACAACCATCTGATGATCGTAAAACTCCTTCAGCAACTGTCGAAACCCCATCTCATTGCTGCATATGAATTCCTCCACTACTTTCTGATACAGCACTTTGTACTCTACTCCTCCTCCTTCTCCTCCACCTTCCTCGTCCATCGCAGCCAAAAGCTCCGCAACAAGCACGCGATAAAGACTCCTCGCATTCTCGGGTAACGAGCGGAGTACGAATCCCACACCCTCTTTGCCTTTCACGCTGCGCCCACTGCGGCCGAGGAGCTCATTTACGTCGTCGATGGCGGAGCCAATTTCGAGGGGGGAGTAAGATTCAAAGGTTGTGGTGTCGTGGAAGAGGAAGTTATACTGATCACGGAGGTTGGTATCCCAGAGCAGAGGAAAGTTGGGCGTATCGCACGTTGCTAAAAGGTGGATGTGTGGACTTGCAGCTAGTTGGGCGAGGAGGTTTGGGGTTGGAGAACGTCGGAGAGGCGGCGCGTCGAGCGAGTTGATGAATACAAGGTATGGAGAGGGCGGAGGAGAACTATTGAGGTGCTCCATAAGCGTGGTAAGGATCTCGCGGGGCTGCGTGCCGAGTTTGGAAGGTAGAGTACTAGCTGTGCAGTCGAAGACAAGAAGGGCAAGGGTGGTAAGGACTTGTCGTAGAGTCAGAGTAGGCGTATAGCCGTTTATCATGAGGATTCTCGGCGGATCCGAGGGAGATTTGGTATGGAGGTATTTGGCGAAGGCTGTGACGAGCTTACGTTTTGAGCCGTAGCCGTAGAGGCAGATGTTGAAGGATTGAATGAGCTCGAAGCGCCATTGGGGAAACGAGCGAGAATGCAAAGAATGCAAGAACGCATAGGAGGATGTATGCGGGTCTTTGTAGGCGTTGATTTGATTGAAATACTCTTCATGGGTCAGGAGGGAGAGTGAGGACAATGTGTTGTTCGAGGTCTTGATCTTTCCTGGCCGATGTTGCCAGAAGTATTGCTCGTGGGGTGGAAGGTTTTGAGGGGGTGTTGGAGACCTTTTCCGTCGGCCACTTTTACGCTTCGAAGGGGTCGTTGGGACAGTGTCATCAGCTCCTAATTCGCCCTCTGCCTCTTCCTGCTGGTCCTCACTCTCTGCCTCATCTGTATCCCATATCTTCCTGGCCAAGGCGTCTTCTTCTTCAACGTCCTCATCATCACTAAGATCATCAATCGCTGTCCGTTCGACAATGGTTCTCGCACTTTTCCTGCGAGCAGATCGATCTGCGTTTTGGACTAGTGGAGTTGCACCGTATCTATTGGCACCTAAAGCAGCCTTGACGGGGGTCGAGAAGGGATCGTTGCCGTTGGACTTTGAAGGAGTGCTCTGTTGAGCTTTGGGTATGACACCGTTAGGAAGAGCTTTCACTTTCTGGGCACTTCCGGGAGGCCTTCCGCGTCGAGCCTTGGTAAGGGTTTCCCCCCGCGGAAGTGTACCCGATGCTAAATCATCTCCGCTATGATTTCCGTTTGCAAGTACGGCAAACGACCTCTTCCGTGATGAAACTTCCTCTTCCTGGTCGACAGCGTCCTCTCCACCATGCCTCTTTCTCTTCCTTGCCATTGCTATATCTCATCCATGCCCACGATCCTAGAACTAGTCAATACTTGCCAGATCTCTGAAAGCTTCTGTAGTGGCGGATAGCCTGTGCTGTCGCAAATTGCACAGAAGAGTAACAGCAGTGAAAAGGAAGCAATCAATAGCGAAGTGTCTCGGCGCCAAGCGCGGAGAATTAAGTATGAGTTAAGCTTTGCGGAGCGGGATACGAGTACTCCTCTTTGCAAAACCCTTTGCGGGAGCGTCCCGCTAGAACCCTGCCCCGCAAATTTTTGCTGGGACCACCGCCAAATGCAAGCAGAAGGTATCTTCGTGAATCGTGATAGATAGATGTAGAATCGTTCAGATCTGAGGCCGTATATAGTCCCTTAGCCGAAAAAGTCGGTGTAGCTTTCTTATAGGCTCTCAGAGTCCTACACGTCGCTGTCGCTGTCGCCGTCGCCATGGTCGAAATAAACATTGAACTTGTGTACTATGTGTACGGCTAAACGGTCCTATAAGTCTCCAGTATCTGGACCACTTCATCCTGCTTTGCTATCCTTGCAACATCCAACGCTGTTCTTCCCTGAGCATCTTTCAGCTCAATCTCAGCGCCTCGATCGAGCAAGAGTTTCACAACAGCGCTGTTCCCTTTTGCCGCAGCCTTGTGCAAAGCGCTCCCCAATTCGAGCGCCTCACGCTCGTCCATGTCATCTTCATCTCCAGTTTCATTGACATCTGCGCCCTGGTCAAGCAAATAGCGAACCACGTCTTCCTTTCCTGCCTCCGCTGCCATCACAAGGGCGCCACTACCTCGTAGCCAAGCACCGTGCTTCAGGAGTAAAGCAACTATCTCTAGCGAACCACGCTCTGCCGCCGCAGCCAAGATACTCTTGAACTCGTCGACTTTGTTAAAGTTGGAGTTCGCGCCGTGCTCGAGACAGAAACGCACCCACTCGATGTCTCCGTGAGCCGCAGCACTGCCGAGGACGTCACCGTGCCAAGGGATGAAGAAGTCGGGATCGACCGCTTTGGTCGCGAGGAGTATTCGATGGGTGTTGATGGCGCGGCTCGTGAGGACATGAAGCATGACCGTGTCGTCAACGTGACCGCCCTCGGACAGGCACGACTCGACGATGTGCGCGTGGTCGCCGTCGGCAGAGACTGCCATCATGGCTGATAGCGGTCTGCCATTGTGGAATTTTGGTGAAGCGGTTGGGGAGCTCAAAGCCAACGCCTTGTCCAGATCTCCGTCCCTGCATGCAGCGTAGAGATCCTCGCCGAGATGGGCCCTAAGCTGCGACTCCATTCTTCCTCAAATGACAAGTCAAGATTCTTGATTTCTCGCTCTAGGTGTAGTATAATGAGTTGCTATGAATGGAGACAGAAAATGATGAGGAGTCTCTCGTTTCTTTTCCTTTGAAGCGTCAGATAGTTCTACGGAGGCTTGGCAACACAGCCTCGAATGTCAGCATGAGGTATCATTGAGTCATATTTACCCCTCAGTTGTGGTCTTTCAGCCTTAACCTCTTTGCATTGTGTCTTTTTATTTCCCTTTAGCTACCTCAATCAACACTGTCCCGACTCACCCCAGCATCTTTACCGGCGTGAGAAGTACAGCCCCCTTCCTCGCCGCGACAGTGCATGCGAGCTGGACACTCTTCAACTCTAAATTAGAGTACCCCGAATTACGAAAATTCAAGACGGCTACTGCATTGTTTCAGCCTCGTTGCTTTGCTGGTGAGATTGAAATGAAAGAATAGCCTTGAACTCTACGCTAATGGTCCCCAGGGAACATCAACGATAACCACTGAGATAGTGAGATATTATATATGTATTCCAATGCATGTTTATCGATACGTTTTTACCTTGTCAGGAGGCAGAGGTGTTCTACAATATGATTCCAAGTTTCTGTGCTTCAAGTCACTTCCGCGGAAGCAGGGCCCCCTGTTATCATAAGAGAGAGCATTCCAATATGAGCCAGAACCGCAGATGCTAACCTGATCCAAGAAAGCCTGCATATATCGACATGGAGTGTACATGTACGAGATCCTGTTCATAATTTTAGCCCCATCTATCCAGGACGCAGCGCCGCACGACATATCTGGGATATTTCGCCTGGTTTAAGTGGCGTATTTCCAGATATGAAACAGCTGCCTCCTGAACGTTGACGTTGCAGCAAAAACCCGCAGGAACTCATGCTGACACTTGGCGGGATATGGCCGGATCTATGCCAGACCCACCAATTAAACAGAGAGTTGAGCGAAATTTGCAAGTGCAACGGCGCATGACATCTTTGATATGTTGAGGCGGGTGGAGCAGCGTATTTTGGGGCGAGAAAGAATCCACCCTGTTGAAACATCGACTGTCTCACCGAACCACATGTTCGGTCCTTCAGTATATGAGCCGTAAAATCTACTTTGATCAGCCTGCGCCTCATATACTCCAATGTCAGGCAATAAGATGACTGGATGCTATGTGAGAATTCCTCTTGACGCCCTGCCGCACCCTCACCAGTCGTAATCACCTGAATTTATCTATAAGTACTTCCATGTATGCTCTCAGTTTGTTAGAAAACCACCAAATCTTCAGACTGCACATTATTTCTGGATTTTACAAGCCGTCAAAAACCCTCTGTCACTCAAGATGCGGGTGTTAGGCAATGCATTCAACCTCGTCCTAACCTTTTCCTTTTACTCTCTGTTGCTCCAATACACCATCGCATCCCCTCTGTCTGGGAGTTCAGTTGAGGCAAGAGATCTCGTCAAACGTTATTCGGGGACGCCATCTGGAAAAGTGGGTTCTGGTGGGCCTGATACCTCGGACTATCCAAACGACGACACTATTCGCTCAGAGTATCAGACTTCCAATGGACCCTCGGTGTTCTTCTCGCAGATTGGCGACTCCACCCCGGCCTACAACTTTGCCCAAAGCAAAGGGGGCGTAATCTTCCGCCAGGCATTTAGCAAAAAATTCACCATTGAGAACGGTCGTTCCACGCAATGGTATCAGGATTTTGCAGATCGCTTCTCGGGCGTGTTTGCGGAGAAAGCTTCCGGAGATGTCTATCTCGTGTCAACTTGGAACTATCAGGTCATTGATGCCTGCCGGGTCTGGACTCGTATCGAGTACCCAACCCTGAAAGAGAATACCGCTGTCACGTCAATCATCCTCGTCGATTACACCAATTCGGCAAATCAAAAGACCATCTTCGTTCGTGACGACGACTCCTCGGCTCCGTTTAACAAGCGTGGCTCAAATAATATAGAAAAACGCAGTGACGGGTACTGCTTTGACTGGGACGGTTACGGTGACGACCCTGCAGATCCAGACGGCGACGGAAACGTAGACATTGGATATTACCCCGGTTACTGCGGCGTCCACATCACTCAGTATCAGAAGAATGAAGGACCTTCGGCCGCAGCGCCCTCTTCTGGTACTTCCGATTACCGATTCGACATCACGCTCAAAGACGACCAAGGTGAGAACATTGGTAGCTTGGCCTACGCAGATGGACCTACTGGAACGGCCATCAATGTCAATAGCAAGTTACCATACGTTTTCGAGGTGACAGCTGGATCTGTCGATGATGATCCTGTTTCTTTCGCTTATGCAGGTCAAACCTGGACCAGCAAGGATGGCCAGTGTAACTTCGGCAAATATGACAGTGGTAGCAGGAACGGCGACTGTGGGTTTTCGTGTTAGACTGCGTGACAGGTTGAATCTTCTCGCCAAAGAGCAGAATCCTCGATGTTATCAACATGCGATGTACACAGGGACGAAAGACGGGGAAGCTTTGAGAATGGATGGGCTTTGAGGAAGGTGAGGCGAGGTCTAGGAAAGCAGCTGATACATATAGGTGATTTGGCTGAAATTGTGCGGGATTGTAAGGGATTTGAAGAGGTTTGGGTGTTTTTCGGGATCTGATCTTACAGTATCAACTGTATGCATGCATGTAATTTGAGACAGATCATATGTAGATGTCTGTGGATGTCTGCAAAACGTCTTATCGATTATAGCTTGTTAACTAAGCCTAAGCTGGCTTTGCAGATGCAACCAGGACAAGTGAGAGCAACAAGCAAAGCAAGGCTGAGGATAAGCGAAGCCTGCTCCGTCCAACGAACATCTTTGACGTCTTCAACCCTGCCTACCTTGATGAATCGGTGCGGACACGATGATATGCCACCTGAGATCTTAACATCAGGCCCGACATGCTCACCATAACAACTGCTAATCCCATGACAAGCTTTGCGGGCCACAAAAATCAAGGCTTTCAGTTGGGGTCGAACCTGGGACACGTTCACTCTGGAAATACTTATGCTTCCAACAGCCAGATCCAACAGCCAGATCTTTCAAGGTAGTTTCCAGGGACTCACCATCAGTCAGTTCTATCAATCAATACAGAGAAATCAAGAGCTAAAAGACTCCTCTGGTGCCACTTGCAGCAATTCTGTCATACCTCAGAACATCCTCACTTCAAATGCCTCAGAAATGCTTACCATCATGGGTTTCTCTTCATATCCAGACCCAATGACTCCTGTGGGTATCAACTCCAAATCCAGCATGGCCGACACTCTGACCCGTCTGACCAAAACTCTCACTCAGTTGCAGGGTTACGCTGAAGCCTACGGCAAATACGCTGACGGTCCATGGGCAGGCCAGTACGGGTTGCAAGGTCTGGGCGTTGAGTATGCTACTAGCTTTATGGATGAACAGATTCCCCAGGAGCAGTCTCTTACGAAATTGATGTGGAAGACGGTGAAGTGTTTTTCCGCTTTCATGGAAATATTGTGGTACGAGCCATTGTACTGCTATTCTGATTGGGAAGGCGGAAAGGGGACTCTCTGTCGTACTCTGGATGGTAATGGCGAGACACCGACGAACACCATGACTACGTGGGGAGGAGCTGCTGTCTCGCCATGGATGAAGTGAGCGGGTCTTTCTTGCATTACAAAAGGCGAAGCCGTGTGGCAGCAGTGGTTGGGTGTGGTATAAGTTGGCCTCAAATATACATATTTAATCTTCCAAAAATGTACTTATTTATACTCGTTCATGGGCAATATCTACAACCTTAAACATCCTTAGTATCGAGACATGGATTGAACAATGAAGTGTTTGCGCGTGTTGCTCGATCTGTAGCAACCGGGGAACAGTCCACTTCCGCCAACACTGCTTCATGCGCTCCTGAACGCCCTGCTATGTGTCCCTTATCTATATCTCTCCCCGTATTCAGATTATGATCCGTTGGCAGTGCTATCTCGGCTTCGCCACAGGCTGCCAAGCATGCGTTTTCGGCTTCACCCTACAGACACAAAACGTCAGCACACAATCCCATCTGGTGTAGCTCCTAGCCTTGAAATCTCCTGAACTGCGTCCACTGGTAAAGCTGCTCAATGGAAACCTTGATCCTCCTTTCTCATCGCCATACCCTCTCCTCAGCCCTTACAATCCGTCATAAAAGGAACGATACTCACGTCGAATAAGTCTTGAACGCCGCCCTACTCGCCGTCAAATTCGGCCTATGCTCCGGTATCTCCCAGCTCCTCTGCCCTGTCTTCAGCACCGCATCCTCAGTCGGTGGCTTGTCGACCAAATACGACATCCACGCGTGCCACCCCGGCTCAATTTGTGCGGGGTCGTATTCCTTCTGCTTGTAGTCTACCCATCTCGTCCGTACTGATCGCTGCAGTCAGCGAGGGTCCAATAGGTTGCTGTGGGGAGAGTCGAGGGGAGAAGAGGGGAATGGAGGGACAGACGAGGCAGTTCTTGTTCTAGGTTCTCGTAGTATTTGTTGCCATATTTGTCCGTTGCGATGTAGGTCCCAGCCTTGGTGTCCCCAATGTATTGCATCTGGTGGGCGTATTCTTTGATGCCTATCTTGCGGAGATTGCGCAGGGTGCGTACGATTGTCGACATTATTGTAGGTTGTGTGGGGGATTAAGGATGGAGGAGCTTGGGCAGAGCAAAACGACTTGAGGTGAGCGTGAATGGAAGGAAGCTAATGTCCTTAGCGCGTAGCCGGACTAAGCACGGGTTTCCACATATATTGTGAAGATTTCTTTACGGAGCGGGAGGTCTGCGACAGCGCTAGTGGCAACCCTAACCCTATTTTCGGGACGCTTTCCGAGGTCTTGGCGCAGGAGTCTTGGCGTCCATTGATGAATACGCTAAATTAGCCAGGAAGCGGATGGAGTGATCGAGAGATATTTTAGTGAGACGTTTCCTGTCAAAATCGCGACCCTCTCAATCTTCGTACGGTATCTACAACTCACAATAGACTCTGAATGAGATCATCTATGCTTCCGTTTTTCCCATTGATTGCTCATCTCCAACAACCGCCCAACGGGGCGAGAAGATATGCAATTCTACAATAGAGCTTTCGGGTTCGCAAAAGATGCAATTGCGGGACCGTTGGAACAGCGACAAGATGGTGACAGTATGTTGATCCCATTGATTTTCTCTGTCTAAACGCTGGGGACCTCTCAAGCTTTCCGACAATTGACTAATTAGCTCTTTTTTCGAACCATAGCAACATCTTCCACATCGTCTTCCTCCACTTCGCCTGCTTCAACCGCCTCAGCAGCAGCCTCTGCCTCCCACACAGCCTCTTCTAGCTCTACAGATACGCTTGCGGCCGCACCTTCGACCACCGAAGGACCTGTCACGGTGTTTCGTATCATTCCAGCGTTCACCAAGACCGTATCAACAGCATACACAGCCGACGGTACTTGGTCTCTCTTAAGAAGTGTAGTAATGCACGCTTGCTAATCTCCAGTCTCCAGGTGTGAACGCTACACACATCACAGTTTCGGGCAGCGAGACGCAAACCTCTACTTTGACTGCTTTTGCCTGTGAGTCTAGCACTCCCAGCAAACCCCTCCTGATTAATCAACATCCGGGTTGCAAAACGTGTCCCTGGCCCATCCCTTTCCCCAACTTCCACAAGGTTTTCTCTTTACTCGGTTTTGAAAGGGACATGCTGACACTAAGTTTAAAGACCTTGAGACGGCCAATGCTACTGTTCCCGGAATCCCGCAAAACGACTTGACGGCTTGTAGGATTAATGGTACTGAGCCCGATAATGGACCATTCTGCTCTCCTATTCATGGTCAAAACCTGTTCACCGGGTACACATACGGAGGCAAGTGGGAAGCACTCATGGAGGATCCATCAAATCCCTGAAGCTTATGACATCCAGTGACATGGAACCCATCACTTTTCCCGGAAAATGCTACGACGATAGTCGAATTAACCTACATTACAGCAGATCAACAGCTCGCGTGGTATTCCCCCGATGTGCCGAATATACGAGGCTACGTCAACGTGTACATGGACAAAGGTTGGCTACTAGGGGCTTCTGGCAACGACACCACATTAGGTATGTACGTATATGGAGCAAAGGATACCTGTTTTATCTACTCTCCGAGTCAGGAAATATTGTCTAGGACCAAAGGGCTCTAAATGTCCTTCGGCTGTTTTTCCTTTCCCATCTGCCTTCGAGATGGAATGCTGACTCTTAACTAGGCCAGAACCTCACCTTCTCATTGATCTCGTACGTTTGCTCTTGAGCAATTTTCCGACCGAAAGCCCACCCGAACAGGCAGTGCTGACTGGAGAATCCCTATCTAGCACACCTGCTGGAGGTCAAAACATCTCAAGCCCGGGTCCTATGATCAGCTTGGTACAGCTTATGTCTCCTTCATTTGCCTTACTATTCGGTTCTTTGTTGCAAGACATTTTCCCGGAGTGATACCTATGTGTCGCCTTCAATACCGCTACCAAAACCTGGCTTTAAACGCCCATTGAATTCTGATGGAGAAATGCTGACCCCGAGTTGTCCGATAGACTGTTGATCCCAAAACTCTTCCGCGGTTGTTGATTCCAAAGATAGCATCAAAGTATGGGTTGGAAATAGGATTGCCGATTGCGTAGGACTTCCTCATCCCCAAAATTCCTCCATTGGACGTCTTTCGGATTTCTGAGACATGTTTCGGGATTTCTGTACTCAGACACTTGTCATGTGAACCCAACGCTCGTCCGGATGGAGAAACTGCTGACCGGAGAACGCTATCAGAATCGTTGCGATAATCCTCATCATTCTCGGTATTTGGTGTGGGATGAAAAAGCATGCATGGAGCGATGTCAGAGGCCACTCGAGAGACTACATAGTGAGAAGAGCTCGTCGGAAAGGGAGACTGGAAAAGGATGGTGCCATTCAACTTGACGATTACGACCGCGGTGGCCAGGACGCCTTCTCGGATGAAGTTAGCTTCCACAGTTCAAACCATTAGATGACCGATGCTAACACGAACTCTAGCCTTACCAAGGAGGGAGCAATAACGCCTTCCAAGAAGAAATTAGACGCCAGCGCTTCGAAGACGATAACCTAAAGAGAACGGTCTCTTCGTTCTAGTCTTCCGAGTCAAAGTCCAATTCTACGCTATATACTTCACTTACCTACAAAACTTGACTCAAGGCTACATCATCCGCACTAGTGTCTCTTTATAGTTTAATCACACGGTCTGAGTTTGAATGGATGGGGAAATGGCGCAAGAGTCTGAAGCGGTTGGCATGATCTGGGTACGGAAAATGTTGGATCAGGCGCTTCTAGGAAAATCGCTTGAACCGCATGACAAAGACCTCAAATACGGCCTTGATATCTGTTCATTTTTTGTCTTCAATGGTCATCAGTCCACAAGATGCACCGTTACCCACGAGTCCTGGCAATTCTTGTCTTTCTTGCTTGTGCAGGCACTGTTGTTTCAACGTTTCACAAGGGTTACATCCGCCAATCGAGACTTCCTCGTGCACCCTCGCTACCACAACAACACAACTTGACGACATCGCCGTCATTTGTAGAGTATGTATCTTATTCCTTGTCGATACAAGAAATTCTACTCATACATGCTCCAGGCCATCAAGCCTGCACGATCCCCCACCTGATCCTTGGGTTTACAGTACGTCTCGCACCACAACTCTCCCAGCTGAAGTCACTGACGTTTGTAGTTGGTAACCACGGTCTTTACCGCATGTCCTCCTATAAGGAACCCAGCATACAGCTCTTATATCTATCATCGCTCATGTTCGCATGTCTTGCTGATCTCTTCGACGCAATTGCCAACCAGAATTTTTGGGCACATGAGGCCTACCCGGGTGGGCGGTATGAATGCAAAAAAACATATTCCTTTTCACATGGGCCGGCAATCTTCGCACTGGTCTTGGTCAAAGCTGAGGCCCCGAATTGGGATTTCACATTCTCTGATATCGGGGACGACCTTTGGGCGATTTTCAATGCTGCTCAATTTTTCGAAAGTCCCGTGTATGGCATACCGCAGATGGCCATAGAGGTTTTTCGATACAGGAATGGGGAGGGAGGTACGACGTTCTTGGCTTCGCATGGAGGATTTGCGTTTGAATTTCCACCTACTGCGAATTTGAGCGTCACATGATGTAGATGAGAACCATGGCGCGGTGTTTGACCTTTTTTATGGCATAGATTTGAGCGATGGGAACATTGTAGACATAGAATAAAAATACTCATGATGAGACCAATTTTTGAGGGCTGTAGCCAGAACACGACCGTTCTTAAAACTAGACGGAGCTTCTCTTCATCTCTTGTCTCATTTTATAACGGGTATCGACAAACTTCACATGACCTGTGACAGTCAGAGAATTGTGGAAAAATCGAAAATATGAACGCTCTGGCAACTTGAATAAAGGTATCGAATAGATGCTCGTCCGGCGGATTCGAGCAAACCCACGTCCATGGCTTCCATCTTCAACAAGACGACTGCCATGGCAGCTCCGCCTGAGAGCGCACTCTACCACCTCCCCGCTAGGCTTTCCCCAGACGCCTACGCATGTATCATCTTTGTCAGCGCTCACATCAGACCTGGATCGTCTTGCCCCCAGGATCGACATCAACGCTGATCAGGTTGAGATACTCGATGGACCAAAGGAATTTTACGAGAGGCTAAAAAGCAAGATAAGAAGGGCGAAGAGAAGGATATATCTCTCGACCCTTTACATAGGCAAGACGGAGAATGAGCTCATCTCAACTATACGAGATGCTTTGCTCCACAATGGCTCCGAGCTCAAGGTCTCCATCCTCACAGATGCGCTACGGGGTACTCGAGAGGCCCCGGATCCCTCGTGTGCTTCATTGCTGGCATCCCTAGTTGAGGAATTCCCAGACCGAGTCGAGATCCGCATGTACCATACGCCCAACCTGACGGGGCTGCGCAAAGCCTTAATACCGAAACGCATCAATGAGGGTTGGGGGTTGCAGCATATCAAGCTTTATGGTATTGACGATGAAGTGATCCTTTCTGGGGCCAATCTTTCGAACGACTACTTTACGAATCGTCAGGATCGTTACCATGTCTTCAGTTCGAAGCGAGTCACTGACTACTTCGCACGCATCCACGATGCTGTTTGCAGCATCAGCTTTCTTCTACGGCCAAGAAACAATCCCTCAAAGTTTTCTTTGGAGTGGCCGACATCCAACCCAGCTTCAAACCCCCTTGAGGCTCCGAACCGCTACATAGAAGCAGCCACCTCCCTACTCCTCCCCTTCGTGAAATCGGCCTCCTCCCTGTCGCCTGCTACAAAATCTACATCCGTCTACCCTGTTCTATGCCACCCACCAACAATTAACACTGAGCTCCCTGCATTCACGGCCCTTCTTGCTCAACGTATTAGGTCCTACACTTTCACAGCTGGCTACTTCAACCCTCACCCAATAGTTACGTCCTCGCTTTTGGCTGCCTCTTCTCTCCCAATCTCGGCTCCAGGCTCCATCTTGACAGCTTCGCCGTACGCCAATGGATTCTTTGGTTCCAAAGGCATTTCAGGGCTTCTGCCGGCAGCGTACACTCATCTCTCGCTCAGGTTTTTGCAGGCTGCACACGGCAAGAATATCCAGCTGCGAGAATGGCAGCGTGGGATTGTGGGGCAGCAGGGCGGGTGGACGTACCACGCGAAGGGGTTATGGGTGACTTTGCCGGCGGATCTACGACGGGAGACTGCCTCGAGCACTTCTAAACACTCTTCGTCAGGCCTTAGTACCGGCTTTGATGGCAGAGACTCGAGCGTCCCAGCGGGTCCGAGCGTGACTCTGATCGGATCATCCAACTACACCACACGTAGCTACGGGCTGGACCTTGAAATTGGCGCTATGGTGGTGACAAAAGACGAAGGACTGATGCGGAAATTGAAGAGAGAAGAAGAGCTATTGATGAGCCATACGAACCTTATCAGGGAGGAAGATCTTGAGACGAAGGAGAGGAAGGCAGGGTGGAGGGTCCGAGTTGCCATGTGGTTAGTCAAAGTGTTGGGCGGTGCGCTCTGAGCATGTGAAGGGAATGATGCTCAAGAAAAAAGAGACGGTCTAATCAACATCTGTCGAGACGGAGGTTCTACCCTACCTCTGGTGTATTCTTACTACTACAGAGAAAATACACACCACTGAGCACTTTCAATAATTAAAATTAAAAATAATTTGATCGTGTGCAAAGGCCAAATCACGACATGAACCTGACTCTGACTTTCACCATCCGTCCACCTCTGACAAACATCTACAAGCTGATTGGGCGGAAGAACCGGAGAGAAAGAGGGTCATCAAAGCGCAGAATGAAAAGGGTGAAGCTCTCGCCTGTTGGGAAGTGCAAAAGAGCTCAGGCATCGCGACAGTTCTCCCCCCCCCCCGCCCAACCCCGGCCAAGATATGTATGCTATGCCGCTGGTTGTCCTACGAAAAGACATCGATGAAGAAATCTTATACGACAGCCACCGGGTCAGGTGGCGCTTCCCCCAGGGCAATGAAGAGGCTGCTACAGTATATTCCATGTGGATACTACTGCGCATATCTTTCAGTCATTGCTTGACGCGTGTGTGTAAGACTTTTTTCTTCAGGCCGTGATGGTGGTCTTGACAACTATTTGGGCACCATTGTATCTTACGGATAGTGAAAGCACAACACGGTGACTACGTTGAAAGCTGGCCTCCAAAACAATGCCTGTTTCCAAACTTTGTAAAATCCAAACGCTATGCAGAAAAGCATTGAACACCTGCGCTATGCAACAACGGTATAGTAATCTTTCTTCTAAACCAAAGGCCAAAATAGCCCCAACGCCTGATTGGCATAACCAGCCGCATCCCGTGTTGACATAGCTACGGCCTAGCTAAGCCTCCCCAACGGCGTCTGGTGGCAACAATGTCCTTTCCCTAAGTTCCCGCCGCTCATCCCGCTGGCCACTCGGCGTAGAAGGGCTGCTCTTCGTCTGCCTCGCTGCACCCTCCTCTGGCTCTGGTGAACCATTACTTGAGTGTTCGTAAGCATCACTGGCAGCCTCGTTTTGGTGGTCTCCAGACGAAGGTAGAGAAGTCGGCGTCGGAGGCGCATATTCGATCCTGGGGCTCTTCCTTCCATCACCAAGCTGCGACTCCTCTGATGGACTGCTGTGGTGCCTCAAGCCACGGAAAAGACCATATCGCGACGAAGGTCTTGTGGATGGAGGACTATTGGGCGGGCTCTCGAAAGAAGGAGCGTAGCGCGACAAATTCGCAGAAGACTTGTTGATCGTATTCTGGATCACTGGTGGGAGCTCGAGGTGCGTAGCTTGTGAACTAGGACGGGAGAAGATTATGAGGCCCAAACACAGTAGGATGAGACCAAATTGAACGATTGCCATCCGTTTTTGGAAAACAATCTCGTCCGCTAGGAGACTGAGGCGGGCGCTGAGTGCGAAAACCTCATGCTGGGATTGTTCTCGTTGAGATGAGAGCTCGAGTACGGTGGATTGCCAGATCTGATCGTACTGGTGGCGGAAATCACGGAGTTCAGTCAAGACAGTGGTATTAAGGGTTTCTAGAAAAGTAGTCGTTTTCCCCAATTGTCGCTTTTCGACTTTGGAGAAAGCGTCGCGCAGAATACGAGATTGCTCTTCAATATACTGAAGTGAGAGTGTGGAGTTCGATTCGAGGAGCTGCAGGCGTTTGTGGACAGATTTAAAGAATGATTCTTGCGTAGTAGGATTAGGGTTGGCAGGTTGCGTGGATGATGCTTGGGCTCTGACAGTGGACGCTGACGTCTGATTCGATGATTTTATTGGCTCTGACTTATCCTCGCTCACAGCCTTGTCAGGGACGACTGGGACCACACTCTTTGAAGATTTCGGGGATCCGGTGGTATTTGCGTTTGTGGAAAAGGTCGCGTAAGAGAGCGTCTGAATCGCTATGACAGCCGACGACGCCTCAGGGATCGCTTCAGTCTGATCAATGTGTTCGAAGGCTGGTAGCGGAGGGACAGCATCATTCGGTCGGTCCTCAGGGTTGCAGACAGGCTTGTTATCATCTGGTGAAGCAGGCGAAAATGCTATCTGCATAGCCATGGAGGAATTGTAGCTCGTGAAGCCAGGCGACGACAAAGGTTTGGGATCCGAAGACGCCGTGGTGACTGACATATTCGAAATAGTGCTCGATGGCAGATTAACCGAGCTCGTTGTTGTGCCGCTTGAAGATCCAGTCGATGTTGCATCAGCTGATTCCAAGGTCTCCTGGGCTTTCTCTTTCAACGCATCGGCACTGACGAGGTCTGCTGGTACCGAATCTACCAAATCTCCTTCCTCGACATCGCCAACTTCACTGTCCGAATCATCATCGTTCCTCGACCCTTTCACATCGTGATTGAACTCCTCCATCATCGTAGTGCCATGGACCCTCAAAAGACTGACGGGACAGTAGTACTCATTCCCAAAGTGCGTCAAAAACTCAATCCGTAGATATCTTGCCCAGATCAAAGGATTTTCAACGAGGAAAGCTTGCACTTCTCGACTATTCCTTGCTTCAAAGGTTCCTAAGTCCCTCCACTTGTCGAGCTTCACAGGATATCGATCCGAGACACTGACGCGAAATGTCCGGAACATTGAGCTGAAGAACTCGAAATTTGCCAGCACCACAGTATCGATCAAGATATCATCGCAGAGTTCGACGATGAAGAACTTGTTCTTCGCAGAACAGATGTTGAGCATGTAGCTATCTTTGTTCTCCACCAGGATAGCAGTAGAACCTTTGCACTCTGGGTTTGTTTTCAGGACAGTGGAGGCACAGTCAAAAGATGCGTAATTGGATCTTTCCTTGCAAGTCTTTCCAGCATCCTTCCCCCTCTTACGGAGGGCTGATAGCTCGTCCACTGACTTGTCTTCACTACGCTCGTCTTTTGATCCATGACCAGCACCCTGATTTGGCGGAGACTGTGTGGGTGGTGGGTTGGCTGGGTCGACGAAGCCGCCAAAATCTATCTCAATCTCCGTGTCTTCACCCAAAGAGTCCAACGCGTTATTGAGACCTCCGGGCCTCCGTCTGTGGTCTGCACCAGTCCCAGCCCTTGCACCCAAATGTTCTGCAGACTGCCCGGCTTTTGCTAGGTTCTGTCTCTTCCATTCTTCAAACGAGAGAAAGTTGGCATTGTCCAGGGGCGAGTCAGATTCGGCCTCCTCGACTTCGATCGTTGTCTCGGCTTGGTATTTGGCTGGTGATGCTGAAACGGTACCTTGCTCAGGGCTCGTTGCAGTGGGTGCGCTTCCGGAGACAATGAACAGGTCAGTTGGCGCAGGCTGAGTGCTGTCTTGCACTGTTGGAATTATTGTTGTTGAACTCTGCGTACTTGAAGGCGCATCGGCGGATGGGTGGGATATAGAGGCAATCTCATTCGTGGAAGTCTCTTGAGCTCTCGGCTTGCTCGCCCAGCTGGTTGTCAGGCATTGCTGTGGCAGAGTCTGTGTGATGTAGTTGATACTTCGAGAAGGACATGTGGATGGGCGAAGTACAGAGGTTATAGATGTCCCTACTTTAATAGCCGAAGTTACCTCGACCTGTGAGCTGGAAGCGGTGATGTCAAGCAGCAGCAATACCACTGCCGTGAAAGCATGCCTGCATGACCTGAACATGTTTCTTTCATCTTTACTGCATACAAGAACTGGAACCAATGATCGGAGAGCAGGAGCTTCACTGATGCAGGGACGATGAATGGTGTCTGGATACTAAATCACCCCCAAATGTTGCGCATGTGGCAACACTGCACCAACTAACGCAAAACGGTCAAGTTCTCAACAGTCAAATAGACGCCGGGAGTTGCCGAACGCCACAACTTGAGGTAGACTGGTAGAGCACGAGTACCTACTACATCAGAATACTCTATGCTCTATACTCTATACTCTATCCTCTATCCTCTATCCTCTATAGTCTATAGCAGCTCGTCCCATGACGTAAATAAGCACCCTAAGGTACTAGTACTCCGTCGACTTGATCCTACGTTTGGGTTGCTAAGACATGCAAATAGCTGCTAAGACCAGGGGTTATGCCGATAAAGTGGTGGAGTGCAGATTGCTTGCTCGCAGGGATGATGCCTTCGAAAATCCAGGTTCCTGAGACACGTTCTGTGTCAAGCCGCGACCTCAAAGCTCGTTCTTGATATCATCGGCAATCTGCTGATCTGATCTGCGAGCATGAATCTCTCCGAGTCTCTTTAGCGTCATTCCCGTAACGCTCACAGCCGGTAATGTCCCAATTCTATGTATGCAATACATCTACCGAGTCATCTATGAAAATTCAATCAATCGACGCTCCCCTGCCGACTGAGCTGGACAAAGCTGCCACAAACCAACCACACTACGACAGTAGGTAGCAGGCCTTTTCAGTACGTAAGGAAATGTAACAAAATTCATGCTTAGAGAGCGAAAATTCCGAGTGAAGTCCAGGCGCGTTGCAAGGAAAAGGTGACGATTGTCGTGAGATTCTCGCCAACTAATATTATGACACCTGAAAGGGAGATTGGTTTCGATGGCAAGAGACGGTTTGCTCTGCTGGGTATGCCCAAAACTGTGCGTAAAGAAAAGAAAAGAGAGCTTTCTACACAAAATTCGAAATCTGATATTCCCTCTGGGCATGATTTTTGCCACGTCCCCTTAGCAACAGCCTCGTCACGTAGATGGTAGAAGTGTCAATCACGTCTTTACATTGAGCTTGGGCCCATACTTGGCCACCCTCAGCCCAGCGTACATCAGGCCTGACACACAACACAAAACACCGGAAAATATCCACAGACCTCTCCAGTTCAACGGATCAGCCTTGCCCAAAAGGTTGCCCCCACCCGGTCCATCAGCCCACAGGCCGAACGCAATTATGCCATAGCCCATACCCAGCCTCGTTCCGATCCTTGCCTTGTCTTTCGTCAATGCGACGAAGCAAATAGGCGGCAACGCGATGTACACACCACTGAAGAAACCAGTAAGTATTGCGAGGACGATAATTGATGCTTCGGTTTTGACTGCGGCCGTGCACAGAAGAAGGACGCCAAAAATGCACGAGCCCGGAACGATGATATTGAACGGTCCAGTCTTGTCCGCAAGAGCATTGGGGAGAACTCGGCCGAAACACGATGCGGCGTTGAAGATTGGGACGATGTAAAAGGCCATCTTGGTGTCTGTGATCTTCTGGTCTTCTGCGTAGTAAGAGATGTAGAATAGGACGACGGCGATCCCGGTGAAGTCAATGAATGAAGCGATTGCGAATACCCCCCACCCCCAATCTGTGAAGGCGGACCAATCGATGAGTGCTCTAGCCTTTGGTGGTTTGACGCGCACCTTCATAACCGCAATAGGGATGAGAAGGGTACCGAGCGCGATGAAGGCTAGGACTCGTACGGACCAGCCAAATCCCAACTTGTCAATGAGCTGATACAAGACTATTGGGTAGAGAACACCACCCAGTGAGGAGCCTGCTGCTGCGAGACCGACAGCAAGACCAAGTTTTGTGCTGAAGTATGTGGGAAGGACGGCGACGCAAGGCACAAAAAGGCACCCTGCTCCTATGCCTACGACGAATCCTTGTGCAAGCAGCGCTTGCCAGTAGGTCTTGCAGATACTCAGCATCATGAGTCCAAAGACAACGCCAAAGCTGCCGGTGATGTTTAACGTTCTTAAATAGCCTCGATCGTAGATTGGCCCGGAAATTAAGCCGACAGTGAGTAATGTGTACGCTTGTATTCCGCCTATCCATGCTATGTTTGAGGATGATTCGGTGAAGAGTGTGCCGGATTCGTAGTAAGTCTGGAAGACACCAAAAGTGTTCAAGAGACCCCACGTATTGAAAAACAGCATGAAACTGCCCAGCACCTGAAGCCATGATAGAAGTCCGCCGTTTAGGGGTGGACCAGCATTGTTGGCCGTTCGGACTGCGGGTGCCTCAGTCGTCGGCTCTGCTGGAGGCTGTTTCGAGAGAGAGAGAAGGACCTTTCTTGCGAGGGCGACGGCGCTTCTTCGAGGCTATAGCTGACTGTTGCTGTTATTGAAAAGGACGGGCGTGCCGACGGGATAGGGACACTTTGGGGCATTTCTTGCAGCATTATTCGTGAAGAAGGTTAGTTGTTTGAACACAGTAAAGCAACTTTGACACTCAGCATTTATCGGGAGACGGGCCCAGACAGTAGACTTAGATAGACAGAAATTATCATAGGTTTTTGGCCGAGACGACAGATTTCCTTATACATTGTAGCCGTGGCAATCTCTATTCGATACGATCATGATCTCCGCCGGAAACATGGGTGGGATAAGAAGTCATGACTCGTGAACTGCAAACGGTACGGCTAATGCAGCGAGCAAGCAAACAATCATCGGCTGGGCTGCGGAGGTAACAGGTAATAGGGCATAAGGCGAGTCGATCAAACCGCTTGCGTCTAGTTTCATCTTGACATCAAGTCTTTTGATTGGTGGTGAATGATGTGGCCTGTGATGGACTGGAAAGGAGTATTCGCAATGCGAATGAAGAGGTCTCAGGACTCACAACACAAGCAGCCCGTCAACTCGTCATACTCGATCAAGATGGCACATGAGCGTACGCAGCTATTCTGGCTGACTGGGACGGCTGCTTCAAGGCCTTATAAGCACAATGTCAGGGCCAATCTGCTAAATCCATTGCGGCAAATGTGCTCTAATTGCGTGTGATTCTCGCGTTAAGAAGTCATCCTATCTGTTGACGATGACTGTTTCTGGATATCACGCAGACCTAGCAGGTACTCCGCTGACAACTACCTTTCCCACTTCAGATTGGTTCATCAACAACTCAAAGGCCTTCTTTGCTTCAAACCCATTCCAAAGTCTTTGCAATGACAGGGTGGATCTTGTCAGCGTCTACTCTTCGGACTAATTTCTCACCCATTGCCTTGCTCGAACCTAGTTGTCCTCGCACTACGAGACACGCCTAGTCAGCGGGTAAAAAGCTCCAGAGCTGTCATCGCATATCCAAGCCCTACTTTACCTGTCTTTGCACCGTAGAGAATCGCCGGAACGATGTCAATCTCCTTCGCTGGCGTCAAGATACCTACGACAGACACGAGCCCGCTCTGCCGGACACTACCCAGTGAATGCTCAATGGTGCCTGCTCCACCAACGTCGAGAACCAAATCCACGCCTTCACCATCGGTTGTCCCCATCACCTTTGTCCCAACTGGGAGTGTGCCGATAGTTGATTGTGTGATGGGCGCCTAGTTGCTTCGAAAAGTGCTAGCTTCTGGTCCGAACTAGAAGTAGCAATGACGGCTGCCGCCGCCAGCTGGCCAGAAAGAACCGGTCAACTCGTGTCCACCATCAAAAAGCTTCAGGTACTCCAAAGTGCCAAAAGGCCACCAAGGTAGCATCTGTGATGAATGCAACGCTTAAGCCACCCTTCGCTTCCAAAAGCTCCAGTCCAAGCAATCGACCGTATCGAAAGGTCGCACCCCGGAGCCGAAAGTCAGATGGAGCTCCTATGCAAAGCCTGTCGTCTCAATCGTTGGGGGTTCGTACCCATGATGGGACACACCGTTGAGTCGACAGACCGCTGTTCTAATTTTTCTTTTCACGAACTCTTAGCGCCTTCATGAGGGAAGGAAATCCTGATAGAAGCTGCCTCAAAAGGCCGGCGAGCTGTCGAAACGAGCGCCAGCTGCAGCGGTCTAATCCACCTAAAGGTGTGAATATTAACGCAACGCAGAGGAAATAGCGAGTCTGTGAATATTTGCATGGGCTCGCCGTTATACGAAAACTGTCACAATTATTGGGTTGGTAGTATCAGTCTCCCTGAAAATTTGCCAGGATGTCTCCCTCCGGAATCGCCCTTAGGTCAAGGCCAGCGACCCGTCCAGCATAGGAGAGTGTGTAATCACTTTATTGTAAGATATACCTAGCCATACATGAAGCCGACTCTATCTATGCGTTACTGAGAGTAGTTCTCTAGGAAACGCCGCCCGCTATGCACGACGAAGCAGATAGGGAGGAAACGAAGCAACAAGGGAATTTGAAGAGAATATTTACAGAGAGAGGAGTATAAGGTCTCAGACATCAATCAGCTTTTTCTTTTGGGCCGCCTTGTTAGCTCCTTCAGCTAAGGCCTCCAAATCACCACTCATCTCACACATGCCTCGGAAGATACCCCCTTCCCTTGAAATAAGCTCCCAGGGAGGGTCGTACTCAATGACTTTACCCTTGTCCAGGACCAGTACTTTATCATAGTCGATGATTGTCTGCAGACGATGAGCAATTGTGAGGATCGTGCTTTCCTTGACATCACGCAAAGTGTCTTGGATCTTGCCGTCGGTGGCGTAGTCAATTGATGCGGTAGCCTCATCCATCAGTAGGACACGCGGAGCTTTGAGTAGAGCACGTGCAAGGCAAAGAAGTTGACGTTGACCTTGTGACAAATTGGATCCAGACTCGGCGATGGGTGAGGACAGGTTGGTGAAGACATTGGCATTCTTCCGAGTATTTGTCTTTTTTTTGGTAAGGTTATTGTCGCTGTCATCATCTGAATCGTTCTTCGGAGAAGGTGCAGGGGAATCGGGTAGATTAGGCAAGTTAGGAACAACAGGAGCTGCGGAGGTTGGAACGCCTATCAGCTGTACTCGGCGTAGAGTAGCAAAAATTTCCTCATCTGTGAAGAGACTGAAAGGGTCGAGGTTGCTCCGGACTGTGCCGGTAAATAACGTTGGGTCTTGCGGAACGATGGTTATTGCTTCTCGCAAGTCTTGAAGGCCAATCAGACCAATATCAACGTCGTCGATAATAATCTTTCCCTCTACTGCCTCCAAGCCACGGAATAGTGCTAGAGCAAGAGAGCTCTTCCCAGCCCCTGTTCTCCCCACAATACCTACCCTTTCTCCCGGTTGAACGCTGAAAGTGAGGTCTTTTAGTACAGGCTCCAGATCAAGCCGATATCGCGTTGTGTAATTCATAAACTGAATGGCACCTTGACTAGGCCAATTTCCTGCCGGGCGAGCCTCGTCAATTATTGCCTTGGCTTCCTGCTCAACTTCGATGTATTGCTTCACACGCTCCACGGAATTCATGTTTTGCTCATTCATTGAATATAAGCGGACTAGCCAGAGGACATTCTCTGTGAACATAACAGCGTATGTCAAAGAGAGACCTGCGGAGCCAGCATCGATAGTTCCTATGCTCAATATGACGAAGACGCCAGCGAAGAATGCTACGAGGGCACCAGTGAAGTCTACGCGCAATGCAAGCCAGCGATTGGCAGCCCAAAGGTAGATGAATGGTCTGTTGTGGGTGTCGACACGAGTTTGGTTGTCTCGGATAAAGCGCCTCTGGTCTCCGTAAGCTCGGATGGTGACAATGCCGCTCAGTGTCTCTCCGAATTGCTGGTAGAGAGGACTCCGCTGGACTGATTCCAGCCGTTTCAGGTCTCGGGAAGATCTCAGATAGAATTGCCCGATGGCGAAGTAGATGATCGCGATGAAGAAGCCTGCGATGAGGAAACCCGGGGTAATAACGGAGATAAGAACAACGATGCTGATCATTGAGAACAGGCAGCCAAGCACACCAACAGCCACGGGGGCGACATCCTGATCTATGGCCTCTATGTCTTTCGAGAATCTGTTCATGAGCTGACCTAGAGGAGTAGTGTCAAAGAATTGCAACTTTGCTCTTGTCACTGACTCGAGTAGCCGACTATGGAGTGTCCTGGATGCTCTCAATGAACCCCAGAAGATGTAGCCTTCTCGTACCAGAGATATGAAGATGTAGAAGAGTGAAAGCAACGCGTATACGATCAAATAATACCACGCATCTATCTTGTCATCCGAAGATACCATGATTTTGCTGGATGGGGGTGATTCAGAAGAGAGGGGCAGACTCCAGAAAGACGTGCCGGTCATAAACGAATTCGAGGAGAAAGCGGCACCGTGGAGATGGCTGGAGGTACGCAGGTCCGTTTCGGTTGCTATCAAGGAGACACTTTGAATACTTCTTGTGTACCGATTGGCCCATGTTCGAATCCATAGGTTGCAGGCCACGGAAGCTACTTGTTGCAATCCGAAAGCGACAAAAGCAAGCAGCCAGTAATGCCATGGACCCATAGCGACCAAAAACATTTTGATGACCTTGATGTTGACACTGCCTGTGGCTTTGGCTTCGGTCCTAATATTGGCATTTTCATCCTTGCTCTTCGATTTGACCTCCGGTTCCTTTGGTGCTCCATTCACATGACCATTCGCTTCCGGCATGTGACCATTGGTGTCTTTCTTGGCTTCACCATCAAGGTCCAGCGCCGATAAATTTCGTGAATGTATCTGCGAGCCACCCTTGGAACCCGGTCTGGATTTATGAAGTTCCTCTCCAAGAGCTCCTGAAGCTAGCACCTCGTCAGGGGAACCTTGTGCTGAGATTTTTCCATTCAGCAAGGCTACAACATGATGGGAACGTGGCACGCAAAGTGCAATATTGTGAGTGACGAGGATACAAGTCCTGCCGAGCATCAACGGGCCCATGATGCATTGCTCAAATATGTGCTTGGCAGTGTGCGAGTCAACAGCGCTCAGGCAGTCATCCAAAAGCACATGTCTTGAGTTGCAATAGAGTGCTCTTGCTAGTGAGATTCGTTGTTTCTGCCCTCCCGACAAAGTGATCCCTTTCTCTCCGACTAGGGTGGAGTCGCCATTGTCAAGGATCTCAAGGTCTCTTTCCAATGCACAGGCTGCAATGACGGACTTGTAGCGCGATTCATCAAGCGGTGCAGCGAATAATATATTTTGTTTGATAGTATCGTTAGCAAGCCATGCTTGCTGAGCGCAGTATGCGATGCTCTCAGTAAGATGGGTTTCTGGGTTCTCTCTGAGTGTCTCTCGGCTCTGTCCGCCAGGAAGAAATACGGCACCTTCGATGAGCGTCATCTCCCCCAGCAAAGCCATCAGGAGAGATGTCTTGCCAGACCCAGTAGGTCCAACAATGATATTGAGGCGTCCTATCAAGAAGCGAATGTCCAAATCAATCATACGAAAAGCGGTTTGCCCATCTGCTTTCTGAGCGTCTTTGCCTCCCCAGGTCAATGTTGCCTTGTCGAAGCCGATGATTGGATCTCCGTTTTCGTCCTTGCGTCCTTGCAGAAGCTGCTCATATTTCTCGGTTTCATCCTCGTTCAAGAACTCTTCTACCCGATCCACGGATACTTTGGACTCCTGCACATGAGCAATCATGTCTGCCAATTGATCGAGTGGATAGCGAAGGATACCAAAAAGCGAAAGCGCAGTGAAAGCTACGGACGGTATCAGAGGTCTTTTTTCAACCACTGTATACAGCAGGAAGGAAAAGAAGGTGATGAGTAATGGCACCCCAAACCAAACAGTGGCAGCAAATGTCCAAAGGAGGTACTTGTTCCGAAGAGCCCGCAACTCCACCGCCCGCTTTTCGCTCACAATTTGACCGAAGCGTTGTTCCCATGCAAAGTACTTGATAATTCGGATGTTCTGAAGGACTTCATTTGTCGTATGGATGCGCACATCGGTTGCAGCCATAACCCTTTTTTGTACTTTGGTGAATTGCTTGGCGATGAAGAGGTTGAGCGGCATGACCAGAACCATCATGACAATACTCGCCAGAGCACTCCACCCCAAGATGCGATAAAGAAGCACGATGCATAGGACCAACTGCACAGGAGTGCTGCCCCAAAGGAAGTGCAAATAAGCACTGATCTCGCTTACTTTGAAAGAGTCAACAGCCATGAGGTTGATGATTGTCCCAACATTGACTTGCGAGTCGGTAGTGTCTGGAGAAGGGTTGGTGTCTGCTTGCTTTTTCTTTTTCGAGGCCTCCTTTTTCTTACCACCTCCTTCCGGGTTATGGCCGTTAGTGTCCACCTCTTTTTCCGACTTCTTCTCTTCTCCCAAGACTGTGTCTGTTCCAGCAGCAGCCTTTCGTCTTAGAGCTTTGGCGTAGATTTCCCCGACTATTACAGCACGCAGCCGAATACATATTCTCCTTCCCAGCCACAGTGCTTGACCATCAGTGATAGCTTTTATGCACGAAGACACGGCCAATAAAATTATGTAAAACCACGCAGCATTCACAGGCGTGCCTGCAGGATCCTCGACGTACTCGAGAAATGCCTTAAGGAGAAGGGTTGGAGCGAACGTGAAAAGACCGGAGACCATTGCCCATGCTGCTTGGAGTAGGAGGTCGCGCTTGAAGTATTTCAGCAAATGCCATGCTAGTTTTGTGGTCTTCTTGAACTGCCTAAAGTCTGCGATCACTGCAGCTGCTTTGTCTTTGGCGGCAAGGTTCCATACATCGGAGAGCTCGAAAGTCTTCCGGTATCCCTGCCAGACAATAGCATCTACCCAGCCAAAAGTTGCAATCGAGAAGAGATTAGCTAAAGGCTCGTGAGACGGTTGGAGGCCATCTTCGTATTCTAGCAACACAACCTTGTTCCCTTTCCTAGAGGTGACAGCTATGATCGCAAGTAGAGTGGCCGTAACAAAGTCCGCAATCATCAGACCCTGGGCCCTGTGTGACCGAGGATGTATAATTTCCGAGCGGAAGAGGAGGGCGACTAGAATCCATTGTGTAACATAGAGAAAAGCCGTATGGTACCAAAGGTTGGGAATTCGTGAAGGTTTCTTTGCTGTAGCCAGTAGCCTTATTGACACCAGGACGAATATGTACACCCATGCGATGACCCCTCCGATGGCAGCAACCGTGCCATTGTGGCCCCAAGCCTCTGTCACCAGGGCTGCCAAACTGATACCCAGCTCCACCGCAACAGCCAAGATCTCGATGATGACCACCCAGACCTGGCCACGAGGTTTGTTGATTTCAATCAGAGATTCCTTTGTCTGGACTTTCGCTAAGTGTAGCGTCAACCGATCGCTGTCATCGTCGACGTCGACGTCGACGTCGTGCACTCCTTCTGGACCATCTGGTTCATCCGTGTAGTGACCATTGCTTTCGACCGAATTATATGACGGCTTTAATGTTGCATAGCCATTTTCTTGTTTTAACTTCGCGGTTCTCTGTATGGACTGTATTAAGGCGTAGAGTAAGGATATGCCGGCGGCTATGAGAGGCAGAAGGACTTGAAGGTAGCTATTGAAAGTTAGCGATAAGGCACATGCTATCCAAACCATTGTACCACAAACTCTCTCTGGAAGCAGATTGAGAAGTCGTCTCCACTCCATACTGGCCCGCCACACTCCCCGAACATGACCGATATCTTAAGAAGCTCGCGGTCAAACAATTAGGGATGATAGGTAACGCATCATAAGCAGCAGAGGAATAGCACCAAGTTTGTATTTTAGAAAGGACTTAAGCAGACTAAGATAATGCTGCGATGTAGATATGAGTCTTTGGACCTTATCTTCTACAACAACCTTCTCGCTTGAAGTTGAAGTACCTTAGGGCACCAAGCTTAAGTCCGAGGGTCCCTCGGTTGGGCTTACACTAGCTTGGCTAACCGCTAAATTAGTGCATTTGCTAGCTTAGGTTTCCTGCGGTTTCTTACACCATGAGTATTAGATTATCATTCCCCTCCGAGGAGTGAAGGGACGGGTTTGCTAACCGTTACGACTACGACTAAACCAAAAGGTGATCACTGAAGATAAGTCACTAAAATGGACTTATACATCAGTTGTAGACTTGCTAGCGTACGACCGCTCGCCCATCTCGAGGAAGCCCGGAAGAAAGCCCAGACGGAACACCCTCAGGAAGGAGTGGAGGTCGTTTTCCAGCATCAGCATGCATAAGGGAGAGTGTTAAGAAAGCTGAAGACCCCCAAGAGCAACCAAGTTCATCACTTTCTGACGCCGCACTCAGAGGTCTCAAGCTCTAAGCGCGATTTTTGCATCTTACTTCATAACGTATCATTTTGGCACGAAGGGATCATTTCTTATGGGCACTGAGAGATCACGAGACACTGAGGGATCACTAACACGCAGCGAGGTACGAGGGTTTTCATCATCATCATGTGAAAAACAGGTGCCCTTAAAAGGACAGGTTTTAGATAGAGTAGTAGATCCAGCCCGAGGGTAGATTACGACTGGGCCTTAGACGCCTATAAAGCCCTCTGCGGGGTAACCCGTATGGTGTCCGGTATGACTCAATTAATCAATCAATTAAAGTAATCAATCAATCATGAGTATTAGATTTAGGTACGATAGTACGGATATCTTCGCTCGCGCGGAACACGAATTGAGCCTCAACCGCCTAAAGTTTCTATGAATCCCACCGTATAAATTGGAAGACTGGACAACGTCCCTCAAATGAATTAGACAAAATAGTATCAATAGTATCAATTGTACCCCGTGGCAGGGAAAAAGGCTCCTGACACGCTTACCACTCTTCTGTAACATTTTGACCCATGAAAAGCAGATGAACTTGGCACCAACGACAGGGCCTCTCTGTCCTTTTGGAACTTCCTTTCAACAACATCTTTACTTGTGGACAGCAGATGTGTTTGGACTGATTCTTGTAGAATGAAGTCTTTTTCCGACTACCGATCAAAGGCGGCGCTTTGATTTTGTGACGCATATCAAGTGGTTGAAGTGTCATCTGAGCAGCATGATGGGCCACAGACTGCACATTTGCATCCTTTCAGATACTCATAGTAGTAATGTCCGTTTGCCAGCAGGAGAGGACCCCTCTCACATTACCTTGTGGGGTGCGGTGCATATCTCGTGTAAAAGAAGTAGTCCTTTGGCTGTGTGTAGCTGCGTACTCCTAGGCTTCTTCAGGAGATAAGCATCTCTACAATAAGAAATTTCTGAGCGATCATCTGCCCCTGAAAGACCAACCGAAATGCAAGCCAATGGCTAGGCAACGGCACCAGGATCGTAGGTGCATCAACCTAATTGCCCGTGGGGAGAAGGGACTCGTATTGGTTCAGCTTCGGCGATCGGTCGAAAGCAATAATCAAAGCTGCGAGACTTGATCCTAGCCAGACGGAAATAAAAGTCCCCTTGACTGAAAAACCTCTGTTTATAATCGACTGCGTAAGGCGGACAATGTAATTAATAATGATATAGCACGTTCGTCACTCCTGCCTTTTGTATTCTCTGCTTGCAGACAACTTCCGACAATGGCAACAACGACAAAACCAACTTCAATTGCCGTTGATCCCAACCTCCGGGCTACCAACGTTTGTATCCTCGGTTGACAGAGACATTACATTTGAAGAATTTGCTGATGGACGCCTCTCAGTACGGTGATGAGCCTGATTCCGCCTACGGCGACGAAGTGTATGTTTGGTTGAGCCCGTCTAATCCCGACGAAACAGTATTGACAAAGTAAATCGAACCATAGTGGAAGTTACACCACATCGCTTGCATCCAACATATTAGACTACAAAGTCGAAAATAATCGGAGATACCATGCCTATAAAGAAGGCAGTACGTTCTGTCTCTCCAGCTATTGAGACCATTCCCACGACCATTCTAATTGGAAAACCCAGGCTATCCCTACCCCAACGATGAGGTACATGTGCACTAGTAGAAGAGTTAATTCAGGCAGCATTAACCTCGACAGTAGAAGGAGAGTGATCGCTTAGACATCATGCACAAGTTGACAGAGGTCACCCTGGGAGGAAAGCTAAACTTGGCTCCTGTCCCCTTAAACCTCCAGCGTATACTCGATATTGGCACGGGAACGGGAATATGGGCAATGGAGATGGGTGAGGCCCTTTGAAGGCTCCGTCTGAAAACACGGACTGCATATACAGATCAACAGATCACTGACACTATGCTAACAGGAGATAAGTATCCAAATGCTGAGGTATAGAGACCCATCATATAAAGAGACGCTGGTCCACGGCTGAGTACACAGATACTGGGCAATGATCTAAGTGCAATTCAACCACGATGGTAAGTTGTAAGTTCCATATGCATGCACCATAAGTCTCTGTGGTTGTCCAGCAACCGCTATCTTCTATCAATATTATCTGTTTACCGAATCCTGCACTATTCGTCGGGGGTGATTATCACCTACAAGATACACCATTCTCAGCTTTCCACATATCTACATCTTCCCATTCCTTTCCATTACACTATCAAACATCCACAAACCACTGGCTGCCATCACATTGACCCTATAAAACATCATAAATCTTACAGTACTCTTTGGCCTGCTCGTCCTAGCTACAACTCTCAAATATGAAATCCTCGCCTCTTGCCTTGGTGCTCTTGCTACACTCATTATTTTTCTTGTACACGATGTCAAGTTTCATCCTCCCCGCCTCATATTTTCAACTAATTCCTCCCAAACTCATAGGGTACCGCCCAATGTACGCTTTGAGATCGACGATGTGGAGGCAGATTGGACATACCATAAGAAATTCGACTACATCTACTGCCGGTTCATGGGCAGCGCCATTCGCAACTGGCCTCGTTTGGTCCGTCAATGCTTTGAGTAGGTTACTCTATCGCCCGTGTCCCAGTAATTCCTCGCAGCACTAGGGGCAGGAAAGGCGATGAAGTTCTCGCGGTGTCCTTTTCAGAGCCGGAATACGAGTGGAGACAACATTCACTAATCTATTGTTTGTTAGGAATACCGAACCAGGCGGCTGGGTTGAATACATCGATCTCGACCTGGAATGGAATTCTCCAGATGGTTCTCTCACGCCCGAGCACGCTTCTAAATACTTCAATACTACCTTCCTCAAAACCTCACGAGAAAGTGGTATGGAGCCCTGTCCTGGACCTCTCCTCGAAGGCTGGTTGAAAGACGCTGGTTTCAAGGATGTTGCGGCTGAGAGGCATGTTTGGCCGGTGGGAACTTGGCCAGCTGACAAGCATTTGGTAAGCAGATCTCAACGTCTAGATACTTATGCACTGCTGACCCGGTCCTGCAGAGAGAAGTTGGCGCCTGGAATTACCTCCAGATCATGGAAGGTCTCGAAGCTTTCACTTACGCTCTTTTCACGCGTGTACTGGGCTACTCGCAGCAAGAGGTCGATGTCGTATGTGCGAAGATCAGGAAAGAAATGAAGGATCCTAAGATGCACGCTTACTTCTATATGTAAGACTATCCATCAGTACTCAAAGATGATGATTGACCCCCTTGATAGGCACGTCGTCTATGGCAGGAAGCCCGAGGACGAGTAAATAAGAGGGCTGCAAGCCAGCACATGGGCGTCACGGTAGCGAAGTTTGACTGTCGAGGGCAGCTCTACGGCAGATACCCTTTTCCTATACCTTTGTAGCGACTCTCCGTAGCGTTCGCAAGAGCATTCTTGAGAGCGTTCCCACGAGAGACAATCTTGCATGGAATCATGACTTGAGCAATATCCTTCAATTTCCTTCAACGCCTATACTATGCAGACTTTCCAACTCCAATGAAAGTACAGGCAGTTCGTCATGCCTCCCGCATCTGTCTGTCCATCCTTCGCAGCCCGTTCAAGTGCCCAATGCTTGTCATTAACTTAGTACGGCCAAGCAAGACGCTTCGCTATGCATGCTTATGCCTGAACACAACCACCCCCTCCCCTTTCCCTCCATCATCTGCAATGTCTAAGGACTAACCTCCTTACTCTCCTTGCCCTCGTTCGACTTTGCTGCCTCGGTCTTCTTAGAAGCTTCCATCTTCGCGAAGAGGGATTGCGGCTTCGCTCTATATCGAGTGCATAATCAGCCCTTGGTCTTTTTTTTTGATGCTTGCTTGACAGGGTTGAGGAGGAGGAGGAGGTGGTGGTGGTGGTGGTTGGGGGGGGACAGTGGGAGGAAGACTCACTTGCCGAACTGCTTGCTCTTGTACGCCGACAGCTTGGCCGTGCAGGGGCTCATGATGGTATCCGACGGCGAGACGTAGATCTGCTTGGCCCTGTTCGCAAGAGGGATTGTTAGCTTCAGCGGCCAATCGCTCACTTCTCCCCTCCCCCCCCTCCCCCACCCCCAAACCCGAGCCCGCGGCTTCAACCCCAGCCTTCGTCCCTGTCCTGTCCTGTCCTGCTTGCCTCGGCCCCCTCACTTTCCCGTGTTTCTCTGAATCATGCACGGTAGCTCGCTAGACTTACTTGTCCTCTTCCATTCGGCTTTGCAGTACTTGACGATGGTACTCCATGCTCTTTGGCTTGTTGGCACCCTCTTGCTCCACCGTGTTGGACGCTTGGTCGGCCTTGAGCTTTGTGGGCGAGGGGGCGGAGGTGTTGATGTCGCGGGAGGCGAGGGGTTTGGTGGGCGATGAAGACATCTTGTGAGATCTGGTTGTAGAGGTGGTTCGCTGGTGGGTGAAGGAAGTTTGAGGGTGGATTGGATAGACAAGGAGGGTCTTTGTGGGATTGTAGGAAGATTGGCGTGGGATTGTGGGGTGGAGGTTGAGTTGGTGGAGGACAAGGGCTGCTTTTCGACTATTTACATAGGGCTGTTGTGACGGGCAACCATATCGAGCTCATTTCTTATTTAATATGTACCTAGTAAAAGGCTCCGCCGTAACGTCTACAATTACAATGACGCAGGATATTAGTCGATCAAGAAGCTAGATTGATACTACTCTCTCTACATGCTATACATTATAATAACATGGCGCCTTTTCCCAATTCCATTCAAATCCACGTCTACAACTTCGACTTCTGCTGCACCCCACTCTCCCTCAACAACCTCTCCCCCATCTGCTTCTGCCTTTCCAGTTTCTCCCTGACCTCCGCACCCCTCTTATTCTCATTCTTTCCCATCTGCTGTAAATGCACCTCATCAGGACCATCCGCAATCCTCAGTGTCCTAATCTGCGCCCACATATTTGCTAACGGCGTATCCTGACACACACCCGCACCTCCATAACTCTGTACGGCCCGGTCGATGACTGTCAATGCCATTTGGGGCACCATAACCTTCGCCTCCGCGATCTCTTTAAGAGCACTCTTCGCATCCTTTTCGTCGATCTTCATAGCGGCGTTGAGCACAATCAGGCGGGCGGCGTCGATCTCAAGGCGGGATTTAGCAATCCACTCAAGTATGACGCCGTGCTCAGCGAGCAGCTTCCCAAACGGCTTCTTGGTAGGGTCATTCACGCGGGCTATCATCCAATCCAAGGCCTTCTCTGCGGCGCCAATAGAGCGCATGGCGTGGTGAATGCGACCCGGGCCAAGACGGCCTTGGATGATTTCAAAGCCGCGGCCTTCGCCGAGGACCATATTCGAGGCAGGTACACGGACGTTCTCGAAGGTGATCTGGGCGTGGCCATGAGGAGCATCGTCGTAGCCGTAGACGGATAGGACTCGTTTGATGGTTACACCTTTGGTGCCTGCTGGGACAAGAATGACGGATTGTTGCTTGTAAACGTTTGAGTTTTTGGGATCGCTTTTGCCCATGACTATGTATATCTTGCATCGCGGGTCGCCGGCGCCGCTACTCCACCACTTCTGTGGCGTCGGTCAGTAAAGGCTAGCAGCTTCTGAGAAGGCCAAGACAGTACCGAGCCATTTAAGATATAATCAGTGCCTTGCTTTGTCATAGTCAATGTGATGTTCGTAGCATCACTAGACGCAACATCTGGCTCGGTCATGAGGAATGCGGATCTAATGTCGCCATTCATCAGCGGAGTGAGCCATTGTTTCTTTTGAGCCTCGTTGCCGTATTTCGCCAGAACCTCCATGTTACCAGTATCTGGTGCTGCACAGTTGGTGGCCTAAATGATCTTTCAGTATCAGAAGCTCCTTGTCTTCTGACAGCAGTCTCGTACTTCAGCAGCTGTCCTGCACCTCCCCATATATTCTGCCATCAAGCCATACTCCAGATTTGAGAAGCCTGCTCCCTCCTTGAAGTGGTTTTTAGGCAGAAACAGGTTCCACAGTCCGGCTTTCTTTGCCTTGGCCTTCAATTCGTCGATTACGGGTGGATATGTGCTCCATCTCTTCTCGCCTTCCCCCAGCTGTGCGTGGAAGAGTACGTCTGTGGGGACGCATTCTTCCTCGACGAACTTTTCTACCTGTGTTACAAAAATAAGCAAATGACAGTATTGCAAATGGCATTGAGGAAAATTACCAAGTTGAGAGTCTCCTTTGCTCGATCGCTGACAGCGCCTCGAGCAATGATGGGGATCTTCTCCGCAGCTGTCTGAGGCTTGCCGCTGCTGGCGAGCAGATTCTGGCTGAAGTCACTCTTAGACATGATTGATTATGGAAATGAGTGTAGTTGACTCCGGAACATGAGGAGCATCGCGCGTAAGACCGAAAACAGCTTGCGTTCAAGTACCCTTGCCATGCTGCGGCCGGAATACCACTCTACCCCACACACCGAGCATACACACTTGCCTCGGCATTGCCGAATCTGCCAAGACTTGCTCTTCGAGCCCTTTTAAAAGTCGGAATTATTACAACATTGAACATAGTGATACAACAGTTCGGAATTCGAATGCTTTGAGCGTCTGAAGGCTTTGTAATGTTTCCTATCTAGCTACGGGTATCTCGGGGTGGAAAATTTCTGGAGAGCAAACGTCTATGAAGGCCCGCCAGTGCTATGCAGCCAAGATGCATGTCCAGAAAGAGGGAGAGCGTAGCTCATGCTCTTTCAGCTCGCGACGCTTTGTGCTTCCTCTTCCCTCCGTTGCCATGCTTCTTAGAATTCAGAAGCTTCAATTCAGCAGGATCGACGTCTTTTTCCAGTGCCGTCATTGTCTGCAGCTTCCTACCGGTCAGCTGCCTTTTCCCCTGCTCACTATACTGGTGATTGAAAGGCATAGTCAAATGTGCGGTACTGCCTTGCCCAGGTCCGAAGAATCTCTTATCAAGCCGGTTCGATTTTTCTCCTTGTAGAGGCACTGCAGGAAGCGACTCCGCATCATCCATCAATGATGGATTTTCCGAACCTGATATCGAAGCTTCTGCATGTGCTGCTAACATGGCCTGCCGCTTCTGCGGAAGATGCTCGACGTCGTAAAGATCTCGATTGAACTCTCGTGGATCAATCAAAGGATCACTGGGAGGTGGATGACAGAACAGTAGCTTGCCGCTCACGTAGTCCTTGAGCACGTAGCGCGCAGCTCTCGATTCATCTGGCTGCCCTTGTCCTGTCTTTGCGAACCCTCGAGCAACAGCGTAAGCGATCAAGATTTCCTCGGCGGTTGGTGTTCCGGTCCCGCCTTCTTCCAGGGGTCGAGTATGCACTTTGACGCCGTAGAGAGCCTCGTAGAATGACTGGGGGATGCGCTGGGCAACGAGCCCCGCAGGTCCCGTGAACTCTCGAAGTTGGTCAATTGGTAAGATCCCATTGCAGACAAGCTCTGCTTTCGTAGTGGCAAAGTTGGGAAAGACAAGTCCAGGACAATCGCAAAGTATGACTTCCGAGCTGAGATGTATGGTTTGGAAATGCTTTGTCTTACCCGGCGTTGATGAGACAGAGACCTTCTTCGCTCCAATAAGTGCATTAATGGTAGAAGATTTCCCAACATTAGGGTAGCCTACGAGGCCAATTGTCGTCTTCCGTGGATGTTCCGAGTCTGTGTTCTCGACGTCCGGAGAGTTCTTTAGGAATAAAGCCTCAAGTTCATCTACGGTCAAAATCCTCGTTCGCTGATCCGTTTCATCAATGTCCTCCTCAATTGTCCACTGCTCTTCATCCTCCTCTACATCTTGTACATCCAACTTCTCGGCCTCATTGGCAAGCTTGTCACCTGTACCATCTACTCCCCCCTCATCAGCGTTGTCTGACACTGCCGGTGCATTCTCGGCCGGCTCTGCATCTATATCCATTGCCTCGTTCATCTCCTTCGCCAGCGAAGCCGAGAAGAACTTGTAATTGATCCCTACTCTTTGGAAATAGTCTGCCCAAGCTTCTCTTTGTGGCAAAGTCATCATATCCGCCTTGTTCACCAATAGTAGATTGTTCTTCTTGGAATCGACCTCCTTCACATATTTTTCTAGATCTTCTGATCGGAAGAGCAATGGGTTTCTGGCGTCCACAATCTGCACTACAAGGTCTGACCTCTCGATAACCCTCCACAACTGCCTCCATACTTCCAAATTCCTTTCGAAGGGCGTCATCAAAAGGTCATCATTTTCTTGCAACTCAGCTAGGCCTCTTCTCCAATCAAGCAGACTAGCTCTCTCTTTCTGATCCAACGCTTGCGGTGTAGTGGTCTCGTCCCAAGGCGGCCGCCTTGGCACAGTCAAGCGATTCTTGTTCGCGTTTTGCTTCCTGATGGCCGATCTTTCCTCCGCTGCTGACAGCAGGTATGGATTGCGCTGATCAGTATGTATGATTTTCACATTGTTCATTTTCTCCGCAGTAAAGTCTGTCCCAGCAAGCTCTGCGGTACTGAGGAACTCGTCGAGAGCACCCTGCTCTGTCACACTTCGCATTTTTACCCATGATGCTTCTTTGGGGGCGTTGGTGACATAAGTCTGTCCCTCTTGATCTGTTCTGTGGATTCCTGCTGAAACCTTCTTGCGGTCGTTGCCTTTGCCTCTGCCGAAACGATCATTCATGAGGCTGTTTCCTAGCCCCACTGCATTTTTGGATTTGGCGAGCACCATTTTGGCTGCTATTACCCTACAATATTCCCAGTGTAGATACTAAAGAAGTTGAGAAAATGCGGCAAGACACGGAGCGCCAAGCTTTACCCTCGTCTGTTTCTGATTTTGTCGTACTGTCTACTCTCGTCCGCCATAGTACAGTATGACGCAGGAGGCAGCGTCTCACAACAGAGGTGAGCTGCCCAATTCGCGTTACAGACTAATTACATCCAGCTCAAGAAGTTCTGCGGTAAGAAAAGTGGTATATATCTCTGCTTAGAGTCTCCCATTGACTAGAGTTGCATGTAATGAAGCAGGTACTCTAAGCCGTCGTTCTGAACGCCTAAGGTAGTATAAGTTGACAGAGACAACCACTCCTTATGGCTTTATACAGGCTTCTGCTCACTTTTCTTGCCAAGGATCTCCCACCACTACACGCTGATAGCTGGATCCATTAGAGACTATACGTAGAGTAGCCTTCGGGGTGGGAGAAGACTAAGGTAATTAGCTACCCTACATTAATCCAACACCCCAATTAATAAGAACAAGAAAACAAAGAACCTGATCATTGACAAGAAAGCCTCAGCACACTCTTTTCGCATACATCTTCCCATCCTTCTCTTTCTTATCTCTTCGCGTGCCTTCATCATAGTCATCATCTCTTAATCCGTACGTTTTGGCCTCCTTAGAAGGAATAAGTTTTAGTAGTATGTACTCTTCAAGTAGTTATGAGAGCGCCTCGATATTCTAATGTCTCAGCCTCCTCGCCATTATGGCAATGAAGTCAAACATCTAAGGGAGGAAGTCCATCAAGACATCGCTTCTTAATCAGATTCCTGAGCTTGTCAGGACTGCTGGAGAGATAACTATAAAGGTGCTGTTTCATTGCCTCTGTGATAAGCCAATTTTCGGGTACGTGGCCGTTACATTCATGGGGGTAAATATCCGCGCGTTGTATTCCGGTGGGTGCGTCTTTCGAAATACACTGATCACCCGATCCAACTCATTGACAATGGCAGCGTTCTCTACTCGACAAAAGAGATGAAGTAGAAGGAAGGAGGGGAGGACGGAGAGGAGCACCTCCCTTTTCTTTCGGGAATGATTACTCAAATCTCTATTCAAATGACAGGAGCCATGTCCAGAAAGCGTGCTTTCCTCTGGAACTCGGCTACTCGAAAGGAAATTCCTTTTTATTTCCATTCTTTTTCTTCCTTTCTCTTTTTCCCCAACCAACAAATCCAATTCAAAAGTAAGTAATGAACCCTTTTATACGATTCATAACATGCTGTCCGTGTTGTCGTTGATCTCGTATCGAGCCTATCGAGTAGTCAAATCTTTTATAACCCTTCTGTTTCGTTACTGCTTCGTCATTAATTCCTCTGAGGTCCTTATACTAACATGTGTCACTCGCAGTGCCTATTTGTTTCTCTTGCGGTGCCTCGGAGCATCTCTCCTGGGATTGCCCCCGGTCTCGCCCCCTCAATGTGAATGTAAGTCCACGATTATTTCCTCTTCTCCAACCCATCTTACTTCCTTTATTTGATTTGAGTCGACTGTTGCCTGTTGTTGCGTTTCCCGTACATGTCCTGTGTACTGTCAGGTCCTTTCCAAATTATCGTATGCTAACCATGTGTATCTAGTCGCTTGCGCGTGGAATGGAACTGCTATGGGGGGCTTATGCCCGCCTCGCCGCCGCCCCACCTTGCCGTGCCCCTCCCGCCCCCCCTCACTCTGCCCCTCACCGCCGTCCTCGCCTTGGCCCTCCCGGCACCCCTCCCTGCCCCTACCCGCCGTCCTCGCCCCGGCCTTCCCCACCAGCCTCAAAGTACGACCAATATCTACTACGTCAGGTGAAAGAGGTGGCGGCTTAGAGGATGGATGCTGATGGACTGTACCTTTAGACCCCGGTCGTCGCCCCCCTCGGCCCCCCCAAGAGCGCCCCCGCCGTCCGCGTCGGGCCCCAGGCCCCAGCGCTGGTTAGTCATCCCATTTATATTCAATCAAATTGATATTGAGTTGAAAAAATTGCTAATCAAAACGTCGAGTAGCGAGGCAGCTGCAACAGCAACTGCAACTGCAACAACAGCCGCAGCAACAAAGCAGCTGCAACAGCAGCCCAATCTCAGGCTGACGAGAGTGATACACCTTTCCTTGATGTCACCAATAGAGGCTCTTGTACTAATGATTTCCTAGTGAACGAAGACGGGGATTAATTTTTTTTGTTTTATGTATTTTACAACAGAAGAACTTAACTCCACCACTCTTTTCTCCGCAGCTAATTACGTGATATCACTCCTGTTTGTAGTATCACTAACGAGAAATCCCGTAGAGTAGTCGACCCCGCCATTTCTTACTGAAACAACCTGTTACGAGCGTGCCACGGTACGCCAAGGCCTCCTCAGAGGACTCAGCCCAATTGGGATTAGCGCGGCTTGGCTCCGCACATTTCTGCCCGGGTACGCTCGTAACAGGGTTGCCAGTTGCCACAATGCCAAGGCCCGCAACAGCCGCCGCCTGTAGCCGCCGCTAGCCGTCTTGGCATAGGTTTGCAGTAGATGTCGCCGTAGAATATTTCACGTCGTTAAACCCCACTACTATTAGGACCATGCTGTGTCACATCGCTTCATAGCAATTCAACCCTTACGTATCGCTAGTCCTTAAAGTCTTTTACGCTTCAGAAAATTCTTCCATCTCTACCTTATGATGGCACGCTTTCAATTTCTGTTTTCTGTCCATCAACTTCCAGTACCCAAAGGTGGCCACGGTGAAGGGAGCTGCTAATGCAAAGAAGATCCAAAGCTGGGACGAGGTCACCGTGAACCTACCCGCCGAGTCCATTCCAAAAAATTGCATTCCGAACAGCGTCTGCGAGCGTTAGCCTTCTTGGAACGTGTTTCTTTTAATAGTGACGGCTTACAGCGACGAAGGTAGCTGGAAGATATACTAAAGTCACTACGGTAATGACCCGGATGGTGGCCGAGTCATTCACTGCTGCATTAGTAAGTGCAAGCGTGTTCTCGCTGATGCTTTGTGCGTTCTTTTGATGCTTGAGATTTAATGTGTCAGAAAGCAGCTGCGCTGTGCCGCGAACCTTGTCGCGGAGAAATGTTGCGTTTTGGCTATAGGCTGCAGCCATGGTAGTATAATTCCGGAGGACTTCTTGGGTAGCGCAATGATCGGAATCTAAAAAACTTTCCTCTCCTTGAAAGGCGTCGGTGAAGGCCCTCAGCATGTCAATATCTTGTATCAAGGACTGAAATATTGATGGCAGCAGCAGAAGGCGACCCTCAATCCGCCTAAGCGCTGATAACGTGGCGTGGCTGAATTGAAGCTTGTCGTCGATATCAGCACCCATAACAGTCACTGACTAAAAAGATGGTTAAATATGACATCGGAAAGTAAGATTCTAATAGTGATCTACCATTCTTAGTACCTCTTTCTCATGGAATGCCATATACGTCCTCCAATTAGCGAAGTAAGTCGATAGTACGACGAGGCCTATGAGTGGTGGCTGTTGATGCAGATTTAGGAAGCCTTCCGGCGCGCTAAGCAAGCCTTTAATTCGAGAGTCTGCGGCAGTGTTCTGTCGTGGATTCACGAGCATCCAAAGCGATGATGTTGTCAAAGAGTCAAAACTTTGGTATACACAAGTCTGACGAATTGACCATGGGTCTGCACCATCGCTTCGACCGTTGTGCTCGGGATATTTCAAGACGAAAACCATCTCTGCGAATGTTTTAGCCCTTGTCATCTGTAATCGAGCAGCCACAAATACGCAAGACAGCATACCCTTTAAATTCTGCGCACATGCCTTCCAGCATGTACCACCGAAAGCCTGTTCAACATTGGAAGTCTTGTCTTGAAAACAGCGCACAGCACTCAGAAATTCCGGCATGACACTGTGTCTGCTCATTATATTTTCGAGCATAGATTGATGAACTTCGAGGCTGGCCCAGGAGTTCTTTTGAAAGAGCGAGCTAAGGTGCAGGTTGTTTCAGCAGCAAATCTACATTAATCATAAGTGGAGCGAGTCACATAAACCTTGTCCGGCCTATCGTTGGGTTGCTTGCGAGATACTTGTCCAAATCCTCGGCATCATGGAATGTAACCTTATGACCCCCATTTGGCTGTCCGCATGAACTAACGACATCAACAAGATCTAATGTAGGTCTCCCACTTTCGGGTTGAAAGACTTTCAGAGATGATAATTGCCACCACGCGTCATTTGCTTCCCCAACAACGGAATAATTGTGATGCCTCATACGAGAACACGGCTTGAGATTTGAATTCCTCTCTGCTTGCTGGCTGGTTGCCGTCATTTCTATAATATCTCACATACACTGGTTGAAATAGCACGAGATGATTCATTATATGAGCATAGAATCTGGAGGGAGGTAATGGATCGCTCAGCCTCGTCATCCTGACCCCGCCATGCTAAGAAAAGGCGCAACGATCCGCCCACCGTTACATACATGGGCGTGCATAGACCTCCTGACCATCAATCAGACTTTATAACGCGGACTCAGAGATTGATCTTAGTGTCCAATGTCTCTCTCAAAGCAGCGGAGGGAACATTCATAGGAAGTCTCCGTCTCCAGAGTTGCTAGTTAGGGATCTTTTTTCAGAGACCTAGGCACAAACGTTAGACTTGAGACAAATTCGGTCAGAAGGAAGTGGAAAATTGACTCTTCTTCATCCTGTCGTAATTTTAGCATAGGTATCTTTAATGGTATGAGTGCCACTCACGAAAGTCAGAACTCGGGGGACCGTGTAAGAAATAACATCGTTTCTCATCTATTACGCTGTCATCAGTATAATGACAGCTAGATCGCGAGCGAGATTTGCAACTAACTTTGATCCTAAATTCGGATGCTCTGCGTTCTGGAAAGATCTTTTGAAGCTTTTTCTTTAGAGCTTTCTCGCTCGTGTATCGCGTGTCCACTTGGTACACCTGTGGCGATGGCATTTTGCCTTGCCGCAGCAGTATTTATAAGGATGGTGAGGCGGATTGCGATAACCAAATTTACACGCAGTATTGATGCGGGGCTGATTTTGAGATGCAGGAAGGTCGCAGGGAAGCTGACGTGAGCTTGCCTAACATTTGCCTGCTTTTGCCTGCTTTTCCCCGCTCGTACATAGGCGAAGGTAACCGGTGCTTCCTTTTACCTTCCCCATCACAAGCGCATTCTTTGGCTCTACTATGGCATTAGTCGATAGCGAACGAGATGGCCTAAACTCGGACCAGTCCGGTTTGCAATTGCATCAAATTACTCCGTCTCCTTACCCCCGGTCAGCGCACTTGACTGCTTCCGCTACAAGCTCTTCACAACAAGACATCCCGTTGCATGAGATAGAGCGACGATCCAATGACAATGAGTCTGTGCCGCATAGTCTCCAAGGGCAGCCTGGCACAGTGATCGAAGATCGTGCACCTTCAAATCGTACTGTCAGGTGCGCTTCTCAGAAATTTTTTATGCACAATGCTGAATCGAGTAGCTAATTAGCTTATTGCATTGTTAGGCGCGTTCTTTGGGGGAAGCATATTTTCGTCTGTCCCTCTCCCAGTTCGGACTTCGGAGGAGTGCTGACCGTCGTGAAAGATGATTACTATTAGTGCTGTTTTAAACATTGGATTCTATGTAAGGAGTGGAACCGTGTTACGTACAGCAGGTCCCCTTGCTTTGTTCTTGTCGTTTGCAATCCTTACCTTATTGGCATGGGGAGTAATGCAATGTATCACGGAGATGCTCTCTATCTGGCCTGTTCCCGGCGCCTTGGTAGAATTCGTTCGAGTTTTCGTCGATCAAGATTTAGCTTTGACAGTCGGTGTTGCATACTGGTTAGTACATCTGAGGGCATTACAGATTTCCACTACAGCAGAATGACTGACATTTTTAAGGTTCACATACTCCATAACATTTTCTGCTATTATCACAGCTATTGCTGGAGATGTAGCTGTTTGGGAAGTCCCCAAAGGGATTGATGGAGGTATCCTATTCTTCCTGATTCCCGTCGTTTTGATCTGCATCAATAGCTTGGGTGTCAGAGTGAGTGTCAAAATTTGCAAAACTCCTCAGGCAATTTGATTATACTAATGTTTCAATCTAGCTATATGGGTTTATCGAGCTAGTCGGTGGTACTACGAAACTTGTCCTAGCGGCGGCGGTTGTCATCATATGCATGCCTTTGATCAATAATCGTAAAGGTAGGAGAGGCTTAGCATAGAGTCACAGAAGTTCACTGCTTTAGTACTGACAAGTCTACAGCACCTGGTGCTCAGGGCGATTTACATGACCAATGTAAGTGCTGCACGTAATGGAATCTCTTCAATATCTCATATACTAATCTTTTATCAATGGATAGTTTGGAACCGCGGTACTATTGCCCCTTATGATGGCGAAGCCGCCGATCACTGGTCTATAGCGTTTTTGTAAGTCTAGTTTCTGGGACTGCTGGAGACTAGCAGATTTGGAGCTCAAGAAATGCAGTATTTCATTATCTCTGGCGGCATTCGCCTTCGTTGGAGTCGAGATTCCAGCTGCGACAGCTTTAGAGGCTCGAATATCACGCAATCCTACGAATAGGGGAGGGCCTGTCGACAGATCCGTGAAATTCTCAGCCATCTGGGTATCAATAATTGTCGGATTGATCTACATACTCGGGGCTCTGCTGGTCAGTTTCGATCTTGATTGGGACGACCCGCAACTGCCACGTTTAAGTTGGCTCGCTTCTTCCACTGGTACTGGCGATAGTATCTCGGGATCAGAAAGTTCTACCAACAAATCTAATTCTGCCTTCGTCATCGCTGCAAATAATTCTGCTATTTCAGGTCACCAGGGACTCGCCAATTTCATCACTGTATGTATTCTCATTACAGCGCTGACAGCCGCCAATACTACTTTATACGTCGCCTCGCGCACATTGTTCAGTCTTACCAAAGGGATCCAGGCAAATGCTAGCAGTCCGTGGATAACGAAATTCTTGTCCTTCTTTGGACAGACCAATCATCGTAGGGTACCTATGCGAGCTCTAGCCGCCTCATGTTGTTTCTGCTGGGTTCCATTCCTTTACCTTTCAGATTCAAATGCGCCTGGAACTAATATCGGAGCGGTAAGTGGACGCAACAATGTCTACCATGTCCAACCATCTGACCTCGGATTCTTGCAATCTAGTTGCTCGATGTGTTAGCTAACATAGGGTCTGTGAGCTGCATAGCAGTATGGGCAGTCGAATGTGTAGCTTTCATACGTTTTTATCGCTGGTGAGTCATTTCCATTAGCCTTACTCTTCCACAGTCAGACATAATCTAATCGTGATAAGCCTCGAACGACACCGTACAGTAATTGAGCAACTTCAAATACCATACCTTCGCAGATTTTATTTCGAAGATGGAGACGACTATCCCTACCGATCTCATGGCCAGCCACTCACGGCTCTCGCAAGTCTAGCAGGATGTCTCTTCATCTTGATTGTCGCTGATGGAGCGGCACTCTGGAAACAATTCCGACCCCAGCCATTTTTTTCAGCCTACCTATCGGTGAGATAATCATAGAATCCTTGAGATGCCTCGAGCTGTATGTATTTCTGACTCATGCCATTCGATCTAGCCAATTTTCTTCATGATGCTGTTCATAGGAATCAAATCATACAGAGGGAATTCCTGGGCATTGGTCGACCTTAGCCAGGCTGACACTGTGATCGAAAATATGAAGAAACTCGATCACTTGCGCTGGCGTAATACTGCTGATGAGGAGGAGCCGACGGCTTGGTACAATTTATGGGGTTTGTTCGAGAGAAGGGACAAGGGGGTGGTATGACTCTAACGGGGTCCTTTGTATGATAGTGGTCAAGTGCCAGCTGTGGTAGAAGGCTTATTTTCTTGGTGTAGCAAAGAATGTAGAGTGCTTTAAGTGTATACGGGAATAGATACTTGGAGAGTTAGAGAGTCATCTGTGAGCTATGTCATGTGAAGCTGCACGGGTAGTAAGTCTCCAGACAGTAAATGGTTGGACCATCGCTCTCCCCTCAAACAACAAAAGAAGAATTGGAAGTAGAGTAGTGATGATCATCCCAAAAATATTTCTTCGGTCAAAATTGCCTCAACCTCACAAATGGTCTACATAATCATTCGTCGTTATCATGGCCATCAATCTCTGCAAACTCGACGGTGATGTTTCCAATTGCGAGTCTCACTGCAACAGGTTCCGCAAGGTGTGCGTTGATCTCAAGCCACTGCCTGCCGCCTTTGTGTGGTGTGGTGGGGCAAGGCAAGAACCGTTGCCTAAATCCCACTACGCAAAGAGCAAGGACACGACCCTCCGCTTCTCTGTTATGCAACTATGGCAGTTGAGGGAACAAAAACACTCCTTGAGTGTCGCCAGCGTCTCAAGGAAAAGCTAGACGACTGTTTTGCTCGAAAAGATGACCTAGACCCACGAAAACGCTTTGCTCCCCGCGGCGTCACTCGTGAAATCTTCCAACAAGACAGACTTGAACACTTTCTCATGCTCCTGTGTCAAGACAGCACTGATGTGTCCAGCCTGAGGTCTATCGCCCAGAAAATAAGAGGATCCGAAGATTCTCCATGCTGCTGTAATAATGTTCTCGCGATCTTATTATACTCACAGTGCAAGAATCAAAGCCTGGTGGATTACATAGAACGCCTTGTATACGAGAGACCCTCAAGTCCAACTTTTGACTGTGATTTACCACTCACAAAACCGACAGCTTGTGAAGCTTTCGGAAATGACGATGGTCACAACTTTTGGGAACATCAATTTCTGTTCTGCCCTGTGATCTTGAAAGAACAGGACGAAGCTAGATATGTGGACCATATGCAGTCTTGTCCACGTCCATTTCTTGAAGAGCCAGAGAAGATTGGAAAAGGTGCCTACGCAGTTGTCTACAAAGTGAAGATTGAGAAAGGTCACTTGATCAATGATCAGGGGGTCAACGACGTGGGTCCATCACCATCTGACAACGGCTCGATAGCTAACACAGGTTATAGCGGAATGAATACGCAATGAAAGAGTACATCGGTTATGATGCGGAGGCCAAGAAGTCATTCGAAGCAGAAGGAACCACTATCAAGCAATTTATCCAATCTGCTAAAAGTCACGACAATATTGCTATAACAAAAGCAAGCCTAGAATGGGGTAACACTTACAGTCTGTTCTTCGATCTTGCGAATTGTAACTTATGGGAGTACTTTACGAAAGACGCAGACACGGTGAAAAGTTTGGAAGAAAAGCGAAAAGTCTTCAGTCGAACTATTGGACTAGCCGGTGCACTGGCCTATCTTCATGATGAGTTGTACCTGGCTTCAACAAATGAACAGCTTCAATGTTACCACCTGGATCTCAAGCCTCAGAATATTTTAGTTTTTGGGACGACCAGCAACGACATTTGGAAAATCTCAGACTTTGGCATTTCTCAAATCAAGCGCATCCCACCCAATAAATCACACATTGAATCTGAACACCATATCTCATTCCTGGATAAAATTTTCCAGTCGAAGAAACCTGACGAGGATCCTAGCTCTGGAGTCGACAATTCTCGTTACGGGGGGACGTATGCCGCTCCGGAGGCTAAAGAAATGTCTGACACTGTTACCAGAAGAAGTGATGTCTGGTCTCTAGCCTGTGTTATCACACTAGTTCTAACGTTCTTGGACAACGGGCCACAAGGAATAACACAATTCCAGAAGTCTCGAGCAAGAGATAGGTCGCATGATTGGTTCTTTGATTCGAAAGCGCTTGAGGCGGGATCCGAAATCTTGCACGTTTCTGTGTCAACCTGGCTTGATACTCTAAACGAAAAGGCACATGGAAGAGATAAGTCTGAAGCGAATGCGACCAAGATGGCTACGGAATTGTTAAAAAGCAAAATGTTTCTACAGGATCAAGAGAAACGACTCTCCGCGAAGGACGTGGAGAGAGAATTAAGAAATATTCAATCCTCTTTCACAGCGCTACCTGAAAGTCCATCTGAACGCATTGCACCTACAAGATCAGGTTGGCCTATGAAACTCCCACACCTACACTGGCATCCTCACCCTAGAGAAAGCCATAAAATTGGCAACCCTCAGGAATCGTGGCGTTTCGATATTCCACATGGCTCCAAAAGGTGCCAATTCAGCGCCGACGGCAGATACCTTTGTATCGCGGGCGGTAGTGTCATGGTTATAAAGCCAATCTCGGGCCTCCAGCAGAGACAGGCAGGCACGCCTTTCCCATCGCCCAAAGAGAAACAACGGGCAGTCTTCAGTATAGGGTCGAAGTACCTCTGCGCTGCTCTAGATTCTGAATACTTCGAAGTATATCCATGGCTCGCGATCACAGTATGCTCACATATGCTGATTTCTGTTAGTTTTCGTATCTACCTCTGTCTACAGAAGAAGATATAGATAGGTGCGACGTACATACAAACGTGAGATGCCGAATCCGAAAGGTGGTGATTTCGCCCAACGACCAGATCACGGCTTTCGTCCTTGAAGGCTCTCAACGAGGAAGAAAGACATTGAGAGTAGCTTTGTACCGCACGGATGACCTTTTGGGCCAGCCTACGTCGAGGTAAGACTGAGATGTTCATCTTCGATGCGCAGCTAAACGTCGCAGCAATGCGAGTATCAACAACTACGGAAGCTCAAGCATATCCGGATCTCCAACGACGGCCATTTCCCTAGAAGACTTACCCTGGGAGGACACCATGAGACCCTCTCACTCGGAGCTGCCGACGGGTGCTCAGTTAGCTGATCTCAAATTCTCCAGCAATAGCAATATACTAATGGGTATCACGGAACCCTTCAATCAGCAAGGAAGCCAGGGGTTACAATACGAAGTCATTACCTGGGACGTGATCAATGGGCGGAGATTCTCACCGCTTGTGAATCATACCACGGTACGTCCTTTGTACCATTCTGATGGGAGACTTTCTAATATTAGCCACCAGGGATATGACGGTATGGAAAAGTCTTGGGTGATTGACACCTTCGCCGTTTTCGCCACCCAACCCTTGTTTGCCACTATATCGAGAAAAAAGATTAGGTGGGGGATCTACGACCCTCCTGGATACAAGACACAATCTAAAGTCATGATGGATGAGCTCCTAGACGTCCTTATCACTGAGGAGGAGGATGAACTCATCCTGGTCGGGCAGTCGAACGGGTGGGGACACATCAACGCTTTCCGGGTCTCTACAAGTAGAATCAGAGATCTCGAGAGCCTGGGTCGCGGCTTGTCGACCGGCTCTAGCCAATACAACCGGACCACCGACTGTTGTTGCCTGACAGAGAAAGAAGATAGGTTGGTGATGATGATGGCAAATATTGACCCTAGGCGGCGGGAGGGAAGGCTCTATGAGACATTTCTGGAATGATCGTGCGTACTAATAGTATAATGGTGCCAAGCATGTTCTGCATTGCCTATAATGAGTGCATATCGAGGAGTCTGTCTCCGCGTTTTTTGGTAATACTTGTCAAAATTTGGGTTCTCAGCTATGACCTCTGCGCATGTCGGCTATATCACCGAATTTCTATGGGGTAAAAGAGGTCCCCCAGGAGGTTCTGAGATAGAATAATTCAAGTATCCTACACATCACATACCTGAATCTTCACAATACTAGCCTTTATAATGAAACTCTCGGGTATTTAGGGATGGGGGATTTCTCTGCCAAATGTTCACGACACAACAGAGTCCCCTTTATTGTCGTCGTTGTTATCGTCATCGTCATCGGAATCGGAATCAGACTCCTCATCATCATCAACTTTGAGTGTGCGTTGAATACATTGATTCGCTACGACAACAGCTGTTGCGTTGACAACTGCTTCGTCTTCTTTGATGGCACCATCTAGCAGATGCTTATATTCGTGTCCCATCTCCTCAACAAATCCCAAAAGCATTCCCTCAAGCATGTATTTTCCGGGAGTACCCCAAAATCTTTTTCTGAGCTCAGCGCGCGAAACTTCGAGATGCTTACCCCCAAACGAGCGACGGAGCATCGCTACGCAATAGGCAAAATATAAATACCTTGCGCGTGGGCGGAAACTTGTCTGGAACTGCAAGCGCTCATTATCGAGAGCGGCCCAAGTCATACCTCTACGATAGACTTTTCTTTCCATGGAAGGATGCGAAGGATTCAGCACCCTGATCTTATACTCTTTTGGGTCGGAGGCTTCCCAAGTATCAAGTTGCTGTTCTGTGGGCAGATCCGGAACATCAGGCACAACCACGAAATGGCCTGCTTCAAATCGCTCTTCGGCTTCGGACGACCATAAGATGCCGTTCTCTGCTTTGAAGAGTTCTGAATGTCCACCATCTGAGCGTCCGAAAATTGATTGCATAGTATCTTCACCACATTTCCATGGGAACAGATGGCCAGCTACCACACTAGATTTTGGCACAAGGTCGCGGAGGATTGGGCACCAGAGCTCATCACGGTCGCTTATTGGGCGCTCGATACCCATTTTGAGTATTAGTTCCGATCTGAAAGCCGACTGCAGTGAGTTGTTTCGCTGTCCCCTACTGTTCTTGATGCCCAAGCCAGTCTCTGCCCCAATGAACAGCTGAATGAAAGATCTGCGGAGACTAAACTTTTCGTCTTTGGATCCCATCTTCTCTGCTTGAGCATGAAAGAGTTTTCTATCAAGTTTGAAAGATGCTTCTTGTTCCACTAGTCTTTTCCCAGCTTCGCTTTCCACGAAGTCCTTCGTATTGTCGTTCATGCTCGCAAGTGATATCTGTTTGCTGAGAAGCGTGGCTTGTATCTCCTTCTCAGCGATATCTCGACGAGTTGTCCAGTAGGCAGCATCGAAGCTCGACGTAAGCTTCAATCTCTTTCTTTGCTCTTTTAACTTTCCGTTCCAGCCTTCTCTCTCATGCTCCCAGTCCCGAATCCGCTTCAAGCCAGAGGCGTCGCTTTTTTCCGGGGATTGACTTGAAGACCGTGCTGGGATTTTCTCCGCTGATAAGTGGAACGTGTTCTTGCGATCCATGGCGAAGCCGTGGATGAGTTGGAGGTGAGTATGTGTGTGTGTGGGTGGGTGTGCGTGTGTGTGTATGTGTTGGTGTGGGGGAGTCAAGTTGGCATTATCGTTGGAGTTGGTTTAGTAGTTGTAAGAGGTTCGATTCCTATTGGCGCTGGTACAATGTTGTTGCGGTGCTTTCCTTTTTCTATTATTGAAAACGACGCCTTTTGTGGTTGCCAATGGAATTTAGTGTGCTGCGATAAGAAGTAAAATTTGGATGGCTATTGCCCTCCATTATATACACAAAATTGCTCGAAAACTCCCTCAAATCTAGCGAACCATTGGTGCGTACTCCATAGTAATTTGCCATGGCTTGGAGTGGGTTTGCTGAGTGGATGCGGCCTCGGCGGGTCATCACCCAGCAGTGGATTTCCAAATTCCAACAGATAGAACATATAGTGAACATATCCAGATATTTTCGCTCTAGGAGCAGAAAATCCTCCTATCAGGCCACCTATTCTAGGCCTGTAATACCTTACCACCTTACCTACACTTCAAATTCGGTCAGCCCTGCGACGCTATCTTGCTCATATCAGCGCCGTATACTCGTAGCTACTAGCTTAAAATAAGCCATCACCCCTGTCACCCAAGCCGCACCCTAAAAGCGGCATCCTCACAGAGACCACGCACATTTCAATTCTCAAATTTACTGTGTGAGCAGAGACGACAGTCTCCAACATGCCGCGAAAAAGGTGGATGTAGGTCCGGTATTGCTTTGATTACTTCATACGACAATGCTGACACCAGCACAGTGACAAAAATACCTCTACAACATTTCAACTCGTGAACCGGCCCCAGAATGACCCGAGAATCCACGATGCTTCTTCCAGCTCCATGGTCTTCCAGGAGCTTGCTCCTTCACAGTACCATAAGATCAAAAATCGCAACGACCTAGAAGCAGAGCTATTCGGCCTTACCGAGAATAGTGTCCTTTCAGGCGTTAGAGACAATGAAGGAGAGGCCGCAGAGCATGGGATTTACTTCGACGATACCGAATATGATTATATGCAACATATACGAGATCTCAATACTGGAAATGGTAATGGAGAAAGCTACTTTGTCGAGGCTGCATCGAAGAAGAAGGACGAGAAAGGCAAGGGGAAAATGAGTTTGGAGGAAGCACTGAGGGAGGCATCTTTGCACGAAGAACGGAGCGAAAGCGGAGCGAGCCAGAGTGGAGGGTCGCAACTTTTGGACGACGAGTTGCTGCCGTCGACAAACTTGAGGAAGAGCACATACCAGGATCAGCAAGACGTGCCAGATGCGTTGGCCGGCTTCCAGCCAGACATGGATCCCCGATTACGGGAAGTACTGGAAGCTTTGGAAGACGAGGCGTACGTTGATGACGAGGAAGATTTCTTCGGAGAGATCGCGAAAGACAGGAGAGAAGTCAGCCTGAAAGAATTTGAGGAGGCCGGCTTTGAGGACGCAGGCGATGAAGCTGGATGGGAGACGGATGAAACAGAGAAGCCAAGTAAAGAGTATAGGATTGAAAATACGCTTCCACTACCCATCCCGCAAAGTGCGGACACGGTGATGGAGGATGGACCTGACCACGGTGATGGCGACTGGATGAAGGAATTCAGTAAATTTAAGCAAGCCGACAAAGCTGCCAAAAAGGCGCAGCCTCAAGCCTCCAATGCTGAAATGCAGTCATCGATCATGACGGGAACCTCAACGACTGGCGGTCGACGAAAGAAGAGGAAAGGGGCAATGACTTCTAGCACTGGCTATTCAATGACAAGCTCCTCCATTTTCCGAACAGAAGGCCAGACTTTGCTCGACGCACGTTTCGACAAGATCGAAGAAGACTACGCCGAGGACGAAATGGACTTGGACGATGGTGGAGCATCTGTCGTGACGGGGAGCTCAATAGCTTCTAGTCAGGCACCATCTCTGGTCCAGAGGTCAGATTTCGACAGTATCATGGATGACTTCCTGGGGGGGTATTCCATGAGCGGGAAGAAGAGGGTCAAGAAGGGTGGGTATCAGAGCGGCATGGAACAGCTTGATGAAGTACGCAAGGGACTGGGCCCGGCAAGAATCAAGTCGCAGAAGGCTTAAAGACGGACTACATGAGCTGTGTCAGATTGCATTTACAGGCGTCAATCTTTCCTCGATAGAATTATACCCCCAGCTGCGAAAGAAACGATTAGAGAATTTATGCCATGCTCCATTTCAGGGACCCAGCTCCGGATGAGTTCATTCTGCCTGATTATCATAAGCAGTCAAGCACATCCCGGAAGCTGAAATTCATTGTTGACATTAAGGAGTTGCCCTAATGCTAGTCCCGAATAGTTCATCCCCACGAGTATCTCCGAGCGTTCACATCTTTCGAGCTTTCTCAGCTGGTCGCCGACAACTCTACAACTCTCAGACATTCACTCATCCTCATCCATCATATCGACATCATGGCATCTACCCAAGGATACGCTCTGCTCTGCCTAGAGAATCCATTGCTCGGTAAGTGCCCCCAACCCTATCAACCAAGTCAAAGGCTGAAAGAGCTGCCTTTCAGATATCCAAGGCCAGGGGTAAGCTCCAACATGCTGTCCTATCGCTCGCAAAACGCTGACCATATCTCCCTAGCGATGAAGCAATGCTCTCCAAATACGGTCTCAAGCCCAACGACGCCATACTCGCTGAAGACAAGCATATGGGCCTCTATGAAGACCTGCTCATGAACCGTAGCGCAAAGCTCATAGCCGGTGGTGCTGCGCAGAACACTACCCGTGGTGCACAAGTACTTCCCCTCCCTTCCCCCCCCCCCCCCCTCCTTTTCTCCCGACGCACACCGCACAGCGACATTGACCCACTCCGTACCCGCAGTACATCCTCCCCCCCAACTCCACCCTCTACATCGGCTGCGTCGGCTCCGACAAATACGCCACGACCCTGCGCGCCAAGAACGAAGAAGCCGGCGTCCGCTCCGAATACCTCGTCTCGCCCGACCAACCCACCGGCCGCTGCGGCGTCATCATCACCGGCCACGACCGCTCCATGTGCACGCACCTGGCCGCCGCCAACGAGTACAAAATCTCCCACCTCCAGTCGCCCGAGGTCTGGGAGCTCGTGCGGCAGGCCCGGGTCTACTTCGTGGGCGGATACCACCTGACGGTCTGCGTGCCCGCGATCATGGCGCTGGCGGAGGAGGCGGCCAAGGAGGACAAGGTGTTCGTCATGAGCCTGTCGGCGCCTTTCATCCCGCTCTTCTTCAAGGATCAACTGGCGCAGACGAGTAGGTTTTGGGATTACCTTATTGGGAACGAGACGGAGGCGAGGAGCTGGGCGGAGTCGCAGGGGCATGAGACGAAGGATGTGAAGGAGATTGCGCAGTTGATGGCGGATTTGCCGAAGGAGAATACGGGGCGGAAGAGGACGGTGGTGTTTACGCAGGGGACGGAGAGCACGGTTGTCGCGGTGCAGGGGGAGAAGGGGGTCAAGGAGTTTGGGATCAAGGAGGTCAAGAAGGAGGATATCTGCGATACGAATGGTGCAGGGTGAGTGCTGCCTTGAGCTTGACTACGTGCCTTTGGGGAGTATCTTGCTAATCATGAGAATCAGTGATGCCTTTGCTGGCGGATTTGTCGCAGGTGTTGTCGAGGGGAAGTCACTCGATGAATCGATTGATATGGGGCATTGGCTCGCGAGTCTGAGCATTAAGGAGTTGGGACCACAGTACGTTCATTTTTTAAACCAATCACATTCCACCATCCTGTCAATCATCACAAAGACATCAAGCGACAGCAAGCGACATCAACGCAAACCCAACATTCGTCCCCTTGTTTCCTTTAATGGCAATTTAGAAGGCATTGGGCTCCCGAGCTGACACGGTTCCCTCCTCCACAGATTCCCCTTCCCAAAGCAAAGCTATCAGCCGACGTCGAAAAACGAGTTTCTCACCTTATCTCCTTAAGTTAAGCCGGGCATAGCAGAGGCGTTCGGGTTTCAACAACTAAAAGCGCTTGAATCTTCATGGCCAACGACGGAATGACGACCACGAGGCATGACCGAAATGGACTTCATCCTCCATATTTCAACCACGAGATATGACTGAAATGGACATTCATCCTCCATATTTCAGGGTACGGCACGCAACGCCGTGGCACATAGCATAGAACGTAGATAGACGAGAACAGATCTTCTTGCACTATCGGTTCAGAACGCATCCCTTTGATGATTCGAGACTTCACAGTCGAGGCTGACATATCCTAGTCCATCTGAGCGCATCGATGTTAATTCTTCAACCGGCATCTTGTCCATTTGGAGGGGTCATAATGTTGGCGGCCATTCTACCGCTCTGACTGCTACCTCCTCCCCAAGTGCTTCCTTCAAAGACTTCTAGACTCAGGAAATTGGGCTCATCCGCATGGAAAGCTTTATCTCCAAAAGAGGTGAAAGTCCTTGGTCCCCTTGTGTAGTTCTGAGTCGGAGGGAAAGTGGTGTTCAGAGGAGGCTGGTTGCGGTAGAACCCGTTCCCGTGTGCAGCAGCGGCTGGGGCTGTGGGATCTGGCATAGTACTAGGATTGCTAGGACGCGAGTCCACAGAGAATCGGATTGGCTGCCGTTGAAGAGGAAACCTAGTCTGCGAATTTTGTTGAGAGTGACTTGGTGTCTTGCGCTTCGCGGTCGATAATCGAGACCCTGGCGTTTCTTCATCGGGCTGAAGCGCAAAGGGAGAATTGGTAATGCTTGGGAGTCGGGGCTTAGGGGGGGTAGAAACCGGGCCTTGAAGGTCGCCGAAATGCTCTCGTGCCGTGGATGACCCAATGAGGCCATAGCTAGTCTCATCACCAACATCTTTAGCTGGTGAAACGCCGTGTCCTGGATCCGCACAGCTATGTGGAATGCCATCCGTAGATTGGTCGATGAGTTCAGCATCTTCGCCATCATCGGTCGTTTCAGAGTCAACAAGATCATCAACCATGCGCTTCGAGGCCGGGTCCATATTCACAGAAATGGAGGCTGCCTGAGAGGCTCCACCTTTCGAAGCTGATGCATCAAGTAGTATCGTCTCATCAACATGAGTGACTCCCTCGAGGTCGATACCCGTCGATGACAAAGGTGCTTGGTAGCTTTCCTCTTCCTGCATGCCGTCTTCGACGTATGTGAATGTCGTGCTACCCTCCACATCCAAAAGCTTGACTGGTACTCTCTTTTTTCTGATAAGCCTCTTCACCAGATATAGGACAGGAAAAAACCTACTTCATCTGAGTGCTGAATCATGCCATCGGTCAACAGGTCTCGAATTCTCCCAAGCATCTCCACATTGGGATGATGGCGCTGAATGCCTCGATCATGATACTTGGGTTTTTGAACGACCAGGTTAAGTCCATCATAGTATCTTCGCTTTGTGATATCATTGTCCAACGGCTTAAAACCGATGGTATCTTCGTCTTCTTCGAGGAGGTATTCAACTTGAGGCAGTTCGGAAACAAAGAACGTTGACGTTAAGAGGGTCAAAGTGGTTGCGTAGATCTTCCATAACTCTCTAATCTGAACGTTCAATACGTTGTCGCCCACCTGAGCTATCAGGATTTCGGCATTGGAAAGAAGCCAGGAACTGTACTGTCTCAGAGCTGGTAACACACGGCGCGTAACAGCGGTAATTTTGGCGGACCCGGAACCGGATGCAGTGCCGTTGCTTTCGATATCCTCGCTGACGGAGCGTTCCAATTCTGGTAAGAGTACCTGTAGTAGGGCGAAAAAGGTTCTTACATTCAGACGTTGAAGGAAGAAGAATGACCGTAAAGTCTCCGCAGAACCACCACCTTCTTTGGAATGGCTCAGCATGCCTGATCATAATACGAACAAGATTTGATAACATACCTTGTAGTCGTACTCCTGCAAAGAATTCGGCGGCTATGTTGATCATAACAAGTTTGCTCAGGGTATCTTCGAACGACCGTTCTTTCAAATCGACCGCGAGCTGGCTCAGCACCTCACTCTCAAGCTCTTCATGCTCCGGGAAGTCGAGACCCTTATAGCATCGAGCGTGTAGGCGCATGAACCATCCTACCAGCGCTTTTCCTGGTTCTTGGCTGTTCCTCACCGGGTCAGTCTTGATCAACTCCCCCTTGCCCCAAGCTTCTTCGATCTTCCTGAATTCTATTTCGAGGTTGCCTTTTGCGCTAGGATGGGGCTCCTCGACAGCTAACGCACGATAGAGATGATAAGTTGCGGACAAGTGGTTGTTGTCAACCAGTGCAATGACAGCCATTTGATTGTGGGAGGCTCCTGAGGTAGAGTGTATCAGACCAGCGAGAGCATAGTATCCTTTAGCTGGACCCCAATTGCGATCCTTTGTTACAGACTGTGTCTCCCGCCATCTTGAAAGGTCACCCAGACGAACGAGCGTCTGATGGCAGGATACGAGGATGGAATGAGCCAAGGAGCCGGAGACCTGAGTTGGCTCATCAGCTGACAGAGCTATAAAGACACAGTCAACATGTGGGTTGCCATTCAGCTTTCACCTGAAGGTCTTACTGCTTAGGGTCAATCGGTTAGCAACAGTTTCCAGCTCTCGGACACCACCGAACCGCGATGCTAATCTCTGGATATATCCACGATAGAAACGCTGACCGGATTTGATGAAGTCGAGAAAGTGTTTGATAAGCTTGCGTTCTTCGACCGGCTTTCTCATTCCCTCAGTCTCTCGGAACTACCAACGGTATAAGTTTCAAGAGCGATTGGTAACTCGCTGACCATGAGAGACAAACATGCTTCAATTCCTTGCGAAATCGATTATTGACCTTGCCATGAGCATCCCATAGTCTATTCTCAGCATCCTTGCCGGAGGCAAATTCAACATCTTGCAATATGACGTTTTCGCAAGCCGTGCGGTATCTTCAGGAGTCAGATGTGCCTTTCTTGAGGTGTATGAAAGATGTACTGAGCCAGGAAATGGGCAATGTCCGGAAATGTGGAGTCTTTTCCAGTCAGGTGGGTCTGCAGATCCTTTTCTGCTCTCTGAGCCAGCCTGCGCATAGTGAGCATCTGTCTTAAAAACACAAGGTAGGAGATCCGATGTACCTCCATCTTTCCTCATTCGTCTTTGCCATGGTGAACGGAGCAGACGACTCTTCATTAAGACCCCAGTCAGCCGTGCCCTTAAAGATATGGACGCAACTCCAATAGCTGGGCTGCGCTCAAACAGTCCATTGAAGAGGTCTGGAAGGCTCGATTGCAAAAGATCTGAATCATCCTGCTTGTTAAGGGAAACGTGCGCGGGATTCAGCTTGTGCGATCGGAATCTTAGAGTAGCTTACTCGTACGATCCAGATGTGAGCTACTTGATACAGCGAGGACACCAAGTGATACCTAGCGGGATGTCGCCGATTTTATTGGTGTCCTCGCTGTATCAAGTAGCTCACATCTGGATCGTACGGAGTGTGTCCGAGTGTTGAGCTCGAAAGCACAACCGAACTATTGCTCTCGAACACACTGTACTTCTTCAAGAATTATCAAAGCCTCTTTGAGAAAATGATGTTGCATCATGAAGGATAGTATGTTGGGCAAAATATAACCAGAGTAACCTCCTCACCGCTACAATTCGCACAAGCTATGCCTAAACGCTCACGAGAAGATTCCCCCTCAACGTCGACGACCTCTTCGCATTCTACAACACCAGATCCTCCATCTCCAGCGTCCACAGATGTACCGGTGCACCCTTCAAAGTACATACAGACATCGAACGAGCGTTCTAAACGAGCAGTAATGAAATGCTCCCTCCCACCCCACCATGATACCATATCGTTCTCTACTTTCGAGGAGTTCGAGGCCCATTACGCTAAGGAGCACGCACATCGATGTTCAGAGTGCCGGAAGAACTTCCCTACAGAGCATTTCCTAGGACTACACATCAGCGAGAATCATGATCCTTTGACCGAAGCAAGGAGAGCAAAAGAAGAGAAGACAGTACGTCTGGGCAAATCCATGCTTCGGGAAAGATGAAGCGTGGTGCTGACAGTGAGCAACAGTATCAATGTTTTGTTGAAGACTGTGATAAAGTTTGCTCGACTCCGCAGAAACGACGACTGCATCTCACCGATAAACACAATTTTCCAAAGGTAAGCACGGACGCCGGAGTGGCCTTTATTTGATCATTCAGTCTAACGATCACTCAGAATTATGACTTCCACATCGTTAATACAGGCATTGACAAGCGTAGCTCCATGCTGCGTTCCCGGCCAAGAAAGCATAGCTCTGCTGCGTCCAGAGCTTTCCATCGCGAGCAACATAACAACAGCACTGAGGCCTCTCAAGATCATCATTCCGAATCTGCAGATACCATCGAATCACCGACGGCAGAGAACAGCAAAGAAAGCAACGGAAGACCAGGCCACTCACCTTCTCTTCATGCGGACGTCGATGAACTTGTGTCGACGATGTCCGCCCTTAGATTTGTCCCTCCCAGCGTCCATTTTGGACGACGAGGGCGGAGAGGCGGGCTAAGTAGGTCATGATAAAAGTGTGTGCTGTTGACCGCACAAAGGTTGTGCGATTTCGGACCAAGCCAAGCTAGACCAACACCCTCGCCGAGTCGCCAGATACCTACATGTCAATTTGAAATTCCCCCTCGGTCTTCGTTGCATTTTTTGATCGACGGTCGTGTTGTCATGCATATGCATATGCAGGGGAACCGTAGTGCGCCGTTGCTCCAACAATAATAACGCCCCAGGCGGTAGATCAAGGCCGCGCTACTGCACCTAAGACTTGGTGCGCGTTGGGGGTTCTGGGCCTCGAAAGATTCGATCGAATACCTAAAGCGAAGAGTTATTTCTTTGACCGCTGGTCTGCAGCTGTCATGCCTTTGATTTGCCCAACCTTCGCGCCGCCACCGAGGGTAAAGGCTCGCGTAGTGTGCCCAATTGTAGTCTACCTACGGTAGGAGAAAGAAAGAAAATTTAATAAATGAGCACTAGAAAGCAGAACAAAGAATAAGTCTTGAGAAGATACCACTCAACGTGGTATCAATCCAACCCAATGCCAGCAGCGGTCTTCCCATGCTCTTTCGAGACAGTGGAGAAGTATGCACACGCAGATAGCTTTGGAGAACCCACTTTTCTTTCAGCATGTGTGCTCTCTGTGGCTAGGGCTGCGACACCTGGGTAGAGATAGGAAGGCAATGTTTGTTTTCGGAGCTTTTGGCGCAGCGCAACAGGAAGGTGCTGGAGACACGGCAGCGGCCCTCACCGTTGACAATAATGCCTATGGGCTTTTCCCAAGCTCCACCTGATTCGAGGTTCCATCCGATCTGGCTGCACGCAGCCAGATCGGGATATTTCGGTGGGGACCAAGCATGCCTTTCACCGCCTCTGGCTTGGCGATCCCATGACAAGGAGCCAGCGGATTTCAGGACCCAGCATGTGCTATCAGACGGGACCGAGCCGTGCGGTTGCTCGCAGAGTGGGAAATTTTAAAATCGACAGACCAATGACCAGCATATTTCTATTCGTTTACATCATGACGAAGATAAGTGCCTACTGACCGGCAAAGTTCTTTGGGTATTTTGAAGCATATTCTGGAGCAGGATGAGAAAGGTCATGAGTACCTACCTAAATGCTGTGTTCGGCAGTCGCATGAACATTATTCTTTTCATGACGGGTACGCCAATAATAATAATACGTCAGTGCCTTGTCGCAGACTTGCAGTAGGTCCAAAGCGAGCCTGAGGCCTGTCAAATAATGATGGCAGACTTGGCCAAGTGGGTTAGAACTTAGAGGCTTACACGCTTGCATAAAATGATAAAAGCGATTGAACGGTGTGCATTATTATTATTTGATGTCCATGGAGACGAGACTAGGGTTGATTGGAAGCGACGTGGCCAGAGGGGAAAGGACGAAAGACAAAGAGGGGGCGGCGGTAGTCTCGGCAGACCTGCCTGTCATCTGGCCTTCTTCTCTAATCTCTACCACTCTACGGAGTACCTTAAGTAATTGGCGGGAGCACTTATTAATATGTAAAGTACCGTATTTATTATCATGGTGGCACAAGACATGTCAACTTCAATAATCAAATATTAATAGGTAAGTTGTTAACAACTTTAGCCTCTCTTTCTTTCTTTCTTTCTTTCTTTCTTGGTCTGTACTCTGTAAAATAGTCTTTTAATTTCTACCCGCCATCATGCGGTCGCAATTATGGCGGAGCATAAACGATAACCGACTCGTTACTCTACCTTCCCTTACTCCGTCCACTTGTCTGGGAAGTGGGGTTGGATTTTGAAAGCATCATCGATAGGCTGGTTTGGTATAGGACAGCTGTATTTTTGAAGGCATGAATTAATATTTTGGATATACCTTATCATCGCTCAGTGAAATTCGCATTCGGAGACCAACAGATGCAACCGAGTACCTTTTTTCTGCTGCAAGCCGGCACATTTCAAACCACTCTCAAACGCTTTCTAACTGCTAAAATAATACCCGTGCTTTCTGAGAAGCCTGAGAGGGGTGAAGCTGCATCAGTGCATAAGCCAACAACAGCGCTAACTCTGCATCTTTCCGGGCGGTCCAAAATTGATCACGCACCAACCAAGGCTCGTATCTGTGCTTCTTCTACTAACCGCCTTTGTCCTTGGCCCTGACTCCCCTGTCACATAGAAAGACGTGGAAACTGTGCGATGTCGGAATGAGGAGACGTATCATTAGACTAGTCCGTTTTCATCCTAGCCGTAGCCAGGGTCGCTCTTGTTTGGACACTGAGTGACACAGTGTTGACATAGTAGCGCAATCTTACGCTATCCGGATGATCCCCATAAACCTGTTGCTCCGTCCGAGCTTGATCCCACCTTTCTCTCCTACTTGCTGCATCAAACATCCTCAACCATGATCCTACTTCAAGCGACATAAACATCATCATAAATGTTCTGATCCTACCTGTCAATTGCCCACCTCTGTCATTGTCTCTTCAACTTCCCTTTGTCTCTTTCTAAGCGTCGCTCCCTCGAATCCATTCCTCGTCCGTCACCTACAGCAACAACAACTGAGGCTTCCGCCTTCATCCATCTCTCTCTACACCATCACCATAAGCTCGAGTCATTTAATACTCTGCCTGGACACACCTCAGTGCAAGGGACAACGACCATCTGGCGGGCCAATCTCTGGGTTGTAGCTCTGGACAATTGAGTCAAGGCAACATCCCAAATCCCAGCTCAGCTTCAAGCTCTCGGATGCCTGGTCTCACCACCTATCTCACCCAGTCCAAAATATACTATATCTCTGGTGATCATCTCCTTTCCAAGACAACACCTCTGGAGCGTCAATCAAACCCACAGACTTGCCTCTGCCCACCTCCATCAAGCTAGTAGCCTCTGGCCAACACTCCTCGACTTCACGACTATACGCAGCGACATACGCACTTCCTAATTTCATTACCTGTTGATCTCGGTCGACGTCCTCTCCTTCGCTGTGACAGCTATCCTATTCGACGCTCTCGCTACAACGATTCCATCCTAAGCCTTGAATAATCCGAATGTTTACGTAACGCCTCTTGAATCCTTTGCACGTACATACGCAGCCTTTCACGATACCACACAGCGTCAGCTTTGTTTCCTTGTTTGACTCAAAAAGTCATTCTTATACCTTGCACATGAGCCTCTGATAGAACGAGACGGAGTTTTGGTCCATGAACGGCGGGCGGAGTGTTTTGTCCAGTACTTCTTTTTTTCAGTATAATCCCAGAGGTCGATTCCAGCTTCGTTGCATACCGTCACGGTTCTTCGAAACATCATCGACACATTACTTCAGCCCGGGACCCGGTCTCCCCGGGCTAACATCACGTCACTGCTTTCGTCAGGTGCTTCCACCTAAATTTTGAGAAAATTCCTCGTGTACTCTCTTCGCCCAAAAGTCAGCTTTACACACTGTCAGCAAGCCCGTGCTGTCGTCACCTTATCTCGTTCCACTTCGGTTTGTTTTACTTTGAGAAGAGATGGAGTGTATGAAAAATAGGTTTATCGAAGGTTTGGTGTTAGACGGGCGTTACGAGTCAGTGTCTCCCCTGAACCATGGGTCATTTGGTATGGTCTTCCTGGCGAAGGACACCAGCAATGGTGATCTCGTCGCCATCAAATGTTTGAGCAAAGCTTCGGCGGCCAAGGACTGCCCTGCAGTCGACGTCGATGAGAACTCAGTGGAGCTTGCGTGGCATGGTCGCATTGGTCACCACCCGAACATTGTCAATCTCCTCCACTCTTTCGAGACCAAGGCTCATATCTACCTGGTTCTGGAATACTGCTCCATGGGTGATCTGTACGAAGCAATTCGTACAGATCGTGGACCTCTTGAGACCAACAAAGTGCGAGAGTTCATGCTGCAGCTGGTCGATGCTGTCGAGTTCATGCACACCAAGGGGCTCTACCACCGAGACATTAAACCGGAGAACATCTTCCTTGCACAGGATGGCTCCCTGAAGCTCGGTGACCTTGGGCTGGCTACCACTGACGCTTGGTCCTATGAAGCTTGCGTTGGCAGTGACAGATACATGGCCCCTGAACAATACGATCCCTCGGACGGTGGTTACTCTCCTGCAAAAGCTGATACCTGGGCCATTGGCATCTGCCTTTTGAACATTCTTTTCTCACGCAACCCCTTCGTGACACCAACGGAGTCGGATAAGTTGTTCACAGACTTTGCACGAGATGCCCAAGCTCTTTTCGACATCTTCCCGAACATGTCTCAAGACACATTCGGAGTCTTGGTTCACGCTATGGCCATCGACCCCACCAAGCGTTCCTTGTCTGCTGTCCGCGAGGCACTGGTGAACGTAGTCAGCTTCACTACAGACAATGAGGTCTTAGATAACTTCTGCACTGAGGCTCATGACGTCGCCCCTCCAAGTGCCAATCGGGAGCCTCTTCGAACACCATCCATTTCTAGTCCTCCTGTCGATCAGGGTGGTGCTTTCCCATGGTCCAAGGCCCTTCACATGAGCCCACACCGACGCCAGCTGTCTGCCATCCCGGATACGGAAAGCTACACCGAAGAACTCTTTCCTGCCTCTGAGAAAGATCGAAATTCTTGGTACTCTTTCGCTCAAAATTCGTCTTCCACTTCTGGTCTGGATTCAATTCTTGGTGCATCTGTCAAATCGATGGCCTTGCAGGCTCCCGCTCCTCGCAACCCTCCACGGTCCAATCCGGTTCCTGTACCTTCTTCACTGCCCTTGCGTATGAGTTCTCTTTCGTCAGTATTCGGAAAGAAGAACAGCTCAGTCTCGAAAAGCTGGACCGATATCTACGATGAAGATGAAGAGGACGAGTTTATGAAGCGCGAGGGAGTCGTCGATAGGAGACGCGAGTACAATAGCCGAACCTGGAGTCAGGAGAGCAAAGACAATGACCCCACTCTTCGTCGCAGCGGTCTTTCAGAGATCAAAGAGTCTTCGGCTAATGCTAGGGCTCAAAGCCCCCAGCTGGCGAAGCGTGCAACAACAGACGTAGTGAGCGAAAGCGATGTGTTCATGTTCGAGGAAGCAGCGCCACGCTACTCCCCTCCTCCGAAGAGAATCCTTTCTCCTAGTATCAAAAGGGGTATCACTCGGGGTCCCACTCCGAAGCGTTCCATCATGGACAAATGGTCTGCACTAGGTAATCGCAGGCGTCAGTACAATCAGGGGCCGGAGTCTATGCCAGAGACGAGTCGGAAGGCGACGAACACTGGGAATTGGCGCACTAGTCTTGGGTTGAAGGTATTCTCTGGGAGCGGTGGCTGGGACAAGGGTAGCAGGAAGGAGAATGTCGATGCCAAGGTACGGGACTGGCGCCGGGATACCCATGCGCAGACATCGCGGGAGAGTTTGGACGACGTCGAGTGGGTGGGGGCTTCAAACCCTCCATTGTAGATCCTGGCTGGTTGAGCTTGCTTATTCTGTGGAGTCTTCTCCTCGTCCATTCCCTTGACCAGACACGAACGAGAGTAGGGATCGCAACATGAGAGGGCAAGGTTGGCTAGGGGAAACGCATGCAATGACGTTTAGGTTAGCTACCTATGTAGTTGGTCGAATACATGGCATTTACCCACTTCAACAACTTTGCCACCTTGACTACCTTGTTGAGCATTTTACTGATTAATACTTGGAACCGTTGAAATTTAAGGAAGGTCTACACTCGGTGCTTTGCTGCTTATCATGCCCATTTTGGCTCCCAAACTCGGCACTCCGCTCCCCAGCTTGGAGTGCTCCGCCTTGATATCATTGGTGTGGAATGGCCCATCCCCCCCTTTTTCCTCTCCGTTGTTATTGTCATCGTTGCGTTTCCTCACCGGGAATGCTACGCCTCACCTTGGCGTATGTATGTATACGAGAGAGAGAGAGAGAGTAGAGAGAGAGCGCACAACATGGTGCCGGCATGCCGTCGTACACGACGAGTCTGTTGAAAAAAGCAGGAGCGAGCGGTCGGTGCTGGTGTCTTACTGTCTTCACATCCCGGTATAGGATAGGAGAGGATAGGAGAGGAGAGGAGAGGATAGGAGAGGATAGGATAGGATAGGAGAGGATAGGATAGGATAGGATAGGATAGGAGAGGAGAGGAGAGACTGACTGACTGACTTGACTGACTGACTGACTTGACTGACTGAGTGGCTGACTGTATGACTGAGTGGCTGACTGACTGCACTGACTGACTGTATGATTGACTGCACGTATGACTGACTGACTGAATGAATGCACGTAGCTCTTTTGCTCTTTTGCTCGTTTCCTCTTTTGCTCTTTTGCTCCTTTCTCCTTTCCTCCTTTCTCCGTTTTCTCTTTTGCCCTTTTCCTCTTTTGCTCTTTTCTCTCTCTCTCGAGAGAGAGAGAAAGTCTCTCGTGCGAGCTGGCTGGCTGGCTAACCTAGGCCGCGAGTACACGGATGAGGTAAGATCTTACAAAAAACACACGGCTAACTCTTTTTTTTTTGAGGCGGGTTTCCGGCCTTTTTACTACCTTTAAGTATCTTTACCTTTATCTTTACTTGTACCTTTACCTTTACCTTTACCAAGTCACTCACTCACGTTGTCTCAATTTGGGGGTGAGGGGATGAGGGGATGAGGGGAGGTGTGTGTGTGTGTGACTTTGATCGTTTGTTGACTCTGCCGCCCTACCACCACCCCTTCCCTTCCCTTCCTTTCATCCTAGTCTAGTCTAGTCTATTATAAGCTATTGGTGCATGGTTTTCCTCATCCAACGACTGGTGCGGAAAACGCGTGGAATCGGGATTTTGTGATCAACATGCGCCATTGGGCTACTATGCTATGCTATGCCATGCCATGCTACGTGCTTCCCCTTTCAACAACAATGCTACTCCCCCAATAACAAATGACCCAATACTCCCTCCCACACCTTGCATGCAAGGGTGACCAACGAGCACAAACCCACGCATGCGAGAAAGAACAAACCGTCCTCGCGGCTCGACTCTACGTACTAGCCAGCGCCTGCTGCTTCATCGTCTGCTCAAACACCTGCAACGCCACCGCCGGCTGGTAATACGGCACCTCATGCCCGGCTCCAAACACCCTCAGGAAGCTGAGGTTTTCCACGGTCTTGAACGTACCCGCTGCCGTCCCGTTGACGGTGTAGGGCGTCAGCGGTGCGGCCGCGAAGGTGGAGGTGCCGGGGTAGGTGACGGCGTTGGCGGAGGAGAGGCCGCCGAACCAGTTGCAGATCCAGTCGGCGTCGCCGGCCCACATGACGACGCGGATGCCGCTTTGGACGACGGCCGAGAGGGTGGGGAGGAAGTTGCGGGCGTCGTCGCCCGTGGAGGCGAATTTGTTGTAGGGGGCGCTGGGGCACTCGGTGTAGGTCGCTTTGGCGCCGATGGCGCTCGTGACGGAGGGCTGGAGGAGGTAGCTGGAGTAGGAGGCTGGTGGGTAGGGGTCGTTGCTCGGTTCGCGGATGTCGTAGACGTCGAAGTCGTACAATGCGACACCGCCGTTGGCTGAGGTGGAGCTGAGGGGCCCTTCGATGTCACTGTAGCAGGTGTTGTCGGCGTCCTCACAGGCCGAGTTTGATCCAGTAGTAGCGGTGCATTTCGCTAGGAGAGGGGCACAACTTTTTGCATTGGTGTTGGTGAACTGTGTGTGCTGGGCTTCGGTGATGATGGGCTTGTAGGTATTGTTGTAGGAGAAATCGACGTAGGCTTGCTCTTGAATGGCGGCGTCGTACCAGCCGTTGTTGATGCCGAGGGCTATGAGATCGATATTTTCACCCTTCACGCTCCCGGCCTTTATGGCCGCGTTCTGAGATTCGAAGTAGCTGGCAAACTCAGGTCCATAATGTCCTCCGTATGATTCCGTGAAAATTCCGAAGTTGCGACTCTCGTATTGGGGAAACTGTGCGTAGAAGGCTTGTAACAATGTCCAGACGTAAGGCGCAGCTGTGACTGTACTCGTGACCGAGTCTGTTCCATACGAGAACCCGGTTCCAATCGGCTGGTCAACGTATAACATGTTGGCGTAGGTGTTGAAGCTGTAAGGGTTGAGGGACGGGGTGGATGCTCCCGTTTTGAACGAGCATGGCCCATTCTCTTGAAATAGGCCTATAAGAGAAGAACAGCCAGGACCGCCGTTGAACCAGGTGGCGAGAGGGGCTGTTTTCGGACTATTCCTGCTTTCGAAAAACCAGAACCACCTACATGCTGTCAGAAAAGGAAGGGGAAAAAGTGTGGGAGAGAGCATACATGTTCATGTTCGTGCCCACTGACAAATAGCCCGAGTACTGGTTCACTCCCGGCGTAGTCTCACAGATGCCGGAGTTAGTGACGAACTCAAGCTTGGCGCCAGTAGCAGCATGCTCAAAGACGGTAAAATTAGTGCCATCACGTTCGACGAAGGAACGTTTGTCTTTGGCTTCAGAGTCACTGGGAAGGGGGGAAGCCAGAGCCAAGGAGCTCAGGGCAAGCCCAGCGGAGACGACTTGGGTGGAGAAGCGCATATTGATAGGTAAGAGGAAAGGTACGAGTGATGTAAAGAACGACCTGGGTTATTTGGAAAGACAATGCTTGGGATGTTATATAGAGAGGCAGCTGGACAGGAATGCATCTTGACCGGCGCCGAAATAGTGAGGGAAGGAGCCTGTGTCTGTTTACTCCGTGCGCTTGCCAGAGACTCGAAAGGAGAAGGCAAAGGATGTCGATCAAGCAGGTAAGTATATTTTCAAGGACGAATAGAATGAAGGATTGGATCATGGGAGGACTATGTTTATCGCAGTATGAGCGTTGGTTGGCACCCTCCTCTTTAGGATTGTCATCCGTTGGGCCCAAACAGTCAGGTACGGTATGCAGGATAGAATAATTAGATTGAAGATAAGGTCGATAATAGGCTGTTGACTGCATCATCCTGGTCCTGATGCTTGATGCTTGATGCTTGATCCTTCACTTTCCTTGTTTTTCCTTTGCTGCATGAAAGCATTCAAGCAGGAAAGTGGAAGATGAATGTAGAAGTGTCATTGGACCAGGCTTCGTTTGGGCGTCAAGAATCGAATCACCAGTGGTGTAATTGGTCTATTCGCTATTCGCTATTCCCCACTCATTTCTCAGTCTGAAGCCACATTCACCTCTGGGCTGTGCCTGTACCTGTGCCGAAGGATAAGGTTCTGCGGGAGGCTATGTCGATATACTTGCATATACTAGGATAGTGATACAACAATATCATTGGCTGCTCTGTCTACGAAGTATCCTCTACCCTCGGCATGAGAAGACAATTCAAACAGTGACAGGAGTCCTCCGCTCCGTGTGGGCCAATTCCTACGGGCGATTCCGGTCCTAGCGTCCCCCTAGCGTCCACTTCCGAGGTTGCCAAGTACCTATTTTTTTTGCGGCCGGGCTTGGGCCAAGCTAGGCTCAGACCAGGTATAATTCCGAGGCATCTCTAAGCAGAACTTTTCCCTTACTCCTTCCACCACCTTCTTACACAGGCAAAGCGACCCACGTCTTCGAGTTTAGTCCATCCACCCAACTGCTTTCTAGCCCCCATGTAGTGTCCCGAGGTAAACAACGTAACTGTACATAACCTCTTCGAAGAGCTAACTAAGCGCACCTTCCTCACCTAGCCACCCTCTCACCCTTCACAATCTCGCGATATAAATCCCTGAAAAAGGCCGACGTCTCCCAAATGGGAAGTATGACGGAGATAGCCGTCGAGCAGAAGACCCAGCAGAACGTGATGACTACCCAAGCGATGAAGAACCCTTGCGAGAATATGTAGTGAGAGAGGAACATGGGGATCGGTATTAAAACATCCATGGAGAAGGTGAGCAGGAAGGACGCGATGCATGCGACTTTGAAGGCGCGTCGAAGCTTTTTGGGTTCTTCGATTGCTAATTGGTCTTCTCGCATCTCTTGCTCCTCGTCTCGAACGGTGGGAAGGTTGCTGTTTTGGTTTGGGTCCTCCTTTTCGTTCGCTTCTTTGTCGATCGAGCCGGAGCTGGAGGTTGCAATGAGAGATGATGGTGCGTTGATCGAGCGTGTGGTATCCCAATCAAAAGGCTCCGGCTTGGCCAGCGAGACGGCCACTGTGATGATGAGCCCCGTCATGAGGGCAGCGAGGTTGCCGGCAAGAGTCGGATACTCCATTCCAGTGGTAGATACGCTCAAGCTGCCATAGTACTGATGCGCGGTGACAAGCCATGCAATAAGCCCGGCACAAAGCCCGGCCACAGCCCCTGATAGGGCGCCTGCCTTCGTTTGGCCTTTCCAGGTGATTGCGAAGGCTGCTGGAAAGACGGCCCCACCAATCAACAAGCCCATCACCAAGAACAACCAGCCCAAGTCGATGCCGATGACATTCCAGATGCAGGCGAAGATAGCCATTACCAAACCCCAAACGCCGATCATGATGTGTGCGACGGTGATGAGCTGCTCAGGCGGGGCAGCTGGTTTGATGTAAGTCTTGAAAACATCGAAGGTCAAGATCGAAGACACTGCGATGAGCTCTGCTGAAGCACAGCTAGTTACGGCCATGAAAAGAACAATCAACAAGGCCACGGCGCCACCCGTTCCCAGCAAGGCTGTAGCTGCAAAGGGAGCCGACAAGCCTGCAGAGATCTGTGCTTGGGTCATGCTATTTGGATATGTTGGGAAGGTGGGCGAATCTGTGAGAGCTACCGCTGCAAGCCCTAGAGTAGTGGCAAAGCCGAACGGGATCGCATACCAAGCCAGACCTCCAAGGATGTATGCGCGGACAGCAGTAGTAGGTCGGCTTGCAATAGCCCGCTGCCAATAAGCTTCTACGCAGGTTTCAGAATCAGCATTGCTTGTTCGATGCCGGAAAAGGAGTTGTAAAATAGGTCTCGGAAGTGGAAAGGTCCTTCTACTCCCAAGACATGTCTTATGACTCAATTTCAATACCAAACAGGAAAGATCATCTCAGAAAAGTACGTACGATCCAAGAAGACAGTACCGCTCCCAGAGCAAAGTTGGATCACACCAAAGATGAGAGCGAAGTTGCTCTTCATCGTTACATAAGACCCATCTTGGTTGCCTGATACGGGGCGTTTGAGGGCTGCCTCTTTGAGAAGCTGATACATAGCCGATGGAGATCCAATTTGAGAATTCGTTGCGTACGCGGAAAACATAAAGTAAAGAATGATGACCATCAATATGAGCGTGTGAGAGTAATCACCTCAAAGACCAGGTCAGCATCGGCACGTTCGGACCCAGGCGAGAGGTCTTACAAAGGAATGTCGCACGTAGACCGCCCAATACCACGTAGACACAGACCCCAAGCGGTATAAGAAAGATGGCGGCGTAAACGTTCATACCAGTCAGAGACGTGACGACTGCACTTCCGCCTAGGAGAAGCTGACTGCTGACCAGGACGTTTGTTAGGAGCGCGAAGAAGATGAAGACCCAATGTGTTAGGACGCCATAACGGGTATAGACGATTTCCAAGTATGTATGGCATCTCGGAGCGTTTTGCTTGACTTTGCAAGCCAGTATGGAGAACATGAGAATCTGTACAGTCGCACCGGCCGCATACTAGTAAAAATGAGCCCCTTTTCGAGAGATTGAGTCCAGGATTTTTGGGTACCCAAAAAGGCCCGGCCACACCGTATTCATATGCAACGGTACTTGACTGGAGCAAAGTTGCAGCCCATGTCCATGCCGACACAATACCGCTAGCAATTAAACCTGGCTTCACACTTCTACTGGCAGTATTGAACTCCTCGCTCGTCTTGGTCGAGAACCTGGTATATCGATTCTGCGCATGGTCAGCCACAGCCATCATTGTCCCAGCTTGTGCGCTGCACACCTGAATGTATGAGATACCACACATAACAGCAGCGAAGAAGAAACCGATTCCAACAACGACGCCATAGCCAACACCAACTGGAAGGGGCTGAATTGAGGACATTGTGATTGTGGCTACCCTAGTGGCAGAGAAACATACGAGGATGGAGAAAGGGACATGATGAAATTCTGCATGCTCAAAGTTCCACAGTATTTACATGCAGATTGCAGATTGCAAACTGCAAGATGACGGCGCGCTTATCGCCGTTGGGTTTGGAATTTCGATAACAACGATAGATGATTCCAAGCTAATGGAATTGAAGTAATCCAACCAATAAAAATGCGAAACGATGGTGTCGCGGTTCTCTCCCAGTCCTAAAGAGGCAGGTGATAAGAATGGCAAATGCAATATGTTAGGTACTTGGAGCGAATTCAGCCTTATGAGGAATACGCCAAGAGTACTCAGAAATCCTGCATCAACGGAACTGGTCGATGTCGTTCAGGCAAGGGAGAAAGTCTTGGGATTAGAAGCCAGAGAAAGATCTTGGAATGTAGGAGATAAGACAGTCTTAAAGAGAATGCCTTTGCCCCTACTCTAGCAATTCTAAGAGTGCGTTTCGTCGCTCGAAATGCTCCGAGGAGAAAGCAACAAGTGATAATACAATGTTCAGAAAAGTTCCCATCTTTTCCGCAGCGTAGAGTCTCGTCAACAGGCTAGCTACCATAGAAAATTTGACAATCTGAGTTGCCGAGAGCTTTCTATTTTCACATCGATCCTGGACAACAAGCGGAAAGAATCTGTCATTGATGTTCATGATTGCTTCGAGAAGAGCGTTAAACCAAAGTGTCTGGCTGGTATTGTCTTGTCAACAGCTTCGAGAAATGTTTCTTTTCGATTGCGGTTTTTTGGCACTTGCTTGTTAGTTGCAATCTCGAAAAGGACGTATAAAATCAAAAAGCACAGAATACTACGGCGGACGAAGGCTCTCACTATGACAGAACCAAAACCATCTCATCATTTCTATCCTGAGAGATTTATTCTCTTCTAAGAATCTTGTCTTGCAATAACCTAAGGGTGTCAAATACAACTCTTCTCTTTTGCGTTCTTACACGCGTTTGCGATAATGAATTCAAAAGGGTTTAATTTTGTTATAGTGAGAGTTAGTCTGAGCTTGGCCCCACCGGCCACATCGGCTCGGCAATATAATTTTCCGGCCCCCCCTCGAACATACTTTAGAGTCTGAGAGTCTTTAGATAGTCTAATAAAAAGCAATTTTGCGGCTAAAACATTCTTTGGCACTTCAATTACTGACTTGGAATGAGTTAGATACTTGTCATTGTATAAAAAGTGATCACGGGTATCTTGCCTTGGAAATGCCACATCATGAGAGGGAATCCACTCAGATACGTACACATAATGTGGGGATATAGCCGAAATACTACGCCACAAGTCAGGCCATTTTCAAAGCTAAACACCATTCTTACAGCAAGTATCATTGGGTATCTTCCCCTTCAAACGTGATTTCGGAAACCCAGCTTTGGGGACTTGTGCCCTAAAACCTAGGGAAGGTCATCTCGGCGTCAGGCTTCTCCCCTCGCTGCCGATCGATCGATCCAACCACGGCCACAGAGAAGAAGAACCGCTGAGAGTAAAAAAGACCGGAACATCCCAGTCCTACGAGTGAGTCCCTCAGGATCAGCGTGCAGTGCGGTCCAAATCTCCCCCAACTGAATTTGCCCAAGAAAGGCCCTCCTTTCCCTTTCAACAGAAGCCCGAGGGGCGTTGATGGCGAACGCGTCAGATCCCCCCCCTGCGTCAAGGTGTTTTCCGACCCCTCGCGTATGATCTCGGTCAACTTCGGAGGGTTCAAGATTTGTCGGATTGGGAGTTCGAATCTTACCTGGCACGACTTATTACTGATCTCCATGCTGTGGATAACTCATTTCTGTGTACCTACCTGCCTACCTATCTTTGGGATGCATGAGTAGAGAGCCAAATGTGGAAGGATGCCTTGAACGGCTAAAGGAGCGATGAATGCTGGCAGTGGAAAAGGTTTTCGACCCAACGAGTGCGTAAACGACGAAAGGAAGGCTTGGAAGGAGTTCAATTGAAGAGCAGTTTTTCATTTGGCATTCTAGTTGTGTGCATATCTAGTCTAGGAGACAAAGATCAAGATGCACAATCTTCGCATGCACGATCAGTAATCCTGTGAGCGAACCGCCTCGGCATGCCCTGCTTCGCGTTGCTGAACTCCTGTTAATACCCTTGCTTGTTGGTACATGAAGAAACAAGATCTCATCATCGTCCTCATGTCAAGTCCATACTGTTGTAGGACACCTCGCCTGATCACTCTTCGTCACTAAGCCCATTAGCATATCCGTCTCTGCCTCCATTGAAAGTAAGCTTGAGCTTAGGAGCTCCATTGGGACCCGATGCCAACGGGGTACCAGCACTCGAGACAGCTGCTGTTGAGCGTCCGTCGGCAGGTGTGGTGTCATCAAAGTCTTGGAGCTGTGGATGCTTCTCAGTGTCTTCTTTCAGCTTGGCAACCGTAGCAGCCTATATATAACATCAATAAAGTGCTCAAAGTGTCAGAAAGGAAGGAGTAGAACAAACCTCAATCTTATCGGCATCTTGATAGAGTGGACTGCCGTCCTCATTGTAGAGCCTGGCATTATCACACAAAAGACGAATGTCCTCCCTATACTCCTTCAGGTTCCGGTATTCCTTCTTGTTGATCTTTTTCTCGATTTGCTCCATGCATATGGGGTTACGGATGAGCATGTAGTAGTCGGGGTAATCGCTTTTCGGCACCAACTTGATGAAAGGGTCAATAAAACCTTTGACTAGTGGGTTGCCTTCGTCGTCTTCCTCGCCGGCAACCTCTTCTTCAAGGTCCATGAGGTACTGGTAATTGCTATTCAGAACCTTTTGAAGAATGATGCGCTCGCTCGCGCTGAGAGTCTCAATAGCTTTGCTCGGTCGTGCACCACCGCGCTTTTTCTTGGGCGCTGGCTCATCGTCGACGTCCTCGTCCGCTTTACGCTTTGCGCCAGCTGACTTGCGATTGCGCTTTTTCGATGAAGGGGCCACGGAGCTGTCCCTGGATATGTCGGGAGAACTCTCTTCTCCCGCAGCTTTCTTCGCCCGCTTATCTTTGTTCGCGTTGCGCCTGTCGATCTTGGCATGTTTTCGAGCCATGGCATCCTCAATGGTATCCTCGTCATCATCTACAGCAGCCAACCATTGCTCTTCAGTGAGGCCGTCATCATATTTGACCCGCGTTCTCTCGCGAGCCCCACGACCGGCGATCTCCTCGATCTCTTCAGCGATAGGATTGTCCTCTTGCATGTAAATATCCGGGAGCTCGTCCTCGCCCATCAACCGAGGGAGCTTGCCTTCTTCTGGGCCGTATCTTGCGCTTCTAGCACGCTCCTCATCCATCTTTTTGAAGACAGTAATTTCATCCTCTGACCTAGCCATTATCTGGTTCAAATCATCGTCGTCCATTTCTTCTTGTTCTGCCCCTGCCTCTGCAGCTTCTGCGCTGTCGAGCAAGGTCCTCAGCATGGCGTCTCTCTCCTCGTTTGTGGACTTATTGTCGAATCGGCCAGCTTGAATGACTTTGCCATCCATATCCAACTTGTACTGAGCTCGTTCGAGAATCTTCTCTTCGATGGAGTTGGAGCTGATCAATCTCAAAATGCGGACTTCGTTCTTCTGACCTATACGATGAGCACGATCTTGGGCTTGCAAGTCCTGGTGAGGATTCCAATCCGAGTCATAGATGATGACAGTATCAGCCGTTTGAAGGTTCAATCCGAGACCTCCGGCACGTGTTGACAGCAGAAAGCAGAAGTACGGTGACTCTGCTTCATTGAATTGTGATAGCAGCTCTGACCGGTCGTCGGACTTCGTTGACCCGTCAAGTCGTAGGTACTGCATTTCTCTAAGTCGCAAGAAGTCTTCCATGATGTTCATGATTTGGGTCATCTGGAAGAACATCAGTACCCGATGGCCTGAAGCCTTGAATTTGGGCAATATCCGATCGAGAAGCTCGAATTTGCCAGCGGTACGCCACAACATGTCGTTGCTGAAATGACTGGGGTTCATTTGATCTTCCACCTGCTCGAACACGAATGGATGGTTACACAACTTGCGCAATTGCATGAGCATATTGCTGAGACCGCGAATGCCAGTCTTGCCGCCTTTGCCATCCGTGACGGAGATCTTGTTGTTTTTGACCAATTGTTGGTATAGCTTCGCCTGCAAGGCTGAGAATTTGCATTTGATCACTCTCTCTTGCTTGTCGGGTAGGTCTTTCTCAACATCTTTCTTGAGGCGGCGTAGCAAGAATGGTCTAAGGACCTTGTGCAATCGACGAATGACTAGCAGCTGCTCTTCTTCGGTGAGTTCCATCTTGTCCTGACCTCCAGTATTAGCAAATGGAGTATTAAACCATTCATCGAATGATTTGACTGATTTGAAAATCGTCGGCAGGACAAAGTTGAGGAGAGCCCACAGCTCAGGGAGGTTGTTCTGCAGAGGAGTCCCGGTCAAAATGAGACGATAACGCGTGTTGTAGTACTGAGTCAGCGTGTTGCTGAGCTTGGACTGGGCATTTTTCATGCGATGTCCTTCGTCAACGATCATGTGTACCCATTTGATTCTGCTAAGGACAGGCTTGTCTTTGATAATGTATTCGTAGGTGGTGAGGAGAACCTGGAAGTTGCCGTACCGGATCTGCGACTGTTGTTGTTTGCGAGCTAGGGGAGGCCCTTTGTAGACAATCCTGGATACTGTAGGTGCCCATTTCTCGAACTCGAGGTTCCAGTTCGTAAGCGTACTTAGGGGCACAATGACGAGGAAAGGACCGTTTTGCTTCTTTTTCTCGATGAGATATGTGAGCAAGCTGATGGTTTGGATAGTCTTTCCGAGGCCCATTTCGTCGGCGAGAATACCGTTGAGATTGTTGTTGTAGAGCGATATCATCCATTGGAGGCCCTTAATCTGGTACTCCTTCAACGTTCCACCTTCCAGATTACTAGGTTGCACCTTGATCTCTTCCTTGATACGATGAGCGACTTGATAGTAGTCCACCTTAGGCCCGCCCTCCACTTCGTCCTCGCTTTCACTAAGATCGTCCTCGGGCATCTCAACTTCAGGATTGTATTGTTCGACAGCACCTCTCTGCTGTTGTTTCACCGAAGCAGCAAGCTGGCTCAAGAAACCATCTGTTTGTTTTAATAAGTGTGATATGCGGGAATCCTTTGCCTGGCCAAGAAGCTTGAGGTATGTCTCTTCGTCATCGTTCCTCAAGGCTTGTAGACGCTGTTTCGCAGTCCTCTCGATACGCTTCTGCTCCTCTTTCTCGATGTGCTGATGCTGCGCCAGCATCATCCGACCTAGCTTCTGCACTCTGACTCTTTGCGTTTCGGCCGCTTTCTTTATTTCTTCGCCGTGCATGAGGATTGACTGAATGTGGTCGTTTTGCTTTTTCTTCTCCTTCGTTTCCCTAGCGTCTCGTTGTTGCTTCTCTAACTTTTCAGTCATGCGAGCTTCACGAAGAGACTGCCTCTTCTGTCGCCGGTACATCGAACGGTTGGCAGTTTGAGCAAGATTGTCGTAATGCACCAAGTCTCTGTGAACCCGTTGGCGTAAGGCACGTTGCTTCGGAAGCAAGCAAAGCATCTTATATTCAATAAGGGCTTTCCGCTTCAGGGAGTCGTCCTCTTGCGGCGTGTCACTCTTGCTCGTGTCCCACGTAGCAAGATTAGCAGGTAAGCTCTCAAGCTCTGATTTCCTTGACGTGATACGATTGTAAGCAATGCGCTCACGCTCTTCTCGGATGCGGTCCCCATCGACACCATTCAAAGCTCGGCTCTCGTACAAATCCAGTTTTCGCGATGTCAAAAGGTTGGAAATGCTAAGCTCGCGATCACGACGGAGTCGATTAACGTCGACACCAGTTGGCATCAAGGGGTACACCTGGATCCGGTTTGCTCTAACGGTATGGTTCGCATAACTGATGCTAGGCTTGATGTAGTTGTGGGGATCGTTGTATGTTTTGTGCATATGCAATCGCTCCTTGTCCTTTGCACCACTCTGCTTCGTTGTGCGAGGAGCGTCTTCTAGGACCTGGCTAGCAGCGGCGACAGCCTGCGCAACTGTTGGCGGCTGCTTAACTTGCTGAGATTTGAATAGCTGCTGTTGCAAAGCAGGAGGTATCGCAGTATTCTTGCTTAGCATTTTGAACGCCAATATCTGGTTTTTAAGGATTCGCATTTGCTCATCTGAAAGACTGCCGTTGCTGTCAGCCTGTTGCTTTGGCGGCGAGCTCGCCGATTTCTCCGCATTGCCTGTGAGCTGCGTTGTTGCAGAGCCAGATACAGCTGCCGAAGTGGTTTGGGCCGATGGCATGCCATTTGACGAGGTGGTGGGTGCATGTCCTGGCGTTCTGTGTTAGTATTCACTCATCATGGTACCATGATATGTTACATACCATTGACGCCATTGGTCTCTTCAGCATGTTGCTGCAACTGACCTTGCTGGGCCTGTTGTTGGGCCTGTTGCTTCAGATACTCTGCCTGTTGGTGCCTGAATCGTTGTTGTTTTTGGACGGCGTTCAGGATGCTGGAGCATTTTAAAAATTCAGGGTCATCTGGCCGGACCCCTTGATCTTTCAGCTGTTTGTATTTCTATCGAAATGTTAGCTCAAAATTGAGAAAGCCCGGATAGTGAGAGGATCTAAGTTGTGACAAGTGTTGAGAGATGAGATTGTGGGGGGTCTTACGGAAAAGGTCTCAGTGATGGCAGCCTGGGTCATACCCTGAGGAAGGTTGGGCGCGGCTTGGACAGAAGCCATGGCGGCGACCGGAATTAATGATTATGATTGTCGTAGTTGCGGTAATAATCAGCAAGCGGAGGTGTTGAGACGCGGCGCAAGCGAGTAGAGGAGTGAATGATAGGGCAAGGCGCCGGGGGATGGAAGAAGCGCAATGCGAGAAAGAATGAGAGGCTGATTGCCAGTCTCGGTGTGAATGGTAAGCTTGGCAGGGGAAGGGGGACCCTTCAACGCGTCTCGGAAGACGTGTTGAGGGCTGTGAAGCTTTTGTATGGCAAAAGGGTGATGGCGGGGTCCGAGGCACAACTTTTGGATGATGAAGCGTATGCTGCAAAGTTGGTCACTCTCTTTCCCTGAGGTGCAAATTTTAGCCTCCTACTTTGCCAAGCCACTAATCTACGGCTGTACTTTCACACACACACGCACTTTTTCCCCAATTTTCGGCCTTGAAGAGAGTAGTAAACACTGGGTCTGTGTGGGACAATGATCTGTTGCTTTGGCAAATAGTCTCGTGACTAACAGCACCTATCTCATACTTCTATTATCAAAATCTATGCTATACACTGCTCGTGATCAAGCCGTGTAACCCGTTTTAAAGGAACCACCCGGAATCCCCTTTACCAATCCTCTCATCAATGATTCACAGAACCCAAAGACAGAGTTTCCTCGCCCAGCAATGATCCTCCGGGGTATATGACTGGTATAAGTCCGGGGAAAAGAAATCCAGAGCTCTCAATGCGATCCCCAACGCCAGCTCACAAACATTCTGCGTAAGCCAATTTTCACCTAGACCGACAACGCCCACATCTAATGCAATGTTGTATCGGCTCATGCGTATGAAACGTTAGTTGTACTGAGCGCGCTTCGTTTCATCGGTGGTGGAGGAGGCGGCGGTTTCTTGGCTCTCGACGGCGGAGGTGGTGGTGCTTGCTTCTTACCATTCGGAGCAGATGTCAGTGTAGAGTAGCTCGTACTACGAGATGGCGCTGCACTGCCGTGTGAAGTAGCTGGAGAGGCAGACCTCTCTTTGTATGACCTATCAGGACTGCTGTTGCTGTTGAAAGTAGACTCGTCGGAAGGATCACTGAAAAGATCGTTCTCCGGGCTGATTCTGGACAAAGGACGCAGCTGTGCCCGCTGGTTTCGAACAGTATAATTATCACTTGGAACCCGTGATACTCTCTGTGGAGGCGAAGTATCCCGATAGAGCTGTGTTGGACCTTCGAAAGTTGTTGCGCGATTCACGCCAGGCCGCGCGGAGCTGATATCTTGCCCGTTCAATTCTTTTCGAGGAGACTCGACAGTGGGAGCATATGAAGATGCTGTGCGTGAAGAGCGAATGGCAGGCCGATTCTCCACAACAGGAAGAGGCTCTTCTTCTATTGCATTGTATCTGTCCCCGTACGCGTGTGCGGTATTGGAGCGTGATCGATATTCCCGGCGATTGTCTCCACCATCAGCCTCGGTTTTTCTGAAAATTTCAGTCAATTGGCAAGAAAAAGGTGCTGTCTAATCGTAAGATCTTACCCTGCGGGCCAATTTTGCTTCAGCTGCATGAGTATGTCCCGACAGCGGTCGTAATACTTGAGCTCGGCATCCACGAATGCTCCGAGGTCAGCAACGCTGTCGGCTTCTGCCTCTTTGATCTTCGCCACCGTTAGCTTTGTAGTGATTAAAGAAATCCTACGTAGTGCTCACGTCCTGCATCCGGCGGTAAACGTCCTCGCTGGTTTCTTCATATTTGGCTTTCTGTGACCGCAGCTCTTCTTCGACTCTGAAGTCCTCTTTCTTCGCTTTCTGCATCTTAGCTAGGGATGCATCGTAGGCTAGTCGACGGCTCTCCAACTTCTTTCGTGCAGACTGCAATCGTCAGGTGTGCTCCTCGTGAATAACAAGACCTACTTGGTATTCTTTCATCTGTGCGAGAGATCTCTCGAGCGACTCAAGCCAGCTGGTAGTCGCGTTTGCAACATAGGTCTCCTGAATGCGACCAATCCTTTCATTCGTCCTGCCCATACCTGCGCTAGACTTAGCCTGGAGAATGAGGGTGTCAACAATATACTCACTCATGAGGCATTGGCCAAACTCTGAATCATCCTCAAAATCCTCGCCATGATTGACCATTGTCGAACCCAGGTAAGCGACTGGCAAGATTTTCTCCTTATCGTCCCCCTCTTGGCGTTTGGAAAGCGTTTTGACGTAGGCAGTCATTGATCTCTGGAGGCGTTCCATGCCTGGAAGCAATCAGCCCAGGGCCATTGAAAGGGGGGTAATAGAGCTCTGTGCTACCTTCTTGCCTCAGGCCCATCTCTACCTCCAGCGATTTGAAGTCGTCTGAGACGCTTGTCTTGACCTCCCCACCCATTCTCTCACCCGCCCATTGCTTGAACCTACCGAGCTTCTTGTTGACGTTCATGTTGTTGGTTGCTGCTGTTTGGTGGGAATGTCCTCAAGGGTGAGCAGGTTTTGTTCCGGAATGTAGAGGATATAAGAAGACCAGATTCGTAAAGCGATGTGCTTAGGAGCCGTGAATGTCCCAGGAATTTAAGTGGAACGAACGATGGGAGTTCTCGAAGGCCCTGGAACGACAGACAAGAAGAAAGAAGAAAGAAGAAAGAGTGTCTGGAATACTGTTGAAAATTTGGCTGTTGATATTTACGAATCGTCGAATACCTTGAATAAAGATGGGCCTAAAGATGTACCTAGGTACCTTAGGTTACCCCACGTCGAGGAAGTGACGCACTAAGGCCAAGAATAGCAGCCACTCATACAATCATACAAAGGGGTTTATTTCTGCATTATCACAACCCATCCTGATCATAGGCCCACGCTTCATCCTGGAATCAAGAAGTCTGGCGAAACCCCTTCAAACAATGGGATTGGGCGGCAATATAACAGTTTCAGATTTCTTGGCTTGTTTCGTACTTTGGCGTCTCCTTTGCTATTGACACGGCTGCCATGCTACGTATCCTTACGTTTCAATTGATACCATGACGAGTCATGTTTGATGTGGCTAATGTGAACTACAAAAGGCTGGTTTTGCTGAAGCTACACAACCCTCAAAGTATCTTTGATTCAGAACGCCTAACAAGCTAATCTTTTGTCTTCTGTGTGCCTCGGAGCAACCCTGTCCTCCTAGCTGCAATGAGACCTGCCTTTTGACCTTGCGCGGCGTACCGTGAAATAGTTGAAGCTTTACCAATATGTTGATGGTTACCACCTCCGTGAGGCTAAACAGAAGGGTTAGAACCAAATGTGCAGACTCAATAGTGGAGGGAGCTCTTACATGGTCGACTGGATTCATGGCAACACCACGAGTCTTGGGCCATGAGTTGCGCTTGACGGCGAACTTGTGCTTGGCACGGGAGGCCTCTGCAAGCTTAATTAGCATATATTCGTAAAACAGCCAATGACCCAATACATGACATACTCAACAATGGCTTGTCTGTTCGTCCACCTCCTGCAACAATGCCAATCATGCCTCTCGCGCTGCTCTTGATGACCTTCTTTGCACCACTGGGTAGCTTGACTCTCGTCTTTCCTTCATCAGGATTGTGGCCGATGACCGTAACGTAGTTTCCCGAGGTCCGCGCCAACACACCACGATCGCCCATCTTCTCCTCAACGTTCGTCACCAGTGTACCTTCGGGTATAGAGCCCAAGGGCAGGACGTTCCCGACGGTGAGAGTAGCTTTCTTGCCGGCATAGATGAATTGCCCTGTGTACATGCCCTCATTGGCGATGAAGGTTTCTGTATGCAGTTTGAAGCGGTAAGGGTCACGAAATTGCACTTTGGTCAATGGTGCGCCTCGGCCGGGGTCGTGAATGATGTCTTTGACGACACCTCGAATGTAACCGTGCTTTTCCGCGAAGTCAAGAGTTCGGAATTGCGCTGGAGCCTTGTTCAGGCGAGTATGGGCCGCTGGTCATGCATGTTAGGTGCAAGTCCTCTCTGCGGGCTGTCTCGAGGTGGACGTACTGAAAATGGATCCACGACCCTTCCTCTGGTTGCGGATCACTCGACCCATCGTAGCTTAATGGATACGGCTGTCAGCTATGGCATAGGTATGCTCTGAGTGTGTACGGACCTGAGGAAGTCGATGCGTATGAAGTTACAAGCCCTTAATGTTCGGATCTTGAAATTTGTGGGAGGGCTCGCTTGGCTCAGCACTAGCGTGGCGCTAATTGTTGAGCCGCTGTGGCAACCTCACTTCGCGCCGCGAACCTCCTCCTTCCATCATCACCGTGTTGGATTGTTCTGTATAATCAATTCCCGAAAAAAATTCGCCACAGATATCTCTACGAGCTCGGTATCAGACCATTAACAAAATTCTCAGGTGATCAGGCTCTTGTTTCGGTTTTTGCCTTCTCTCTTCTGGTTTGGATTATGTTCCATTATGCAAGAGCTGGACGTCGTGGTTTGGAGCTCAGATTGGCCATGCGCCTTGACCGTTTCATTGATGCCGGACGGGTGGCTTGAGTCTGTGCAATATCATTCTTCGATCATGGTGATCAATATTCCATTGCTTGCGTATGTGTTCAGTGTCGCCGTCAAAATACCAAGGTGTAATGGGCGTTACTGTTTCACTAATCTTTACGATTCATCAAGCATCCTCTCCCCCCGCAACGGCTGTCGTTGATGATCAGGGAGTATTTCATTATTCTATGCGTGTATCACCTGTTTGGCACTCTCCAGATTATTGGTCCTTTGAATCCAGTTCATAACAAGCCTTCTTGTTGCATTGCATTGCGCTGCGTGTCGCGTTTATCATGGCTGCAATTTCGCCTTGTTTTCCCATAATTGCAGAGGTCTTCTTTTCATATTTTCAATGATGTGGTTTGTATGTGGATATTCTTCCTCAGGAATGTTGTACGGAGGCCGATCACTTACAAAATATAATCATCGGAAAATTGCTCTGTTCTGTTGTATTGATGTCGAGACTTTGGAGCCGAGCCACGGGCGGGCGCAAGATTCCCAAACTCTACGCATAGCCCCTGCCCGAGATTCACGGGACCGGTACGACGCAAAGCGGAGACTCATGTAGTATTTCATCATGCAACACCTAGGACTGCATATAAAATGGCAGAACTACGCATTACACGCGGTCCGGAGCGTGGAGATATGGAGTTGGTGTGGGGAAGGAAAGATCACGGAAGGGGTTATATGACCTGGAATTCGCGTCTGCGCGCAATCCTGCACCCTGCCAATGGTGCCAGCAAATTTCCAAGGAAGGCAATGCTAGCCATGTGTCATTACACTGGCTCCACAAAGGCGTTTCACATATGGGAACAGGAGCTGAGCAATAGTTTTTGAGCCTGCCTAGGTGTCAAACTTGACCCATAGAACAATACCTATCAATACATATTTAAACGCAAATAGCGCGCTCCCGAAAGCTGTAGTTCGTTCATCTAATTTCACGCTTTCCCAACCCGAAGTTGTGAGCTCCTAGCTGACATAAAGCTCCCCCAAATAAGGAACGTCATGTCTTCCTCAGATCTCTCTGACATCTCTTCATCATTATCCAGTGATGAGGGTATCGCGTCAGTGCCAATTCCCAAGGGCAAACTCGACCATTATTTCAAACAAGGCTCAAGCGCAACACCGACGTCGCCGCCTGCAAAGAAAAGGCGCCCACCTTCTCCGCCCCATGAATACGTTCTCGCAGACAATTCAGACATTGCTGTAAGTGCTATTGATGGTCGCTTCTAAAGTGTCGAATGCGGCGCGCCTTGACCCGGAGAACGGCATTGCTGACCCGTTTGACACGCAGTTTCTTTGCATGTTCCGCTCGCGCTTCAGTGACGCCTTCCCCAAATCGTTCCCTCATTACGGACCGCAAGATGTTGAGCGCGGCGTGATAGAACCAATTCCTAGTGATCAAGTCGAGAGACTACTATGTGCTCTGCTGGGCTTAGTGTTGAACCGTAAGAAGGACATCGAGTAGGTCGTCATCCACGATTCATACTCATAGCTACTTTATCTGGGCTCTACAATGGTTACATTTTCCCATTCCTCCCGCTGACTGTAGCATCTTTCGTGAATAGAAAGGGTCATTACACTCGGGCACTCGAGGAGGCAGTCCAGACACACAGCTCTCAATGGCCTCACGCGTGGAATGGCAAGAACCCCCTTCATGGGGGAGGCACTTTCAACAAGATGACCCCAGAGGAGCGAGTACGTGTGAATAGAAGCTACTGAAACGTCTGCTGATCGCTGACCCATTGCGCACAGCTTACACTCCTCAAGGCGCTTGTAATATGGTCACTTGAGTCCTCAGAAGCCGTGAAAGCCATCATAAAAGAGTCATACAAGCAGTCTCGTCACGATGATGATCTCAATCAGCCCCTTTCAGTGCAACCCTGGGGCCGAGACGGCGACAAGCGCAGATTTTGGCTCATCGAAGGGCAGGACGACACACATTTCCGACTCTACCGCGAAAGTAACCCGGCCCTGAAGAACAACACATGGCGTAGCATTGCGGGGACTATCGAGGAGGTCAAAGAGGTTGCCCAGCGTCTGGATGAGGAGAATACGCAAGCTTCACGGCGATTGCGTGACCGCATCAATGCAGCGATCCCTCGTTTTGAAGCATCTGAAGAGGTCAGACCATCAAGCGGGGACTTAGTGCCTTCATTTATGACAGCTATTAACGATCTTCCAGAAACGAAGACGGAGAGACTACCGTCTGGCTCGCAAAGCCCAATTCGTACGGCCGGAACCAGGGTTTTCCCTCTACGAAGGTCGGACTCGTGGGAAACGACCAAGGTATACTTACTCGGATGAAGAGGATGGAGGCTCAGACGCGCTGTCTACACGACGATCAAATCGACAATCGGGCATCTCGACTCCGGCGGAGGCAGTTGGACCTACCTTTACGGCCAGTGGTCGACAGGTTAGATCCAGACATGGTGGTACGTATGGCGAGGCAATGTTGAGTGGGCAGCAAGATGCAACGGAACACTCTAAAATCGTGGGTTCGGGCGGAGCGGAGGACGATGAGGATGAGGACGAGCCCGTATCCCGTTGGCGCCCTCGAAGGGCTGCGCAACAGAACAGAGTCAAAGCAAAACCTCCCTCCAGAAAGCACACTGAAGGTTACGACTCCCTGGGCTCAATGGATGACGAAAGCGACGCGACTTCAAGTGGGAACGAATGGGATGGAGGGGACGAAGACGAGCCTGATGACCACGTTGATGACGAGGAAGAAGATGAGGATGTTGATATGAGTGACAATTCAGTGGCTGAAGAAGAGGAGGGCGACCCTCGACAAAGCCTCGTGGTTTCTCTGCGGTACATGAAGAGCCACCCATCTCCACGGAGTCAAGTCATGCGAAATGGTCCTGCACACGGCATCCCCCAAATGACGACCAGCAATTCAAAGGGACCGTCAGAGACGGCTTATCCGCCCTTACACCATGCAGTTCTTACAGAACATGTCGTACCCGTCCAATACGCTGCTCCCACAGACCCATGCTCTCAAGTCGGCCACTCTGGCCAAACCACGCCAGTAGCTCCGGAAAAGAATCACACCTCATATCATCCAAAACACTCCCAGCCTGAGGAACACCCGACACCAACAGCCTCATGGCCACGCCCAGAAACACGCGTGGTGGCACCCAATAGCACTTAGATGTAGCTGGTTTCCTACATCAGTGTACGGCCTCCTGTGGAGATTTTGCATATGCTCAAGCTGTCATACAATGAGATCAAAATAGGTTACAATATGTTAATGAACTTATTGGTGTCCTTGCACCTCTTAAACAAGCTCTTAGCTTAGTAAAGTATGTCTTAGTGTCAAGCTCCCTGATTTCGCTCTCCTCGTGCAGTGCTACCAACATAATCCGCGAACGAGCCATTCACCCCGGATCAGCCAACCCTGTAGCCTGCAGCATGTGCGTCCCAGCGCGCCCCGATGGCAACACGCCACCCTAATAACAATGCTGCTAACCCATACCCTCCATTGTTCACAATGGCCTATCATTCAATAACAAGAGGTGGCCTGGGTCTAAGGCTCCTCATAGAATTTGGCGTGAGCACTCCGCTGAAGAACGGCTTCACATCTGCCTCCCGTCGTCTCTGACAATCCCCTAAGGTGGCCTATCTGTGGTCTGCTGCACCACCCACGACTTTGCTTGAGGCCCAGAATCAGCTCTCCATAATCTTCCGACTCGGAGCAGCCGTATGAATCCATCATTCACTCATCCCTTGGCTTCATCCTCTGGAATGCTCCAGTTATTCACCCCCCACCACCATCTCCTAACCTTACCCCCCAGATTCTGCCCACTGAACGAAGCGCCCCTATTCCAATGCCTCCAGCCACTCAACGCCAGCGTCCACAACGTCCCCTGCACAAGCGGCAACAGCACCTGATCCCTTCCTGTTATCCATGCAATTCCATACCAAGTATCCACCCCTTGCAAACTTGCCAAGTAGCTCTGTTCGAAGCGGAGGTCAGGGAGCGGAGGGAGGTTTGTGCGGCGGGGAACTGGTTTGATGGCGGAAGAGAGGATGCTGTTTTCGGAGCTGGCGATGGAGGTTGTGGGGGAGACGGGGCGCTTGGTGGATGCCGCGGTGGAAGGGTTGAGGTCGTGGGCGGGATCCGGGTTGTGTTTAATGGAGGCAGATTGGATGGTGGAGGCGATTTCTACTGCTGGGTTTGACATTCTGGGTGATGTGGTAGTTGTTGAGAGTAGTGAGCTGCAAATGTCGACGGGTAAAGCTCCGAAGTATGAAGCGCTAAGCAACATAGTAGAGTACTAGCCTAGTTTGGCCGCAGATGCCAAAAAGTCAACCACACGAAAGAAATAATCCGCGTCCTCTATCTCTCAACCGCTCAACCTACGCAAATGCTATAATGGCTTCCCAGAGAGTGCTCCCCATCTTTCAGTCTACGCCCATGAGAAGAAGAAGCTACCAGAAGGTCCAATGTCTCCACTCCAGCCGCAAAGCATCAACTTTCAATGGCATGACCGAGCTCTCCGAGGACGTCGACCCATTGTCCTCTATGAAAATCCCGGGACCTTCAGAAGAACATCTCGCATCATTCGACCCAATAGCACGAAGTAGACGGCGGAAGACGCCGTTGCCTTCTAGCCGGTAAGCCTCCGCACTCTATACAACCACCCTATTACTCTTCTCCACCCTTTAGACCAAATTTTACCTTGAATGCTACCAACCACCTCCGCTAACATCTCCCAGATACAAATTCCGACCTCCGAAATACTACCGCGGCCCCCTCCACCCGCATCAACCTCCGCCCCCCACCGTCCCCGAATCCCGCGAATTCATCCCGGGCCCCTTCTCCCTCCCCCGTCTCCAGCAAACCTACCACTCAACCCTCGCCCCCGATCTCCTAACCCTAATGTACAAGCACTACCCACCCGGCACCCTCCCCGGACCCTCAGGACCCCGTCTGCGCTCTTGGGACGGTAGCTCGCCATATCACAAGAACAGACCACTGCGGCCACCGAGGGGAGGGCCCACACTACCACTGCTACAGCAACCCATCACGTTCAGAAACATCCCGAGGCTCGAGAAGATCCACGTCCACAGCTTCGTGAAAGACGCCGGCGCCGACTCGGCCCACCTGCACGTCGCGGGCATGATCATGCAAGCCATCACCAACGTGCGCGCGACCGTTTTCCGCGCCAAACACACCATTGCCAATTTCAACCTGCGGAAAGGAAACCCTTGCAGCGTGGGGGTGGAGTTGAGGGGTGAGGACATGTATAATTTCCTTGCGAAAGTGGTCGAGGTGGTGATGCCAAGGATCAAAGAGTACAAGGGTGTGCAGGGCAAGAGTGGAGATAGCAGTGGGAATATCGGGTGGGGGTTTACACCGGATACGGTGGGCACGTTTCCGGAAGTGGAGGTTAATTACGATGCGTGAGTGGTGGTCCTATGGTCCATGTGTTGGTTGCAATGCGATGGATGGGTTGGGGAAGAGGACATTGGAATGGGGGAGTTGGCTGACATGTATTGAATTACAGATATCCGCCGAGGATGATTCCGGAGATCCATATGGTTGTTTGCACTACCGCTACGAACGACAAGGATGCGAGATTGTTGCTGAGCTCGATGGGTGTGCCGTTTTGGGGGAAGCACGCAAATTAAATTAGCCGGACGTGTAAACCGTACTGGTCTCAAAGCGACTGTATAGCTTGTGTGGAAAACCCTTATCATGAGGACCTTAAGGAGCAGTCTTTTCATTGTTTTCACTCCATAACCCACGCTGCACATGGATGGACTGGCAGTGTCTACCAATCTTAGACTAATCCTAACGCCAGCGCTGTGCCTCATGGTATTTTTTTTTTTTCATTTCCTCCTAGTGCCCAAATGCACGCTGCCAAAGCTCGACCTCTTTGCGCAAGAATCACATCACTGAGCACTCCCTATCAGGCTTCCCATCTTTGTGCCTTCCCTTCACGAGGTGCTGATGCTCTCGACGACTTGCTCTGCTTTTCTCCTTGGCTTCCTTCTTGAGCGTTCCCTTGTCGTGAGCTTTCTCGTCTCCTGCCGAGGCAGCTGTGGGGATCTCAGCGACTCTCGATACTTGGTCTTCTGCTTTATTTGGCACACCAAGCGGAGTACTGAGCTTGTCTCGTGATATTGCGTTTGCTAATCGGGATAAAGATGTGCTCATTCTATTATCGTCAGCTCGGCTGCTGGGTCTGCTTTTCGAACTCGACTTCGTAGTCTTGGAGCCTCGGCGGGAGGCCGCCAGAGCGCTAAGCCCATTCATTTGTCCTAGTTCAAGGTTTGGTGTGGGCAAGAAATCGATGTTGGTGCTGCTCATGCTGTCGTCAGCAAAGACGACACTTTGCTGCCTCTCACTTGACACGCTGGAACGGCCGCGAGGATCCTCATCGGATGCCGAAGCATCAAGGCTTGGCCTGTGGATCTCGACACTAGGCCGTTGCATCTCATTCTTGTGTGAGGGGACGCTCACAGAGAGACCGCCGACGGCGGAGTCAACATTTGAGCTACGACTGATAGTTGACTCTGAATAAGCTGGAGGGTTCTCACTGCTCAGCACAGGAGCTTCCCCCTCTGCGATATTACCCGGATCGCCTTCGATTGGGACGACTTGGTAGAACAAGAGGTACGGAGACTCCACGCCAAGGAACTGCTCGACGTTGGTGTAGGTAACCCTCTCCTTGGCCAAGTCGTCGAACCGCATCCATCTGTCTTCGCCGTCTCCCTGTGGATCTGGGCTACGGACCAGGCTGATGTAGTGGCCCGACTCGACAGAGAGGCCTTGATGGCAAATAATCGATTGTAGCAATAATTTGAAATTGCCGAAGGCAGGACCATCGTCGGCCATTTTGTCATCTTGTATGAAGTGAGGCAGAGCGATTTCCAAAGGAATGTCGATATGTGTTTTCCGCTTGACTGCAGTTCCATTGGGTAGCATGGAGTACCTTTTCAAGCAGATGCCGAGGACAGGTCTCGAAGATGAAAAATGTGCAGCAACTTGGGCGTCGTTACTAGGTACGTTGTTCGTATACCAGGGTATCAGACTAAAGAATTGCCAAGCAGGCATCATGACCTCCTTTCTCACACGGCTATTCCGACCTCTTGGATCTTCGGCGATAGATGGAGAGCGACCAAGCATCCCACTTTTTTCATCTATGTAATGCTCTTGGATGATGCTGGGTGCTCTGTGTCGTTGGTGTGTTGGCACTATTGGCGAGACTGGTATTGCAGACATCTGCGGCTGCAGTGTCATGGGCGAAGACGGTTGTGAAGTGTCGAGTTCGGCAACCTCAACATGCGATGTGTGGGCTTTGGTTGAATCAAAGGACTGATGAGAGCGGATTGAATTGAGCGTACCTCTCCGCTCAAGCGAGTCGAGATACCGTCTCACTTCAATCTTGTTGTTGAAGAACAACTCGAGACATTCCTCAAGGGTGATGACATGCCCATCAGAAGGCTCTTCGGGTATGGCAAGTTCCAGCAGCCGCTCGTTGATAAATTTGTGGTCATCGTTTGTGTCTTCCTTCCCAGTGTGGAATATATCCATTTTGAGAGTTAATAATGGTAATGCAAGGGTTGATGTAATGAACGTAAATGCCTCAGAAGCATCCTGCTGACACAGCTCGGCGGCTTCTGTCCAACCACAGTTTGACAGTTGAAGCTGGATTTGCTTTGTCTGTGTCGAATCAGTGAGATGCTGCGTCTCTTGGTATGCAAATGCTGTAACGTACGATGCCCGTGGTGATTAACTTGCCTGCCCGAAGCAAATTTACCCATAATCTCAACACACTGGCTAGCTGTTTCCTAGACTCATCCTCAAAGTTCTTATATAGCATTGCTTCAAAGCTGTCTACCCTAGCGAACATAGCGAAGAGCAGCGCGTCTAGATAACAAGTGACTCCTTCGCGGTTGATCGCTCCAAGTAATTTTACATTCGGGTCGTAGTACCGTATGATGCCTTCCTCCGACTCTTCAAGCAGCATCAGCAGTTCGTATGCTTTAGCCGAATTTCCCTGAGCATAGGCACCGATCAAGATATACGCAATTTCGTCGTCTTTGAAGGTTGTGATCCCATTCCGCGTAAGCCGTTGTGAGAGCGCTTTGATCTGCGCCAGTCAGTCTTTCGTTCAACGTTTCTTCCGGTAGATGTCCCACCTTCTTCTCCTCCTCTTTCCCAGGGGCCTTGACCTCTTCGTCCTCGAAGAAACCATTGAGAAGTCCACTATAGCGTTTAGGCTGCAGGAGGAAGCCACGAGAGTCAGCAGTGCAACACTCAACCAGTCCACCATGTGCTTGTAGACGTGGGGATCGCTTGGTGACGAGTGTCGAGAACGCTAAAGAGAGCGAAGAGAAGGAAGAATAGGAGCTGTTTCTTGATGTTGTGGAGGAAGGAGTCGGGGTTGGCGAAGGCGTGAAGGCTGGAGAAGACATTACTTTATCTTTGTGTGTCCCCTGCGAAAGCTTGTCTTTCCTGCTAAGAAACCTGTTGATAGTGCTCATGCTGGGTCAAGTGTTACCAAACAAACTCCCTGGAGCGGTTGGTTTAAGGAAAGGTAGGATGCGCCTCGAATGCATCTATTCGGGACTGCTGCGGGACCATGCTCACGAATCGGCTTTGGAACGTGTATCTAGGGGCAGTCGACGACGAGCAATGAACCCACGACTCAGTACTATCAAGAGCATTCTCAAGTCCAAGCAATCTCAAGTAAAAGGAATATTATTATCAGAGCCGTACTCGATCAGTCCGGGGTGTTGTTGACAGCCCCACATGCCGAGAGAAGCCCCGAGATCGTCTACCCTACGCGACCCTAGGAGGCTAGAACGAGGATCCATGCGGGAGCATTAAGGTACCTAGGTATGTACTGTTACTGTTAGCGTCAGGTCAGGACCCTTCGCTAAGGTACCTTAGGGGCTGCCCTTGCCGCAAATTCTGTGCTTTCTATGCAATACTACCCTACTACTCTACTACTCGTACCGAGTACCTATGCAATCATTGTCACAAACCGTGGGAGAGGATAGGAGCCAAAACTGCCATAGGTATTGTTCTGACATTTTGCCTGACTTGTCTGGCTCACATCATCAAGTATCCTATCATGCCTTGGAACAACTTGGTTCAATATGCGCTTCACTTGCTATCAAATGATCGTACATCATAATTGGACAGATCAAAGATCTGGAGCACGATCTAGCGCCTCTTTCGTACTTCGTCGTGTGGCCCAAATAGTCCATTGCTCTATGTTCAGCCGCGTCAATCTCTTATCATGTCATCTGATATTACAGCAGTCTCAAGCCAATCTCTCCAGACAGCTCAATGAAGCCTTGAGCGGCCCTGTCCAGCCTGCCAAAGATCCAACCCTGTCCGAGCTGCCAAGACATCCCTTCTCCTTTTCATGTCGTTCGTCAAGCCATTTGGGTTAAGCGATTTGCTTCAGAAACGGTGAGAGTAACAACTCGTTAGCGCTCGGTCTCTTCTCATGATCAATCTCGAACGTCTTGCTTAAGAATTCCTGGCCCTCCTCACTAGCGTTCTCTGGCGTGGTTGGCTTCGCACTCGAGTTCCCAATTTGAAAAATGGCCTGCAATTGTGAACAATTGGGGAAAGGATGCGTGCCTGTGAACATCTCCACGATCAAACAGCCCAATGACCAGATGTCGGCTTTGCGGGTGTAGGAAGTTTGCTTGACGACTTCCGGAGCCATCCAGAAAACGGATCCTTGAAGGGACGGACGGTGCATATGACCGCCGTTCTTCTGAGGCTGGAGTAGGGCAGAGGCTTCGACACGCTTGGAGATACCGAAGTCAGAGATCTTGATGTTGCCTTTGTTGTCAACAAGTACGTTGGCGCCCTTGATATCTCGGTGAATGATGTCCCTTCCGTGCAGATATGACAAGCCGGCAAGAATCTGCCGGACGAAGTTGCGAATGAGAGGTTCTTGGAGCTGGCCATAGGAATTGAGCATCGCTGCCACGGAACCACCAGGAACATATTCCAGAAAAATGTTGAAGTGCTGATCGTCAGAGTTAGAGCCAAGGTACTGGACTATATTCTCGTGCTGAAGGTCACGCAGAAGGTCGATTTCGTGCTTGAGAGCGGCAAGCATACTCTCCTTTCGCTTATCGAGGGTGCTATTGCTGTGTGCGGATGGAACTTCAACTTGTTTGACTGCCATGAGTTCACCAGTGACTGCATGGAGAGCAAGGTAGACACTGCCGAAGGAACCTTGGCCAATGAGGGCGCCCTGCATCCATTTGACGTTGTCCCACGAATCACCTTTTAGGAACTGATTGAGCTCTTCGTCAGGCTCCTCACCATCTGCGGCGATGGCGTGGGTTAAATGATCGTTGATTGAGCCACCGGCCTCTGTAGTAGGCCCACTGCTACCTGATTCATCGAAGTAGCTCTGGAGCGCTGCGTGCGAGGTGTCGGAATCAGTGCCATTGGTGCCGCCTATTTGCGAGTCGCTCTCGAATGAGACGTATGACTTCCTATTGGGCTCAACAGGTGACTCCTCTTGCAACGGTTGAAGAGAGCTTGAGGCGATCGAGTCACGGTACTGAGGATTGGCAAACCGGGAGACAGACAAAGGCCGGGGTCCACGAGCGGTTGAAGCCCCCGTCAGCCAAGCGTCTGCAATATTGGGAAGTGGAGGAGCATCTTTGAGACTCGATGTCCAACTGGCATTGCTCGCTACGCTGATCCGGCTTGCTGCTTTGCTTAAACGAGCGGACCTCCGCATGGACATTCGGACCGTCCTCTCAATCGTTTCCTTCTGGTGATCTGGGAAGTATGTCGTCAATTCTTGGCTGATCAATTCGCTGGGTGGCCTTCCACCAAGGAATTCCTTTATCTTTGGCTTCGATCGCGAGTCCGACCGGGCGGGAGGCTCTCCCCACCCTTGGGACGTTGAGCTTCCACTTCGGTCCCGTGCTCTTGGGGGTTGAAAGGTTGCCGGCGACAGAGGGTAGGACACATCGCGCCAGGACTCGCCTGTTAGCTTCTGCACTTTAAGCTGGCTGCGAGGATTGTTGGATGAAAGTGCATTGGCATGCATCTCATTCTGTTCCTCCATTGCGATGCTGGCTGCCTTTCTGAGTTCTTCATCATCTGGCTCGCCAGCATGCTTTTTCCTTAGAATTAGTCGTCCACGCTCATTCTTGTCATAAGGATCTGAACAATATTGCACGAGTTCCACATCAGTAAGCTTGTGAGTGTTGTTCAAGTCTTGACCAGTTCCGTCAAGGTTCCAAAAACAGTAATTCCTGGACTGGGTCTCGGGCAGGTTGAGCTTCCTCAACACACTCAAGATGATATCGTCCAGTGTCCTGCAATTTTTGATGTCCAATACTTTTGTTTGGCCCCCACCGTAGATGACACGTATTACAGGCGAACCTACAGGGAGTTTGCCGACTGTGGAGTCCATGCCTGGATTTTGTCGGGTGGGTTGACTTGTTTGGCTTGGTGTTGATGGTCGTAGACCCGTAGAGGTCTTAGCGGAGGGTGGAGCATTGAAATACCCGTCCTTCCGGGCAGTCGCCAGAGGGCTCATACCGCCGGGACGTTGAGATCTGAGTTTATTGACGCCGTCCGACTCGGCAAGTGGCGAGCTCGGCCTTTGGTTGCCATTAGCAGCATGAATATTATCCAAGGCGGAAAGGTCAACTCTTTGCGACCATCGCTTCCTTGCAGACTCGGAAGTATGAGAGCGATCTCTTGCTGTGTTGAAATCTCGGGGGGAGCGTGATGATGACGAAGGCGTATAGGGCGTGTGCGCTTGACGGTTGTCTAGGGCGGCCAAGGAGTCTCTGTTCCGCTTCTTGTGGTTGCCGACAGCTTTTGTTCTAAGTTGCTTGATGGCAACGAATATTCGGACACGGTCTCCAATCTTCTTGATTCCCATCTCTTTGAGCACAAGTTGATCACACTCAATGAGGTTGTTCCCCGTGACATTGTTGACTACGGAACTGTCAGTGAACTTATCCAGGAGAAAAGCGTCACGATACCAGGTAATGGGACTTTACACTGTCCTTGTAAATGGATTGGGAGATTTTACCTTTGAAGAGCTGCTCGTATTGAGCGCAGTTGATGGTACGCAGCCACTCTCCAACGCGTTTCTCATCCCATAAACTGCAATAGATCAGTAATTGTAATGGTTCTCAAGATGGCACCCTCCCAGAGTCTCCTTAGGATAGATAGCGTACCGGATTGGATCTTGTCCATCGCTGGGCTCCGAGAATTCTGACTCTGTAGGACTCAAAAAAGCAGCGTTTTGTGAGGTTTGCGCAGCGGGAGCCTTGTGGTTTGAGAAATTGACAGTGTATTGTGGGACCACCGATGGCTGAGTAGGACCCATGCCCATCGATGAACCGTAGGGAGCCTTGGAGGCAAGGACCGCCATTTCCTAACAATCTCCCTTCGCTGTCCGTCTATTGTTCAGTGTTGGAGTTAAGCATTAGAATAGTCCTGCTGATGCGGATGAAAAGTTGATAGACAAAGGATCCAAGGCGGAGGGGCCCGAGGACAAAGGCGGAATGATCAAGGTGCTGAGGCTGAGGCTGTACAGCTGGGGTGTAGTGTAATGCGAAAGTTGTAGGAGAGTGCAAAAGGGGGATTCCCAAAAGATAACCGGTGAGACTGAGCGAATGTTGACGGAGAACTTAGAAGCTTTTCTTTGACGTTTGTGACGGTTTCGAAGACTACCGGACGTTTGAGATGCGGTAAGAGACCGCCAAGATTGCCTGAAGAAGTGACAACTACCGAGATCAGGCTGACGATGCTACATATCTGGATGTGGAGCTGGCGGAAATATCATACATAGAGCAAGGTCTGATGGAAAAAAGGATCGTTCTGGGTAGCTGAGCAAAAGGAACTAGTGGCTCGAGGATGCGCCAAAGACGTTTCACATCAACAGTACGAGTACTGCTATCGCTTCTAAGTAAAATGTTTTTCGACTACGATTATATCTGATAGTCCATTTCGATTCCAAGTCATTCCTACACTGTCTGCCTCAACTACTTTATTTTATCCTTGGTGTATATATTCATGTCTTATGTTATGGCACCACCACCACCGGACGAAGCGTTTCAGTTCTATTTTTACCTACGTCATTCATTGCTTGGCACTGCTACGAGTACTCCCTACCTTTTCCATAATTCTTGGAGCCAAGACCCCTGCATGATCCTTGACTGGGATTCTTACCCACTACTCAGCATCGGGCATCCCTATGAGTATTTTGCGCGCCGCCTCACTGCAGGTGTACTTCCAATCGCAAGTCATGCTTCTGCTCCTTTCAACTCTGCCTCCCCGCCTGCACGCATCCCGATAGGGGAGTTCGATGCGATCTCTGACAATCTTTCTGACAGGCTACTACTTGGCATTGATCTTGTGCCAGCTGCTACAGCTCAGTGTCAAGATAGTATTCTACGGCACCGAGAATGAGGGTTAAATGTTGAGACGTTGATTTTGAGATACACACTGTCACCTAGCTTAGTTCCGAAACTCCAACATTGACAATGCCGATGTGTAACGTAGATATTATCGTACTGTAGACGAGCTAGCGTACGTAGACTGGGAGGAAGTTGCTCGAGGACATTCTTCCCGAACGCTGTAGCCTAACAGACGCATACTTTACCACAACATCAAGCTACACTGAAGTCCTCCCGAAGGAGCTCCAATGGGTCGCAGGCACAGAGCTTGTGTATTTATACGGAGAAAGACTGTGAAGCAATGACTAACATGGAGGAGCTAGACGATGCGTCTCTGCCCATCTTCAAGGTCGAAAGGGTACAGCTCCAATTCTCCATCTCGTCGGACTTTGTCGCTGCACAGGTAGCCAACAATGTCCTGGTTCTGGCCCTTTCAACAGGGCGTATCTTACGGATAGACCTCGACAGTCCTTCGGACATTGATGGTAAGCGCCTCGAGTCCTCTGCCAGTGGGTCTGACTGAACGTGCATCACATAGATATCGACCTACCCAGAAAGACGTCAGAGATTGGGCTGATTCGGCGCATGTTCCTCGACCCCTCCGCCTCCCACCTCATCATCACTACGACACTGGGGGAAAATTACTACCTCCATACACAATCGAGGCAGCCCAAACCGCTTGCGCGCTTGAAGGGTGTCGGCATTGAGAGTATAGCATGGAACCCATCCGTCCCGACAGCCTCTACGCGGGAAATCCTTGTTGGGGCTGTAGATGGTAACGTCTACGAAGATTACATTGAGCCCTCCAGCGAGTTCTACCGCAATCAAGAGAAGTATTTGAAGACGGTCTACAAGGCGCAGGATGGACCAGTGGCAGGACTGTGGGTAGACCTCATACCTGGCAGGTTGGATACTCGCCGAGTGATAGTAGCAACGCCGAACAAGCTGTTGCATTTTGTGGGAAAGATAGGTCGACCTGGACAAGAAGGTTCAGGATCAATATTCACCAAGTTGTTCGAGACTGAAGCTCCAACCCTACATGATGTGACTTCCGGTACTAGGCCTTCACCGTCATCCCTGGCCGTTTCTCCGGAACCGCCAGAATCTCAAGCTGGTGAAAACGATGATGGTGAGCGCGTATACGCCTGGCTCTCAGCACAGGGTGTACTTCACGGCAAGCTGCAGACAAATACAAGGTCCGTGAGCTTAGGCAGCACTATATTCAACAACTCCAAGATGATCTCCAGGTCTCAAATCCCAGCTTCGCAAAGTGTCAGTGGCCGAAAAAAGCCGACGCAAGAACCCATAGCAGGTGTTGCACTCTCACAATGGCATGTACTCTGCTTGGTTGAAGGCAGAATTGTAGCATTGCACAGGCTTGATGAACATGTCGTATATGATCAAGTCGTACTTGAGCCAGGTGAGAGTGCGCTTTGCCTCTTGGCTGATCAGAAAAAGAACACGTATTGGCTCTTCACTACGCATGATATCTTCGAGATTGTGGTGACCGATGAAGATCAAGATGTATGGAAAATCATGCTCGAGTCGCAGCAGTTCAGTCTTGCATCTCAGTATGCAAAAACACCGTCGCAGAAAGATGCCGTGGCGATGGCCTCTGGGGACTACCTGATCAGCAAAGGCCAATATCTTGAGGCTGCCAATGTCTATGGCAAGAGCAGCAGGCCATTCGAGCAGGTAGCTCTGACTTTCATTGATCATGGCGAACAGGATGCCCTACGCCGATACCTGTTGACAAAGATAGTAACATACAGGAGGTCATCCATCATGCAAAGAACGATGATTGCTAGCTGGCTTGTTGAGATCTTCATGTCAAAATTGAACTCGCTTGATGATACGATCACGACCAAAGCACAATTGACAGAGAGTACTACCACCGCAGATACCAAGGATGACCTTGCCACTCTCCGAAAGGAGTTCGAAGACTTCGTGAATAGATACAAAGGCGACCTAGATCGAAAAACTACTTACGAGATCATCAGCAGTCATGCACGAGAACAAGAGCTGTTGTCATATGCGACTGCAATCGATGACTACAATTACGTCCTGTCTTACTGGGTACAACGAGAAAGATGGCAGGAGTCGCTGAATGTTCTGAAGAAGCAGACCGACCCTTCCATTTTTTATAGGTACGGGAGCGTCCTCATGGTCCACGCTGCACCGGAGCTCGTCGACATCCTCATGCGTCACACCGATCTCGATCCTTTGAAGCTGATCCCCGCCCTTTTAAACTACAACAAATCCAATTATAATACCCCACTCCCCCAAAATCAAGCTGTGCGCTACCTTCTCTTCTGTATCAATGCGCTACACACCACAGTCCCCGCTATTCACAATACCCTCATCTCGATCTATGCTTCGCACCCTTCACTCTCTGAGACCGCTCTTCTCTCCTACCTTTCTACCAGCTCATTGTCCAACCCCCCACCCTATGACACGGACTTCGCCTTCCGACTTTGCATCCAGAATTCTCGCGTCCAGTCCGCGGTCCATATTTACACCTCCATGGGCTCCTATGCCTCAGCAGTCGATCTGGCCCTCAAACACAACGAGATAGACCTTGCCTCACGGGTTGCTGACCGACCCGGCTCCACTGACTCTGCCCTGCGTAAGAGGCTCTGGCTGGCCGTTGCTAAGAAAGTCATCAGCCAGCAGGGAACAGGCAGCATCAAGACTGCCATTGACTTCCTCAAGCGATGTGACCTACTGCGAATAGAAGACCTGATTCCTTTCTTCCCTGACTTTGTAGTCATTGATGATTTCAAAGATGAGATCTGCGCAGCACTGGAGTCATATTCGCGCTCGATAGCTTCACTGGAATCAGAAATGGACGCCTCGGCTGCAACAGCCGAGTCTATTAAGACAGATATCAAGCAGCTTGACAGGCGGTATGCCATTGTAGAGCCAGGTGAAAGGTGCAGGGTATGTGAATTGCCGTTGCTTAGTAGGCAGTTCTTTGTCTTCCCCAGTTGTCAGCATGGATTTCATAGTGATTGTCTGGGGAAGAAGGTATTAGATGGAAGTGGCATGACAGTGAGGGGAAGAATACGTGAATTACAAGCTCAAATTGGGCGAGGTGGGAGGCGAGAGAAGGAGGGAAGGGAATTGGATGCTTTGGTTGCCGGCCAATGGTAAGCGCCTTTGATCTGTGAATATCCGTCTTCTGACATAAGATTGTGAACAGTATTCTTTGTGGCGATCTCGCTATCAAGGCGATCGAGGAACCATTCATCTCTGACGCGAATGACGGTGAAGAATGGGTCATTTAGCCTTATCCGTAAGAAATCTCTGAAAGACACAATGAAGACCTCGCTTTACTCGCTGGAGGGTGAATGTTTAAGTGGTTTACTGTTCGCATTCACCCTTTTGAAACTTCCCCTAGGCATCTTAGGGATTGAAATCCCCAAACCTCCCAACCCTCCTCTTCTTCCAATATACACACACTTGACATATCTCTTATACATTCACTATACCAACTACATGCTCGCATCTCCATAGCTTGATGTCTACTATCAACACTCGCAACTAGTATACATTTTGCCTTTTTTACATATTGATGCAGACAGTCACTGCAGCATTTTCCCACTGACACCCTACATATACAAACTTGCTCTCTCTTGCATCTTTTCGCTTCTGCCATCTCAGTTGTCTGGCAAGGTCGACATGAACGATTCCGGAGCTTTGTCTGAAGTCGCTTTAGGAGTTTAAGGGTTTCAACACGTGGGGCGAAACGGACTGGTTCATGCAGGAGCAACAGCGATTCGATGGTGCCTTCGATACGCCTTGAGAAACGCCCCAAGCCTTAACCCGCCCGACCTTCGAGCGGTATCGGTGGGCCAAAGATGCAAATCTCGCCAAAACCGCCAAACAAAAGAGCGACATGCTCGTGAATCACGACGGACATATCGGCCGTCTCATGGGTACCCTACGTCATGCCTTGGATCCGAGAGGGTTATATACGTTTTGTGGCCTTACCGCGTCAAAAGCTCCGCCAATTCTCCCTAGCGAACGAGGCTCGCATGAACAATACTGAGCCACCTCCAAACAACGCTCTCTGGAGGTCCGAGGCATCGATTCACCGTTCACGCAGCAGGCCGAAAGAGACTGTTCGGCCCGCCGTATCTGATCGATCATGGATGCTGTCCAGAGTTTTACGCTCGGCGCGCGGCTGTGATGGAGAAGTTGCTGTCAACTTTTCCACGATGCAACAGCTACATCAGTCAGGCTCCTTGTATCAACTACTCGCGATGTGAAGGCTCTGTCTTGGGCTTTATTTAGCTTTGCGGACATCGATCAATTTGCACAAAGCGAACATCCTTAAAGATCACTCGCTACATGTGCAGGCTTTCCCGTCACGCTCAACCACACACTGCTGGGATCCGACAATTGGATTTGAGACTCTGGAACACCCTGCACAATCACCCGATCTTGATCCAATCGAGGCCAATTTGGAACCTTTTAAAAATGGAACGGGTACATCAACGGACGGAATCGGAAATGATCAATAATCCGAGCTCCGGACTCTGTGATTCAGGAGGAATGGGATCCGGATCAAACTCCGGCCACTGCTGTCTTAAGACCAAATGGACTATTACACCAAACATCAGCTTCCGAACAACTATTGTGACTCGGTTAACTGGATATCCGAGTCAAATACGGACGTGGTATCCTCCACGAGGACGGTGATTCAAGTCATGGAATAATTCGAAGCAAAGAGAACCGAGAGGCTGATATTGAAAACATGGCCACACAGCTAAAATTCGATGATTGGATTGAGACCCTGAAACACCCTGCACAATTCACCCGATCTCAATCCAAACCGAGGGGATTTGGAATTCTTCCAAATGAACCGAGCTCAGCAACGACAGTGAAATAACCAGTATGAACTTCGATACCGTGATTCAGGAGAAGTGAAAAAGTCACATTAGTCTCGAGGAAATTGGGGCAAGAATTGCAGAGATGTCATGGCGATGTAAAATGCTGCGAGAGGGCGATTACGTTAAGCTTATCAAGTCCAAATTATGGTAGAAATGTATATATTTGAGTAGAAATATATACATTTGGTGGAAAGTCAGCAGCAACGCCGGGTCAACCTCGGGGGATGGCGACTTTTGACGGGGACGAGTGGGAATATGGCAGAATGGACTGATCCGACCTAGAGGCCTGCCTCGAGGACGTACAGGCCTTCTGAATGGGGGGTGGGGGGGGGGGGGGCAACTGACAAGGATCGGTAGAGTAGTACTTGAGCATCGGATCGGCTTGGCGCATGACATTGTATATAGCTTTTTTTCTCTCCGGTAGAACTCGGCATCTAATTCCACAACACACAATGCACACATTCTGCACATGATGATTTTCGTTCTATGACTTGGTGTCTTGTTCCCATTGCTCAGAATTCAGCATCTATAGCTCCTACAACAATGCTCATATGCAATCTATATTACAATAGCACCATAATCTGGCCCTGGCATTTGCAATCAGTCCGCGCATACGGTGGATGCTCCATTGATGTTCCCCTCTTATCGTTCCCTCTTAAACTCTTGTCCTCTAGCTTACACAACTGTCCCCTCAAGCTCCACTGCCGTCTGCAATAGCAAGTCTCTGCTTCGCCGTCTTGGCTTTTTTACTGATGCCCTTTCTCTTCCCCGGCGCCGCGGGTTCTGCCACTTCCATTGGCGTCGCTGCGCCTGAAGGTTTGTTGCTGCCGTCGTCGAAATGTCCTTCACCTGTTAAAATATCACGGTCAGTACAGTTCTCCATCGCTGATGGTAGGCGTAAGCGGTATTTTACCTTCATGATACATATCATCCAGACTGACATCCTTCTTCCTCCCTCCAGTCTTCTTCCTTCCACCCTTCTTCCCCTGCTCCTCACTCTTCGCCGCAATCTCCTGTTCCTTTTTCTCAATCAGCTCGGCTTCATCGTCATCCGCAAGCCAGAGTGCGATGTCCTTATTCCGATTATCTTTGCTTCGGGTATTGAAATCCACACCTGCACCGCCACCGCCGGAGATGACAACACGCTGGACTTCTTCCTTTTGCAAGGCTCGCTTGCGGATTCGCTCTTCGATAGTGCCACGTGTGATCATGCGGTAAACTGTGACTTGCTTGGTCTGACCGAGACGATGAGCACGATCCATGGCTTGAGAGTCGATGGTAGGGTTCCAGTCCGAGTCATAGAAGATGACGGTATCCGCGGCGGTCAAGTTGATACCGAGGCCACCAGCGCGAGTAGAGAGCAAGAAGATGAAGATTTCTGGTTTTGTCTGGAAGTCGGCAACCGTATCCCTCCGGTCTTCGAGCTTGGTGGAGCCGTCGAGTCGAAGGTATTTGTAGTTGCGGTAGGTGAGGTACTCTTCCATGAGGTCGATCATGCGGGTCATCTGAAAGTAAAGTAGGACGCGGTGGCCACCATTCTTGAGCTGGCGAAGGAGCTGGTCAAGCTTCGCAAGTTTGCCGGAGTCAGTGACGAAGCGCCGCATTGAAGGCACGTGGATGTTGGTGAATCGGGATTTCTGTGACAGCGGCTGTGGAAGAAGACTGGTGACTGGGTATCTAGCTGGGTCAACCTTGGCTTCGAGTAGTGCGGCTTCGTCTTTCTCCGATACTCCGTAGAGGGCCTTTCGCAAAGGTATATTGAAGATGGTGTTCTCCTTCTGAATGCGCGAATCCTGATCTGAACAAGAGATCTGGATTGGTGGTGCCGAAGCCCCAGGTCTGGCACACTGCTCGATCGCGTCCAAACCCTGATTTTCGAATTTGTTCTTTGAAATGTTGAAGAGGTTGTGTAAGCGATTCTCTGCAGTGATGTTGCAAAGCGGGCGGCGATCATTGCGCTCAACGATGTTGAAAAGAGCATGTGCGGGAGTGTAGTTGGTCTCTTCAGATTCATCGTACACAACATTGAAACGTGCAAGGCGAGACGCCTTTCCAGCAAGCTGAATAGCTCGTTCGGCTACACCTTGGTGAGAGGCTTTGTATGCTTCGCTTGCTGATGTGTCAGCGAACCGCATCCAGGAGAAAGTGGCACTGTCCGATGAGCTCTTTTGGATATTCTCAGGCGTCCAGATGTTCATCAGTTCGGCTAGACACTTGCCCTTGAAACCGGCTTTTGAGTTGTTAGGGCCTGCCACATCCAGTCTCGCTTCCGGACTGCAAAGTAGGCGCGGAAGGTCGTATTCGATCAAATTCCTTGTCGAGTAGCCGACATTGACGTTATTGCCTTCTCTCATGAAGGAAGCACATTCTGCAAAGTGTGCCAATGACAGTGGTGAATTTGTATCGGCTCTCTCGAACAAGTCGGGGTGATTGCAAACCTTTCTAAACTGCATGACAAGATTCATCAAAGTCGCCGTGTCTTGATCGTCACCAACTGCAGCCTTTTCGATGAGATCCATGATGCTGATGCGATTACGGAGATTACCATAGTATGCGCGTTGACGGTACGTCAGGTCGCAGAAGACATCTTCTTCAATCTTGTCGCCCAGCTCTTTCTGAACGTGCTTCTTAATACGCCGCAACATGAACGGCTTGAGAATCATGTGTAGTCGCTTGAGCTGATCCTCATTGAGCTTGGTATTGCTCTGGGCGTGACTCTCAATATCTTTGGAGAACCAGTCGCTGAATTCATCATGGGAATCGAAGAGACTGGGCATGATGAAATGCAGTAGAGCCCAAAGCTCCTGCATGTTGTTCTGAATTGGCGTCCCAGTCAAAAGCAGGCGATTTCGGCAAGCAAATCCCAGTAAGCTCTTCCACCGTGAACTCTGCGAGGATTTGATAGCTTGAGCCTCATCTAGAATCATGTACTGCCAACGAATTTTCGAAAAGTATTGAGTGTCTTGCACAACCAGCTGATATGAGGTAATGAGGACATGAAAAGGTGAGTCTTTGGTGTAGGTGATGGGCTTCCGATCCCAGAACTTTCGTAGTACCTTTCGATCTTTCGCGTTTCCCCAGTAAGGCAGACACTTCAAATTAGGAACGAAGCGCGTTATCTCTTGTTGCCAATTGTGCAATGTAGACGAAGGTGCAATGACGAGGAAGGGACCCCAGATATTGTGCTTCTCTGCAAGGTAGGCCATCACCGATATTGACTGCACAGTCTTCCCGAGACCCATCTCATCTGCCAATATCCCGTTGATGCCCTGCTCGTACAGGTTGACCAGCCAGTTGAGCCCTTTGAGCTGGTATTCCTTCAATTGCGCGTTCAGCATCTTGGGCTGAGCAACATCAATGTCGCCTAGACCAGTGGGGTTCTGGAAATTCATCTCGCCATCGTCGAATTGTGCCATCTTGTTATCATCGCCATTGAAAGCTCGAGCTTTGTTTTGAGCTTCCTGGACGGCATTTTGCGCATTCGCCATTGCAGCTTGCCTGAGAACAGTCTCATCCTCGGCGTCAAAGTCGAGATCCTCGAAATTGGTGACTTTGGTGCCGACTTGACCTACGCTGTCCGGCAATGTGATTGCATGAGCATCTGCCTTGCCTGGTCGAATAGTCTCCTTGGACACACTAACGTCTGCACTGTCTGTTGATCGCTCCACCTCATCAGTCTTGATCTTGCGACCAATAAAATGTGAATATAGTTCCGTCTGCGAGATCAAGAAGTTGAGCTTGCGCTTTTGCCGGTTAGATTCACGCTCTGCTTCGACCTTCTTTGCGTTCTCTTGCTCTTGCTTCTCAGCAACCTTTCGCAGGTCTCGTTCTGCCCTCTCATTGCGCTTCCAGAAGGACATCATCTCTCGCATGCTTCTCTTAGCCCGTGCTTGGACGTCTTTGGTGCCTTTGTTGGTACGCAGCTGCCATCTCCGAGCCTCCTTTGCTGCCAGCTGGGCTGTCTTTCGTAGATTGGATTGCTTTATCGATAGTGAATTGTCCTTGATTCTGCTAACCTTGGGTACATCCTTTCGTGCAATGTCTTTCCAGATTGAATCATAAACCTGCTGGAAACCTTTGGAATCGTAGTTTGTCAAAGTCGACGTAGCCGGTGAAGCATCTTTCGGGGTCTCTCTAGGCCGGACTTCTTTTGTTCCTCTTGGGTAGGTATCTCTTCGGCTCTCTTCTTTCGGGGCTATCAACACCAAGTCGTCCCGTTCCCTCTCCTGCAAGGCCCAGCCATGCTCAGCAGCATCCTTTTCGGCCTGCTTCTTCTCTTTCGATTTCTTCGGCCGTACAGAAGGGCCCTTGATCTTCTTCCGGGGTGGCTCAGGCGAAAGGTGGGTGGCACTCTGGAACGTGCTCATGGTACCACCCTCAAGATTTGGTGCCATTGGAGTGACTTCACGAATCTCTTCCGGTATGTCACCCCGTTCCAGAATTCTCTTGGTGGTTTTCGCTTTTTTCTCCGCTTTCTGTGCGTCTCTCATGAATCTTTCTTTCTCGGCTTCATCATCAGCCATCTTGAGTTTCTCGAGCGCCTCTTTCTGCAATTGGGTCTGTTGTTGTATGGTCTTTTCGCGTCGGCGCTTGCGTTGCATATCCTTCTTGCGCTCCTTCTCGTCCTGGACCTCTTTGCGTTGGACCTCTTCGAGGGCATGATTTTCGTTGATCTGTCTAAATCGCTCCTTACCATAATCCGCGTAGGTACCTAATTGGAGCGAAATAGTCCTGGATGCAGCGGTGCGACGGCGCTAAGCTTCTGTGTCAGTTCGGGCGAAAAATTGAGGGCGTGGATTGGCCAACATACCTTGCGCTTGATCTCTTCACCATGCTCAACATCCCGCTGTCGCTTCTGAGCCGATTTGGCATGCTTCTGCTTGTCGGTCTCGTACTCTGGTAACTCAACCGGACTCAGCGGCGTTGCATCTATCTTTGCCATTTCTTTCTTGACCTTTTCGTTCTCTTTGTCCGAGGTCATTGGGCCAGGCTTCGGCTTGATGCTACCTAAGCTCTTTGCAGGAGGGAGAAGTTGAGGTTCGGCTTTAGTGATATTCTTGGTCGGGGCTGAATAGCTTTTAGGCGAGGCAGTGCGTTTCAGGCCAGACTTTCTTGGTGCTGTCCGTGAAGGTTTGACATCTCCGTTCGTAGTGTTCGAAGAGCTCTTTAGCGGCTTCGAGGCAGGTGTAGACCGCGGAGTAGATTTCGGGGGATCAGGAACATTGCTTGAGAGGATACTGGAGAAAGACATTGGATTTGCGGTCCTTGTAGCCTTGGGCTCTTCTTTTGCTCGGATCTGGTTATCATCTTCATCAATCGTTCCTTGGGAAGATGGTCGGTCCATGGAGCCGTTCATTCGCGTTGCATAATTGAAGCCGCTTTGCGGATGTATTGGGGATCCAAGAGCGCTTCTTGCAGGTGATTGTGGGATGGAGCTATGTCTGCTTGGTGGGTGTGCATGGGATGACGGTAATGTTGGCGAGCGCTGCGAGAAGTGACTGGTCGGGGAGTTGTATGTGACTGGAGAAACTTTTTGGTCTGGATACTGGCTAGAGTATGAGACAGGCTCTCGAGTCTATGGGACAGTTATAGTCAGCCATATGAAATGCTGGAGACACTTCACTGCCAAAAAGGCCTAGACTTACCTGACCCGGCGAGCGTGTGTTGTACTGTGATTGCTTCCTATTTGGCACTTCACGATGTTCTGATAATGGATCGTAGCGTGTAGAGCCGTCAGATTCTCTATGGGAATATGCCGAGCCATTTTGTGAAGAACCGTTCGTCTTGGGAGAAGGCGGAGGACCCAGGCGTGGGCTGATGGCGGGGGGTTGTTGTGACATGGTTGCAGCGGTGGAGGGTCGAGAGGAGTATTGAGGGTAGGGTGAAGGAGGATGTGTTCCGTTGACAGGCGAGTAAGGATGACTATGGGTTGGGGAGTGTGGATGATAATCCCTTCGCCGGCGGTCTTCTTCCTCAGGATATCTCCGCGTCACTGAAGCTGGAGGAGAGTGCATTGTGTTTAGGCCTGCAGCAGCCAAGGCGGATGGGTGATCTCCTTGGCGTAATGTCCGGGGCATCATTCAGTTATAGGGCTTGGATGAGTGGATGGCATGGTGTCAAGTTGGAATGGATTAGTTAGTGAGACTCCAGAAGGCAAAATGTGATCATCAATGAAGCCACATCAGGCGCAGATCTTATTGTGCCCAGGTAGGGCGCGGGTGTGGGTCAGTCAGCAAGGGAGTGTGGAAATTATTTGATGATTTTGGTCTGAAAGGACGACGACGAGGAGATGTTGAATTGTGGTGCTGGGAAGATGTATTAGAGGGGGGGATGATGTGGTGGAAGAGATTATTATTGCCGGGAGGATGGCGTTCCATTTTGTGATGGTGTTGGTCGGCCTTCCTGGAAAAGCGTCAATCGCAGCCAAACGCGAGGGAGATTATTATTGCCTACAGGCTACCACGCATCGAATCGAAGCTTCCTTGGCGGAGTACTTTTTTTTACTGAGATTTTTACTACAGCTACAAGTAATAAAATCAAAATTCAACTCACGATATCAATATTTCTCTCATCATTAATTGTTATTGCAAAATATATATTATGATTATGATTATTTTATTCTCTTTTACTTCTTTCTCTGCAATAACCATAGGTAGCTAATTTCTCTTTGGAATGTTTTGAATCTTCCTGTCCTTTCAACATATTCCTTATCCAGCGGGCGCATAACCTACTTGTTAGTACGTACCCTCGATCCATTTCATTATTGAGCCTTATCCTCGCCTTAGCTCCGCCTCGCTTTCTCCTTCGCACCAACCAAATGCGGCCTGCATTTCACCCAAACTGCCCCTCGCTCATATAAGGTACTCTACATGCACGCTTCCACGGATGTCATCGGGCGATACATCCTGCCCCATACATCCCCCTTCGTCGGCAAATGCTTGTCCCAATCTCAGCTTTCAACTTCGCCATTCTGCCAAAGTCGCCAAAGCCTTGATGACGGAAAATTTTATATAATGATGACCTTTCTGCATTCTACAATGGAGCCGAGTCCAGAAACGCCCTTTCTAGGCTATCGAATACATCCATCATGTGGTATCATCACCCGAGTAATTTATCGCAACGCAAATCGATCCCTAGACGCCGCCGCCGCCCTTCCTATTCTGATCCAGCAGCAGCTTGGGCTTGATAAACCCTTCGTCAAGCTGTGTGAACCACGCCGCTTGTTCTTCCGATGTGCCAGAAAGGAGTTGGCTGATGGCTCCGGTGGCACTCAGGTCGACATCACCGCTTGGTGGGTGGTTCGTTGCGGCATGAGATGATCCTGCTGCTGCTGCTGCCCGAGGGTCTCCCCTACTCGGAGACGATTTCCTTCTTGGTGGCCGATTCTTAGCTGCTGGCGGAAGGTCACTATCAGAGTATAAATTTTCCTCGTCGCTCGGCATACCGTCTTCTCGGGCTAATAGAGACTGACGCGCGAACTCGGCTTCCCTCTCCCGCTGACCGACAGTCGAGTTGTTACGGGATGTTGGTCTGTTTGGAGGGCTGACGCTGGGTGTCCCACTACTATATCCAGACTCCGCACCTCCATTAACAACGCGAAGACCGTTCCTATCGACTGGAACAGCGCTGCCCTTCCGTGGCTGTGGCAGGTAGCCAACTGCATTGCCCGCACTCTTGTAGTAGGTCCCATTTGTCGCTGTTTCAATGTCAAATTCGTCGTCCGAATCGATCTCTTCGACCACGCCAGTCCGAATGCCCATGATCTCAAGCATGCGGGCGGTAGTGCCGCCAAATATGATGACTGTGAGGACAACCACTACAAGAACCGTAGCCTGTAGGGTGGGACCATTGGCTCCAGTTAAACCAGCAGCCAATGCCACGCCGACAGCACCACGTAGTCCAGCCCAGAAAAGCATTACTTGATACGAATAAGGGAGTTCATCGGCAACGTCTTTCCCTCTCCGTTTTGCACGGTAGCGGATGAACCAGTTGATGGCTCTTGAAAGAGGGAATACCGCACACCACCTTGCCACGCATATGCCGATGATGGCGATGAGTATGAATAAAGGCTTGAAGTATAGTGTCGTGTTCGTGAACAGAGTCAGCCCAAGATAGATGAAGATGAAGTTTTCTGACAATTGTGCAAGCGCCGAAAACATGTACTTCGTAGTCAATTGTGTACGTCGTGACATATTGTAGTAGGCGTAGTGCTTCAAAGTAATGCCACAGAACAAAAGAGTGACGATGCCTGGCGACAGATTAGCATTGCCGCCACTGAGGCACAAGCGACCATCTATTCTTGTAGCCTGTACGAACCTGACATCATTGCTCCATTGGCGAAGTAGTAGCTCGCGTATGCGATCAGGATGATCAGACAGCTCTCAATCTTGGGAAATCGGCGAACAAGGGTAAACTTTAGCAGGAGCGCGGTCCCAATGCCGACTATGATTCCAATGATGAGACTCCCGAAAAACACCAAGAAGAATATACCGATAGCCTCGAAGAAACTAACGATGGTCAAAGAGCCACCCCTGTTGCCGTCTGGTTTATATCTCTGTGCTGTGTCGAAGATGACGATGGCGATTGCATCGTTCAAGATGGACTCTCCAAAGATGACAGTGTACAACTTTGGGTCCACTTTGTACGTATTGAAAATAGCAAGAATAGTGACTGGGTCCGTAGCAGATAACGTTGCCCCTACTGATATTGCCTCCACAAAAGATATTTGGAACCTATCGAGAGGTATCCGTGTCCACAGCCATAGAAACAAGCCTAGCACGATAGCTGATATAAAGGTCCCCGCGAACGCAAATGTCAAGATGGTGCCAATATTGCGGAAGAAGTTTGCTTGATGCAGTTCGTATCCAGAGGCTAGGATGATCGGAGGGAGGAGTAGGTTGAAGAAGAATTGGTAGTCGAAGCTGACGGTGTTTTGGATGAAGGTTCCCTCGGTCAATTTTATCATCAGACCGGCGGCCATGCCTATATATGTTCAGTCGACACATTTCGTCAGAGCCGACGGCTGCAGAAAGGGCCCCACCAGCAAAGATTGAGATGACCGTCTCGTGTATTGCTTGTATCTTCTTGTGCTGTAGCATGTAACTTGCAAACAGAGCCAGTATGAGCAGCATGATCAGAATGAACAATGCCCATGATGAGAAAATCTCCTTCTGTCCAGCCTCCGGCTCTTTAGAGTCTCCCTGTCAGCCATCCAGTCGTTGGCTCAATGCGGAGAGTGCGCTCACCACCATCTTCTGGATCTGCCTCATCATCGGTCTGTCGTTCTAGACGAGTGGGAATGTCAGAGAAAGTTCAGCGTTCTGTAGAGGATAAGGCATCATACTCAGAAGCTCATAGATGGCATTGCGCATAAGCGAAGCCATACCGACGAAATAGAAAAGAAGCAGGCGGCTTCTTGAACGAACACATCTGCCTCCGCAATCACGGCAAGGCAACCAGGGTGACGGTTATGATAGCAGAAAGACGGAGACACATCATCTGGCGAAAGTGTTTCGATGATTACGGAGGCCTGGTAGTGAGGTACTTAACCCACGCCAAGACTTTGGTTGTCGCGAGAAGGGTACAAGTAAGGTAGCCTTGGCTGGACTAGAGCCGCATAGAGTATTGTCCGCCAATCGATAATGAAATGGTACTCGTATGCACGGAGCGATATACTTCCTAGCGGTCTTGTTTATAACGACAGCCTACTACAGTACTTTATTGCATTATCTTGCACGCAGTGTGGAATTGCATTGCTCGATGTGTTGGACATAATGGATAGAACGGCGAGAACGGCTACATAAGGTAGGTACCTACGTGGTACCTTATGAGGATCTACGAGAGTACGCTAAGGAGTAAAGTAAGGTAGGGCTCAGTCCCGCCCGAGCCCCACCATAGCGGGACATGTCACATCGGACACCTCAAGCTCCTACTCAAGCTTCAAGATTTAAGGTAGGTATGATTCAACCTGTCTCGCCTGTATATCATAATATCACCCTCTTTTGGCTCGCATAATCATAATCTCAGGTACACGTCTCTTTACCCTATTACGAACGTCGACCGCTTTTCCATTTCACAGACACACATCTCTCGCAGAACTGTTGTCCGAGAACCCACTCTCTACCAGAACGGGCACCTGACTTGGTCATTCAGCCCAAGTGCAGAGGAAACAGCAGACCATGGACCCATCCACGCACTCATAACACCCTCTTGGACCTTGACCACAAACAAATCTTCCTTTGAATCCGTCGCTGCTTCCAATATACGAACGTTCCCGCCTTCGCCCTTTACCGCTGCCAACCTCTTCCAACCCATCTCATTCGAAGCTTAGAGTTTGATGGCACATGACCCATCAACATCGCGGTCAGTCTCCAGACTGTCAAGAGACAGTTCCCGGCAGCAAGTAACGACCCAAAGTCATGTCTCATCTCCTTTGGATTCTGCGAAAGACCGAAGAAGTCGGCCAGGATCCCTTGACTTGAACGAGAACTCGCCTCTCCTGTCACCCCAGCGGCTCCAGATTGAACGTGGATCCGAGGATCGTGGTGTCTCCACTGGTCTATTAGACTGGAATGACGGGGAAGAGGAGAAAACTAAGAGCACATTTTACCTCTTCATATTGACGTTGGGCATTGGAGGGTGAGAGTACTCTACCCATACCCTGCCAGCGCGCTACAAGAGGAATTAAGTGCTGACAGAATCAACACAGGCTACAAATAGCATGGGCGACGGAGCTATCAAATGGCTCTGTAAGTACAGCGGCCCGATCAGACAGGCCTTGTGTGCTAATGGGTTTATGAACAGCCCTATCTCCTTTCGCTAGGCATGAGCAAGTCCCTACTCGCTTTCGTATGGATCGCCGGGCCACTCTCCGGTACTCTTGTTCAACCATACGTCGGAATTCGAAGTGACAACTGCCGCAGTCCGTGGGGAAAGAGGGTACCCTTCATGCTCGCAGGCGCATTCGCTACGGCGATTTCCCTCCTGTGCTTGGCTTGGACACGCGAAATTGTGCACGGATTTCTTGGGCTCTTCGGCGCAGATCCAGAATCGCATGGTGTCAAAGTCTGCTCAATCATCTTCGCAATCGCCTTCGTCTACATATTGGATTTCGCAATCAATACAGGTGAGTCTTGAGTTACGCATCTCAATGAATGCCGCTAACATTCTTCCAGTTCAAGCGGGTATCCGCGCCTTCATAGTTGACTACGCACCAACGCATCAGCAGGAGGACGCCAATTCGTGGGCTGGCCGAATCACTGGCATCGGCAACATCCTGGGATACCTCTCCGGCTACGTGAACCTTCCAGATATTTTCCCCTGGCTGGGCAATACACAGTTCAAAGTTCTTTGTGTTATCGCCAGTGTTTCCCTCTGCGGCACTGTCGTAATTACCTCTCTCTATATCCGCGAACGCGATCCTCGTCTTGAAGGCCCCCCTTCCGAGGCTAATCCTGGGATCCTCAGCTTTTTCCGCCAAGTGTTCAACTCGATCCGTCGACTTCCCCCCCAGAGTCGCAAAGTCTGCGAGGTGCAGTTTTTCAACTGGATGGGCTGGTTCGGTTTTCTGTTCTACGTTACAACCTGGATAGGCCAATTGCACGTAAACCCTTACTTCGCCTCACATCCGGACCTCACCCCAGCCGAAATCGACAAAGCCTGGGAAGACGCCACGCGGGTTGGCACATTTGCGCTCTTGATATTCGCCATCACCTCCTTCACCTCCAACGTGCTCCTTCCATTCCTCGTCGTTCCCTCCTACCGCGCCCCTCCTCCCAAGACTCCATCCACTCCGTTGCACCACACTCCCGGCACACCCGGTACCATCTCCGCGAGTATCACATCTTTCTTCCCACCTGCACCTTCCCCATCTCCAACCCTTCACGCCCGGTTAACCCGCCTCTTGGGCCTTTGCCAAATAAAATGGCTCACCCTCCGCCGTGCCTGGCTTCTATCCCATATTCTCTTCGCCCTTTGCATGGCCTCCACTTTCTTCATCTCCACCCCGACCCAAGCCACAGTCTTGACCGGCGTCGCCGGCTTGCCGTGGGCTCTCTCTTTATGGGCGCCTTTCGCTCTCATAAGCGCTGAGATATCGACTCGGGACAGTGAGGCGCGGCGGGGAGGCTGGAACTCGGAGAACAAGCCAGAAGATCAAGCGGGCGTGATACTTGGTCTTCACAACGTCGCCGTCGCTGCTCCACAAATCGTTTCGACGTTGGTCTCGAGTGCCATCTTCAAACTCGCGCAGAAACAGAGAGGAGAGCCTTATGATACTAGCGTAGGGTGGGTTCTCCGATTTGGTGGACTAGCAGCACTGGTGGCAGCGGTCTTTACTTGGAGGATCAGGGAAGACGTGGAGCCGGTCAAGGGGAACGGAAGAAAGCGGGAGGGAGGGACCGGGGAAGAGGAGAGAGGTTTGAGAGATCATCAGGATGGGGAAACGGCGTGAAATGTAGTGGGATGAGTCAAGGGTCTTTGAGCGGGGTATTGGACAGGCCTGACGGGCTCGATAGGTACGGTGCATGACCCGTGGTGAGTGGGATAATGAATGTTATCAATCTCCTCGGCGTGAGCCATCTTGTTGGTAAGAAGCCCGGCTTACACAATTCCATACCCTTCTTCCGTTGCCGTATTCATGTACTCACAAGCATAACTCGTACACTTCTTTATACCATGTGATGATCGCATGCATACCTCCCTCCATTGCGAGGGGGAAAACAATCGTTAAGATACTTGTTAGACTGACTATCCCTACCTTACCTTACCTTACCTTACCTTACCTTTCTTCAACAGATCACCACCTATCGTTCAAAAGTCTAGTTTAACTAACTAACTATACAATTTCCCCCCCCCCTTTTTTTCTTCCTTTTTTTCCTTTTTTTCTTCCAATTTTTTTCTATAAAATAATCACGATGACCCTACCTACCTTACCTTCTCCATTCGCCGGAGGAGGAGGGGGTCCCCCACTCCGGCTTCCATACAAGTTGGGCCTTCCAAGAACTCGAAGGACTCGAAGGACTCGTGGTTCTCACACCGTGGTGCCGTGTGACACACACATAACCTATGCCCCCCGAAGAATTATCCCCGCCGAATCTTATACCCACCCTTCTTTCACACAAAGCAAAAAAGGGAAGGGGGGGGGGGGGGGGGGGGGGGGGGGTGCCGTTTTTGTGTGGTCGTGTGTGAGTAGTACTGGCATCCTTTTTCAGCTTGTGTGTGGGGTTGAATCGATCATTTTTATTTTTTATTTTTTCTCTCTCTTCACTAACAGAGGTACATATCGTTACAACGACATGTTTTCAATTTCCCATCTATAAAACAGATTGATTCTCTCTCTTCCAAGAAGCCAACAAAGCTAGACGAGTGTTATCTAGTCGGGCAATACATAAAACAAAACAGTGGCAAGAATTGCTTCCGTTTCACATCTGCCAAGCCTCCAGATTTTACAATCCTTTTTTGTGCTCCAACTGCCCCTTTCTCCAACACCATGCGTCGTTCGATTCTAGCATGACATGCGTAATACATACATTAAGGGGACCGCAAATGCAAGCTCCAGCTAATTGGCTGTGAAGGATGGGTTTCCACCCATGATAGAGTGACTTTCTAAGCAGATTAAATTAAGGAAATGAGATAGGGAATTCGTGGCGTCGTGAATATGTAACGGGTGGCGGTAAGAGGCCCATGCTATACAACGATACAGCAACAGGCCTGTCGACGGGCGTTACATCTGTTGCTGCAGCATATGCTGGGACGACATCATTTGTGGAGGTGCCATGATGTGACCCGCTCCCATGCCGGTGGTTGGCATTCGCATCGAGGCCGCTGTCATATTGGTCATTGGGCTGTTGGTCAACCCGTTGGTCAAACCGTTCGACATATAGCTATGGTCCGGCGGTGGTGGAGATTCGTCATCGAGGACTCCAAAATCGTTTTCCTCCGCCTCGAGATCTTCGTCACTGTAGGCGCCGACTTCGCCATCGGGACGCGCTTCATGTGTGCGGCGGTGTCTGGGAAAAGGGTTAGTCACCCCTCAGAATGGTCCCCAGCTGAATATACATAACGCATGGACTTACTGAGCAAGGTTATCAGACCGTGAAAAGGCCTTCTGACAGTGCGGGCAGACGTATGGTCGCTCCTGAGTATGGGTCCTCACATGTCTAAGCGCCGGGGAAATTGTCAGCGGTTGCGCAAATTAAGGGGCAGCTCTTCATGGATTAGATAGCCTAACAAACATACCTTTTGAGATGTTCTAATCGCTTGAAAAGGCGGCCACAGGTGGGGATTGGGCACGAATGTGATTTGTGTGGGTAAGGACCCACCTCCATCAAAGTCGCACTGCGGGCTCTTCGCACCGGTCCAGGCCTATCACCTCGAGCAGCTACAGGGCTATTGTCCATCGAATTGGTCATATTGTCGGTTTGATATCCGTTGAAATTGTCCTGTTGAGGGGGAATCATACCCATGTTTTGCGGGGCTGGGCTGCCTTCTAGAGTGGGCAATGGCGTGGTATGACGGGACATTTGTTCCAGCATTTCTTTGTGTTGTTGCACAATGTTGGCGTAACCGTTCATGGGCATAGTCCCGGGTTGTGGTGAGTTATGCTCGCCATCCCCCCCATCTTCTGGTCCAACCGAAGCGGACACGGACCGGCGAAGGTCACTTTGGCGGTGTGGTGCGTGTGGCATTGCAGCAGTGGCGGTGGTGTTTGTGACACCATTTGCCGCGTTTGGTGGGATAGAAGACCTTCGTCTTCTCTGCTTGTACGTAGGAGACCCCTCAATGACAGAATAGACATTACTCGAGGGATACCTCTGAGTGGTGTTGTACTGGCCCCCAGACAAATTGGCAGTAGGCAAATGCATCATAGGATTGTAGTTTTGAGAGTTATCAGGAATAGCTGTGTAGAGACCAGTGTCCTCATTGGCAATGTATGCTGGCTCTGCTAGATTTTGTGCATGCTGAGGCGGAGTGACAGGCTCGAACGACATACCTCGCTGGCTGTAGTCTTCGTATTGCGAAGAAACGAAGGAAGGTGCCGGCGAGTATTCCATGTACGTGGGCATGGATGTGTGTCGTTGGTGCACTCGTGTGAGCGGAATGCCATTTCGATCATACTGCAATTGTCCATAATCCTGCTCACGCTTAATGAAGTTTGTTGCAGCGGTAGAAGGCATGGACACTTGCGAATAAGCACCCAGAATTTGCGGTAGCTCTTCAGTGACCGTGGGCATTGTGTTTGGGACCATCTGTGGGGGGGGCATCGAGTCCACTGCACGCAGGACAGGCGAGGTCGATTGCGAATATGCCGAGCTAGCGTTCAAGGATGAGGTATTTGCTTGTTGACTTTTTGTGAGTTGCTCGAACAAAGACTGTGAGGAGTCGAACTCGAATGAAAGAGCCGGCTCATTGACTGCCATTGTAGTCGCTTCCTGGCTCATCTTTTCCCTTTTCAAGTCTCTTTCCAGTGCATCGAGGAAGAGTCGATCATGTGGCACGCTGTACCAATAGAACACCTTCTGTTTCTTTTGCGTTCTGATGCAATTGTTCTTGTACATGAAGTCGAGGAATGGGCTCTTTGGCTCCTCGAGCGATGCATCGGTGCCAGACTTGAGGTTGCGCAGATCTGAAAAGATGCCCTCCTCGAATTTCTTCGAATTCTTCACTGGCCGTCCGAAGGCTTGGAATCGGAAGGAGAGGCACCGCACGATATCTGTACCGGAGATGTGAAACAAGTTGTTCCTGCAAGACATTAGGACTGCCTGCCCGATGCTCGACAAGGTGATCAGGCGTCTTACCATAAGACACACGACACGTACTCGCCCGTTGGCAACAGGAACCTCCTGATATACTGATCGGGGGTCCAGTCCACAGGTGCAGAGATGAGAAAGTATTTGACTGGCAAGGAAGTCAGCCCATGTCCCACAGCGCCCACAGCAAGCATCGCAGAGCAGTGCGCTCAGCTGTCAACTTCTGGTGCTCGGATGCCATAGCGGGGTGATGCTTACGATTGTCGACCTGCTGCAGTGCGACTCGCGCATCTGGTGGAAGACTCTGTTGCGCTGCATCAGAGAGCATAAAGGTTTCTGGCTTCTGCGGGGGCGCCATCGCCGTTGAGTTATTTTGAGAATACATTGACATCGCGCGGTGTCACACAGCAGCTGGCAGACAATTGCTGTAATCCCCTTCAGAAGAATGTTTTGTCCCCGGTGGAGGATGGAGGATGTGCAGTGGGCGGTGCTTGAGGCGGGTCGATACCAGCTCGCAGCTCGCAAAAGCAGTGTAGGGAAATGGTGAATTAGATGGGTAAGGGTATCAAGGCAGTTTGGAGCGAATGTGAAGAATGTCGGTCTGCAGGTACCGGCCTCAAGATGGTTTGAACAGACGCGATGTTGAAATGGTTAACCGCAAAAGTGCAGGGCCTGCCTGTCGAAGTCCGCTTGTTTCCCAACCTCGCACCGGCAAGGCTGATGAAAAAACCCGGAAACACTGGCCTGCGGGCGTTTCAGGAGTAAGAAGTAAGCTTAGAAGGAAGTTTGTGAGAATCTGTAGCGACGGAAAATGAGACTTGGAAGAGAATGGAGGCAAAAGGTGAAGATGTTTGTGATGTCTAGGTTAGGAGTAAGGGAAGGGAAGGGGAAGGGGGGGGAAGCGCTGATGTTTTAGAATGGAGTTGGAGCGGTGTTTGAGAGTTGGAATCGAATGTCAAACGGGCCTGGAATTCGGCGGGAAAGAGAGAGTGGAGGGGGAAATGGTGCTAAGAGCCTACTCAGCCTAGGATTCAGGTTGAATTCGTAGTTAAAACAAGCGCCAAAGAATAAAAAATCAAACCGGGACCCAGGGGGGGCGCGGGGGGGGGGCACACTATCGAAGAAATGAGCCGGGCTACAAAGTAATAATGGTAGTAAAGTACTACTTTTGGATCATCATCCTTGCTGCTCGCCAACCAATCGCCAATAACAATGAACTGGCCCCGACATCGCCATTCTGAATACATAATCACAAGTTCTTGTCTACGCATTGATCATTTATTCTTCCTTCTTGGACTACCAGGTGATCATGCGCAAAACGTTGACCTACTCCAACGGCCCCCAAAGCCTGTCATTTGTGCAATTATGCAATGTGTGGTTCGGTGGACTGTGCGGAAATGAGTATATGTAGCTACTAGAAGCAAAGTCATCCTCACATAAGGCACAGCCAAGCCCAAGAAGCCGAAAATAAAATGCCAACTGCCAAGTCTCCAGCTGACTGGACGACACTCTGCAAAAAGCGCCTCTCTCCACCTGTGTCTGATCATTCTGATGAAAGAGCAAGTAGTCATGTAAGGGTTGTACCATACATATTGTTACCTTCAATGCTTGTCTCGAGTCCTTTCAGTTTGAAGCTGCTGTCATCTTCCACAACTAATGCTCCGGTCAAAGTAGGAAGTGGCTTGCCAAAGTTGGGTCATCGCTGTCGACAAGCCACTGGTCCAGCGGCACGCAAAAGGATTGAGGCGTGGTAGGTGCTGCGAGTGATTGGTTTGAGGTTGCAAGTGCGAATCTAAATTTGGGCGCTTACAGCCTTCGGGTTAGCCCGTTGCCGAGGTTCTGCCCCCTCACAAAAACTGAAGGTTTCAGAATCATATTACATAAGGTACCAAGCTCGCCTAGAAGGTTCCAATAATCATGGCAATTGTGATTCGGTGATTCTGCAATCGCATTTTCGGGAGAAAATCAGCGACTGATTAGTTACAACTCATCATTTAGAGATTTACAACCCTGACTGATGACACCGCTCCCCAAAGCAAAGGCCATCATGGTGTGGTCCCGCCACGGCACGCTTCTATACAAGCGTGCGATGTCGGCTCGAGCACCACCCTTGGCGACCGGACTGATGTCAACCTGTCAACAGCGCAAAAGAAATCCCGCTGGCCTTTCCTTTGGGTGATGATTCATGGGATATTCCGGGCTCCCTTGCTAACAAAAGGACCCTGCCTCGGCGTGCTAACTTGGTGCAGTATAAATCATGCATTATTCTGGTGGCGTGGAGTCGTCAAAGCTAGGTGGTCGGATATATTAATATACATCATACCAGTCTCCCTCTGCCGTCCCAAACAAAGTGGGACATATCTCCGATTGGAGTGGCTGCGTTACTAGCTACTACACCTGTCTCGCGGCAATCTATAAACCACGTGTGAACGCAGTTCCCGTCCCCGAAAAAAAGGGGGCCGTAGTCATGATTGTTAATGTTGGCACGAATTGAATTCGACAGAAGCGCAAGGGCAGAAGATGCCGAGAGAGTTTGGCGAATATAGATGAGGTTGCCTAGCATGAGAAGGTTCAGAATGCACTTACACATGGCTCCACGAGTCCTGGACATTGTAATATTTTTTTTACAGCCTAGCCGAAGTGTGCGTGTTGTTCTCAGGTGGATCTTCACCGCAGCGGGACCAAGCAGGAGCATGTAGTTCCCGCGTCATGCTGGGCTGGAAGAGCACGAATGGGATACGGCAGTTTGATCGACGGTCTGAAACCCGAAAATAGGCGCGCCAACACGTTCGCGCAAGTAAGTTTTCCAGATCAGGAAATATGAATGCCAACACACTTGACCACTTGTGTATTATCAAATTACTAACGAGGTATGGCTGTGAAGCCTGACTTCTTGTGTTGGATTAGTCTGGAGCTGCTGTTAGTTGATGGGCTCCGCCAACGGCATGAGCAAACCATCTCCCAAAGGCAGTATCCCAGAGCTAAACGGCGATCAACAAGAAAGACAGGGCACGGAGTAGTATGCAATTGAGGCCTACCACCGCCCACAAGAACCAGTCGCCGTTTGTTGTAAATTCCACTGTTGACTTCCTTGTCTGAGTCCACACTGTTCCGAAAATCAACTCCCAATCAGCCGTCCCGCTGTCAAGAACGTGCTAAATCGTGCAACTCTTCTCCGGTGCCCGAGCCTGGAGGATATATGCACGCTGAGAGGGACGTCTAATGGTCAGTCGCTCCGTCGTCGCGCAAAGCTCACTCGCTAAAGGGACCGAGATTGCACCAACCTGAGCAACCATAGTGAAAACATGGAGAAATATGATATTCGTTTTTCCATTGTAGACTACCTGCACCATCCTTGCCCATGGAATCTGTGTCTTCTCAGGGCTCTTCGGAGTTAGACATGCCGTACAATCGTTCTTTATTGGACGTGCTTTTGGCCGAATGTCGGAAATCACAACTGGGATCCCGCCTTTCATCTTCAGCTATGCTGGGCGCCGAGTTTGCACATGAACAACGCTACTCTCTACCCTACGAATAACGATTGCTTGACTCCAGAATTCTTGTTAGTCGTCAGTCGAAAGTGCCCACAATAGTAATCAGGGTGGTTTCAGATGAGTTGTTGTTGGCTGAAACCTCGTATTTTGGACGCCGCACCGATGCGCCAAACTTCATGGCCCAGGGTCCGAGTACGTAGAGCCGAGATATCGATAAGCTACCTTTTGCGTTTTGCAATCTTCTTCGGTCCCTCAATCTCAGCAACGTCTTTCTTACTGAGCTTCAAGATCCCTCCTTGAAACTTGCCAACGCTAGGCGCACCTATACCCCTCTGTCTTATGGAGTCGCCCTTCTTATGGCTTTTGGCTACCTTTTCAAGGATGATACCATTCTCTTGTGCCTCTCGTCTTCGAATATTTTCTTTTTCTGTAGCTTTTGCAGTAATTCCCTTTCTCTGGGCAAGTGGCATCTTCTGCTGCGCAAAGACGGAAGTTTTCGAGCCCATGTCCTGGAGCCGCAGGTCCAAGGCCTTATGACGGTTTTGACCGGAATGTGACAGCGAGGCTTGTGGTTCCAGCAAATGAGACTCTTTCAGTAGCCGCTGCAGAGCTAGATCTTTTTTGAGATTGGCAGCGTCTGTGGATGACTCGTCATTATCCGTTGACGCAGGCTGTTTTTGCTTTGCTGTAGATTTCAAGTCGGTAGCCGAGGATGGAGGCTTTGCACTCTGCCATGATACATAATGAGCGTAGTATTAGTGGACGACGATGATCTGCGTTCTCACCATGAATGTTTTGAATTCGCCCTTGGAGACATCCGCTTTGGACGGTCCAGAGGTAGCGTGGTGTACAGTCTCTGTATGCTCTTCACCATTTCCCGAAAATCCGTCCCAATCAGACTCCAGGTCTTCGTCAGACGGCGTGGTATCGAGGTCTTGGACTAGCATTGGGGGAGCAAAGCTTGGCAACGGTTCAAAGGTGGACTCGAAATGCTGCCTGAAGAGAGCCTGCAGATTGGTGGAGTCTTCATCTGCAGTAGATTCACGGCTAGTTTCAAGATTAGTTATCTGATCCCGCCGCTTCCTTTTGCCCAGAGTTGGTGCCATTCTGCGGAGGTAATATGTACTCATAACAGTTCCAGAAAATGAAGAAAATTGACCGGAAGGACGCGGGAGAAAGTTTCTCCGGATCTATGTAAACCTACGACAGCCTCGACGAGAATTCTACCTCACTGCAGTCCAGAGTGATGACACGATTTAGACCATGCATTGACTTGCATTCTGGTCAGGTGAAGCAGATCGTAGGTGGAACTCTGAGCACGGAAGCTTCCGACCTCAAGACAAACTATGTCTCCAAACTTCCTTCAAGCCATTATGCCCAGCTTTACAGAGATTGTGCACTAAGCGGGGCTCACGTTATCATGCTTGGCCCCGGAAATGAGACAGCGGCGCAAGAGGCGTTGTCAGCGTGGCCCGGCGCCTTACAATTAGGTGGGGGTATCAACGAAGTAAATGCAAAGCAGTGGATCGAGAAAGGCGCGGAGAAGGTAGGATTCTTTTCTTTGATGAATGTTGTTTTCATTTGGCTGAGCTCTCTCAGTAGGTCATTGTGACATCTTGTTTGTTTCCAGATGCCAAATTCTCTATGAATCACCTCAGTGCGGTCTTGCATGTGCTCAAACAAGACAGAAGCAAGCTAGTGATTGACTTAAGCTGTCGAAGGCAAGGCGCCAAATGGTTTGTTGCGATGAACAAGTGGCAGACTCTGACCGATATGGAGCTCGATGAAAGTAAGATCTAATCAATGCAAAGATACTCTCCCGTGTATACTCACAGACTCTGGCAGAGTCCATAAAGCTACTCGAACCACATTGCTCAGAATTACTGATACATGCCGCTGACAATGAAGGCTTGCAACGTGGCATAGACGAGGAACTGGTGGAGAAGCTGGGACAGTGGTGCACTCTGCCGGTGACTTATGCCGGAGGAGGAAAGACCATTGATGACTTGGAAAAGGTCAAACAACTCAGCAATGGTCGGGTAGACTTAACGATTGGAAGCGCGCTGGATATCTTCGGCGGACAAGGCGTCAAGTTTGAAGACTGCATAGAATGGAACAAGCAAAATAGGTCAGGATGAGCTGCAAGAACAAAGATACTTGGACCGTATGCCAGCTCTGAGCAATGCCTCTACCTGTGGTATGTGTTTAAATACCATACCTTTCCTTGAGAGATTTCACGTGTTGTCTGGAACATAGCCTTTCAATGGACATTACCTCTTCAGACCACGCAATTCCGTGGAAATCCCCTCCCCGATTGTTCCTTTCCTGTTTCATGTCAAAAATTCCCTTCGGATGGCCTTGTTGTTGGCCATGAAACCGGCCTTTGCTAGCTCTTCAATCAGAACCCTTTCTTCAATTTACGTTGTACCTGCTTGAGTGTGTTCGCTTTAGCGCAATTGAAATGCAGTCAACCCAATCAATCTTTCCTTCGGTCAGACTATGCATGTTCAAATTGCCAATTTCAATCGCATTAGCCCATGCTTTGGATACATTATTGAGGCATCAATTGAGTTTAGCATTACAGTATGCTTTGGTCCAAAGAAATGGTAAGAGGCAATAATCGTTTTATATTAGTGGACCAACCTCGCAAGTCCCGGTCGGCCCAGAGAGCTGCCCTCGGAGCAGGTTAGCGAGGCTGGGGCTAGTCTTGTGGGTCTCTCGGAGATATCGGCGCATGCACAAAAATATGTCGACTTTCACGGACGTTCACGCTTCCAGTGGGGTTTGAATTGGCCTCATATGAAGAATAAGACTTTGAAGTTATTCATGACATACTCTGCTTTACTTTGTCCCCAAGAACATTACTGCTTGCAACCAATTTACCATGGCGGGAGTGGGTAAAGCATGCTGCACATTACCAGCAGTGACAACATCCAATTACACGCCCAAGGGTAAACATGAAACTTTCGCTGGCTTAAAGACATATGTCACCTCCTCTACCTCACCAATTCGTGGTCTAGTCGCCGCATATGATGCCTTCGGCTTCCATCCGTCGACAAGTCAAGGCGCAGACCTGCTGGCCGAAACCCTCGATGCTGTCGTCTTAATGCCGGATTTCCTCGAGGGCGGGCTTCCCCTTGACATCCACCCACCAGATACAGAGGAGAAGAAAAGTATTCTGATGGACTTCATGACAAACAGAGCAGACCCACCACGGCATACTGCGACGCTGCTTGAAGTCCAAAAGGAAGCAGAAGAGCAATGGCCCAGCGTCAAAGGCTGGGGTGCCTATGGCTTCTGTTGGGGAGGAAAGGTCACTGCGCTTGCTTCTGGTCCTGGCACACCGTTCAAAGCTGCGGGAACTGCACACCCGTCCTTCATAGCTAAGGAAGACGCTGAGAAGTTGACGATTCCCTATATTTGCTTGTTTTCAAGCCAGGATGGCTCACCGGAGCAGATGGCTGAGTACGAGGAGACATTAAAGAAAGGGAAGGAGAACAAGGTTGGGAGCTATGCTTCTATGCAGCATGGCTGGATGGCAGCGAGAGCGGACTTTGAGAACAAGGAGATTCTGAAGGAGTTTGAGCGGGGGTACAAGCAGTTGGCGACTTTTTTTGCGAAGCATCTCTAACAGTGTGCCCGGCCCGAGAGACCTAACAAGATCGCAAATGTGAAAACTTCGTCCTCAGGCTTTGCTTGGAAGCGACTGCCTAATTACTTGGGTTGCGCAATTGACCAGAAGACTACAAAAAGGGAGGGCCTTGATGTCTGGAACAGAACTGTGTGTCAGGAATCGCTTTCATGAAAGGTTGGGGGCGTTAAAACATGGTGGGTGGAACGAAACGGTATTACCGTAGCACAGACATCCGACTTTTTTCACACACTCCATAGTTTCATGTTCAACAACATTATCACGGACAGGTTACGACCCGCTTGCAGCGTCGACTGTAGGCAGTTCTACCACCATCAGCCTTGTCATCTTCTTCGTCTCCACCATCTCTATTAATAGGGGATAATTTATCCATCATTCCTACATTGATTTCGACTTTCTGACGTTGCACCAACTCTGACCACCCCACCAAGCGCAGTATCTTTCCTCTTGTTTGCATCGACTACTAAGACCATTCTCCCATATCCCAGATCATGGCGGCCAATATTAGCAAAGACTAGGTCCCGGCATACACGGGCCAAGACAATCGGGCATCGACGAGTGGTGGCATCGCAAAAACTTCCACAACTCTAGCTACCAAACCAAACCAAACCACTCAACGCGATGCTATTGCATGTTTTGGGATATGCTGCAGCCCTGTGTTGTAGCTACTCCGCACGGTGGCAAATGAGGTGGCAAACATGGCTATATAAGTAGCCTTCACATCATTCCATAGAATCAATCAATCCTCTTCTCATAGATCTCAACAGATTATGAGCCCTCGTGCAACTGCTGCACAGTCAATTTGATTCAAGTTATTCAAGTTATTCAAGTTATTCAAGTTATTCAAGTTCTTCAAGTCCCACAAGTCCCACGAGAAACAGTCACTCGTGTTCAGTCCTAACGAGGTCAACTCGTTGTCTCAGTCTTAACGAGGCCAACTCGTTGTCCCAGTCATGTCTACAAAAGACTTTAGTTCAACACGTCAAATCGACGCCCTGACCGAGGAAAACTTTGGTTTATGGTTCGTCAACATTCGAGCCGAGCTTCGTTCAAAGAAGCTTTGGAAGTACACTCAAGAGATATACGAGTCGGAAGAAGTCAATACAGAAGAAGGAAATACGAAGAAAACTCCACAACTCTCTAAGAAAGCACAGAAGGAAATGAAGGATTGGGAAGAGAAATCTCAGGAGGCCGCCGATGTCATGACACCCACAATCAGTTCAGGTATTCAACAAAAGCTTACGGAGGCCGAGTTCAACGACGGCTATCTCATGCTTACAAGACTACGAATTCTCTTGCAGCCCACAGGATTCTCGGAGTTCATGCGTCTCTCAAAGCAATACTACACAGTCAAATTCGGGTCATTCAAGACGGTCCCAGAGTACCTTACCTATATCAAAGTCCTCGAAGAAAAAATTGATGCCACGAAGGTTATTCTTGATACGAACAATCGTACAATTCTCTGTCTCTCCATGTCATTATCATAAGAATATCAATATCTCGTTCAAATTTGGGCAGTCACACCATCAATCACAGCTGAAAAAGCACGTCAAATGGTTCTCGAAGCAAGTCGATAACACGACCAAGCTCTACATAATACTTCAGACCTCGCTTTTACTAGATCTCAGGCCATGAGGGCTGAAAATCGAGAGAAATGCGAGCATTGCGGATTCACAAATCACCCGAGCAACAAATGCTTCACCAAGTTTCCAGAAATAGCACCGGATTGGTTCAAAGACAAAATGAAGGAACAGGCAAAAGGAAAAGGAAAGGGCGCCGAGCGAGCACAGGAATTTCAGGCCAAAGCCAAGATGGCTAGAGGTGACGATTTTGAAGACAATCATGGTACACATATCTCATGTTAGCCCCATTCTGCATCATGGGGATGTCGTAGCGGTCGTGCTGCATCATGGGGGTGTGTTGGAATATGCTGCAGCCCTGTGCTGTAGCTACTCCGCACGGTGGCAAATGAGGTGGCAAACATGGCTATATAAGTAGCCTTCACACCATTCCATAGAATCAATCAATCCTCTTCTCATAGATCCCAACAGCATGACGTCTTTCAAGGCAAAGGCAGACGCACGATGTTTCAACACCTAGAGGCCACGTTCCCCGTCATGGTTTCCTGCAATGGCGGATTCGAGCCTGTTGTCTTTGCAATCGACGAGGACTATGACCAGTTGCTCAACGACTTTCAACAGATGTTCGGCAACGCAAAGGTGACAGAGAGCACGGAGAGGAAAGGAATGAACTTGTTTTCGAGGCCGTCCTTGCTTGCTCATTGCATAAACAGTGTCCTAGTCTATCTCACACAGACCATCGCAACAACGTGCAGCCATGGAGGTTGGATAAGAAGAGAGAGATTTCTCTATCTGCATAAGCAAGCAAGTCTAGGAGTAGAGGCGTCAATTTCTACATTCCCACCACCGGGAGCACAACAACCCATCAGGAAGTCGATATCAAGGGCGAAGGGCCGGTTATAGCTTCGGCCACTTTAGATACAGACCATAAATCAAACGCCTATGCATTGTGCAAGCCTCTCCTCAGTTGACCTATGTAGAGGCTGATTTTCGGAACGGTATCCGAAACCTCCAGTTCTTTGGAAACCCCTTGCAGGGTAAGTGTAGTGGCAAACGATTGCTGACAACAGCTAGATAGAAGCATTTGGAGCAGAGTAATACATTACAGACGACAACATTCGTGTAGATAGCTGCGTTGGCAATGTCAGGATTTCGTACTGATGAGACTGCAACTTTTCATGGTAGCGTGCGTCAAAGCTTGGCGTCTTGGCATCTTGTCATCTTGGCACCAAGCGGCGAGTCGACGACAATGCTCCACCGCAAATCCAACTTAGATATCCAGCGCAGCATCCTAGAGCCCATCTCACGACCTTTACCATCGATAGACTCGCCTTCGGCCAACTGATCACACCTCTATCCCCTTTGGCGCTCGCCGTCTCCTTATCTACCATTTCGCCCATCATCGATTCGTCACCATGAAGCCCGTCGTTTCCGCCCTCAACGCATGGAGCTGGTGAGTTCCCTCTCCTCCGCGCTATCGATACCAGGAAGAGACTGATCATGGACCCCGGCACAGCGTCGTCGTCTCCGTCTTCGCGATCATAATCCTCTCCATCATCGGCGGTCTATTCAGCGTATGTCGCCCACTTTCCCCAGCCCTGTTGCAAACACATGTCGCTTCTCAAGAAGGTTACAAATGCTGATAAACATGTTGGATTTAGGCGGGTCACCATAGCATGATGGGCAGCACGAATGACCCAGCAGACGGGAAAGCGGTGGCTGGTTCGGTTTTTGCGGCCGTGGTTGTCTATGCGGTATGCTACACTCCGCCGGAGCTTCTGAATGGGGCTTCGGTTCTGGAAGATACTCTGGTCTAGTGGATGAGGAGTAAGCTGACACATCTGGTCTAACATAGGTCTTCCTTGTTTTCTGCGGTTTCCAGGCATATTTACATGTACGGCAGAGTAATAGGGGTGCTATAACGCTAAATTAGAGGGCATTGGAGGATAATGTGAGGGCGTGATTTAAGAATTGGCGTTTTGAAGCTCATGTATAGGTTGTTTTCTAGATTGACACTCTATCGACATAACCCGCTGGACGAAAGTCTGCGGAATTGGCTCAATGAACTGGACATTTGGAACAAGGATGCTGAGATTGCTCGTCTAAGCTCCAGATTCTGCATGCTTGTGCACGTCCCTATGCTCCGATCGCCTCGCTATGCCAGTTTTTGACTCTCGAAATGCCTCGATAACAGGACTCCAGTAATGCACGAAGCCAGCCGCAACTCGCGATGCGTCGTTCGTCTTCACCTTTATACCATTGTTCAACGGTCATATTAGTCCTTAATCCTCATCGCTGTCATTCGTGCTCTCCTTTTTCTCGAGCATCTTTGACATATATGGCTGTCACTGATTAGTGGACTCCATTCACAAATAAAAGGAGTACTTACTCCATCAAGCGTATATCCCAACTTTCCATAGTACGATCGTACTCCAACGCCAGAAATCACACTGATTTTTTGACTCCCGTGCTCGTCTCTCGCAATCCTTTCAGCCTCCTCCATCAGTAACGTTCCGTACCCTTGATGCTGGAATTTCCTAGGATCTCGCGAATGCACTGGCACCGCCAAGCCATACACATGCAGCTCCCTTACCAAACTTGTGGGTTGAGATTTCAGCTCTGGTCGGAATGTATGCGTGCTACTGCACTTTCGTAGGCGTAGCAGTGCAATCAAAATGTCTTGCTTCGGATCCTCATAAGCTAAGAAAGTCTCCCATCCCCCGTTGGCCGCGTAGTCTCTTCGTACTAGCTCGACCTGAGAAGGGCGAATTTTGTTCTTGACTTCGTTGATGCCTACTTCGCGTGTTCGCACGTCTCGACAAGTAGTGCCAAAGTCCTTCATGCGACTTAATGCGAGTTCTCGAAGATTCCCATTTTCGACACCAGACGTTACCAACGGCATTGGAATGTCTCGCTGGACTCGGTATATTCGAGTCCATGGAGGTACGAGGGCTAGAATCCTGGCTACCAGGTCTATTAGTGCGTTTGGGGTATAGTTCTTGTATCTTCCTGTCCGCCATAGCTCGTACAGTCCGGTGCCCCGAATTACCAGGGTCGGGTATATCTTGAGGCCATCAGTACGGAAGTCTGGGTTCTCGAAGTATTCTCTGAATTGATCAAGATCCCGCTCCATACCCACATTTGGCAGATCAGGCATCATATGGCTGACGACCTTGAAACCTGCATCCTTTGCCAGTTTGAAGGTCTCTGCTACCGATGCAACAGTGTGGCCTCTGTTGGTATCTCTCGCAACGTCCTCGTAGAGTGACTGAACACCAATCTCCAGCCGTGTGCACCCGTACCGAAGCATACTGCTAAGATGCGGGTCCAGACAGTAATCAGGTCTGGTCTCAATTGTAATTCCAACGCATTTGATGTTGCTCATTTCTCCTGCTTCCACGGCTTCATCCACATTACTCCCTTGATATCCACTCAATGCATTGTGTAGTTGTGATATGAATTCGTCTCGATAATCCTCCGGTAATGACATGAAAGTACCTCCCATTATTATGTACTCGACCTTGTCCACACTGTGCCCCAGGGATTTGATCTGATCCACTCGGCCTCGAGCCTGCTCAAATGGATCATAGCGAGCTCGTATTGCCCGCATTGACGTTGGCTCGTAGCCAGTGTATGACTGCGTGGAGTACTCAAAATCTGAATCAGGACCGCCAGGACAGTAGACGCAAATATTGCCGGTATAAGCAATGTGTGGACAACGATGGGGTTTGCACATGACTGCCACAACTGCAATGCCAGACGACGTCCGTATTGGCTTCGCTATCAGCTTTGGTAGAATGTATTTCTTGTAATGCTCAGGTATAGCTGCAATTATGGCTGTTAATGGAGGCTGATTGCTTAGTCTATGTTTCTTTGCCATTTGACCTGTCAGGCTATTCAGATTGAGATCTTTTTTCGGCGCAGCGTCATCTTGCTGGGCTTCATGATCCTGTATCAAAGCACTGGCAATGTCTGAGCAGGCCCGCATGTACCGCTCATTTTCTGGCGGCAGCTTCTCATTTTTGGATAGCTTGACCTTGGTTACCGCCGGAGCGGTCATAGTCTCGGTGGGCATAATTTCTTGTGAGGCTCGCGGCCGTGAAGTTGAGATCGAGTCGTGGTGACTCGACTTTCACAAAGTTTTATGCAGGGTTTAGATTGTGAGGGGACCGCTAGCGCGCCGTTGGAGCTTCATTGCGAGGGACCCCCATCTTCCTCTATCCTTTGACACCAATTATCCTAGGTACCTTTGGGTCTTGCTATTCGCCATCTCCTAGCGATGCAGGTCTTCAGCCGCCGTACGGCTGGCGCCTTGCAAGCTGCTGCCAGGAGGCAGGGCTATTCGACTGCAACTTCAGGATATGCCGCAACAGCAGAGAACCTCCGCATAAACAAAGATACCAAAGTCATCTACCAAGGCTTTACTGGCAAGCAAGGAAGGTGTGTCTTCATGAAACGTAAGGTTGGCTCTAGCGTCTGCTAACAGCTGTACAGCTTCCACGCCCAGCAGGCCATAGATTACGGTATTCACTACGTTAAGATATGGGAGAGAACACGGGATTGATGGGATACAGGAACCAATGTTGTCGGGGGTACAAATCCAAAAAAAGCCGGAGAGACACATCTGGGAAAGCCAGTGTTTGCTAAAGTCAGCGATGCTATCAAAGAGACGGGAGCAACTGCGTCCGCAATCTTCGTCCCGTGAGGAAACTTTTTGGAGTCTATCTATGCTCTATCGAGCGGGCATGAGACCGATATAGTCACTGACAAGATACCAGGCCGCCATTAGCCGCCGCAGGTATCGAGGAAGCTATTGAAGCAGAGATGCCCCTTGTCGTCTGCATTACAGAAGGAATCCCCCAACATGATATGGTCCGCATTACCGACATCTTAAAAACCCAAGGCAAAACGAGATTGGTGGGACCCAACTGTCCCGGTATAATAGCTCCGGGCCAGTGCAAGATTGGGATCATGCCAGGCTTCATCCACAAACGAGGACGAATAGGGATTGTGTCACGGTCTGGTACTCTCACATATGAGGCTGTCAATCAGACGACCCAGGCTGGTCTCGGTCAATCGCTTGTCGTTGGTATTGGAGGAGATCCTTTCTCGGGCACAAATTTCATCGACTGCCTAAAAGTGTTCTTGGAGGACGAGGAGACAGACGGTATAATCATGATTGGCGAGATTGGGGGGTCGGCCGAGGAAGACGCTGCAGACTTCTTGAAAGCAAACAATACATCAAACAAGCCTGCTGTAAGTTTCATTGCAGGTATATCCGCACCACCGGGGCGAAGGATGGGCCACGCAGGTATGTTGCTTTCCCGTCTCTAATGTTCATAGCACGTGCTTACCCGAATATCAGGTGCTATCGTGAGCGGCGGTAAAGGAGGCGCAGATTCAAAGATATCAGCATTGGAGGCTGCTGGGGTCATCGTTGAGCGCAGTCCAGCCTCTCTCGGCAAGACATTGCATGCTGAGTTTGTAAAGCGAGATCTGATCTGATGTTGTTTAGAAGAGCACACCTACTATTTCCTCCATTAGTCCCTCAGCGTCCCCATCTGTGTATCTAGCTAGATGTTACGTCTTCCTCAAGCGTCCCATGCAGATACTAACGGTAATACCTTGCTCGTTGTACTGCGTAGACTCTTTTTCTAACATTCTGTGTAGACAACTCGGTAGATTTAGATCAAGCAAAATAGATGAAAGCAAAATCCAAGAGATCCAGTCTTGGGTTCGAAGGTTCGCATCTCATTGCTGAGCGCAATTGCACATTTCGGGCCTAGTGCAAGAACATTTATCAAAGTTTGACCTGCATGAGCCTGCATCCATACCACCAATTAAGATGCTATCCGGGATTCTCATCTTCAACCAGAAAGGCGAGAATCTCATCTTCCGCGCCTTTCGAAATGATTGCCGCCCACGGCTCGCAGACGTCTTCCGCATCCAGGTCATTTCCAATGCACAAGTTCGCTCACCGATCCTCACCCTCGGATCGACGACCTTCAGCCATGTCAAGCATGAGAACATATATTTGGTGGCGATAACAAAAAGCAATGCCAATGCGGCGCTTGTGTTCGAGTTCTTGTATCGACTAGTGGGACTGGGGAGGGGCTACTTTGGGAAATTCGATGAGGAAGCTGTGAAGAACAACTTCGTGCTAGTCTACGAGCTCTTGGATGGTGGGTGATATCCACCGGGGAAAGATAGTCTGTAGGAGTAGAGGACTGATGTGGATTCTAGAGATCTTGGACTTCGGATATCCTCAGAATACGGAGACAGACACGCTGAAGATGTACATAACTACAGAAGGTGTCAAGTCGGAACGAACAATGGAGGACTCGTCAAGAATCACTATGCAGGCTACAGGCGCCTTATCATGGCGGCGATCAGATATAAGATATAGAAAGAACGAAGCCTTCGTGGACGTGATAGAAGACGTGAATCTCTTGATGTCAGCTACCGGAACAGTCCTGCGAGCGGATGTCAACGGCCAGATCGTCATGCGTGCCTATCTCTCCGGAACCCCCGAATGCAAGTTTGGCCTCAACGATCGGCTACTACTAGATGGCGACAGCCTCTCTGCGCCCTCAGGAAATACAGCAGGTACCAAAGCTACGAAAGCAGCTGCAGGCAGTGTGACGCTTGAAGATTGTCAATTCCATCAATGCGTCAAGCTGGGCAAATTCGATGCGGACCGCATCATCTCTTTCGTACCACCAGATGGCGAGTTCGAGCTCATGCGGTATCGAGCTACGGAGAACGTCAACCTGCCCTTCAAAGTGCACGCCATTGTCAACGAGGTCGGCAAGTCGAAGGTCGAGTATAGCATCGCCATCAAAGCCAACTACGGTAGCAAGCTCTTCGCTACCAATGTAATAGTCCGGGTACCGACGCCGCTGAACGCTGCGAGGATTACGGAAAGGGTGTCTCAGGGCAAAGCTAAATATGAGCCCGAGCAGAACAATATCGTCTGGAAGATTCCAAGGTTTTCAGGACAGAGCGAATATGTCCTTTCTGCAGAAGCGTCCTTGACTTCGATGACGAACCAGAAGACTTGGAGTAGGCCACCGTTGAGTTTGAGCTTTTCACTTTTGATGTTCACGAGTTCGGGTTTATTGGTGCGGTATCTGAAGGTGTTTGAGAAGAGTAATTATGGGAGTGTGAAGTGGGTGCGGTATATGACAAGGGCTGGCAGCTACGAGATTAGGTACGTGCTATGATTGGACGTTGGCTATGATTTGAGCTAACAATCTAAAGGTTCTAAGAGGCCACCAAAGGTATCAGGGACTGATAGGGCGTTTGCATAGCGCGGTGTTGGCGACATTCCAAGGATAGCAAGGCTGGGCCGTACTTGTGCAGCACTGCAGTTGTACAACAGTATATTAAGCAGAAGCCTCCGGTACTGGAGCGTGCGGAGGCACACGAGACACCGAAGAAAACTACGCTTGTTTGGTAATTCAAAGGAATACGGCGACTCAGCCAGATTGCTTTTCGATTCTCATTCGCTTCCTAACACAATTGCTATCTTGCAGAGGACCACTTCTTCCTGGTGATGCCTCACGATCCTCCACAACATGTTGTATGCAAGAACACCCCATGATCTGCTCGACTATGGCTTGACACGCTCCTATCCTTTCCTCCACTTCGTATTTTGCATACCCCGATCTCCTTCCATTGACATTTCCTCCGAACAATCCGTTCGTTCCGTGTAGATGGATGAAAATCGCTTGAGGGATATGTGGTATTGGCGGCGAGATGAGTAGGAGAGGCGTAGAGCGTAGATCGAGTAGGTGGTGTGTTTACTTGCTGTAGGGAGGACAGATGTCAGCACGTGCACCATCAATTGAAGCTGCAATTGCGGTTACAGTAACAGCTAGAAGGAAGGAACATCATACCTGCGAGCTCTCGTCTTTCTTCTCTTACGCTTGAGGCGTCGAACACGCTTCTTCCTCCACTTCGCTCTCATGGTCAACAACTAGGCGATCTGGCACAAAACATGGCTGTTAGTGAGTGATACAAAATTAACAGCGACGTCTTTGGTCAGAGAATACTCATTGACAAAGCCAAAGAGCTATTCGAGCTTAGAAAGAACACTTACTCGTTGTTGAGATGAGGGTTGATGGTGATGAAGGAAAGAGTTTCGAGTCGAACTGGCATAATATGTGCGGGGAGTTCGGCGCTAACGGCTCGCGAAAACACTTGGCGCCAAGCCCAGGGACATCTACTACAACCGAGCGAGGAACAGAACTTTGTACTGGTGTCTTATCCTGTCCGAGCTATCCACGAGCTCCGAATTCCAGCCTCTATGAAGGAGAACAACCGACTGCTCCTGTTGTGATTCCTTCAGAGCTCCCTAACCCCACGCAGAAACATTCGGATGTCTGCCAAACTCATTTACCATAGCTTCGATCGCCTTACACAGGAACTCAACATTGACGTGTCCTTGCTTTTCCTTATTGCCCTCGCACACCCTACCTAGACCATCTGCATTATGTGGACTGTTCCAAATATCCTGCCAGCATCTGCATGCTCACTATACCAGCTTGCGGTTGGAGCTCAGAACAATGCCTTCATTTGGGGCACCTGCTCTCTTTGGCTATCTAGAAGAAGATGGGTGTGATGATCTCGGTACGCGGACGGCTCATCAGAGCATGTCTCGTACTGACCTTGTCTATGGGTAGCCAGCCACAGATATAGGATAATAGACGGTCAAGAGCTCCTCATAGGAAGGGATTACAAAACCTGGTGAGAAATATCAATCCACCAAACCATTGACGCCGCTGATCCTCTTAGCAATATCATTCTGGCGGATCCCACAGTCTCGAACCAGCACCTGCAGATATATACCGTTGTTTATGCCGAGGACAATCATCAACGCATCTTCGTATACGCAAAAGATCTCTCCCTCAATGGCTCCTACTGGCGCTATAAGCACGGCAATCACTGGAGGGAATCTTTGATTGGGAAAGACTGTGCCGTTTTGCTGAGCCATGGCGATAGGGTCCGCCTGTGTAATGGTTCTTCCTTCGCCTTTCGGTCTGTATGTCGAGATTCAGAGTGTTCGGAAGACGCCAGCACTGTCCAAGAGGAAGACATAAAGGCAGGCCTTGAATTCTGTTGATGAGACCCGGGCTGATCTTTCGCAGTTGTTCATGCACCTGTTCAGAATCACAGACCGGAAATTGGGATCTGGAGCTTACGGGGAGGTCTGGATGGCTGTCGACATTGCCCGCAAACGTCAAATGGCTTGTAAGCTGGTTAAGCTGGGAAAGTCACTCCAGAAGCGGTCAGGAAGGGTCAGCCTTTATCAATCTCTCTGGCGAGAGGTAGAATTGCTCAAAGACATAAGCCATGTAAGGAGGAACCCCTAGGTATTGTCGACTCTCGCTCATCAAATATTCAGCCAAACATTATACACGTCGAGCGTGTATTCTTTACCGAGAATAACCTGTATGAAATTATCTTCAATGTCAGTATTTGAGCTGACATACCTCTAGCTATATCATTTCAGACCTTATTGCCGGAGGAGACCTTATGTCTTACATTGAACGGCCATGGAGCTTTATAGATGATGCGGAGGCTTGTATGTATACGATTCGAGTATATGCATCCTCATTCCGGACCTCCTCTTGGGTTGCAAGACATGTTTTGGGGGCAAAAGGTTTTTGGTGACCCTATAAGCTGTCTCATTGCTCAGAGGATTGCCTTACTCGAAGAAGCAATACTGACTCCGAAATCTTCATAGGTTTTATTGTCTATCAGATACTCAAGGCTCTTGAATACCTCCATCGACAAGGCATCTGTCACAGAGACCTTAAGCCTGAGAACATTTTGATGAGCAAGTCGGCGCGGGGCGCTAGGGTGATTCTCGCAGACTTCGGGCATTCAATCAAGTTGAGCTGTGTCAAACAACTTCGCAGCAGAAGGATGAAAACCGCCTCCGTGGGTACAAATTACTATGTAGCTCCGTGCGTGTGTCTCATCTGACAGATAAGCAACTTACATACTGACCAGCTTATAGCGAGGTTCGTGGAAAGAACAAAAACACTAAAGGTTACACAATAGCTACAGACATGTGGTCCATAGGCATCATAACTACACTATTACTCACTGGGGAGTCCGTCTTCGAAAATTCCAAGAATGAGTACGCCTCATCGGCGGCCGTTCTGGATGCTGCAGCAGAATGCGACTTGGCGAAAATGGACCACAATTCACTTTGGCAGACTGTCAATCATCTAGGCAAAGAATTTGTCAAGAGCCTCCTCGTCTTGGACGAAAAAGAGCGACTTGAAGTGGAACAAGCCTTGCAGCATGGGTGGTTCACGAACGGAAAGCGTAAGGAAGCGATACAGCAAGAGTACGAAGACGCGATCCGAGGATGGATGCCGAGTAGACCCTTGTTGGACTTTAAAGAAGATCTGGCTTTGTTCAGAGAAGCTAGCAGATCTACAATAGATGTGCGTTCTTCCATTGCATGATCCCCTCAGTACTGACAATCCGCTAGTCAATCTTGATGCCTCCGCCCGCCAAGCCTAATTCAAACAGATTTCTACAACGATCGTTACATCATCAATTGGAAAATGGGCAGCAGTCGAGTCCATTTTTCTCGCGAGTAACGCAGGATGGTGCTACGGAAATCGCGGCTCAGGTTGGCAAGAAACGAAAACTCGGGTTTGATGACGAGGCAAGTACACCTTCAGTTTTGCCAAAGCAAGCGGTTTCAGCAAATAAACGACAAAGCAAGGATAGCCAAGAAAAAAATCACGCCCGATTCGGAAATAAGAGGCCATCGAAGAGCCCGGCAAAGCAAGTAGCCGGAGGGGAGCATGAGAACTTGGTTCAGTTCGACTCGAGTCAGACGATACAACGATCGAGCGCAGACCTAGACTACGAAGAGTGTAGGTTGCATGACAGGGTAAGCCGAGAGGAGGCAGGCATCTTCAGATCTGCGAGGGATTACGGGCAAGCCGTTGAGAAGATGAGGAGGTTTGGGGACTGACTCCCACCTCGTCCGATCATTAAAACTTAGCTTGACTAGGGGCTCTTTGAGTTAGGTACCTTTCATCTTGATTCTTTCGGCGCCCAAATCGTGTCTTCTTCTTGACATGGCCTTTTACATTCTCTACCCTGGAATTCATCACCGGACATTTTACCTGCCTACGAGTCATGTCAATTGACAATGACGTGAGCTAGATTCCCTTCTTCCAGCTGGCGTTATCTCATTTGCGGTCTTGGCAATTGCGATCCACCATCTCCAAGCCACACCCGTGAGTGTTGCTGGCCCTGGAAGTTGGAACTAGGGTGGTTCCAATTGCAATTCCACCACGGGACTCCGGGAGCTTCCGGGCAAAAAGTCACCCCTGACTGAACCCATGTCCAGTGCCTACACTGTTCTCAATCAGGCCTCTGCAGAAGAATCAACACCATTACAGTGGCTTACTGCAACATTACATTACCCCTTCATTTCGTGCACGGTCACTGGACCTAGAATCTAGCACCACTACAGTGGCTTACTGCGACAATACATACCCCTCCATTTCGTGCACGGCCACTGTACCTAAATTGAAGTTATGTAGAGTACCTAGTGGACTAGATCCTAGGGGGAAGGTGGCCGGGATATGGGCGCTTAGCGACATCAGAAAGATCCACAGGGGTACTTACAGCCAAAATAGGCGCCAGAATACCTGATTTGATGAGATTTAGACCAATCAATTGTTGACTTGATTTAGGACCAGAAGTCATGTAGACTGGACCCCTGACTCTGGATGGACAGCTCCGCACATGAAACGACAATATGTCATTTCGTATTTCACTTAAAGCATGCCTTTGTCCCACCTTCCCTTCATATATGAGTTACTTCTCTCACGAACGATTCGTCTTTCTCTTTGCTCTCTACAAGCATTCGAGTCCTCATCTCGACTCGTCTCGCTTTCTGCGAAGAATTACATTCATTACCATCAGTCTGCCCTCACTCTTCCAAGCAATCACGACTCAACACATTCATTCCCAAGATTAACTACCCATTCTTTTCAAACCTATAATTCATCATGTTTGCCAACAAGTCGTCACTTCTTTTGCTGTCCCTCGGCTCCTTGATTGGCCTCTCGGATGCGTTTTGGCGCATGAGCTGCTCAATCATCCAGACTGGTCGTCTTGATCCAATCGTCAGCCCCGGAAAAGTCTCTAGGTTAATAGACTCAACTCCTTTCGTACAAGGGCCTATTCTTATTTTATTCTAACTTCCTCTAGCCACGTTCACAAGATGGCTGGCGCCTCGAGTAAGTGCTCCCCACGCTGGAAGTGACCGTTCTCTGAACAAACTAACACCACACTAGACATCGGACCAAGCTCCACCTATGACTCCCTGCAGTCATCCAGCTGCACATCCTGCGAGATAGAGAAGGACTTGTCCGCCTACTGGACTCCACTTCTGTACTACGAGCACGCCAATGGTTCTTTCGAAGAAGTCCCCAACGGAGGAATGGTTGTCTACTACCTTGGCCGTGGCGACAACAAGACCAACATCCAGCCCTTTCCTCCAGGCTTCCGAATGCTCTCTGGCGACGCTTCTGCTCGTTCGTTTAACGATACGCCGGTCAGCTCAATTGAAGGTGCTGAACCATACGGTAACCGCGTCAGCTTCAATTGCCTAACAGACTCACCGAATCCCCAATCGCCACAAATGAATGTGACGAACTGCGACAACGGTCTTCGTGCTCAGATACAGTTCCAATCTTGCTGGGACGGCGTCAATAAGTACTTGCCAGACAACAGCCACGTAGCCTACATGTCTGCCATCGACAATGGCGCCTGCCCTCCTGGGTATCCGATCCAGCTTATGCATCTGTTCTATGAGGTCTTGTACGGCGTTAACAATATTGCACTGGATGGTGGAAAGTTCGTTTTTGCTCAGGGTGACCCTACTGGTATGCTCCTTTTCCTACTGTGCCTCGCATAACAAATCGCTAATATTAGTCCAGGCTATGGGTTCCACGGCGACTTCCTGAACGGCTGGGATGTCGATACACTTCAAGCTGGTATCAACCAGTGCGCGATCGCCAACGCGGACGGTATCGTGCATGAGTGCCCCGTCTTCACCCCCATTGATGACCAGAATTACTCGGCCGACTGCCCCCCCCGTCTAGCGGAAATCGACGAGCCCGTCCACGGCATGATCGACAAGCTACCCGGCTGCATCACCGTAACGCCTGGTCCAGGGGAGGCTACGCTGGCCGATTTTGTCTGCCCAGCTAACGCTCCGGAACCAGCACTCTTGAGCGTGAGTTCTGACTCTGGCCCAGCTGTTGGATCGACCGTGAACGGGTGGACGTATATGGGCTGCGCAAACGAGCCGACGGGCCAGCGCGCTCTCAGTGCGGCGTCGTACACGAGCGACAATATGACCAACGAAGCCTGCCAGAGCTTTTGCGCTGGCAAGGGTGCCCCGATGGCAGGGACAGAGTATGGAGCGGAATGTTACTGCGGTCCTGCTCTCGCTTCGGGGTCCAGTCTCAACCAGGCTTGCAACAGCATGCTCTGCAGTGGTAGCGATATGGAGTACTGCGGGGGGCCTTATCGTCTCTCGGTGTACCAGAAGGCTTGAAGGAAGATTGAGTGATATTCGGGGGAAGGTTTGGTGGTACCCCACTCGATGGATCATGCAATGAACGGATTTACTGTCATGTCAACCTATCACGCCACTTTTATACTTCTTTCTTTTCTACTTGGATATGACTACATGTACACAGCAATGGAATACTACATTGCAGATACTCCCGATGGCCTGAGATGTTCGTCTGAGGTGATGAGATTTTGAGGCTCGAGGCGTGTAGACGAGGGGCCAATCGGGTGACTTGATGGCCTCAGAGAGTGGGTTCTCATAAGGATGATGCAAATGTACTATTGTGTATATTGAATCTTTCTCGGAAGGCAGGAAGAAGAAGAAGCAGAAGACTAAGGATAGGAGTGGTGGGAGGGTGAGCGAAAAAGCTGCCCACGCTAAGAAATGCTATCCTTCACCCCTTGTCAGCTGGGACCAGTCAACAATCATGCTCTCTACGAATACGAATCGATCTTTGCGGTGCAGTAGTATCGATGATGATTACTTCACGTCATGACGTACGAGTAAATTCATTTTACTAAGCTTCTTCGTTGTGAAGTTAAAGTAAGGTAAGAAAGATAAGGTACTTTATTGATATCGACTTTCCAATTTCCAGCCTCGAGGTTTTTCTGTCACCTGTCACGCGGCCCGCGCTCCCGCGTGGATCCTTTATATCGAAAACCATTCGCACTATGATAACTTACTATTACTGTATGGGCCTAGGGTCAGCGAACTAATGTAGGGGAATTTTGACTAGCGCCACGTCAAGCGCTTGTGCACATTTTAATTTTTAAATTTCCGCTGCATCTTCATTTTCATCTTAGAGAATAATAAGGTAAGGTAGAGTACATGTATAATATTGTATTTTAGTATCTTAGTATAAAAGTATATCTTGGAGCCAATAATAGAGACGACAGCTCATCCACCCTCAGAACTTCTGAAAAAACATCTCGCCCGCAAAAGACTCTCCTATACATTACATAGCCGTCGATGCCGTCGATGCTGCCCGGAAAAGTAACAGTAGCATTGGCCAGATTGGAAATTGAGGCGTCTTTCGATATTCCGCATTTCAGAACCCCCAAATATCCTATCCAGCGGTAAGAATTCATGTCAAGCCACCTTCCCAACTTCTCCTATCTCCTATCAAGCCCCGCTGCAACCGAACGTGCATACGGGTACCCGCCTGTGCCTTCGACACAAAGAGGCTACTGATAATTGATGTCATGTGTGTGTGTGTGTGTGTGTGTGTTGTGGTGTGGCCTTTCGTTGTCACCCAAATATTCCGTCCTTGCTTACTCCCAATCTTCTTCAAATTTGCATTCAAGAGCCAATCTCTGTCTCCTTGCCATCATACCTGTAATTCATACCTTTCCTTACTTTCTTCCGCAAAATCTTGCCTCTTTCGACGCGCCGTGACTGCATCTTCCACCTCTCCTTCCTCATCTCTACCACATTTGCCCAGGGCCAAATTGCTCAATATCTCGACCATTTCAGCAAGGACAGGAGCCCCGTAAATCCTACTGTCTCTTCCACTCGATACCTGCCTCGTCACTTCCCATGCTGCTCAAGGAGTCATCCTTCACGTCCTTCCCAGATGCCCCACGGGCAATGTCAATGCCACACTGCAGGCGTAAAAAGACCAGTCATACGCCATACCCAGCACATCGTCTTCCGAAGACAACCGTTGCCTCGCTACCGGGATCCGTCTCCCTTCTGTGATGTTTGTATGCGGCAGTGTCGCGGATGGGAATTCCGAAGCCACAGCTACATCGACCGTGACCGCTGGCTCTATGCTTGTGCCGCTCGCTAAGGCGACTGGGATGACTACAACTTCCACTTCGAGTGGCATCTCTTCGCAGACTGCGACTGATTCGAATGGGCTCGTTGCCTCCGTTACACCGACGTCTTCGGCATCGAATCCCTCACAGACCAGCGCAAGTAGCACCGACGGAGATTCGAGCTCGAAACCCTCCCACCGGGACCAGATTATACTTGGTATCGCCCTCCCCGCTGGCGCTTTTAAATTATACCCGAAGGCTGAAAATACATAGGGCAGGAGATGAGGGACAGCAGAGTAATTATCCGATGCTAAAGTACCCTGTGGTGCATCATATGCCACATTGGTATCCGGGATGATACATCTGGTATTGGCTGTGACCAACGGTCGCCTAGAGACGTTGTTTTTTCAGGGTATCATCTCCCAGAAATATCCACCAACTTTGATCTGACATTGGTACAGGGAGAGAGAATTCCTTGGGCGGATACTTTACGTTCTGACGATGTCACATGTACTTTCAAGGGTGGGTTTCAAGTCTCGATAATCTCAACGGTTTCGACACCGTGTGTGAAAGGATTGCTACAAGGCCCCGCGTTGTCCTCTCTCTGGCCAAGACATCGTTCCTTTGGACTACAGATCCAGTTCTGCTCGGGTTTCCCCCCGTCATTGCTTTTCATTGCCAATGTTTTTAAAACAGTCAGAGTCTTTTCGGCCCCCCCATGTATATTCCTATCACCCTAATCGCTGAATAAAAAGCCATTATTAGCCACCTTCATCTAAACCAATCAGTTGATGATTGGGTAAAGCCTCGAACGAAGACATTATTCCAACACACCCATGCAGGAAACAACGCCACTTCTCTCTCATAACACTTCCCCCAAGGCAGCCATTCCCCGTCCATCCCAGCTACCCCTTATCCCCAATCTACAGCCCCCTCCCCATTCCCCCTCCCATCATCATCATCATCATCATCATCATCACCACCACCTTGTTGAGCTATATATATATATATATATATATATATTGCTGGAAAAGGGGAAAGATGCGGTCCGACATGTTTCAATGTTTCTTGTTTTTTCTTATCTTGTTTTCCTGGTTGTTTTCGGATAGATGGAAAGCTGTATTTCATTATTGTCTAATCTGTCCAGGACGCAACGTTCAGCTACCGAATACCTTACCTCTTTTCTTTTTCTTTGGCGCTGGCTGCGACAAAACCCTTCGAGCCGCTACTACGGCGCCCCATTGCACCATGAATCATCCCCCCACCCTCTAAAAATTACAGCATCACCCCGCTGCTCCGATAACGCTGAACAAAGTCTGATTCGAACCTGTGGGTCCGGTTTTCGACAGCGGCCCAGGGGCCACCGTTCAGCCCGGCAAGTATGAAGCCGCCGCACCGACACCTGGTCTTGTGTTGGAGATGCTCCAATAACGAATGCCCAAGGGGGGACGGTCGATGTTCCTACGCTCGATCCGCCAGGCCCCAAGCGATACCCGGTGTTCCTGCGATTTGTGATGGCCGGGCGCGTTTGGCGGTCGGGGTTTTTACCGGCGACGACGACGACCATTTTTTGGAAGGGCTGTCGGCGGTTTTCGGGCCGGCCACAGGTGATGATATCAGCCCAAGGTAAGGGATCTGAGAAGGTTATGGTTGAAAGTCCCTGCCACTGGTTGGGCGCGGAGGCCCGAGGGATATCGAGCGTCCCTGATAATCGTGATTTCGCGGGTCACAGTCGTGCCAGCGACGATTGATTGCCGTTGGATAACGACTTTCCCCCATGTCCACACACGACAGCCCAAGCTGAGTTTTTACGCCTTGAAGTCCGCTTGGATGTGGCATTTTTCAAGGTAGCAGTGTATCTGATCGTGCTTCATCGTCTTCGGTGAGGAGATCGAGTTGTGACACCCAAGATGGATGTCCATACACAACGCTGTCACCCAGCTCTGTTTTCGCGACTGGGTCGGAGAAGTATCATCCGCCGCTCGGGTGATGTGATGCAATTGGAGAAGAAATCAGCATAGTTTAATGGTCTCCGGTACATCGGGTTGCCCCAATCTGAAACTTGATAGATCGGATTCAGCGTCGATGCCGTCAAGCTGGCACATATGTGGGACCTATTTACTCCACAGGGACCAGTGCCAGAGATGCCTTCGGAGACGACGTAGGCGGATGGAGAAATCCTCGAGTATAGGCGGGAGTTCTTTTTTACCAAGGTTGAGTTTGACTCTGATTAGGTAAAACACATCCGGGCCCTACGGTAGTAGTGACATTCGGAAGCGGTGCTGGAGTAGGCCAATACCATAATTGAGTGACCGAGACTTGGATGTTGCACGTCAATCCACTTGTCGGTGGAGAAACGGTTGATGCTGAGAGCGATTGCAGAGTGCCTCACGAGTCAGCATGCAAGGTAGTCATTAATGCTAATTTCGAAAACCTACTTCGGCAATCCACAAATTTGCTATTCACAGTACCAACGGAAGTGCTCTAATTGCAATACGAAGCTGCATTTTCGACAGTCGCAACAAGCAGACACAATAATGTGCTCGTCATTTTGGGGGGTTTGGACATCAGACCTCACTTGCTCCGTTTTCAGAGGGTGATCATAGTGAAGAAATTGAACTGTGTCAATTACATACTGACTAATCTCGACTCTAAGTCTAGCAAGTGGCAACCAACTGGGATCCTTCAGCCGCTCCACGTCTGAACAATCTGCGCGACAATTGTAGGCCCTAGGACGGCCTTTCCAGTGGCAACCGAAGACCATTTGCAGACCAAAGTTCAATAATTCTGCAAATGCAACATACACGAGATGTGGTAAAAGCACCTTCCCGCTTCATAACAGCGGGCGTGAGGTCAGCCATGAGCCTGAAGTTTCACGGTCGAGCTGCAAGAAAGCAAAGGAACTAGAGAGGGCGCAGAATCACATAGGTACCACATAACGGTACAAAAATCAGACAAGCGAATTATTCATGTTAAAGAGATTTATGGTTGCAGATCTTTGCTCGGTTAGTCGAGCTGCAATGCTTGTACCGCCGGCCGACTGAACCGGGCGCTGTTATTCTTCTTGCGCATTAGTCTAGTTCAGACTCTTCCTGTCCTGTTCTCTTCTTCGTCAGCATACGAAGCTTCACGCAGCTCTGCCGACGGAACAATCAATCTCTTATCATCCGAGGGATCGAGAAACGGCTCACCAATGAGCGCTCATGTCGTTCGCCTCTGGCATGTGGCTCTTACTGGTAGACACTCAGGCTGAATAAACGCCCTGTATGTATGAGTGTTACATCTGGTCTTTATCGATATCAAATGGCGTCAATTGTTCAAGAGCAGTACTCGTATGTACCACGTCAGCTGCAAATTAAAGGATTAATTGAGACCGCTGGACATCACGACAAAGGATACACCGAGTGAAGGAGACATCGCATAATAAGAGCCCCCAGAGTGAAAGTCATGGAAGTCCATACGTTCTTTCGAGCGCCGTAACGATTGTATGAGGCAATTAGCAAACACGAAAGAGACTGAAAATAGACCGATTCTTCGAGGCACTTGGTTATGCGCCAAGAGCTGCTCTGACATCTGTACCATCTGGGTGCTCCCTACCTTACCTTAGACTGTAAAAACCTAGATTTTTACCCAATTTCGTTTTCGTGAGTATATAATGGTTACTGTTCTCGCAGCCGTTCTTTTGCGGGAGAATGCATCTCTGCCAGCCTCTGTTCGCTTTCTTCGACCCCTTTTCTCCAGCTGTGGTACCTGGCACTAGAGAAGGTCTTGATGCCTTCTGGTCCGTAAGCAGCTATATGTCCTGCCAGATCAACACCGTCCTTCATAGCGTTATTGCCGCCCTCTCCGCCTAGTAATGGCATTGCGTGGACAGCGTCACCCACCAATAGTACACCTCGATCTGTAAGGTCTTTGATCTCTTGCTCCGTGCCCAATGTACTTCGCATCAAGAAATGTAGTACCCTATCTTGCTTGACCTTGGTAACGTCGAAAATCTCTTTATAAGCCTGCCCTAGGTCCTTGAGCCTCTGCAACTCTGCATAGAACTCTTCAGGAATGTCTGTTGCTCCCGGGATCGGCCTATCCGGTTTGTGCAACGGATCGTTTTGGCGTGCAGGGCGCGAGTATGTGTAATCTAGACCGACATCCGTTGCAGTGTATTGATTCATAGCGATCTGAAATACTATGTCTTCTTGTCGACACTGGATAACGCTCAAGCCTTGCATTTGCGGTGCCACTATGTTCTGGAAGCTGTCAAGCGACATTCTTCTTTTGCCATTGAACACGACAAAGGGTAAGACTCTGGGTTGTATCTCGGGAGCCAACAACTTGCGGACTTGAGAATGGACGCCATCTGTCCCGATCAGGACATCGCTTTCGATGACTTGCTCATTCTGTATCCGCACGATGACTTTTTGGGGGGTTGTCTCGATGTCTTCGATGGTATGCTCCCATCTGATGTCTTGACCTTCCCGAAGGAATTGCTCCAGTCTTCCGCGGTGACAGCGGAATGTACCCGGGGATGTGTCCACGCCTGTCAATAGCGCATTCCCTGAGATGCTGCCCATGCCACCTCTGGATGCATCGACAGACAGCCGCTCGCGGAAGCTCGCTTCGTCTATTTGTAGAACGTTGAGCAAAGGTTGGTAGGCCCAAGGATGGAGTGTGATGCCATAGTTGTATCGTGGAGATGAGGAGACCTTCTCCAAGAGTATGTTAGGAATGCCTTTTTGTGTGAGACATCTTCCCAAGGTCAAGCCGGCAAGGCCAGCGCCCGCGATGGTTATTGGAGGCATTGACATGGCTGTAATGGTCCGATAGGCATCTCAAGAAGAGCATGATAGTCTTCGGGTTATAAATATGTAGTATATGCGTAAAAACTACATTGTAGTCTTGTTGTGGGGAGGGCGTGGGGGGAGGAGACCACTCTAGCGCGATACGGGGAAAATAGGCGCTATCGCTGAGGCTAATCGATACTCCTGTACCTCCGTAGAGCACTACTACCTACATGCACCATCGTACGCGAGTAGACACCATCTTGAACATCTTGCATGAAAGATCAGCCCGCTGTATCCGTTCTTCTTCACTACCACTGGGTGTAGACTGGCTAGATCCCTGTTCGTGCAGGTTGCAATCTGCATCCATGTCACACCTATGCTTGACAAAGTCCAGTTGTAGCCTTCTTTTTTTCGGTGGAACTAATCGGTGGTCGCTGCCAAGCACCAAGTATGCCAGCTCTTTCGCGCCTCAAAACTCCTTCGCGGGAAGAGCGAGTCCGCAGTTTTGTGCTGCTTGTTGTCCATGCAGAACTGTGGCGCCCAACCATTGTTTGGGGGAAATGCTGAATGTACTGCATTCTACACCTATAAACCTATGCTTCGCTCTTTGAATCACCTATTCCTCAAACGTCATTCTACTTTGTTCTTGACTTCCATGGAGGGTTTTGCCGTCGCCTCAAGTGCCGCTGGACTTGTGAGTCTGGGTTTGACCGTGTGTCGGGGACTTCTGGAAATCTATGAATCGGTTAAAGGAGCGCAAGACGATGTAAATATGTCTTAGGCGTTCAATTCAACGAAGTCAGTTCAACAAGGATGTTGTAGAAGGGGTAGAGGAAAGTATTCAGATGTGTGAGAGTGGCCTCGTCACCTTACGAAAGAAGTTTTGAAAGATGCGGAGTCCCATGCAAGCAAACTCTGAATGAAACCACAAACTGAGCAGCCAATTTCAGCAAGTGCAGTCTCCTTTTAGAGAAAGTACTATCGTCAGGCTGGAAGAGATCTGCAGTGACCTGCAAAGTAATTGGGCGTCGCTCTGAAGACGCTGCAGATACAAATTGTCTGAAGTCCAACCCCAGCTTTGTTCTCTTTCAATCCCACGGAGATGCATACTCGCTAATAGTCTATTGTTAACAGCGACTCAACCTCCATATCATTACAGAAGCTGGATGTGCTTCAGAACGATGTCTCTGAAATGTCGCTAGATATCGAAAGCTTCGACAGCCAGATTACACAAGCTTCAACCTGGGTTGGCGAGCTACACTTTTTTTAAGAAGGCAAGATACACCCTCAGCGACGTCCTACATTCGACTGTTCGCTTAACATCTATGCTTCAATCCGGACGAGTACATGTCAACGATCTATGGCTGGCTCTCGCCTCTTTCCAAAGAGTTCAGCAGCAAACAGCATGATACTTTCATCATCACCCCACGACAAGATAGGTTGAGCGATCGAGTCTTACAATCAGAAGATTACCAAGAATGGCTACATGGCGTGGGGAAGACATTGTGGTGCTTGGGTATACGTATGTTCATCCCGGATTTGACGCATCAATCCTTCAAATCACCAGTCCGAATTGTTAGCTGCGCGTATGAATCGTTTACAGGAAAAGATGTCTCAATTCGACATAGATTTGCATTAATTTCCTTGTCCGACTACTTGTGATCTGCAGCTATGTTCATGTAGGAATAGGCTCCACCATGAACTGAAGATCGGAATCCGAATGTCTCCTAAAGAGATTGCATTTGCTAATTTGAATGTAAGGCTCTTTCTGAGGCGATTTTGGTCTCTGGCAAATGGTTCCGTATAACGGACGTGACAATGAGAGTGCTGCCGACTGCCCCTTTTTCGCACAGCTTGTGTTTTTGGTCGATCCTGGAAAAATCTCTTTAGTCACTGCTTTGATACCCGCTGATCTATACATAGCGGTGCTGTGTTCGTCCGTGATCAGTCCGCGGCTTTAGTCGCTCAATGGAGATATTCGTATCGTCACAAAGGTGAATAGAAACTACCACTCACTGCCTTTCGAGCTGCGCGAGGTGATCGGGATCTTGATATCCCATCTTCAAGTGTTTGATGGCAACAGAATTCGATACTGCAATGCATGATGCAATGACATATGGGTTGTGGCCTGCATACCGGAAGCACACCGGTCTCAGATTCTGTTGTTCTATTCCTTTGTTGATAGTGAGGTCAAAGAAAATAAGCCGTCTCATGTGGCCTATTGTGAAACACTATGAATATTGTCTGGGTTTTCTTTGTCAAAAGGTCATTGATGGGGACATCAATCATACATCGTCTATAATTCCCGATCCTTCCATGCTTGTTTTCCCAAGATCATCTAACTTTCCTACCCTCTATCAGCAACTCACAGAGCCCTTCCATTCGACTGTCTCCGTTGAACAACCATGCCTTCGTCACTAGATCTCCATCCCAGTGTTTTCAGCCCGAGGCCGTACAACAGATTGCAGAGGACGATGTTTTCTCTGGGGTGTTCATGTGGTCGCGCCGAGAGCCAGACTTCACTTTCCCAGGACCAACAGGATTGCTTCTCCTACGTAGTCTCTGTTGATGGTGTTCATGTCTGTTATCCACAGAACATCGTCGAGCATGAGACTACTGGAGTGGACGAAACAGAAAGCGATCCAAAGAACATCGTCGAGTATGAGGGTACTGGAGAAGACGAAACCGAAAGCGATCCGCAGACCCTGGTCGAGTACGAGAATACCGAAGCGGCTGTCCCTGAACGCGGATGTCCTTGCTCGCTACTCCAAAGACGCGGTGGCTCGCTCTCCAGAATGCGTCTTGCACTTTCGACTTCGACCCAGTCCACATTGGTAGATCTATCAGGCCATCTTTCAGGTGAAACCGACTGCGCCGACCATCCCCATCCAAAAAGCGGTGATTATGAACTCGTCAAGCAAATTGGCATTGATGGTGAAGGCGTCATCCACCTCATGAGAATCCGAAGCACCCGCCAACTCATCGTCCGCAAAACAGTCAAATACGCTAGGTCAGCCTACGCCAAACCGATTGAAGCTGCCATACTACAGGACGTCTTCCCAGAACCCCACCTCAATATAATTCATCTCCATGCCTTCGAATCGTACCAAGTAGAAGGCGCCCGCTACTATTTTGAGTACTGCTCCGGAGGCGACTTGCATCAGCTGGTCGATCAATACCGGAAACATGGCGAGTTGTTACCCGAATTGTTCATCTTGCAAGCCTATCAGCAGTTAGCATCAGCCCTCGAATTCCTGCACCGAGGCTTCGGTCCCAGGTGCAGCGATCCCGATCGGCGAGGGATTTGCCATCGAGACATCAAACCCAGCAATGTCTTCCTCCGCCTCACACCCGGTTTGGAGTACTCGTACCCTGACGTCGTTTTAGGTGACTTCGGACATGCTACTCTAGACTTCGCCACCTACGATCCCGCGGGGACGATGTTCTGGCAGCCTCCCGAATTACCTAGACATTCCCCCAAAGGCGACGTTTGGGCCCTCGGGGCTGTCGTCCACTTTCTGATCCACTTCAAGGCGCCTATCGCCCAGCTGCCCGACGGACTCCACAATACCGAAAGCCTGAAAAACGCCTGGGAGTCAGCGCCAGAGGCACGGAAGCCGATGTTGGAATTCGTTGACTATTATAGCGAGGAGTTGGTGTGTTTGATGTTGATTGCGCTCGAGACTGACGAAAACAAGCGGAAGGGTTCGAGCACGCTGTCAAAGTTTGTTAGCGACTACATCGAGCAGAAGTTTCCGCTGGGTTCTGATTTGCTAGCGGAGGCCGAGGAGTGGCCGATGGCGAGTTGGGCTTTCGATCACATGAAGTCTATGGGCGGCAGATTTGAGGAGGAGGACGAGGAGGAGCTCGAAGAAGATGAGACGGGTGCGGAGGAGTATTATGAGATGATGGAGGAGTTTGGGTGCGGCATTTCGAGAGAAAGTTCCCGGTATTCTTCTCCTGCTCCGTCTGATAGGCGGCGGGGAGTTGCTGGGAGCATGTAATGTTCAACTTCTTTGCGCACGCTGACGGGGCCTTTTGGATAAAGGATTTGCTTGACACACTTGTATGCTTGAAAGTGCCATAGACTTGATGTTTCCAGCATGACAAGCTCTTCATCAATAAATTTTTGAAGTAGAAAGTGTGTTACTCTTTCTGAGAATTGGATTATGCATCGAAAGGGTCAGGACGGATCGGGAGTCCTGGACCAGGCGTGCAAGATCAGTAGGACTCGCATATGGTCGACTATTGGGGAATCGATGGTTGCCTTACGGTTGCTCTGGCGACGTGCTACGCAATACTGTGCATACTCCACCCATCAAGGCTGTCGGAGAAACAAGTAGACTTCCTACAGGTAGATGAAGGGCTGTTTCATCATGATAAGATTCCATGGCAGGTGGCCAGCAGACTTTCAAAATTCCGAAGTACATTTCTTCTGCTGCAAGGAGTGAGCGGTCACGGATCAATGGTCACCGGATTGCCCTCCACGCCGCTTTGACGTCTATAAAGAGAACGAAACCCCCTCTTCCTCTCTCACATATTTACCGTTTCTGTTCTATTTCTTACTCAATTTACAGACGAGCTTTTATATGGAAACGTCAAGTAGCGTGTCTCACCATTTTTGCTTCTTGTTTTCCAAAACGCCGTCGTCAATAATTTGGAAGGCCCTGGCCCTATGGTCTCGTTAGCTTGGAGCTGGAACAGTATCCCTCGAAATACTGAGTGGCTTGCTTCGCGTCACCCGTCAGACTCTACAGCAACCAAGAGTTCTTGATTTGCTGTAAGCGCATGGCTTTCATGTGTGTGCAATGATGAGTGGGTGAATGAGCAGGATCTTGTGCTTTTGCGGTACTATTGTCGATGGCTGCGACTGGATGGCCGTGGAGATGATAGGGATGTTGTACCCTCATTGCCACTTTCAGAGGGCTTGGAACTGGCAAGTGGACTCCGCACAAGCTTCGAGCAGCTTGCATACGTCTCCAAATATCAACGTATATCCACCGCAACGGAATTCTCTTAGATGTCACTCCGCCAACAGATGGCCAAAGGCAACGACTTTGGTCTCGTCAGGTTCGTCTCTCAAAATAACGAACTGTGTCCCTCTCCACTCATTTATTTCCACGTACTGTGGAAAGCAGAATAGTACCCCCTCCCAATCAAGCCAGGTCAAGGTCTCACCAGGCTGGATTCTCAGCCACAAATTCACGCTGCCTTCTGAGTAGGAGTAAGGGAGCAGTCCCATCGGAGTGGCCCAGTAGCCCCCCCACACACGTTCTGCTGCTTTTGCTGCTGCCTTCTTTACACAGGCCTGGACCTCGGACACGGGGAGTGGGTCTCGATAGCCGTACCACTCGATGGTTATGGGTGTCCCTGGAACACGCATGTCCCAAGGGTCGCTCACATTGCTATTTACGGTCATTTATTGCTCTTAAGGCGCGATGTAGGCCATCTTGCTTACAGTAATGAAGGATGGAGGTTCACCGGCAAGTTGAATGGGAGGGTCGAATTGCGCGATTCGGTGAAAATCCCGCCTGTAAGCGGTTCTGCTGGAGGTGGAACTGCGAAGGCAGGAGCCAGTAGAGAAAGAGAAATTGTGCTTGCAAAACAAGACAGATAGGAAACGTCCATAGTCTTTTATTGTACGTAGATGGATTCTTGCGAAGTCTTCTTGAAGAATTCACCTATTTACAGGGTCCTTCGCCAGTCGCCTTTACCAGGCATCCGGAAGCGCGCGACGATTCAGTGGAGCCTCAGAGACACACTCACGTCACGAAGCACAACAATCCCTCATTCGTGCTTTGACGTTGTATTTGCTGAAAAGGGACGTGCCCATTTTGACAACGAATTGGAAGACCACATCAACGAATAGACGAGCATGGGACGAGCATGAAGAGTACTTGAAGATGATGGAGAAGACTGAAGCGAGAGTGTCACACAATAGCTAGGCATCCTATTTTACCTTTCCACTCAACTTCTCTTCTCAAATTTGATAATGTTTCGCCAGGATTCCACATAGGCATGCCACCCGAGCCAGTGATGTTCTAGCTTATCTTGCCATAGATGATTGTGAGCACTCGCTGTTCGACTTTCCAGATCTAGAACTGTCATTCGATGATATGTGGCTAATTATTGGACCGCCCTTGAGGAGAATCAGTGGCGATTAGTGATGCAGCTGTTGAGCAATTGCCAAGCCTGGGATCGCGAGATTGACGCGCTAAAAGCACTTTACGCGTCTCCTGCTCCTGCTGGGACATCCTCGACATCTACTCCATCCAGTGGGTCTATGCGTCATCACTTGTATGTTTTTATGTACTCCCCCCCAAAACCATTGCTGCCCCGCCAATGCTATCATCATCGTCAAAATACTGACAAGATCAATCATGCACCCTGCCTTTCATGATTGTCTAAGGGGACGCCTGCCAGTGGGGTTGATAGCTGCGGTAGGACTAAGAAGCAGATCTACATTCCCAGGGGACCAAAACGCTGAGGCCGCTCGCATCCAGCACAGATAAAACCTCCTGACACGGAACGGCTATGAGTATGAAACTAACCTTCGCAGTTCCCATGACCAGCAATAGCTTCAAAGAATACCAAAGCGTCAATAATGCTTCGCAAAAGCTCCCCTTTAAATTGATTGCCAATCTCTAAATCTAAGGCCTCAAAGGTCAGATGCAACCCACGGTTTTATATGTCAGACCAGGGTCACAAGATCTATGACTCTTTTCCACAATTATTAATCCCCAATTCCCACTCAGCAAGCCCGAAAGCCTCATGGCGTAGCGCCGTAGCTTGTTACATCGATACCCGACGAGCGGATCGCGATCCTATTGGTGCATCCATGTTGGGGAAGGCCGCCTGAGAGGCTGAGAGGCTGAGACTGCCTACTTTTTGAATCAATATCCCGTTTTACCGCGCTAATGATGCTAGCGCGCTCTAGCGTATTATTCCATTATTCCCATCTTTCATCCGGCGCAAAGAACTTGTGACTCAAACCTCCTTCACCATCCACACCTCATCAACCAACGCGTCGCAATAGCCTTGAAAACCACAGCGTTTGCTTCGTACTACTTCTGCGATTCTTTTCTTGCCATTCTTGACCATTTACCACAGAATTTGCTCCTTCCATTGCATCCGGCGCAAACCCAGCCTTACACGGTTGCACCGATTCTGAGGCAGCAGCCGCGCACACTCACTCAGACGACTCTGCGACATGCTCCTCCCCTCATCCCTCGATTGCGCACCTCGCAAACACCCTCGCACATCTTCCTACATACCAGCGACAACCATGCTGTCACCACCTTCATCAGCTTGCCAGTCGCCTAGCTCCAACATGTACAGCACATGTCGCGCACTGCAATCGCTCCTTGCCAGCAACCTTCCCACCCTCTCTCCGAGTCCCAAGATCATCCGCGCACCACCACACCTCGGCAGCCCCATCGTCCTCACATCTGGGCCTCGCGCGCAATCAAAAAAGACAAAGTCGCACACAGTACAGAATGCCAAGATCATAAAACCGCAACCATGCACACCACCGCGCAGCAATCTCAAACGTCGCCGCTCCTTCACCGACGACGACGACGACGACGACGGCCCTACACGCGACCAAGAAAACATCCAGCATTCCAGACCCTCTACACCAAAACGCCAACGCACCTGCCCACCCACTCTGCCTCTCGGCCTCGAGCGCGCGGACTTCGATGCGCTCAAACCCGCCTCCACCCCACCGTACACGCCAGGACCAAAGCCTTCACCTGCGCCGCCTCAAGGCCAAGCCAAGGATGATGACGCGGAGTGGACCACCGGCGACGACAGCGCGCTCGTCGCGCTCATCCTGAACAAACTGCGCCTGCGCCAGAGCGACTGGGACGAGTGCGCCAGGAAGCTCGGAAAGGAAAAGGACAGTGTTGGCAAGAGGTGGGCGCGTCTGCTCGGGGATGGGGAAGTCGGGTTGCGCCGGGGTTCCGGGATGCGGAAGAGGGGGGATGTGCACACGATGGAGTTTGGGCCGCCGTTGTCTACGGTGGTGGATAGGGTGTAGATGGGGAAGAGGGGATTGCGGGCCCGTTGAGTTTATTTCGTCGGGAGTTGGAGGGGGGGGGGTTTGGTGTTGAGATGAGACGGGGAGGACGGACGGACGGATGGATGTTCAAATGCATGCGTCAATTGTCGTCACAGATTCGGAAAAGGCGAAGAGGAGGATATACCCGTCTCGTTTTTTCGAGACACGAGATCGGTCGTTTCGCATTATAGACCCGTTTTATTAGGGACTCGGGCATAGTACATACGGTAGACGGACAAGAGAAATGCTACTCATCATTTTTACCTTCGACTTCGCATTCCGTGTGTTTTGCCTGTGCAGTGTACTGTACTCTAGACTGATGAGGTAGATGATATGTGCAGGGTTCTGGAATGCGGTAGAGCTAGGTTCTTGAAATCTCCATACGATCTTGAACATTATCTCCGTTGCCGGTGTCTCTATCTTGCCCCAGTCTGCAGTTCTCGGATTAAGCTACCAAGACAAGGAATCGATCGGCGAATCAAATCTCCGCAAAGTCTGCGTGCGATGGGAGTTTAGTTGAGCAGAGAGGAGCGGCGGGGATAATCAAAAATTGTCGGTGGGATTCAGCTACGAAAGCTAGGTCTCTGGGGACTGCCATTATCATGCGTTGGCGATCCCACCCACAGCGTTCGCCAGCCCAGAAAAGAGAACGCCCTTCAGTACAGCTTCTCCCTCGGCGACAGTCCATTCCCCAGCATCGACCAATCTCTTCTTCCAAGTCTCCTTCTCATGCTCCTTCAGCTCCTCCCACCTCCTCGCCTTATGCTCACTCTCAATCACCTCATTCGGACTCCTTAGCTCAGCCGACAAAGCAGTCTCTCCTCCTTCCGCGGGTGAATGCTTGACAATGATATCTGTCCCCTCATTCCCACTGTCCGACGTGTCGCTGCCCATGTCTCTTCTCTTGAGAAGGTCTCGTAGACCGAGCTTCTTCTGCGCTTTGACCGTTGCGCTATGAACCACCTCTAACGGTGTCTGAACAGCCTCTGAAGCTGCACTCAGCGACGTCTTTACAGCCTCGGAAGTGATCTTAGCGTGCGAGCTCGCAGCGCTCAGATAACCATCTTCAAACATGTACGGTCTGGCGATCCAGTCGTGAATCGGCTTGCTCAGCCATCCCTTCGCGCCCAAGTATTCCGGAGTTCCACCTCTTATCTCCGTGAACGCTTGCAGGAAGAATGCGCCAATTGCGATGGCGAGGAGGGCGACGAGCGTTGAGATTGTATTCTGGGTGACACTACCGCGAACAGGAGCCTTGAGAAGATAGTGCGCCGGCTGGTCTTTTGGCGGGGGACTTGGGTGAGGCGTCAAGGGTAGGGTGTGGACGACACACGTGTTTGCGATGGATGTAGAGGCCAGCTTGATATATTGAGGTGGTGTAGTATTCCAAGGCGTTCCTGGTAGGTTGAACGTGGAGAAAGCGAGCGAGGTGATAGAGGTTGGGTGGACGGAGGGTAGAGAACTGTGAGGGCGAAATTTTACTTTGCCGTAGGGAGAGGACGTGAAACGGTCGACGGTCAAAACAGTAATGGAGGAGTCGGCGCCAGCAACGGCGATGGCGTGTTGATCTATTTGTGAGTAGGAAGCAGTGGGAAGGAGAGCAACGGACATGGCTGTGGCAGATTTGATCTTTTTGGAGAGGCTTTTGCGGAGGGTGATCACACCGGATATTTCGAGCAGGAGCAGCTCCGCTCCTTTGCCGTTGATTTTGTTCTGGAGAAGAAGTAGGAGGGTAGGAGTGAGGAACCGTAGACAGCGGAACTTGGGGCGAGCTTTGTTGGAGGCAAAAGCGTCTGGATGAGGAGTACCATGTACATTCTGAATGCTTTGCTCAGCACCGTTGTCTGTCTTATTGTAGTCTATGTCTGTAACATAGACCTCGTAGTCTGTGCAGTAAGCGACTCGGAATTTGCCCTCCTGCTGGCCGTCGTCTCCTTCAAGGCCAATGATGTCCACATCTGCAGCTTCTTGCTTCTCCTCAAGCTTGATCCGGCCCCTGATGTCATTAGGTCCTGGTCTGCTTGTGTCCGCAGCGAAGAACACAATTTCCCCCATTGGCGCCAGCCCCGTAGCCACTGCTCCTAATCTAGGTCCATTGTTCTTCTTCTTTTTCGATAGCCTCAGCACCCTTTGGAACGTCTCCTTCGTCTTTGCAGTACTTGGTGTAAACAACGAGGCCTTGCCCAATGCCTTGGTCTCCCCTCTGTATTCTGTAGCATTCTCTTTCTCCGAGTCTTCTCCATCTCCGCGTATTTTTCGCCGAGGAGGATATTCTAGCAGAAAAGATCTCAGGTGCTCGTTTCTACCTCTCTGCTGCTCGGCAGTCGAAGAATTGATCCCCGCAAAAGCTGTCGCCCATTGCTCCGTAGATTGCGCGTAGGCCAAGGAAGTGACCGAGTCTTCATCGCGTGAAAGGTCGATGTCGACGATCTCTGACAATTCGGATCTTTTAGAGGTATTGAGCAGCGTCTGTCGAGAACACGGTAAGCGCATTCATTGTACACCAATAGCTTACTTACTATTTTGTTTCCCACTCCGCTCCGCCCTTCTCCTCCACCTCCGCCAACGAGCAAGAAACCGCTGTTTTGCGGGTGGAAGTCGGCCGCATAGAGAGGGTAGGTTAAGGTGATCTTGGCGCAGGATATCGGAGGGGGAGCCATCAGATGGATTATAGAGACAAGAGGGTTAAGTTCAAGGACTAGTAATATGTATCTTGTGAAGATAGCGAAGTATACTCTATAGATGTTAAATCTGCAAGATTGGGGAAGGTCGTCTTTTGTTTGGTTCCTGATGCGGAAGCCAGATCACCAAGCCGAGAGTTGCAGATCTGGGGCCAACTTCTACACCATCATCTGGTGATCTAAAGCAAATATTGAACATTACATGATCATGATCTACGCTCACAGTCTTCCTTCACACGGTCAACATCGAGGTCAGGTACTCAACATTGTTTTTTCCCGAATTATGTATATTTCCTTGACCCATGAAGACTACTCTACCGGGCGGCCAAGACAATGATACATAAGTGCAATGATGACGAGTCATAACATAACATGTCCGACCAAGTCTTGATATAGCCATATTATACATATTATACAGTCGTAAATCATCACCCATCAGCAAGGCTGTTTCGAGCGTTATATCATCATCATATCAGTTTCCTCGCTATCACAAAGTGGACAGGGATGAGAGCGCGCGCATCCGGTCTCATTACCTCCTCTTGTACCTTTTCACAAAGCTCTCTTACACCGCCCTCTTTCCACCCCAGATGCCTCGTCAATAGTCGTAGACTCACAGCCTCTAAGCTCTCTAACGCCGCTATCATTGCCATTTTCCCAGTCCTTTTTTTCTGCGGATTCGGATCGTATGTACCTAGTGGTACTTCGAGTACCCTAATTTTCATGACCCTGAGCCCAGCATTGTCAAGAATAGGCTTCTTTAAATGATCCAAATCGAGTGGCCTCCCAGACTTGTCAGCGGCTGATCGAACAGCACCATTGAAGATGCTGGTATTCGAGTCGGGGATCTCCGTAAAATGTATCAACCCACAATCGGTAATTTCAAACGAGCCGCCTGGCTTAAGAAACTTTGACACCTCAGCATAAATTGCGCTCCAATTCGAAAAAGCCCCAGATAAATCGCGCATGTGTATGAAGTCGAAAGGCTCATTGTGAGCCCATTCGTTTTGAGCGTCGTCAAGCTCGAAGAAGACATTAGGAGGGGCGCTAGGAGGTAGGAAGGCATTCGTGATGTCTGTGGCAATGATCTCGGCCTCTGGGAAGCGTTCCGCGACGGCCATTGCCCAATCTCCGGTTCCGGTACCGATATCGAGGATCCGTTTTGCAGACCGTGGGATGAGGCCTAAGGTCAATTGGTTATTGAGTGCGAGCAAGTAGACTTGATCGGCGATGGCAAGGCGAGTCTGTTCGGTCTCATCATTGGGCATGTAATAGGTCTCACTGCAATAGCGTCTTCCATTCTCAAAGTGCTCTTCGACAAGACTGCCGATGATGGATCTAGTGGAATTCCTGAAGGGATTAGCACATGTGAAACAACGCGAGAATATTTGGAGGAACCAACTCACTTGGACTCCTCAGACCCTGAATGATGTTCCGGCTCAGATGAAATTCTGGGAATGCCTTCGTTTGTGGACCCGTCGTCGTTCGACGCTGATTCTTGGTCATCTATCTCTATAGGTTGATCCATAAGTAGTGGAGTTGACCCCAATGCGGTGCCGGAACTTTTCGGGGCTAGGAAAAGCAAAGAGACAGAGGTATTGCAGATAATGGTAGAGACTGTGGGCTGCACAGAGGAGTATTTGTAGTACGAAAACGGATTATGAAGACTTTGGGTCAAATAATGGCATCCAAATCAATAGACAATAAACGAATAAGCGAGTGTGTGATCCGTAAAGGATTGATGCAGATGCAAAAACGAAACACAATTGAAAGGAGCAAATCACCACCGAGAGAAGAAGACGAGACACGAGAGTGGATGTTCAGAGACAAAGGCTGACCAATGAAGAACAAGAGCATTTCTCTTTCAAAAGATCTAACAAAATCTCAGCGGGTAGGTGATGTCAGACAATTTTTTTCGAGGCGATTCTGGATCTACGACTAGCTACTGCATGTACGCTGGTGGCATAGCCTGCAGTAGCTCTAGGAACGGCCAAACGAAAGCCTGGCCTACCTAATCCCTCGCCTTGGCTTGTCCACCAACTTCACGGTTTGAAGCTTGATCGTAAGGCATACTTCGAAATTCATTCTATGACGGCGTTTCTCTACAATAAACCAGAGACAATGAGGGGGTGGTAAAACATTGAAAATCTCCAGAACTCAGCAAAACATGTAATCGGATGGAGTAGATTCTATTTTCCGGGCACGTTGACTAAGCGCGCTCGTCGCTTAGGCCAGATTGGACAGTTGAACTAGAGTCTCGGGTCAGGAACAACGGTTTCATCCATCTCTTGAAACATATAGAACGTGCTTTTGAGGCGACGGTAGCCAGTGGCTTTCTCCGGAGCAGGTGCCACTTCTCCATCCCGTGCTCTTGCGGACGACCCTTCGTGGCTAGCCGCCCAAATCTAAACATGGGATGGACGACGGCAACAACTCTCAAGGAAGATGAATCGTTGAAAGCGCGTGAAGAGGCTTTGTTTATCCAGGGGTATACAATAACTACTCTCCTTGAGTCAGTTCATCTATAGCAGCAGCTGAATCAGTCGGTCTCTTGCTGTGTGAACTCTGGCAACTCCTTCTGCACATCCGCCCACGTCTTCTGGCCCTCCACAAGGCTTCGGATTGCTGCACATATCGTGTCCTCATCCGATCGAACTTGTTTCGTACTATCACGATCTCGAAGTGTAAACGTATTGTCCTTGACTGACTGGAAGTCTACTGTGATACCAAGAGGTGTACCAAGCTCGTCGTTTCTCGAATAGCGTTTGCCGATACTTGCTGAAGAGTCGTCGACACGGTTGGAAATGCCGAGTCGACGCAACTTCTGACCGAGGTGGCTCACCAGAGGTTTAAAATCTTGGTGACCGGACAATGGGACCAAAAGAACCTTCGTGGGCGCAATCGGTGGTGGGAATGAGAGCACCTATAAGAAGCATTAGGTTGTTAGTCCGTATTAATGGGAACACAACATACGCCTCTCTCTTCGTTGCCTTCTCTGGACCAATAAACGTGCTCCAGCAAACTGTAGAGTATCCTGCCAATACCAAACGCCGGCTCGATGACATTAGGCGTATACTCGCGAGTGTGCTCTACCCTGGTACGCTTCTCGATCTTGACTAAATCTTTTTCGATTTCGACTTTACCGTCACCAACGCCAGGGACATCGACTTCGATTTTGCCACTCTTTGCGAGATCGATTGACAACTTCTCGCGCATGTCTTGGGTCAATGCGTCAACTGCAGCTTCGACAGTCTTGCCATCCTTCTTGAACTTGGGTCCAAATTTCTTCTTGTCCAAGTCTACCTGCCATTCCTCAATGTGTAGTGGCTCACTTCGTGTCTCTCTGACACACAAAGGTGCACCAGTCTTTTTCGAGTGAACCGTAAGATCGTAGGCACTTCGATCAGCGCAGCCCACACACTCAATCCAGCCGTAGCTTGTCAGTATCTCCGCATCCCAACAGTCAGCGGCATAATGTGCCATTTCGTTAGCCATGTGCTGCCTGAAACGCATCTTCTTTGGGTCTACACCGATTCGCACCAGAAACGAGTATATTCTCACAATGAAATAGCCCAGGGTCTCGCTATCTACCGTACCTGAAGCAACAGCCTCGCCCATCGTCATGTGGGTAATCTCTGTGCGGCCTGATAATTGCACCTTGCGGTCCAAGAGACCAACGGTGTATTTTTCGACCTCATGGAACCGCGGGTGTTTTTTGCCACCTTCCGGATCCACATAATGTTCTATTTCTGCCATCAAGAATTCTCGGACTCGGAGTAGACCGGCTCTTGGTGAAATTTCATTACGGAAGGACTTGCCAATGCAGGCAGAAGCGAAAGGCATAGATTGCTGGTTAAACTCGAGCAGCTTCTGGAAAGTGAGAAATTGACCCTGAGCAGTCTCTGGTCTTAAGTAGCCGGCAAGGTTGCTGCTGGGACCGATTGAGGTTTGGAACATTAGGTTGAAGGCGACTGGAGGTAGCACGTTACCACCTGTTGTAGGATTCTTGATTTGGTATTGCGTGATAAGAAGTCCAAGCTCATCACCACTGTAGTTGTCTATCTTGGCTAGTACTTCCTCATACTCCTGGACCACAGCATCGTCTAGCTTTATAGCCTTGGTATCCTTGGTCTTTCTCTTCTTCTTAGCTTCCTTCTCTTCATCGACTTCGACTTTCTGGCCGCGAGCTTCCTTATCACCCTTCAATCTTGACTCAAGTACCTCCTCGACTAAATGATCTGCTCGAAATATTTCACCAGTCTTGGGGTCCTTGCACATCCAGTCCGCAAATTTGTCCACATGGCCACTCGTTTTCAGCACCTCATGGGGTGTTAGCATTGTGCAATCGACTTCCAGCATATCCTCTTCCAGTACGAAATGTTTTCGCCATGTGTCAATAATATTTGCTTGCAATGAACAGCCTGGCGGGCCATAGTCGTAGAGACCGGAAATACCACCATAGACCTCGAACGCTGGGGTGTAGAAAAGTCGGCGTCGAAGCAAGGAATCCAGTTGCGGACGATCCAATGGCTGGCCAGTCTTCGTAGTAGTAGTGGCCATGACAGGCTCAATTCTCCGCGCCTGGTACCTTAGATTGGCAGTGGTCGCGGAGAATGTTCTAGAGGTGGACGAATTGAATTGGGGCCAGACCTTGCATGCACTGAGATGGCGTGAAAGACCACAGAGCGAGCACATATGCTTTTCAATGTTTTTAAGGCGAGCTTTGAACAGTCATGACTCATAAGAGTTCATCATGAGTCAAGCTGATGCCGTGTGTACTGCTGCGGGTCTAAAATAAATTACCGTACTTACTCGTATCTAGGTATCTAACACGGCAAGCTTTTTGTTACCGTATGAATAGCTCCTCCCTGCCTCTCAACGATCGCCAGGCTATTACACAAACATATGTGCGCATACTTACATTACTAATTGGGTGATGACATGTCTTGCTTTTACTGCAAGTACGAGCATCAACCTGACATTTGTTTTCTTGAAGTGCTTCATCAAGAACGTTGGGGAAACGAACGACCTTCTCTTTCGGCCGTGAATGTCGATACCTTATATCAGGGTCTGTAACGTTGGGACTACCAATTTTTTGGCAGCCTGCCTGTCTTCATCTTCGATTGATCGTGGAACATCGTGCAATATATGTATACAACTTCCAACCCTCTTTTGGGACTGGGAGCCTGTAAAAGAACAAGTACAAGGCGCACCACCTAACAAAGATGCTGACAGGAAAGCAAGCTTATGTAACAGATGCACAGACATCCGCTACCCCACTCCGTCCATCGGTGTTTTCACTCTACTGCTTGTCCTCGTCCTCGTCCTCCTCCTCATGTCCAGCGGTCATCCCAGAACTGTGCGCCAACATCGCCAAGGCCAGGGTTCCAACATGGACCAAGCTCTGAATGTGGTCGTGGTTCATACCGGCCTCTAGAAAGAACATATATTAGTGACACCATCTTCCCAAAACTACACTAGAGACAGACTTACTTGCGATATTGGCGAATTGCTGCATTGTCGCGTGGTGATGTGGGTCCTGGGCGAACCTTGAGTGTGCATGCTGAGGGCCCACAGTCGCCCTCTTTTTTCCGCCAGCTGCTCCGTCAGGCTTCTTGGCGACTTGGCCAGCGCTGCCATTTGGCTGAGCTTGAGCTTGGCCAGGCCTTTGAGGCTGCACTGGTTGCTTTCTCGATTGCTGTGGGCTCGGGGTGTTTGGGTCTAAGTCTTGCTCTTCGGGATCATCATACCCTTCACCTTGACCATCTTGACTGGCTGCGTCCGGTGTGTTCTGAGCGCTACCGGCTCCTGGTCTCTGTTGTTGTTGTTGTTGTTGCTGCTGCTGTTGTCCGCCGCCGTACGGGCTCTGACCGTAGCTTCCTGCCCCTTGGCCCCGTTGATTGAACTGGTTACTCATACTGCGCGGGTGAATGTTTGGGAGACTTTGAGGGTTTTGAGCGTGAGTGTTATGTGGAGAGTCGGCTTATTTGGATGCTGAAAGAAGTGTGTGTAGGGTTTGGGGCTTTCTGGGGAACTTATATCCAGTCTTCCTGGCCCCTTTTCTGACTCTCGGAGGCTTTGATGAAGCATTTTTACCGTGGCGCACCAACGTAGCTAGCTACTCATAAGCTGATATTGACGGACTCGTGCGAAGTCAGCAAATACTCAAAGTTTTGCAAGGCTTATACTCGCTTAATCGGTTGTAAGCGTGAGTCAGCATTCGCTTGTTCACAACGCGATGCACCAAAGATGCCACCAATGCCAAAAAAAAGTTTCTTTCTCCCAACTGCTTGTCTGACTCATCGTATCCCTAGGCTCTTTCTGTTGTTGTCTTATGCTATTTATCGTCTTAGTGGCATCAATCAAGCGCATGTAAGATTTTGGCTTTTAGCGAGCCATATCTAATGCTTCAGTTTTCGACGGCTTGACAGACACTTTTCAACTGTACCATGGTTGCGAGCCGGCCCAGGACCCAACTTTTCAGCTCCGGGCATCTACTGCTTTTTGGCTGATGTGAGCGAGGCTGCGTATCATTAGAGATCCTGTAAGCTCGCCTGGTGTGGAGCCATGAAGTCGGCCAGAATCTGGTCCTGTGGCGTTTCCTCTCCTTCATGTTGATCTCACCCCTCGACTTCAATATAAAGCGACTGGGATGTTCTACTGTCCTGGGGTCGGCCAGTCTCTTTCTATAAGCTCCAGTGTTCTCCCTTGTCACGCCATCCAAGTCTTCTGATAAAAAGCAATTAAGTCTACTCTACATTCATCTCCTACCTATACTCAGTCACCATCCAACTTCAACTTCCACTTCCTCCAACAATGTCCAGCCTCATCTCTGGCGCTGTCAGCGGCCTGATCAGCGGCGTCAGCGGCCTTGTCAGCGGCAAGGCCAACGACCAAAACTTCCGCAACGGCTGGACGCAACAACAGATCGGAACAGTGACAGCCGCGAACCCAAAGAAGAATGTCATTATCGTCTTCCCTCCTCATGACCAGAATCTCCAAGGTTCCAAATACCAGCAGCTCGTATGCAAAACACCCACGCAAACTCTTAGCTACGACTGCTACATCTTCGACTCCGGTGACTTTACGCTGAAGGGGGACGGAGGCTATCTGAATTGGGCGTTTGCGGGAAACTTCACGAGGAATGGGAATAAGCTTACTTTCAAGCAGTGTACATGAAGGACACGTGCATTTGCCATCTATGGGGATGCAGGGAATCGTGTGGTGGCTGTGGCGGTAGAGAACTAGCTCTGGGAGAGTATACGCAGAGGGCAGAGGGAGGAAAGCGGTGCGGGGGGGGGAAGGAAATGTTGCTACTGTGTGTACATATTATTCAAGATCTCTCAGGACATCCTCATTCAGAAACATAGAAGCTAGAATCGATGCTCCTAAAACTCATGAACGCATTATATCACGATACCTGACAACTGAGTATGATATCAGGTTCGTCATACTTTTCATTCTACACATGAGATTACAACCATCAAAGCGCCGTGTCTTGAAGTTGGTGTGGAGCCGGCGGAGAACATCAATATGCTAAAGGTGTGCCGGATACCTTAGTCACGAGTCAGGTAAGAAATTACCCAAGATCATGACCAGGTCCGCTTCTTACATCTTTCTTCTCCGTCATTATCTACTGTGATGGAGCCTCTTATACCGTTTTATTGGTGGTCCACATCTTGTCCGAGCTTCTCCGTGCCTTGCACCGACTCGGATTTGTGCATATTCTTGGCCGGTAATCTCCATGCCACCTTTGAAGGTAGTGCCGAGGATAGACGGCATCAGCTGTACTTGGAGGAACGACTGAATTAGTAATGGTGTGCCACAACTAGTAGAGTGATCTCCGATTCTGCGCCTTCTTCTTCGATCGAAGTCCTGGAAGAACATACGAGTACGCCTTCACCTAGGAGACGAAGAAACATTCTTGTCGGCCCAATGAAGAAGAACAATCTATATAAAGAGCTCAGGGTCCCCGAAAATCGTTTGACATCACCCTGCTCCAAGTCTTCAATCATATTTTCATCTTCAGCTAACAAAAACTCAAAATGCAGTTGAATCTAGTCGGTGCACTCTTCCTGGCAGCTGCCTGCTTGGCCTCAAATTAACCCCTTTCGACGCCAGCGTAAAACTTTCTCCAATGATGATTAGCAAACAGAGCGCTAATGAACGAAAACGCAATTTGACGACCTGATCGCCAACCCCCTTCTCCCCGAAGAGAACCCCATCCCACCCCCGTACGACAGCCTGGCCTATCCCAATTTCAATGCCCGTGCCAACGGCGTCTCCGTCCTCAAAGCCCACAGCCCCAACAACTCCGCATCCCACGTTCCATCAATCGGTGATGCTATGATTACCGCCTATTATGCAAGCTCTGAAGTCAAACTCTTCGGTTTGGACTCTACTTACCTTGGTTGTGCTGTTCAATTTGGGGCTTCACTTGGTGTCGCGGAGCCTTGCACCGTGGAGTTCAACGGCACGAAGACGATTGGAAAGGTGGTTGGTGAGGACTGCACCTATTCAGGAACCGCTCTCAGTCCGGCCTAGGTAGAGGGCAGCTTTTCGACTTTGAAGTCCGTAAAGGCCATGGTTGTCACAGTGATCAAGTCCGCGACACTGAATCTGACGGTGAAGTATTTGGATAATGTCATTGGCTTCCTGTATTCCTCCTCTTGAGCTATTTGAGGAGGATGCCTGTCGATTTGGAGGCGTTGTGAAGGCTGGACGACACATGTAAATTGCAGCAATAATGTGCACTGGAGGTAATCGTGTTGGCGGTGAGACTATAGCAGATAATTTGTGAATTGTCGATAATGGGAATAGAATTTTTGATACCGTACACGTTTTGAACGAGGTGCTAGATAGCGATACACATCCCATATAAAGCCAGACATCTCCATGCAACATGATAGCGCCAAAGGAACGTTCCATGAAGTAGAAGAGATGAGAAACAGACGTCGGCATACATGTTTGAGAGAAATTGATGATGGAACAGAAGCTGACAGTGGTTGGATGACTGTTACTGTCTTGATATTACCATGGGTTCCTGCATCTTGTGGAATGGCTAATCGGACTTTTCCGTTGACAAACCTCATTTCCCTGAAATGATGACGTCCGAATTATGTTTCAAACCAGGCGAGTACTCCCCGAGCAAATAAACCTCGCATCTTCACCCAGCATACTCCAGTGTCTTGAGAAAGACCGTTGAAAGAGCGTTTCTTGTTGTTAAGAGATCCTTGAAAGGAAGAAAAAGCCTTGCCGTCTCTCCACTCGGGCATATGCAACTAGAGCGCGCTAGACCTGCAGCTAATCATCATTAATCACCCAATATTCTCAGCAACGGCAACCCATGATGCCGCCATCCACACTCCTACACAGACCTCGACGAGCAAGACTCAAGATCGCTTCTTTACCGAGGATCTTGTAGCCGAAGACCCTCGACAACCGGTTAACACATTGCCTCGAAGGGCTTCGCGACAAGCGTCCTGGACTCTCTCCGGAAGACTTTTACGGGCCTCCAGATCCCAGAGCTTGTGGAATCCTGTCAATTCCTCAGCTCTCGTCAATTCGCCTCGGACAGCTGTCCTCCCTGATGCCACTACCACTCCATCGCTAGCACGCCATGCTCCGCAATTGGCCCTCCTAAGTAAGCCGTCGATCCTGAAGACCGCTCCTCTACGACGCAACAATTTTCCGAGCCAGAGCAGCCTCCAGGTCGAAACCCCAGGCTCTGGCAGAAACAGGCCTTCTCAAAGCGAGCCCCGCTCTCACCTTCGACCGTCACCGCTCCCTAACAGGCTGAACCACGCCCACAGCGCAATGAACCCAACACCCTCCCAGCACTCTCTCCACTCCGACAGCCCTTCAAAACGCCCACCAACCCCAGCGAAAGATCTCGAATATGGCATACTCCATGCGCCACCCCAAAACTCCCGTGCTTCTACCCCACGCCCCAGCATCCAGGCATCCTCTACCAAGTCAAACCTCGCCTGGGGCCCCTCACACCCATGCTACCCGCATCCAAACCCGCACATACCTCTCACGTCACCCCTACACAGCACGACACGTATAATACGCATTCCGAGGGATTGGATGATAGAGGGCGACCTAGCGCCCACATTCAGCCACACGTACCCCGAGGTCCTCGATCCCTGGGTCAGCGAACCGGCTTTTCGAACTCTGATCCAGAATGTCAATGAAGGGCTCATAAGAGCATTCTCACCGTACGGGTGGAGGGCGTGGGTGGATGCGGTGTTGGGCGTAGCTACTGGCTGGATATACGAGGATTTGGGCTTCGCGGGCGTGAAGAAGGGGGCGAGAGATGTGGAGTTGCTGATTGAAGAGTGGAATGGGCAGAGGAGGAAGGGGCTTGAAAGAGAGGATGAGGATTTGGTGAAGGCAATACCGCTGAGGAGGACGGGGTACCTGTGTCTGGATATTCAGATACCGGACCCGCATGTCGGGGTTGTAGAGGATGAAGGGGAGGGGGAAGAGACTGCTGATGGGAGCGCAGCAGGCGGTGAGAGGGAAGAGCAAGCGAAGGATTGATTTGCTATTGCTATTGATACTGCTTTCAAGCGTTTTGAGCGTCTTGATACCATTACTTTGTTACTTGCATTGCTGGGGGCGTTCACGTGTCAGAAAAGAGACTGATATCGCCGTAATCCGCCATCGCTTTTTCACTGCTTCTCCTGCTCTTCAACGTTGGTCCTATTCAATCTCAAAGTCATATAGTCCAAGGCGCTGATAACTACTACTCTTTTCTTACGCCGATTCCGATCTTCATCCCCGCAAAAATTAATTACTCACGAATTGGGTAGGTATTACTAAACTTGCAAGCACTTCCTCGTGCTCCCATGCAAGACCCGATCGTACCGCACGAAAATCGCCAGTCGATATTGAGTGAGGGGTTGGAAAGGCACAGTGGCCGAGGGGGGGGGAAGGATGGTGCGGCAAAGTGGGAGAGGTATATCAGGGTGGAAAGGCAAGGCTGGAAAGGTCGGAGTAAGGAGAATGTGCTCTCGTTGTGTGGAGAACTGAATTCTAGGGATCCTGGGTTGCTGCAAAAGAAAACGCGCGGAACAAGGTTACAAAGATACGTACTTATCGATTGGTAATTCTACAAATTAGTCAAAGACCCTAAGGTACCTTATGCAGTCCCCATGCCCCGATCTGGAGCCCCATTCCTGTTCCGCAGAGCCCCAAGCGCTCGAGCGCAGGACGCGCTTTTCTACTGGCTGCTCTGTACCTTGGAAATGCCCTGGCTTTTTACGCTGTTTTTACAGCGTGCAGTAACTGGTCTGCCAGGGCCTCTCTGTCCCCTCGTGGGGTACCTCTCAACAGAACACCCCCCCCCCAGGTGCCCTATCCGGGTAGTTCTGGGGATGAGGAGGATTACTACCCCACGAAGGGAAAGATGGGATCTCGAAGCTCGTGCGGTTTTTTGAAGAGCCCATTACTCCAATCCTGGCCCATCGCACGAGCAGAAGAAGTCAGAACCAAGAACCACGGCCCAATATCTGGCAGTGGAATTTTGAGGGCTCTGTGTGGTGAGCTTCTGTTTTCCTTTTCCTGGATGCATCATGTCGGTGAGAGGTCCTTTTTCCTGTGGTGCAAAGAAAGGGCAAGGAAAAGATGCGCTGCTGAAAAGATGGTGTAGCCTTGACGCTACTGTCGCCGAATCCTGCCTTCTTCTGGGGGGAAGAAATATGCGATTGGCGAAAGACAAGGAAGGAAGCAACTGCATTACGGCGATTTTGAAGCAGTAGAGCGAGTACATTGGCAATAGGACGACAAGTCCGCTGGCATTCTGTCGACAGTGACTTACGAGACTGGTATCAAGTAGTACTGATGACGGCCGTGCACTCGTCATTTCCTCCAGGCGAGCACGCACAAGCATGGTTGCCGGATGAAGAGAAGACATGGTGGACAAGTCGTCGTCTCGAAATTAATTGATCAGCAGAAGATCAGCACCAAATGGCGCTGACGGGCCACGGCTGCTTACCGAGATAATCTCCTCAGCAAAGCTTAAGATGTACCCCTGAGCAGGCTATTCCCTTACGCGTAACTGCAATGTTTATTCCAAGTTTTTGGACCGAAGCAAAGGTGCTCCAATCGGTCATGCTTGTGCTTGCACATGATCTCAATGCATCGATTGCATCCCACGTTAATTTTCTCAAGTCACCGATTGGAAAGGTATCATCCATTTACCTTTCATGACAGCGACACGCTCAAGACCGTGTCGCCAAAGCAACATTACGATTCACGAATAACGAATAATCACGACTCCCCAAAGGTGGAAATTGAAAGTGTGGGGCAATCTCCGGCCTTCCGCATATTTCTTGTTTAGACGGTTAGACCCCTCGCCCAGCATCGCCACTGCGCTAACCCGCGTGGGGTCCAGGGAAACCCGCCAAAACATCGCAGAGACTACCGTATGTAGAGACTACCCAGAGAGGAACTCAGGGAAGTGTGCTTAGTGCTATAAAGGCGTCATCGCTTCCTTCCGTGGCACCAAGCCTGAAAAGACCAGTCAATTTACTCAACCCCGGCTCACCACTCACACCAACACCATCAGCCCTCCGGAAAGAGAGCTCTTGGAATTGAACTACGATTACTCCGTATTGATTATTACCTATGTGCAGACTGCAGACATCAGGCATCATCTCCTAGTCTCATGCAAGTGCAACACGAAAGCCTCTTCCGTCTTCCCAAAACCATATACATCCCTGCAATGTGGGACATGAATCTCATTTGTGCAGCCCAGCCGTTGTGGGCCTCACCTTTCTCCTGCACATCTTTCATAAGCTTTTGCCTCTCCTCACTTCTTGCTTTCTTTCCTTTACCTACCACAGCCTTGTCTTTGATGAACGCCGCTTCATCGCTCTCGAGCGCCTTGAAATTGCCCATGTCTGATTACTATAAGCACTGCCGGTGTAGATGCTGCTATGCACGCCGTCATTGCCTACCATCACTAATCTTGCTGCGTCCATTGACTGAATGAAAATAAATCTTGCGCCAGAGACATCGCTGTCTTCCACCTTCCCAAACTTCCCACCTGAAAGTTGCCGCCATGCGAGCCCAATGGCTTTATTTAGCCCTCTCCGCCATACTGTTGGCAACAAACTGCCCTACAACCACAGCCCAAAGATATCCAGTGCTCCCACGAGAAGCTACCACCTCCACCAAAGATGCTGTGGCTGCTTCGACAACCCGCTCGACAGCATCTTCGTCTAGCGAAGCTACCTCCAGTGCCTCATCAAATGGAGGGAGCAGCACTTCGGGAACCCCAGCGAAAGCTACCAACGCCGCAGCGTCGAGTTCCACGGCATTCATAACAGCTACTCCAATCGCCAAAGGCTCGCTCAACGTCAATGGTACTACTACGCCTAAGATCGAAGGACTACCCATACACCCAAAAATCACGCCAGCCTTGGCTGTTGCAGGACCCATCTTGATACTCACTGGCGCTCTCTACGCCCTTGTCGGCATCAAGACTAAATGGCTCAACATCTTCCTCTCGACGGCATACATTTTCGCTTTAGCAGTAACAATCTTGATTGAATTTGTGATGCATACCCCGGTTTCCAACGCCGCCCAGGGCGCTTATGTTGTGGCTGCATGCCTTACGGGCTTAATAGCCGGGGGCGCTTCCCTCCTGTTCAAAGACGTTACGGAAAGTATGAGCTGCTTTCTCGGCGGCTTTTGCTTTAGCATGTGGCTCTTGATTTTGAGACCTGGAGGCACGATCCCCAACACGACTGGAAAAATTGTCCTCATTTCCTGCTTTACTGTTGGTGCCCCAGCTCTGTACTTCAACCGTCACACTCGACCATACGCCTTGATTGGATCAACGTCCTTCGCCGGAGCTACCGCGATTATCCTCGGCATCGACTGCTTGAGTCGTGCAGGTCTCAAGGAGTTTTGGTTATACGTTTGGAGTAGGTCGCTGATTGTCCCTTCTACGCCAAGTCACAATACTAACCTCACGATTGAACATAGATATCAACAACGAGATATTTCCCCTCAACTACAGCGACCCATATCCTATCACACGCGGAATACAAGTCGAGACTGGAGCGATCGTTATTGTCTGTGCGTTGGGCATAGTGTGTCAAATGAAAGTCTGGAAAATAATCAGAATACGAAGGGACGAGAAGGCAAGAGAACAGAGACGAAGAGACGAAGAGAGAAATGTGGCTGATGAAGAGCGTGGGAGGACGGTTGAGGATGGCATCAAGCGAGAACGAGGCTCTTGGGAAGCTGCCTATGGTAGTGGTGAGAGAGTGAAGTTTCAGCATCTAGACTCTGGAATTGGGATGGATGAAACAAGTATTCGAAAGGGCTCATTGAGCATTGTTGGAACTTCCGATGTCCGAGGCTCAGATCCTGAGAGCACTGAATTGCAAGAAATGGGCGCTTCTCCCAACGGCCCCAAGGAAGGTGGCAAACTTACAGTTCACGACATTAAGGATGATGGAATCTTCCCTACCCTTTCGGCTACTGGCCAGCAATTGACACGCTCAAGCTCAATAACAGAATCTAGAGAGCCTTCCATTCACGAGTCGCAGACTGGTGCATCAAAGCCTTTCGGCTCCGAGGCGTCCCGCGGAAATGCAGCAGCACTCAGGTCGGTAGGCCAGAACCTTACTCTGGAACCAAAGGTCACACACTTGCCGTTCAAAGTGCCGGATCCAGATTCTGGAAGTGAAGACGGACGCTCTTCAGTTGCCGCAGCTGCTGCTTCGGAGCACATGGCAGATAGATGGGTTAATAGGTTATCAGGGTCGTCTATAGCACGACAGCTGTCCAAAAGGTCAGAACGAAGCTTTATCGCTGCAAGCACGTTGGAGGAGGCCTCAATGATCCCAGATATCGAGCATGACCGAGCTTCGTCGGTAGTAGCGACTATTGATGGAGTATCTGAAAAAGACCACTCGGAGGAAGGAGCGCTGTCTGTGAGAGACCAGAGGCCTTCTTTCGAGATTTTCCAAAAGCAAGACTCAATCCAAACATTGATGCTAGGAACACACCCGAGTGCAGACCTCGGTAAAGATGCAGAGAAATTGTCAGGACAGAGCGCAAACCCAATTGCATTAGGCGAGAGCCAAGCCGTAGAGGCTCAGCATTTCAATGGGTCGATGGATCCCCGGCCAGAATTTGTAGCTTTGCCTGACTCCGAGATCGCCAGTAACATGACCGTCGAGGAGCCAAATCTGAGATCGAGAGCGAGTGCTACAGCGGAATCAGAGGCATCCGAACAACGTCCTAGGATTAGTAGTCTTAGTGCAAATTTACCTGAAGGCGCTTCAAGGGTGGTGACGGCCTACAGGACGAACGAATGGGCGAAGCATCTCGATGGAGCAGACTTGCCAGCAATTGATGAGCTCAGATTTAAAAACCCTCAAGTTCCAGAATCATCGCATCCGACCGAACATGTTGCCCCAGTCAATGTCCGCGCTCTGCAGCAGACAACACTCAATGCGGAACCGGCTCCAATCCTGACTGTCAAATCGGACAGCCTGGGTGACAGGCCTGCGTCCTACTTCCAATCCAAAAATCCATTCCAAAAACCAAAAGATACGCAACAGCTCAAACCAACCGTGCATCAACTAACCCGCGAAAAAATTACGGAAAAATCGCCTCCTCAGACATCTCTAGCAGATAGCATGGAACGATCCCCATCGCAAACGTCCCTGAGCAGCACCCAAAGCCGCAAAGAACAATATCGACCACCTCTTCCCAAATTTCGCTCTTCCCAGCCATCCGTCCCCTCTGCCCATGGATTTCGCCGCAGCAGCTCAATTCCCTTAATCAGCTCACCCCTGGTCGAATCTCCAATAGAAGAAGGCGTCGAGGCCTCCTTTCCAGCTCGCTTCACTCCTTCCTCGATGCACCTGATGTCTCAACGCGACAGCATACTTCGTAATAAACCGTCTTCTACATCTCTTCTGCGGACCAACTGGTCGAACGCTGCCCTAGACCAGCACCCAGCGTTGCGTGCTCTGAATGAAGACGAGAACATCTCCCTCTCGCAGCGGAAATCCCTCCTCCAACAGAACCCGCAATCTATTCCTCAAATGCACCGCTCATCTTCCGGCCCAATCTTGGGCGCGGCTACGCCAATATCCCCCCACAACGACGCACACACACCTATTCACTCCCGTAGCCGCCCCTCTCTAACACCGCAACCCATGTCCCGGCATCCCTCACTCTCGCCCCGTGACTCCACCATTTCTGCATGGCGTGCCAGCCTCCAAGCGTCATTAACAGCCCACCACCGCGACCGAGAGATTGAAGCCCACCGGGCGACTCTGATAGCTGAGAAGCGGCGCGAGAGTACCAGTAGGCAAGAGCAAAGGGTCAGTCAGACCCTGACTCAAACTGTCAAGGACCGTGGTATGAGACAGAGTAGTATGATAGAGCTTCACCAGCAGCAGATGCGGAAGATGCAGGCGGAGGCGAACAAGAGTCTTGCCTGACTCCATCACGTTCTTTGAGTATCGGTCCTTTTTGAAAGTTCTTTTGTCTATTTCGGTTTGGATTTCGACTTCGTTCAAGGAGTCTGGGTTTCCTTTCGTGATTCCGACCATTGGATATACCCACTCCTTTACCGGCGTTTCGGATACTTAAAACAAGCAAGATACCTGTTGATACAGTAGGGCGAGGGCCGGCCTTGGGGAAGGACATGTCCCAGGAGCAGTTACATACATACATAATGTTTATCTTCCTCAGTATAATCAAACCAATTTCCAAACTCATTCATTCATACATGACTCTCTCTCTCCCTCTCTCATTCGAGAGACGCACGCATGATGATGGGACGGGGACTCTGGGTGCATGCGTGCACCGTGCACGGCAGGGGTAGGGGTAGGGGTCGGTAGGGGAAAGCTGTGTGTGACTTGTGACTTGGGACTTGGGAAGGAAGGGGGTGGGGGGTCTTTTTCAACCCTCCTCCTCAGGGTGGGTTTAATTCTCTCGATGTATGTAGAGTAAGATACCATTTGTACAATTGTGTAGAGTAAGTACATTTGGCAGAAGGCCGTGGTTATTTTTCGATGGTGTGGGTGGATATGAGTGTAGATTATTATTATGACGCACATATCATATGATCGATCTATGGGGTTGTGGAAATATATTGTTTGACAGAGTTTGAATATGCTATTCTATGTATTTATTTGATGTTTCCTATTGTACAACGGTCTATAGTAGTACAGCTTCGTCGTAAGAGGGCGTGTCCGTAACGCATGTCTCATAAAAGCAACGTGAATGCCTTGCCATCCTCGAAACTCCGGGCTTTTCATTGCATGTCCCTTGCCGTAACACCACGCATTGCTTTTTTCCATGCTGTTAGCGTAAAGGATGAGTTTCGTCCACGGCCGCCTGGCCAACTCCTTTTGGTAATACAAGTCACATCGCCTTCTTCCCCGGCCTTCCCGGCACCCTCCTCTTCTCACTCCCGCTGCCTCTTTGTTTTTCAACAACGCCCGCGGTCCTCATCTCCCTCCTAACTTCTTGACCTACCCAACCTTCCGCCCCTGTCACGACCGATCCCATAAGTGATGCAAAAACTCTCCAGGGCAAAGTCACTACCGTCCAGCAGAACTGTACCGGCAACGACATCACTGCCGCTACACCATCGAACAGATCGAACACCAGACCGACGCCACTTGCTCTCCGTTGGCGAGAAGACTGTGAGCTGCGTTCTGCGGCTGCAGCAAGGGTGATGGCGTCGCCTAGGCGCTTTTCGAGGTCTTGAAGGCGGGACTCGGTTTGGAGGGAGAGGAGGGTGGCGCGTTTTTCGTAGCGGCGGACTGCGCGGTTGAGGGCGTCGAGGTCGGGCTGGAGGGTTTTGCGGACTTGAGTGACTGGATCTTGAGTTGGTGACTTGGTGGCGGTGTCGTTCGTGCTATTGATGTTGCTGTCGGCGATGTGCTTTTCCAATTCCGTAAGACGGTCTTGTAGGTCGTTGACCGTGGCCGACGACATGTTTCTGGAGGTACCGGAGTAGGCATCAGTATTGACGGTTCGTTGCAGATGTAGCGTCCGTGCTTGAACAAGCTTGATGAGATGGGACAAAGGACGTAATTCGGCGGCTAGGAGAAAGATAGTGAGGTTGTAATTTGAGACAAGGCCTTCTGATGGGCGTGTAAGCTGGCCACGGATGTGGTGGAGGAGCCATGCACCGCCTGCCGGGAAGAGGAAGCACATCAGAAGTGCGAGAAGCTCATGAATCCGAAGCTCGCTTGTTGCAGAGCTTTGATACGAAGAAGGTTGTACGGGCTTCGGATCAGGATCATTGGCTCCGTCTAGCGGTGTGGCAGGTGGACTCTGTTGTTCCTCCTCTTCACTGCCCTCTTCGATGATGGTGTCGGAAGCGTAGCCGTCACTGGATGGTTGCGTGTCGTTGACATGGACCGACTGCGCTGAGATGTACCAGTCCCTGCCTCGGGTTAAGTAAAATAGCAAATATCTGTCGGACTATAACTTACCATGGTAGTCTTACAGACCAATTCAAAAAAACCGCCGCCAGACCCAGCAACGTCATATCTGTCACCACAGCGCTTCCATTATGAAAGAACAGCCCACCTACGGCTGGGAGCAGCGCCAGAGCGAGCGGGGCAGAGTGCCAATTAGAGGGTTCATGAAACCTTTCCAGCTCCGGACTCGTCGCTTTCGGCAGTAAAAGACCGTCGGTGGACGATTTGATGGATTGTCGTGTGCTCTCGAGGGAATCCGAGAAGTTGGAGCTTCGGCGATGTCTTAGAGGACTCGATATTTCGGCGACGGCCGAAGGGCGTCCTAACAGGCGACTGCGAATCGGAGAATCGTTTTGTCGCGCTGTGCTCTTGGCCAATGGAGTCGGGGTGTCGCTGGAAGGAGTCATTGCCCGGTCGGGTTCCATGGTATGGTCCCGTTGGCTGGTGGGAGAAATGGTGTTGTGGATGATGGGCAGTTGCAGTTTGATTGGATTGTGCTGACCGGATACGGCTGCGCCTGCACGCATGGCTTGGCAGCCGAATATCAATGATGAAATTCTCACATTCCACACTCCTTGCCAAAGGGAAACGGTGGAATACTCTCATTAATGTGAAATGTTTTGGTGATGACATGTTTATGGTACCTGAAGCAAAACAGGAACTTGCAAGGTTCCCGCGTAACTGGCGGCTCCTTCCGTTGGTGCGCGGCTACAGCCTTGGCTCGCCTTGGGTAAGGACGAAGGTAAACTTCACCAAACCTCTCAGCTTCATCATCAAAAAATCGACAATCAGGGCAATCATTGACATAGAACACAATGCATCATTCCTTTTCCCGCGACCTAACAGTTGCTTTGCTGTTGCAGCAGCTAGAACTTGAAGTACCTATCTGAGGCAGCCTGGGCGTCTGCACCATGAGCCCTCATGTCGCTTCCCTTCGACTTTTCCCCTGGTGAAGTTTGGTCTGGTGCAATGATTTTACTGCTTCTTCGTCTTCGTAGCAATTAAAAAAAAAGTCTTCTCTGCTTTCGTCGCTCTTTTGTTGGCGAGCATGCCAATGTCTTGCCTATTGACACCCAAAAAGGGAACAAGAGACCACGATTACTTCGAGACAACCACCAAGGCCTGCTTCACGTCTGATTCCCTAGGCTATCTGTCAATAAGCTATTGACATTATGGTACTAATCACAATTTTCCTTTTGAGCTTATTGCATTTGCTAAAAAATATCGACATGACTATTGGCACCCAACCTTATTCTATTGACGTAGTAACTTTGCTTGCTCACGAGGCTCTACTTATACCTTTTCGGACATCCATGCCTCCGCATTGCAAACACATCTGCTTTGTAAATCGGTCTTAACCTTTCCACATCTTACACCATTTCGTTACATCGTCAAATCTATTTTGTCGGACAGCAGTCTCCAAGCAGGCATTTCTATATCTACTTTTAAAGCAAGCCAACAAAACAAGACCTCTTGCCTTCTCCTCAACTCAGTACATCTTACGCAACAGCGAGAGCAGCGTAAGATCCTTCGACATCTGCTTCTTGCTGGCCAAGGAAGCGCAGCTGGTCTGGTTCATCACTCGAGCAGGCCTCACTCCTTTCTTAACATCCACGAATGACGTGCCCTATCCCATCAACATACCTACTTTACTGCCCTACTTCATTGCATACTTCACTTCAGTATCGTCTTCACACATCGCTTACGATGGACGAGTCAACCTTTCCAGTCACGCCTAATGCGGTTGCAGTCCCTATACTGGCATTGATAATGCTCATCATCGATATTGCTCCCCTTGTCTGGCATATCAGAAACCGCAACCTAGCAGCATCAAGCCTCGTGTTCTGGGTCATCATCTCTAACCTCATGAACTTCATCAACCCGCTCATCTGGCCGACGGACAACATACGGCAGTGGTGGCATGGTCACATTCTCTGCGACATCGAAATCAAGCTTATGATGGCTGCTAACTTTGGTGTCGTTGGCTCCATGGCTTGTATCATGCGCAACCTAGCAAAAGCCCTGGACACAGAGCAAACGATTCTGTCCCTGAGCAAGGCGCAACGCCACAGGCAGACCATGATCAACTGCCTCTTCTGCTTTGGGGGATCCATTTATGTTATGCTCATCCACTACATCGTCCAGCCAAATAGATACTACATTTTCGCAATATCGGGATGTACATCTTCCTTCGACAACAGTTGGCCCAAGCTGATCTTAGTGTTCATCTGGCCTCCAATTATCTGTCTAGTAGATGCTTATTACAGTGGTATGTATATGCTCAGTCCCATGGGGTGCTCATTGAGCTAAATTCTCCTAGTCCTGGTCATCATCCGAATGCGCATATACCGCAAAAACTTCTCGGAAATTCTCGTATCGTCGAATTCCAATCTGACAAAGAATCGGTTCCTACGCCTGTTCCTTCTGTCAATAGCACTCATAGCCACCTTCATCCCGCTTCAATTCTACGTCCTCTTCGTCAACTCGGCTGAGCCTCCTCTACTCCCATACAGCTGGGACCTGGTTCATGGTCCACAATGGGGTGACATTATCCTGGTACCTACTGGTGGTGGGGTGTACTACGACCGCTGGATTCAAATTGCTCTTGGGTTTGGAGTGTTTGTCTTCTTTGGACTGGGTCAAGACGCACAGACCTTGTACCGCAAATGGCTCCTCAAGGTTGGATTTGGCCGAATCTTTCCTGGTTTACAACGCCCACCTACTCGCCGTGCAATCCTGCCCACAAGCAGCCAAACCGATTCTTTCGGCAGCCGAACACGAAGCTTCTTCAAGGACCGATTGTTCCGGATGTCTATACTTTCTTTGTGAGTTTGTACACGACCCCTCTTGTCGCTTTGCTACTAACACTGTTAGACACAGTAAAGAACATTCTGCCTCCGCATCAACTGCGACCCAATCTCCAGTCGAAAAACAGAAGGGCTTTGGCCAACTCTCGACGATCAATGAACATGGATCCAGAGCGGGCGGCGCTCTGAGCGCCTCAACAGAGTCTATGGACGGGAAGGAGTCCCGAACAAGGCCCGCGCACTCATGGCTTACAAACTTCCTTGTTGATGCGCACCTGTCAGCGCGCAGTCGTCGCTGGGAAGCTAATTCGAACGGAGCTCAAATCCCGCATGCCGAAAGTAACAGCAATCTTCATAGTGATTCAGTTGCAGGCATGAATCTTGCTTAGTCTGCATTTCGTGTGGTGACCGCTTAGGCAGATGGATGATGCAGAAAGGCGCTAGAGGCCTATACATCCGCAATACACATACCACTGCGAGCTATTCAGGCTCAAACATGGGTTTGGTTGCATCTACAATCTACCTACTGTTTCTATGACCTCTCTTTTGGATTCTGGCGTCTCTGGGAGGCTGCGCAGTCAGTCGGCGGCAACTCATCTCATATAGCACATAGCACTTAATCATGCATCAATTAAGTAGTAGTATTTCTCAATTGCAAATGTTGTCCTCAGGATCGTTGGCTCATGGCCAAAATGTTCAGGATAGCTAAATACTGGAAGCTGATTGGCCGACGCCTGATTTGCGACTAGCCTCCTTTAATCTGTCGCGACTTTCCTAAACCACATCAAAGTCGCATCCAGCATATCGCCCTGATCAAACATCAAACAACTCAACCCCCAACCAACCAACCAACCAACCAACCCAGCGCCATCCAAATAGGTACACCACAACCAAAAAAACTAAAATGTCATTCCTAACCTCCCTCCGCCCCACCTTCCTCCGCTCCCACCTCCTCCTCCTCCACACCACCACCACCACCACCGCCCGATCCTTCGCAACCTCCCCCGCCTCCCGCCTCGCCCGAATCACCGTCATCGGCCATCTCGCCGACGCACCCGAATTGGTCGCCACGAGCAGTGGGCAGGATATCATCAAGTACGCGCTGGGGACCGGCCACGGGCCGAAGGACAACCGCTACACGAGCTGGTGGAAGGTGGCGTGTTTCTACTCCGAGGGCGCGGGGAGGGATATGCTGATGGGTTTGGGCAAGGGGTGAGTTGTGCTTCCTTGGTTGTTGTTTTTTTTTTTTGTCTGGGGCCCGTGGTGGGGAGTGATTGAAGGGGAGGGGGAGGGGGAGGAGGGTGAAGGGTGATGATGCAATGGGTTGCTGGAGCAGATCGACTTGCAGTTGTTGGGACTTGGGGGGGTTTTTTTTTTTTTGGCTGACTTGGGCCCGCTTTGCCCCCCGAACAGAGATCGCTTGTACGTCGAAGGCGAGTGCAGCATGAAGAAATTCCAAACCAAAGACGGGGCTCCGGCGAGCGCGTTGAGTATCGTGCAGAGTGAGTATAGACCTTCTCACCGCTTTTTTCCGGACAACAAGGGTTTGGACGAGCACGTGCTGATGGAAAGGTTTTTAGGCAAATTCGAAATCCTGGACCGGAAGGACCCGAGGACTGAGGGACAGAGTGAGAGCGAGTAGGTGGATTGCGGAGCAGGGGGAATGTTGTAACTTTATAGACGTGGGATGTACTCCTCAGCTCTACATACTTGTCTTGGTTTGTGTCTGAGACTGCTATTGAGGGTACTGTATTTATACCCTTGAGATTGGGCTCGTTTATCGCCCAGGAAATGGAAATATTGTATTATCTGTTCTTGTGTGCTTGGGATTGCAAAACTTGCGTGAACGCGTGACTGACCGACTGACTGATTGATTGATTGATTGGGTATCTTTGATATGCACACCATTAAAGCTGAAACTTCGTCCTCTGTTTCTCCATCCCACCCTGCCACTCCCACTCCTGCCCACTAGCCCGCTGGATCCCCTTGTCAACTCGCCTCAGCTTGAGCGTGAATCTTGGCCCGAGCTCTTGCAATCCGGCCCTTATTTCCTCCGCACCTTTCACTTCCTTTCCGTCTGCGTCCACGACACTCTTCTCCGTTTTTCTCTTGTCCCTGAAAACGTAACGATGTCTGCGCACGAAGATGTAATCACGCTGGTTGTGTAGCGTGACCACCTGCCTCCCTTGCAGCTCAGGCTGAGCGGGGAACAGTGTACGCATCAGATGCGCCACCAGTAATCCTAAAGGCGTAGAAAAGCCGTTGAGTATGAGCTCGGGCGTGTGATCTGTAGCGTTTCCGTGGCCGGGCAGACGCTTCCCTTCAATCCAGTTTGTTATGCTGAAATGGAAGGTAGGCCCGTGGGGTAAGTGTACGACTGTTAAGCCCGTTGGCATTTTTAGGTCTTCCTTGAGTACGATAACGGCCGTGTATTTGCGGCTTCGGGTTTTTCAAGTCAGTGTTTCTTCTTTGAGATGAAATTGTAGTCGTAAGACAAAGCTGGTAAATATGATGATCTCGAAACATGTCTCAAAAGTCAAACTGGGGTTACCAATAGGAAGAAAGCGCTCTGAAACGTAGAACGTACTTTGTAGCGAAGGAACAGATTTCTCTGACGGAGAACTTGTGGCTGTATCGGTGTGAGGATCGGGGAATGTAGACTGAGTGGGGAAAGAGAGACGTGAGGTGGTCGGCTTCTTTGTGAAGAGTTGAATTGAGAGATGTCGTGATCAGAACTTTCGGGACAGGAGGGGCGTCAGTGGTGAAAAGGGTAGGAAACTTGGCTGCGAGAGCTTCAGGTGCGAAATCGAGGTTCGTGCTCCTCGTGGACTGAATGGGAGATGTTGCACGCTCTGTGGGCGTCCTTCTTTTCGGAGCCTTTGCTTGTTGCGCAGCCTTTACTGCCTCGTCCTCGCTGGCGGAGTCAATCATGCTATCTCTCTCTTCATCTTCGCCTTCGGAACTTTCTTGTCCCTCTTCCTCCTCCCCTTGCAATACAGCCTGCTCCTCCTCAATCTTCCGCCTCTTCAACCGCTCAACATCTACCGAAAGTCCCAGCCCATCACCAACATCACTATCCGCATCATCCCACACTCTTTTTCTCTCCAATGTCAATGGTACATTTTGCTTCAGCCTCTGCTCTCGTAAAGAGGGATTTTTGTCCTCCTCTCGTCGTCGGCGGAACCGTTCATCTCGTTTGATGCTGTCAGTGGCTCTCTTCCTGTTTATGTGGAGGGACTGCCGCTTTTCTTTGTTATTGGTTTTGAAAGGGAGATGGGCTTTGGGGGAAAGCTTGAGCTTTTTGGAGGCCATTGTTGAGTGCTGGAGAGGTCACAAAGTCGAAATTAAATGCGGAAGGTGTAGGTTAGGGCTGACCGTGCATACGGAGCTACGGCAAGTCATCCGTACCAACGGCTAATATATGCCAGAAGAAGTCGAAATCACCATCGTTTCATTTTGCCAGCTACCAAGCTACGTACTGCGTGTGGAGATCGATCATATTCGCTATGTTGTCGTCAAGGATCTGCTGACGTCCACTGGTTTCACTACTTTGAAAAAGAGCTCTTTCATGGAGTCTCGTAAAAAGTTGTTTTACTTCGTTGGCATAACCAGAGCAGGATGCCATGACGTTCATACGTCTATCAAACAAACGCTATCAACTGCTCCAAACCCAGCTGCTACACCACCCTCCTCGCTTTCCCTTCCTTTTGTCCTCAAAAGATGTCCTGCTTCCCAGTTTCCAAGTATCTTTCGCTCCTCCTTCTCACCGCGGCCATTCCGCCATAGGCAAACTCCATACACTCCTAACTCTCCAATCACCTCACCACTCGTGACGTTTCCCATCCTGAAAATACTGTTTCGTAGCGCAGGCGGCTCGATCAATTCCATTAGGATATGGCCTCTATACTTCTTGCTATCATTGCCGAGAGAACTTATAAATGGCGGGATTTTCAAGCCGTAGATATTGTTCCCGCCGCCCTCTCGTTGCGGTTTCAGCACGTAACCCCTAGCCTTGTTTGCATCAATGGCAACGCTGATGGCATGTCTGCCTTCTGGTGTGTCGTCAAGGGGGTAGATAGCTGCAAATGTGGCGCGTATGCGGTCGACATATGCAGCGGAAGAAGTAGATGATAGGAAATGTGATAAATAAGGCGAAGATGGGGTGGCGAGGATCTGTTGTATCTTCTTCGAACCAGCCAAGTGCGTTAAGATGGAGGGACACTTGATTGATGCTGAGCGTTCGAGGTGTAGGCGTGCTTTCCAAATGTCTGGAGAAGTGTACTCGGCAGGTGAGTAGCCGGCGCGAAAGTAGAGAGTTGTGACTTCATAGGACGTGTTTTTTGCGTGTGGCGGGGTGTAGATTAGTGGTCGCGATGGCGAGTCGGATGGGATAAAGGTATGCGCGAGTACTGCAGACAAAGGAAGGCGGAAGGTGAGGACTTGGTAGTTTGTGAGAAGATCGGTAGCCAGAGCGTGTTGGTCGAATACGTTGTTTTCGGAATTTTGGACGATGAACAAGGTGCACAGAGGTAACTGAGTCGTGTTCTTAGAATTGCCATATGCTTTATGAGCAGTGGTGATTCCGCGGGATATGGACGTAATAGATGGGTTAGGAGGGAGAGAGGGGTGGGTGATGAGGGGTGGGTTAGTTGGTGGGTAGGCGGAGATGGAAAGAAGGTGCCTAGTCTGATCGTTAGGATCGCAGATGGCAGTAGCTGTGTAAGGACGTACTTGTGAAGAGCAGAGACTTTAGCAGAGAGACCTCCAAAAGAAGACGCGATTGTGTTGAATTCGACTTGTTTGATCTCGGGCTTGGCCTCTGGGTTTGATGGATCCTTATGAACCATATAATCTGAACGAAAGATACCCAGAGATAGGTCCTTTGCGCTTACTCAGTACATGTACACTTTGAAGGAAGGTAGTGAATGATGCTGAAGTACCTGCACATAGCCCTCCTTCTTTACAGCCTGATGGACATCCCATAGATCCGAGATGAAATCGTCCACTTCAGCCAATCTGCAAAGACAAAATCAGGAAACCGTAAAAATTAAAAAATTGGATCAAATCCTCGAGAAACAAGGTAGCAGCTGATTAGACGAATTTCCCGAAAAAACATATACTCTGAGCATGGTCAGGGCAACGGAGACATTTGTAAGTATTAAAGAAACAAAAAAATGCAACGCATACTCCTTCACGACTTCTCCGAGCCATTCTTCATCATTTGCTATGCACGCATACAGCTCATTGTATGCAGTCTGGATTGCCCGACCTTCCTCGAAGCATGCTCTGGGTAAGAGGCTAGGAAACAAAGTAACAGGTGCCGTTATTGCGAGAGACCGCAATAGATCTTGTCTTTCTGACACAAGAGATAAAGAGGGCCGTACAGCCAAGCCGTTGAGAATTGACCAGTCCTTGATGTTGGAGAGAAGGTAGTCTGATTGTTCCGATGTGAGAGCTGGCGGGTAGTCAGGATAGATTGAAGCGGCCATCTTGAGCTAGACCTAGCTTCTTTCTTCAAGAACGAATGCTGCTATCATTTCATACTTGCAGTTCATACAGCGAATTTCTAATCTCGGGGTTAAGAACTTCGGTGATAAGCTTGGCGTGTCGAGCGTGTTCACACCTGCACACGCTGCATACAACCTAAACATTGCTTCCTCCAGGCTCCAGCAGTGGGTTCCTGCTAGCGTCGCAGCATTCGATTATCGAGGACTGATGATTGGTATCAGCTAATCCTGCAAAGCCCAAGTGATAAGTTACCAAAGACTGCTGCAAAAGAGACATAGTGACGAGCGAAACAAGGTAGAGGCCTGCGCAACATCTACCAGGAACAGTAGTGGCTGACTTGAAAGTGAGATGTAGTAGACGTATTGTTGTTGTTAATAAGAAGGCACGTTACCTAGAAAAATTCACTACATCTACATATACAACTTCACATCTTTCCACCTCATCACAACATCTCCTGCTCGCTATGATCCTTAGAGAAAGAACGACATCTCACCTCATACTACCTACAACGTCACTCCCGTCTTGCAGGTGCAATATCGTGCGCTGGCTCAGGTAGTTCTAGCCATCTACCTGGGCAAGCATGTCATCGGTACGACAGTCAATCGAAGGACGGCCTTCGTCATTCCAGGACCCGTGGGATTGGTCAGTGGATCAAGTGGTATTCGCGTTGACCGACCCTAACAGCCAACTGCTGAGATCAAATGCATCACTATCATTGCCAAATGCTGAAGCTTTTGCCAATGTCCTCCGCAAAAACGATGTCAACGGCCTTGCCATCCTCACACTGGTGACTACTGATTGTCTGCGAGATGAACTGGGAATCAAATCGCTGGGCCACAGGGCCGCTATCAATCAGCTCATCCAACAGCTGCAAGATATGTCCCCGAAGGCTCAGGAGCAGGCCCAACGTTTTACTAGGCTATCGAGTGTGGGCTTGGGCTCACGAATAGGATCTCCATACTTTGCAACTCCATTGTCCTTCGAGCCACGAGCCGCCTCTAGGGCGCTGGGATCAATGCACTCCCCGGTCAGTTCGTCTGCCCAGCTGCAGAATCACTTTGGGCTTGGCCAACCTCTGGTACAGCCTCGCAGCGTCCTCGAGCAAGGGCCTGAGCTTCAAAGACTTGATCGACCAAGTACAATCATACTCCGCTCCTCGGAAGATACGCAAAATAGAGAAGGCTTGAGAATCAACATGACCGAAGGAAAATTGGATGAGGCCCGGCCTGAAAAGACCGTGAACAGTCCCGGCGCAATGGTTTCGGGTCACGAGGAGCCTTCTTTGAGTATCGCGAAGAATGCTTCTAACAGAGAGCTCGCTGAACAACATGGTCATCAACGCGAGACCATCATCATCGATGAGACGGGAAAGAAAAAGCGGCGTTTGGTGATAGCCCAGTCTGGTACCTCAGGATTAATACAGACCATTGCAGCAAATCCGCCGACTTTCGATGAACCTCCCAGCTCCCCAGAAACTCTTCGGAAAGACACAAACGTAAACACATCCTTCGAATCGAATTTCTTATCAGCTTCTGACTTTCCAGTAATTGATGACGAGCTCTTACTGGGCACCTGTGAGCCTCCCGTCCCTGTGGAGACGGCAACCGCCATGTTGGATTCCACGCTGGACGCAAAAGATGCGACAGCAGAGCCTGGAATTATGGTGATTAACGAAGATGGCCGGAAGCGCATGAGACCTATCCTGGTTCCTGAAGTCGATCTCGACTCTGAAGATCTTCACCCGCCGAAGTCAATCTCAAAGGTGGTGGATGATACCTTCAACTTGCTGGCACGGGATGACCGAGAGGTCGAACATACAATCGAAGCACAGCAACGGTCATACGGCAGGAAAGCTAAGAGAAAGGCAGACCAGATCTATCTCGGGTTCGATTCTATGCCCATTGACAATTTGATCTATGGCGACGTTGCTTTTGATAAGGATTTGGACAAAGACCTGGCGAGAGGAACATTGTCACAGTCAGAACAGTCGGATGAACCTGATGATTTCAACATTGCGCCCAACGATAATGTCGGTAAAGGTCAGCGTCTGTATGTCAATGCCCGTATGAAGTACCTTCTCCGGGGCCAACCCGTGACACTAAAACGAGACGGACGTGACCATGTTGGACTTATCCCTTACCCCCATAGGATCAGCAGAAAAAATTGCCCTCTCTCCATCACCTTATTTTCACCGTCTTCCCATGGTGTCACAGCATCAAGAGCGAATCGATCAAAATGGACCGAAGACAAAGTCATTCCCGACCCAACAGAGGCCGATGAAAGGGCAGGCAACGTGTTTAACGTCACTGACCCGGCTCTTGCTCGTGATGAGAGCGAAGACCCTGAGTGGAAGGCTCTCGAAAAGTGGAACTTCCTGGCTGGGAAAGATGAGATCCTTCCTGTGTACGGTGAATCAGATTCGGAAGAAGGATACGATTTAGAGACGTGGCGTGAGATGGAAAAGGAACGAGTGAAGATCGCACGGCCACTGGGTAAACCCAAAAGTGCGACGCTAACCAGCGCGGAAGTTCAAGGCGCAATTGATGTTGCCATGGAGCAGATAGTCCGCGATTGGACTCTTAAGAGGCTGCCAAAGCTGAAAGCCAAAGAATGGCGTCTATGGGTGGATTTTAGGCGAAACGGAAATCTACAGAAACAGAATGAGTTGTTCACATCTGAGATCGAGAAGCTTGAAGCTCGTATGGTCGGTCTTCGAAAGGAAATTGCTCAAGGGGAGTGGTCCAAGATCAGTCGAATCAACAAGATATGCAAGTCCATGCAAAATTCTATCTTCGATCGTGAAGAATACAAATGGAAGCTTGCCACATTAAAGTTACAGAAAGCGCCCGAGAAATCGCCGTCTGCAACAAGACAGCCCAGGCTCGCCAAGTGTCTGGAACGTGGAGAGCCACTCGAAGATGGCGAAGAGATCCTTACGGATGGTACTGAAAACTCAGCTATTTTAGGAGATGACATGGATGACTTCATCGTCGAAGACGACACGGACGAAGACACTTACCAGCCTGTGATTGTTGATGATGATCTAACGATGGCGGATATAGAAGACGGCATCGACTCCGACACCTTGGTTGCTGATGAACCAAAGCCAAAGACTCCAATCAAGCGAATCGAGAAATTTAATCAGCCTGGACCTTCTCCTTCCAATGTCATCGACCTGACTCAACAATCAGGTCCTGTGGAGCCAGAAAGCTTCGCCCAAAAGTCTGAGCCTTATGCAATTCAAACACCGCCTCTGTACGGCAGCGAAGACGACAGCGAGATATTTCTGCGCAGTCGCAGCAAGAAGCCTGTGTTCAGGACGCCTCCTGCATTCCCCAAGTCTCCAACCAAGGCTAAAGAAATAATTAGCCTTGAAAGTGACTCCAACGACTCTGTGGGATGTCTAAATATTGATCCACCCAATCAGTTCCCAGCATTGAATGAGGTTGACCGGATCAGGAAGATGGATACTGCCGACTTGGTGGCAAGGCACGACCGAAAGCGGCTACTCATATGGATGGTAGCCCATACACCAGCTTCCCGACGACAGGCTGCCTTTAGCTACTTGAACGGTATGAGCATGGAACTCTCTCGCGTGAACGTGATGTCAGGCCTTACAGAGCTTCTCCATCACAAACGGCACCTAAAAAACACGGACAGTGAAGACTCAGACAGCATCATGCGAATTGCCACATGGCATGTTTGCTGGACAATACCTGTGAAGGTGACATCTGAAGGTCTTCAGACCCCCCACATCACTGCGACTTTGGAGGATGACGATGGATACGAGCCTTTTTACGACTTCTTGCTTGAATGTTTGCAACACTACCAGACGGTTCCTTCTCTTCCCAATCAGAGTAAGACAAAGAAGAGACGTGAATTGATTGTTCGAGAAGATTCCGACGAAGGTTTACCAGACAGCCAAAACCGCAGAAGAAAATACTTTGTACCCGAAAGTCAGGAAACTCTGGACAAGAGACACGCTGCTCAAGACCGTCTGCGCGCTAATGAGGAGCGTCGTCGTAGAGAAGAGCTGAAGCACCGATTCACAAGAATGAGCACAGACAACACGGATACTTTGAAGGTGGTCGTCAACCCTGGCAAGCTTGGAGACCAAGATTTCATTTATCTCAACTCTAGGTTCGGGAATGGTGCGCGCATCAAACCTCATCAGGAGGAAGGTCTGCAATTCATATGGCGAGAGATCACAGCAGAACACGAAGACCTCCAGGGTTGTCTTCTAGCTCAGACCATGGGGCTTGGAAAAACGATGCAAGTCATAGCATTGCTCGTTACACTTTCAGAAGCAGCTCGGTCTTCCAATAAGAACATACGCAATCAAGTACCACCCGCCCTAAGTGAGTCCCGAACACTCATCTTGTGCCCAGCAGCCTTGGTTGAAAACTGGTGGGACGAATGTTTGTTATGGCCCCCCCATCCTCGGTCAGACAATGTTGGTGAGCTCAGAAAAGTGACCTCAGCCATGACACTAGCAGACCGCCTCATCGAAATTCAGGCTTGGAGCGAAACAGATGGCATTCTATTACTTGGATTTGATGTTTTCAAGGGCTTAACCCACAACAAACCCCGAATAGACGCCAAGACTAAGGAGGAAAAGGCACCCCTCAATGATCAGCAGCACGAAATGATCAAGAAGGCCTTGCTGGAGCGGCCAACTCTTGTAGTGGCGGACGAAGCTCACCAGTTCAAGACAAAGAGTTCGAGGCTGAATCTAGCGATGAACCAAATAAAGACAAAAAGTCGTATCGCTCTTACCGGCTCACCACTGAATAACAATCTAGGAGAGTACCACTCATTGATAGACTGGATCGCTCCAGGTTATCTCGGAAGCTACGCGGAGTTCAAAGCGACCTACGAAGAGCCAATTAGTGAGGGTCTTTATCAAGATAGCACCGAATCACAATACCGAGAGAGCCGGAAGAGGCTGAAGGCTTTGGAATTAGAGATGGCACCGAAAGTCCATCGAGCCGACGTCTCCTGCCTTCATGCTGAATTGAAAGGAAAATCCGAATTCGTGATTAGAGTTCCACTCACAGAATTGCAAAGAGAACTCTACCGCATCTATGCTGAAAACATGCGGACCGCTAGCAGCGACAAGGAACCCGGCACAGCCACGTTATGGTCTTGGCTGAGTATTCTTAGACTGCTTTGCAATCACCCAAAATGCTATAAGGATAAGCTTCTCGAGGTAGAGTCTGGTTCTGTAGGCTCGAAACCAGCTACGACGAAGAGAAAGGCACGTACAAGTGACGCGGAAGAGGTTCTGATCGGCTCAGAAGATGATGTAGCGATCTCGGAAGAGCCAGTCTCTCGCCTCGCATTATCTAAGACAAAGGATGAGAGCCGAAAAGTCTTTGAATCGCTGGCTGAGCCTATTGACGCGCTGTTTCTCTCACATAAGACACAAATATTGATGAACATCTTGAAGTTCTCGCAGGACGCCTATGACAAGGTCCTTGTCTTTTCACATAGCATACCAACACTGAACTACATTGGAGAACAACTTCTGAAAACCGACAAAAGGTATGTGCGAATCGACGGCAAGGTTGATCCACAGAAAAGGCAGTCCATGACAAAGGTATTCAATGAAGGGGACACCAACATCTGTCTCGTATCAACAAGGGCAGGCGGGCAAGGTTTGAACTTGTTTGGCGCCAATCGAGTCGTGATACTAGATGATAACTTCAATCCCATGTGGGAACAGCAAGCTATCGGCAGAGCGTATCGGATTGGACAGCAAAAACCAGTCTATGTTTATCGCCTTACAGTGGGCGGCACCTTCGAGCAGGCTATCCAAAATCAAGCGCTGTTCAAGGAGCAGCTTGCCACTCGTGTGGTAGACAAGAAGAATCCCAACCGTAGCGCTCTCAAGGGTGCGGGACAGTACCTTTTTCCGCCAAAGACGGTTGAGCACGAAGATTTGAATCAGTTTCTTGGAAAGGACCCTCTCGTTTTGGATCGTCTGTTGGCTATCCAGACAGAGTGAGTAGTAGTCCTTTTCCCTTCCTAAGAGATATGTCTAACAATTCGCCCAGGAACAACATTCTTTCCATTACACCTTCCGAGACGTTCCACATTGAGGATGGCGTTGAATTGACACCAGCAGAGAGGATGGAGGCCGAGCAGATGCAGAAAGACGAACAACTGCGTCGCCGAAACCCAAAGGCTCACACGGCAATGATCTTGGGACGGAGGGAGATGGACCTTCGTCAAAGTCAACTACATAAGTAAGTACTTAAACTAGTTGATTTTTTCGATAATTTAATAACTAATGCCCCGTCACACAGCCTGCCTCCAGCAGCCTCTCCCTACCCAATGACTAGCACTCAGCCTGTCCGCTGGGATACTCCTATGATAGCCACTGGAGATATGCTACTGCCTCCTTCTACCGCTCCGGACGCCGCTTCAGATACTGGGAGTATGCTATACACGCCTTTAGTCGCAAATCCCAGATCAATCATCCCACCGAATCTGGACCAGCCAAAACCTGGACCTTTGGCTTCTTCTAATTCAGAGGCAGGAAAAGGCGCTTCTGTTTCAGCCCCGAAGCAAACGCGGCCAAGCTTTGTTGCTTCCCGTCTCAGCAGAACTCCTGAATTAACTTCTCATGATCTGCAAAAACAAATCGAGAATTCTATCACATCGCTGTACAACAACCGGGTTCCTGAACTAGAAGAGGCCTTGGGAGAAGCGATCGGTAACCTGTTCAGTGACGGCTCGTTGGATGGATCTCCCATTAATAAAGGACTAGTGCCGAAAGCGTTGCGGAAAGCTACACGCGAGGACTTCCAAGCGATCATATCAAAAAAATGTTTGGAAAATAAGTACGAGCAGATATCTGATTCACTTCGTACATCGTACGCGCGTCAGTTGCGAAATTTTGTTGTCCAAAAAGCTAAGACTGAGGAGGAGCACCACCATTTGGCGTCAGGATTGAGGCAGCTGTTGGACAATGAGTCTGTCAGTCCATTAATACTGCTCAAGGTCCTTGAAGATAAAGTGCGACCCGTGAAGCCCGATCCTCCTACCGATGTCGTCGTGGGTGAACCAGTCCAACCTAATCAAAGTAGTAACGGACAGCCCGAACAGGTAGATGGACAGATGAAGAGGGCTACTCCGGCGGCTGAACAGAAATCAGACCATCATAGATCCGGGTCAGGTCCTATCAGCGGCGTCAATAGTCATAAGACAGAGATGAACGGAAATATGAACGAATCGAAAGAGAGCAAAGGACGTCGAAAGCGCAGCGTTCCAGCTCATGAGGAGCACATGAGGAAGAAAGCAAAGCGGGCATCCGCTCATACGCCCAGTTCTGCTTCGGAAGCGATGAGGAAGACCTTCGAGGGTCTTCTGAGTCGTGAAGCAAGTAGACCTTCTAAGGGTGGATCATAAGCTTTTTGTTTGGCTTTAACATACAGTGAAAGTGTGACAGGCATTTCTTTTCCCTGTCCTGACACTGCCCTCAGTGCGAGGGCGGTGCATACATATTTCGATGCTTAGAAAAGCCTAGGATTGCGATTTGGGCGTTGGGAGGAGGTCATATTGCTTGATACAATTGATACCCCAAGGAGCGCTTTATTTATCAGGTCGGTGGCTTTTTTGCAGACTCAGCCTGGTCATGTATCTACCCTTTGCAATTAGGGGCATATCTGAGCATAAGGCTTTGAAAACCGTGCTCTTTACGCAGTCCTGTCTTGAATTGATGAGATCTTGTGATGGAGTGGGGGCACCAAGTAGCCCGCGCGCCAGACTTAGAACCATGGGCTCTCAACAACTGCGTCCTTGTTATAAGCCGCAACAGCAATAGTCCTCAATCACTGCCCGCAGTAGACACCATTGAGCATTGTTTACATGCAAGAGCCGTCGTTGCTTGAGACCTTAAAGTCCACCTTCTGCTGCGAGAAGTCTTGGTGATGATCAGAATTTGCTGCGGAAATAACCCAACTCATCTGTAGCTATCTTCCATTGGTACTAATAAGGCCAAGGCAGAGGAATTATGCTAACAATTAATTCGTCGATTATATCGCAGAACGTGCGTGATGATCATAGTATAGTATAGCAGTCTCTTGCAGGGAATGCTCTCTGCAGGTTGTGGGAACCTTGCTCGAGCAAGCTTATAGGCTTCCTATCTATCCTTTCATATTGCAAATGGGGTAAGGCATACAGTTGACATGACGCGTTCCAGCGTGAAATTTCATTTTGGGGCCCTTCGCCTATGAGCGCGCCTCTTCAACAACTCGTGAAATCCTAGAGCATGATGAAAACATATGAAAACCCCTGGAAATCCTTTTCCTTGAAATCCCTCTCCTTGAAATCCCTAGAAACAGTGCAGAATGCTCCCCTACCCACTCGCCTCCCAATACTGCATGTTGATGCGGGCCTCGTCTTACGCGTACTTTTGTAGCCTCTTCTCCTCTCACCCTGACGCACACTGCCATCGCCTTTGACCGACGCATTTTTCTGTATTATTCCTTTACAGCCCGACTCGGACTGATCAGCCATGTCCAATGTGCACTTCGATAGCATAGCCTTTTGCACCTTTCCGCCAATCAACCAGGGAAGCATAGAGGACGAGAGAACGCGCACGGCCACTGATTGAGTGGCGGTATGAAAGATCGAGTGTGGTGTGGCGATATGACCAAAGCCGATGATGTGTCGCATGTTGAATGAAGCCCCATAAAAAAAGTTCCACCAGAAATTTCCGCTCAAATCAGCTCTCGATAGACAATCGCAAGCATCAAAACACAAGCACACAGAGAACCTCAAGTATCGAAGGCTCATGCATCTCGTGGCAAGGGGTGGCGATGCAAGTTGGAAAAGAAAAGAAAAAATGGAAATCCAGTACCCCGGTTCCTGAAGCTAGAGTCGGAGGAGAAGGCTTCAGGTGACGTGAAGGAGAACGAGGTATATCGAAATCTGTGGACTAGATGTAAAGGGATGATCCCTAGCGAACCCGATCGCGCTTTCGCTTTGATGAATGGGATGATTCGACGGCATTGGGTTGTACCTTGAGCTTTGTTTGTCTTGATTTTTGGGGTGGTTCGAGGGCATCCGGTTGTGGCTTGGGCTTTTTCTGCTTTGATGGTCGGGAAGTATCAGTTCCTCGGTCATCCTTTGTTCTCTCCGCCAGCAATCAACCCAACCCCTAGCATTGTCCAGCTGACTTTTTCGGTACGTCACGAAATCAGACCAAAGTGCTAGATCCACATGGCGTTCATTTGACTGTAGTTCTTCCGTGCCCATCAAAGTACTTGCATTGGCCGGCTCCCTCCGCCACTTCAGGTACATCCTCCACTCACGATGTTCTTTTAGAAGTCTGGAAGTTTCTGATTTCCAGTGAAGTATGCGCTGAACGAAGGGTGTGGTAGGGTAAGAGGCTTGTGTGGCACGACTTGGCTTCGCTCCCTCAAGTACTAAATCCTGATAGACAGCGTTGGTCTGTTCCTCCATCTTTTTCTCTAAGTGCTCGCAAAGGAGGGGTGAGCTCTCCAAGGAGACACAAGCTTCTAATAACATCTCGAAACTTTGATTCTCGAGACATGTCAGCTGCTTTTGAGAAGCCTCCAAGTGCATTTGCCGCGGAAATAGTTCATCAACCCAGTAGCTAATCCTCGATTGGACCTTTAAGTTTGATGCAGCCCGGTCAGAGGTCGCCTCTTCCTGGAAGAGTCCGACCAGAACTTGCATGTTTCTCAACGTCCAATTCAACGCAGTGTTGACCTTGCGCTGATGGTAGACTTCAAACTCCCGCCATTCATTCAACCGACTCAATATCGCCTTCAAAGGCTGATCTGTATCCGCCAAATCGAAGGCAGTGTTTAGAGGAGATAGTTGTGGATTATTGCGTTGATAGTCCAGGAAATCTTCCCACCGATCCAATTCGTCTCCAAATCGACGGCATTCTTCACCCCAATGATAACTAATTGGACTCATGTCATACTGCAGAGTACACGTCAATTCACCGCGCTCATCAAGGATGTGAATTAACCCTTCGTCTATCTTATAAACGGCCGTTCCGGCTGGTTTCTCGAGAACTGGCCGAGTTGGTCTTCCACCCAGACGAACCAACTTGTCATGGTATTCGTAGGTCTCCTTTTTGCATTGATTGGCCAAGCCTTCGTCATTTGGTGTGACTTCTCTGTACAGCGCCGCTTGTCTAAAGATCATCATGCGTCAGTCAATTCAATCACAGGGCTTAGGAAACTCACGTCAGTTTCCTCCACTAGCTCATCAGCATCAAGTATGCTCCGAGGATCTCTGAAATCCTCCGCAAGCGGAGAAGAAGGCATGGTGCAGTATGTTGAGCAGCTGCTCGAGCGTTGTTGCTCAAGAGAGTGGAAGAGTGGTGAGGGTGAAAGTGTGGTGATTGTCGACTACGAAAAGGTGCGCAAATGAAATCTTTCTCCTGTTGGAAGTTGGAGAATACAAGTCTTCTCTAAGTGGAAGATCAATATTCTCAAGCCTCCTCTTTTTTCGTGCTTTCCTTTTTTTTAGGTGTTGTTAACATACATTGGACTGGTGTTACGATACGCGTACTTGACTTCGCCAGTCGAGCAATTGTTGGCGAGCCAAAACTGCATCCGAAATATAGGCGTCAAAGTGTGTTGTTGCTGTGGATCATTTTAGCATATACGCATTACGTCTCCAAGCGGACTACTACCTTACTAATCTCAAGCATTCGACTCCCAAAACACTAACAAAATCACCAAACGCGACAGTGCTCTACCAAAAGAGCGGACTCTTAAAGCGTACATATATATAAATATAACAATGTCGCTGTCTCTCACAATACTGTTGTAAACCAAGTACAGCAAAGCTCTATCCAAATTCAGCAATCTACCAGGTTTGTGGTCGACATCACAGCGGTGCGCTATACAATTTTCTTTCAACACCCAGCTCGCGAATGTATCTTAGCTGGCTCAGCTAAGGCCAGTATCCTGAACACACAACCCAGACAACACCTCAAAGCACTAGTCAGACTCAAACTATTTAAACCCACCTTCCAACATCTCTTGGATATATCCTATGCAGCAAAGAGAAACATCATTTACAGCACAAAATATCTCTTACAGCGTTTGGAAACACAGCCAAAGCACCCAACGATGGCGGAAGATGACCCTAATCTTATAGTAAGACTGGTACCATTGGACAAGAAGACACGTACCGCATGGAAGGATTCACACAATGCACCGTTTCATGCGCCCGCTTCTTTCCAAAGTTCCGAAAACCGTGAAGGTTCGAGCCGTGTGACTTCGCCAGATCGTAAAGATGCTGTTTCTGAGGACAACAAATCTTATTTGGAACCCGACATCAGACTCAGGCTCGACGAATTTCCGAAGGACGTCACCAAAGGTTTCGTGTTTGGGGGGGATAGGAAAATTTGCGACATATACTGCAATGGATCGTTGGAAGCCTTCAATATCAGTGGCCAGGTTTTCTCAATCACGATCAATAAGAAAGGCCACGTTGTCTTGAAGTATTTGGATACCGAATCCAAAATAAGTGTCCAATACGGTGATCAGAAACCTGGTGTTCGAAGTTTATCCACGTGGATACTCTTTCCAGAGTGCCAAATGGACATCATTATCAAAGTCGGCAGCCACCTTCACTTCCGTGCCATTGTACCAAGGCATCACATCTTTCCAATGGAGTACAGTGAGGCGTGCTACGATTACGTCACAGATGTTGAGAGCGCTGTAGAAGCGTTACCGTTTCTCACTACCAATGATCAGCCAGTGATTCCAAACTCGAGCCAGATGCTAGGAACAAACACAGAGCCGTTTTATTATCGGTGTAAGGAAAAGGAACTCGGCAGCGGCTTCTTTGGCAAGGTCTATCTTGTCTATGACGTAAGTACGGGTAAGGAGTATGTAGGAAAGGAGATCCAATCTAGTCAGGTTGACTACGATGAGGGCCACATTTTGGCCAGTCAGAACCACGTGAGTAATGACCCCTGTACCACATCACCCGGCTGGAATCCATTTTGATGTACTCCATTCAAACAAAGCCAAGAAAACCGCAGATTGAACAAGCTTTGAAGAGATATTAACAATTTCGACAGAAAAACATCGTTCAGTATGTCCGCTTCACCTCTGAAGGTGGGCCTCTGATTGTGACAGAGTATGTTCGAGGGGGCAATCTGGCCAATCCTTGGCACACCAATGACCAGCCTATGTGGAGCCCATTAGAGATTTCCTGCATTTTGTACCAGTGCCTACACGCCCTCGCACACTTACATGCCAAGCCCAATACCATTCATCGGAACATCAAGCCCGAGAACATATTGGTGGGCCATCGTTACCCCAGTCCCCATGTCAAGATTGGGGACTTTGGCTTCACAAAAGAAGGCAGCATGCTTGGCGGTAAAGGCGGTTCCTGGATGTACACTGCCCCCGAAGTATTGTCAGGTATGTCAACTTCTCAGCAATCCTCTCTCTATCGGCACAGCAATTCAGATCGCAAGACAGATCTGGGAGGCAGAAGCACTTTGTCATCTCCCGTGATCGCCCGATATCGAATCCCGAACCCGAAGAATGCTTGCTAACCTCTGAATCTTGCAGATGGTCTTTACAGTACAAAAATGGACATATGGTCCTTGGGTGTTGTCATCATGGAGATGTCACTAGGACGTCCCCTGCACAAACTCGAGAATGGAGTTGCGTATGGCCCAAGATGGTGCAGTGCCATTGAGAACCTTGCAACCAAAATCTCTACTGGCCGTAAGGAAGAGGATCAGGAGTCTTCGCAGCCTTTGAAGAAAGGGTTGCTTCCCGAGTTGCGGTGGTTCATCGCGAAATTCATGCTCAAGGTAGACCCAAAGAAGAGGGTCTCAGCGAAGGAGTGCCTTTACGAAGGCAGATGGACAGTGTTCAGTCACTATTACACGACCGATCCAGAGGAAGATTCAGAGAATTAAGGTAGTTGTTGGCTAGAAGTCGAGTGTAGATGTCGAGTGTAGATGTCAAGTGTATTAACATCAAGGGCGTACGTCAAGCGGTCTTGTTCATGTTCTGTCCATGTGCAGTCGAGGTCTGTTGTATGCGTGAACGTGCTGGTTAGCGGAGAGATGGATGTTGTATAGAAAGCTCTTGTATTTTAGCGAGAAGTGGTCGATGAAGGACTCTCTTTTTACGAAGACTGACTGTGTTAGTCGAGTCATGTTGAATACAAGCACCCATAAGGGTAAGGAAATGGGACAAATGTCTCAAGCCAGATTGCGGCAGCATCAAGCATACTTGGGCTCCTGACATAGATTTGAAAGGGTTGTACGGTATTGGAGGAGCAAGAATGGATCAAAGTCGTGAGTGGAGGGTAGAAGGTACGAAATTTGCAGCCGAGATAGATAGTCGAGCTAACTCTAAATGGGTACATAACCCGTTGGCCGAGGAGACGCCGGTTCTGAAGGCACTTTGTCTCCGAGACTGCAAGATGATGAATGCTTCGGTACTCATGCAAAGTCGAAGTTTCGTTTTATGAAGTACAAGGTATAAGCGCCCTTAGCATTGGAGACGCGCGCGTACTAGAGTAAGGTAGTTGGTCTCAATGCCTTATACAGGTCTCTATGACCGACGATTACACTAGCGGTAATTACCTGTCAATTGATTGTCATAGTACTGCTACGACGGTTACCGGTTAGTATGCGCCTTATTTTTTATGTGTATATATACAATAGCGTTCGTAAAGATCGAAGAGTTTAGGCCAAAAAATTCTACGGAGGTTGACGTAAGGCGTAGTTCACCACTTTGCCTGAGCCTTACGGCATACGGGAGAGACTCCAATTCATGAAATCTGTGACTAAGGTCTAGAAAGCGGCGGTCTGTAAGGTCTGAGGGAAAGATTAGCACATGAAAAGAAGCTGCGTAGAAGCTAGGCGTTGTATACTTGCGAATGCACATAGAATCTCGAGTATGTTGGAGAAGCCCAATCCATAGTTCCTGAGAGGCTGTCATGTAACAAGGACCGAAGGACAAAGCATAAGTACTTCGTACTCGAACGACAAACGACAAACGACAAATGATGTTCAAATGGTAAAATGGCGACTATATTGGCTCTGCACTAACAGCCCTGCGGCTAGAACCTTTTCCTTCGCCATGCCTCCATTGTCTGCACCTAAGCTTCCATTGGTAGCCCATCAGCACAAAATGTCCGAGAAGAAGCGTAAGAGGCATGAAGAGAGACCTGATGGGCCTGATGGGCCTGATGGGCGAACCTCCAAGAAAATTGCCACCGAAACCCCTTCTCAGAATATCAAAATCTCCGTGATTGAAGACGGCGATGAGTGGGTGCCTGTACTGGGTGAGTGCAGCTAGAGCTTTTGCTGGCTGTGATCATACTAACACCTGTGATCGGTCTTCGGCTGACTATCCTCAGCGTCTGCCCCAGGCCTTAATGTACCCTCGAACCTCTCCATGAAACCTTACACGAAAACCAGACAAGACGCTTCTAGACCCTCGTCAGCAGTACCAGAGCTTCTGCTATACTCTTCGGCGCACCCTAAACTCGACTACATAGCACGCGAAGAGTCTTCCAACAGGTCAGAAAGTCACTTGAAGCACTACATTGGAGTCTACGACCCAGAGACGGGGAAGCTGCAGCTGGTGCAAGCACGGAAGATGGTTATCCGGAGCACTCTGCGCTCATCTGAAAACAACGAAAAGGGTAGCGATAGTGAAAAAGACATAACAAACGACCTGTCTGCTCGCTCCAATCTTGGCCTCGCCTTTGGCACCAGGAAGTCACAGAAAGCTATCCGTGCCCTTACCGCCAATGCTATCAAGGCTTCCCCCACGAAATCGAAGTCTCAGAGTTCTGAAACTGGTCGAGCTCTCGATCCTCTTGCCTCAGCGGTCTTGTCCTCAATGGCCCAATTTACATCGTCTATGCCTACTCGGGAACAGATGCAGGCTGACATCGACGAAAACAAGCCTACACCAAAGCCAAATTTGGCAGCTGAGACGCCTGCGGGGGTCTATCCAGTCGAGCAGCTTGTTGGGGGTACGAATGTTCTGAGGAATATGAGCGTGCAGGAGTTGATGGACAAAGTGAACGCTGGGGAGGACGTACAAACGAGAAGTCTGTTCGTCAGCAATCGGTTGAGAGCCGTGGTGCAGAGTGATGATGTTAAGAGGGTGAGGACGCTGAGATATCTGCAATTGTTATTGGAATGGCATAAGGGCCTGAAGGTGGGTTATAAAGGAGCCAAAAAGTTGCCGAACGATGAAGAAATGGCACCTTTGATCGAGCAGTATGGAAGTGAGGTCGTGCGAGGGGTCGGGAAGAGGTTCGCAGATCGGGGGTGTGTTCGAACCCGTATTCTCCACTCAATAAGTCTGCTAACGACGCCCCAGCGAGCTCAACAAATGGCATTTGGACAACCTCATGACCCATATATGTGCTCTGGCACTCACCCTAGACGATTTCACAACAGACACTCACGATATTCGCGAAGACCTGAAGTCCGAAGGTAAGGACGTTAAGAGATACTTTAAAGAGCTCGGGTGTGCTGTTGCTCCGCCTACGGAAACGGAGAGGGAGAAGTGGAAGATCATCAAGGCCGAAGGAGTGGAACATCGCGTTGCGAGGCTAAGACTGCCGTTGGTGTTTCCGAAAATGCGAGTACCAAAGGCTGGAAAGAAGAAGAGATAGGAGGTCACGCATATGGGTCACATTTAACAACCTCGCAATAAAAACGTGATAATCAAGTTGCACGGTCATCAATAGAGGTACCGGCACGTAATTGCATACATACTGGCTTATCTTGCTAACTTACTAGCTTCCACGCAAGAGATCAATGAAGTGCTCAACAGCTACATGACAATCCATCCAAGCCCCTCAGCTACTTGTACTCATACCCGCCGCTGTTGCACTCATACTGGTCATCTCCTCCGACAACATCGCAATCCCACTCACAACAACCTCATCCAATCCCTCCTGTCCGAGCTCCGTATCAATCTCAAGAATCCCCATCTTCGAGCCCACTCTCTGACCCTTATACTCCACCAAACTCTTTCCGTTTGCATCCACCAGCTTCATGAATCCGGTCTCGGAATATCCCCCCTTCCAATGAACCTCCCCCAACCCCGCACTTCGGAAAGTGCGCTTGTCGCTCGAGAACAAGCCCCCTTCTTTGTTCAGCGAGACTGTACCGGAGGGAAGCCCGAGGGTAATGTTCGAGGCGGTGGAAAATCCGAGCTTCTTGGTTGCGTGATAGGTGGCGGTGCCCGCGATATTGTTTCGGTCATCGGTGTGGAATACAGTCATGTGAGGAGCGGAGTTGGGGGTCCAGTGAATGGTGTAGAGAAGAGTCGCGTCGTCGGTGTCGAGGATGGTGTAGATGCTGCCTTTGTCATGGACATTGAGGGTTCGGAGGGGTTTAGTAGATCCGAACATCGTGGGTCTGGTATATCTGGTAAAGTTGATTGTGAGGTGTGGTCAGTTGGACTGCAGAAGTTTCTCAAATGAATGGTTATCATGATTCGGGGTAGGTCATGGTTATATTAGTAGTGATAATGAGCTTCTGGCGTTGGCCGATAGCAACAAGATCTGCGAAATAGCTCTCTCAGAAATGAGGCAGTGCAAGTATTTCCGTTCGTCAGAAGGTGCGTTTTGCGCGCATTAAACAAACATTATCCCTCTCGCACTGCAGGTTCGCTGATCGATCACCCTCATCTGCTACGAGCTTGGCGGTCGTTCCGAGATATCATTAGCTGCTGCTCCGTAATGCTCTCTTTAAGGGCACTGCCGAGATGCATTGCAGGGAAGCGATTCGGAAGAACCGACGAATCACAATAATAAGTAGAACCTTCCCCAAAATGACGCCTTGCATTGGATCTGACATCATCGTACTCCCGCGAGACAACATGTGAACCAAGGCGGCGAAGAGATGATCTTCAAAGTAGAGTGGGTGTGCCTCTCATGCAGTCTTGGAAAGTGGAAGACTGGTCGCCGCCAGACTCGGGCCACATGTATGGGCTTGATTACTCTCATTGTATAGGTTCAACTTTCAGACTAGATGGCAAGGATGGTGTAATGCAAAGGACTTAGGGCTTTGGTATCTGACTCAGCATGACATTCAATCTACTGTGATTGGCTCGATTGTAGTCTTACGACCTCCGGCAACTCTTTTTGTCATCAATTGACGTCCGCAAAATTAGCCGGTCACCGTATGTTCGATATTGACACCATCAACTCTTCTATATCTGACTGTCACTTGCAAAGGCAGATAGCCATTCTACCATATCATATTCCACCCTTCGTAATGGAGGCTCTCTTGAGGCAATCCCGCTCCATGTGCCCTTTCCTCAACAAAACATCTCCCGCCACTCTTCGATCCCTATCCACCACCACTCGCCATGTTTCTCCGGGCGGAGGAACCATGTCGAATCTCCAGGTCCTCGCTCGCCGGTGCCCTGTCATGGGTAAGGCAATGAACGCCCAGGCTGCAAAGTCCGGCACCAATCCTCTAAATGGCGTCTTTGGTGGAGTCCGGGCATACGGTGGGAAGGCAAAGATCCACACTTCGAGGCCTCAGAAAGCGTCTGTGGCATCTGACATGTTGAGGGACGAGTCGCATGGTACTCCAAGCTAGCCCATTCTTCCGTAGTACCTATTGACTGACTCTACGAGCAGTGCCTATACATCGTGCCCAAAAGCCGAAGACTCAGATTCAACAAGAAGCTGTCGCTCCAGGCCCAAAACCTGCGGCTCCGAAATTGGATACATTTGACTATGAAGGCTTTTATAATGCTGAGTTGGACAAGAAGCACAAAGACAAATCCTACCGTTACTTCAATAACATCAATCGCCTCGCTCAAGAGTTTCCTCAAGCTCACATGACAGCCCGAGACGAGCGAGTTACCGTCTGGTGTTCCAACGACTACCTAGGTATGGGCCGCAACCCTGAAGTTTTGAATACGATGCATGAAACCCTTGATACCTACGGTTCCGGCGCTGGCGGTACCCGCAACATTTCCGGTCACAACCAGCATGCCGTAGCCCTCGAATCGACAATTGCCCGCCTACACGCTCAGGAAGCAGCTCTAGTCTTCTCCTCCTGCTATGTCGCTAATGATGCCACTCTCGCTACTTTGGGCAGCAAGCTCCCAAATTGTGTCATCCTCTCTGACAGCATGAATCACGCCTCTATGATCCAAGGCATCCGGCATTCTGGGGCCAAAAAGCTCGTCTTCAAACATAACGATCTTGTAGACCTCGAGGCCAAGCTGGCCTCCCTACCCCCAGATGTCCCTAAGATTATTGCTTTTGAGTCTGTTTACAGCATGTGTGGTTCTATTGGCCCCATCGAGGAGATCTGTGACCTTGCAGATAAATACGGCGCTATTACTTTCCTCGACGAAGTCCATGCTGTGGGCATGTACGGACCACACGGCGCTGGCGTTGCAGAGCACTTGGACTATGAAGCCCATGTCGCTGGTCGACCAAAGGGCACGATTATGGATCGCATCGACATCATAACCGGTACCCTTGGGAAGGCCTACGGATGCGTTGGCGGCTACATCGCAGGCTCGGCTAAGATGGTCGATACAATTCGCTCGCTTGCACCCGGCTTCATCTTCACTACTTCCTTACCCCCGGCAACGATGGCAGGGGCGAAGACAGCGATTGAATATCAAATGGAGTTCCAAGGCGATCGTCGCCTCCAACAGTTACACACTCGTTCCACGAAGCAGGCTTTAGTGGAGAAAGGCATACCTGTGATGCCGAACCCGAGCCACATTATCCCTGTTCTTGTCGGCAACGCGGAGCTTGCAAAACAAGCCTCAGACCTACTGCTCAATGATTGGGGTATCTACGTTCAGGCTATAAACTATCCTACCGTTCCTGTCGGTGAAGAACGCCTCCGCTTCACTCCTACACCTGGCCACGTCGAGAAGTACCAGAAAGAGCTAGTGATAGCATTGGACGCTGTTTGGGATCAGCTGAGCCTCAAACGGACCGCTGACTGGGCTAAGCAAGGAGGCTTCGTTGGCGTGGGTCTTGACGCAAATGAAGTGGAGCCGTTGTGGACAGATGAACAGCTCGGACTTCACAGTAGAGCTGAGAGAGCAGGCCTGAGGGTGCTGGAGGAGGAGAAGGCGATTCAAGGAAGCATCGACGAGATGGGCGAACTCCCGCGCGCTGTGGCGGCCGCCGCTTGAGCTTGAGCTTCGTCAGGAATGGAGAAAGTTGGGAGGAAAGAGTTGTAAAATTCTGCAAGACGGAGAGAGATGTGAGCGTTCTTGGACAATATTGACGCTACATGAGCATGATCACGACCATAGATGACAAAGCCTCAGGAAATTTGATGACAGTTCCACAATAACCTGACCTAACCCTTTTTATCCCCTCGCCTGCACCGTGCTATCTGACTACTTTACCAACCCACGAGCACAAACTCCCTAGAGTACAGTAACGAACTCCCCCATTTCAATTCGGAGCATCTGCCACGTGCACACTTCAACATGTACCCCTTACAAAACCCACACTGCACCCCAAACCGCTCCATCAAGGAACTTCAAAGCAATCAACCGCTGATCCACAAGCCCCTCAAACGCCTCTTTCACTAGTCAGGTCTTCTTACCTTATGCTTTGTATTACTCTCCTCTCCTCTCCTATTATTAGCTCCTACAACACGTTTGTTTAGTGGACGCGAAAGATTCAAGCACTCTGGCCCTCACGCCTACCTTACTCTTATGGTGGGTGGTGCTTGATTGATTGGTGAGGAAGGAGGTGGAGACCTTGATTCCGCTTACTCGTATACTTTCTTCCTCCGGTTGCAGGAAATCTGATTTGGAGATGGATGGATGGATGGATGGATGGAAATGGAAATACCCAGTCTCACACTCGTGCCGTTGAAAATAAATGACAGCAGCCTCATGTCCTACGAGGTAGACTTGAGAAGTAGACTTGAGAAGTAATGTTCAATCCAATTAATGCGCTTGTGCGTCACACAGGCATCGTACGATTTCAACGTTAGGCTTGCTTCTCATATACATAGTATTCATCGGGCGTCAAAACGCTACAGTCCAAGTTCCTCACTGTCTGTCATCTATCTCATTTTCTCTTCTTATTCATCTTTCAGACAATATTCCCCCACCGCCTAACACCCTTTCCCTCCTCCAACTCCACAACCCACCACAAACTTTCCTTCGCCTTCTCCACCTGCCCACCCTCCTCGTACGCCCTGGCAAGCGCAAACCACGCCTCGCTATCGTCCCATCCTCTTCCGCTCTTGGTCAGTGCGGACAGGAGACCGTAGGCGCGATCACGAGCTGAAAGTCTGGATAGTCGATCTAGTGTCGTGGTGCTGTGGGAGTTGTTGTTGGTGGTGTTCCCATCTTGCTGGGAGGGGAGGGGAGGGAGGGAAGCGAGTGTGGGCGTTGAGGGTGGTGGTTCGATTGGGATCGCAGGGGTCAGAGTGGGAGGTGGGGCGGAGTAGGCATCTAGAAGGATGTTGCAGAGCCCGACGGTTGCCGCTGAGTGATGGGGGAAGTGTCCTAGCGCCGTTTCGTATGCGGCCGATGCTTGGTCAGCATTTCCAAGCGAAGTATGTAGAGCAGCTTGTTCAGCAAGCACGTCAGCCCACAGCTCGCCACAGGACTTGACCCCACCATAGCCAGGCGTAGCAAAGTTTTCGGCGCTGCTGCCTTCGCGTTTCGATATATCCGTTTCGATCGATTCCACATGAGTGGTGGCTTCAGCGAGGGCGCCTTGAGCGTCCGTGGGCATGGAAGCCCGGCGGTAAAGTGATGCTATTAGGAGCCAAATATTTGTGAGTAGGGTTAGGATGTGGCGGCTTTGGTCCGATGGGGAGAAGTTTGGCTCTGGAAGGGGAGCGAATTTGTGGAGGTTAATTGACTGAGGGCGCTGGCGTTGAGATGGTGGTGGTTTGGGGGCGACGGGGTTGGTGTTAGGGTTTTTTCTGTCCATATTTGCAGTCGCCGAGGGAATGGAGTGGAGAGGGTTTGTCGGGTCGGATACAGCTCCCGGAGACGAAGACACTGAGGGCATGTCGTGGGAGATGGCAACGCCAACTCCATCCAATGCGTAGCTAACGTGGTCATGGTCGAAGCCATCGCCCTGTCCATCTTCTAGTGTATGTTCCTTGTGTCGATGTCGTGTGGGTAGACCTAAGCTTATGCGCTTCCGAGATCCATTTACTGTAGACGTCCTGGATGGACTTGTAGCTTGCCTTCTTTGGATGCTGACCATGCTCTTTCGGCTGTTGCGCTTGCGCAGCTTCTTGGATTCATGCCGTCCGAGAAAATGTGATTGATGGGTTGAATCCTGGAGTGTTGAAGCCGTGTCACCGGTGACTGAAATAGTCGGCGCCTCAGCAGCATGGTCAGGCGCTTCAGACGATGGCAACGAGCTTGAGGTTGTGTTCTCAGTTCTGACGGTATTCTTTCGAGGTGGTCGGCCTAGAACACTAGCTCTGAAGCTTCGCGGCGTCGATGTTCCATTGGTATTTGAAGGACGTGAAATCGCTCTTTCGAGCGGCGTTTCTGGTGACTTAAAAAGCCTGGTGTAGAGACCTAGTAACTCTCCACTAGCATTGACAGCTTCCTCGGGGCCGTCCACAACCTCTGCAAGTGCAAGCTGGGTCATCTTCACTTCTATGATGTTCTTCCTTTCCGACCACCCCAGGTCTTTCAGCGAGTCTGGTAGCTTGAGGTCTCCATAAAGGATCACTTTGCCACCATATAGCTCGAGAGCCGCCTCGCAGGACGCTATTGCTGTCGAGAAATCCTGCCTGGCACTAAGCAATAAGGCTAGAAGATGCCAACATCTAAGCAGGGTTCCTCTTCTGTCTGGATCAATGTCTGATTCGTCTTCAATGCTTTCACCTGCAAAATCTGTTGCAGAAACCCCATTCGAGTTGGGTCCACGACTGCTAGCAGACAACGCCTTTTTCGTGGCGGCGATAGCACCATCCAAATCTCTCGTCTCTGCAAGTACGAACGCAAGTGAATAAAGGAACTCGACGTTATATTCCTCTCCAAATTCGGGATCTAAAGCGGTCCGGAAGTTGACTATCGCCTTTGTCTGTAGGTCTGGTCGGGATACAGTCTCGTGAGTCAACCGCGCCCAGCAGGATTGACTGATACCTAGAGCATGGTATCCAAGAGCCAAAGCTTTCCCTGAGACAGGAGGTTTGGGTATTTTTGGTTGATCTACCAGATCTTTAGGGACGTCGTTGGCACTTACAACAGGCTTTGGCGATGAAGTTGGATGCAACTTTTGAAGCCAGTTATCTATAATATGAGTAATAGCCAAAGCCCTCTCAGCTTCCTTTCGCCGTCCGTAAGTGCAAAGCACATTAATACCTGCGGCGGCTGTGGCCAAGGAATTTTCGTCATCGTCGAGGCCTATCTCAGGTTCTCCAGATTTCTCAACTCTTGCTTTGCCCTTGATGAGGATCTGAAAGTAAGAATCTAATGCTTTGGCAGCAATAGAAAATTCTGCTATAGCTGCATGTACGGTGAATAAATGGCGAAGTAGTCTTGTTGAATGAAAGCTTTTGGTAGCTGCTCGATAGAGGACCTGTAAAGGGTACTATTAGCGCTCTTATTCGTAGACGTATACCGTGTCCTGGGAAGATCTTTATCTCCGGGCAGCGACCTACGTCAAGTACGCCGCGGCCTAAAACAGCTTTGCCTCCTTCGCCAAGATCTTCGTCTTGCCAAGTATGACCGCACATAACCCTCCAATTCGCCATCACTTGATCGACCCAGCTTTCAATTTGTGAATTGGCTTGATCCGCCCTTGGATAATTGGTCTCTTTAAGCAGGATACCTTCGTAGGTGGCTTCGACCTTCTTGAGCTCTGCGCCCTGTTGTAATCTAGAATCGAAGACATGCTGGGTAGTCTCACGCTGCAACAGGACAGACAGCGTGTCGTAGTAATAACCCCATGTACGCATGTAGGAGCTATGCCGGTCGCCGGCCCTCAAAAGCGTGCCCGTATTGGACGCAGGTTTGGTATCCCAATATTTCGAATACGCCCTAAAAGGCGCAAGAATCCTCGATGATGGCACTGCCGATATCGAGGGCGACATTTGGTTGGCTGAAACGTGGAGGCTAGAAAGCATACAGTGACGAGTAAGAAGACTCTCTGTCCAATACCGATGTTCGGGAGTATTTGCAAATGTGGATGGAAGGCTTGTGATGTATGGCAGCATTGACTCATAAGTCCGAATTGCCTCTCCCAGACTGTTCGTTTCCTCCAGCGAGAGACCTAGTTTCTTGAGCAGCTGTTCCCACTCGGCCAAGGCGGGAATGCGTACATACCACGTAGATAGGCGCCTTTGACAATACAGACCTGCGTCCATCGCGCTGTAACCCCTCCATCTCGGCTCAAGCGATCAGAGACTCGATCGAAAGTTGGCGGCAGACTTGAAAGTGCCAGGGTAGGATCACCAACGGTCGAATGTATCCATCCCACACAGATTTGCGCTTGGAATGCGTCTTCATGGAATGTTTTTTCTTTTTCCGCCGCAGCTTGTAGGGGAGGTATCAATTGAGACAGAGTGGTCGCGGATGAAGAAGTTACAGGTCGGCCGGATACTTCAGGTATGCGGCTTTCCGTCTGCGCTGTAAGAGTGAGGCCTAGAGATGGCACCGTTCAGCATTCTTCTCATGAGCGTGACACGCGAGGAAATATATGAGAATTTGCACACTGTCCAGAGCATACGTACATCTGCGTTGGGGCGCATGCTTTCCAACCTTCCGTGTCAGCTCTGTGATCTCCTGCCAGTGGCCATTACATCGAGCAGCATCGAGAAGATCGAGGTAGTGCCGAGCTTTGTCTGGCTCTCTCTGCTAAACATCCCGTTAGTTGCATTGACCGCGGCGATTGAAAGAGTATACTGACGCTCAGCATGGCTCCATGGAGACTCGAATGCCTACTTGCCAGACCCTCCTCTATCAATGGCCAAGGGGGTAAGTCAAGCACTCAATCCTGAAATGTTTCGCCAATGTCAGAACGCGAACTTTCCCATTAGTATTTAGCGCGGACTGCGGTTTGATAGATTACGTGTATTAAATTGATAGTGCGATACTGAGCGCCAAGGCAAAAATTTCTCTGTCCTGGATTTTGTCCTTTGAATACCAAGGACATTACAAGAGAAGGACTGGATGATGAGTTTAGACCATTAGAGTCACTGACAAGGAGATGATAATGGCGCCCCAGGATGCGTTCGATCCACTTCGGGTGGTCACCCATCGCCTCTCGTCTACGCCTTCCAAACAACTCCCACACGTTGCTCCCTATCTGGCAACTACTATCGCTCAATGTGCTAGATCACTCGCTGCGACCACTAAGGAAGGTCAGGCTGTCGGTGGATCAGATTCCGCAATAACAGTCCACAAACTCAAAACCCAGCTTTCTACATTACTACAAGACAAAAGCCCAGAAGCTAGGTATGCCGCAGTGATCTTAATTAAAGCCACAGTCGAAGTTGGAGGCTGGAATGTCTTGCAGGGGGTAGGGTCATGGGTCAGAGGTCTCATTGGCATTCTCGGAGTAAGTAACCCGTCCGGGTTTATGTTGAACCTCTCGAATTCGATTTTATCTCGCTCTCGCTCGACGGACTGTAAATCTTGGGTTTTAGACTTGTGATGTATCTTGACATTTAAAGCAGAAGCCTGACCGCCCAAGTACCAAAAAGCTCTGCATTATTACAATGACTAGAATCTTCCTCCTCACACACGAACATCAGTCGCTTGTTAGGGGGATTACCACACCTTCATTGCCAGGATTTATTACGGCGTGTCTCAATCTATTGAGAAACTCGGGCTCACCCAACGCAGCTCACGAATCATGCATTCAGAGCCCACTTCTTCTTGTAGTCCTGCATGCATTGAGCGAGCTGATCACTATGCACCCGACATCATTCCGTCCATTCGTACCGCAGATACAGTCTTTGATGCACCCGATGATTGCTCCTACACCCTCAAATTTTGAAAACGGGAACGAGCCAACTTCCACCTCGGCATCTGTATCCGAAAGTGCTCGACATTTATTTGTCTTACTCCACGTTTCTGGACCCAAGAATACCGCTGGGGAAGAATGGGCAAAATCTGTCGACGCTCTGATTGTTTCGATGCAAAGAACAGGAGACAAGGTTTTCCGGTCATTGATCGAGGATTGGACATCCTCAATAAAGAAGTATGATGTCTCAAGTTCAGGCCTGGTCGAGGATGTTGTAAGTGACCGGAACCCAACTCCATTGGCTCTGCCTGCTTGGACTGGGATTTGTGCTGGAATTGAAAGACTTGACGGTCTTCTGCTTACACTGCAAGCATTCCTCGCTTCTGCTACAGCAACGGCTGTAACACTTCCAGTAGGTAATATCCTCAACGTGGTCGATAGGATACTTTCAATTTCTCCACCAGGAAATGGGAGGAACCCGCGAGTAAATCAGGAAATTGGCAGAGATGAGCGCGAGGGGCTATGGGTCGGATTGCCTCGGCTTCAGATCTTAGCACTAGGAGTCTGCTCACTCTTGATATCGCGTATGGGCCATAGCTCTGCACCAATAGCTTCCACGATTTTAGAACAGCTGTTATGGACTTTTGAGAGCCAATATGGGAACGATGGTTTTCGGAGAGCAGCATATGGGCTGGTGTCACAGATTCTCACTGTATTTGGGCCTTCATTGCCTAAGACCTACGCAATCCCACTCTCTCGATGCATTAGGATGTGTTGCGAAGATCTATTGCCCTCTGTTGATCCTCAATTGCAGGACGGACAAGCTTCGTTTCCTGACACTAAAATACCTCCAAATGGAAGCACCTCCTCAACGAATGCAGACTCCTACTTGAAATCTGCTAGCGATCAGGTGGACCTATCGAGTGCTTCCACCAATGAACTCCAAGCGGCACGAGAACTTCTACCGTTGACGTTGATGAACCTACCCAACGAGTATCTTCCGTTTTCCCTCCGGAGCCAAATGGACCGGACGGCCATCATCACAAATAATAAGAAAGCAATGTTGGCAAGTGTGATGAACCCAGCTTCTAAGCGCAAAGGAAAGAAGCACACAACTAGCATTCTGCCTTTACTTGCGAGGGCGCACCCGGAAGCTTTGGAGGTAGAAGCCCTACTACGGCCCCAGATGCCTCCAATTCAGTCTCGGCGAAACGATGGGAAAGGGCTGGACTCAGATGGGGAAGAAGACACATACATGTACGATCACCCCCAAATCGGCGAGTCCGACGGATTCTTTCATGATTCGGTAGGTACCAATGAGGACGCCAACCTCGGAAAGAACATCATCGTGGTGGGACCCAGCGGTGTGCAAGTTCAAAATGCACCAGGAGCTGTCGAAGAGGGTGTTTCGAGCACAGAGCCTACAGGTGTTTCCACAATCACAACGATAGGCTTGCCAGAGTCTAAACCTGCCTTCACTTGCACTTCAGCGAAGCGTGACCGAGAGGAAGATTACGATTCTGACACACAAGAAGCAGAGCGAGTCGAGATAGGACTGGCTAGCAAGCGATCACGAATGGGTTTTGACGAGACACGAAAGGAAACTCCGCCAGAGTCGGCGCCCGCAGGTGCTGCAATAGTAGACACTGGTGGACTAGGGCAAACCGTCAAGAAGGTCTCTGACTCGGACTCCGCGGCTGTGCCAGACAGACAACCTATCTTCCAGCAAGAGGATAGCGATGAGAGTGACTTTGAGATGCCAATCTTGAATCTGGACCCAGATACAGACGAAGAGGAAGAAGAAGAAGGTTATTGAGCCAAGTCATGTACGCTTCTTCTATGGCTTGAAGCTTGTTGGACCACCACATTCTGATGCATAGCCCTAGCCTATAAATTGCTAAAAGGATCTGGCCCCATGTACTCAAAGTTCTAAAATAAGTGACATGAAGGGAATTTACCGCGTATCACAAAGAGATGCCAACTGTTGGGAGTTCGATCCCCTTGAAATGCTAACAATGGCACCTCTTGCTATTTGCATGTGCGGCTGCGATCACTGCAGCCCAAATGACATGCAATTCGCTTAGCACGCCAGCCCACTTCGCCACCATCTGTCTGCCGAATACCATCTCACCCAACGCCCTCCCCAACGCCAAAACCCATCTCCTCTGAATGCCCGAATTGGACTAATTGGTAGCGGCTCATACAGCCAGATCCCAGTCGCCGCAAAATCATCCGCAACTATCGGCCCTACAACGTAGCACCAAACCGCTACCACGACCAGATTTCCTGTCCCTCTCAACCATGCTGGAATCCTCGCTCTCAGTCCTCCACTCTTCATCCAACCACTCACGGCCCTCTGTGCAATGATTCCCACCGGTTGCAGCATGAAGAATCCAAAAGAGCCATATATTGGCCTTGTATGTCCCAGAGTTGTATAGGAAGCGCAAGCGTGTAACGTCCCACTACACGCAAAGGCTACAGCAATCCTTAGCAGCGTCCCCTCCCGCGAGTTCTTATCCAACCCTATCATCCTGCCAGCGAATTCTCCGGCCTGTTCGAACGCATACCGGAAAAGCTGATGCCACCACTGACCCCAAAGACCGGCGATACCTTTACGGTAGACTTGGCTTGGAGGACCGAAGAAGGAGGGGTAAAGCCAGGGCCAGGCATGTTGTCCTAAGTTGTTGGGGCCCAGGACGACTCCGAAAATAAGGGGAGCGAGGAGGAATATCATGAGGAGAGATGTGTAGACGAATGCGAGTGATAGCAAAATGCGAAAAAGTTGCGGATATGGAAATGGCGACGGTGTCGAAGGCGGCAGACCCCAGAAGTAGGGATCCTGAAGCGTGACGGTCTTCAGAACATCAAGGGCGATCAGGCATAGCAGAAAGTTCGGAAGATCACGACGGATGAGGTCGCTGCGGGTTAGATGAGATCTTGCATCGGCTGATGGTATAGAGGGGTCTCCGAGCGAGGATTGGATGTGCGGTGGTGGAGGTGGAAGGCCGGAGATTTGATAGTTCCAGCGGACGCCACGGAAGTTAGAGACAAGGTCGCAGACCCAGTCTAGCCGGTGCTGAAAAGTTGGCGGGAGGGACTTCCAGACATATACTTTCCCTTTGCTGGAATCTGATCCTTTATCTCCTTGCGGAAAGCCTGAAGAATCCTTAGCTTCCCCGTCAACGCGCCGCACTCTCAAGGCTCCGTCCACCATTCTCTCGGCTCCCGTCGCAGCCCCCTCAGCTTGATCATCAGGCAAACTTCCATCTGCACCGTCATACTCCTCAATCCGCCTAAAATCCCCTCTAGCATCGTTCCAAATGATCAAACTCGCACTCCACAGCACCGCCCATGCATTCAGTAATCCAATTCCGTACCCTACCGTCACCATAGAGCTCTTACAATTTAAAATAGAGTCTACAGACAAGTAGGTGATAAGAGCGAAAAGTGGATATCGCGCATAGTAGACGGCTGTTGACTTCGTGGGGGGCAGGAGCAGATAGAGTATCAGCAGATTCGGGCCAAAAGCGCGGTATGGCCATATGAACGGTTTGTAATCTCCTGAGGCCAGTCCTTCGTCAAGCCGTTCTTGGAATTGGCGTAAGGCATCGTAGTGAGAGGTGGCTGTCGGGTTGAAAAGCTGAGGAAGGAGCATCTGACTGTTGCTAATGCTACCTATCCAAGAATAAGCCAGCTGCGAGACTTGATCAGTAAGAAGTGAGCTTCGAGGACGATATTGGCCTGATGTTGCCACTGTAATAGTTTATTGGTGTGGAAGCCGCGCTAGGCGACGTGGGCGGGAACGAGCGGGTCGCTGCGCCTCTCCAACTTCATCTCAATTTTCTCCGTTATACTCCCAATATCCTATCGCAACGCGTATTTTAGGCTTGCGGGGAGCTATGATTCGGACAGCTGAAGGGTTGTGTGCCTTGCAGGAGTACCAGGGCACGGGGAAGAAGCCCACTTGGTGCGCCAAACTCAGCAAGTTGGGCGCGCAACCTGAGAGATAAGTGATTCATTCCGAGGGTTGTTTCCCACAACAGAAAAAAATCGAATGAGCTTCAAGCCTTCATCATTGATCAGACTCAAGTGTCATGAATCCTTTGGAATCTGCCATTTGGAAGGAAGCATACCAGAGAAAGTGAGCAAATCGTTCAGTATGCAGCCCATGAAGCTTCACTAGAGATGGGGTTTAGACCATTGTGACAGCCATTCATGATCAATTTCCCCTTCGTAATCTAACCATATGCCAAAAAGGATAGGGATCTAGCCCTCCGAATGGTTTCAGCTATAAGTCTCTTTATGGTCACAAGTTGCCATGTTTTGTTGGCATGATCCCCTGTTCTTGCCCGAAGTTGAAGAGATGTCGAGTTTAAAGAAACCCAATAATGGTGAGAAGGAATGTTGTTTGAACCCTTTGAACAATTCAGTGGTGAACCCATGGCAAGCAGGTGTGGCCATGTCTTGTTGGCATGCTGAGCTTGAGAAAGGCAGAGACAGCCAAGGTGAATGGTGATCGGCCGCCTTGAGTACCTCAGAAGCCGAACTTCGACTGCAAGTCTACGGAGAGTGCAAGGCTGGCCGGGAAGTTCCGAAATAGGGAGGTTCTTTGTCTTTTGTTGTGATTTCTGTGTGACGCTAAGCCCTTAATCGATAAACAAATCTCCTTAGCGTCTCGTAATCAAATTTCACACTTAGAATAACACTGCAACAATACTGCAACGCACACATCCACACCAGACGGTACAGAATTTCGGTCCATTGTCTAACTGCTTAGTTCTCTTACGAAAACTCTTAGTACATCTTTAATCAACTCTCATATCGTCAGAAGCCTCGACGCACCCCAAACTTCTGTGGTATTAAGCCCTTTTGCCGTCCAACCCTAGACCATGTCTACTACCGACTATGAAGATTTTGTCTATTCCTCTGAGGAGGAGAACCAGCAAACGAAGGAACAAGATAACCATGATCTTGATGAAGAAGGCTCAGTCGGGTCTGACCATATATCTGTTGAGACCGATCACTTGAACGATGATGTCGACAAGTATGCAAGCTTCAACACAGACCTGGAAAAATATCAGTATGATCAGCTGCAGTGGAATGGGATTCCGAACCTCAGGAAGTACACTATAGCTCAGAAAAACGACAAGGGAGAGACCAAAGGACCGAAGAGGAAGGGGTCCAAAGAAGACGAGCCTGAGACCACTGTCAAGCGGAGGAAGCGAAGCAAATCCAAGTCTCTTCCCAGATCCACGAGCGAGGACATGATTGGGGTAAAAGCACCAGGGGAACCGACAGTGAATATCCCCAAAGAGGGAAAGATTCATTTCGATACCAAAGAGGATCTTTGGTATACGTACAAGAAAATTGACATTTACATATCTGGTAAGCGTGCAAATTGCTATGCGTTCTCAGATGTCTTCTGACGGAGCCAGAACGGGCTACATTTCACCACTGGATCCGTCCAGGCTTGACTCAAGTCGAAAACGCCAAGGGTACCTATGGTAAGTTCCTTAAAAAAAGGAGAAACGAGCATCAGCTGATAAATGTTAGACTTCGCTCGTAAGAGGGGCCCAGGCCACTGCAACATTACCTGCTTTAACGAGGTGGAAAAGCACTGGGGTCTGCAGAGACCTCATTATGCACCTATCATGTTCGAGTGGGAGCGGCTCGATCAAAAGGATCCCACGTATTCGCCCGGCAATCTTTATTACCAAGGCTTGCTGGTCCTCGATTACTGGTGCACACCGATCCGCAACTTTCTTGAGATTCCACTCGTGATATCCTCCGTCTTCGAAGGCGGTTACATGGAGCCGGCCACTCGCCTTCACAGCGAGATGGCATACGAAGATATCAGAGCTCGAATGTAAGAGTCGCGGTATCATAATCCACCTAAGCCTCGAGCCTAATCAAACACTTTTATAGGCCTCCTTTCGTTGAAACTATCAAGAACGGCGTCACTACAGTGAAAGCTTTGTCCAAAGCAAGCACCTTGTCTGGTAGATCCAGACACTTTCGGGAGAAGGCAGGAGCCATCAGTTGGGATAAGAGAGAAGGATCAAGCACTATTAAATCGTTTATCGAAGATATTGTGAAGCCGGTCGACAATTCCACGCAAGGATCTCGGGACTTGACAAAGGACGAAGTGAAGAGGCTACGTTTGATGAACCATGGCACCAAGCCAGAGCGGGCCAAGCCAGGTACTACCAAAGAGTCCAAGGAGAAGTACATTTCGGATACGAGGAAGGCCGCTGGTCTGCCTGCAACCGTCTCAACAGAGAAGGCTGGGGGCGAGGATGACGAGAAGCAAGAGCAGAGGTCCCACGTTGAGAGTGACGACTTCCTCAATGGGGATTCAGAAGATCAATTCCTGGATGGACTGACGTCTTCTATCGAGGACCATCGCAATGAAGAAGACGAGTCCACGGTAATGAACGTGAGTGACGCCACGCCTCCACGATTTGTATTTCGTTGTACAGACGGTCCTTTTCTTCGAGCCATGACTGAAGAAGAGGCGCTCATGCACCCACTGGTTGATGGTTCAGATCCCCGGAACCATATACCCAAATTCTTGGGCGAACACTACGCAATACTTGATGCATTGCAAGTGACCATAGATCACTACAAGGAGATCTTCGGCGCCGAACCAACGATTTCCGAAGGCTCAAACTACATCTCCGAATACTGCAGTATTCAAGACCAGATGGACGAAGTCTTTCCGCATGATGCCATAGCGCTGCGTCGTTTGGGGCGTTGGGAGGGAACGGTCTTCGACTGGGAGGGGGCTGAAGTGGAAGATAATCCGTGCTTCGGAAGGAGACAACCCCTCTGATCTTCTTTCCTTCGTGCTGCGCCGGTCGACAATTGCAGATAGCCAAAACCGGTTTGAGTTATCCCGGGCTTTTCTTTTTCGGGAGTCCTTCGCGGACCTTCTATGCTCTTCAACGGCCTTTTCCCCCAGATGAGCTTCGAGCGGGCTCGAGATGTTGCTCGTTATTCCTTTCGCTTCGCAAGTCCTTGATGGGCTTTTTTATGTTCTTCGACAGCGTTCTTTCGTTCTTGTTCAAGCACTAAACCACACTCGCATGATCAGTACGGGTTGCGATCGAAGATAGACATGAATAGAAAAATATTCATGTCCTAATCATCCCTCCATCGCTGACCTAGGATACTGACAGCGTGCAAGCCTTTATGCTAGATGTCAAAGACTACTGGCTTCGACTTACAATATATATAACCAACATAGCTACGAATACACTCAATTCAACAGCTCGGAAAGGCGCAGGGGAAGCGTGTTGCTGTACAGGAAGCCCGGTTCCCTCACGCAACTGGAGAAACGCTCGTTTGAGTTCATAGGGTTTCCAAGGTAAAAGGCCGCCACCCTATTTCCATTTTACATCTCTGCTGACCAGAATGTAGTGCTTTTGAGGCTGTTGATGCCGAAAACTTGTTGCTGTAATGAGAGCTCAGGTTGGTGTCATGCCAGAACGTGCGGCGTCACCACTACAACAGAGCCTTGTAGAAGGCGAAAAGATGTCCATTGCCCGGCTATAGCCATGGTAAGTCTCGTTGAGGAAGAGTAAGGTAGGGTATGGTGAACTCGTGGTCGCTGTCGGTATCTTTGGTGACGGTCGCCGGCGATACCAAAGCTCAGCCCTATCGCTCGGATTGTGTTATGTACTGCCGAAATTTGTAAAAAACGCACAACATCCTCCTTTCTCACATCCCACAAGCACTCACTCCCATTTGAATTCGAACCATCAAGATGTCTTCTGTTATGAAGAACACGCCATTGACCGCTGAAGAGCACCAGAAGATGCACACCCTGGAAGCCGTGCAGATGGAAGCGCTTAGGACCGGGCCTCACAAGAGCTTCCTCAGCACGACCCGCTTCAAAGGCAAAGCTACATACATCGCTGGCGCCACTTTGAGGCGCCAAGACCTCGGGTACTTGATAGAGCAGGGGCTCCTGACCTCGGAAGAAGTTGAAAAGGTGAAAGTCTGGCGCTGTAAGTGTGTAATCTACATGGCCAGATTTGTGCTCATCACCCTCTGTAGCTGCTGCCGCGGAGGGCACCGTTCAAGTCAATCGTCCTAAGTCTACCCCCGTTGCCCCCAAAGACGAGCGTATTCTCGATCGTACCGACGACCAAAAATCCCTTGATATGGCCAAGGGCTCAGCAGTGGAGGATTCGGACTGGGAAGACCTTGGTGAGGTGAAGATAGTTGAGGACGATTACGTGCTCGTCTATGAGCACTGATGCCATCAACTTGAGTCTGGCAAGGTCAGTCCAGCTTTCAATCCACCGTTTCTACTATCAATATCCGACTTCCAGTGGCTAACTCCATCTAGGATTGACACAATGTCCCGCGACCTGATCTTCATTCATCGGTCTCGATGGCAATCTTCTCTCCTGTACGACTCATTTTACGGCGATCCCTCCTTCATTTCATGTTTCTTTTGGCCTCACATCTGCTGTGATTGCTATGACGGGTCCGGTAGACCAGCTCAACTACAATCACAGCAGGGTTTCCAAAAGCTCTTCGGCCAACTTCAGCGGCAGTGCTTCTTGATATGGGAGCAGATTACAACTTGATGGAAGGATATTGTGGTTTCATTGCACGAAAATAGCCCCTTATGGTGGATCGATCATTACCATAACGAATCCCATTTTGCTACACTCCCAAAATTTCCAGCCTAAAGCTGTAGACACCTTTTTCCGCGACCCAACTTTCTTTAGCATGTATTTTCTCGACAATGTCTTCCATTTGAGTGGACGTTGCACTGATAGATGTGACATAGACCGGGTTCTCCCCGAACCTTGTCATTGGTAACAGAAACTCTGTTATTTTCGCCCTTTCGGAAGGTCAAACAATCTAAAATATGTGAGAATACAGAGTGTCTTTTCCTCCTCCATCCTCAATCTACAAGTCGCAGGCGGTGTGAGATTTCAGCCCTACGGCCAAAATTGTGTTGAAAGTCTTCCAACCAACCACTTTCTTATATGAAAATATCCAAATACACTCACCTTTACTTACCCGATATCCGCGCCTCGTAAGCGTGAAATGACTGGGGAACAGGCCGCCAAGGTCGACCTTCGGGGCGGTAGGCTTCCTCTCAATCTGCCTGGTTGTCCTCACACTCACCATAGCTATAGCTGACGCCAACGGCGGAGATCCGATTCAAACCCTCGGGCGTGGTACTCATCCACGCAATTACGACCTTGAAGACTACCTGTACAATATCAAGCCTCTCCCCGAGATCCGCCAGACGTCTTGGGGCCTGTCCCCCTCTTTTACCTCTAATCCGTCACCGAAATATGCTCTCAAGACCCCACTTGATCTCAATCCTGGCGAAGAACGCAAGGGAGAGGGCAAGAAGCCGGGGGGGGGAGGACTACGGCTACGTGAAAGTGGATATGACTGAGAGGGAGGCTTACGAGATGGTGGAGATGGAAGAGGCAAAGACCGCTCGGACTTCTGCCAAAGTCGGAACGTGAAGTGTAAGACAAGAATGCAAGACCTCTACGCCCTTGAGGCCCGAAAACGTGTCATAGAACGGGGGGTTCTTGACCCCGGGGGAGGTCGAGTGGATCAAAGTTTGGAACGGTACGCGCCCGAGTCTACTCCTTCGAACGTGCAAGCTCATTGTCGTTGTAGCTGCTGTCGAGGCGGACGCGATACACAGCGTACCCATCGAGAACACGGCCGCTGACGATCATGAGGGGGAGTGCACCGTGAAGAAGGAAGACGAGTCTGTGTTGGTCACGAGAGACGAGGGAGGCGCCGATGGGGAGGAGGATGACGTCGTGGTCGTTGAGGAGACGGAGGCAGATGAGAAGGACTATGTGACAGTTGAAAAGCTTCAACGTCGTCGTTAGAAATCCAAAAGGTCAGTTGCAGCTACTACTGATCTCGAAATCACCAAGTCTACCGGGCTAACTTCCTGTTCGCACAGCCAACACTCATCCTTCAAACAGCTCTGAAAACGCCCTTCATGACATCCTTTCCTTTTCTTTCGACACCGTCTCGCCTTCGGCAGTTGCGATGTTTGCACATGACGGAGGCTACATACCAATGTCAATGACAATCAGTGCAGGCCATTTGAGGGACTGGGTGTCTTTTACGACAGCTACTTGCAAGAAATGAGATAGGAAGAGCTCAAGGCGTGGTGATCCAGCTATGCTGAGCTGTTACTATGGTAGCAAATGCAATAGTGCTACATTTCCAGGTGTCTTCAAATGGAAGGTGTAAAGAACCGGACCTTTCGTACTTCATTCCACCTTTCAATCGTGTTGGCATCGATATGTTTACCAGTAGGTATACTCAAGCTATGGACCAAGCTAGGTGTGAGTATTTGACGAGTCACAGCACAGTGTCAAAAATTATCTGTAGAAGGCACAGTTCAGCTTCTTTGAATACAGCTCGGATATAAGCCAATGAACGTTCTCTCGTAGACCTGAGAGCTTTCTAGAATCCGACCTTTTGTGATGCAGCAGTACAAGAGAGAAAGCCCGCCAAGGCGCTAGTATCACACACTTATTCCAGCAGCTCCGTTCTGCTTTTGTTACACACCGGATCAGCAAACAGGCTTGGAACAGGTAAGACCAGTGCACGCACTCTGTACTCGAGGGCATTCAGTGACACTATAACAGCAGTCGTGTCCAAGAGCCTTGAATCACGACCGAAACACAACGGATACAGCACCTTCGAGCGGCGACGATAACCCGAGCTACAAGAGTGACGAGCAAGAGAAGACAGGTATGACCTCTCTCATAGCCCTTAGTTTATCAGCTTGGTGACGTAAAAGCAGTACTAAGAAATCGTCAGCCACAAACGACAGAGAGTGAAACAAAATATCCTCGACAAATCCGCTACGATGGCTACAATGAACCAAGTGCAGATGCGAGCCGAGTGTGCGCAACGTGGTCTGATCACAGGAGGAACGAATAACGATCTCAGAGCTCGACTCGAAAAAGATGCGTCACGCGGACTTTTCAAAGGCGATCTGACGAAGATGCATAAAAAATATCTTCGAGAAGGCTGCGCACAGCTATCAATCCCTAGCATAGGGACAGAAGAAAAGATCATAACAGCAATTCAGAAATACAACTCGTTTAAGAGACAGTACGGAGATGATGAGGAGACCGAGGGGGGCTTCAATGCTGGGCTGCCCACGCCGGCTGATGAACTAGGCAGACCAACCGGAGGGCAGATACTTGGCACACTGGGGTCCCATGTATATTCAAAGTCATACTCGGAATATCTTCAACGATATGTGCACAATCATGGCACGACGGAAGGCGCCGTCACGCTCCGGTTTTGGCGATCCCACCGTTACCCTGATGTGCCAGCCAAGAAGCTCTGGCCGGTCAAATACTATGATTGCCGGATTGATTCGTCGGACGATAGAGAAAACCAGCGATAGCAAGGAAACATGGCCTTGCTTTCTCGATTTCTAGAGACTTGCGGTTCTTCATTTCTGGCGCTTTGAAAAGCCCAGAGTTAATATTGCGAATGCCGAACAGGCAGTGAGAGACGCGAATGGAAAAGGGAATTGGCTGAGCAGCGAGACAGCATGTGTCCTGAGAAGGCCAATAGGGGAAGTTGAGCGGGATTATCTTTTCGATATGTCATTGCTTTCCTGTGTCCGTGCGGCCCAATGAAGCTGCTTTCGTGACCATGGACAGATAGTTTTGAGCTCAGCTTCTCAATGATGACTGGATTTCCTGCCCTTGTGTGTCCCCCTGATCCAACGTCAAGTACGTTTCCTTTCTCCAAGCTTGCTGTGAGGGTCACGCTGTTCGTTTCTTTGGACATTACTGGGTTTACTGCAGCTTCTGTAGGACACACTCTTCGGTCAACTTTGTCCTGAAATGGTCTTTCAATACTCTTCCTCGTAAGTGTTCGTCGTTGCTGCTCATCTGTGGCCCACCTTTGCTCCTTCCATCCGGCTCACCGAGTAGAGCTCCAGTAAGGATGTCTACTGTAAATATCGTTCTTCCTAGGCTACTCTGTATAGAACAAAGAAATCTGATATACTGTCTGTTACTGGATTGTGTGCAGGTTTTCATGATTTTTGACATTCGAAGATTCGAACAAGGTCCGTGCGTAATGGAAGGCTTTGATGTTTGAGCTAACGTAGCGTATCTACGGTTTATTGTAGTCACCTACCAGGCCAGGCCGCACGACCACAATGAAAAGTGCAAGCAAGGAACATACAACTCTAGGATCTCCGCAACTGTATCATAACTATCATGCTTGTCAGGGCTCGAGTGTTACCTACAACATGCTTTGGTACAAAGCCCAGAGCTAATTCAAAAGGGCGAAATTACCCACAAATGTATCTAGGATGCGCAGAAAATGAGGAGGCATCGAGAGTAACGGTTGCACAACAATGGAGCTTGTAAGTTGCTGCATTGATGCTATGACAACTTGGGTCTACCATCGATGTTTGTAATGCAGCGGAATAGCAAATGAGAACATACTCCTAAAGATTATTCTGTCCTTGCATCACTGTAAAAAATGTCACAACGCTTTTGGAGCACAAGCTATGCTGTGTTTGAGACGAATATGCATCCCCCATTATGTGCCCTTGCTAGTACCTAGAAGAAAAGAAGAGGCTGAGTGAAGGGCAGAAAGAAACGGCTTTTGCTGTTGAAGTTGTTCTGAGTGAGCATCGATACCTTGGTTTGGGGACAGACTGACAAAGAATTAGCCTTTGAAACCACGCGGTTCCCCGATGAGTAGTTTCTAGGACTGACAATTTCAGTCTCTTTCCAAGCACTCAAACTTGCTTCCATCCGGCCTCCATCTACCGCAACCACAAATCTCCATCTCAAGCTTGTCCCGTCCGTCGGCGGTGAAAGGACCGAGCTTCGCTTTGGAACGTGACAAACCAAGACTTTGAGAAGGGGAAGTGGATTTGTCGATAGAGGATGGGACCGGCTTGCTGAAGGAAGACATGTTGACCTGAGAGAGATGGACCGGTCAGAACGGTGAGAACGATGGATTGTGAACGAGGTAGAGTAGCAAAGCTTACAGCTGCGAGAGAGAAATACAAGCACGATGTTTTGGAGAAGTAGGTGTATGGTAGAGGGGAATTTGGAGAGGTGTGGAAGAAGAGGGTGGCTGGCTGAGTGAAGAACCAATTCTGGCAGCAAATGGGTGAAATTTGCAGAGTTGTGGGCTCGAATACCACGCGCTAAACTTCTCCTCACTACCTAGCTGAAATAGACTGTCACTTGTTGTGATCACTCTGTTAGTGGCTCGGCGTAGGCACACAGTGGTATTTGGAGCAATCTTTCACCACCAAAATCACACCTCACCCTTTGTTCGCCACCCAACTTGAAAAATCATTCAAACAAGTGTCTGATATACCAAAAGTATTCTTGACCACCTCAGAAGCCTCCAGTACTCGATTTGGAGCTGCCAAGAGCACCGAAGGCTAGTCAACACAAAAATTCTGAGCTTCAAGAGCCGACCCGCCTTCCCCATCTCTCGCCGCCAGCAACACCACACTCTGACAGAGCCAGAAGATCTTTGAGTATCTGGCAGCAGAACACATATGCTCGCTGTAGTCTGACACTGCCATTTACCACAGCTGTGAGTCAACCCAGAGGCCTGAGTCTTAGATCAGACTGTGTTGCCGCAGCAATCTTCCAACGAACATAGCATCGTACTGACACCTGGTGACATAGTCGAGCATTCTAAAATCATCAAGCACAGAATTGTACAGCTTCTAGCATCCTGAGAGAGAGTATTAGGTCATCCACAGGCTAGCAGCCATCAAACAGGTATGCAAGAGCTGTCACTCCCAGAAACAGGGCGACGCCCAAGACCTTGAACGTCCGAATTGATGTGGAATGGGCTTACTTATACAAGATGTGTCCAGTAACATTTACGAGATCGAGAAAGTGCCTCACTATGGCGTGTCGAAATCATGATGAAGGCGAGGACATGTCCATGATCGTTGATGATGAAAAGCGCAAGTGGGACCTTTGACTGCTTGCATGCCCTTGCTAAACGAGAACAGTTCCTCTTTCGTTCGGAGAAGCTTCCCCTCTCGCGGGCAACAGACCTTCGGCCCCATTTGAGGAATTGGAAGACGACGTCCGAGAATCAGGAGAGGCAGCTAAGGGACCAGAAGAGAACGAAAACGAGGAGGACTTAGATGAGGATCTGTCTTCCGAACATCAGGGCAGCAACCAAAGAGAAGAGGCACAACAGCAGTCGAATTCCTCGACCATCAGAACGAAGAAGGCCAAACCATACGAGATCAAAACGGACGGAGTAGGGAACGTGTGGTTTTATACGGCAGGGGAAGAGCGGAGTAAGTTTATCAAACCTTGAGCAGGAATTTTGACTCCAAGCTGTCCCCGTACTTACGTTATCCAAATAGAAACTGTGTACCATTCGGATATTCGATACGACCTTGAGCATTATTCAGAATGGTCTATTCCCCGTGGGGGCCCCCGTAAGACCCTTTCCACCGTCGCTGATTGCATCGCTTACCAAAATAGGCTATAAGTCAAAGCTTGGTGCTGGGACTGATGATAAAACGTCATACCATCCTCTTTTCGACTTCTGCGGGAAGGAACGAGCTGACAGACCTGACTCTCTCTTCTGTCTCAAGAAACCGAGTACGACACAGGAAGAACCCACCAATTACTTAATGTGGAATGGTAGGGTCGTCCTTGACTATCGGGGCAAGCCAATACGTGATTTGATACTACCGCTCACGATATCCTCGAAGATTGGAGAAGAGGAGGCGAGATTGGCGGCTATGTTACGCTCCGATACGAGTATCGGATGGGGTGACATCTTCGCGCGTATCTTTCGCCGGGACGATACATTGGAAAAGGTTCAGGTAGTCCGGAATAAATTGAATATGCGACTGGTCAGATTTCACGTCACTGCGAGGCTCATATCTTGGAATCCCAGAACTGGCAGCGAGGCGCTCAAGGCCTACCTGCTTTCGATCATGACGGCGGAAATGATCGCCAAAAACACCACCAAAGGTCTGTCCGACTGCTTTGAGCGAGGAGGTGAGAGAGAGTTCATCGACTTGTTGAACTATGGGATTCGCAAAGAGCAGAATCAGGCCCAAGGAAACGAGAACTCAAAACAGAAAAAGACCAAAACACAACAAAAACCAAAGACTAAGGAAGATTTGGAGAAAGAGTGGGTGAAGGAGGAGAAACGAATAGAGAAGGCGAAAAGTCAACTCAGAAAGGCTGACGAATGGGCCCAATATCTAAGTGATTGGGAAGCGCAGAACCCGATTCCAGCTCCATCCATCTACGGAGAGATGGAATGTTACGCAATAGAATCCATCGTTGCATTCAAGCTTGCAAGCCTGAATCAGTACCGCTGCGATGGAAGCATGGCATTCGAAGGTTGGTCCAGGTTTGACCATGCCGCCCCAGCGCATCAATTCGATAACCCAAGGATGGAGGAGTTCTTCGGAAGCCAAGCGCATTATCACGACGAAGCATTGATTTCTACCGATCCCAATGATCCTTACGGAATACTCAGCAGCCCGACGGTAACAGCGGCACAGACTTGTGTCGTGGATGCCCTCCTTGAGCCTGCTCGAATGCAGTATCGAATATCGACTCTGGTCGATGACGGATCTAGAGCATATCGACCAATATTCACGACCAACCCCAGCAAGAGTTACTGGGAGCAGCTTCAAACGCTGCAGAGTGCTTTTGAGCAGCACTGGGCGGAAGTGGGACATGGCGGACGTCCAGCAATGCTTTATGGTCTGCTGAAAGTAGACTATGACAGTATGACGTGGAATACCATGGACATACCAAATCTTGCTGTCGTGAGGCAAAACCTTGATTCCGCTTCAAGGACTTTCGCTCATTGGCAGGTTCGCCAGTTGGATCTCGATAGAGCAAAGCTACTCCAGCGACGTCGCGAGCTGGATGATGAGGAGAAGAAGTTGAAGGACGCTAGGGCGCGTAAGGATAACGAGGGCCAGGAGGAGCTGAGGACGGAGGACGAGAAAGGCGTCGAAGAAGATGCTGTGATGGAGGACGAGAAAGGCGTCGAAGAAGATGCTGTGATGGAGGAAGGGGGATCAGTGGAGGAGGACGTTATGGAAGTTGAGAGGGAGGGAGAAGAGGAGCTCTAGAAAGGCATCAGGCCTATCATTGCCATTAGCAATTATGGATCAGGAAATTGCAGGAGCAAGGGCGGCAAGTCTATCGATGTCAACACTAGGATGGATTGGACTCACCAGTAGAAAGCAGTATGCATGCTCACTAAGTCTATCAATGCAATCAGCAAAAACTTGGAGTGCACAGCAAGAATGTGGAGAACGACAGGCATCAAGCCTATCAAAGACATTAATAGAGAGAGAAAAGTCTGGAGAGCACAGTCCAAAAATTTCTCAGATTGCCTTCGAGGTATACAGATGGCAGAGATAATGTTGCTTCTATTTCGAGTATGCGTGCTTATTACTTTTCCTTTTGTTACAGAGGGAAGAACTAGAGGCTGAATGTTTGTCGTTGTTGGGGGCCGGGGCTATCCGGCTAGTTCGATTCTAGACATAGTGGCCGCCTTGGCACAGATACTGCCTGATGATTGAATGCTTCGTCTCTACAAGAGACATTACTGTCAGTTTCTTTTCTAGAATGTGATTACAATCATGCATAGAGATATCTTCAGATTCTCCAAATCTTAACAAAGAGGATCCCCCGTAAAGTGGCATGTGAACGTTGCCTTCTTAGACTTTGTGTCTATTCTCATGGCTATCACTCAGAATTGATGGACCCTTCCTACCGCAAGATGCTGAGGGAGTACGAATACTTGGGAAACATGGCTACATATACTAACATGTTCTGGCAGCGTGTCTGAACTGTAGGGTGTCAAAATTTGGTTCTCAGCTATGACTTTGCGCTTGTCTGCTATCAAATAAGGTGTTTACGGCGGACGACGGCTGACACTTTTCCTTCAATTCATAAATAAAAGTTTTTTCAAAGGATACTTTTTAGGGGTATCATTCTAAAAGAACTCTTTTAGGGGGTACTCTTTCGGGGGCACTCTTCTCTTCGGGGGGGCACTCTTCGGGGTACTCAAAAAAAACCCCCGAGAATAGTCCGCGGAACTTCCCGTGTAACTTCCCGTAATTTTTTTTTAAATATTTTTTGAGTACCCCGAACAGTGCCCCCCCGAAGAGTGCCCCCCGAAGACTTTCCCCCCAAGCCCGAAGAGTGCCCCCTCAAAGAGTGACCCCCCGAAGCATAATTGGCCCACGAATTAAATTCGTGAAACGTGTTCTTGCGTGTTCTTGAATTCCGGGGGTTGGTTTCGGGGCCGCGCATCCCCGAGAAGATTTGCTTCGGGGTCAAGCGGTTGAGCAGCGATATTGGAATCCGACTTTAATTTATCAATAAGAGGCCGAATTTGATAATTGTTACAGCGTTGAAATGCGCAAACTGAGCTCTATAATTGGCGAAAATTTGAAGAAAAAATATGCAGAGGGAAAAGAATGGTTAAGGTTGCAAAAAGGATTCATCAAATCTTTTGATGAGGGCGTTCGGGAGGCCTAACGGGCTGACAAAACGAGTCTAACCAAAAAGCGTAACAGGATCGAATTGATTATTGGCTGCACATACAAATTTAAGGTTTTTTAACTCAGCCCTGTCTTATTCTTTTATATATACTGACAAGTATAGCCCCGCGAATTAAATTCGTGAAACGTGTTCTTAGAATTTTGATGATTGATTTCGGGGCCGCGCATCCCCGAGAAGATTCGCTTCGAGGTCACTGAGGTCAGCGATTGAACAGCGATATTGAAATTCGACTTTACTTTATCAAGAAGAGGCCGAATTTGATAGTTCTTGCAGCGTTTGAATGCGCGCACTGAGCTCTATAATTAACGAAAATTTGAAGAAATCATATGAAGAGGGAATAGAGTATTTGAGGTTGTAAGAAGGTGTCACTTAGATTTTTGATGAGGGCGCTCGAGAGGCCTAGCGGGCTGACAAAGCCGGTCTAATCAAAAGGCGTAACTTATCCGATTTTTTGATTGACTGCATATACAAATATAGGGTTTTTTAGCTCAGCCCTACACTATTCTTTTATATATACTGATCATAAGGTAGGGCTGAGCTAAAAAACCTTATATTTGTATGTGCAGCGGGCTGCAGCCAATGATAACCTCGTCAGTCCTACGCTTTTTGACTAGACTCGCTTTGTCAGCCCGCTAGGCCTCCCGAACGCCCTCATCAAAAATTCATGTGTACAAGTCTTACATTTTGAATAACTTTTTACTTTTCTATTACTTTTTTGATATTTTTTTTTCAATTGTGAACACTCATTTGCGCTATTCAGAGAATCAAGAATTCTTAGAATCGGTCTTATACTTATTAACGAATTCTAAGTTGAAAGTTTTTCACCTTTGAGAGGCCCCGGAACTAATCTTCTCGGGAGGTGCGCGGCCCCCAAATCAGCCCCCGGAATCCAAGAACACGTTTCACGAATTTAATTCGTGGGCCTATACTTGTGATATTATATATACTGATAGCTATCGTAGCTATAAAAGATAGAAAGATGATTATATCTTATACGAAGAAAATATATAGGTGAAGGAGCGAGATATTTACGAGGAAGAAAGAATAAAATCAAAAAAAATTTGGTGGTTCTTGGATTTGTCGAAGTGTCAGCCGTCGTCCGCCGCCGTAGTTTTCAGCCACCTGTTGAAACAACTCACCAAGTTTCTATAAGATACAAATACTGGTCCAAGGGAGTCCTGAGATAGAATAATTCAAGCATTCTACGGAGGTTGCCACCAAAAGTCCTGCACATGTCAAGGAAAGGGTCCAGCTGTCGGATAACGCCCTACCTGAAGGGTTACCTGGACAATGCGCTTAGAGCTGCTTCGGATTCATACCTGACGTAGCCCTCACTTAAGGGCTTATACCCCTATCGAACCCTATAGATACCCCTAAGTTGAGCCTATGCGCACCCAAGAAATAAATCTAGGGTCTTTAGCTCCGGGGCTGCCTTCCGAATGTAGGGTTAGGGCTGATACTAGCGCATGTGCAGGACTTTTAGTGCCGACCTCCGTACAGATCACATATCTGAATCTTGACAGGTTATAAGCCCGGCTTACAGGGCAAACAGGCTAAGTCGCTATATTGTCAGCTTCCTATAAAGACTGATTCAGATACAGAGCTCTACAAAGCACATCGTCGCAAAGCATATCATCGCAAAGCATCCTCTTCAAAGAAACGTCGTAAAGAACTATAGACATCAGAAAAGACATCAGAAAAGACATTAAGAAAGGCTTCAAAAAAGGCTCAAAAAAGGCTTCAGGAAAGGCACATGGTGACGGCCAGAAACGAGCTAGAACTAAGCAGAAACGAGGCAGAAACGAGGCTTGTCGAAAGGCATCAAAAAAGACATCAGAAAGGGCATATAATGACCGTCAGAAAGACTTATTGCAATATTCTCAAGGGCGATTAAAAACTTTCGGCTGATAATGAAGCTGATACTCTTTCCCTTTTTCCCACAGGGTTTTTGAGATTTAATAAGGCCGGCAAGGACTTGTGAATGACTTGAAGACATTTGAACTTGGATGGTCCAAGGAAGTCCTGAGATAGAATAATTCAAGCATTCTACAGATCACATACCTGAATCTTGACATAGGGCCCTCATCTCAGAAAAATCCCGAATACGAAGTCCTCGAAGCAGTAAACACAGTTGCCCTTCACACAAGTTGCCCTTCACACAAGTTGTCCTTCACACAAGTTGACAACTCTTTTTGCTATAAATATCCCATATTTTCTGGGAGTAAGACTTATAATCCTCTCTATGCATGACTCTTGCTGCAATCAGAGTTGGAACAAAGAACCGAACAATGATACAATTGAACAATAAATATATACAAGGCTGGCCTTGAAAATGCTGTACTTCTCAAATGCGACGATGAGACGTGGTTTCATGCGGACACGGAGCTGGGATGGAACGAAGGCGCCGTCATAGCTCAGCATGGTCTCGAGGGTCTCTGTTGCCACGAGCGCACGACGATGCAGACAAACGGAAGCCATCCCTAAGATTTGACCTCGGCCAACAAGGTCCCTTTTCGACTACACTCCCCTATAGCGAGGCTGAAAGTGGTGCACTATTTCTCTCCAAGGTCGCTGGCCTGCTCGCAGGAGCCTGAAGTCTAACATATCTTTGTTGACTTCTACACGTTGGCCGCTATATTTTCGAAATAGCCGCTGAATCGGTTTTCATGCTGACCCCTTTGTACGGCATACAATGTCATTGTTCCAACAAATGCATCTTATTGTGGCCTCGGTGACACTCATCTCGATACTATGACACTATGAATCTTGTTGTGCTCGACAATTCTTAAGGAATCACAACACTCCCAAGTCTCCTATGTCTCAAATCCCAACCACTTTGCTTAGATTCTTTCCCCATCTCCTCCATTGTTCTCACCACACACTCATCCAAGACACCTAGGCCTGCCACACTCTCAGCTCAACAGATTCCCCGACATCAGCTCTGCCAGGAAAAGAACTCCACAATCGTTCGATTCATCACGTTCTCGCCTTAATGAGCGCCGAACAGAACAGAAACAGAGACGAATGGACCCAGCTTACCCAAGACACCTATTTTCAATCCAACCAGCAACAGATGTATGTTCCAGAAGGTTATGCTCCGGCCCAAGGGTATGGCCCCATCCAAGGATATGCTCCAGCAGAGGCCCAGAACGGGTATTCAGACAATCAAAACTCGACCGCCAGCCCCAATGGTGTTCATCTGACTCAAAGAGTAAATGCATACAAGCTCGAAGACGATGACATACCGGAAGGAGAAATTCGCGACTTCGTGTCGTCACGGCGGCAAAGTGGCAAGTCTAAGAGGCCAGCGAAGCCCAAGGAAGAGCAGCCCAAGTCAAAGCGGGCTGAGCGTCGGGCGAAAATCGCGAATGAGAACCAGGGCGAGGTTTCCGCAACAGACCAACCCAAGGGTCTAGTCGAGTGGCGCGAGGGCCTCTTCCAGGTAAGATACTTTTCTGAGTTATCTCTTTCTTTTCGAGACTGCTTTTTGAGTTGCGAGGCATGCAGCAGCAGCAGCAGCAGCAGCAGCAGCAAATTTTCCATTTTTGCACCCCTTTTGCACCTCAAACATGCTTTGTTCCCCAAACTTCATCCAAGAATGGCAATGCTGACTCCGAAATGTGTTAGTGGTGGGATCCCGAGGACAAGGAATGGCTAAAAGCCGCCTATCATGACCAGTACCGTGACCAGTTCCTTAGAGAAGACAGGGCTGTGGAGTCCTACGTTGTGGCCCCAGATCGCGGCAAAGGCGTAAACGACATCACGAGCCCCTGCTCGGCATTCAACCAGCTGGAATGGCGGCTCTCAGATCGAACTAGCTGGGGCAACATCGTGGATGCTGATGGTAACAAGGTACTCTATTTGCTAGAGAGACCTGTACACCAGTCCTATGATGAGCCTGAGCGACTGTGGATGCACGACGGCTGTATACTGTTGGATGGAGACAAGTATGTACAATTCCCATGTTATTGTTGTTTTTGTTTCCCTCCCCCCACCTTTTCGAAGAAATATGCTGATTCTTACTCTAGTAACCCTGTACGGCCATGGGCTGGGGTACCTAGGTGTTTCTCATCGATGGTCGAAGGGGGACGCATGGAAGCTCTTCGACGCATACTACCCATGACAATTCAGGACTTCAGAGCGCGGATGCTGCGTTCGGTACCCACTAGTGCTGGGCTCGGAGCTGTTACGAAACCACTATCATTTCCGAGTACGTTCGGTCATCGCTCGAGCAGATTCAGAAATCAGTACCAATGCCCCGCTTGGCTTCTGAGAGCAGCTAGTGCTGTGCTGAGGAAACAAGTGACGGATCTGCTCCCGGAGGCTGAAGAGGCAACAACAACAGAGGGACTGCAGGCATTGTCGAGATATGAGATGGAGCGGCGGAAGTCATCAACCCGCGGAAATTATCTCTACAAGGCAGCCGGACGGGCTATCTCAGAGGAAGAACGAAAAAGGAGGGAGAGAAAGCTCAACGAAAAACTTGAGCACCAAGCGGTTAGACAGCCTGAAACCCCGCAGCGACCACAGAGTATGTCTGCAATACCGTGGCAGTCTGCCTCTCCGAGCCCCTACCTCCCCACGCCTCCGCTAAGTGCGGATGATAAACGGGGTCGGGAGGATGATGGTCTCGAATATTTTGATATCGACCAGTCAGGGCCTGCGGTAAAGCGAGGTCGCTTTGGTGTTTCACCACTTGATCCTCGTTTGCAGGACCGTTTGACTACCCTTGAAGACCTATTTCCACAAGCACCAAACTCCTACGACACTTCGAGCAACGCCAGCACAATGGACACGCTTTATGGTCAACCGGAACCGAACGCCATTGGACTAGGTTTGAACTTCGGGGAGCAAGCGCCAAACTCCTACACCGCTTCGGGCAACGCCAGCACAATCGATACGCCTTATGGTCAACCGGAACCTAGACTAGATTTGAACTTCGGGGATCATCCGCAACAAACTGAGGCAGCGTATACCGACTTTACCAATGCCTTTCCCGGTGAGGAAAACGCCCAAATCGATTATCGATTCGTCGTACCTCAGAACTCCCTTGAGCGATTGAGCATCCAAGCGGCGCTCTCATATCCGCGTACGCATTACTATGCTCTGATGGGTGCATACCCCCCGCATACGTCGGAAGGCAGCTACGGCCATCAATTCCTTCAAATCTTAACGCTGCTCGAGAAGAAATGGGCCGGACCGGATGAAGTTCCGATTCTCGCCGACGTGGGTCCGTGGCACGGCTCTTTCAACATGGTACCCAGACCAGACCTGCCAGATGGGGTGCTGGAGATCATGCTGCATCCTCCCAATGGTCTTCTTCCACCTGCCCCCGGAGCGTCGACGCAGGAGGTTGGCGCGGAGAATGTTCAGACGGCTTCGAACTCCTACACCGGACCAGCGCAGGAATCTCTTTGGAATGACGATATGTTCGCGGAGTATCTCGATGGCAGTGATGGCGCTGATGGGATGGAGCAGTGAATCTTGAGAAGTAGTAAGCCGAGATAATGGAGAGGAGAAGGCTTATGAATTTACGATATGATCAGAGCGGCTGACGAATGTAGGACACGGACGACGATGTGGAATGAATGGTGGCAATGTCTCTGTGTTTCAAATCTTCTCTTCTGGCTTTTCAACTTAGGGGTCTTTTACAAGTCAATGACATCCTTGATCATGGCATTGCAGACAGCAAGGTGGGAGAGATTGGAGCGGTGAAGGAGACAAAAATGCTGAAGCATGCTACAAATCAGCGCTCCTTTGTACATTATACTGTCGTAGACCACTTCACTCCTTCTCTTTTATTTGATGCCAATACAACTTATCGACTTGTCCAAGACTTATCAAAGACCCTTTTTTAGTCTTGTCTAGGTTAAAGGAGGCGTCGTAACTTGTTCATTATTGGTCTGCTGGCTTATTGAGACCCCCCCTCAGGATTGCATGCCCGGTATTGAATTTGGACAAGGCTTTCTACTGATGAGAATGGAAGTGCTGGGAGGAGAAGTCAGCCATTTTTGCAATTGGCAAACGATCAATACATTTTGATAACAACCAACATGGCTACTCCAAACCTACTTGTTGACCCTTCTTCGAACCAATCGAAAAGTCCTAGGTACTTTATCGCCTTTGGGGGCGTTGAGTGGTTCCAAGAAGTATATGCGGAGCCTCGGATACAGAAGGCTTCATGGACTCCAACCGTATGAACGGCTGTTCTGCAAGCAACAAGAGCACGTAATATTGATTCATTAGTCCTTTGATCTATACTCCAATGTATCGGGCAGCATTGAAGGACTTCCCTGGCTGAACTGGACCGCCTTTAGTAATCTTGGCAGCATGAACACACATATTTGCAAGGTTTGTTTACCTTTCCCGGCACCCCTTCCGCGTCGTCACGTGCCCAGGCCTTGTGATTTTAGTCCCAGCACGACTGTTCTGAATATTACCACTTACGACACCACCCGACTTCTCTGTCAAACTCTTCAAGGTTGCTGCCAAAGACATTGACTTCGAGAATCCTCCTGCTTCCTGCCTGCTTTGCAAAAGAGACACCTCTGCTGCTTGATATTGCACCTCCTTACCTCCAAGTGAACTCGAGGATCTTCCTTGACCGACAACACCCATTTCACCGCTCACCCGTCTTCATTTCCCTCCAGACCTCTCAACACCAAGACTCTTATCACCTTCCTCATCAAACCTCCCAACACCATACTTACACACGAACAAGTCAAACTCGTGTTACATATTTTGCTCCTGCACCCGTACTTGGATTCTCCCACAAGGTCTCCAGCGCTGCGAAGACTGTTTGAGGAAACAACTTCACGACATCCAAGACGCCGACCTTGAATCAGTTAGCCATCATGACTCAGAAATATGACAACGAAGAGTTCTCGACGGGTTATGCGGTAAATTGTACGTGACCATAAGCTCAAATCAAAGATCTCGCTTACAAGATAACAGTCAACCAAAGACAAAGCCCAAACCAAAATATCACCATCGATCCTGCAGTGTTTGGGACTCACGATAGCGATGCCGTATGGTCACAGTACTCTAGGGACGATTATGCCGGCCACTTGAGAGACGCAGAGAGAGCTCCAGGCGATCTCCCGCGATCGCAAGAAGAAGCCCGAAGAATGATCTCACAACGTGCTCGAGGGTTGGACTTCACTCAAGTCCCTGAACTACCACCCTATCAACCTCTTACAGGCTATCCTGACGCGGACTTGGCTGGCAGTGGTGAGTTTAGGGATCGAGGCTTGCACATAAGCCCAGTCCAGGGGTCTAGAGCGGCTCCTACCAGTCTGCAGACAGAGAAGGAAGCCGATATGCCTGTACCGGAAGAAAATTCCAAGCGGGCTACGCAATCTTCTAAGAAGAGGACTAGCGCTGACGCCGGCTTGTCTGCTGACGCCGAGGATATCCTTAAAGACGCCACATCTGGATCACAGAAATCGACAAGACAATCCAAGCGTACAAAGGTATCTTCAAAGGATAATGACGGCGACAAGGGTGAGGAGAAGATAAGGAAGATATCGAAATTGAAGGCCAAGATTGCCAATGGTAAAGGCCCGAAGAAAGGTTCGCTTGGACCAAATGGCGAGGTGAGGACAAGGGAAGATGGTCGGATGGAGTTCCGTGATGCAAATAATCCAGAATGGAGTAAGTATATGCACAGTTGGCAGCACTCTGTTTGAAGCTAACAAAATACAAGCGCTGGCTGCATACCACAACGACTATCGCCGACGATTTATTGACGAAGCTGCCCAGCTCGGCGATTTTGGTGAGGAATCCTTCCCGTTCACACATGACCTGCAACTAAACCATTTTAGACCATACGGCAGCTCGTGGCGAAGCCGAAGCCGATGAGACAAGTTACAAACCCGAGCAGCAAAGCTGGGGCCCTTCTCGTTCTGACTGGCAAAACATTGTCAATGCGGAAGGGAAAAAGGTGATGTTCGAGGTTGGGAGACCTGAGAGCCGTCGCCCTCCCTATGAGCCAAAAATCTGGACCATAGATGGTCTGGTATTGTTAGACTCGAGAAATCACCCAGTCAAAGACTGGCGCGAATTAAATAAAACTCTTTCGACCGAGATCGAGAATTGGCGCTGGGAGGCCCTGATACGAATGTATCCGTGGTTGACGGTCGCAGAGTAAGCCGCCACCATGCAAAAAAAGCCGTTCACTAACAGCGATCTACAGCCTGTTGGCCCGAATGCCTCACACTAGAGTCAAAAAGGGCGTGCTCCTGACCCTGCAAACCCCGCAGGCATTTACGAACCGTGCTCATCGGTTCCGGGTTCCCAATCAGATCCCCGCTTCGAATCCGAAGAACGGAAGTGAGACATACAAAAATGGAATATTGAAGAATCTAGCCGATAGGTGCATGAACACCACGGAGGGGCTGTCAGCCCTCGATCCAGGCCAAATAGACAAAGTCAGAAAGCCGAACAAGGGGAAGTTCAAGGAGAACTCTCGATATATCGTCAAGAAGGACGACGAGTCTGCAGAGACTCCGCCACCGGCCAAGAAGCGAAAGGTACATTTTGAAGACACCGAGTCAGAGACTGAGCAGGGGGAGCCAAAAGCCAAAAAGCCTTGCGCCCGAACGCCACAGAGCTTGGGACTAGAAGCGCATGATCTGACTCAAGGATTTATCTACGACAACGCTGACCAGGACGCGTACCTGGGTGGCGTAGGTTCCTACGATGAGTCCACAGATACAGCTGGGCTACTGAATAAACAGGAGCAAGAGGTATTTCCACCATACGCTGCGGACCAGAATGGCGACGGTCTTGTTCCACTATTTTCGACCATTTTCGACCGAGATCTTGCGTTGGTCGTGGATCAAAGCTTTACTAGCCCAGATGCAGTGATGTGGGCAAGAAGGAATGGTAATCAGCAGACCGGCCAGATCACTGTCTTCTGGTATAGGCAAGATACTCCTCGTTACGTGGGGTCGGATGGCGTTATGATAGAGGATGTTGTGGATGCTGACATCTGGCCCACGTTTGAGGCCGAGGAACCGATCCCCGGCGACACCCAGCAAACACCGGAGGTGGCCAGCGCCCAAGATGTCGCGTCTTCCTTCACGCTAAGTAATAACCCGTACGCATCTGACCCCCTGTTCGATGAGCCCAGCTATGGAGGCTATCAGCACCTTCCGGGACAGGCTCCAAGTTATCCGCAGATGCCAGTAGTCCCGAGCTCGCAACCGCCGCTGCCATTTCCCAACCAGATTGGAAGGTATCAGACACAGTCGGACTATTCCGAAGAAGTCTGGCGTAATCACCACGGCTTCACGGGCTTCTGAGAAAGTTCCACCTCTCTGTGTCACGTTCAACCCATGGTTCTCTCGGTATTTTCATTGCTCGCCACAACCCAGTAGTATATTTGGCGGCGATATGTAGTATCGCCAGTCTCGAAGTCTCAGAAAGAGGAGGAGGAGGAGGAGGAGGAGGATGACGAGGAGGAAGAGTATTAGGGAGTTGTAGTACGACTGCTCGCAGTCGAGTGTATTGAAGGAGGTAGCAGTGAGCTGCTGCTTGTTTCTGGATCGCGCTACGGTCGGCGTTAGAGTTAATCATCGTCTTCGATCGTTGGGCTCTGCTCTGCGAGCCAGGAGTTGATGGATTCTCACATAGCGGGGAAGGTTAGGGTTTCGTTTGCCCGTTGCAATGTTTCGTATATTCTTACGGTCGGATTTACTATCTTTAGACATCAGTGAATACACATATTTGATCGGCTCAGAAAGAGTTAGATCAATGCAAACCCGTCTTTATGTTACAGAAGCCACTGTAGTTTCCTGCAGCGGAGTACAGGTACTTCCCAAACGTAAGCCAAAAAAAAGAGGAGGCAGAGAAGTTTCACCTGGGGTGCCCGTGGTGTCCCCCGAGTGTCTTCGCGAGAAACGCAGGGGGCCGGGCACTTTCGGCCTTCAATTAAAAGAGAGGGGGTTTTCTGAATCTTTCCACTTTGCGACCTGCAGAGCAAAGAAAAGACGTTGGCAGGTTGCGGGAGGATTCATCCTATCATTGGAACCAATCTGGCTAACTACGCTCTTACAAATTCTCAAGGTCATCGTCGTCATGGATTCTAGACATCGGTAATCTTCACACTGATTTATGCAAAGTGACCCATTTGATTCTGGTAGGATTATCACCTCGCAGCTGCTTTCTACACTGTCATAGACTCAAGTGATTTAGCCAATCCTACATGAAGGAAACAGCATAGACGCCGAAAGTTGAGGTTTAAGGTATTCTTGGTGTGGCGCGGTAGGCTTCTATGCCGATTTGTAGGCGCTAACAGGTTTTATGAGAGCAAGACGTGAATGGTCGGAGCAGAAGTGATCTCCCAATCACAATCTGCAATTGTGTCCATTCAGGTTCTGCTGAAGTCCGGTCTATGAAACTTGATAGGCAGTCTCCTTCCTTTCTCATCCCCAAGAATACAGCGGTCAGATGGTCGGCATCCGTTAGCAAGGCGATTGGAGGTTTTATTCGCCAAGTCTTTTGCATACAGCGTGCATAATAGCGCCCTCCGCTTGGCTCTCAAACACGTGCTTGAAACCCTAGACGTTTCTTCGGGATATATCTTCTTCACATCGTCCACTCCTATTGATGTTTTGTATATAGCATCAAACACTCAATATTAGTGCTTCCTTTCCAGCTTAGACTTACCTTTCACCGAAAGTATTAGTCAAACTTAGCGAATTCAATCTGAGGGCGTACAAGAGAAAGTTCCATACCTTGTCATTGGTGACACCGTTACCCAGTCCACCCTAAAGCTGCTCCAAAGCCGTCCAAGTCTTGAGCATAACACCAAAATCCTTGACGCAACTATCCAGTTAACCAAGAGCATCCATACCTTGTCATTGGTGACACCGTTACCCAGTCCACCCTAAAGCTGCCCCAAATCCGTCCAAGTCTTGAGCATAACACCAAAACCCTTGACGCAACTATCCAGTTAACCAAGAGCATCCATCTATGTCGTACATGACGAGTTTCGAACCAGAGGAAGACTTCCAGGGATTCATCCGTGGGGAAAGTACGTGTCGACTTCTGACAGTTTATGTCGAGATTATTGACACAGTATAGCCAGGAATCAGGCAGGCATGACAGAACCCGCGTACCCAAACCCTGCGAATACCTCTCCTGGACCTTTTACCGGCAATTATGATACCGTATCCCAACCGTTGGATAACAAAATTGAACCCATCCTTCCTTCGCAATCTAACGACGACCATACGAACCCTGAGACCATCGATCCTCGACTCATACAGCAACCAAACCCAAGACGCCAATCACCGCGTCATCGCGCACAGACCCATCCTAGAGGTGCTTCTCATCAGTACATACTTCGAGAGACGAGTTCTCGCACGGGCTTTCTAGCTCCAGAATTCCCAACAGGATTGGAAGAGAGAGGTTCCAATGCCCAGGCTATCAAACCTTGGCCTCAAAGGCGGCGGAGAAAAGGCCCGAAAGTGGATACTGGTGTCCAAACAGACAATAAGCAGGGTCAGCCGCCGACAAAGAAGAGGCGAATATCGCGTACTCCGAGTAACACTGCATCGAATAGCGCTGCCACCGGAGAAGCACAGAAAATGTCCAACGCTGCGGATGGTCACAAGGAAACCTCTGACTCTGCTGACTCTAGAACCCCGACCGTTAGAAGGACGGATGGAAATTTGGAGTGGTTTGATGAAGAAGAACATAAGTGGAGTAAGTCAACGCACCGTTTTGTCATGGCGGAATTCAGATACTGATCTTCGAGTAGAGCCGGCGGGCTATTATCATGACTATCGAGCCCATTTCATAGCCTTAGACGCGCAACAACCTGGAGCACCCCGTGAGCTTTCCCAGTCACAATGTTTAGCAACCTAGCTAATAAAAGTAGTTTGGACGGAGGATATGGGAACAGATTACACCAGTTTCTCCCCTCTTACGCAAGGTTGGAACGAGGATCCAAAGTCGGTGATCGATTCCAAAGGCCGTCAAATACTTTTGATGGAGAAACGTCCCACAGACTGGATCCGCAAACCGATTTACGGCCCTCTCATTCACAACGGACTGGTAATGCTGGACCACGAAAATAATCCTGTGCGAGATATTCCAGGGATTCCCTTTACACTGGAGGCCACAGCTCCGGGCTGGTTGTTGGAAGGCTTGCGACGGTGTATGTCTATGGAAATTCCAGAGTAAGTCTCTTCAAACGGGTCTCAATCGCAGCTGCTAACTTTATTTCGAAGCCTTAAGGCTCGATCTCCGGCTACAAAAGAGATGGCGGCAGGTGCCAAGAAGCTGAAGAGCTCAACATACTTGACGAATAGGATGGCTCGCTGGATGTCAGAGAACCATATCAAGGGATGGGGTCAGCGGCCAAATGCTCAAAAAATCGAGCGACCCACTGCCGCGATGCATGAATATCAAGGATCTGAGGCAGCCAGGAGTGGCTATCTGCCTCCTGCCGGGCTGCAGTTGGGATTGGACGATCCGAACAGTGACCTCTTCACTCATGCCAACTACCTTTCAACAGAAGTCTCATACGATCCAGACTCCACGTATGGTATGCCATACTGGCAAAGCTATAGTGATCAGGAACAAACACATAGTGCTTGGGAAAACACTGGCATCTACGCCGATACGGAGGATGGCCTCTTTTCTGCCGGAGACTTCCGCCACATCCAACCAAAAACCGCCGCCGAGATTGCCTTTGTCCAATCTGTCCTAGAATACACTCGCGCCCATTACAGGATGGTGATGTTGCGGGAGCCTCCAGAAAGCTCTTTTCTCACAAGCTACGCTGAGCAGTATAGGGAGATACAAGAGGACCTGGAAAGATCATGGTCCCTTGATCTCCCGCCAGTCAAACTCAGGGCGCTAGGACCGGTATCAGGGGCTTGATAAAATGCTGGAAGCCAGATGTACCTGGAGAAGACTTCAGTCGGTTTGTGCCCAGGGCCGTACGAATGATCGATGAATAGCAGCATCAGGTTTGAGTTTTGTACGAGGGAAAATTTCTGCCACACTGAGAACTTTGTAACCCATTAGCTGAGATATACCGCTCATTAGTGTCTCAAACATATAGTACTAAAAATTGAAAAATCTACTTCACATGTAGAGCACTCCAGTACCGCTGGTCCACCGTGTAAACACTAAATCCTAAGTCAGAAGCATGAAGTAACGTACTAGATTGGCGGGGGGAGGGGGGCGTGCTTACTACCAAAAACCTTAGATTTGTATTTGTGGAACTCCATAGGGATCGATATTTTGGTGACTGCGAGGGGCGAATCTTCTCTTCAAGTGACGACAACGGAAAAGTCGTGCTTGATACCCATTAATAGCATCAATATAGAAAGATCAAGCGGTTCAGGTTGCCACACTTTTGGGCGGTTTGCCTGTGCTATACCTTTGCTCCCTCTTCAGTGAACTCTTCTATTCATGGTCTTTTTTTGGATTAGCGCCGACATTTCTCCCCTGAATCCTTCTATTCTTGTTCTTGTATGATGTAAACGCCGACGTATCTCTCAAGCTCGCCTAAACCTATCCTTGTAACTCTTCCCATGATCATTATTCAGGAAAGCTCTGTGCCGCGGTCCGATATGCAATCCGAAGTAGCGAACTTATCTAGTGGCCTTTCTCACCTAGTTCCGGAATTCCCTTCCGATGCTTTCGAAGTAGCATCCTTCTGATACCTCTTCATCACCCAAGCTCACAACCTCAACTACTTTCTCCAAAACTTTCTCCAAAACTTGTACAACTAACATCGAAAAGCAACAAGCACACACTTGAGTGTGAAGGACTTTTGATATCGTGGAACATCTGCTACTCTTCGTGTGCCCTTGTGACACCTTGGTTACACAGCCTTCAACATACCATCATACTCCAGCACTCGAAGCTCGAACAACATGCCGCCTTCACGAAGGCCACCCATCACCCCGAGTGAGCATATGTCTGTCAGTATGAACCACAGAAATTACCAGGGATCAAGTGGTATGGTTGTCACCATTTGGTAGCACAAGAATGAAAAACTTATTTCGAGAAGGTTCACCTTGGGCTGCAGGATATCAGCCCAGTCATCCACTTGCCCGCAGCTCACTATCTACAAGTAAGCTTTCATTACTCCGATGGGATAAGAAACTTATTTCGAGAAGGTTCACCTTGGGCTGCAGGATATCAGCCCAGTCATCCACTTGCCCGTAGCTCACTATCTACAAGTAAGCTTTCATTACTCCGATGGGATAAGGATTGTATTGACCGGGACAGGAAACATTTTGCCTCGAATGCGTGACACACCACGCGTTGAACAACCTTTGCCGATCGACGCTCATAGTCCTAGGACGCATCTTGAGAGTGGTGGAAACAACCTTAACGACAATCAGTCTAGACCAACCCAGTATCGCGCCGAGGAACCCCAGCACCACCGCCTACCATTTGGTATCAGACACCAGACCCAGCCAGCATCGGAGGAGGATGAGGGCTATGGCCAGAGCAGCGAAGAGCCTTGGTCAAGGAGACACATCAGCAAGTCATCATTCTGAAGAATCCTGCACGCCAGTAGCTAACATCTATGGTTTGGGAAGCAGCATCTAAGGCAAGGCTCAAGTTGATAGCTGAGACGAATCCCGAGGTGATGACCGATGTGCAAGATGAGGCGAGAGAGAAGGCGAGGCAGCGGCAAGGAAGTGAGCAACACTCGTGCCAGCCTATGACTTATCAGCTTACACAACCAAGAGCCAAAGTCCGAGTCCAAGTACGCAAAGAGGAGGGCTGCCGTGCCCGGCGGAGCTGGATCAAACCACGGGCCTAGAGGTCAGGTGCAAATCAACGAGTTTGATATGCTTGAATACTGGAAGGAAGATGAAAAGGAATGGAGTAAGTCTTCAGCAGAGCACTGATAGTACATGGTGAAGAGCAAGGCTTACCAAGTCTGTAGTACCTGCGGTATGGCATTGCGAGATCAGAGAAAAGCTGATCAACATGGCCAAGACATGTGAAGCCGACGTCTACAGTAGCTATTTGATGCCAGAGTTGCGTTGATGTTTAGCTAACGGGTATAGGTCACCCTCGCGCTCGAGGAAAGGACGACTTCGATGTTACAGCTTATTTAGACACCCAAAAGACCTGGGACTTTGAGAGGGATCATGGCTGGATAGATATCCCTATCCTCTACATGTTCGCCCCGCTCAACCGTGAAAATCCCAGCTACGAAGTTCCCTGGATGTATGACGAGGGATGCGTTGTTCTAGATCTGAACAACCATCCCGTCAAGGCATATAGGGACATCCCATTGACGTTGTCGTCAAAAGTCGAAGCTGCGTTGATGGAGGCAATCCGTCGTACCGACCCTAGGATTAGCATGATTGATTTCTGGGCACGACTGTCAGTACACCTATTCCTAGCACCCAGTCAGCAGGTACTAATCAGGTACAGACCCGAAGAATGCGGTAAAGGTGGAATACTCACACCAAACGCCTTGGATGGGCGTATATCTCGCTGGCGATGGGAGAACGCTGTCACAGCCTTCACTGTGCGCAAGGGCACTGAAGCGTACAACGACAACATTTGGAAGCGCATGAGCCCGGCCGCGCGGAGGGAAAACTCGACTCGAGAGTTGAGCAAATTCTCGAAGGCACAGCTAAACGAAGCGCGGAAAAAGAATTCCGGAAAGCACAGCGCGAACGCGGGAGGTTGGGCTCTTAGCAAAGAGGGTCAGCTTCCTTCTTATGCTTCAGAACAGGACAGACCGACCCATACGGCACCGTATGGAGATGTCACTTTAGACCCTTCCCTGAACTCCAGCGCGGCTGATCACCCATACGGGCCACCTGACTCCTATTCTGGAACCCATGACATTCTATCGGCTGGAAACGCGTCTTCCACTCTTCCAATGCCAGTCGTGCATCAAGGCACAACGGAGAGTCCTTACTGGGACTTCGATCCGCAAATTGCGCCCGTCTTCAACACTTGGCCGACAAATCCAAACAATGCACCTGCAGGGATCTACCTCCCCGAGGTAGATTATCGAAATGTTCAGCCACAAAATGATGAAGAAATCAATGAGATACAAATAGCTCTTTCCTCAACAAGAAGCAGCTACTCTCAGTACTTCATCGGTGAATGTCCCCCAACGACAAGACATCAAAGTTACTCGTATCAAGTGAGTGAGCTGCGGAGCAGCTTTGCTCAAAGATGGATGTCTTTGGGGATAGACGATTTCGAGATGCCGTCTCTGCAGGCATTTGAAGAGCCATGGAAGAATGGCTTCAAGGATTGGATGCCGGCTGAAGCATTGGCAAGTTGGCCGTCGGATTAGTATCTGGGTGGCATGAGGCCATACTAATGGAAAGGTATGGACCGGATGGCAACGGGAGACAGAGGCATGATAACAAAGTGACTGGAAGCCACGAGGAGTAGGAGGGGAGGCAGTGACGAAGGAAGAGTGAAGAGTGAAGAGTGAAGAGTGAAGAGTGAAGAGTGAAGAGTGAAGAGAGACGAGTGTCAAGGTTTGGCCCCCGAGCCTCGAAAAACCTAATTTACCGCTGTATAGAGTATAGACCGGGGTCTCAAAGAGTTGAGGAGCAATTGCCTTGATTTATCCATTACCATAGCTATGAGTAGGAGGATTCTGAATTGTTACCTTTACTTCACATGCAATCATGACCTCCTTCTTAATGATCTCAAGCCTTGCTCAATATTTGTGATTAATCCACGGCCAAGTCTCGACAGAGTTCATTCAGCAAAAAAAACAAAAAACAAAACAATATCCGCTTCTCAGTCCATGCCGATTGGATGTTCAGGCTTTCTCCACTCCTCTCGCCACAATCAGGGTCATTGTTGCCTAAGGTAAGCACAAAGGCCATAATTAAGTAGATATTGAAACGGAGGTAGAGATCAGCACGGATAATGAGTGAATTAATAATGTCTATAGCCCTATTCACAATGCGCGTAGTTAGTATAGTGTAGTATGCGATAAAATACCCATACAAACCTAGGGACTTACATGCCACCCTTTACTTAAAAGTGTGATTTCCAAAAGCCTTCCTGAGCCTTTGATAGGTCTAGTATTGCATCAGCACTTGACTTTCATGCAACTGTCGTATTGTTGCTCACCCTATCGACTGTCTGCCAGCTTCGAGCAAGCCTAGCACAGTATTTTTGTCATGCGTTGATTGCGCCTTCATCTCAGCTGACCGATCTGACAGAGTTTTACTTTCCCGCTTTAGGTAGACATACAGAGCCTCCTTTTCGTAAGATGCATTGCGAGTCGACTGGACGGTTCTGGAACCCAAGGTGTTTGCGCATCTTCCACGAAAGTTTCGCAACACCGCAGATAATGGTCTGCAACCCATGATGAAGAGGGGGACAATGGCGAAGTGGGAGATGATGAAGAGTATATTCAAGAAGGGAATCTTGAGGGGAGGCAGATTCTAGGAAGCCTTGGAAGCGGCTCCATCTGATAAGTTAGAGGAAGATGTCAAGGCGGCCGGTCGAGCTGTTATGTCTCTTGTACGCGCCGCTATCAATAGGACACTCAAAATTATGGGACCTGAGAGATTGGCTGAGCAGTTTCTGGCCCTAGAGACGAGGTCAGTTGCCAGAATGACCCGTTGAGAAATCAGCATTACTGAATGGAGATACTTAGGGGCCCGCGGACGTCCGCACGACATACAAATTGACAAAACGGATATGTTGACGCACATTGATTGAATTCTGGAACTTGTGTTTGGCACAAACAGTAAAAGAGGGAAGATTGTACAACCAAATACTGCAGTACTGCTCTGAATGTCACCTACCGACCTTTCTCCAAGACAAGGCTGTGGCAAGGAATGCCAGATGCACGTTTGTGAAATTTCGACCAGGAAGGCCGAGGAAAGGATATCCGTGTCGTGCCGATATGAGCTTACCTGGTTGTGTTTTTCTTCGATGTCTATTCCAAAAGGTCGACCAATCATTGTACTTGACCTTTACCAACCGCGATGGCAGACCAAACAGCCATCTTCGTTCAGCGAATGGCTGGTAGGTCGTCCCAGGTTCTCTCCTTTCCAGCAGCTGATCCCATATCTCTGAACTGACGCTCGTTTTAGGTTGCATCTGGCCTACGTAGGGGCCTCGAGATGCTCGATGGAAGACCTTTTCACGCCAGCTCAGACTTCCTTTGTAAACATATGCTTAGGCTTCGCGTGCCTGAGCGAGATTAGCGCCGCCAAGCTTTGGGATAAAGGGCATTGAGTTTGGGTAAGTAAATCAAAGTCCTTCACAGCGCTACAGCATCTCTGACTGGAAAAGTACCTTCCTCGGTTGACTGAGGAGTCTCCTGTGATTCGGTGAACTTCGTTCTGTTCCAGGTAAGCAATGAACGACTTGGCCCCTATTCCCTGTCGTCCAAAAATCAAATCGACAAAGCACTTTGCACAATTCTCCCAACACATCAATATTAACAACACTTCCTACTTTCAGGCACCTTTTTTTTCTTAGCCCGAATGGCCTTCAACCTTACGTTGCATCACAACAACTCCAAACTCGTTTCCTCCTGCAGCTTTCACGGCTTCCTCCACATAAGGCTTTCCAACCCTATTCTTCACAAAGATTTATAAACGGGTTCTGAACGTCTGGAGACTTCGAGTAGTCATCTTGACCATCGAGAAAGATACAAGCGTGTTCAAACATTTCGTTTGGACACTCGCACCCTCACATAACTCCAACACATCTCCTCCAACGCCAAATCCCAATATTTGGCGAAAAAGCTTCACCAAGGACAGCTTGTACTAATATCTCGCATATAGAGCGCCTCACCACGCTGAAAAAGTACGCAGTCATGGCATCCAGTCATGCATCCCAGTATGACTATATGCCCGGTGCGTTTCCAAGTGATCATGAAGACGGGTATCTCTATTTGGAATACGAGTCATCTTCGAATAGTAGGGAAGAGCCCCCTTATACCGAAGAGAGCTTTGTGGAGATGATGAACGATGTCACACGTGAGCATAGCAGTCTACTCTCTTGTAGATAAATGATTGACGTTGCCTAGGTGAAATCGTTAACGAGGAAGATGGAAGTCTCCTGAGTCCTTCATCAGTGCCACCACAAACCGAAAATGCATCATACCTTCCTCAAGAGCGACCTGAAGAATTTACTGCCGCATTTGAGCAATTTCAGCAACGCGAGCAGGCACACTTCGCTGGACTTCGAGATCAAACTTCTGGCTCCAAGGTAGCGGCATTGGCGTCTAGCTATGAGCAGCCCACATATGCTCGTCAACCATCTTACGCGGCGTATGAGGAACATGATCCCAGTCCATATAGACAATCTGACAGAAACAATGGGACACCGAATTCAAGAGAAGGAATGCTGAGGTATGGGAACGACCCCACTTTGGCTCCAGCATTCGAGAGCGAAGGTACCAGAACTTCAGGAACTCCAGGCCGGAGTGGTGGTCATTTTGCTCCTAATATATATAGACCAACTCGTCAGCAATCTACATGGAGTCAAAACAGCGCCTATAGAGGAGCTCACGGTGATCTGGCCAACAATCAAGCTTATTCCACCACTGGATACCAACAATCACCACATCTTCTCCCAGTTCAGGAGCCCCATGACGTCAACACCCCCCCAACTGCTTTCCAAACCCGCTTTCCAACACTGCATGGTGCTCATACGTTGCCTCCCAGCCACCAAGGGTTTCATACATCGGAAAATGCTATCGGTGCTCAACCCCAGTCTATCAGCGCTCACACTGGTAACTTAAATGCTGCTCGACCTCCTAGAACAAGCTTTGCAGACTCTGGGAGCCTGTCTCAGTCTGTAATACATGGCGACATCAACGCTGTACCAGATCCTGCTCATACTCATAATAGCGAGGCGGGGCAATCCAATACCCGTCTCGAATCAGGCGATGAAACGGAGGAACCCAAGGTAGAACCTAGGAAAAAGAGTACAAGGAAGAAGAAGGGCCTGCCGGGTCCGAAGTGTGCGACGCTTAAAAAGACCATTCATAAGCAGGGTGAAACAGAGGTCGTGAACGGGCAGCTCATGTGGTTGGACCCTAACGAACCAGAGGACAAGCAACGAAGTAAGTTTCAGCCTTCGCGAGAGCACATCGATCTAACGCTATACAGAGCCGGCGGTGGTTATGGACGAGATCAGAGAGGAGATCCTGCGCCAGCAAAATAGAGAGGCAGAAGCACTAGGGTGCAGCTATCGTAAGTCGTGTCACGTTACTAGAATGAATTCCTTTACTGACAGTAATAGTCTATCCTGATGAGCCTGGCGGAGAGCCCCACGGCGATACCGCCTTCTTTTTTCCACATCGGCACCTGGGTGAAGCGCGGCATGCTCGCGCAGACATCCTCTTCACAATCGACGAGACGGACGCAAACAACTCTCAGCCGAGATACGATCCGGGTTGGATGATGTACGACCCCGTTAAGAAAGAGATCAGCGATAGTGGCACTGTCATCGTGCTGAACCCGGCAGACAATCCAACCGTGAATTGGAAAGAAATTCCGTTTTGTATTTCACCACACATGAATGGTTCCAAGAGTCAGTGACTTTCTTAACGCCTTCTTGCGGCCTCAGTCGCAAGGCAGGTTCCGGAAGCACCCTACCCATTCGATCAGCACTGACTCGAATCGAACGTCCATGAAGAAAATGCTGACTCCGGTGTCTTATAGTGGAATACATGAGGAGGGTCAACAGGGCAATCCGGCAACAAGATAGTAAGTCAGCCAGAGTTACTTGTGTCTGTCATCTATTAACAGTATCATAGTATGGGCTCGCATGCCGCGGAGATACTGGCAGAAGCCAGGCGACTCGGAAACTGTAAGGCAGATAAGTGTCGAGAATACGATGGTCAACATGCCATCGAAGCGGTTTCGACAGAAGGCAGGCTGCCTCGTCTGGACAGACCGTGGCGGCAGCACCGAGATCGAGCTAGGTTTGAAGGAGCTCCTCAATAGAACTGCTGTGGGGCGTCAATGTATGGCAGCAAACTCGATGAGGGGTTTCGGACGCGACTTGAATGGGGTGGAGCAACTTCAAGTCAAACGGGGCAATGCTAATGGGAGATATCTGAAGAATGCGGGCGGCAGAGCCATCGATGAGAAGACTCGAAATGAGCGAAGAGCGAAAGAAGACGAGAGGATTGCCAAGGCTCAGCAAAAGGAGAATGCTATGCCAGCAACTTCAGCGCCGTCCCTATCATCAGCTCCGTCCAAGAAGGGAGCCGCATCGGAACCAGCGAAATCTCGCAAGCGGAATCGCAACGATGGCCATGAATTTTCCGAACTCTCGGAAAATCACGTCTCGATCCAGCAAAGACCCCACAAGCGAATTCGCCCAGCGAGGAAGGAGCATGGCGACCCCGCCAAGGATGACGATCTTGCCATGTTTGATCAACCACAGTTGATTATGGAGGATCCGGATCCTTCCCAGCGATACCAGCTTGGAAACCCGGCAAGAAAGGAGGCCATTCACGGAGAAAATGCGACGGTTGAAGAAGCATCTGGGGAAAGCTCGTCCGGGGAAGACGAAGAATATGTTGATGGTGGAGTTCCAGGACCTGAGGTAGAGGTCGAGGATGATGACGAGATTTACATGCCTACTGATATGCCAGATTCGATGACTGGGAAGGAACGTGGTTACAACGAGGTCGAGGAAGAGGATGATGAAGTGGAGGGAGACGAGGGAGACGACGGCGACTTGGACGACGAGGGTCACGAGCCAGAGACTGTCACTCCAGATCAAGCCCCCAAAGATCCATGTCACCAGCTCTCAGGCGCCAGCGATGCAGAAGCGAAGGTGACTGATCTAAAAGCCCATAGAAAGTGGGTGAAAGAGTTGCTTTACGAAGACCAAGAAGATTACGCGTCTTCTCTCGAGCGTCGGCGTACAGCGCAGCCCTCCACGCGGTTTCCAAACGCCATCAACCCCACCAGCGCTTCAGGTGCAACAGCGTCCCCGATCGATTACAGCGAGGTCGCTCCATCAAACGATCGGGAGATTTCTAGCTTGGCCGTAGCTTTATGTCCAACCAAGAAGATGTTCTGGGAGTGGACAGGACAAACAGTGCCCCAGCCAGATCGTGAGAAGAGCTACGGCTACCAATTCAGAGAGCTACACAAGGCATTCGAAGACTGGTGGAGCAAAAACTCCAAGGGTCCTCTTCCAATTCTAGTGGGAGTGACGCATTGGGGAACTTCAGTCGACGATTGGGAGCCCGTGAAGAAGGACGCGGTGTACCATGAGGCATACAAAAAGGGTCATCGAGCTCCTCGGGATGAGTATGGGAGAATCATCGATATGCCAGGACCACTGCTGGAGAAATTCAGTGACATACTGTAGTATGACGCAGGTAGATGGCGCGTGGCCGGATAGTGACATGGGATTGGTGCTTGCTGAATGAACAATAAAACTTATTGCCCAAGGGGGTTGGGCGGGACAAAGTCGGAGGTCGAATTATCATGAGGGGTTGAGCAGCAACGAGGTTGTATTATGGAGGAATGTTCGGCTTTGAACAGGATGGTCTTGAGGGTTTCGGTTCTAGGATATTTCCACCACAGTGCTCTCTTCTCGACATGTCCAAAGGTTCGTGTTCAGATATAGGGTAGGTCAGGGCTTGATTTAGGGGGTCGGTGTTAGATATGGGACATTCGCTACAATAAACGCATCGGACACTCAAAGTAACTTCTTCTTTGATGTCGAGTGGTGAGTTGAGTCGCTGGTTGTTTAGTGTAGGATGGCTTTTGATATAGCATTTCAGGTGTGCCATTGACCAAGAGCTTTGTTGACGTATGATACGGCCCATTGATCAATGGTACGTATCACTGGCAAAGATGGCTGTTCTTATCAATGAGCAGCACCACTGGCCAGTGAATTGGTTTCCATGAAAAACTTCTTGGTGAGTGAGCCATGACAACACCCATATCTCCAACACAAATTCTCTAACACCTCATTTTGAGATTTAGCGTCGTTTTATAAAAATATATAACATAAACAACTTACGTACGTAGCGTCTTCACTTGATCACCTCACAGATCGTAACGGTGTTCAACAGACAATTCCGTCACTACCTCGACGCTTTCAGATAGTTGATTTGAACACTTACGCCCTCCGATACCTCCAAGATAACAAGTTCACTACTCACGCAGAGCATATTCTTGCAATTCTCTCCCCAGACACACAGCACTGACATTTGATATTGTCGGTATCTTCTACTGCTTGGAAAATAAGCCGTTATGACACCAAGACGACAACTCTTTTACGGCCAGATGCCTGGCGCATACCCAGCTGCGGAAGACACAGAGGAGGAAACCTACCTGCAGATGATGAACAACCTCGCTGGTAAGTAGTGCAAGCCCTCAACGGTGTAGATCAATAACTGACATGGCGTAGAGGAGGAATGGAACGCGGTACCTCAGCAGTCTCAGCCTTCATACACAACAGGATTTCCTAGCCGCCAGCAACAGTATGCTAGCCAAGCTGTGCGTGCAAAGCAGCCCAGCTACCAGAAGTCAGCCGTCCGTCAACACCCATATGCCAGACCGAGCGTGCCTGCACCAGGGAGACGTTATCAGACCTCAGCTTCTGGAAACAACGGTATGAGGCAGGCGGGCCCAATTAGGCACATTGCAAAGGTTCCCAATAGTCAAGGCCTTAGTAAGAGCCAGCTGGGTTTCAGTTACCAAGAGCCATCAGCTCAGCAACATGTTTCCAAGGACTACGAGGGATATACAAGACCTCATCAACCTTTTCATGACGCGCGAACTTCGAATTTCTTAGGGGATGAGCCATCACAAGGCAATTTTGGAAACGAGCATTTTCCTCTACCACAAACATACTCCAATTATGCCCAATCATCCATGCTGGACGACCAATCCTCATACCAAGGTCAACAGTATGGCTCTTCCCAATCAAGCCGAGATCTTCAGTATGCGGCGTACGTGCAGAAGGCGGCCACTATGCACGGCCCGTCACCATACTTGGCTGCTTCTTCAAACAGTTATGCTGCCTCTGACGCTACGACAAGTGTCGCTGCCAATCACCATGAGAGTCGTCCTGCAACTGGACCTACCAATCTAGAGCAGAACCCCGAGCTTCAGCCTGTTGTGAAAGAAGCGCAGAAACCCGACAAAGGCAAAAAGCAGAAGGTCACCAATGCTAAAGGGTCCAATGAGGAAAAGAAGCCAGTCAAGCCCAAGGGAAAAGGCCAGACACGGTTTCAGAATGGCCGACTTGAATGTGTTCCTGAACCTGACGGATTGGTTCAGCAATGGGGTAAGTCATCCTTCCACGATTTATACTAGTCTAACAGAACATAGAGCCCGCTGTCCGGATGGATGATTGCAGACGTGAGCTGATAGATCAGCAAAAGCGTTTAGCGGTCCAACTAGGGATGAGCTATCGTAAGTCACGCACAAGCCCACTCCGTGAGAGCCCAGCTAACAGGCATTAGGTCATCCAGATCCGGTAGGCACGGGAGTGGATGATGAGACCGCTTTCAAGGCCGAGCATGCAGACTGGGGCTCAGATCGCCAGCATCTTCCAGGGATATGCTGGCGCTACAACGAAGATCAAGAGCACAATCCCCGGCCTAGCAACAAACCAGGATTCATGCGGTTCAATGGTATGATCATTCTTGATCCGAATGACGACCCTGTCAAGGATTGGCCTCAGCTTCCCGCAACGCTCTCCTCGAAAACTCGAGGGTACAGACTCGAGATAATGTCCAGAGAGAATCCCCATCTGGAGTACAAAGATTGTAAGTGTGTTATTTCTTCAAGTGATCTTCAGATGCTGACGATGAGTAGTCTTAGCTCGCATGCCGAGTATGATTGAGAAGACCAGGAAGGATCAGGACACCAGAGAGATCGAGACGGTAATGGAAGCGCCAGATCCTAATGTGGTGTGCAACATGCGCATGTTTCGGTTCCGAAAAGAAAAGGGGCTGCTTAGCTGGACCGAAAAGGGGAATACTAAGGTCATCGGAGAAGGCCTGGAGAAGCTGTTTGGGAATAGACTGATCAACAATTCGATGCAATCTTTCGGAAGAGATTTAGCGCCTTGGGAGCAAAAGGAGATCCGGAAAGGAAAGGATGCACAATTCCCGGAACCAAACTCAGCTGGTGGTCTCCAAACTCAAGCAGCGACCAAGAAGAGAACGAACAACGGTGCAACCAAGACCACACCGAAAAAGAACAATGCTAAGTTGCAAAAAGCTTCGCCACAAAAGCGTCCTCGTGAAGATGATGATGAAGATCTCGACTCCTCTGACGACCAGAATCTTGGACAAGCCACGGCAGCTTCATACCGCAAGCGACGTCGTAATGCTAGAGGGGAAGCATCTAAGCCTACTATAGATCTCGACAAAATCGGATCAAATGTAACGCCACATGCTCCGAACCATCTTTCTGACGGATACTACGATGAAGGCGGCGAGAAGTCAGACGATGAAGACGATGACGACGACGATGACGATGCAGAGTACGAGATTAGGACAAGTCGCCGTCGAATTCGTCCTCTGCCACCTAGGCGTGCTCGTGGAGGAGCTAAAAAGGTTCATCTTTTCGATCCTGCCCATACGGAAGCGCAAGACCAAGGCACTTACGGGAATATTGGGTCCCAGCGAAATACAACAGATGGGGATGCGGACGAAGACATGATGGACATCGACGACTCGGCGGATGTCCCGAGCAGCGGGAAAGCTCACGCATCCGTTGAAGACGATGTCGAGGAAGATGTCGAAGATGATGATGATGATGAGGATGAGGATGTAGTATCCCTTGCACTCCAAGAGACGGACTTGGAGCGGCATCGGAGACTGACGAGGGAATTTCTCGGGGAAGAGGACGACTTCTTTTTCAAACCCGATTCCGATGCTCAGTGGAGTGCTCCACTCCTTTTCCCTTCTCATCCAACTGAGTGTCCTGTACAGGGTAACCACCGATGCACACTGACTCGGCCAACGGTAGAAGCAAACCGAGGGGAGGACGAAGACGAGGACGACTCTCCTCCAACTCCATTTGTACATCATGCTTGGACTGCTCCGTCAAACAACGCGGAGATCGAGAGTCTTCAGGACGCATTGTCGTCGACACGGGAGATCTTCTTCGCTTGGACTGGGGAGGAGGCTCCAGGGACTAATATGAACCAGAGCTACGGGTCCCAATTCCAGGAGATCTTGACGACGTTCAACAATTGGTGGGACGAAAACTCCGACGAGCCCCCACCGGGTTTGATTGGGGCGGTGCATTTCGGGGCATCGATCTATGACTGGCACCATCCACAAAAAGACTCACTGTACTATGAGGCTTTCAAGAAAAACGGGTATGGTGGACGTCGTTGAGACAACGGGCAGATTCTCGTGATGCCAGGACCGCTGCACGTCATAGAAGGGGCGGCTCGTCGATCTATCAGACCGGTCAGGATCAAGGCTCGAGGATGTTTTAGGAAGAGGCATTAAGGCGATGATGATAGGTTGAGGCGGAGAAGCGCATAAGCATCTCGGAATTTTCTTCAGGACGGTCCTTTCAAAGGATGTTATTTGCGACGTTTTCAGAGGCTTGTGGCAATATTCATGGATTGAGCGGGGAGTTCATAATGGTTTCAGGGTTTTTTTTTTCACGGATTTCCAGATATAGGGTAATTTGAAGGGTTTTCAGTGCCTCATCAAAGGCGTTGCTAGCATCATCTTGAGGTCGTTGTGATGGGTTGTAAGAGGATCGAGCCAATGTCATGCATAGAGAGGGGGGCTACCCCGGCGAAGATCAAAGTTCCCCTGAACTGTTGGCACTTTTCCTCTTAGTACGCGTGTGCGAATGGAGAACATGAGCTTCTCTCTATGCATGACTTTTGCTACATTTCCGTAGCATAGATCCCCAACTCAAAAATACCACCATGTCTAACTCATCCGTTTTTTAGTTATGACCATTGAAATTGAATTTAGTCCCATAGAAGGTCTTTTCGTTTCGCAAAGGATCAATTCAAGTTCAAAGTGAGAGCTGAATCTGACATTGCAAAGTAGTGTCGTCTGATATCAACGGAGTATTTGCCGGGTCAATGCCTCCTGAGGGGCAAGCGAACAAGATCTACGTGTGACACAATCTCAGATGTCAACACATCTGCCTTCGAATGTAGAGCTGGTCGCAAAACCCGGTGTTTCTTGTTGATCTCAATCCTTCAACTCAGTCACATCGCTCACTCAGTCAGCACCATCCTGCGCTCCTTTCCTTGTATCATTCGCAACTTCGCAATCATCTCCATGGTATCGCCACAACCCCACATTCAACTAGGGTTCAACAACAGTCGAAGCAACATGGCTGCTCAAAGTAGCATTTCACAACACTCCTCCCACTTGGCCGGAACCCTCCAACCTGCACCAGCAGTCGCTTCAGGTGTCATACCAGGCCCATCCGCACCCTTGCAAACGAACCAGCCTGGCAGCATCCCACAGGTCAACGCTATGTACGCACTAGACTCGCGCCAGCAAAAGCCGAGCACCTGGGACGAGGTTAACCGGCTCCAGGAAGCATTGAAGCCATCTGTTCGGAGCTTCTCGCGCGTTACAGCAAGATCGCCTTCATCCGTCCCTGGCTCTCCCTGGCTGTCTTACGCATCACAACTCGAGATTCTTCAGGGCGAATCGGATCGATTTTGGGGCGCAGATCGACGCCCCGGAGCTCCTCCTAAACTTGCTGGACTTGCTGCATGGAGAGGTGGGATCTTGATGGTCGGTAAAGCAGGATTCCATATCACGGAAGAGATGACAGAAGAGTTCACGCACGCAAAATTACGCGGAAAGCGGCATTACGCCGACTGGCATCAAGACGAGTTCGTTGAGCAGGCGCAGAACGATTTCCAGAGTATCTATTTGGCAGCAGACGCCCGACGAGAGAAGCTTAGAGCACAAGCCGCGGAGGGAATAGGGCAACAAGTTATCTCCGAGAAGATCACCGCGATCCTCGATAATATTGTCGCACGGGATCCGGAGCGATATTTGGCATGGCTGTCGACCATGGGATATTTCTACTTCACGTTGAATGATCATAATCCTTACGCTTTTTCTTGGGAAGACTGGTGCACATGGAAAGCTCCAAGGAGTTTTGAGGTGTGCTGCAAGCAAGCTTCTGTTTTGAGCAGGCCGCCAATGGGCCCTGGATCCATCGACAGAACCAAATACGGGCCTCCAGGCGACAGACCAGCCATTACTCTTGAGGAAGCTAAGAAGGGTAACAGAAGGGCGATGGAGTTCCGATACACTGCTGATGGAATGGAGGTTTCTCAGAAGGAGAAAGCCCAGTATTGCATCATTAATGGTGAAGCTACGTCGCGGGAGGCAACAGCACACTATCATGCAATTCGAGGGGGAGATGTCTGGCTCTTTGAGCCGATGAGCTCCGTCATGAAAGCATTTAATGACCCGAGTCGCAAAAGAGATGCAGAGATCGAGGCGAACTTTCGTTACTGGCGATGTCGATGGTGATATGCATCGAGGGCTCGTCTCGATCCTGGTACTCATTCGCATGGTCGTGTCTCCTGGAAAGTATCACGCTTCGCCCATCACTATCTGACACAGTTCCTAGGACCATGGTTTGGGCCCATGGGCTTACGATCTCGCTTGTTTGGACCTATTGGAGTCTTTTCGCGCTCAACGTTCTGCCACTATTATAACCCAGAGCCTCAACATGCCAATCGATACCATCGCCCTTGTCCAATATCTCGGGTTATATCGTTGAGTTCAGTCAGAGAAGGAAGATTGGAATTATGAGGAAGCTAACACGGGGGAAGGTGACAACAGTGCATGGCCATAGACTTTGATCATAGAAGTTTTATTGATGTTGAATCCATTGTCGCGTCATGCTGTTGTCCACAGTGGGTGACTGGAGAACAGTGGCAAAAAGGATGCCTAGCCCTACGTTAAAGCAAAATTTGCTAGCGCTCTTTTCTCGAACGCTAATATTCAACGGGTCTAGGGTAGTTTCAAACATAGGTGACTCTTGGCATTGAATACCTTATGATATTGGGAAACGGCGTGACAATCTCTGGAGTGCATAATGCCATGGCCGTCGAACCCTCCTTCCCCACTTCTATATCCTCGCTGCTCCTTCCCTCCGCTTCCCAAAACTTCTCCAGTACCCTTTCCTCCCTGAAACGTTCCACGCTCTCTGTCACCAACCGCCTACATTCGATCCATAAGGACTCGCTCTTTATCCAGAGCGTGGCCTCCAACTACGATCTTCCCCTTGTTGCCAACGAGCGCTGCGGTAGTTGGTACATTCCTCCAGAGCAGAAGGCCGGCAGTGCCTACTTCAAGAGCACGGATGGACATTGGGGACAGTGGAGCTTTAGTGCAAGGCGCTTGAACTTGCAGATGCTGGATATGATAGGCAGATCCGGTGGGTGGGTAAGGATCACGACCTGAAATTCATGACTGACGGGTCGTGGGGATGTGGGCTGATGGGCGCTATAGATGCATTATAGTCGACTCCACACGGAGAGGTAAAAGCATGCCTGATGCATTGAGCAAGACTATACCCATCTGGTGTGCTGTGATCAATCGATTGCTATTCGAGGAGTTGCATGAAAGTCACAAGCTGGGTACGCCGAAGGAGGTCGTGGGGGCATCGGAGCATGCCCACATTGAGGCGCTTCTCTATGAGTTTGTTAAGAATGTGAAGGTAGATACAATTTCATGCCCCAAGCTGTGAAACTTCGAAGCTGAAAAAATAGGATCTCGACCTTGACATATGCTCCCTACGCTCAGTCTTGAAAAAACCACTCAGACCATCCTGGGTCACCCCCGATTCGACGTTTACACACGAGTTCATTCCTTCTGCGAATTATCACACCATGATCTGCTGTACAGCATCCAGACGCGTATTCGGCGCAGAAATGACGGAAGATGGGTACATTCAAGGAGCTGGAGATGACAGCGAAGGCTGGTCCAGTGGCCTGACGCCAACCCTGTTCTGGAGCCATAGTGAACAGCTTTTAGCAGCAGTCGAGGAGGACATTCCGAATCTCATTCACGACTTGAACACAACAGATCAGGGTCATGACGCTGCTGATAGTGATGCTGTGAAGGTTGATCCTACGAGGCTTTACATTGGGGCTTTGAAGAGCGCTGCGCAAGCCGAGCAGTATGATGGTATCGTCATCTGCGGTGGCACTGCGTCCCCCAAGCCAGATCAAGAGACCAAAGACCATATGGGAAAGAGAGCCCTGTATCTACTGTGTGGTGATGGGAAGCCAGGCAGTCGAGCTCTTCGCTCTCAGTTACCTCGCATCCCTCCATTCATTGCCGGTCTTCCGGACTATGGCTCACCACCAAAGATTCTCTTCGTGTGCCCCACAGGAAAGGATCTGTGTGTTGGCATTGCGCTGGCGGTCCTTTGCCTGTTCTTTGAAGATGATTGTATGTGGCGCTGATGGTCTTCTATCCGCCTTTTCATTACATAGCCTTTATTGCTTTCCCACACCTATTAGCTGACCTTTGTTTCTGCAGACCGTTTCAGCCGCCGTGCGACCAGCACGTCAATCGACAAGGCTCTTGTTCGCCGACGTCTGGCCACAATCACAACAGCAAAGCCTGATACCAACCCCTCGCGCTCGACCCTACAAAGTGTGCATTCTTTCCTAATGCCTAGGCTTGACTGAAATCTTTGCCCACTGCCCCACTGATCTCATTAATGAGGACCGGCGGCCCCGACCACTATAATTAAGCAGACGCCATCAGAAAACCCACCTCGCAACGCTTAGCCAACACAAGGGTGCCAGTATTGTTTGGAGTTACATGGAGGACCACTTGGCAGGAGGAGAATGGCGGTATTCAGAATCAGCAGCAAATCATGAGCAGTGGGGCTACGACTGGTCAAACAATGACAACACTCTAAATGAAAAGCGTCAATGCGGCTTCTCGCAATCCTAGCAATCTACGTAGAGAGTATTGAAGGGGACAACCCTAGCGGATACAGTTTCAACGAAGAAAGGCATAGCCACCTTGTTCGCACGAAGGGCGAAAACCCTAAACGCAGTTCCTGGTCCCAATGCATGCCTAGGCTGTTAATCATCGAGGTTTTGCTCTCAGTTCCAAGGCCATCCTCTTGCTTTGATGGTCTCAATAACGATGAGCTTTAGACTTGCCGTCCACGGCTTCGAGGCCTCGAGGGAAATGGGATTCGCCAGCTGTCTTAGGGATCATGCCCACCTTCGACGAGCATGAGCCGCTTACTTTACATTTCCATAGGACTCGGGCCTAGTGTTGCCTTTCAAATAAGGTAATTTTCGGTTTTGATACCGCAAATTATCTACAAAGAGAGCTCAAGCGTGGCAAATGACCGGACTTTTCTAGATTAGAAGCTCGTGAGTCTCGATATTGCCGAATCAAGCAGAGCAGCTTGTCAAGAAAATTCTTTCGGGAAATCCCACACGTCTACTTGAGTTCTAGATGACACGCAGGTCATCATCTTCCTTTTTCCAATCCTTCTCCCCAATAGCTTCTCGCTCGACATCGTCATCGACGGCCTTACCTTCAATTGTCACCGAGGTACCCTGCTCACCTTCATACACCTCATCCGGCAAGACCGCTCGCGAGATCATCGTCTCTGTCGGTGGGAAGACCGTTGAGAGGACCACATATATTAGCGACGTGATAACGAAACCTAGGATCCAGGCGAACGTATATGGTCTTTTTCCAACACCCACGTTGACAGAGGGATTGATGCTGTTGATGAAGCCTGGTAAGTTGGGAGCTACACCCACTACGAAGGCGGTGATGGCGCGCCAGTTTATGCCGTAGGTGTATCGGTAGATACTGTCACGACCAGTGAGCACGTCTTCCGTGACGAAGGGGTGGGGCGTCGTATATACCCTTCAGGATGATACAAAGCAATAACATCGTACTTCATCCTGTGAACCCACCAGAAATCCCACACCAAGATCGAGGCAATCGGCCCCAAAAAGACACTATAAGCCGACATGAAGTTCAGAAAGCCACTTGCGGTTGCCAGGATCTTCCAGGGTACCATGACCCACGCTATCAGGGCACAAATCAGCTGGCCACGTCGAATGTTGATATACGACGGGAACAACGCAGCCAGGTCGTTAGCCGCTGACAGACTATTCGCTGAAATGTTGACGCCCAATGCAGCAAGTGAGAAACAAAAAGCGGCAAAGAATTGACACGCTCGGTTCGGCCAATTAGCAATGAGGGTAGCAGGATTCCAATCCAGTGAGCCGTAATGTGCCTCCCCAGCAGAGGTACATGCAATGCCGATGAACGCGATGAACGTGAACACAATTGGCAGCATCGGAACATATAGCCACTGCCACTTAACGCTAGCCTTGCTATATCGCGAAAAGTCTGGCATGTTCACACTCAGCGTACTATAATTGCCAATGACCTAATCTCATTAGCATTGCTCTCAGACCTGAAAGTTGGGCATACTCACTGATGTGAGAGAGGATAGCCAGGCGTAAGAGTATGCAGATCCTCCTACGGTGGCCTTCGCGGTGGAAGAGAGCAGCGGGCCTCCTGTACCGCCTGTAGAGCGGAAAGCCCAGATGAGCATGGCGATGAAGCAGATAGGGACGAGGATGGACTTGGTGATGAAGAGATAGCGGAGGTTGTTGGGATGCATGTAGAGGAAGGGGATTTGGGCGAGCCAGACTAGCAGCGCTTTGTCAGCTTGCCACCATCCACAGGCATCCGTCAGCAGTACTCACATAAGAAGAACGACACCATTTGCGCTGTCGTAATGCCCTGGTCCGCAGCAATATGGTTCGGTAGCCTTCCGAAGCTTGGCCATATTGCCGTGATCATTACTTGAAAAACATCACCGCCGTTGACCGTCTGAATTGCAAACCAGAACATCGCCAATATCACTCTTGATATTATAGCCACTAGAGCACTCATCAGCAGCCGTCAGTCACATCCATTCCCTCCCAGCCACGGGTATCTCATACCATAACTACCCCAAAATCCCCACCCCGCCCTCGCCAGCACTGGAAACGGCGCATGATACAACACCCCCGTCGCCCCATTCAGACTTATCACCACACTGACAATCAGAAAGCCCGTCGCAACGATACCGAGCGCATCCCTGTATGACAAGCCGATGGCGAGGATGGAGGCTGCGAATTCCCACGTTGCGGCGTTGAAGGCGTCGGAGAACCAGTAGGCTATGAGGGCGTAGACGGACCATTTCCTGTCGCCGCGTCGAATAGGATCGAGATCTAGATACCTTTAACTGGTCTGTGGTTTGAGAGGCGTACGGAGAGAGAGGGAGGTGAAGGTACCTTTATTGCCCCACCTGCCCGCTCCCACTGCGCCGGCGAATGCGGACGGGATTTGCTCGACGCGCAATGAGGGCATGTGGAACTTTGAATGGCGGGATCTGCTTGCCATCTCCCGGAGAATGCTGCTGGCTTGTAATCGTTGCTAGAGAAGAGGTCCATGGCGACGAGGTAGGATTTAAGCCGTCTCTGGTACTGTTTATGGTGCCTTATCGAGACCGAGTCTGAGCGCTTATCGTCTTGCATTCATTAAGTAGCAGCGGCCCACTATCGCGGTATCCCTTGTTCATGCAGCTGCCTCTTTGGGCCGGAGGAGGGAGGAGAAACCCTAAGGCTAGGCTTGATGGGAGGGGTGGCGATGGGGCTTAGGGGGCCTTTGTGGGAGCGTGAAAAGAGGAAATGGGGGAGAGATTCGCTTTCTTGCCTTCTCGCCGGAGAGTCTCTACTTTATCGAACGTCAAGACTTCTGCGCCGGAATCTCGGATTTATTGCCCCGGGTGGAGGGGGAAATACCTGGACAATGCGCTTAGAAGTGCTTCGGGACTGCACTTGACCCCAGCCCACTCTGGGGGCCCAATGCACGTTTCACGCCTAAGAGAGATCCTTTAGGTAAGATTCAATTCATGCTCCCAGTGAATGATTCTATGGCCCCACGCTACATGCGTTCCGAGAGAAGGGTTACGGCCCTGTCCAGGACTTTGAGTGCCAACCTCCATACGCTCTTGAAGCCTGCATTGCCAGCTTCAAATCTTGCTCATTCTTTGCAAACAGCTGTATCTGAGTCATCTGGACATCTGTCGTCCACTCTCAGCCTTGCTATGGCTCCTCGCTGTCCGCATAACGTCCTCGCTGCCAATCCAATGCTGATACTACTTCGCGAATTCCCCCATATCTTAAAGACACTTATGCCAAACATTCTTGATTACGGTATCTTCGGCAGCAAGACGGACAGACGGCAATCCAAGTGCAGGGCTGGCGGGTGTCGTTGGCGGAGGTACCTAGACGGCGGGCTGCCTTAGGGGGCCGGCTAATGCAAGTCAGCAGCAGGCTGGTGGTCAGGCCGCAAGAGCCAGTGGCTTTAACGACGATACCAGCCTTGTTCGTAACAGAATGCCATATGAAAGAATGGCGTGCTCCACTCGCAAGTCAAAAGCCTTCCGCTAGTGGCTGACCCGGGGTTTGCGGAGAGCTGTGTACTATACTGGGCCTACAAGGCTGCGACGAAAAAAACAGCCGGCCAGCCTTGTCGACTGTGCCTGCACGTCCAGCTAAGCCGCAGATCTAGGTGGGGCTGAGCTCGTCGAGATGGTGGATTCGGGACCACGACCTTTTCTCCTTCACCCTACTCGAAAGCTCTTGCCGTACTGACTACGTGTGCTCTACTCCGAATCATTCCGATTTCATCAACTCTAGTATCCTGTTCTTTCTGAGAGGAGATGGACCCCGGAACAGCCCTCGCAGTGGTTTCTCTTGCCGTCCAGCTGGCCGGCACGGTCCAAACCATCAACGAATTCCTCCGCACCATCCGCGATACCCCTAGTGAACTAGTCACCCTGATCGAGACGATGGACCTTATGCAGAGCAATTTAAACCAAGTACACTATTTGCTTGAACAACAATTCTCGGACTCAAGTCTCGCTGGCTCTCCGGTCTTCATTCTCAATGCGCTCAAGGTATGCGAGAGATGAGTCGAAATCCAGAAGATTTGGGTAGAGAAGATCAAACAATCTTTGACCAGTCGCCATTTGATGGAGCGGACGTGGGCGAGCTTGAATATACGCCCGAAAAAGATACAACTGAACGAAATGCAAGGTCAGTTGAGGGAAGCAACAGCAAATTTGCATTTTGCAGTCACTAATAACCAATGGCATGTACAGTAAGATCTTCCAATTGTCGGCCGAAGTATATTTGACTTAATTTCAGATAGATTACAGCAAGTGCAAATAACGACCTCATTACGCCAATTACAGATGACGACCAATGAAGGGGAATGCAGACCCGTATCTATCCATGAAGACGGTCTCTCGATCATACCCAAGAGCGGTATTCAGTACACGCAGCAGTACGAGGAACGTGCGCTCGCTCCTGCCACGTCCAGTTCAGCTTTTCACATCACCTCGAAGGAACGGGACACCATCTGGTATCGAGGAGTCTTTGGATCTGTTGCAATGCGAGAGAAATGGATAAGTACCAGTACATCAGGTTCTCGTACCGTTGGGAAACCAATATCCGCCAAGAAAGTCCTCACGATGACGTCGCCGTTTCTAAGACGCACGGTCGAATTGTACTTTGGTGCGAGCTTCGCTAGTATTCCAAGAGCTCTAAGAGTGTACCAAATAATAGAGTATGACGCGCCAATTTTCGACAAGTGTCGCGATGGTGATTTGGAAGGGATTCAAAACGAATTCGCTAACGGCACAATTTCTCCATTCGTTGTAGATCAATTTGGCAGGACATTGCTACATGTAATGTTTCCCGTAATATCGCACGTGTTCATGCTAATATATATCCAGGGCGCTGCGTCTGGAACTCAACCAGAGATTTGCTCTTTGCTATTGAGATTGGGCTTAGATCCTGACCAGGAGGATAATTGGGGCCAGTACGTCTAGGTTCAAGTTATGAGGGCTATTTAGTGCTGATACCATGTCTAGGAAGGCGTTAAGAATCCTCGGAACTTCCGAACGCGAGGCCCATAATCGCGCCTGTGAGACCATGAGGATATTGGCACAGGCTCACAAAGAAATCTCGAGCGCTGACGTGTCAGAACTTTTGAAGCTTTGGGCGTATGCCGATCAAGAGCTATTAAAGTATATGCTTTCGCTAGGTCCGTTCCGAGATGGTTTGGTATCTACTGAGCGGGGACAGAACCACTATCCTACACTGGGTATGGCATTGAGATACTACGGACGCCACTTCAACACCGGCTCAGTCATTCATGAACCCCTAGGAAAAGTGTTCTCGGCCAAGTGGGAATCGGTCATTAGGAGGCTGCTCCGAATTGGGGTCGATGTTCACGCTCCTGTGCCGCGCGAAGACTCTTTTCAACCCGATGCCTATCCTTGTAGTCTCAATCCATATGGTACACCTCTTGACGAGCTCTTCGCGCTTACCACAACCGCAGACGAAGCTAAGAACGCGGCGGATGCTTGGCTTCATATCCTCTCAACAGAGGGCATAGACATTCTAACGTATCTCGACAAAGAGAAGGCTTTGCATGCTACCCGGCCAATGTTTACTTGTCCTCAGCGGAGTTGCAACTACACACCCCGGCAACTTGTCTTCAGTCTAGGGGAAGCTCCTTCCGTCTATGCCGACTGGTGGATAGATCCTGAGTGCTCGACATTCCTTGTACGCCAAGAGTTTAAGGACATGAATATGCTTACGGAAGAAGACATCCTCCCATGGTTCGGCTCGCAGTATAATGATGACTCTAAGTGGACATCTGTGTGGCCCATTAACTACCCAAGGTGGTCTGATTGGCCTTATTTATTTAGCCAATACTATGACTTTACGGAGGATCACGCAATATTAAAGCAGCTCCGCGAGCATGCTCAAGAACGAGCTGATAGACGCTGGCACAAGAAGGCAAGGAGAGCAGCTCGGCTGAGTGGCACGCGAGCTCATCCCAGCATGCCTGGCGCTTGGCTTGAGTGATAGGAGAAGGGCCAAAATGCCGTCTGTCTCTCGGATAACATTGTTGGATTCTTCGACTCGCGCGAGAGGAGCTTTTAGGAACTCGGTTTTTCTGGGATGAAGAGAGTGTGCATGGTTTGGGATCTTTTTGGATTGTTAGCGGATTGGTTTTTCCTATTCTCTCTCTGTCTCTCTCTCTCTCATCGTGAAAAACGGGCGAATTCTCTATTTTTCCGCATCTCCAAATCATAAGGCTTACTTACTTACTTACTTACAAGATGGGAATCGTAAGATTGTTTTTTTTGGAGGGCGGGGAAAGAGGGGGGGGGGAGGGGAGGGGAGGGAAGGGGGAGAAAGGGGATGAGAATATCAAGGTCCGGGGTTTCAAGGGGTTCTTTGTTGTTTGTGAGGATGTAGACTTGAAGGATGGGAATCCACGTGTAGCAAGAGTCGTGCGCAGAGGGCGGTATGGCATGTCTGAGGGCGCAGTTGTGAGAGTGCTGCTGTGGTTTTAGGAGCGGTGGCGGGTGAAAGTGACGAGTTTTACTGAACCTTTTTCAACAAACTGCGATTTTATCTATTTTTATGAGGTTAATTCTTCTTGTTCCATACGGTTTGATGAGAACAGTTGACTTGCTCTGATGAAGATCTATATAAAAACAGTGCGTAAAGTAGAGGAAATAGGGTTTTCTTCTGTTGGGATTTGGAGGATATGAAAAATAATCTAAACAAGGCTTTTTGCGCTATATTCTCTTATAGTGATAACTAGATATAGGCGTGGTCGGCCGAGATCGAACATAGAAAAAATACTATGGCTCTGGATATTTGTCCAAGAACTTGTGCCGCCCTAGATTTCATTTCCACTTTCATTGCTCAATCATTTCCCTATTGATCCATGTCCAGATCTTCGTGAATTGCTCTTCGCCGATTGGTTTCACGTTTTGCATCACCGGCGCTACTTTCTTTGTTTCATGCATCTCAAATATTACTTCCTTCTTTTTCTTCCCTTGTTTGTCATCATCATCATCATCATCATCATTGCTGCAGTATGCCTCTTTCCACAGGCCAAGGAGTTTGCGTGCTGGGTGCTTAGCCGCTTCGCCTGTCAGGTTGTCGAGTTGAGAGACCCATGTGGACGGTGAGACGATGTCGAAAGCTGGGGATATCTTTTGTAGCCAGAGTAGGAGATCGGCCCATGTGCTTTGAGTGGCGGGGTTGAGGAGGTGGTGGACAGGGATTTCGGAGTCCGTGGCACTCTCGGAAGTCTTCTTCTTCAACAGCGACATTTCCATGATTGCTTCCGCAGCAAAATCGACGGGCAACCAGTTTAGCTTTTCTCCTTCTAAACGTGGTAGACTTCCGGTGACTTTTACGCTGCTTAGCATCAGAGGCCATGCTTCGGTAACGTTCCAGATCCCACTTTCTGTGTCGCCGCAGAGCTGACCTATCCGGATAACTGCGATGCTATCTTTCAGTCGCGTATGGAGATGAGCTTGCTCGCATATGGATTCCGCAACCCACTTCGAGCGGGAGTAGCCAAGTGGCGAAGCGGACAAGGGATTATGGGAGATGCGTTCAGGGATAGGTGAGGCAGCATGCGGTCCAAGCACGCTGGCTGTGGATGAGCAGAAGAGGAAGCGTGGCGGTTTTGTCTTTTCAGATGCAAGGGCGAATTTGATGAGGTTGCGAAGACCGGCAATATGATCTTTCACAAAGCTGGAGAGGCGCGTGCTGAAGTTTACAGCCCATGCTGCGTGGATTATGAGTGTGCTACGAGCGGCGAGGTCTTCGTAGGCCGAGGGAGGTAGACCAAGCGCTGGGTCAGAGAGCTTGCATGGGTGACATCTGATCTTCGAGGCATTGGAATCCAGAGGGGCTTTGTTGCGCGCTAGGAGTGATTTGGAGATTCGTTCGTTGGCAGCTGTGGGGGATGCAGCCCGGATAAGGCAGTGAATTTCCGAGACGTGAAGGCAGGAGCGGAGAAGGGAGAGAATGTGGGCTCCGAGTGCGCCGGTAGCTCCTGTGAGGATCACGACTTCGCTAGAGGAGGTAGTGGTATTGGTTGGATTCGAAGGTGCGGGAACTAGAGAGACTAGAGATTCGTTGTTCAAGCTGCTGTATTCTTGTACCAGATCTCGCATCAATTGGGTCTCGTCTTCTTTCTCCACCTTATGCCCTTTGCGTATGCTGATGAGGTATTTGGAGAGTTTCTTGATGGTGCCGCAGTCGTAGATCACGTTGAGTGGTAGCTGGGCGGTAGAAGATGGGAAGATTTTGCTTTGTAGCAATGCCCTGATTTGCATGCAATGTACCGAGTCTACGCCGAGGGCAAACAGATCACCTTCTGCTAGAATAGGATTGGAAGAGTCAAGAACGTGCTGGATGACTTGTAATACAACGGTGGGCACCTCATCGTCTGCCACTTCATCCTCGGTCGACGAAAGGACACCGTTCGCAGATGAATCGGAACCGCTAACGTAGGTTCGTGCAATCTCTGGCGCGTACCTTTTCTCGGCTTGGCCTCGCATGATGGTGCCTTTGCTGCTCTTCTCGAGGCCAGGAGCATCGTTCGGCATCACCGTCAGCATGGACTTGGACAGCCTAGTATGAGCTTGGCTTTCCGCGTTCAGTCTCTCTATTGATGGCCATAGAGCGCTGAGCAGCTCGTCATTCGTCATTTCAGCGGTGTTAGTAGCTCGAAACAATAACGCGCCAGGGCATTGTTGGCCGTTGCCGAATATCAGCACGTCACTCAATAGCGGGGACGTAGAAACTGCATCCTCAAGTGGTGCAGGGTCAAACTTCTTTCCGGTAATCAAAGTCAATTGTGAGTCTGCTCGAGAATGGTATTTCCACGCGTTTGGTATTGTAGGATGTGCTGCGAAGAGATCCGCCGTTGCGTAAGAGCCATCGTCTCGATTCCGTTTCGACATGTGGGGCCAGGATGGAAGAATGACCAATTCAGCCAGGCCATCTTCTTGCGGCTCGAATATGAAGTAGGGTGATCCATTGCTTCGTAGGTACTGCCATTCTTTGTCGTTTGCGTAGTCACGATGCGAAGACATGAGAAAGCCGCACTCTGCACTGCCGAATCGAGAGACGAGCCTTACACTTTTCTGGACGAGATAATCACCAACATGCTGAGGTAGTGCTGCACCACCAACCCCCACGAGTTCCATCTGCCTCAAAGTGTGTAGCCCTCCATCGTCTGCCGCCAACATTTGCAAGACATATGGAACCGATGTAAAATACTTTACTTCGGGTGTCGAATCAGTCGCTGTAGCTCGTCGGGTACATCCCAGGGACTTCAGAACGTTGGAAGCTGTGATTGGTACGTCGGCACCTGGAAAGAGCCAAATCATTGCACCGCCGGTCCATGCTCGAAAGCAGTCCGCTACACCTCCGTGGTAGAGGGGTGTGGTCGTGAATGTTGCCTTGTCATAGCCGCTCTCGAAGGTGGGAAGGACTCCAACGGCAGCACGGTGGGTCTGAGGGATTGGCTTGGGCAATCCAGTAGAGGTGCCAGATGTGTGGTGGAGATAGGCCACGTCGCGTTCGGATACCGGCCATATAGACAACGGATCCCCAGGCACGGTGACTTCGTTTCTATCTTCTGTCCTGGGCAAAGCAATTAGTTCCAGCGATGAATCTGTAGATACTTGGTACGCTGCTTTGGCGAGGTCGGCGTGCAGCGCATCATAAACTAATGTGGATACTTTACACTCCTTGCACAGATGGGCTATGGCAGGAGGTTGGCATTGGGGTCTAAAAGGTTCATTCTCGTATCAATCGATTCAGCAAGATAACAAGTCGTCAACGTACGCAATCAAAAGAACGGAATATCCTAGCCTCATCAAAGCCAGCCATGCGAAAAGGAAGTCTATTGAACTTGAAGCGAGTAAGGCTACGGTCACGGTTGGATGAGGCTGGACTGGCCGAGGTGCAGACAGTGGGCTATTTTGGAGCAGGCTATGTGCCAGTGATATTGCTGACTGTTGTAATGCTTGGAACGCTAAGGTGAAAATCATTCTTAGCTTCTTATTCCCGGGTTCGATCTCCAGGGTTCATTTACTATAAACCGCGTGCTCCCATTCCTTGTCTTTGTCTCTGCCTTTGGGAGGGATGGGGAAGCCAACTGCAGGGCGACTCGGATGTCGTCGTGCTTGAAGATCAACGAATTCATTGACCGTTTTGAACGCATGTGGCTTTTCTGCGTTAAAGGCTGCCGCTTGACCTAAGGTGCAGACAAAGTAATTGACATGTTCCATCCCTATTGGTAGCGGTGCGTCTATCATGGTCACTCGCACGTGTCAGAAGTGGTTCACTCTTTTGAAGATTGGAGTGTTTTGGACGGAGGGAGGACACTTGTGCATCATGATTCAGGGGCTACAGACTACTCGTACATCATGACTCGAAATTTGGAAGTTTGGTTTGAATATTTGTGAACAATTTGTATGTGGCAGGCACGATGGCTCATATGGCTCATATGGCTCAAGCACTCTTATTCCCTTGCCAATCGTAGCAATTTTGATGTAATGCACTCGTTCCATCTCGAAAGGCCACAACTCAACAGTTTGATCGGCACTTACCTCGGCTACCGCTTGGTAATAGATGCCGACTTCATAACTTCTGCATAACGAAATAACGGATAATAATGCTCGGCAGCAATTTCCGTGCGGGAAATTCGCGAATCTTAGAGTCGATCAGTCGAGGACGGAGGCTCGGCGTCAAAAGTTCTGCACCCGCCAAAGAAAAGGTTCGGATAAGGCGAGGGCCCCGAGGGCCCGTGCCTTTATTAATTATTAGGCGCAATAGAGGCCCCGAGCTTCAGTATATGCGCTTCCAGGAAACAATTTCACCCTCTTTAACTACACACTCTACAGTCAAAATCTGTTGACGGCATCACTTTTCTTCCGAAGTTGGGAACGAGGGAAATCGATTTATGTAGCCAAGACGCTGTAATGAATATCATGCCAATCATGCTTCCATTTGCCATTTTTGATTGGCTCATTATTGTTTCCCTCAATCATCCCTTTCTCCTTCCTGTTCTCATCTCGCATGAATACCTTATTTACCATCAAGTCAAAAGGCATTCCCCTTGAGTCTGCCATCATGTCCAACTCGGACCAGCTGACAGACTTGATCAGTGATATAGAAAGCAGTCGTCTTACTCACTCATTGACCGCCCTGCCCTCCTGCACCACCGCTTCTTTTTACACCTCAACATGCCTTCCTCACACGAGCCTGAGAGACCGCACTTATCCGAGCAAGGAGCATGGCCCTCAGCAACTGCAAACAGCTTTCGCCAGGAGTATCTTGCTCCTGCAGATGCTTTACACACTCACACATCGCCGGACTGCAACTCTTCTGTAGCCAATGCCTACTCCTCAGTCGACAACCCCTCTTTCTCCCATCCTCATGGCGAAATACTCGCAGCAAATGAAACAGAACCTTTCTCGAGCGACGAAAAGACCGCTGTACCCTCTCCCGCCGACTCGCAGCCCAAAGCTCTACCTACTACCGTACTCGCCGAGCCTGCTGAACCCACAACAGCCCTCAGAGAAAGCCAGGTAATAGGAAGTGAAAAGGAAGATGAGGTTGGAGGCTTCGCACCCATCAAAACTACCGCATCAACTAAGCCGGCTGGTCAGCCTGGCTTGCAAAACAGAGCATCGTCTCCAATGACCGAGCATGACCTTTTTCAAGCATTGAGCAGGAGGAAGACAAATCAGAGCGAACCACAGGGCTCCTTCATGACCGAAGATGCAGCGAGCGCGGCAGGCGAAGATCAGGCTGAGATTGAGAGATTAATGTCACGGATGTTTGGCAAAGATCGACAAGCGAAATCGGAGGACGAGAAGACCAGACATGTTGGATTGGTATTCAGGAACCTGACGGTCAAAGGAATGGGGCTGGGTGCTGCGTTGCAGCCAACCTTGGCCGATCCGTTTCTTGGAATCCCGAGAAAACTAGCAGCTCTTCTCTCTGGAGGACCCAGAAAGGCGGTGGGAAAGCCACCGATCAGAACCATCTTGAACGATTTCTCCGGGTGTGTACGTCCTGGCGAAATGCTACTGGTACTTGGGCGTCCTGGTTCTGGCTGCTCGACCTTCCTGAAAGTATTGGCAAACCAAAGATTCGGATATGAGAGCGTTGACGGAGATGTCACATACGGTGGTACGGATGCGAAGACTATAGGCAGACATTATCGTGGGGAAGTCCTATACAATCCTGAGGATGATCTCCACTATGCTACGTTGTCGGTCAAAAACACGCTAGAATTCGCTTTGAAGACCCGAACGCCTGGGAAAGCATCTCGCAACGAAGGCGAAAGTCGAGCCGACTATGTCAAGGAGTTTCTCCGTGTTGTATCAAAACTTTTCTGGATCGAGCATACTATGAATACTAAAGTGGGAAACGAATTCGTACGAGGTGTGTCAGGAGGAGAGAAGAAGCGTGTCAGTATCGCGGAAGCCATGATCACCAAGGCCAGCACGCAATGTTGGGACAATTCTACCAGAGGACTTGATGCTAGCACAGCCCTCGAATACGTGCAGTCTTTGCGCTCGCTGACCAACATGGCCCACATATCTACATGTGTAGCGCTTTATCAAGCTGGCGAGAGTTTGTACGATCTGTTCGACAAAGTGGTCCTGATGGACGAAGGCAAATGCCTATACTATGGACCGACTGAGGAGGCTGCTGCTTATTTCGAGAACCTTGGCTTCCTTCGACCACAGCGCTGGACGACCGCTGACTTTCTCACATCAGTCACCGACCCCCATGAGCGTCATATAAGAGAAGACTATGAACATCGCATCCCTCGATCCACAGAGCAATTCGAAGCTGCTTACAAGAAAAGTTCAACGTTCGAAAGTAATATCCGCGACATTGAATCTTTCGAACAACAGGCAGAGCAGCAGAGACAACAGCGCTTGACAGCTGCCACGAAAGCTACAAAGGAAAAGAATTATACCCTTCCATACCACAAGCAAGTCTGGGCTTGCACTCAGCGTCAATTCCTGGTCATGATTGGAGACAAGCAATCTCTTGGAGGCAAATGGGGCGGTATCCTCTTTCAAGCTCTCATTGTCGGTTCTCTGTTCTTCAATATGCCCAAGACTTCGTCCGGGGTCTTCGAACGTGGAGGTGTGATGTTTCTCATGTTGCTCTTCAATGCATTGCTTGCTCTAGCGGAATTAACATCTTCCTTCTCCAGCCGACCGATTTTACTGAAGCATAAAAGCTTGTAAGTCTCGTCTTGATCACATCTGGACTACTTACACTAACGCCACTACAAGCTCTTTCTACCGGCCTTCCGCTTACGCTATCGCTCAGACCGTTGTCGATGTCCCTCTCGTGCTCATCCAAGTCTTCATATTCGACGTTGTTGTATACTTCATGTCGAATCTATCCAGGACAGCTTCCCAGTTCTTCATCAGCTTGCTCATTCTATGGATTATCACAATGACAATGTACTCATTCTTCCGAGCTTTGGGGGCACTATGCAAATCTTTGGATATCGCGACCCGTCTGACTGGTGTCGCTATCCAAGCGTTGATTGTCTACACTGGTTACTTGATCCCTCCCCAAAAGATGCATCCTTACTTCAAATGGCTTATCAGGATCAATCCTGTCCAGTATGGGTTTGAAGCTTTGATGTCGAACGAATTTTACAATTTAGAGATTCAGTGCGTACCGCCGTACATTGTTCCTGAAGGACCAGGCGCGACTGCCCAATACCAGTCCTGTCTCCTTTCAGGAAGTCAACCCGGGTCGATAACCGTCAGCGGAGCTGATTATATCCAGACTGCCTATACGTACAAGAGAGACCATCTTTGGCGAAACTTTGGTATCATCGCAGGGTTTTGGATCTTCTTCGTCGTGCTTACAATGATCGGTATGGAGCTGCAAAAGCCGAATGCTGGTGGAGGTGCCGTGACTGTTTTCAAACGGGGCCAAGCCCCCAAATCTGTCGCGCAGGCTATGGACAAAGGCAGTCTACCAGAGGATGAGGAGAAACAACTTGCTACTGCAGGGAATGAAAAATCTCAGGAAGATTCGACAAGCTCGGATTCCGAACTTGTTAAACGTGTTGCCAAGAACGATTCCATATTCACTTTCACCAATGTCAATTATACGATACCATACGAAAAGGGCGAAAGGCAGCTATTGGGTGACGTCCAAGGTTTCGTTAGGCCAGGGAAACTGACGGCGCTCATGGGTTCTTCCGGTGCCGGGAAGACCACGCTTCTCAATACTTTAGCCCAGAGGATCGATTTCGGCGTGGTGACTGTACGTATTTTCGGAGTTCATTTTCCCTCTTTGGGACCAGGTCTTGAGTCTTGAGACATGTCTTGGGAGTGTGTACTCTGTAGACATGTTCCAAGGCTCAATATTCCCCGTCTAATAAGCAATACTAACTCCGAAATGGTAATCTAGGGGGAATTTTTAGTCGATGGGAGACCTCTACCAAGATCTTTCCAGAGAGCCACCGGTTTTGCTGAGCAGATGGATGTCCATGAACCTACTGCCACGATCCGAGAGGCATTGCAATTTTCAGCACTTCTGAGACAGCCGAAGGAGGTGCCAATTGAAGAAAAATACGAGTACTGTGAACGCATCATCGACCTGCTCGAGATGCGCAGCATCGCTGGAGCTACAATTGGCAAGACAGGTGCAGGATTGAACCAAGAACAGCGCAAACGAGTGACTATTGGTGTCGAGCTTGCTAGCAAACCAGAACTTCTCATGTTCCTGGACGAGCCTACGTCAGGTCTTGACTCTGGAGCGGCTTTCAATATAATACGCTTCCTTCGCAAGCTAGCAGACAGTGGTCAAGCGTTGCTTGTCACCATCCATCAACCTTCCAGCGTGCTCTTCGAATACTTCGACGAGCTCATCCTACTGAAGTCTGGAGGTAATGTGGTCTACCACGGGGAGCTCGGTAAAGGCTCTCGTCGCCTAATCGACTATTTCGAGCGCAATGGTGCCCACAAGTGCCCACCTCGTGCAAATCCTGCCGAGTACATGCTCGAGTCCATCGGTGCTGGTGATCCTACATACAAGGGAAAAGACTGGGGCGAGGTTTGGGCTTCGTCGCCCGAGCATAGCGAGCGTACCGAGGAAATCCAGTCGATGATCAGCTCTCGACGAAATGCCTCCGTGGGCAAAACGATCAAAGACGATCGTGAATACGCTATGCCGCTCGGTACACAAGTCTACACCGTCGTACGTCGAGCATTCGTTGCATACTGGCGAGACCCAGATTATATGATCGGAAAGTTGATGCTGCACATTGTCACCGGTCTCTTCAACACATTCACCTTCTACCACATTGGGAACGAAAGGATAGATATGCAATCACGTCTCTTCTCCATCTTTTTGACCCTCACTATCTCGCCACCTCTGATACAGCAATTGCAGCCGAAATATCTGCACTTCCGCAACCTTTACAAATCTCGCGAGGCGAATTCGAAGATCTACTCTTGGTTCGCGTTCACTTGTGGGGCTGTTCTGGTTGAGATTCCCTACTCGATTGTGGCAGGAACTATTTACTTCAATTGCTGGTGGTGGGGCGCCGTGGGCCGTGGCTCAAGCAAGTTCGACAGCGCATACACGTGGATGCTGCTTATGGTTTTCGAGCTTTTTTACGTTGGCCTCGGTCAAGCGATCGCTTCAATCTCGCCGAATCAGTTGCTAGCTTCTCTTCTCGTACCCGTATTCTTCATCTTCGTCGTCTCCTTCTGCGGTGTTGTCGTGCCCTACCCTGTGCTACCTCACGTAAGTCATTGCCTGAAGCGTTCAAACTTCCAATTGCTAGATGACGCATTGCTGACACGCCTGCTACTAGTTTTGGAAATCCTGGATGTATCAGCTAACGCCTTTCCACTATCTCCTGGAAGGTTTCCTTTCAGTCGCCACCCATGGCCGCCCTGTTATTTGCGCTGCCACCGAGTTCGCTCGATTCGCACCTCCACCAGGTCAAACATGCCAGTCCTACACTGCCGCCTTCATAGCCCGAGCCGGTGGTTACGTACAAAATGGCAGCAACGGTCTCTGTGAATTCTGTCAATACGCCAATGGTGACGAGTTTGCGGCTGGGTTCAACGTCTATTACAGTCACAAGTGGCGAGACTACGGGGTCTTTTGGGCCTTTAGCATATTCAATTTCATTGTGGTGTTCATCTGCTCCTGGCTTTACCTTGGAGGGATGAAGACGATTAAGAGGGCATTGAGTCCAGCTGCGCGGAAGCAGAGGAAGGCGGCGCAGGTGCAGAACGAGAAGGCTTGATGCCTTTATACCCCCCCCCCCCCCAAACAGGCGAATTTTTGCACTTTTTTTCCCAATCGGATAGACTTTAGAAGTGCATCTATCTCTGGACAGACTTTTATAGCGCCGCCGAGAAAAGCAAATCTATAATACTCTCAAACAGCACCGCTTCATCCCTCCACTCTTCCGAAAAACCGTTTCCCTCCCTCACTCCCTTCCTTCCTCCCTAACCGGCCCCTAAGACGTGACATCCATCCATTCATCCATCCATCCCTGCCCTGCCCCGCGAGGGGCGATTGGGGGAAGGATGGGTTTGATTTTGCTTGGGTTGGATTGTATTGGATTGGGTTGGTCGGTTATGTGGACCGTGGGAGATAGGGATGGAGACGTGGTGGAGATGCAGATGGGAGATGGAGACGGAGATTGAAGATAGTGGCAAAGATGTGTGACGAAGATGAAGATGAAGATGAAGATGAAAGATTTAAAAATGAAGTGTAGATGCGGTGTAGATGTATTCTCTATATATATAAATCCCTCTCTCTCTCTTATAATCGAAACAATCAAACAAGTTGAGTGACTACGCCGAATGACTCTAAACCCTGACATGAGCCCCTCTCTTTCTCTTCCTTTAGTTCCCTGACACGAGCCCTCCCACCGCCTATCCTTTGCTTCGTGGCATCCTCTCAACGACAAACCCCCCCCACCCCCCTTTTTAACCCCGGAATCTCCCGCATAATATCCCATCCCTCCGTATGTACTGCCCCCTTCCCTTCCCTTCCCTTCCCTCCGCCAAACCCCAACCCAACACCCCCCCCCCCCCCCCCTCCATCATCGTAGATCCATCCATCCATCCATCCCCCCCCCCAACCCCTAACCCAATACACCCCCTCACCCACCCACCCCACCCTATTCCCACCCCCTCCCCTCCTCCCTCAAAACCCTCACCCTCGTCCCCCGACTCCCCCTGTCCAACCCCGCCGCGAACCGATCCCGCGTCACGTTGACGGCCCGCGCGTCCGTGTCGTGCAGGGCGAACTCGAACCGGCGGAACAGGAGCGCGACGGTGAGGGTGATTTCGGCGAGGGCGAGACTATGGCGGCCGGCGCGACGCGCGGGGGCGGTGAGGTTAGTTCGGTTTGGACGGAGCGGGGTTGGGCTTGGTTTTGGTGGGGAGGGAAAGAGAGGGAGGGATGGGAGAAGGGAGAAGGGAGAGGGGGGGGACTTACTTCTGCCCCAGACACCCGCGCGTTCCTCGGCTGAAGGGCATGAGGTATTTGTCCGGCTTGTTGGCCTCGACGAGCCAGCGTTCGGGGAGGAAGGTGAGGGGGTCGGGGAAGTGGAGGGGTGAGAGCATTGTGGAGCGGAAGTCCATGGATACGGGCGTCTGGTGTTTTCGAGCATTTCGCATGTTAGTGTGTGGATATGACTTTTTTCTGTTGTTGTTGTTGTTGTTGTGTTGTTGAGGGAGTTGGTCGTTGGTCGGTGCCCCTTTGTGGGTGGTGATACAAAGGGAGGGTTGAGGAATGTTTTTGTAGATGGAATGTTGCAAGTGCGGAGGAACGAAAGTACTCACCCCCGCAGGTATGTTCCACCGCCCATACTTCAATTCCTGCGTCGGTGCTACGAGCGGTAGTCGCGACGTCACGGACGTTGTGATACGGAGCGTTTCTTTGACGACGGCACTCTATATCCATGCATCAAAACGTCAGCCCAATCTTCCCCACGGACCGGCCCCGCCCCCAATCTCTCTTTTCTACGGCAATCCCTCACTACACCCCCCTCCTGAATCCCCCCCTTCTCCTCAGCTGCCAAAGCGCAAGCACGAACCAGGTTATCAAGGTAAGCATACATACCAAATATTCCGCCCCCTCCAACACATGCAGCGGCGGACACACGGCCGCATCCGGCATCGCACGCACCAACTCCCCCTTTAAGCGCGTCAGTTTCTCGGGATTGGTCAATAGGTAGTAGAAAGCGGCATTGAGCGTCTGTTTGGTCGTCTCGGTGCCGGCACCTATGAAAGCGAAGGCTTCGTCCGTGAGACGTTCTTCTGTTTTCTCTGAGGCGGGCAGGTCGGGGGATTCCATGACGGCGTGGAAGATGGTGTGCTCTGAGGAGGATGAGGAATCTTTGGCGGGGAGGACGCCCGTGTCGTAGAGTTTGATGATGGAGGCGACTTGTTGGCGGAGGATCTGTGAGAGAGCGCGCACGGAGCATGCGTCAGTGATTGCCGTTTTACGGACTCAGGTAATAGGAATGGATGGATAGATGTGAGGAGAGGAGGACGGGCCACTACATTACCTGCCTCAATCCTAGCAACCGGCCCAGATTCGGATGCAGGAATCTGATGATCGGTAAGGGCAGTTTCTGCAAATACTGCACGATCCCGCTCATCTGCTTCGTCAGCGGCGCCGACTCGGCCGTTCCTTCAATCGCGTCGTTCCATTGGGGTGAGAAATCAGGTTTCTTGAGTGCACCCAGGGAGTAGCCGAATGCTATGAATGCGATTGTTAGAATAACGAACCAACAATCGATATCCAACATTCCAGCAGAATGCCGATGGTGCGCGTGAGTACCAAGAGTAAGTATGGTTTTTTGGGACTTACAATATCGAAACACAACATCAATCGCCAATGATAGGAACGCCGGTCTCAGCTCCACCACCTCGTTCCTCTGCATGCATCCTCGAAGGCCGTTGCACAGATCTTCGATGACTTCTTCAAGCCGCGGCTGCAATGCGGCAACGGCGCGTTTGGAGAAGAAAGGGTTTAGGGGCGCACGACGGATTTTGTGAAGGGCGTAAGGTTCCGTGCCGAATGCTACCTCGTGAGTGTGTGTGTCAATTTTACCTGCATCCTGCGGGGTTCGCCCTCTGTTTGTGCGTGGGGCCATATGGGTGTGCAGCGGTGTTTGATGGGTGGGTGCGTACCTGATAAGGGTGTCCCGGCCATCTTCGCTGAGGGACCATATTTATCGCGAGGTTGCGAGATCGAGTAGAGGGAATCGTAGTATTCAATGTCTTTGATCTTGATTTCGTCCGGGGTGACGCGGATGATTGGTCCTGTGGTACACGAGGCTGGCCTCAGCGATTATTTCGAACACAGCAGGAAGTGTCGGTGGAGAAATACGAAAGAAAGAGTACACATCTCCGCGACCTGATGCTTTTTGATGAGACACATGAATACTGGTATGCCACACTCACCATATTTCTCATGCATACGCTCAACCTCCCACATATACTGCCCACCATCGCCTTTGACACAGTCGAAATAAAACTCGAACCACCTCGTCGCAGCGGCCAATTTCCTACCCGGAAAGCCAGCCAAAGGATGAAAGTAAAGCCGGTACACCACCAAAGCAACGCCATAAGAAGTCCATAAGAACAGGGTGGAAAGAAGGAGGGACAACATGGCAATCGGATGGGCGAAATGGTCCTGGCGGACTGTTTATGGGAAAGGATGTAAGGCTAGGAATGGACCCAGCAAATGCATTATGCAGCAGAGTATGTAATGCTCTTGGGTTGTGGGTGGGTGGGTGGCTGTCAGGCACCCAATTACGGAGCGGCCGTTAGGACATGACAGGCATAGTTTCTTCAGCGGCGATGCAGCATATATCTGGATGCGCAATGATTGGCTTCATGTTTCTTGAGTGTGTCATCAGCCCATGACAGAGATGTACCTAGAAGGATGAAGGTGCATATTGTTTGCAGCCAATCGGTGGTAGGTTATGATGTATTTGGTAAAGAAGGTTTCGATACGGCGGGTAAGGCTAGTACGCTCCGATTTCTCATTGAGAATTTGAGAGGGATGAGTGTGTGGAGCGCTAATGCGGGTGCAAATACTTGGCTTCGGATCTATTTCCTCTTGCATGCATTTTCTCGCTTTTGCTGTGATAGGGGAAAAAACAAAAAGGAAAAAAAAAAAAGGAATCATTTGGCGGTGTACACACCTATGTACGGTAAAGCATGCTCGTTTCGACTGAGGTTTTCCAAATAACTCTTGGGGTGCGACTCAATTAGGTCGTGGTTTGTTGTGCACAAGTTCTTAGCCGCCAGGATTATATTACGTGAGAACTCGTGTTCACAGCCTGCAGGAAACCTTGATTCATGGTTGCTGCCTATGTCCGCTGAACCTTCGCCGCTCCAGAAAGATCCACTCTATAATTACTTTTCAAGCGATGTATTCGAAGATTGGTCCGAGCTGATGATCTTGACTCCATCCTCCGTGGGATCTTTCTCCAAATTCCAATGTCGTAGAGCTGGTCCCTTCCAGATCACCACACACAAGAGCATCGTGGCGAAGACGCAGAAGAACGCCATCATCCCAAAAAGCCTGTCTCCTCCATTAGCGTTTCGCTCTCAAGGCGCTTTGGGAGCACAGGTGACACCTACCAGCCAGCACTCACGGCACCCTGCCAAGGGAAGATGAAGAATGGTAAAGCAAGGGCCAAAATTTGTCGATAAACGTTCATGATTACGGCGACCTCGAGCGGCGAGGTTTTGAAACATTCGATGACATAATTCACAGATATGGGGGTACTGTAACATGCGCCGAAGATGACGAGAAATGTGCCGAGAGCCAGGACCATGTAGTGAAGATGATACCTTCATAAGTCAGCTCTGAACTGGTATATGTGCAGATAATGCAGTAATGGCATACTGAATACCAGCTCCAAAAATTCCAAAGCCTATGGGAGAAGCGGCTGCGACGAGTAAGATTGGATAAAGGCGGTACTCAAGATGCCAGGCACCACCCCTACGACGAGATATCCATAGAGGCACCCTGTCATTGAGTAAAGCGCCGCAAATTTGACATAGAACAAGACCAGCCCACTGGGAAAAGTTGACTGTATGTTCAACGTCAGTAGTCGAGGGATATTGACTGTTCTTGGAAATTAACCCACATTCTGCATTTTGATTCGGCGTGAAGCCGTAGCCTCCTACTTTTTCTGGCGTTTGTAAGAAGATTGAGACGACTATTCCTAAGCCTACAGCGAATCCGTAGATGCAGACAACGAAGAAACCGACAATCATCGTAACTGGTGACAAGCCAATCTTCAACGGTGTAATATAACGTTTGGCCTAACTAGTCAAAACCAGAGCATAGGGCTAGGATATCGCCAAATGACTTACTATGTGGGCGACCGTTGTCCGGGGCACAACCGCAGTCCCGGGAAAGAACGTCGCGATCCTGTTCGAGATGAACGAACTCGGGCGCTGAGGAAGAGGCTCAGACTCTTCATCCCTTCGGAAGCCCGTCTCTTCTAAGAAGAAGAATGCTGGAAATGTGAGTAAGGACGTGATTCCCAAAGTCTGGTTTTCATACCTAGAGGGATCGAGATAGCAAGTAGTGCAACTAGCCACCAGAAAACATCAGGCCACGGCTTGGTATCGGCGATGAATCCACCGAAGACAGGCGCGGCGACCGCCCCAGCAAGAAGAGAAACCTCGAGCACGGTGAATGCTTTGCCCCTCTGATGGAGAAAGTAGAGGTCCATGATCAGACCGGCTGCCAGAATTGGAGGAACGCTCCCGAAAAGTCCTGCCAGCATTCGTGACATGACGAAAGGAATATAGTCATTGGGACCAGTCATTAACGGGGCCCAGATATTGGATGCCAGCGAACCGAACAAAGACCAGAAGATAAGTGAGGATCGACCAATGATGGAAGAGAGCGGTATGAAGAGAAGTGGCCCACCCATCAGGCCTGCGACACCGGCGGAGATGGAATAAGATAGCTCGACCGGAGATTTATGGTAGTAGCTCGCTTGTCTGATATAGCTGTTTGCGGAGATTTGGTGAGTGTCATGATTGCGCGACAGACAGATCAAGTGTCACGTACGCAAGTTGGTGGACATTGACGGAAGCGATGCCGGCAAAGGATGCCAGGCAGACTGTACCGAAAAGGACATTTTTCTTCCTGAGAGACCAATTCTGGCGGTCGATATAAGCTTCTTACTCCCAGTGAAGTGCAGGATTCAACGCGTATGTACCAATGGATCATCCGGAGAAGGGCTCGGCTGTCTTTATGCAAGAAGGGTGAAATCAGCGAATGCCACGTGGAAAAAGGATTGTGATCATGTACGGGATCAGGCAAACACCATCCCCGGCAGTCCTCGATCTGTGCCTGGCTTTCTCTGCGCTCAAATCCAATGCCTCGGCACGAAAGCCTGAATGGGCGGCTTTGGAATCCATGAGTGGCGATGTTCACGTACTTTGGCGTGACGCAAGAAACTGGAGAGTGAAAAGAGGTTGACAGATGAAAAGCATTTGCGGGCTGCAAGTCTCCCTCATTAGCAGGGTGAGTAGTGAGGTAGTAGCGGAGTGATGTTGGATGATTGGCCACTGTGTTGGATATTCAGCGTCGCATTTGGCGTGCCGCCACGAGGAGCCCTAGCGGTCAGGGAGAGGTTAGAGGTTAGAGGTTAGAAGTAGCAAAGATGGCATGGCGGCATGGGACGGCATCGGAGAAAGCTGGGGTGGGGTGGTTGGCGCTCTGCTAAACCAATGGCGCGCTATTGTGTCCGGATCATTTCGTACTTGGTACAGTATTTTACTCGGCTCTAATGGCGGGTAGATAGGGATGGGTAGACTTGGATTGCAATTTTGATTATTATTATTCTTCATCAACGGTGATTTGCTTCCAGGCATCCTTCAAGGGTACACTGTAGACAAGCCATATCTCAGCAAGAAAGGATTCGAGTACTACTGTTAGTGTCGTGATCCGCAGGAGTTGCAAGATGGGATAAGTTCAAGCAGTAAAGTAGAAAAGAAGAGAGTAATCATTGCAATTGGACCTCGGATTCCATCGTCTGTCTGCCTGGATTGCAGGGATAAATTGCCTACAGCCTACAAGCTAGTACTAGTAGACCATGTGGCGGTCTGTCTAGCTCGTTATGGCCCTAATACTAGTAGAGTACCTAAGCATGATTGATACAGAGTAGGTAGTATATAAAGTTAAAGTAAATGGTTTCACAGCCTGCAGCCTGCAGCAGGTAGGAGGTAGTCGGTAATGAAAGTGGGAAAATAAAATGTGGTCATGGGTCAGCTTTTGGCCACGAGGGATCACTCGGATGAATTACTGATCTAAGATTGAATAAGGAAGGAGATGATGCTTCTAAGCTCGCCGATCAAACTAAGCATCACTAGCGGTACGTACGGGGTCAGCCGCTAGGATGAAATGGGATGGGACGGTCCGAATGTCCCTACCTTACTTTAGATATTACGAGATTACTACGGAGTACTCCACCCACGACCCTTTACCTGAAGAATAAGGACTATGGTAACGTATCTTGCCAACAAGACATGTTGTCGCCGACAACCAAATGGCCCTCTTTATCCTCACTTTTTTTTTAAATCTTCATGTTTATTTTCCTTCGTTGATTATATACGTAATACGGCATGTAGGGAAGTAAAATTATTGTTACCCCTCCATTGGCGCGGTAGGAAAAGCAGGTCTCACCTCCTGCATAAATGCACAAAGTTAAAATATTAATCCTGACTCAGCTTAGATGTTTTACCTGCTGAATCATTAGATTACCGTTTTGTATCCTTTTCATCCACTCACCTTCTTTGTAATTTCCATCCATCCATCCACTGGGCTGTCAAAGAGATTCATATCTAATTGTTTCATATGTAGAAGGGTTTTTTTTTTCTCTTTTTTTTTCCTTTTTTTAAAAAAAGAGCCAATGATGTTGTCCTCCTAAAATTAAATCCTCCTTCGATCTCCCCAATCACGAATCAGCAGTGGTGCAGTAGCGTTATTCCCACACCACGAGGGTCCGCATCCTTCTCAGCCTCGACACCCTCTCCAATGCACCATTCACAATCGGGAGGCACAGCACCCACCCTCCATTCCCAAACTTCGAGTCCTCACGTTGCAACTTTAACTTGCCCCTGCAGCTATGGGGACTATGCATAATGGCATAATGTCACCCTGAAGCAGTCTCACCGTCCCATGTTCCCGTTTCTCCCACACGCTATCCGAACTGCCGATGTTGGCTACAGCGCCGCCTTGACCAGAATGACATCCTACTCCCAATCTTGCTGCATTATTCTCTCTGTTTCCCTTCAATTCTTGGGCAGTCATGGATCCTCAGGCGTTGGCTTTGCGCCCGGCAATTGGCCTTACGACGGATCACTCCAAGGCAATCTTTGGAACCACTATAACATTTCTCATACTGGCAACGATATTCGTCGCTCTACGAGCATGGGCCGGCAAATTACGACGAACTCCGTATCGCACCGATGATTATCTCGTTTTTGCGGCGCTAGTATGTTGAGATCCCAAAACGCTATCGAATGCCGCAAGCTGAAGCAAAGCGCAAACAGTTCCTCTACTATGGTCAAGCAGCCTGTACTCTCGTGCGTAAGTATATGTACGGCAATGCTTCTCATGTCCAATGCTGATGACCACCAAAGAGCTTTTCCTGGGCGGTGCTGGACATCATGTCCAGGAACTTCATCCAAGGAATATCGAGCTCAGTCTCCAGGTCAGTCAAACTTCATTTGACCAATGCCCTATCGCAGCTCGCTGACTCTCAACTCGTGACGTAGATGCTCATTCCCCTTGCGATACTTTACTCCATTGAGATGGCATTTATCAAATGCAGCATCTGTTTGATGCTCGTACGCATCTTCTTCATCAGGTCCTTCAGGTAATTCTTATCGCATGCACACGCATCATCGTTCGCAATTTGTTCATGATTTGACTCCAAACCTCGACAGGATGGCCGCTTATCTGGTCATGACCGTCACCATCATCTGGTCTGTATACGCCGCTCTTGGTACTTGGGTGCTTTGCACACCCATTGCCTTCAATTGGAATCCAATGATTCCCGGTGGACATTGCGCCGACCGTCAAGCAAGCTTCTACACCATCGGTGTCCTCGATGTTGCAACCGACTGCCTCATCTTCCTGCTTCCTATCCCGATGATCTGGAATCTTCAGACAGCTTTGCGAAATAAGATTGGATTAACTCTGATCTTTAGCATCGGTGTCGTGTATGTTGATATTTCTTTGCAATGCACTTCGCCGACAAATGCTGACACACCTTACCTCACAGATCCATCACCATCAGCGGGCTCCGCGCCAAATCCACTCTCTCAATATCCTTCTCAGACTTTACCTATACCGGCGCTTTAGGCTTCATCTGGAGTCAGATAGAGCCCGGCATCGGTCTAATCATCGCCTCCTGTCTTCTCCTGCGCCCAGTCCTCGACAAGATTATTCCGCACGGTCTCAAAATCACATCGAAGCGCTCCCCAAGACACACCACCGATCGCACAGCCGCTAGCGAGCATACATTTCCTTTACGGGATGTGGACACAGGGAATACAACGACTACAGCGTTTGCGGGCGCAGGGTCAGAGCCTTCGCTAGAAGAGGGCTTGACAGGTCCTGGGTGGAAATATACGATGATGGATGATGACCGAGCCGTCACTCCGGCTAACGAAAGCATCAAGGTCGAGACGAGATGGGACATAGAGAGGCATGAGCGACAAGGCGCAGGGGTGTAAATATCGAATGATGAATTTTGGGGCTGTACAGTAAGGATGAGGGAACGAATTTTTCGGTGCTAATCTGTGTGCTTCACGAAAATGTCACCTGTTTCTAGATCTTGACAACGCCAAAATTTTTACGTTTGAGAAAAATGCGTAACGAATCTCGTCCGTCTCGGCTGCGGCGTCCGAGAAATCTTGGCCTCATCGACGGGATTTGCAGCAACCCATTATTGAACTAGCTTCAGACTCATCACAACCCAGCAATCCTACACCCACCAACGCCCTACAGTACAAGACAAAGTCGTCTTACCTCAAATTAATTCTGATTTGCAGACGATGAGGAACAACTCGTGTCAAACTGTCATGAAATTTGGGCCTTGTACGCGGAAGTCGTGTTAGTTGACTGGGAGCGTAGGAGACATTGTCGGACACGGGATTCGATGCAGTGTGTCTCAACAGGCACCTCAGATTGTCGGTGATGTACGTGCACAAAGAGACGGCAAAGTTCCAAGTCGATGGAACAAAGACATCTACCTGCCTCCCTTGACCATGACACTTTCAGGCCGTACCTCGACACTGTCACTCATGGCCCAAGCAATCCATGCCATGACACTTCCATGTCACTCGACACTATGGTACGAGCAATCCATATGGGCATCACCCTTCCTCCCTCTCTCTCTCTCCATTCACCCATCGCCCCTTTTCTAAACCCTCACCACCAAAATGCCTCCCCATCCAAACCCCCCACCGCCCACCACCCCCCTCCCACCCCTCACCACCCTAATCCATCCCTCGCAAATCCTCTCACTCTTCCGCACCAACCCACCCCGCGCCGCCCACTGGCACCGCCACTTCACCCACCTCTGGCAAGCAGCCCTCCACCCCCACCCCGAGGACCCAACATCGCAACAACGCGCCCGCCACCGACTAGCCACCCTAAGCCGCATAGTCGAAACCGCGCGGGAGAAACATCGCGCGAGGGTGCGGGCCAGAGAAGAAGCAGCAGCAACAACAGCACCAACAACAGCAGCAACAACAACAGCAGCAGCAACAACAACACCAGCAACAACAGCAACAACAGCACCAACAGCACCACCTCCCCCGCCAACCCCGCCGGCCGCACCCCCCCAAACCACGACCACAACAACCAGGACCCTCGCCCAGGCCGACGTCGCGGCCGCGGGAACCCTCCTCCGCCTCCCCCGCCTCCCCGCCTCCCTCCGCCGCTGCCCCACGTGCAAGCGTCCCTACCGCCTCGGGACCGCCGCCGTCGACGCCGCATCCGGCTTCCACCGCCACCCGGTGCGCCTCTCCGCCTGCGGCCACGTCGTCTGCTTCGGCTGCGCGAGGGCGCTGCTGCGGTTTTTCTTGACCTGTGCGCGTTGCGGGGCGGAGGCAGGGAGGGGGAGGGGGATTTCCGAGGTGGGTGGGGGGGCGAGCGGTGCTGGTGGTGGAGAGGGTGAGGGAGAGGGACAGGGACGGGGTTTTGGTTCCGAGGGGCAGGGGACGGTTTCCGAGGGCGTTGGTGGGGGTGGAGATGGCGATGGAGGCGGTGGGGCGTTGACGCGCGGGGACGTCGAGGCCGCGTTGGCGTTGCTGGGTCTTGCGGGGAAGAGGTTCGGGATGGAGGACGTCGAGGCCGGTGTGGCGCTTCTGGACTCCCGGGCCGGCACTGAGGCGACGCTGGAGGATTACCTGCTGGCGGTTTTGCGACTGTAGGGGCTGCGTGGTTGGGAAGGGAAGGAGGAGGAGGAGGAGGAGGAGAGGATGGATGGCTGGCTGGCAATGATGGGGATCGGAATGGAATCGAGCAAGGGGAGCAGGCGTCGTGGTACTTACAAAGACTGTGTTGGATCGTGGTTTTTTTCTCTTTCTCTTTCGCTTGCGTTCCCCCCATGTGTAGTAGACATGGACGTGGGTAGACGGTCAATTTCAATAGAGGTCGACGGGAAGGATAGAACACGTACGCAGTGAGAGCAGCAGCACACAATCCATTCGCCTCGTGCATAGATTCCCGGGTCGGTTTTTTTCTAATCTGCCACAAATTTTCTTCTTCCTAGTCAACGCCGATCGGAGAGAAAAGTGACAACCCAACCCCAACGAAATCAATGGTTGTGTGGTCGGCCATGATGTGAGCTCGTGTGCTTTTTGACCCTACTTTCCGGCACTACATACATACATTACTCGACAAACCCCTCTCTCTCTTACTCAGTGTAAGTAGATACACCAATCGCCCGACCGGCGCATCTCTCTCCGATCCATCCACCCACCTCCTCCTGCTGCTGCTGCTGCTGCTACTCCTCACCGAACAAACAAGTCCACCTCCGGCTTTCAGCTCCAGCCCCATCATCATCCCCCCCGAACGAACCCCAGGCGTCAGTCATAACCCGGAAAATCAACCCGGTCATTCTTCCGCACAACCTCGACGGCCCCCACACTTCCCACATGAACTGTCTCGAAACCGGACTCTCCCCGTAACACTTGTCGGTGCCGGTGCCTGCCTGTCCAGGTTCAGACCATCACGGAGATCCAGAGGGGTTAAAAAGCAGTTTCGTCGGGATTTTAAGCGGGAAGCCGGATGATGATTTTTTGCGGCACGGTGATGAGAAAAAGTGGCCAGGGACGGAGTTTTTGACGGGGATTTGGCGGGTGACGGGGTTGTATTGTATTGAATGGGTCTTGCAGACAGAAAGAGGCAGGGAGGGAGCCTGTGGCGTGTGTGCTTGGCTTGTTGCGGATGATGATGATGATGATGATGATGATGATGATGATGATGATACTCATGCTCATGCTCATGCTGACTTCTGTCCGTTCGTCACGATGATAGGCATATGAGGGTTTCTGATCGTAGAAACAAAGGGTCTGACAATGCTCAATGCGATGATGGGGGAGGATAAAAAAGGCGAGTTAGGTATGAGCCACCGGTGTCTGAAGGAAGGGTCGAGTCTGAAGGGTCGATGGTATTTGAGCCCGCCCATCTCCTGGAGGAGAATTGAGAGAAGTCGTACCTAGACCTCCGCCACCGCGACCTTGCTTGTGATACAGGGTTTTCCAAGGAGGAATCTGAGTCGGAACAAGCAGAGGCTCCAAACGAAGAGAGGGCGTCCGAGCCCGCTTGCTGGAATGCAACAAAAGCGAAACGTAACCCGTAAGAAAAAGCACAGGCTCTCTAGAACTACCACACGCCTATATTCCATCCATTCTTCTCGTACCACTAGTACCGTCTATCGCCCCTCTACCGCCTCGTTACCGCCCTGGCCCTCCACTCCCTCGCAATATCCTCATACCTCCAAAATTCCACCCCTTCCCTCTCCTTCAACCACCTGACCATCCTCTCCACCATCCCGACTACATGCGCCATACCGCTACAATCCGGATGCAATATCAACGGAAACACAAAATCCCCTCCTTGGTCTTTCTCTCCCGATCCATTCTCCCACAGCCACTCAAAGCGATCTTTCCACATCTGCTCGACGAGACGCACGTCAACGTAGCCGTGGGAATTTGGGACGTGCGGTAAGTAGGAGAGGGGCTTCATGTCCTCCATGTACCAATTGCATGGGATTTCAATGAGGGAGGTGCCAGTAGCGGTGGAGGTTGGGATGGGGGTTGGGTGCATCCAGGTTGCAGCGGGTTTGGAGAAGTCGGGAGGTTTGATGTGGGTGTCGAGGGGAGCGAGATATGGTTGAGAGTCGTGTGCGCAGAGGGAAGTGTCTGTTTCGGGGAGTTATTAGTTAAGAGATATGGTAGAAAAAGCGGATTCGGTGTTGGGGGTTCCATTAGACGCACCGTAAGAGAAGCCGTGCTCTACTAGGAGCTTTATCGTTGCTTCGCGTATTTGGTACAATGGAGCTCGGTAGCCGACAGGCTTCTTCCCTGTCAGCTTCGTAGCTAAATCAATGCATTTCTCAAGGACGTCTTTCTCTTGCTGCTCGGTCATCTGATATGCGCCCTGGACAACTGTTAGAGGAAGCTCCTAAGGTGAGTGAATCGGGTTAGCGTACTTCGTGCGAATATCCGTGCAAAGCAATCTCGCAGCCAGAGTCCTTGATGGCTTCTGTAGCTTCAGGGAAAGTTTCCATAGAGTGCCCGGGTAGGAACCAAGTGACCTTGTCAGCAATATCATGCTTCTTAAACAGCTTTACCAAGCGAGTCACTCCAATATTGCCGGCAAAAAAACCTTGCGAGTAATCCATTTTGTTATTAGCGTCATCCTTGCCTGTGCCCAGAAGACCTGATATGGCATCGAAATCCACGGAAAGCGCTACTTGCACTCTTCGTTTCGGAGGTGGTGGTGGCATTGCCACTGGTGAACCCTGTTTCGATTGTGCCGCTGATGATGAGGTCGCTGCGTTGGGTGTTGATTCGTGGTGCTTTACGATATCTGACACCTCTGGCTCCTTCCAGATCAATCTGCCCTCCATCCCTCCATCGACACTAATACACTCGCCAGAGATATGCCCCGCTGCGCGATGTGAGGCAAGGAAAGCCATTGCACATGCGACGTCTTCCGGTTTGGCAATCTTCCGAAGAGGTACGCTGTCGCAAACCTTGTCAGTTCAACTGTATGGGTAGATAAGCTCGTAACACTGAGTAAGGTGTGTAAGATACTTACGTAGCTTGTGCCTCTGCCCACATCTCCTTCGGGTCGTCAAGTCTCCCTTCAATCAGTGGCGTGTCGACCCAGCCAGGAGCAACAGCATTGATCCTCGCTTTGCCATTCAGCCTAACAATCTCGTTCTTGACCCCACGCACAAGCCCATACTGCAAGCCAGCCTTGCCTGAGGCATATTCCGTATGACCTGCTTGACCGAACTTGCCAGTCTCGCTACCCGTGACCACAATAGCAAGGTTTTCCAACTCCTTCCCAACTTCTTTCTGGCATATGGCGGCTGACTGTAGAAAGTGTTTGATGGTAAGGAAGGTGCCTCGAATGTTGATATTGTATACCTCCTGCCAAAGCTCCAAGGGTATCTCCCAAATGGGATACTCATGGCTCTCATCTGTAATACCGGCATTGGCTACTAGTATATTGATTGGGCCGTGGTGGTCCCGGGCACTCTTCATGCATGTCTTGATAGAATCCTCGTTCGAGATGTCCCCCTGGACTATGTGGAGGTTGCCGTCGGTATTCGAAAGAGAGCGATCAATAATTTTGCGGTCGTGAGCCGTGACCTTACAGCCTAGGGCTGGAAAGGAGATGATTCAGTATATAGTTTGCTCAAGAAACGGAGAGGGTCGACCCGTACTCACACAAGAACTCCCTCACAGCTTGGCTCCCAATGCCTCCAGCCGCTCCAGTAATGAAGACGTGGAGGCCTTCGAGTCTGAGAAATGATGCTGTGCTTGACATAATGTCGGCAGTCAGGCGGGACTCCAAGCCATGAATTTAACAAACCACAACGGGTTCAAAACCTGAAGAGTGTTCGCATGCACAGGGACTGTTCTCCGTATTGTCGCTGTAACAATTGATGGGCTTGTTACTCGGCCCCTCTTAGGATACCTCGAACATACTCTCACGTCTAGATGCAATTAAGCCTAACATGATTGCTGCCTTCTTCCATGATAAGACCTTCAGACCTTCCTCGTTGGGCAATTGTTGCGAGCTGGCACCCTCTTGATTGGCCCCCACTCCTCGAGCATATAATATATCTCGACAGAGCCAGTCGGCAAGGAGAGCAGGAGGGGAGAACATTCTTAGAACTGCATTCTTGAGTTCGTTGAGATGGACTCAATGATGCGGAGTGAGAAAGAATGGTCACACATAAAAGCCTCCTCGGTTCTTACTGTACTATCAGCTAAGCTGTTAAGGCTGGCATATTGGCGCAAGATCGGGCTAACTGTCACGAGCTAGCGTAGTGTATGCGAGGGCCGAGCGGGTGCTGGGGATGATAGCAAAAATGCATCTCCTCCAATCGTCCACTTGTCCATTGTCTTATCCTCCCTGCTACCGTATCCCACATATCATGGCCTCCCCTGCCCTGCCGACCACGCGCTCAATCCGCCGACCATTGAACCATCCCGACCTTTCGAGGCTTCATGGAAGACACGGAGAAAAATACTACTGGGCCAGGCTACGATCTAGACGAAAGCTTGGGTACCACGGCTGAACTCATCAATGTTGGAGGACACAAGCAAGAGTTGGATAGGAATTTCAGTCTCCTAAGCATCAGTGCCGTCGGCATCGTCAACGGCAATACTTGGGCGGCCTTGGGGGGAAGCATTGTTGGTCTCTCTCTTGATGTGAGAGCCTATATTAGGACATGTACTGAGTAGCTACTATTAGGTTGTAGCAATTTCGAATGGAGGACCGCCCGGTGTAATATATGAATTGTACGAGCTGCCTTCTATCCAGCCAAGTCCATGCTGACTTATAATCTCAGTATTGCCGTCTCAATTTTCTACTGTCTGATAGCCGCATCTCTCGCCGAGCTTGCATCAGCCATTCCGTCCTCGGGAGGAGTTTACCACTGGGCTTCGATTACGGCCGGCAAATATGGCCGTGTCTGTGGCTTCTTTGCTGGATTCTGGAACTTCTTCGCATGGTGAGGATGTATACTAGAACGACGGAGTCGGAGTTGACAAATTTGAAGGATATTCGCAGCAGCCTCAACGTCTGCTATCATTGGTGAGTTTAGGGCAATCGAATTCATCCTCTAGACGCTTAAATCCCCAAGGCAACCAGACTGTTCAGATGTACGCCACGTATCATCCCGAGTTCCAAGCGAAGGTACGAGAGCAGGAGCACATACCAGGATTCTCCTCGGCTAATGTGTTCTCTAGTCTTGGCACGTCTTCGTGAGCTACCTCATCGTCACATGGTGCTGCTGTTGCATTGTGCTCTTTGCCAATCGTGCCCTTCCTATACTCAACAACTTTGGCTTATTCTTCATCCTCGGCGGCGTATTTATCACCATTGTGGTTTGCGCAGCAATGCCTGGTACCGGTGGAAGGACCCCACATGCACCACCCGCCTTTGTCTTCAAGGATTGGTCTGCAGATATCGGATATTCGTCTAATGGCTTTGTATTCCTGATGGGCATGCTCAACGGAGCCTACGCAATAGGAACGCCGGACTGCGTTTCCCATCTCGCAGAGGAGATTCCGAGACCAGAGATCAACGTTCCCAAAGCCATTGCTGCTCAAATGATGATCGGCTTTGTCACTGCCCTGTGCTATATGATCGCTATCTTCTTTGCAATAAATGATCTAAGCGCAGTACTCTCTGCTTCCTCGACATTTCCACTTGCTGAAATTTACCGGCAAGCCACAGGTTCTCGAGCCGGTACGGTCGGCTTGTTGGTCGTTATCTTCTTGCCCATGGTCTGCGCCTGCATTGCCGTTTACATCGCAGCTGGGCGTACACTATGGGCTCTGGCTCGTGACAATGCTACCCCTTTTGGGAATTCCATAGGCCGCGTTGATCCTCGCTGGAGAAATCCATTCAACGCAACATTCGTCTGTGGCTGCATATGTACAATCTTGGGTTGCATATACGTCGGTTCCACGACAGCTTTTAACGCCTTCGTAGGCTCCTTCGTGCTCCTATCTTCAAGTTCCTACCTCGCAGCTATTCTGCCCCATCTCCTCTCCCGAAGATCGAATGTCACACCGGGTCCTTTCTGGATGAACGGACTTCTGGGCTACGCAATCCATAGCATTTCGTGCTCGTACATCGCAGTGTTTATCGTCATTTTCTGCTTCCCTTACGCGCTTCCGGTACAGGCAAACAATATGAACTATTCGTGTTTGATCATAGGTGGATTGACCATCCTCGTATCGGTCATTTGGGTATTCAAAGGAAGAAAGGGGTATAATGGACCCCAGGCGCTGAATTATAAGGGACGTAAGGTTGGGTCTGTCATTGCGGAGAAAGGAAATGAGGCGTGATCTACTGATCGTTGCGACAAGAGCAATGTAGTGAAATTGTTCAAACATGTTGACTGAGAATTTGAAAAAACCATTGCAATTGCTGGCCTTCTCCTAGCCGTTAATGTAGCTCATGAAATTCGAGATCTACCAGATTCCAAGGTAATGTCTTTGTCTTTAGCCACTCTTACTAAAATCAGGTCTTCGCTATCGCACTTGTCCACTTCCATCTTGCACAAAGAGAAGGGTGGCTAAACATTGTCATTGTCGACGAACAAAGACTTCCTCTCTTCGGTGCTCGACACCTGCAACTGCATGGGAGATCCGCGTCTACTTTATGAGTTTTCAATCTTTCCTCTTGTCCTTTCCGCTCTGTAAACACGGATTGCACGGTTCTCCTCAACTGCCAAAAAACAGCCGAACAAACCCACGTGAAGGACGCGAATTCAAAATGAGCACCGCCTTCGCCACCACGCCTCTCAGCCATCTCGTACACCCAGAGCACATGCTCAACCCCAGATTGCGCTTCTCGGCACAGCAACAGCAGCAGTATCTCCAAGGCTGCAGCGGCCTCTGGGAAATCATTCGAACGAACCCCGAGGGATTCATGGATTTTCAAAAGGCTCATAGGAAACTAGTTGCACTGACAGTATTCCTGATGGCCAGAGTGAAAGCGCTACAAGCAGCCAGCCACCGCGCAGCACCGTCTCCAGAGAATGCAATCCAGACTCTCATCCAGCAAACTTCAGGTGCGCGCCCCATCCCAAGCTGGTCTGATTTCGAAGCAGGTATCTCTGTCGGACTGTGTCTAGGCCCTTCCATAAGCAAAGACAAAGCTCCATGTCCGATGCGAGCATGTCAGAGATTATGTTTGGCAGCTTCAATACGAAGGATGAGCTGACGGAAGAGAACGTAGCGGTGGCGTTGACGTTCCTTGGTTGCGATGTCAAGTCTACGACTGCAGATGAGATTGAGGCTGTGTGGGAACTGCTGGATGTTCAGGGAGGCCTTCGCGGGCAGCTGGAGAAGTATTTGCAGTCGGCATCTCGTTGAGGGCGGTCTATGTTGGGTGGACGAGAGAATGCCAGGTTGGAGCGGACAAGTAGGGAAGCGTCTCCATGCAAGTATCTGATTTGATGCTAATTACTTCTGAGAATTTAGCGAATTGGTTCCAGCAGAAATTAGTCATGACGCTCTTTCAAGTTGACCTTTGGTTATCCCTCAGATTGGCGCCTGGGGTTCAAATATTAGGCTCAGCCCCTGAAGTTTTGTAATGGCAGAGAATTCGCTGCCCATTCCATCCAAGAATTGAGTCAGACTATATACTACTCTGTCGCATATCTAAATTCTAAATACAGAAAGCTTCTGGCGAGAGCGGAACGAGTTCGTTATTAGAATATCTATGGTACACGAACAAGAGAACAAGGCAACCCCAGTAAGCTGTAGGTAGAAGGATGATTGGTCTCTGGAAGCCTTCTGCAGAAGGGTATACCCCTCCGCCAAGACGCTATGCTATATAAAGCTAGTCGCAAAAGCCTACAAGGCTGCACCTGCCCACTACTCCCATACTAACAAGCACAGAGCCCCCGCGACCATAGCTGAAGCTATACGCAACAAGCAACAAACACACAGAGCACCCGCTTGAATAGTCGATGTAGCTGTAACTAACCCTGCTTTTGAACCCTATTGCAACCGCTTATCAAAGCAAGAAAACTACAGCGAATCATATTATAACAACGACGACAACCCATGTTTCTGAAAGAGGCTTCCACTAGTAGAATAAGAAACAAAGACAAATAGGCTGAAAGATCCTTCCGAAATAACATCTGAAAAGCCTTCGGTAGCTTTCTAGAAGGAATGCTTGAGAAGCCTTTGACAAGCTTCAGAAAGTCTTGGAAGTCTTTCACAGCATCTTTCTGATCTATAAGAACTTCTATAAGATCTTATTCTTCTTACGACGAGATCGACGAATAGTCTAATGTTGAGATAGAGACGAAGTAGAATCTATAGCAAGGTAGTCAAAACGAGAAATATACTTCTTAAGATGATCGTCATAAAAAGTATCTCGAATCTTTCTTTCATTGAGTTGCTGTAGTACGAAAGATCGATCATAAGATTCGTTATAATTCTTGATCTGAAATGAACCTCTTTAACGAGGCTTAAGCTTTTTAATATTCTTCTAATATAACATAACAAGATCTTTTAAATGATAAGTTGCTTTGATAACTTTCTTATTGTAGCGAATAATATTCTACTCTCGACGACGCTTAATGATTACTGCAATAGAGTCATATAGTTTAATTCGATATTATAAGTAGATATGGATTTGACTGCTATGATAAAGAGAATTCATTAATTCATTATATCAAGTGCGAATATTGCGTTTAGAAAGTGACTTTAGTGTAACAGAAACTTGAGAAACTTCTAAGACTAGCTCGAAAATAATCCCTGTGAAACTTATGTTCAGATAGTTAATACTTCTTTTATTAATAGATCTAATAGATTTCAAAAGTCGTAGATCTCAGTCAAGATCTGTCGAATTCTTTCGTAACATATTCTCGAGTAGTTTGTTAAACATTTTTATTATATCGATATTCTTAAATAAATCGAAGAGCGAGTACTTAATGTTAATCTCTTCAAGACGCAGAAACTCTCGAAGTTTATTATTATCGAAGTGTTGATTAGAATCGCAGTAGATAGTATTAGACTTTCGATATATAACAAAGAATAGTAAAAGACATTATAAGATCTCTTTGATAGTCGCGATCTTGCAGACAAAAGACATCTGAAATTTAATAAAGTAATAAATAATGTTGAGAATAAAAGCACAGTCTAATCTCGTAACTTTTAAGAGATCGATAAAGTTTATATCAATAAGCTAAAAGAGATATGTTATCAAAACTAAATTTAGAAGTTGAGATCGAGTCGCTAAGTCGTGTCTGAAATAGTTAAGACAGTCAGCAATGTATCGCTTCATATTCTAAGATTGATTCGATTAGTAGTATCTATCTCTGAGACGAGTTATGATATTAGTCTTAGCTTAGTGCTTACTATTATTATATATCTTCTTAAGAACTATTAAAATCTTGCTTTCAGAAATGCATAATAGATAGTAGTCTCGTAGATGTTTTTATAAGATTTTATTGATAACTCGATAACAAAAAGCTTTTCTTAGTAGCTCTATAAAAGAGTTCTGTAACTAATCTATAAAAAGTCTATAAATGTTATTAAATTAGAATAAAGTTATATACGTCTTCTTTTAAGACTTATCTTAAGATACGATTCTCATATAGAAGATTAACAACTCTTCGACGATATCTTTCTCGAGAACTTCGATTCTATCTAATTAACTCAAGAATTTCAAAAAGATCTTAAACTCTCTCGCATTATTCTTTCACACTTATCTAACTTCTTTATTAAATAATTCTTCTCGAATTCTTATGACTTTGTTATTCTCGATACACTCGAAAGTGTCGAAAATAATTTTAAACAAATCGTCGACGATCTTGTTTCTTGAATCTAATATATATTAAATAGTGAGATTTAATCTCCTCAACTAATTCGTTCAATGCTCGTAGATTTCTTTATGCAAGTTCAAGATCAAAAAATGCGTGAGAGACTTATAATTCGTATATATCACAGCGGGCTTATAAGAGTGTTTACACAGATAATCGTACTTCTTATAATAGAATATAACGATAGCGCATAATTCTCGTTTATAAGTAAAATGTTTGCGCTGAGTTAAGATAAATATAAAAGAATTATATAATACGAGAACTTCGACGTCTTCTATAAAAAGCTTTTTAACTATACTTGACGAAGTCTTTAATAGAGTCTCGTCTAACGAAGTCTTTAATAGAATTCTCGTCTAAATAGCTTCTAATAAGATAAGAGAATTTATTTAATCAAAAGATCGAAACTGTGTGACTATATAGTTAGTTTCAAACTCGAAAGTATTTATATAGAGATATATAATAGAACTCAGATCGATATCATGAACGCTTATTTTGATAGTATATTTTATTCTTAGAATCTTAAAAGAAAGCTACTTCGCTTACGTTCACTTTCAGATAATCTTATTCGTAAGTCTTAATAAAGATCTTATAATCTCGACGAAATTTCTCACTCAACGACGAATAATATTTATAGTACTCAAAAAATCTCGTATCTCGAAAGAATCTGACGATACAGATTGACGTGTTATCTTAACAATTCTATCATTAAGAATACGCACATATTCACTCACTTTATAAATAACTCTTAATGTCTTAATTAACGTGACAAAGAGACGAAGCTTTCGAAAGAAAAGTAACAGTTTGATTTATTCGACTCGAGAAAAGAAGTAATCTCTAAGAAAGCTAAACTAATCTTTAAAATTCTCGAACTTATCGAAGAAATTATTTATGTAAAAGATTATGAGCGAGAGAGTTTCGAAATCTATTGAATATAACAAGAAAGATTCTCGCAGAGGAATAGAAATAACATCAAACGTATAATAGATCAACTCTATTATTATAAATTCAGTCGATTAAAATCCTTACTATATTCTCTTAAGCTATATCTAATCTATCTCTGAGATTATAAAGGCGAAGTAATATCTATTGTCAGAGTGAAGAGATATTATAAGATAAGCGTGCTTGAGATCGATCGAGAATAGACAGTTATGTCTAAGATTAAAAAGATGATTATGTACTTTCGAACTCAGCTTTAGATGTAAATTTAATAATAGCTTCGTCACACGAGAGTAGTTAAAGATTATTCGAGATTCGTCACTCGACTATGAATTTTTCATCTTATCTATCATAATAGCTCTAATATTTTATTCAGACAAACAATCATTAACTGATTTAATTAATTCATAGACGCCTTTCTCGATATTATTTTAAACAAGCTTTCGAAGTCATCACTTGTTAGGATTAGTACCTAAATAGGGTGTCTGGGGCTGTCAAGCGCAGACACCCTCGGGGCCAGCTTTTTTAGCTGAGTTGCTAACAATAGTGTCTGCGCTTTGATTTCCGGGTCGATCTAGTCGATCACCCCGGGGCGCAATTGAGGGAGCCTAGCCTAAATGGCTAGCCGAGGGTGAAACGCTTAGTCTATGAGGGCCGGGGTTCGAAACCCCAGAAGGTCAGAAATGAACTTTTTCAGAGGGAAAAATTGAAATTCCAGAGGGCTTCGGAGCCAAAAACGGCCCGAAGAATTTCATTACCGAGGCAAAAATGAATAATTTCGGACAGGACGCCCTATTCAAATAAATCTTTCGGGCAAAATGCCCTGTACAAAAGACCTGTAACGGGGTCTAGGCATGCGTGAGTGAGTAACAGATGGATTGGTTACTAGATAGACTGAATCCTGAGGAACTCGGTGGGAGTCCTCAGAGGCAGCATATTTAGCAGGGGAGAGTGCACCCCCATGCCAAGCAAACTTACTATGCGACTGCTATAGCCGCACAGCTGCACCAGAGGGATAGTCTCCCGGATCTGGCCTAGATGTATGTTGGATTCCTGGACTTCTGACAGGCCGCCTCATGTCTAGAGACCTCATGACCCTTACAATTATCCCCCCTTTTCAAAGACGAGCTCCTGTAAGATAGCAAGCCCAAAAAAAAGAACAACAGCATGTCGTATATCGATACCCCATTACAGTCATGTCACAATGCGTCAGCAAACATCAGACGAACGTCAAGTAATTGAAATCCATCCGATTCAGAGTCCGAGTCAATCAGTCGAATCGACATCGTTCGAACTTCTATCCTTTCGTCTCATACAATGTCTGAGCTAGTCTCGTTAAAATCATAAAATCTCCTCGTTAGGTAGGAAAATAGACAAAAGAGTACTATCGTTTGCAGCACTGTCACGGATGTTCAACGCTTCCTTCTATACCCTTGCCCTTATTCTTCGACGCAGATCTCTTTAAAACACGTCGTTATAACTTCCTTCCGATGACCACTAATTCGACTATAGACTTGTTAGAATGCTCCTTATAAAACTTACCTAACAACTTCCGTAGATGGGAGACTCTCTCGTAGGGTTCCCATATATCCTCTGAGTCAGGATATTCTTCCCAGTGAACTTAATAGTATAGACCTCCTATCTTGCCATTCTCGCCTGGTTCAAAAACTACACTATTCACAACGCCAGCGACCACGTAGTCATATGCATCGCCTTCGTCGAATTTCATATTCTCTAGACTTTGACTTATCTCCCTCTATTTTGAAGAGTTCTTTTTTAGTAAGAACATATAAAAGACGTTATAAATTCGTCAGTCGCTCGACAACTCGAGTCGATAGAACTATAAATCGATAACGTTCGTAATAAGAAATAAATCGAAGTTTTTGAATTTCAGCTTCCTGTTCCGCTTGGTCTTGAGGTATTTAATGTTTAATCATATCAAGTCACCTACTTTATAGTCTCGTGACTTACGATATTTGTTTACGTACTCGGTCTGTGACTGCTGAGTAGTTAAGATCGCATCTTTATAGACACTCATAAATATAAACAGATGCTTTACGTTGTCAACTGCAGTCTGCGAGCGAGATTTCGAATCGATATTCTCGTCCCATAACATTCTAAGACTGTAGCCCAAGTTAGTCTCAAAAGGCGATATGTCAGTAACTGAGTTCTTTGCGTTATTGTACGCAAACTCCGCGATTAATAATCATGTCACTTAATCGTCCTGCTCTCAGCAGACGAAGACTCGTAAGTATTATTTCATGATACTATTTTGCCGCTTAGTCTGATCATCGATCTAAGAATGAAATGCAGTCGACAAGCGTCGCTTCACCCTCAAAAAGTATATAAGACTAGATCAGAACTAAGAGGTGAATAACGACTCACGATTCGTTACTATTAAGTCAAATAGCTCATAATACCTCATTAGATTCTCGATCAACACTTATACGAACTGCTTCGCGTCGAGCGTCTTGTTCACTGCTATATAATATAACATCTTCGTGAAACGATTCACAATTATCAGAATCGAATCGTAGATGTAATCACGCCAGTCTTTAAAGGGCGATAGTTCAGTGACGAAGTTCAATAAGATATCCTTTCACTTATAAATAGAAGTCGACAATAATATCAACTTATCATACGACTTATATCTAGACGACTTGATCATAGCGCACACAGAACACGATATAACGTGCTCGCTCACATCCCTTGCAAGCTTCGACTAGAAGTACTTACGTTGAATTAATGTCTGAGTCTTTTCAGCACCGAAATGACCTACCAGAAAAGCATCGTGATACCGATCGAGAATTACATCTCGTAACGCCGCAGAGACATAAATCTTCCCTTTATGATATAGTCGTTCATCGACATAACTGTAGAGTTAACCGCTTAGGTCGCTCAGAGAGTTGACAACAGACTGCTTCAGCTGTTTCAATACCTTCTTTGTATGATCATCTTCACGAGTCAACTTCACGAGCATATCGTCGAACGACTAATTGTTTATAACATCCTCTGCGAGGTCTTCTGCTATAACAGTGACACGAATACGTACTCACTGCTCACATGTATCAGACACCTTATGAGTTCCAGCGATAAGCATTTAAAAGCAATTAGTCATGAAGACCGATCTTCCCACAACACGAAAATCACGTAACGTCTGCTTCAGCTCGCTCAGCAATTAATAGTTCTCGCGTTTCGTAGTATCATTATCTTGCTCGTAGTCAGGAATTCGACTGAGTGAATTCGCGAGATTGTATTTTCCCTGACGATATTCGATAACAAAATCGTAGCGACTCAGCTTCTGCGCCCAACGAATCTAACGACTATTCAGTCGCGTAGTGCTTATAAATCTCTTAAGATTATGATAATCTATCAAGACCTTGATCTTATATCTACTACTCTCGTAGTAGTGACGCCAGTGTTTAAACGACTTCATAATAGCTAATAGCTCTTTGTCATGAACGTTATATCGCGTCTTCGCCGATATTTATTTACGTGAATAGTAGACTACTGAGTGTCACAATTCACCGTGCAACTAACTCAGAATATTATTAATGACATAGCCCGACGTATCAGTCTCAATTCTTATTAACAGCTCAGAATTAAAATGTCGTAAAATCGATGCGATCGTAAAGATCATTTTCAACTCCTCGAAAGCTTTCTTTGCCTCAGATATAAGCACAAATAAACTCTGCGAGTTTTTTTTATTTGACTTCGTACGCTCGAATACGACTCGCGTATTTTACTAAGCGTTAGAGACTACTTTATCAGAGCTCGATCTCTCTTAAACGTTGATCTTAATCAACTTCGTAAATAAAGCAACGATCTTACTGAACCCACGTATAAACCTACGATAAAAATTCGCAAAGCTCACGAATATCTAAATATCTCGTACAGACTTTAGCTTCGATTAGTTCCTAACTGACTGTATTCGATCTTTCTTTATACTAACCCTCGACGAAGCGATAACATATCTCAGAAAGTGTATCTTATCTGTGCTGAAACGACATTTCTAAAGATTAACGAACAGCCCGTGCTACTTCAATTTGTTCAGAACTCACTTTACAGTCTCGACGTGCTTCGCATCTATATCTTACGTGTAAATGAAAATGTCATCAAGATAAACAATACAGAAGACATCTAGCTTCTCAGTCAATGCTTGATTAATATACGCTTGAAAAGTTATAGAAACATTTGTCAGCCCAAACGACAAGACTTGATACTCAAAGTAATCATAACGTGTTCTAAACGCAGTCTTCCATTCATCACCCTTTCTAATACGAAGACGATAATATGCAGCGATGAGATTCAACTGTGTGTATCTTTTGATCATAGTCAAACGATCAATCGACTCGTCAACAAGAGAAAGGGGATAACGATTCTTTATCGTAATTATATTCAGTTCTCGATAATTCACACATAGGCGCAAACCTCCGCCAGGCTTTTTCACAAAAAGAATAAGAGATCCCGCCGAGAACGTGCTTGACCGTATAAAATCGTTCGTCAGATTGATCTCGATATAACCCCTTAAGATGTTCAGCTTTACTTCGTTCAGACTGTAAATAAAGCCGTACGGCGATTGTTTCTCGTCTATGAGATCGATGACATAATCCGCAGATTCGTGACTCGGCAACTCTGCAACACCACTGTCAGAAAAGATATCGAAGTACTCAACATACTTAGAAGATAGATCCACAGTCCTAACAACGTTTGCTCGAGCAATATAATCTTGACGATCTTAATGCACCGAAGATTCGTTTGCGCTCACCACTTGACTTGCGTGTATAACGAAACAGTCTGCGTCCTTATTAATAACAAGCTCAGCAAAATCCTCTGACTCAATAATGTTCACTCGACACGTAGTCATCAAAGCTACTGTCGCAGTATAAGTCCTTCATTAAAAAGATCTCTTGACCCAATCAATGTTAAAATTCGCCATGATCAGTCATGACATATCAAGAATCATCCGTGTGTCGATGTTCGCAGCGAGAAAGATGTTCTAAAAGTAACGAACTCGACCTTATTCGTTCTCCTACTAAAATTCGATATAGTGCATCCCGTAGATCTTAACTACCTTGCCGTGAATCGCACTCAGCTCAATGTTAATATTGAGCACCGATAAGCCCATCTTTCTTGCAGCCACACGATTAATAATGTTCACTTCAACATCACTGTCAGCCAGTGCACTAAAAGTGTTGATCTTATTCCTCGCGTTCTGCACTAGGGTGTTCTTAATGAACAGACTATTTATCCTTGATAGTTTCTTGATCCGCTACTGCACAGCCTGAACCTTGATCGCCTATACCCTTACGTCAATAATAAGCTCTATCTTGATAGATAGAGAGGTACTCGATTCGACGTTCGACTCGAAGCTTGATTTGACTGATTCGACTATTCGACTCGAATCGTCATTACCCGACGAGATGTTCATTAATTCGAATTCATCGACGAAGAGAGCTGTTCTCACTCCTCGTATAGACATAATATTCGAAGTCGTCACTGCGCTCACTAGTTTTTTGTCGTCTCGAGCATCTTAAACGAGTCGAACATAACTTGTTTCTTGACGATGCATTCAGCAGTTCGATAACCAGACATATCACACTTGTAGCAAGCCTTATTCTTGAAACGACGTTCTCTAACCTCATCTATTAGCTTGTCTTTGTATATAACAAAAGTAGACTCATTCTCCTTTTTGCGAGAGGTCTTTGTCTGCTCTAAGATCTCGTTACGACCCTTCTGATCTGATTTACCTATTCGACCCGACTTGTTATCTCTCTTCGAGTTCTGTGATTTCGAAGATAACTTAGAATAAGATCTGCTATCTTCATCCTGCTTTATATGAGTTTTCGCAGCTCTCTCATATTTGCGTATTTGAGTTAACAATTCTTGAATCGTTCTTGACTCAATCATGAGCTTATCTAGCTCGACTCGATGATTCGATAGTATTCGCGCTCGAATGAAGTTAAAGAACTATCGATTCGTTATAGTCTGCGTCGAATCTAGAGCCCTAAGACGAATATGTAGCTTGTAAGCATATTCATAAAAAGCATTAATAATGTCGCCTTTCCTCTGCTTCGCAGCTAACAACTTCTTATTCGTCTCAAGATATGCTTTCTTCTTGTCCCCCTTCAGGAATTCGAACAATAGCGTCTTGAAATGCGTTCATAACGTCGCCCCCCCTGGATTCTGAAGCAATTAGAATCTTCAATCGATTCTAGACGTACTCTCAAGAAAATCGATAACATAGACGACCTTCTTGATAGTCTCCTCTCGCAATTGCGACTGACTCATTGATGTGACATCTTTCTGAATCTCCTCACTCTGAAAACCTCTGAAAGCGAATTGTCGCTCACACTCGTAAATAAACTCGTTCAATTTCGCTGGGCTGACTCCCTTGTATAACGCTGAATCTTTCGCTTTGAGATTTGATGTCTGTCTCTTTGATATCCCCTGAGTCTCGTAACTCAGTGACGCTTGTCGACGACGTGACAACGCTTGATTTGCCTGATATGCTACAAACTCCTCCGCGTGCGCTTGATAAACCCGAAATGTTATAAGCTCCCTTGAGTCTAACATCGTTCCTATTAACTCGTCCGTATGTGAATCAATATCGCCATGATCATCTTCTTCGCTTGTTTTTGAAGTAACCCCATTAAATTCTCCTTCGTCAGCATTAATGTTATTCGATAGTACTTCTTATTCCTCTTCGAGACTCGATATCTACTGTCTCGATCGTAATCCTGCTGCAGAAGTCATCTGAATAATTCGAAATTAACTGACTCGACGTCGACGTCAATTAAGAGATAGATAGAGATAACAGCGAGTCACGAAAGTGATATTGTTATCAAACGGGCACACCCCCCTTACTATCGTGTCGACGATAGCGAGAGTTACAGAATTCAGAAATGTAACGAGGTCTAGACATGCGTGAGTGAGTAACAGATGAATTGATTACTAGATAGACTGAATCCTGAGGAACTCGATGGGAGTCCTCAGAGGCAGCATATTTAGCAGGGGAGAGTGCACCCCCATGCCAAGCAAACTTACTATGCGACTGCTATAGCCGCACAGCTGCACCAGAGGGATAGTCTCTCGGATCTGACCTAGATGTATGTTGGATTCCTGGACTTCTGACAGGCCGCCTCATGCCTAGAGACCTCATGGCCCTTACAAAAGACCCGCCACGGGCAAGAAGCCCCGAAAGCATCGGGCACGGGCACGAGACCCTGGGTGATCCCCTTGAAATGCCGGAATGGCATGAATCTAAAGCATCCAGGCCGGGCAAGAAGCCCTGAAAGCCCCGAAGAATTCGGGCAGAAGTCCCCAAAAATGGGGCCAGCTGTAATGCGCTATGGCGGGGCCACAGGCCTGGAATGAGTGAAGAAACCTCATTCCCGCGAGAAGTCCCTAAAGAATCTGGGCAAGTGAGAGTTTCAGGGAAGTGAACCTTGGAACTTCGGGCAAGAAGCCCTTAGAAATCGACGATATCGAGGTAAAGATTCCTCGGCGCATCGCGATTTTTGTCTTTGAGGCTCGAGGACGAGCCTTATAAAGGGGGAGATAATTGTTAGGATTAGTACCTAAATAGGGTGTCTGAGGCTGTCAAGCGCAGACACCCTCGGGGCCAGCTTTTTTAGGTGACTAATCCTAACATCACTCGATATACGACGATTATCTCTTCTGAAATCTTACGATAACAGACTTGATATTCGAAGCTATACGAACACGATAAGTTATTAAACTAGTGTACGATAGGTCTCGAAGATCTTTTCGATTTAAATGACGATATTGATATAATAGATTTAAAACTCTTAGTCTCTGTTCTGACGTGACTATAAGAAGATTTAACATTAATTTCAGTTTTAATTAATTGATTTATGCTTTTAGATCGAAGAGAGAGTGTTATAAAAGAATTCGACGAATAACTCTTTTAACAGAGAAGATCTTTTTAAGAGATACTTAAAAAAACGATAATAATAACGTATCGAACACGCTGAAGACTTCGATAGATTATTCTAACTAACTTACTTTCGAAGCAATACTTAAGGAACTTGAATTCTCGAGACAGACTTTGACAAGTTCTGACAAGTTAACGTTCTGCTTAAGACGATCTTCATTTATTAAAAATCTCGTTGAACTTTCTTAACATCTAATAGATCATTTCTCAAGTCTAAACTCTTAAATAACTTCGAGAAATCAAGCTCTTCGACAGTAGTCTTTTAAAATAATTTTAAAGCTTTCGTAACTATTATAACAGACTTTAAATATATTAAAAGATTGTAATCTTTATAAAAGATCAACTTCGAATCTATAACGTCTCGTACTTGCTTATTAATGAATCGATCTTCGATAAAGATTATAAATAGTCGAATCGAGATAAAAGTATCTATCGAAAATAGTTATAAAATTCTTAAAATCAAATTTAGATACTCGAAACGTTCTGACTCTGTGACAGATACAACTTTTAATATTACGAAATAACGAATATCTCGTCAAATTTCTTTCACTTTAATGTGTAGTCAGACGTAATATTCGAAAACGATATCTCTATAATCGACTGTTCTCATCGACAAACTCTTAAATTCTATCTCGAAAAGTAGATGATAGATCAAGCTTAGAAAGCGTATTATTTCTACGAAAATAATATTCATATCGAATTCTTGATTCGTCTGAGTTTGCTTCTTTTCGATCTTGATTTTAACGTTATCAAACTTTCTTATAATAGCTAATATACGAAAGATCTTATTTATTTTCACGAGTATATTTAAGAAACGAATTTCCTTCTCAGCTTTCACAGTAGTAGCTTCAACGTTAAACGAAGAAATAAATATGAATTATTAAAATTAATAGTCGAATACTAGATTAGAATTTACTTGTGAATTTTGAAGTGCTTCGTTTATCATAGACTGAAATAACTGCTGCGACATTATATATGCTGTTAATATAGACTATAAAAATTGTTATATCGACTAAAAGTTAAATTATAAAAAGCTTCTCTGCTGCTGAGATATCTATTGAGATTATTATTAAGATGCTTTTATAAAAGACTTCGAATTTCGCTTTTTAAAAACTCTCGTGTAGAGTCTCTTCAGCTCTCTACATATAATAGAACATCACGTCATTAGATTTATTCATGTTATGTTAATCTTAGTGCTCTGAAGCACGTTACGAATCGACACTAATGATTCGTACTGTGTGTCATTAAACAATCTCATTAATGACTAAAATTCGACTTTCTTGTCGACTCGCTTCTTGTCTTTTTTCTTGAAACGATCTTTCTTAAAAACTAGAAATTGAAATTGTTATTCTTAAGAAGAGAATATTAAATTTATATCTGTCGCAGACTGCTGCTGAATAGTCGAATTTGCTTAAATAATAGACTGCTGAGAATTGAATTATGAGACTAATATTTAAGTGTTAGCTGACAGCTAAAAAGAAGAAATCTAAGATTATATTTTAAAAACGAGTTGACTTAACTGAGATTAAGATTTTAACTGCTTTTTCAGACGTTTCTCGAATAATTCTAACTCGTCTTCGAAATAAGCTCGCTTGTTTGAGTTAGATTCTTTCTCGAGAAAGACTTCGACAATTAATATCTTAATATTAGCAGAGTAAACACGACCGAGATCTATTACTTCGAATTAAATCGAGTGAGTATTAAGTGACACGTACGACTCAATTAAGAATATAATTAATATAAGCTAATCTATGCTGTCAGAAGCTATAGATGTCGAGAATATAATTAATATAGTCTTCGATAGCTCTATAGTATAAAGTCTAATGCACTCATCGAACTTATTAAATTCTACGACAGCGAAGTTCGTCTAAGGGTTAATATCGAATATAATTATACGCAAGTATAACTATTTTTATACAGATAATAATATAGCTCTGCACTTAGTTACACTATAATTTTTAACTTTATATCTAATATATGATAGTTCGTTCTTAATAAAGAATTAATAAATTATGTTATTAATGTAAAAATTCTTTGATATAGAACGATTAGATATATTCTTAAAAGCTAACTACTGAGATTTAAATCTATTATTAACACTAATGTTAGAAATTTCGTTTCTATTAGTGTTAACTCGATTTGAATTTTAAACAAGCACGTGAGATAACGACGCTTCGACTTGTTAATAATATCTCAAAAAACGATATTACTACTATTGTCGCTGTTGTTAAGAAGTCTTCGATAGCTTATAATTAAGAATAGATTCTAATAAATCGATATAAAAAGATCAGCGATAATGAGATTACTGTGACTTATTACGAGATTTCTTTATCGAATAATAGAAAGTAAGCAGCGAGACAACTTGCTGTTGAAATAAGTTCTTTTGAATTAAGAATTTATAAAACTGAAGTTTTTTCGTCTTTGCTTTCTTATTCAGAAGCTTTTAAATCTCAAGATTGATTCTTTTGACTTTCTCGACAAGACTATAAACTCTTAATAAAAATCGATTAGTCTATATTATATCTCTAATAGCTTCTTTTCGAATCTCATAATCACTTAGATCTCTAATAAAAGCTCTGAGTATAATATTCAGCATAACAGACTCGAGCGAATTAAGAACAGAGATAACTAAGATCGAGATAGAACGATTTTTAACATCAACGCTCTTTATAAGCTGATATATTCTCTTATAATATATAGACAATTGCTTATTAAGATATTAATGTAATTCAGTCAGCTCTATCTCAAATAATATGAACGAGACTTCGACTTTTCTCGAAGAGAAGACTTCACAGAATAGTACTCAAAAATTATCAACGATAATAGATATAGAAGCGACTTTTGTCTCTGCTAACAAACGACGAGCATTAAAATTCTTTTCAAATCACTTAATAGTATCTTCTATTAGAAGCATATTAAAATAGTCTAAATATTTAATAAACGAAAATCGATCTTTCGAGTCTTGATAATTCTTTATCTTAAAATCAAACTTGTTTAATTATCTAATAACGATGACATTCGTAATATCGAAGAATATGTCATAGAGAGCAAACGTAAATCGAGATATAATTATAATATTTCTTGAGATGCTCGAGCTGCGAGAAGATGTTAAGATCTCAGACTAATTCGAAAAAGATATGTTATGTATCGACGAATTAATAAAACTGAGTGAGTTATATTCAATAAGATTTCTAATGAAGTTCGAATAATTGAGTTCGTAATGAATCGCTAGTTCTTTTAATAGACTAATAGATTAATATAGACTAGAAGAAGTTAGATTCGAATTAATAAAAGATCGAAAAAGACTTCGAAAAAGTAATAATGTTACAGACTGTAAAGATCTCAGAAAACGACTTCTATAGAAGACTTTTAGAAGTAAAAATAGAATTATAAATAGATAGTGAAAGAAGAAGCTTACTATAACATTTCTCAATGAATTAAAACGAATTAACTTATACAAGAAAAGAACGAGAATAAGTCATAGAGCAAAAGTCACAGAAGAAGAGATTATCTATAAAAGACTTCTAAAATAGTAACAACGTAAAGAAAACGAGATAGAAGATCCTTTAGAGTCATAGAAGATAAATCTAAACAAGATCTTTAAAATATCTATAATACACGAATAAGAGAATAAGGTAATTCTAGTAAGCTATAGATAAAAGAATAATTAATCTCTGAAAGTCTTCTATAGAAGAGTATATCTCTTCGTTAAGACGTTATATTATATAAAGCTAGTCGCAAAAGTCTACAAGACTGCATCTGCTCACTTTATTAAGTCGATACTAAATCAGATAATATAGTCGAAATATCATATTCTCCTCTATTTAGAATCTTTATTCGTAAAAATTATTTATATAACGAGCTTATTACGAGTTAAAACTAATAGAAAACTAATATCTATAATAAAAGTAATCTTCTTATATAGATTATAAGTAAATATATAATAAAAAATAATTATATCGTCGCGAGAACGTCGTGATAGCGACTTAATTATAAGAGTTGAAATAAAAAAGTGTTAATAATAAATTAAGCGTTAAGATTAGTCGTAGTTATAGTATAAAGTCTCTTATAGTCTCTTAAATTCTTTATCGAACTTTTATATTACTTTCTTATATAATTTTTTTAAGATTAATACTTCTTCTCTACTTATAAATTCTATCTCGTCTAAGCTTTATATCTAAATTTATTAATAAATTATTCTCTTAGAATAATATCATTATAAAGAATATACTTTAAAGCGAATTCTTGACGTGAGAAGCTTAAGAGAGTCATATCTCGAAGTTTTTTATTTTTATTTCTTAAGAATTAGTCTTATTATTAGATATACTATATATACTATATATATCTTTATTAAGTTTATATTATTATATAATTCTAATCTAAGAGAATAAAGTCTATAAACGATACGATTATTTATCTTCGATGAACGAGATGAGTCGAAAAATGACAGATAGCGAAGCGTTTGAGAAACGTAAGGAGGAGACAACTGAGACAATAACAGCAGACTATACTATCGATGAGAGAGAGAAGCGTCGCCGACGCGAGAACGAAGAAGAAGAGAAACACGAGAACGCGACGAGAAGAATATCGTCGTCACTAACAAATAATAACGAACGAAGAGTAAGTCTACACGTGAAAAACGCGGAGAAATAGATAACTGCGACTATTGCGACCCTAGAGATCATAAAAAACACGTCGTACGAGAATCTAAACGCGTCAACTTGAAAGGTGCTTCAGAGAAGCATAGATCAGATCAAAGCATATATATAAAAAGCTAACGAAGAACGTTAGAAAAAGAGTAAGAAACAGAGCTTACGAGAGAACTACGATAGCTAAAAAAGTACTCTCACGCGAAATAGATTCTTAATAAAAAGCTAAGCATAGAGAAACTCGTTCGAATCAGCAGCAAACGAAGCAACGAAGTTAGTTTCACGTCTAATATCGTTCGAGATCGAGAACACGAGAAAGAAGCGTTAGATCTTGATAGTTATATATAGAGAGAAGAAAAGAGTGACAATAAAGAAGATAAAGAGCGAAAGAATTCTCGTCGTCTTCAAGAATAAACAGAAGCATATCTCGTCAGAACAGATCGTTATAATGAATAGACTTCGAAGCGAAGATCTATTATTGTAGACGACTACGTAAGAGATCAAAGAGACTCTCGAGAAAGACACGAGATAAGTGTCAGAGATATATAACTCGATAGTAGTAGTGAGAAAGTTCTTCTTAGTAATAATTCACGGGATAAGAATTTCGAAATTCGATATAGGTAATTAGACTACTATCAAGGAAAGAATAGAGATAGAGAATCGAAGTCTACACTCAGAACTCGAGATAGTCAAGACACGATAATGTCACGACGTTGGCGCGATAGTAGGGAGAGAGAGAAAGCTATACTCCTCTCTAATACTGTACGTCGCGACGACGGAGATAACTGACGACCTCATTAGAAAGCATTTAATCGAGACAAGTAAGATAAAGAGAGTGAAAAGATTTGATCAGACAGCAATAGCTATGTAGTGTTATAACTGTTAAAAATAGAAATATATAACTAGAGAGTGTTCAAATTCTACGCGCTGCGCAGAATATAGTTAAGATTATAACACACGCAGTTATCAGAAGAAGACGTCAGGGGCGTCAAAGACCTGCGTTAACTGCGAAGACACAGATCACGCAGCGTACGAAAAGATCTATTTAATAAGAGTTAGAGAAGCTTAGAGAACGCGTTAGAGAATAGCGACTAAGTTCCTACTGTATGAGCCGCTAAGAGAAAGATTATCTTCGATATCTCTGAAAAGAAGTGACGAATTTATACTAATAGATTCAAAGAAGAAGAGAAAGATAGTCTCAGAGATAATCGAGTTAAAAAAGACGTCAAAGACTCAGAGAAGAAGTTAGAGTGTGTAAAGAGACAAGCAGAGAGTAGAGAGATCAACGACACGCTTTCAACTCTTTACTATCGCTGAAGCGCTAGAACAGTAGACAATCGTAACATCGAGTGTTTTCGAAAAGGTCACGTAATCTCCTTCTCAATGAGGGAGCTCTATTAGCGAGATCTCCGCCTCTAAAGAAATAACGTATAACTCAACGTTGAAAGAGATGATAAGCGTTATACAGTCAGCACAGCAAGTAGAAGTAATTACAGATTAAGAAGATATAGAGATATCAGACAACGATAATCTATGAAGAATATCGCGACGCTGAGAATCTTGCAGTACAATATAAGAAATAAATTAAAAACAATAACTGTCTTGCTAGCAGACGCAGGGATTCAAGATACTGACGTACTTGCGATTCAAGAATCAAGCTTCAATTCGCACACAGAATTCTCGTACAACTTAGAGACTAATTAGTTTTATCTAACATATCGCTCGAGAAAGAATATAAGAGTGTGCTTTTATATTAATAAGAGACTGAATTCAAAGAATTAAGATGTAAAGTTCGTGACAAAGAATATAAGTACGCTGAGAATTCGACTCAGATAGGGAGAGAAAGCGAATCGAATCGAGAGACTCTTAATTCACAATATTTATAATTCGAGCTCATCGCTATTCTCGACAAAGAACTTCTTTAGTCTTTTATAGATTCTAGAGCTTCTATAGAAGTCTAAGAAGTATCTCTTGCTCGAAGACTTCAATCTACATTATTTTAGCTAAAATAACTTTAATAGATTTTCGTATCATAAAGAGACGAACGATCTAATTGTAGTAATTATAGAGAGAAGAATAAATCTAGCTCTATTAAAGAAAGTAGTAACGTGAAGATCTCGAGAATAAAAGAGTGCGATCGATCTAGTCTTCATTACTTCAAAGACAACGAAGATAATAGTTCGTTATTAAGTAGAATCGAATCTATAATATAACTCGAATCATCTTTTAATACTCACGAAGCTCGATTTAACAACGAAGAGCGTCTCGAAATAGCGACGTTGTGCTTAAAAGATAATAAAATCAGAAGAGATAGCGAGAGAAGCTCAAGTACTAGACGCGACACTTTTATTAAACTCTTTAACAAATTCGAAGTAGATCGATAACTATGTTAATCTACTCTATAGAGAACTTGATAAAATAATAAAAAACATAATATCGTGAGTTAAGTCGTTAGAAAAAGACAAGTTATTTTAAGACGAAGAGTGCAGTCTAGCAACAAAGAAAACGAAGACTAAGATATCTCGATATCGAGTCAGTCGTAACGAGTACGCAGAGCATATATAAAGAGCGACACTCAAGAAGAGAGACAAGATAATAAGCAAGGTCAAGACTCTTCACTTTCGCAGAAAAGTGTACGAGATAACGCAATTATTTAAAGAGATTTAAGACATAGTCAGCTGAGCGAGAAACGATAACATATATCTTAAGTCTCTATCGAAGTTCTCGTCAATAAGAAGAATAGAGAAGAGTCTAGTCACTACGTTTAAAGAAAAAGTTAATACTCTAAGAAAGACTTTCTTTTCTTCTCTCTCTCAGACAGATATCTTCGATATTCTAAAAGCAATCTATTCTTCTTCGCTATTAATAAGTAATTAGATCACGAAGAAAGAGATACGTAAGACTATCTTTAAATCAAAATCAGATAAAGCTTTAGAAATAGATAATCTATCAAATCGCTTTTTAAGATTAGTTATAGAGAAGCTGCTCTTCAAGTTTAGACACTTATTTTAGATATACGTAGACGTGAGCTATTATTCTAAGAAGTTTCGTAAGACTAATATTATTATGTTAAGAAAGTCAAAGAAGAAGAACTACTTCGAATCGAAGTCGTATAAATTAATAACACTCTTAAGTACACTAAGAAAGGCACTGAAGATAGTAATCGCGCGTAGACTTAGTGACTGCGCAGAAGATAATGACCTTCTCTCGTTAAAATAAATAAGAGTTAGAAGAAAGAGATTTACGAAGATAGTTCTAAAAACGATAATAGATGCAGTGCACACAGTCTAAGATTGTGAGAAGAACAAAGTTGTTAGTCTTCTCTTATTAGATATAATAAAGACTTTCGATAACGTCTCTTATTATCGTCTGCTTCACAATCTTAGATAGAAGAAAATCTCGAAGCTAATTATGAACTAAATAAGAAGCTTTCTTACTGACAGAGAAATCTCTCTCACTCTAAAAAGAATAACAAGCAGACTGAAGTCTACAGAGACGAGAATTTCATAGAGATCTTCGATGTCGTCTATTCTTTTTCTATTCTTCAACGCTTTCTTGATTAAGAGATATACGAAGATCAAGTTGAAACTGTAAGTAGAAGAATTCGTTGACGATATTTATCTGTTGATATATGAAAAGAGCACTGAGACAAACTGCGAGACTCTTAAAAAAGTATACGAAATCTATTTGTAATGAGCAGAGACTCATAAAGCGACGTTCGCGTCAAAGAAATACGAGCTAATTTATCTAATAAGAAGTTCAGAGAAGTTTAATATGAGAGTTAGCGTCGACCTAGACTCTACAACGACAAAGTCAAAGACTAGTATTCGCGTGTTAGAACTGCAGATCGACGACAAACTTCGTTAAAGATCTCATATTAGAGAAGTCAAGATCAAGATGAAATCGCAATGCAGAGCACTATCAATAACTGCAGTCTTAATATGAAACGTCACACTAAACAAAGCAAGACAAGTGTATAGCTCTATCGTACGATTAGCGATAATATACGCAGCAGCAACGTGACACACATTACGAGATCTTCGAAATAGTAAGCGATCTCACATCAAGATTTTAGAGACTATACAGAATAGATGTCTGCGAAGAGTAGTCGAGATATATAAAGTCATCAATAAGAGAATCGTCGAAGTAGAGATAGAGATTTTCTCTCTTTAGATTACGATAAATCAAGTAATACTTCGAAATCAAGCACTTAGAGATAGTTATCTCGTTACGAAGCTAGAAAATGCGAGAATTCGAAGAAAGCTAAGAGAGAAACGAGATAAAAGACGAGTAATTCTCTAGATCTCAACAGAAGATAAAGAAGAGTGAGCTCTAAAAACGCTTCGACTCGAAAATTGAGACTCTCTATAGACATCTGACGAAGAAAGAATATCAAGAAGAATTAGAAATCTTATTAAAGACTAATAGAAAGCAGTCTGAGAAGTAGTATAAGCTTAGTATCAGACTAAGATTTTAAAAGAACGACGTAGCTCCGCACAAAGAGGAGATCTATAATCAAATAAAAGATCTCTTTATGAAGATCTAACAAAAGTAAAGAGCTTCGCTCTAACTCAGCTACGAACAGAGAAGATTAATTTAACACACTTTCTATATATGTGTAGAGTCTCTAAGATACTCTCTTTCGTATACGAGTGTGACTAAAGAAAATAGAATATTAGACACGTTCTTCTATTTTATTTAAGACTGAGAAGCGAGAGACAAACTCTTCTAAAGAAGACTAAGACAGCTAATCTAAGAGAGATGTTAATAACCTCGCGAGAGGCAAAGATCGCAGCGCGATGACTGATCTCGATTGATCTTCTAGAATAGTTCTCGCTAACTAAGAAGCAGCTATATAATAGGCAATAATAGAAGCAGCAACAAGTACTTCAAGAAGACACACGAATTCGTACGAATAGATTAGAGAACGTAGTGTGATAGAAAGACTATACGACAAGAAGATACGATAAGAAAGAATAACGAGAGTTTTTATTCTATTTCGACTAGTCGAAGAAAGATTTCTCTTATAATATAGTCTAAGCAGTAGCTCGTAATTACTCTTCGTAGCTTGAGTAGACACGAGTATAAAATCAAATCAAAATAATTCTAATCTATCTTATATACTTCTATTATATAAATTAATTTAATAATTTTAATTCTTCTTTTTATCGAGAGATAGCGATTCGAACTTAGTATAATAATAATTATATAATCGTAATCGTAACGTATTGAAAATAAGATCGAATCGTTTAACTCGTAAATTATATTTAAAGAATAGTTATAGATAGTAAACTTAGACGAATTAGATTATATATTTAATATAAAACTCGAGAATTAAAGATAGTCGACACTTATTTTAAAAGACGACGTTATCGATCTTAATTTAAATAAGCGATTAACTTAGACTACTTAACGTCGAGATTAATTATTTAAAAGACGATAATTAAATAATATTAATAAGAAGATTAATAATCTTAAACGAAAAAAATTACGAAATAAACGAGATTAAGATAACGTCGAATCGAACTCGTTAGATGCTCGTCGTGGCTCTTTTAATACTCGATTAAAGTCGAAACGTTATTTAGAAATCGAATTAATACGTGATATAAAACGACGTAATATTAAATTAAAGAATTTATCAAATTATCACGATAAGTCAAAATAAGAGTATCGTAATTAAATATAAGACGTCAAAGTTGCGTTTATAAATGTTTTAGCGTATTTATTAAACGATTATAATAAGATTTTTTAATATATATAATTCTTAACGAGAGATTTTAAAAAGTAATAATATAATAAATGAGAAACGAACTCGATTGATATAAATAATTAAGATTACTTCGTTTTATATCTACTTAATAAGATATGAAACTTAATTAATAAATAATTAAAAATAAATATAATCTATATAAATGCGCGATAGAGATCTTCTTAATTAATAAATTAATTCGAAGTCTATCTTTTTAATCTTGAGATATAATTATTATCGTCTAACGAAACTTAAAGAGTTACGACGTTAATAACTAGACTTCTTTTAAAGCTTTAAGATAATATTACTTATATAAGATAAATAGTCTTAACGTGAGACGATCTAATCGCTTAGATTACTCGTTTAAAGAATATTAAAAAGAGAATTAACATACGCTTTATATATAATAGACGAGATATAAATAATATCGACTCGAATACGAATTAAAGAAGAAATAAAGAAAACGAGAAGAAGAATAAATTTAAGAATAATAAATAAGCGACGCAATCTCGTAAGAATAAGAAAACAAATACTTCGCGTCGCTCGAATAAAGACGAATCTCGAGATAAGACGTCGAAAAGTAAAGAGTATTTAAAGATAATCTAATATTATAATTATTATAAGAAGAGATATTACGTAAATAAATATCTATAATTTAAAATAGACGACGTTAATCGTATATCTATTAATAATATCGAAAATATTAATACTTATATTATCGAGTTATCTTCGTCAAAAAAAGAAAGACTCTTATTAAAGACTTTTTAATGATAAGAATAAAATAAAAAGTTATTTCGACGCTTAATATAATTTTTTAAGAAAAAGTAATTATAGAAGATTAAGAGATAATTTTAATATCGACTTCGATATAATTTAATAACGAGATTAAAGTTAATATAATTAATTAACGCTTTACTTTCGAATATAATCTCGAATAAGTTAAAGCGTCTTTATTAAGTATTAAATAAATAAATAATAATACGATCTTTGTTTTGATTTTATACTCGTGTCTACTTAAGCTACGAAGAGTAATTACGGGCTACTGCTTAGACTATATTATAAGAGAAATCTTTCTTCGACTAGTCGAAACAAAGTAAAAACTCTCGCTATTCTTTCTTATCGCGTCTTTTTATTGTATAGTCTTTCTATTACACTGCGTTCTTTAGTCTATTCGTACGAATTCGTGTGTCTTCTTGAAGTACTTGTTGTTACTTCTATTATTGTCTATTATATAACTACTCCTTAGTCAGCGAGAACTATTCTAAAAGATCAATCGAGATTAGTCATCGCGCTGCGACCTTTGCCTCTCGCGGGGTTAATACGATCTTTATTATATCGCTTATCTTATATATTATAAATTATAAGATAATTACAGTTATATAAAGCGATTTTCGTATACTATCTTTTATATTATCGTAAAAGAAGATAATTTATTTTTTATATTAAGACTATTAGTATTAATAGATAAAGATATCTTAATTAACATTACTTAGAGAAATTAACGCTTTAATATCGATACGTATACGTATAAGATATTTTAATCTTAGAATTTTATTAACGCATTAAAGAAAGAAAAGTTAATATATATATTAATTATTATAGATATTTTCAATACGTCGATAAGAAATTATTATATCGACGAAGCTTAAGCGAATATATTATAATCGTAGATATTATCTCAAAATTGTTAAAGAAGTTACGCGAATATAAAGACGTATTCTTAATCAAAGAAATCGATCGACTCTCGTCGCACGAAGAACGTAATCATATTATTAAGATTATAGCGAAATCTTTATTCGATTTATTATATAATTTATTTAATATCGAGTTAGCGATATTAAGAATATATCTAAACGATATCTTAACGAGCTTAGTAGAGTCTCTTATTCTTTTCGTATTAAAGAAAGATAACAACTTATAACTATATATTGACTATCGAAAATTAAATAAAGTTACGATAAAGTCTAATCGTTATTCTTTATCTTTGATTAGTAAGACTCTAATCGTCTAAATAAAGTTAAGAAATTTATAAAATTAAATCTTAAAGATGCGTATTATCGTATTTGAATTCGTAAGAATAATAAATAAAAGACTGCGTTTCGTACGTGTTATAATCTCTTTAAGTATCTAATAATGTTATTTGATCTAATCAACGCCTCTATAACCTTTTAAACTTATATTAATAAGTCGTTAACGAGTCTAATTAACAATTTTTATATTATTATTTTATTTTAATTCGTAAAAAGAATATTTAAATTATATTAAATAAGTGCTTAAGAGATTAAGACGTTTTAGTTTATATATAAGTTTAAAGAAATATAAGTTCTTTATCACAAAAGTTAAATTTTTAGATTTCGTAATATTTATTAATAACGTTATAATAAATAAGCGTAAAATGAAAGCAATTTAGAAGTAATCGAGATCTAAGTTCTTTTACAAGATATAGATCTTTTTAAGCTTCGTAAATTTCTATCGAAGATTTATTTATTATTACTCTTAAATTATTAAATTACTTATAAACTTACTTAAGAGAAGTATTAAGAGAATTAAGATAAAATCTTTTAATTGATCTATTAAGGCGAAGAAGATATTTTATAAGCTTTATAACATCTTTATATAAACGTCTCTCTTATATTACTTTAATCTTAAACTTTTAATTAGAGTCGAAACAAACGCTTCGAATTTCGACTTAATAGATATTTTAACTTAGTTATAAAATAATAATAAGTAATAATGTTATTAAGAATAGTGTCATAATGTGAAAGAAAGATGATTTATTGTTATTCTAGAAATCTGTCTAAGTGTATGCTGAAGAAGCTAATATATACTTGATCTAGACTCTCTAGACGAAAGTAAGAAGCAAGAAAAGTGCGTTCTGCGAAAGACTTTCGCAGAATTACATATCAAATGTTAATAAAGAAAAACAAAGTTAGCGTTCTCGCTGATAGTTAGCATATAAGCAAAATATGCAAAATATGCAAATCAAAATTAAGTTGAATTCGTAAAAGACTTTATGAAGCCTTTCGCGATCTCTCTCGTTCTCGCTTTGACGATTACGAAGCTTACTCGAGTAGTTGCGAGAGCGGCTGTGATATAGACGTATTTCTAACATCATATAAAGACTTTAACGACGAAGCTTACTTAAGTTGCTTGAGTACTTATATAATCTTAGTATTCTTTTCTCTTCGTCTTTTAGTAGCCGAAACAAGGGCCTACTTGCTTTCGTAGTCGTTAACGAGATTTATTATCTTAAGTAAATCGTTAATCGAGTATTATACGTTATACTTATTGTCTTAGTTCTTTTACTTTATCAAATACTCGAGCTTTTCGTTACGTTTTAATCGCTTGCTCTTTATTCTCTTAAGTTTATCTTTCTCAACTTCGTTTCTCTCGTTAAACACTAATAAAGATTCGATATTAATGCTTCTTCTATACGAGTCTAAGTCTATTACGATAATAGTCGATAATTTTAATTAAGCGACGAAGATTACTGAATAAATCTTTATAATCGACGATAGCTGTAATCGATACGTTAGATAATTAATCTTAGTTAAGATCTTAAAGAGACTTATACGTTATTAAGAAAGCTTGCGATTAGAGAGATCGAAAATAAAATATTTATTATATAATCTAAGAAAGGCTTTATCGCCCTTCTTGAGATTAATCTTTAAATGCTTTAAATCGTATCTCGCTTTTATAATAATAGATATAAAGATTATAACGTTATCTGTCTCCTCTCTTTTGACTAAGCGAAGCTTATAAAAGACTTTCTTAAACAGATCTAAGAGATCAGCAAGTAATATATTAATAACGTCGTTGATTCTAAACTCGTAATATAGCTCGTTAAGAGTTATATCGATAACACTACTAAGAGAGTTATTAATAATGAATTAAATATATAATAAGATCTCGTTAAAGTCGATCTCGAGGTTAATAATAAGATAAAATCTTAATATAACTTTTATCGTTTAATTAATTCTCTCGAACTAATCGTTTATTTAAAAATAATAGATAATAAACGTTAAAAACTTGACGCTTAGCTTAACAAAGATTTCTTTTTAAAAGACTAATATAAAGCGAGTATCTCTATAACTAATAATACTTCTTAATACGTCTCAGTTATATTATAATAACGTACGAAGTATTACTTCGATTTATTATAACGCAGATCAAGTCTCTTATTCTAATATTAAAAGATTTCGCTTAATGATCTTATATATAATAATAAGTAAATAGTTATTTTCTATCTTAATAGAAGATAAGATAACGACGAAATTCATTATTATAATATAAAATGAGATCGCTGATAAGATAACTAAAACGAGAGATTTATAAGACTTATATCTCTTAATTTAATTAAGCTAACAGATAAAATAGTGCGCTATATAAGCACGAAGATTTTTAAATAAATATCGAATAAATATTATATAAGATAGTCTATTATGACATCTGTGATAGTCTTTATGACTAGACATATTATGTGTTTACTCGAATATTTCTTATTTCATAAATAACGATATGTAAAGACGTTATATATTCTCATCGTTAATATAATAAATAAAACTCTCTCGTAGTCGAAATAATATATTAGATATAATCTTCGCTTCTACGAAAGGGTTCGCTACTTACGTAACAAATTCGTCTTTTATAAAAGAGTTTGTTGCTTGAGTAATAAATTCGTCTTCTGCAAAAGAGTTTGTTGCTTGAGTAATAGATTCGTCTTTTACGAAAGAACTCACTGCTCGAATAACTATAGAAGACTTTAACATAATAAGAAGCTTTTCTTAATAAGAGTCTTGAACATAGTCTAGTCTCAGTCGATGCTTAAAATCGTTTAACATTTTCATAAGGATAGCGTGATAAACTATTACTAGCTCGATAACAATCGTCGAAAAATTCGATTAATATTTCGTGTTATCATATAAGATATCGAGTGCTCTCTTAGACTAATTTAAAGATAAAGTGCTGAAAGCTTATAATAAACGAGATAGTGTATTAGATACGACGTTAAACTTATTAATCTTATAACGAAGTTCAAGATTAAAGATCAATAAATACTGTGAGACGCGAATTAGACAAAGATTGAACTTATTCGTATTAATAATATTAAGTGTCGTTTACTTAGAAATGAGAGCTGCTGAGTGATTCGTGTATATAATCACGAATAGCTTCAGACTGAACTCGATTATATAACGAATCTTTTTTACGACTTATACTACGTTAGCGATCTTTAACTTAATAAATTAATAGTTATGCTTAGTAATATTCAGACATCGACTTAAAAACATAATAAATTAAACGTCGATATGTGTGATCTTATTAAAAGTCTTCGAAATGCTATTCTTCTTATAATAATATATTATTATCACAAATTCGAAACTTTTAAAGACGTTTAAATTCACGAATAAAGATCTTATTCTATTATAATATATTCAAAAAGAGAGACTTATAAAAGTCTGTTATAGACTGTAAAAAGCTTTTATCTCTGCTTCGATAGATATATAAAATAATATCTTTGTGACGATGCGTTTTTGAGCTGAGTCTTTGACGTTAGCTCTCATATTCTTAATAAGTATAATCTTTCGTTTTTATAAAGACGTAACAAGCTAAGCATAGCGTGAAATCGATGAACGAAGTTATTCGATAAGTTCTAAAAAGATTTCGAGATCACGTAATGTTTTAAAGAATCGAAGATTAATAATTGTCTAAATCTTCTTCTGTGATATAAACATATTTAATTTATCGACTCGATAATTCAATAGAATAACAGACGAATAGTTAATAAATAACTTGATAGACGAGAGACTTACTCGCTTAATGCGAAACAATTCGAAGATTTAACGTAAGTAACTAAGATACTTCTATAAGATTCGTGAGAAGATAATAATATTATTCACGAATATTTTAATAAAGTTCTTGAATAATCTTAGTATAATATCGATTTATCTTTAAACGTATAAAGATAATCTCTTATATCTTATTAGAGCAATAACGAATTTCTTCTAATCTCTGTGACTAATTACTATAAGCTTATAACAATTATTACGTGTCACGAGAAATTAATAAAATTAGCTTACGATATCTATAATAAATAATTACGTATATCTTAATAGCAGCGAGATAATTTCTAACTGTAGTAATAATGAATAAAAATTCGTATTTACAATTTTATTAAACTCTCGAATATCTATTATAACTCGTCTCTTACGTCTCTTAAGCGTATTTTTTTAAATTATAAAAATTAAATAACTAAACAACGTGAGCTGCTTAGATTATATTATCTTTTTTTATTAATATAACTTGTTAAACGTAATATTAATAATCTTCTTATTCTTTTATCTTATCGAGTATATCTTAATAAACTTAATAACTACGTCAGACTTCAGCGATATAAATATTTATTTCTCTTTCGAAATGTTTATCGTCTAATCTTGATTAACGAAAAGATCTTGATGTTTATTAAGTAGCTATGTTAAGAACTCAGTGTTATAAAATAGAGTATATTCTTTTAATTAATGCGTCAAAAGAGCGTGTGACCTCGTTAAGATAACGAAATTATTCTAATGCAGTCTATATTCGTAACAATTATATACTTTTTAAAAGAATACGTATATTCTTATACGTGATCTAAAGCACTCGTATATGAGAATCTCTCGAATACGATATTCGTAAGTTATTTAAAGATTTAATGCGAGTTAGAAAAGACACGAGAATTATAAGTTCTTATTAAATTCGAGTGTCAAGTAATCTATTTACGACTAATCGATTATATTCGAAGTCGAATCGATATTACTATTATTTGATATAAAATAAAGTATATCTCTCTAATTAATGCGTTAAAAGAGCGTGCGACCTCGTTAAGATAGCGAAATTATTCTAATGCAGCTTATATTTGTAACACTCAGCTACGAAAGACTTTTCGTAGATCGTGACTTCATTTAACATAATATGTTTCAAGTCTGAATTTATAATAACAGCTATGTTAGCAGAGATGTCTATAAAAGACTTTTATAAATCGATATAAGAGAGTAATACTATAATAGCTATTATAGCGATAACTTCGATAACGATATCGCGTGCTAGCTTAATCTTTTAATTTCGTTATTTAATAACGACGAGATCTATATAATGAGCTTCGATAGAAAAGTATTTATCTTACTTATATTCGTCTAATACTTCTAGTCGTATCTTACGAAAAATAATGATAGCTTAATCGATGTTATTTCTTATCTAAATTGCATAAAAAGAGATATCGATTATATAAGTATAAACTTCGTCTGCGAGATTTAACGATAAAATATACTATAACTCGAAAAGTAGATCTCGATTCTTTAATAACTTGTTATTAATGTACATTATCGACATTAACATCGTGATACGAGATAGTAAAATAATCTTATTTAACAACTTTATTATACGCTTAATAGATTCGAAGCGAATACGAGAATTTATAGATACGACTATATCTCGATAACTATCTATCTTAATGAATTAAGTAATAAAGTTAATAATTATACGCTTCGATATGAAAATATCTACTTCGATAAGCATATTAGTTTTAAGATTATCGACGATATAAATCTTTTACGTGATTTATGCGAAGACTCGAGTATTATTAAAAAGAACGTCTTTTATATAAAAGATATGAATAGCGTATTCGTCGAAGTAATAAATCTTAAATTTTAAGTTTCGAATTAAAATCTAAATAATTATCTTCTTAACTATTAGCAGCGAATTTAAGAGAATAGCTATCGTATAAGTTCGAGAATTGTCGAGCGTAATCGAATCGCTTGATATACGCATGTTAAGCGAATTCTTGACGTGAGAAGCTTAAGAGAGTTATATCTTAAAGTTTCTCATTTTTCTTTCTTAAGAATTAGTCTTATTATTAGATATATTATACTCAATATATATCTTTACTAAGTTTATATTATTATATAACTCTAGTCTATCTTATATATATCTATATTATATAAGTTAGTCTAACAATTCTAATTCTTCTTCTCATCGAGAAATAGCGATTCGAACTTAATATAATAATAATCACTCGCTCGTAATCGTAACGTATCGAAAACGAAGCAGATTCATTTAACTCGTAAACTATATCGAGAGAACAATCACAGATAGTGAATCTAAACGAATTAGATTATATCTTTAACGTAAAATTCGAGAATTAAAGATAATCGATATCTGTTTCGAGAGACGATGTTATCGATCTAACTTTAAACGAGCGATTGACTTAGATAATTTAGCGTCGAGATTAATTATTAAAAAGACGATAACTAAATAACATTAATAAAGAGATCAATATTCTTCAAGAAGAAGAATCGTCAGATAAACGAAATTAAGACGATATCGAATCAAACACGTCGAATATTCGTCGTGACTCTTCTAATGCCCGAGCAGAGTCAAAACGTTATTTAGATACTAAATTAATATATGTCACAAAACGACGAAGTATTAAATCAAAGAATCTTAACGATTATTACGACAAATCGAGACGAGAGTATTATGACTAAATACGAAACGTCGAAGTTATATTTATGAATATCTTAACGTATTTCTTAAACGATCACGATAAAATCGTTTAATATATGAAATATCTAGCGAAAGATTTCAAGAAACAGTGACATAACGAAAGAAAAGAATTCGATTAAGATAAAAAATTAAGATTACTTCGTTTCTTTTCTGCTTAATAAAATATAAACTCAATTAATTGATAGTTAAAGATAAATATAGTCTATACGAATGCGCGATAAAGACTCTCTTAATTAGTAACTTAATTCGAGATCTATCTTTTTAGTCTTAAAACACAGTTATCGTCGTCGAACGAAATTTAACGAGTTATAACGTTGATAACGAGACTTCTTTCGAAACTTTAAGACGATATCACTCGCACGAAACAAATAATCTCGACGCGAGACGATCTTATCGCTTAAATTACTCGTCTGAAGAATACGAATAAGAGAGTCAACGCACGCTCTTTATATAATAAACGAGATATAAATAACATCGACTCGAATACGAATTAAAGAAAAAATAAAGAAAATAAGAAAGAAACAAACTCAATAATAACGAACGAGCGACGTAATCTCGTAAGAATAAAAAAGCGAATATCTCACGTCGCTTAAACGAAGATAAATTTCGAGATAAAACGTTAAAAGATAAGAAGCATCTAAAGATAATCGAATATTATAACTATTATAAGAAGAGATATTACGCAAACGAATATTAATAACTCAAGACAGACGACGTTAATCGTATATCTATCGATAACGTTAAAAATATTAATACTTAGATTATCGAGTTATCTTCGTTAAGAAAAGAAAGACTCTTATTAAAGACTTCTTAACGACGAGAATAAAATAAGAAGTTATTTTAATATTTAATATAATTTTCTTAAAAAAAGTGATTGTAAAAGATCGAAAAGCAATTCTAATATCGACTTTAATATAATTTGATAATAAGATCAAAGTTAATATAATTAATTAACGCTTTGTTCTTAAATATAATTTCGAATTAGTCGAAGCGTCTTTGTTAAGTGTTAAATGAATAAATAACAATACGATCTTTTATTATGTCGTTTATCTTATATATTATAAGTTATAAGATAGTTAAAGTTATATAAAGCGATATTCGTATATCTTTTATATTATCGTAAAAGAAGACAATTCACTCTTTATATTAAGACTATTAATATTAACAGACGAAGATATCGTGATTAACATTGTTAAGAGAATCTAACGCTTTGATGTCGATGCGTATACGTATAAAATACTTTTGTTTTCAGATTTTGTTAACGTATTAAAGAGAGAAAAGTTAGTATATACTTTAATAATTATAAATATTTTTAATACGTCGATAAGAAATTATTATATCGACGAAACTCGAGCGAATATATTATAATCGTAAATCGCAGATATTGTCTTAAAATTGTTAAAGAAGTTACGCGAATACGAAGACGTATTTTCGATCGAAGAAGTTAATCGACTCTCGTCGTATAAAGAATATAATTATATCATTAAAACTATAGCGAAATCATTATTTAATTTACTATATAATCTATTTAATATCGAGTTAGCGATATTAAGAACATATTTAAACGATGTCTTAGCGAAAGATCAGATTTAATATTCAACGAGTTCAATAGAATTTTCTATTCTTTTCGTATTAAAGAAAGATAACGACTTACGACTATATGTCGACTATCGAGAATTAAATAAAGTTACGATAAAAACTTGTTATTCTTTGTCTTTGATTAATAAGACTTTAAATCGTCTAAATAAAGTTAAGAAATTCACAAAATTGAATCTTAAGAATATATATTATCGTATTTAAATTCATAAGGGCGATAAGTGAAAGACTGCGTTTCGTACGCGTTATGATCACTTCGAATACTTGATAATATTATTTGATCTAATCAACGTCTCTGCGACCTTTCAGACTTATATCAACAAGTCGTTAACGAGTCTAATTAACAATTTTTGTGTTATTTATCTTAATAATATTCTAATTTATTCGAGTTCGCAAGAAGAACATTTAAATTATATTAAGCAAGTGCTTAAGAGACTAAGACGTTTTAATCTATATATCAGTTTAAAGAAATGTGAGTTCTTTATTATAGAAGTCGAATTTCTAGACTTTATAATATTCATTGATAACGTCGTAATAAACAAACGTAGAATGAAAACAATTTAGAAGTAATCGAGATCTAAGTTCTTTTATAAGATATAAATCTTTTTGAGCTTTGTGAATTTCTATCGAAGATTTATTTATTATTATTCTTAAATTATTGAATCACTTATAAACTTATTAAAGAAAAGTATCAAGAAAATTAAGATAAAATCTTTTAACTGATCTATTAAGACGAAGAAGACATTTCGACGACTTCGCGAAGTCTTTATAAAAGCGCCCCTTTTATATTACTTTGATTTAGAACTTCTTATTAGAGTGAAAACGAATAGTTTAGATTTCGACTTAATAGATATTTTGATTCAGTTATAAAATAACAATAAGCAATAACACTTAATTACATTTTATTCTCGAAAAATAATTTCTGCGAAGCGAAATTATAAGATTTATAATCAAAAGCTACTCGTTATTATAACGATTTTTAAATAGTGACGTTATTATTTGAAGGAGAGTTTTTATTTTATAAAAGTACTTACGAATTATAACAATTTAAAGTACTTTATAAGATTGACGAGTTTAAATAAATAATAGATTAAATAAGCAATAAAGTTATCAATATTTGATTTTTTTATTACACACAGATCAAAGAAGATAAACTTAATCGATACGTCGTCAAGACGATCTGATTATAAGAGTGAAAATGAGTCGCTAAATCGACTGTTATTAATGTTATAATAGAAATTAACAGCGATAAAAGATCTAATAAGTTTTATATTTGCTATTATTCGAATAGCGTATAGATAAGATAAGAGTTATAAGTATACGAAGCGTAGTTTAAACGTTGAATTTCTCTTTGTGATACACAGTCTAGACGTAAATGTATAATATAATTTAACGATTAATAATAAAGAAGAAGTAACTACTTAGAAGATAATACTTATAAACTTAATAACAGCTATAATTCAAGAGACTTATCTTAATATTATATATTCTTTAAGACTTAAAGAATCTTTAATTACGAGAATAGAGAGTTTCAGCGAGATGTTTATTTAAAATATATATAACGTAATTATCGCGTAGTTTAACTCTATTACTAAAACTATTAATTATAAATAACTCGTTTCACGCTTAGTAGCTCACATTATAATAATAAGCGAAACGATATATAATTTTAGTAACAAATTCATCTTCGAGCTTATTAAAGTACTTTAATTAAAAGACTCTTACGTTTAATAGCGAAGAGAAGATAAAGCGTAAAATAAGCGAAAGAGTGACATCGAAGCTTAAATATAAAATAATTAAAAACTATTAAGATATAAGAATATGTTATACGTTCTTGAAGAGACTTTTATTCGCGAAGAGCTATTAAGACGTTATTATAATAATCTCTTAACGAGACATTTCGATATCGACAAGACACTGAAATTAATGATTAGAAAATACTATTAAAATAGTATTAAGACAGACGTGAAATCATATATAAATATATATAATATTTATTAGAGTGTCAGAATTAGTACAGAGTCAAGTCATGTAGATATATAGAATAAGCTTGTTATAGTGTAAGGACCGTACTGTGATGATAACCGTAGTGTAGTATATAACGAAGATAACAAGCTGAGAAGCAACTATGAACTGAGAGGGACGCCATATATGTATGGCGGAGTGAACCTGCCTTGACACTTCCCCTTTAGGCTTAGCGTGTCTTGGCAGGTTCACTTCGTCATACATATATGGCGTTCCTCTTAGTTCATAGTTGCTTCTCAGCTTGTTATCTTCGTTATATACTACACTACGGTTATCATTATAGTACGGTTCTTATATAGAGAATAAAGATGAAGCGATATCGTTTATATAACGAGCTAAGTGCGCTTTCTTAATCAAGTCGTTCTTAAAAGAAAATTATAATAAATTTCATTACGAATTTTTCTTTAAGTCGACTGTTAGCAGCGGGACCAAGAGGACAGCTGTCGCATGAGCCCGGGGGTTGCCGAGCGTAACCGAATCGCTTGGCATACGCATGCCAAGCGGATCCTTGGCGTGAGAAGCTTAAGAGGGCCATGCCCCGAAGTTTCCCATTTTCCTTCCTTAAGAATTAGTCTTACTATTAGATATACTATACGCAATATATATATCTTCGCTAAGTTCACATTGCTACACAACCCTAGCCTGTCTTATATATATCTATATTATATAAGCCAGTCTAACATCGACGCAGAGACTACGTTTACGATGCGATTCTTATAATCGTCGATAGATATATCAAAATAATAAGATATCTATTAATTATAAAGAAAATTAATATCTTTGATCTCGAATAGCTACTTATAAAAGAAATCTTTCTTCGATTTAACTCATTAAAAGATATAGTTATTAATCGTGATTTTGTGTTTACGATTGCGTTTTAATCGTAAGTCTATTATCAAATAAAGATAAAACGTAGACTAAGTACTATCTTTTATTCTTAAATTAATAATCAAATCGAACGATAAAATCAAATTTTAAAATATTATCTTCGAGTTTTTTATAACGAGCAACAAAACGACTAAGCGAATCTCTTATTTATAATCGAATATATCTATTAATAAAGTTAATATAAGACTTTGAATTACAATTTATTCTATATAATATACGACTATAACGATCGATTTGAGTTTTTAACATGTTTCTCTAAGCAATCTCTTTATAAAAGAACTTTTATAATAATATACGATTATTTATCTTCGATGAACGAGATAAGTCGAAAAATGACAGATAGCGAAGCGTTTGAGAAACGTAAGGAGGAGACAACTAAAACAATAACAGCAGACTATACTGTCGATAAGAGAGAAAAGCGTCGCCGACGCGAGGGCGGAGAAGAAGGGGAACACGAGAACGCGACGGGAAGAATATCGTCGTTATTAACAAATAACAACGAACGAAGAGCAAGTCTACACGTGAAAAACGCGAAGAAACAGACAACTGCGACTATTACGATCTTAGAGATTATAGAAAACACGTCGTACGAGAATCTAAACGCGTCAAATTGAAAGGTGCTTTAGAGGAGTATAGATTAGGTCAAAGCATATATACAGAAAGCTGACGGAGAACGTCAGAGAAAGAGTAAGAAACAGAGTCTATAAGAGAACTGTGACAGCTGAGAAAGTACTCTCACGCGGAATAAATTCTTAGTAGAAAGCTGAGTATAAGGAAACTCGTTCGAATCAACAGCAAACGAAGCAACGAAGTTAGTCTCACGTTTAATATCGTTCGGAATCGAGAATACGAGAAAGAAGCGTTAGATCTTAATAGTCATATATAGAAAAAAGGAAAGAGTGATAATGAAGAAGATAAAGAGCGAGAGAATTCTCGTCACCTTTAAGAATAAATAGAAGCATATCTTATTAGGGCAGATCGTTATAGTAAATAGACTTCGAAGCGAAGATCTATTACTACAGACGACTACGCAAGAGATTAAAGAGGCTCTTAAGAAAGACACGAGATGAGTGTTAAAGATATATGACTCGATAGTAGTAGTGAGAAAGTTCTTTTCAATAATGATTCACGAAATAAGAGTTTCGAAATTCGATATAGACAATTAGACTGTTATCAAGAAAAGAATAGAGATAGAGAATCGAAGTCTATATTTAAAACTCGAGATAGTCAAGACACGATAATGTCACGACGTTGACGCGATAGTAGAGAGAGAGAGAAAGCTATACTTCTCTCTAATGCTACACGTCGCGACGACGAAGATGACTAACGATCTTATTAGAAAGCATCTAATCGAGACAAGTGAGATGAAGAGAGTGAAAAGATTTAATCAGACAGCAACAGCTATGCAATGTTATAACTATTAGAAATAGAGACATATGACTAGAGAGTGTTCAAATCCTACGCGCTGCGCAGAATGCAGTTAAGATTATAACATACGCAGTTATCAGAAGAAGACGTCAGAGACGTCAAAGACCTACGCTGACTGCGAAGGCATAGATCACGCAGCGTACGAGAAGACCTGCTTAGTAAGGGTCAGAGAAGCTCAAAGAACGCGTTAGAGAATAGCGATTAAGTCCTTACTATATAAGTCGCTAAGAGAGAGATCACCTTCGACATCTCTAAAAAGAGGTAACGAATTTATATTAATAGACTCAAAAAAGAAGAGAAAGATAGTTTTAGAGATAATCGAGTTAAGAGAGACGTCAAAGACTTAAAGAAGAAGTTAGAATGTGTAGAGAGATAAGCAGAGAGTAAAGAAATCAATAATACGCTTTTAATTCTTTACTGTCGCTGAAGCGCTAAAATAATAGACAATCGTAACATCGAGTGTTCTCGAAAAGATCACGTAATTTTCTTCTCAACAGAAGAGCTCTGTCAACGAGATCTTCGCCTCTAAAGAGATAACGTATAACTCAACGTTGAAAGAGATAATAAGCGCTATGCAGTTAGCATAACAAGTAAAAGTAATCACAGATCAAGAAGATATAGAGATGTCAGACAACGATGATCTATGAAGAATATCGCGACGCTGAGAATCTTACAGTACAATATAAGAAATAAACTGAGAACAATAACTATCTTGCTAGCAGACGCAGAGATTCAAGATACTGACGTACTTGCGATTCAAGAATCAAGCTTCAACTCGCACATAGGATTCTCGTACAACTTAGAGACTAGTTAGTTTTATCTAATATATCGCTCGAGAAAGAATACGAGAGTGTGCTTCTATATTAATAAGAGACTGAATTCGAAGAATTAAGATGTGAAGTTCGTGACAAAGAATATAAGTACGCTGAGAATTCGACTCAGATAGAGAGAGAAAGCGAATCGAATCGAGAGACTCTTAATTCACAATATCTATAATTCGAGCCCATCGCTATTCTCGATAGAGAATCTCTCTAGTCTATTATAGATTCTAGAGCTTCTATAGAAGTCTGAGAAGCATCTCTTACTCGAGAACTTCAATCTATATTATTTTAATTAAAATAACTCTAATAGATTCTCGTATTATAAAGAGACGAACGATCTAATTGTAGTAATTGTAGAGAGAAGAATAAATCTAATTCTATTAAAGAAAGTAGTAACGTGAAGATCTCGAGAATAAAAGAGTGCGATCGATCTAGTCTTTATTACTTTAGAAACAACGAAGATAATAATTCGTTATTAAGTAAAATCGAATCTGCAGCATAACTCGAATTATCTTTTAATACTCACGAAGCTCGATCTAATAACGAAGAGCGTTTCGAAACAGCGACGTCGTGCTTAAAAGATAACAAAATCAGAAGAGATAGCTAGAGAAGCTTAAGTACTAGACGCGACACTCTCACTAGACCCTCTAACAAATTCGAAGCAGATCGATGACTATATCAGTTTACTCTATAAAGAACTTAATAAGATAATAAAGAATATAGTATCGTGAGCTAAGTCGTTAAAAAAAGATAAATTATTCTAAGACGAAGAGTGTAGTCTAGCAACAAAGAAAGCGAAGACTAAGACATTTCGATATCGAGTCAGTCGTAACGAGTACGCAGAGTATATATGAAGAGCGACACTTAAAAAGAGAGATAAGATAATAAGTAAGATTAAGACTCTTCACTTTCGCAGAAAAGTGCACGAGATAACGTAATCATCTAGAGAGATGTAAGACATAGTTAGCTAAGCGAAAAACGATAACACATATCTTAAATCTCTATCGAAGTTCCCGTTAATAAGAAGAATAGAAAAGAGTCTAGTCACTACGTTTAAAGAAAAAGTTAATGCTCTAAGAAAGACTTTCTTTTTTTCTCTCTCTCAGATAGATATCTTCGATATTTTAAAAGCAGTCTATTCTTCTTCGTTGTTAATAAATAATTAGATCACGAAGAAAGAGATATGTAAGACTATCTTTAAATCAAAATCAAACAAAGCTTCAGAGATAGATGATCTATCAAATCGCTTTTTAAGACTAGTTACAGAGAAGCTACTCTTTAAATTTAGACACTTATTTCAGATATACGTAGACGTGAGTTATCATTTTAAGAAGTTTTATAAGACTAATATTATTGTATTAAGAAAGTCAAAGAAGAAGAACTACTTCGAATCGAAGTCGTATAGATTAATAACATTTTTAAGTACATTAAAGAAGACACTGAAGATAGTAATTGCGCGCAGACTTAATAACTGCGTAAAAGATAATAATCTTCTTTCGTTAGAATAGATAAGAATCAGAAGAAAGAGATTTACGAAGACAGCTCTGAAAACGATAATAGATACAGTGCATATAGTCTGAGATTGTAAGAAGAATAAAGTTGTTAGTCTTCTCTTATTAGATATAATAGAAACTTTCAATAACGTCTCTCATCATCGCCTGCTTCACAATCTTAGATAGAAGAGAATTTCGAAGCTAATTATAAACTAAATAAGAAGCTTTCTTACTGACAGAGAAATCTCTCTCACTCTAAAAAGAATAACAAGCAGACTGAAGTCTACAGAGACGAGGATCTCATAGAGATCTTCGATGTCGTCTATTCTTTTTTTATTCTTCAACGCTTTCTTGATTAAGAGATGTACGAAGATCAAGTTGAAACTGCAAGTAGAAGAATTCGTTGACGATATTTATCTGCTGATATATGAAAAGAGCACTGAGACAAACTGCGAGACTCTTAAAAAAGTATACGAAATCTATTTATAATGAATAGGGACTCATGAAGCGACGTTCGCGTCAAAGAAATACGAGCTAATTTATCTAATAAGAAGTTCAGAGAAGTTCAATATGAGAGTTAGCGTCGACCTAGACTCTATAACGACAAAGTCAAAGACTAATATTCGCGTGTTAGAACTGCAGATCGACGACAAACTTCGTTAAGAATCTCATATTAGAAAAGTCAAGATCAAGATGAAATCGTAATGCAGAGCACTATTAATAACTGCAGTCTCAATATGAGACGTCACATTAAATAAAGCAAGACAAGTGTATAACTCTATCGTACGATCAGCGATAACATACGCAGCAGCAACGTGACACACATTACGAAATCTTCGAAATAGTAAGCGATCTCACGTCAAGACCCTAGAGACTATATAGAATAGATGTCTGCGAAGAGTAGTCGAGATATATAAAGTCATTAATAAGAGAGTCGTCGAAGCAGAGACAGAGATTCCCCCTCTTCAGATCACGATAAATCAAGTAATACTTCGAAATCAAGCACTTAGAGATAGTTACTTCGTTACGAAGTTAGAAAATATGAGAATTCGAAGAAAGCTAAGAGAGAAACGAGATAGAAGACGAGTAGTTCTTTAGACTTTAGTAAAAGATAAAGAAGAGTGAGCTCTAAGAACGCTTCGACTCGAAAATTGAAATTTTTTATAGATATCTAACGAAGAAAGAATATCAAAAAGGGCTAGAGACCTTGTTAAAGATTAACAGAAAGCAGTCTGGGAAGCAGTGTGAGCTTAGTATCAGATTAAGATCTCAGAAGAACGACGCAGTCTCGTATAAAGAGAAGATCTATAATCAAATAGAAGATCTCTTCATGAAGATCTAACAAAAGCAGAGAGCTTCGCTCTAACCCAGCTACGAACAGAGAAGATTAATCTAACACACTTTTTGCATATATGTAAAATTTCTAAGATATTCTCTTTCGCATGCGAGTGTGACTAAAGAAAATAGAATATTAGACACGTTCTCTTATTCTACTTAAGACTGAGAAGCGAGAGATAAACTCTTTTAAAGAAGACTAAAACAGTTAATCTAAGAGAGATATTAATAATCTCGCGAGAGGCAAAGATCGCAGCGCGATAACTAATCTGGATTGATCTTTTAAAATAGTTCTCGCTGACTAAGAAGCAGCTATATAACAGGCAATAATAAAAGCAGCAACAAGTACTTCAAGAAGATATACGAATTCGTATAAATAGACTAGAAAACGTAGTGTGATAGAAAGACTATGCGATAAGAAGATGCGATAAGAAAGAATAGCGAGAGTTTTTACTCTATTTCAACTAGTCGAAGAAAGATTTCTCTTACAATATAGTCTAAGTAGTAGCCCGTAATTACTCTTCGTAGCTTGAGTAGACACGAGTATAAAATCAAATCAAATACGACTATAACTTCGACTTTAAATTAAGAATCGAGAACGATTCTTCTTGTTAGAATTAGTATAGAGTTAAGTCATGTAGGTGTATAGAATAAGACAACTAGATGTAGAACAACTATGTACTGAGAGAGAGATCATATATGTATGACGGAGTGAACCTATTAAGACACGCTAAGTCTAAAAGAGAAGTATCAAAGAAATACAGAGACGCGGGGTACGCTCGTAACACTTCTTAAGAGAAGATGTTAACAACGAAAGAACGTATAAAAGAAATTTATACGTTATAAGAAGAACTTATAAAACGTTAATAAAAAGTATTCGAATCGTAAACGAAGAAGTATAATAAAAAGTATTAAATATAATTCTTTTAAAAAGAAGACTTGATAATGTTATTAATTAAGAATCTCAAACAAAAACGATCAAATAAGAAGCTTTCGAATAAGATAATTAACTTATTTATTATTCGAAATGTCGTAGATAAGTAAGCTTATCGATTAGCGCTTTCGTTAATTTATTAAATATATAACGTTTTTTATATATTATTATTAAAACTCTATCGTCGTAGAGATAATAATATAATATCAATATATATAATAGCGAAATTAATAGATAACAAAGAAGAATAAGAAATTAAAAAGATTTTAAACAAGCGAAAGCGTAAGAATAAGATAAAATATCTTATTCGTTAAGCTAAGTACTCTTTGATTTGATTTTATACTCGTGTCTACTCAAGCTACGGAGAGTAATTACGGGCTACTGCTTAGACTATATTACAAGAGAAACCTTTCTTCGACTAGTCGAAATAGGGTAAAAACTCTCGCTATTCTTTCTTATCGCATCTCTAAGTACTCTTATAAATATAATTAGTAAGTATTAAAAAAAGATATAAAATATTCGTAAAAGCTATGAAACGCTTTTAAAAAAGTTAAGAAAGCGAAGACGAAGAGTACGATAAATATATAAGAAATAATATCTCGAAGAGTAAAGATTTTAAAATTACTCGAAGATATCGTAATAAATAAAGATGTTTAAAGATCAAAGAGAATCGAAAAAACGTAATTTATAAATAGCGTAGAGTATATTTATTATATTTAACTCGAAGATCAGACGTATTAAAGATATCGACGTAAGATTAGATTACTTCGTCTCTTATATCATCTCGTCTTTATTCACTTAATCTCTCTAATTATTATTCTTATTCTCGTTCTTCTTCTTCTCGTCGTTTATATTAATTCTTTAAATAATAATATTCACATTTAATTTCTTTGACTCTTTAGTTTTAACTGCGACGAAATTAAAGAAAGAGACGATAAGAGACGTAAAGAAGACGAAGACTTCGCTGAAAAAAGACGATTCGAAGACGTTAATCTCGTCGACGAAGATCTCGTTCTTATCGTTATTATCGTTATTAACTTCGTGATTACGATTGCTGCGATTATTATTATTATTATTACTGCTACTATTACTGTTACTACTGCTATTAATATCGTCGTTAATATCGTTCTTCGTCGACGAAAGAGAATCGTTAGACGTCTGAGACGTCTTTGAGTTTATGAGAGATAGATCTATCTAACGAATCGTTAGCGCAGCTATCACGTGCTTGAAACGTCTATTAGACGTAAGAAAAATATATTTTTAATCGAAGAACACCGTAGATGTTCTTTAAGATCGTGTTAATTCGTCGAAGCGATTTAATCTAATTTAGTTAAATCGTTAATACGTTCGACTTTTTCTTTCTCTTAAGACGATTCTAAACTCGCTCATTACGAGATAACTCGATATTAAAGACTTTCACATAGACAGTCAAAAACGACTCGTTAATATATTATAAATACTTATACACTCACTCGCGACGAATAATACGCTCGCGAAAAACGCGACGTCGTAAAAGATTATTGATTAATTGTCTAATCTCTTATATAGACAGAATCTTGAATTAAGATCAACAGATACTTTAGTTATATTTGAATTATAAACTATATATATTTATATATAGACTCGTAATCGACTCGTAGATCGACGCAATAAGCGTATTTTCGTAACATTTCTCTCGTCTTCGCAAAGATAACATTATAACTATTCGAGATATATTAATCTATTATTCGAAGATAACGATAATAGAAGTTTTTAATCAACGTCTTTATTCACACGAAGAATCGATTAATAATATTATAAGAATAAAGCTATAAACGTGTTAAAAACGCACGCGAAATTACGATTAATTCAACTTATCGCAGAGCGAAAGAGAATATAGATCGAGAGATCAATCGCAGAAGCAATTTAAGTAATTATAATCAAATAGATAATACGACAATATTTAATATAAGCGTAAGAAGTGTAATATCTACGTTTAATATCTATAAATTAAGAAAAAGAGAAGTGTGTTTTGCTGAAAACAAAAGTTTAAAAAGACAAACTTATATATAACTCACGGCTAGCGCATAGTAATTATTCACGTCGCGTATTTATAACGACGACGACGCGATAGCGTAACTCACGACTCAAATAATAAGAGATATCAATAACATCGATAAACTTTACGTTATCTACGATTATACGAATATTTTTATTTTCATACGCAAGACGTAGAAGTATTATAGTCTACGTATTTCAAATTAAAGTTTATAATATCAACGCGAAGCTAATCTAAAAAAACTCTTTTTCTTATGTTCTCTCTGAGATTTAAAGAATTTTAATAAATCTATTTAAAGCAATAAATTCGAGAACGAATTCTTAAAGAAAGAAAATTATATTAATAACGAATTCAAGAGAATAGCTGTCGTATAAGTTCGAGAGTTATCGAGCGTAATCGAATCGCTTGATATACGTATATTAAGCGAATTCTTGACGTGAGAAGCTTAAGAGAGTCATGTCTCGAAGTTTTTTTATTTTTCTTTCTTAAGAATTAATCTTACTATTAGATATATTATACGCAATATATATCTTTACTAAGTTCACATTGCTACATAATTCTAGTCTGTCTTATATATATCTATATTATATAAGTCAGTCTAACATTAACTTCTGTTATAACAGAGATAAAGATACGATCGATTATAATTATAATATAGTCAACGTTAATATAAATCTCTTTCTTCTTATTCGTAAATTCTCAGCTAATATAAATAATAATATAATAATAATTTCGAAAAGCAAAGCTCGTTTCTAATATAGACTCTAAAATTAAAGAAATAATAATGAATTTTATAAAAGACTTCTTAGTATCAGAAGTAAGAATATTTATTATAAGATTTTACTTTATTTCTTTCTTTATAACGAGAATACTTATCGAAGACTTTTTTTAACACTCTTCGCGAAGATATATAAAGAGTTTGTTACGAGAGATGATCTTATATTAATAGTACTCACATTAATAATTCTTAATAGACATTGTCTTAATGAAATAGTCTTCGACGAGATCGTTATTATAAGAGTAGTTATCGTATAATTCTTTGTAATTATCGAAGTCTTTTATAAATGCTTCAGACTAATATAAAGAGTGACTAATATAAGTCTTCTAACTAATGTCGTTATTTTATTTTAACACGTTCTCATCTTTTTCTTCGATAGCTGCTTAATAAACTCGCTGTGAACGTGACTAAAATCTATTTTAATAGTTGTTATTGCTTAAGCGAAATGATTATCGATTAGACGATTTCGAAGTTAACGCGTTTTCTTCTATTGAAGATATCGTAATCTATAGCTTGATTAAAGAAGTAGATAACGAGACACGAGCGTTTTCTTAATTATCTTGATATCTCTACGATCGCTGCTAATTGCTTTGATAGTCTTAATAAATTAATTAATTGCTTTAATAAGTATTCTCGTATATAAAAGACTTTCATAAACGCTGCTACTGCTAATTGTTCTGATAAGCATTATATTAAGATTATTAAGACTAAAATTATTTAGATTAATATTCACGATTATTTATTCGTCTTTGTTGAGACTGTGAAGCTTGTCGCGAATAACGATTAATATATTCTTATTATTAATACTTTCGCTTATCAAGCGACTTTAAGAATCGATTATAATTAGTAACAGTCTTAGATTCGAAAATGTCTCGTTGAAACTCGAAGTTAAGATCATTTTAAATAAGTAATATATGATCTTTTATAATTTTCATATCTGTATTCTAAATTACTCGCATAATGATTTGAGTATACTTTCTTAATTCGCGATAACGAGTAATATTCTATATTAAGTACTTCTCACGAAGCAAGACTATTATGTCTTAAGCACGAAGTTGTTTTTATCGTGTTAATAATAGACGATATTACTCGTCTATATTATAGATAATAAGTCTTTTATTATTTTCGATGAGCTTAATAATAAATTAAATAAGAGCGATATCTCTTAGATAGATTTAAAGATTTTGTTTTAATAATGTATCACTCTTAACACGAGTAACGTTCTTAACTCGATCGATAAAGATATAAATATTACGAAAAAAGATATTTTCATTGATATACTCTATTGCGAGAGTAGTATTAATAAACTTACTTTTATAAAAAAAATCGAAATATTTAACGTTATCTAAATTGAATCGCTTCGTATCGTCGATATTATTATTACTACTAACTAATTCTAAATCTTCTTAAGATTCTAAATTTTTAAAGAGTTTTAAAGATTTTGAGATAATACGAAACTTCGTTATTATAATACGAAGCTCGATAAGCTATACTTTCGTAAAATCTTAAGTTATTAATAATTTAGATTTAATTAATTAATTATAAATAACTTCGTCTGCTAACGTAATAGTAGATTCTACTCTTATAACGAATAATTCGAAATATAAAGAAATTGTTACGAATATAAGCTACATTAGAGTGATTTCGCTATCTTAACGAGATCACACGCTCTTTTAACGTATTTATTAGAGAGATATACTCTATTTTATAACAAATAATAATGATATCGATTCGACTTCGAATATAATCGATTAGTCGTGAATAGATCACTTGACACTCGAATTTAATAAGAACTTATAATTCTCGTGTCTTTTCTAACTCGCATTAAATCTTTAAATAACTTACGAATATCGTATTCGAGAGATTCTCATATACGAGTGCTTTAGATCACGTATAAGAATATACGTATTCTTTTAAAAAGTATATAATTGTTACGAATATAGACTGCATTAGAATAATTTCGTTATCTTAACGAGGTCACACGCTCTTTTGACGCATTAATTAAAAGAATATACTCTATTTTATAACACTGAGTTCTTAACATAGCTACTTAATAAACATCAAGATCTTTTCGTTAATCAAGATTAGACGATAAACATTTCGAAAGAGAAATAAATATTTATATCGCTGAAGTCTGACGTAGTTATTAAGTTTATTAAGATATACTCGATAAGATAAAAGAATAAGAAGATTATTAATATTACGTTTAACAAGTTATATTAATAAAAAAAGATAATATAATCTAAGCAGCTCACGTTGTTTAGTTATTTAATTTTTATAATTTAAAAAAATACGCTTAAGAGACGTAAGAGACGAGTTATAATAGATATTCGAGAGTTTAATAAAATTGTAAATACGAATTTTTATTCATTATTACTACAGTTAGAAATTATCTCGCTGCTATTAAGATATACGTAATTATTTATTATAGATATCGTAAGCTAATTTTATTAATTTCTCGTGACACGTAATAATTGTTATAAGCTTATAGTAATTAGTCACAGAGATTAGAAGAAATTCGTTATTGCTCTAATAAGATATAAGAGATTATCTTTATACGTTTAAAGATAAATCGATATTATACTAAGATTATTCAAGAACTTTATTAAAATATTCGTGAATAATATTATTATCTTCTCACGAATCTTATAGAAGTATCTTAGTTACTTACGTTAAATCTTCGAATTGTTTCGCATTAAGCGAGTAAGTCTCTCGTCTATCAAGTTATTTATTAACTATTCGTCTGTTATTCTATTGAATTATCGAGTCGATAAATTAAATATGTTTATATCACAGAAGAAGATTTAGACAATTATTAATCTTCGATTCTTTAAAACATTACGTGATCTCGAAATCTTTTTAGAACTTATCGAATAACTTCGTTCATCGATTTCACGCTATGCTTAGCTTGTTACGTCTTTATAAAAACGAAAGATTATACTTATTAAGAATATGAGAGCTAACGTCAAAGACTCAGCTCAAAAACGCATCGTCACAAAGATATTATTTTATATATCTATCGAAGCAGAGATAAAAGCTTTTTACAGTCTATAACAGACTTTTATAAGTCTCTCTTTTTGAATATATTATAATAGAATAAGATCTTTATTCGTGAATTTAAACGTCTTTAAAAGTTTCGAATTTGTGATAATAATATATTATTATAAGAAGAATAGCATTTCGAAGACTTTTAATAAGATCACACATATCGACGTTTAATTTATTATGTTTTTAAGTCGATGTCTGAATATTACTAAGCATAACTATTAATTTATTAAGTTAAAGATCGCTAACGTAGTATAAGTCGTAAAAAAGATTCGTTATATAATCGAGTTCAGTCTGAAGCTATTCGTGATTATATACACGAATCACTCAGCAGCTCTCATTTCTAAGTAAACGACACTTAATATTATTAATACGAATAAGTTCAATCTTTGTCTAATTCGCGTCTCACAGTATTTATTGATCTTTAATCTTGAACTTCGTTATAAGATTAATAAGTTTAACGTCGTATCTAATACACTATCTCGTTTATTATAAGCTTTCAGCACTTTATCTTTAAATTAGTCTAAGAGAGCACTCGATATCTTATATGATAACACGAAATATTAATCGAATTTTTCGACGATTGTTATCGAGCTAGTAATAGTTTATCACGCTATCCTTATGAAAATGTTAAACGATTTTAAGCATCGACTGAGACTAGACTATGTTCAAGACTCTTATTAAGAAAAGCTTCTTATTATGTTAAAGTCTTCTATAGTTATTCGAGCAGTGAGTTCTTTCGTAAAAGACGAATCTATTACTCAAGCAACAAACTCTTTTGCAGAAGACGAATTTATTACTCAAGCAACAAACTCTTTTATAAAAGACGAATTTGTTACGTAAGTAGCGAACCCTTTCGTAGAAGCGAAGATTATATCTAATATATTATTTCGACTACGAGAGAGTTTTATTTATTATATTAACGATGAGAATATATAACGTCTTTACATATCGTTATTTATGAAATAAGAAATATTCGAGTAAACACATAATATGTCTAGTCATAAAGACTATCACAGATGTCATAATAGACTATCTTATATAATATTTATTCGATATTTATTTAAAAATCTTCGTGCTTATATAGCGCACTATTTTATCTGTTAGCTTAATCAAATCAAAAAACATAAATCTTATAAATCTCTCGTTTTAGTTATCTTATCAGCGATCTCATTTTATATTATAATAATGAATTTCGTCGTTATCTTATCTTCTATTAAGATAGAAAATAACTATTTACTTATTATTATATATAAGATCATTAAGCGAAATCTTTTAATATTTAAATAAAAGACTTGATCTGCGTTATAATAAATCGAAGTAATACTTCGTACGTTATTATAATATAACTGAGACGTATTAAGAAGTATTATTAGTTATAGAGATACTCGCTTTATATTAGTCTTTTAAAAAGAAATCTTTGTTAAGCTAAGCGTCAAGTTTTTAACGTTTATTATCTATTATTTTTAAATAAACGATTAGTTCGAGAGAATTAATTAAACGATAAAAGTTATATTAAGATTTTATCTTATTATTAACCTCGAGATCGACTTTAACGAGATCTTATTATATATTTAATTCATTATTAATAACTCTCTTAGTAGTGTTATCGATATAACTCTTAACGAGCTATATTACGAGTTTAGAATCAACGACGTTATTAATATATTACTTGCTGATCTCTTAGATCTGTTTAAGAAAGTCTTTTATAAGCTTCGCTTAGTCAAAAGAGAGGAGACAGATAACGTTATAATCTTTATATCTATTATTATAAAAGCGAGATACGATTTAAAGCATTTAAAGATTAATCTCAAGAAGGGCGATAAAGCCTTTCTTAGATTATATAATAAATATTTTATTTTCGATCTCTCTAATCGCAAGCTTTCTTAATAACGTATAAGTCTCTTTAAGATCTTAACTAAGATTAATTATCTAACGTATCGATTACAGCTATCGTCGATTATAAAGATTTATTCAGTAATCTTCGTCGCTTAATTAAAATTATCGACTATTATCGTAATAGACTTAGACTCGTATAGAAGAAGCATTAATATCGAATCTTTATTAGTGTTTAACGAGAGAAACGAAGTTGAGAAAGATAAACTTAAGAGAATAAAGAGCAAGCGATTAAAACGTAACGAAAAGCTCGAGTATTTGATAAAGTAAAAGAACTAAGACAATAAGTATAACGTATAATACTCGATTAACGATTTACTTAAGATAATAAATCTCGTTAACGACTACGAAAGCAAGTAGGCCCTTGTTTCGGCTACTAAAAGACGAAGAGAAAAGAATACTAAGATTATATAAGTACTCAAGCAACTTAAGTAAGCTTCGTCGTTAAAGTCTTTATATGATGTTAGAAATACGTCTATATCACAGCCGCTCTCGCAACTACTCGAGTAAGCTTCGTAATCGTCAAAGCGAGAACGAGGGAGGTCGCGAAAGACTTTATGAAGTCTTTTACGAATTCAACTTAATTTTGATTTGCATATTTTGCATATTTTGCTTATATGCTAACTATTAGCGAGAACGCTGACTTTGTTTTTCTTTGTTGACATTTGATATGTAATTCTGCGAAAGTCTTTCGCAGAACGCACTTTTCTTGCTTCTTGCTTTCGTCTAGAGAGTCTAGATCAAGTATGTACTAGCTTCTTCAGCATACACTTAGACAGATTTCTAGAATAACAATAAATCATCTTTCTTTCACATTATGACACTATTCTTAATAACATTATTACTTATTATTATTTTATAACTAAGTTAAAATATCTATTAAGTCGAAATTCGAAGCGTTTGTTTCGACTCTAATTAAAAGTTTAAGATTAAAGTAATATAAGAGAGACGTTTATATAAAGATGTTATAAAGCTTATAAAATATCTTCTTCGCCTTAATAGATCAATTAAAAGATTTTATCTTAATTCTCTTAATACTTCTCTTAAGTAAGTTTATAAGTAATTTAATAATTTAAGAGTAATAATAAATAAATCTTCGATAGAAATTTACGAAGCTTAAAAAGATCTATATCTTGTAAAAGAACTTAGATCTCGATTACTTCTAAATTGCTTTCATTTTACGCTTATTTATTATAACGTTATTAATAAATATTACGAAATCTAAAAATTTAACTTTTGTGATAAAGAACTTATATTTCTTTAAACTTATATATAAACTAAAACGTCTTAATCTCTTAAGCACTTATTTAATATAATTTAAATATTCTTTTTACGAATTAAAATAAAATAATAATATAAAAATTGTTAATTAGACTCGTTAACGACTTATTAATATAAGTTTAAAAGGTTATAGAGGCGTTGATTAGATCAAATAACATTATTAGATACTTAAAGAGATTATAACACGTACGAAACGCAGTCTTTTATTTATTATTCTTACGAATTCAAATACGATAATACGCATCTTTAAGATTTAATTTTATAAATTTCTTAACTTTATTTAGACGATTAGAGTCTTACTAATCAAAGATAAAGAATAACGATTAGACTTTATCGTAACTTTATTTAATTTTCGATAGTCAATATATAGTTATAAGTTGTTATCTTTCTTTAATACGAAAAGAATAAGAGACTCTACTAAGCTCGTTAAGATATCGTTTAGATATATTCTTAATATCGCTAACTCGATATTAAATAAATTATATAATAAATCGAATAAAGATTTCGCTATAATCTTAATAATATGATTACGTTCTTCGTGCGACGAGAGTCGATCGATTTCTTTGATTAAGAATACGTCTTTATATTCGCGTAACTTCTTTAACAATTTTGAGATAATATCTACGATTATAATATATTCGCTTAAGCTTCGTCGATATAATAATTTCTTATCGACGTATTGAAAATATCTATAATAATTAATATATATATTAACTTTTCTTTCTTTAATGCGTTAATAAAATTCTAAGATTAAAATATCTTATACGTATACGTATCGATATTAAAGCGTTAATTTCTCTAAGTAATGTTAATTAAGATATCTTTATCTATTAATACTAATAGTCTTAATATAAAAAATAAATTATCTTCTTTTACGATAATATAAAAGATAGTATACGAAAATCGCTTTATATAACTGTAATTATCTTATAATTTATAATATATAAGATAAGCGATATAATAAAGATCGTATTAACCCCGCGAGAGGCAAAGGTCGCAGCGCGATGACTAATCTCGATTGATCTTTTAGAATAGTTCTCGCTGACTAAGGAGTAGTTATATAATAGACAATAATAGAAGTAACAACAAGTACTTCAAGAAGACACACGAATTCGTACGAATAGACTAAAGAACGCAGTGTAATAGAAAGACTATACAATAAAAAGACGCGATAAGAAAGAATAGCGAGAGTTTTTACTTTGTTTCGACTAGTCGAAGAAAGATTTCTCTTATAATATAGTCTAAGCAGTAGCCCGTAATTACTCTTCGTAGCTTAAGTAGACACGAGTATAAAATCAAAACAAAGATCGTATTATTATTTATTTATTTAATACTTAATAAAGACGCTTTAACTTATTCGAGATTATATTCGAAAGTAAAGCGTTAATTAATTATATTAACTTTAATCTCGTTATTAAATTATATCGAAGTCGATATTAAAATTATCTCTTAATCTTCTATAATTACTTTTTCTTAAAAAATTATATTAAGCGTCGAAATAACTTTTTATTTTATTCTTATCATTAAAAAGTCTTTAATAAGAGTCTTTCTTTTTTTGACGAAGATAACTCGATAATATAAGTATTAATATTTTCGATATTATTAATAGATATACGATTAACGTCGTCTATTTTAAATTATAGATATTTATTTACGTAATATCTCTTCTTATAATAATTATAATATTAGATTATCTTTAAATACTCTTTACTTTTCGACGTCTTATCTCGAGATTCGTCTTTATTCGAGCGACGCGAAGTATTTGTTTTCTTATTCTTACGAGATTGCGTCGCTTATTTATTATTCTTAAATTTATTCTTCTTCTCGTTTTCTTTATTTCTTCTTTAATTCGTATTCGAGTCGATATTATTTATATCTCGTCTATTATATATAAAGCGTATGTTAATTCTCTTTTTAATATTCTTTAAACGAGTAATCTAAGCGATTAGATCGTCTCACGTTAAGACTATTTATCTTATATAAGTAATATTATCTTAAAGCTTTAAAAGAAGTCTAGTTATTAACGTCGTAACTCTTTAAGTTTCGTTAGACGATAATAATTATATCTCAAGATTAAAAAGATAGACTTCGAATTAATTTATTAATTAAGAAGATCTCTATCGCGCATTTATATAGATTATATTTATTTTTAATTATTTATTAATTAAGTTTCATATCTTATTAAGTAGATATAAAACGAAGTAATCTTAATTATTTATATCAATCGAGTTCGTTTCTCATTTATTATATTATTACTTTTTAAAATCTCTCGTTAAGAATTATATATATTAAAAAATCTTATTATAATCGTTTAATAAATACGCTAAAACATTTATAAACGCAACTTTGACGTCTTATATTTAATTACGATACTCTTATTTTGACTTATCGTGATAATTTGATAAATTCTTTAATTTAGTATTACGTCGTTTTATATCACGTATTAATTCGATTTCTAAATAACGTTTCGACTTTAATCGAGTATTAAAAGAGCCACGACGAGCATCTAACGAGTTCGATTCGACGTTATCTTAATCTCGTTTATTTCGTAATTTTTTTCGTTTTAAAGTATTAATCTTCTTATTAATATTATTTAATTATCGTCTTTTAAATAATTAATCTCGACGTTAAGTAGTCTAAGTTAATCGCTTATTTAAATTAAGATCGATAACGTCGTCTTTTAAAATAAGTGTCGACTATCTTTAATTCTCGAGTTTTATATTAAATATATAATCTAATTCGTCTAAGTTTACTATCTATAACTATTCTTTAAATATAATTTACGAGTTAAACGATTCGATCTTATTTTCAATACGTTACGATTGCGATCGTATAATTATTATTATATTAAGTTCGAATCGCTATCTCTCGATAAAAAGAAGAATTAAAATTATTAAATTAATTTATATAATAGAAGTATATAAGATAGATTAGAATTATTTTGATTTGATTTTATACTCGTGTCTACTCAAGCTACGAAGAGTAATTACGAGCTACTGCTTAGACTATATTATAAGAGAAACCTTTCTTCGACTAGTCGAAATAGAATAAAAACTCTCGTTATTCTTTCTTATCGTATCTTCTTGTCGTATAGTCTTTCTATCACACTACGTTCTCTAATCTATTCGTACGAATTCGTGTGTCTTCTTGAAGTACTTGTTGCTGCTTCTATTATTATCTATTATATAACTACTTCTTAGTCAGCGAGAACTGTTTTAAAAGGTCAATCGAGATTAGTTATCGCGCTGCGGCCTTTGCCCCTCGCGAAGTTATTAACATCTCTCTTAGATTAGCTGTCTTAGTCTTCTTTAGAAAAGTTTGTCTCTCGCTTTTTAGTCTTAAACAGAATAGAAGAACGTGTCTAATATTCTATTTTCTTTAGTCACACTCGTATACGAAAGAGAGTATCTTAGAGACTTTACATATATATAAAAATTGTGTTAAATCAATCTTCTCTATTCGTAGCTGAGTTAGAGCGAAGCTCTTTACTTTTGTTAGATCTTTATAAAGAGATCTCTTATTTGATTATAGATCTTCTCTTTGTGCGGAGCTACGTCGTTCTTCTAAAATCTTAGTCTGATATTAAGCTTATACTGCTTCTCAGACTGCTTTCTATTAGTCTTTAATAAGATCTCTAATTCTTCTTGATATTCTTTCTTCGTCAGATATCTATAGAGAGTCTCAATTTTCGAGTCGAAGCGTTTTTAGAGCTCACTCTTCTTTATCTTCTGTTGAGATCTAGAGAATTACTCGTCTTTTATCTCGTTTCTCTCTTAACTTTCTTCGAATTCTCGCATTTTCTAGCTTCGTAACGAGATAACTGTCTTTAAGTGCTTGATTTCGAAGTACTGCTTAATTTATCGTGATCTAAAGAGAGAGAATCTCTATCTTCGCTTCGACGACTCTCTTATTAATGACTTTATATACTTCGATTACTCTTCGCAGATATTTATTCTATATAGTCTCTAGAATCTTAACGTGAGATCGCTTGTTATTTCGAAGATTTCGTGATATGTGTCACGTTGCTGCTGCGTATATTATCGCTAATCGTACGATAGAGTTATACACTTATCTTGCTTTGTTTAATGTGACGTCTCATATTGAGACTGCAGTTATTGATAGTGCTCTGCATTGCGATTTTATCTTGATCTTGACTTCTCTAATATGAGATCCTTAACGAAGTTTGTCATCGATCTGCAGTTCTAACACGCGAATACTAGTCTTTGACTTTGTCGTTACAGAGTCTAGGTCGACGCTGACTCTCATATTGAACTTTTCTGAACTCCTTATCAGATGAATTAGCTCGTATTTCTTTGACGCGAACGTCGCTTCATGAGTCCCTGCTCATTACAGACAGATTTCGTGTGCTTTTTTAAGAGTCTCGCAGTTTGCCTCAGTGCTCTTCTCATATGTCAGCAGATAAATATCGTCAACGAATTCTTTTACTTGCAGTTTCAACTTGATCTTCGCACATCTCTCAATCAAGAAAGCGTTGAAGAATAAGAAAAGAATAGACGACATCGAAGATCCCTGTGAGATCCCCGTCTCTGTAGACTTCAGTCTGCTTGTTATTCTTTCTAGAGTGAGAGAGGTTTCTCTGTCAGTAAGAAAGCTTCTTATTCAGTTCACAATCAGCTTCGAAATCCCCTTCTGTCTAAGATTGTGAAGCAGACGATGATAAGAGACGTTATCGAAAGTCTCTGTTATATCTAGTGAGAGAAGACTAACAACTTTATTCTTCTCACAATCTCAGACTGTGTGCACTGCATCTATTATCGTTTTTAAAACTGTCTTCGTAGATCTCTTTCTTCTAACTCTTATCTATTTTAACGAGAGAAGATCATTATCTTCTGCGCAGTCACTAAGTCTGCGCGCAATTACTGTCTTTAGTGTCTTTCTCAGTGTACTTAAGAGTGTTATTAATCTATACGACTTCGATTCGAAGTAGTTCTTCTTCTTTGACTTTCTTAACATAATAATATTAGTCTTATAAAACTTCTTAGAGTGATAGTTCACGTCTACGCATATTTAAAATAAGTGTTTAAACTTAAAGAGTAGCTTCTCTGTAACTAGTCTTAGAAAGCGATTTGATAGATTATCTATTTCTAAAGCTTTATCTGATTTTGATTTAAAGATAGTCTTACGTATCTCTTTCTTCGTGATCTAATTACTTATTAATAGCGAAGAAGAATAGATTGCTTTTAGAATATCGAAGATATCTGTCTGAGAGAGAGAAGAAAAGAAAGTCTTTCTTAGAATATTAACTTTTTCTTTAAACGTAGTGACTAGACTCTTCTCTATTCTTCTTATTGACGAAAACTTCGATAGAGACTTAAGACATATGTTATCGTTTCTCGCTCAGCTGACTATGTCTTAAACCTCTTTAGATGATTACGTCATCTCGTACATTTTCTTACGAAAGTGAAGAGTCTTGATCTTACTTATTATCTTATCTCTCTTCTTGAGTGTCGCTCTTTATATATACTCTGCGTGCTCGTTACGACTAACTCGATATTGAGATATCTTAGTCTTCGTTTTCTTTATTACTAGACTGCACTCTTCGTCTCAAAATAACTTATCTTTTTTTAACGACTTAGTTCACGATATTATATTCTTTATTATCTTATCAAGTTCTCTATAGAGCAGACTAACATAGTTATCGATCTGCTTCGAATTTGTTAAAGAGTCTAATGAGAGTGTCGCGTCTAGTACTTAAGCTTCTTTAACTATCTCTTCTAATTTTGTTATCTTTTAAGCACGACGTCGCTGTTTCGAGACGCTCTTCGTTATTAGATCGAGCTTCGTGAGTATTAAAAGATAATTCGAGTTATGCTGCAGATTCGATTTTACTTAATAACGAATTATTATCTTCGTTGTTTCTAAAGTAATAAAGACTAGATCGATCGCACTCTTTTATTCTCGAGATCTTCACGTTACTATTTTCTTTAATAGAGTTAGATTTATTCTTCTCTCTATAATTACTATAATTAGATCGTTCGTCTCTTTATAATACGAGAATCTATTAGAGTTATTTTAACTAAAATAATATAGATTGAAGTCCTCGAGCAAGAGATACTTCTCAGACTTCTATAAAAGTTCTAGAATCTGTAATAGACTAGAGAGGTTCTCTATCGAGGATAGCGATGGGCTCGAATTGTAAATATTGTGAATTGAGAGTCTCTCGATTCGATTCGCTTCCTCTTCCTGTCTGAGTCGAATTCTCAACGTACTTATATTCTTTGTCACGAACTTCATATCTCAGTTCTTCGAATTCAGTCTCTTATTGATATAAAAGCACACTCTCGTATTCTTCCTCGAGCGATGTATTAGATGAAATTAATTAGTCTCTAAGTTGTATAAGAATTCTATGTGCGAGTTGAAGCTTGATTCTTGAATCGCAAGTACGTTAGTATCTTGAATCCCTGCGTTTACTAGCAAGGTAGTTATTGTTCTCAATTTATTTCTTATATTATATTACAAGATTCTCAGCGTCGCGATATTCTTCATAAATTATCGTTGTCTGACATCTCTATATCTTCTTAATTTGTAATTACTTCTACTTGCTATGCTGACTATATAACACTTATCATCTCTTTTAACGTTAAGTTATACGTTATCTTCTTAGAGACGAAGATCTCGTTAATAGAGCTTCTCTGTTAAGAAGAAGATTACGTAATCTTTTCGAGAGTATTCGATGTTACGATTATCTGTTGTCTTAGCGCTTCAACGATAATAGAGAATTAAAAGCGTGTCGTTGATCTTTTTACTCTTTGCTTGTCTCTCTATATACTCTAACTTCTTCTCTAAGTCTTTGACGTCTTTCTCAACTCGATTATCTTTAAAACTATCTTTCTCTTCTTCTTTGAGTCTATTAGTATAAATTCGTTATCTCTTTTTAAAAATGTCGAAGATAATCTCTTTCTTAGCGGCTTATACAGTAGAGACTTAGTCGCTATTCTCTAACGCGTTCTCTGAGCTTCTCTAATTCTTATTAAGTATATCTTCTTATACGCTGCGTGATCTATGCTCTCGTAGTCAACGCAGATCTTTGACGTCTCTGACGTCTTCTTCTGATGACTGCGTGTGTTATAATCTTAACTATATTCTGCGCAGCGCGTAGGGTTTGAGCACTTTCTAATTATATGTCTCTATTTCTAACAGTTATAACACTGCATAGCTGTTATTATCTGATCAAATCTTTTCACTCTCTTTATCTCACTTGTCTCGATTAGATACTTTTTAATAAGATCGTTAGTTATCTCCGTCGTCGCGACGTACAGCATCAAAGAGAAGTATAGCTTTCTTTCTCTTTCTACTGTCGCGTCAACGTCGTAACATTATCGTGCCTTGACTATCTCGAGTTTTAAATGCAGACTTCGATTCTCTATCTCTATTCTTTTCTTGATAACAGTCTAATTGTCTGTATCGAATTTCGAAATCCTTATCCCGTGGATCATTACTGAGAAGAACTTTCTCACTATCACTGTCGAGTCATATATCTCTGACACTCACCTCGTGTCTTTCTTGAGGGCCTTTTTGACCTCTTGCGTAGTCGTCTGCAGTAATAGATTTCCGCTTCGAAGCCTATTTATTGTAACGATCTATCCTAACGAGATATGCTTCTATTTATTCTTGAAGGCGACGAGAATTCTCTCGCTCTTTATCTTCTTTATTGTCACCCTTTTCTCCTCTCTATATATAATTATTAAGATCTAACGCTTCTTTCTCGTATTCTCGATCTCGAACGATATTAGACGTGAGACTAATTCCGTTACTTCGTTTGCTGCTAATTCGAACGAGTTTCTCTGTGCTTAGCTTTCTACTGAGGATCTATTTCGCGTGAAAGTACTTTCTTAGCTATCGTAGCCCTCTCGTGAGCTCTATTTTTTACTCTTTCTCTGACGTTCTCCGTTAGCTTTTTATATGTATACTTTGACCTGACCTATGCTTCTCTGGAGCATCTTTCAAGTTGACGCGTTTAGATCCTCGTACGACGTGTTTTTTATGGCCTCTAGGGTCGCAATAGTCGCAGTTATCTGTTTCTTCGCGTTTTTCACGTGTAGACTTGCTCTTCGTTCGTTGCTATTTGTTAGTGACGACGATATTCTTTTCGTCGCGTCCCCGTGTCCCTCTCCTTCTTCGCCTTCGCGTTGACGACGCTCCTCTCTCTCATCGGCAGCATAGCCTACTGCTATTGCCCCAGTTGTCTCCTTCTTGCGTTTCTCAAACGCTTCGCTATCTATTATTTTTCGACTTATCTCGTTTTCGAAGAATTAGTCGAGTCTCTTTAAAGACTCATAAAGTAATATATAATTACTTCGAAGTCGAAATTCTTAAAAGCATTAATATCGATATATAAGATTCAATAAGAATTGAAATAGATATACTATATATACTATATATATCTTTATTAAGTTCACATTGCTATATAATCTTAGTCTATCTTATATACTTTTATAAAATACGCAGATTGCGATAATTATACGCTTTATATTTATAAACGATAATATTTGTAATATTATAAATAATATGAAGATTATAAATATTATTAATATTTATTATTTTCTTAAACTAAATCGAGATAAAAAGGTCGCTTATTTCGATATACTTGAACGCCGTTTTAAGCGCCTTTTGTACTAGAGCCCCTTGCTTACATTACGCTATCTGAACGATTAATACGCTTTTCTCACGCTCTCTCTCACTCTCTCTACGATTATATATAGACTTACGCGCTAGTTTATTATATCGAGTTAAGAAGTTTTTATATCTTCTTTTTAATTATCTTTATTACTTTATTAAGAGTTATTAAATTCTTAATATATAGTCGAATAGTATAAAGATAAGAAGAGAAAAGACGAGAAAAGAGAGAAAAAAGAATTAGACGTACACACTAAGATTCTTAAGCTACTTCAAACGTCTATAAACATGACCCTTCTTTCTCTCTTTATCTTTTTATCTTTTCGACTTACTTCTCTCTTCTTACTGTTATGCTTAAGAACTTATCTCACTCGTTTTACGTATAGATAATCGTTTTAATTATTATTTACGATAACTCGTCGCAAAGTACTATTATATGCTTAAAAGTAAGACGCGAGCTTGTCTTACGTCTCTCTCTTTAAGAGAAATTAGCTTTTAGTTCAAGAATATTATAACGTACGATACGAGAAGATCGATAAAAGTTATCGATTAACGACTCTATACGTCGACGTTATCAATTCATATATCGATCGTCTCGAAGATTTATAAAGAGAGTGAGTTATCTTTAATATAAATTCTATAATCGTCGTACTTTCGTTATTAATTCTCGATCTCTAGATATTACGATATCGTTAATATCGATCTCTATTACACTCTCAAAAGATCGATAAAGAATCGAATCAAAAACTTTTTTTATTGAATATATAACAACTACTTCGTCAAGAAAATTAATTCGATCGAGTCTATTAACATTAATTGAATTAGCTCTATATTAAATAAAAAAATTAACGAATTAATCTCTTAATCGTAAATTTTTTTTATAATATAAGTGAAGACGCACACGTTGATACTTCTATATATACGAGTAATCGTTAAAATAATTTATTAACGATTTATTGATCGAAGAGCACAGACTAAATAATAGCGAAATCGATAAGTCTCTCTTAAATATAATAAATTTCGTAAAGCTGCTGCGTTGTCACTGAGTGTTCGATATTAATATCTTCCCTCACGAACGACAACGAATTCAATTAACAAAGATTCTACTAATCGCGATATTCATTAAATCTCGACTCGAAGCCCTTTTCGAAATCATCTATCGTGATCTAGATTTATTCGTTTAACGCGATAAGATTATTAAGAAAGTAACGCTCATCTTATAACTAAAGCTTATTTAAATCAAGTCTTATAAGAAGTGTAAGAGATTATAAATAATCGCTAAATAATAAAGATTATTATGTTAACGAATATACAGAAAACTCTATATATTCTTTATCGATAGCAATCTCATCTTTTATATAATATTTTATATTATCGATCTCGTCTGTAACGACGATATCTATCTTTTCTCGAATATTAACTTCAGAATAGTTTTAACTTTGAGCGTTTTAAAGAGACTAAATTATCAACGAATTTCATAAAAAGAGAATATGTTAAACGTCTCGTTTTTTTGTGCGTCTATATAAATCTTTAAAGACTATATCATCTCGACGAAGACGACGCTCTTCTACGAGAAGTATTACGAGTGAATCAAACGATTAAAAGAAGACACTAACTTTGTATAGATTTTTACGATCTATTATCTTCGACGAGCGACGAGAAATATTATTAATAATAAGCTCTAAGACTTCTGATCTCAGAAAGTCTAAGCTAACACGATTATTTATTAGATGATTTCAATTTTAATAAGATCGTTCGCAATCTAATCATAAATCACATTAACTTCGTCATCTTTTAACGCAATTATCTATTTCGCATAATTCGTTACGACACTCAAGTCGCATACGAAAATACAACGTCTCGAACGAAATTGATTCAAGAAATTAATTAAATAAGTCGACGAATCGATTCTCGACGATTCAAAGAGCTAATCGAAGCGTAGAGTACAGATATTCGTCAGAAGAAAAAAATTTAAAAGCTTCGCGATCGCCGAGATAAATTGTTTCAGCGAATTCGATAACAATTCACGTTCATTTATCGTGCAGAGAAATAAGTCATCTACGATTAATATAAAAAGATTAAACGAGTTATAAATCGAAAGATCAAAGCGCGAGAGCGAGAGCTCATAAATTAGATTTAAAAAGAAAACGACGTCGTCGCTTTCGTGCAAGATATGCGAGCGTAATTTAAGAAAAATTCGAAGTCGCTTCGTCTCATTCTCTTAATCTCAAAACGTGTTTAATACGTTTTTATAAAACGATCGCGCATCGCGAAGATCTTCTTTAATTTATTATCGACTCGTGATATCGAGAGCGATATGAATTAACGAGTCTTTATTATCGATAATATAATATCGCTCTATATTCGATAGAAGAGAGTATTTCGCAAAGTTCGTCGAATACGAAGAATTCAGACGAGAAAAAACGATCTTAATAATAACGTAAAACGTTTCTTAAACGTTGTTAAATTCGATTTTAAATCGAACTTTTCGATCTTCTATCTCTTTTCTATAAGATATTAATCGTATCAATATCTTTACTATCTCGATAACATCGATCTATCTTTAAAGAAGCGACTTTATACTCTTAATAATAAATATTCGTTATAGCGACACTTTAGTCGTCGTTATTCTTTTCGATCTCGCGAACTCTGTTCTTTCTCTTATTTCGAATATGCGATAGTCACGCTTGACAGTATAATACATTTTAAGAATCATGCGACGATCGTTCACGAAGTCTACATATCTAATAAAACTTAACATATCTCGTGAAGTTTAAAACTAAATTTTGATTTTCCTAACCTCACGAATTGATTGTATATACTAAAGCAACTATTCTACGATTTTTCTATCTCTATACTTTGACGACTTAAAAAGCTCTAGCACTGAAAAAGTAAGAGACACTTTATGATTTTCTAAATTCGTCTTTATAAGACTACACCCTGAGATAGTGTATTAACTCGAAGAATATATATTCTTCGAGAATATGCTTTTTATTATATCTTACTGTATTATCTAGAGTAATAAGATAATACTGAGCTTCTAAGTATTGAACTTTTTAATTTTGTACGTTCTAATTCTATAATAGTATTAGAATTTGTGTATCTTTAAGTTGTATAGCCTTCGAGTTTATAGACGTTTTGAGCTTGCTTACCCTTGTTCATAAATACGGTGCGAAAAACAACTGAGTATAGCTTCAAATGTGGCTGCATTGGCGGCTGCATTGGCGTGGAGGTCTATAAGCGACGACGTGGGATCTATGGACGATATATATTGCCCATGGACAGCATATACCATTGATGGAATTTTGTCCATGAGATGAATACTACACCACCATGAGTAACATAATTATCCATGGATGACTATGATCCATCGATAGCATGCAACAAGAATGTTAGTCACTGGACCCATCATGATTTCGTGAGTCGCACTTCGAGGCGCATACCATGTCAGCTCGTGGCTTCGGAGAACCACCGCAGGGCACCGAAGATCATTCATACCTCACCCAACTCTAGAAAGGCTTCAGATAGTCCCTGGCAACTGGCTCTTCTCCTCTCTCTTTTGCCCAGCCCTCATATCCGTCCGGAAACTTATCAACGAAATACCGCATCACATCAGTACACCTGTCAACACTGTCAGCTAAATATCGCCGAGATACCGGAACACTCACATCTTTCTGTATCGAAGATTGCCGGGATATAGCGTTGAACAATTCATGTCCCAGCGACTGCACACACGTCTTGAGCGTTAGCCGGAGATAATAATTCAGATTGCACTTACAGGCAGTACAAAGCATTCCGATCATCCTGGTCTTCTTCCGGGTCAGACTTCTGGAAATGTTCGAAATAGGCTTTCACGTATTGCTTTCCCATCTTGTGGCGGATTGGCCGCAAAGGCGCAAGTTCGACTATTGAGTCAGTGTTTTCGAAGCATCGGAGTGTCATCCGCTTACTCTCATTGTGAGCGTATATGCAGGTAGCATCATAAATGACAGGTGTGTTTGAGTTCAGGTCTGTGGAGACATTGCCGTCCCAGATATCACAGTGGACCAGTCTCGGTCGAATTTTCCGGCCACCAGTCTCTAGCGGCCGAAGCAATCGAGGCACCACTTTCTCAAGAGTCAGCCGGCAAAGCTCATGCACCTCCTCGTCATATCCTTGCGACTTCTCTTCATTCTCAAAGACGCGTCTGATTGAATTGGAAAAAAATTCCTCCCACGTCTCCGTCCATTCAGTGTACTGAGGTACCGTGCCCTGAAGAGTTGGCACATAGAAGCCGTATTTCCCGTCTGGGTTTTCTCCGTTTATGTGAAGTTCTGCTAGACCACGCGCCAATTTTTGAATATCAGGGAGATCATCATCCATATCTACAAATCCACAGAGGAAGAAGTGGATGTTGGGATCAGAAGCGTATGTTCCTGAAGCGTAGGGGCGGGGGACGATGTACGGGAGCGCCTTGTAAAGTGATGACATCGAAACGAACTCGCCAGAGACCATGGCTTTACCGGTTTCATGCTGCGCAACCTTTAAGAAGAAGGATAGCTCCGAGCCGTCAGCCTGCACGGTTGGAATTTCGGCCGTACGAGTCCAGTAGCTGGCCCCGAACGGGGCAATGCCTTTGACTTTGGAGCCCGGTGGTAAATCTGCGATTGTCAGCTGCTTCCATCGTCAATTCATCTGTATTGCACCCGCTCACTTGCTGACACATTGTCATCCACGAATTGAATCCACTTTTCGTCGACATCAACGGGCTTGTCCCAGACCGGTTTCCCTTCCTGATCTTCAGTTTTTACCATTGTTGACTACTATCTACAAACGATCGGGATACATGGGTTGGAAAATTCAGGGCGGGGAGAACTGTAATATATATAGAGCTTCAAGTGTATAATGGAGTCGCAGGAGAGCGAAATCTGCAACTGAATTTTGACATGGGAATTGGGGAGGGATGAGATTTTGTTCAATGCGCGGCTCGATAAAGTGAGGCTTGCCCTGATAGGTCCAGACTGTGCTTTCTTTCAACTGGGTTTAGCGTTACATGCATGATTGTCACTTCCCTGCCAAAAGCTGCAGCGGCATTTCTCGTGCTACGTTACACGAGGATCTTGCCCCGCGGGACCTCTGGACGCAGCACCAGGATTTTGGTACAACTTGGTCTTATTATTATTGGACCGTAAGTCTGCGATACTGGGAATTGTCGTTGCATTGTAGCCTGGCTATTCCCGTGACAGCGGAGACTGCGAGCAAAACTTGCGGGCCGCATTATCAGGGATGTGGCCCCAATTTGACGCTTTCGCTGAAAGTACACGAAGAATTGTGTAGTGACATCCCTCTTGCGGCTCCAAGGTAAAGGAGTGGAGCTCCTGATTGATGCCGTCTTTCAGCTCAAAGAAACTGGGTCCTATGGTGATCTTTTACTAAATAGGAAGAACGACCGAGCCGTGCGTGCAGCGTTGCATATACCTACTCTTTCCAGATGAGACTCGTGATCAGGCTCGGTAATCGTGCCACGTACTCATATGAACCGGAGCTAAAAGTGAGGCGCGATTAGCTTGAGGGGGGTTTTCCGGTATTCAGACGAGGGCAGCTCGGTGCGGCTCTGCTCAAACTCGAAATTTCACAGAGCTGGGAAGACTTCGGGGGCCGCGCGATGTTGGAGGCCGGACAATCTGCCTTACCAGATTCTTGGTGCTCTCCTGGACCATGCCTTTGCGCAAACCCAAGGACATCGTTTCCACAACTTCAGAGATTGCTGGCGTGCAGTCGTGACTGTCTCATAGATCTTCTGGTTCATGGGGCATTTCTGGATTGCGAGACGGCCTTTCCCAAGGCCGGGGGCGCTGCAACCTCGCCTGGAATCACCGTCGGTTTTCTACAGACCTTTGAATTGCGCGGTCTTTGACCAGGCATTTTGGTGTCTCCGCTATGGAGCGCTCAAAGACAAATGCAACATCTTCCAGTCGCTCTTTCCTCTCCCGAACCCTCACCAGACGCGACGCCGGAGGCCAGTCATCTGAAGATGGCAAGGGCCCATTTGGGCTGAACACTTTGTTTGATCCAGAAAATCCTGCCATCGCCGACCTTGTATTCGTACATGGTTTGGGGGGAGGGTCGAGGAGTACATGGACGAAATCCAACGATCCGTCTCTATTCTGGCCAAAAGAATGGCTTCCACAGGATGCTGGGTTCCAGGATGTCAGGATACACAGCTTTGGATACAATTCCAACTGGGGCGACGAGAGTATCCTCAACGTTCACGACTTTGCAAAAGCCCTCCTTGGATCTATCCAAGACTGTCCCCTTATCCCTCGGAACACCAACGTACGTGTCTTGCGCTTCCATCCTCGTCAAACAAAATGAGACCAAGGACTAACACTCTCCTAGGCTTCATTGGTCCTAGTAGGTCACAGCATGGGGGGTCTTGTAATCAAGCGTGCATATATCATGGCAAGGCAAAAGGAGGAATACGCCAAACTCTCTCAACGAGTCAAAGCTATACTGTTTCTTGCGACGCCTCACCGCGGGGCAGATTTGGCTCAACTTTTGACCAAAGTCCTCAACATGTCACCGGGAGCAAGGCCATTTGTGAAAGATCTACATCGCAACTCGCTGGCAACCCAGTCCATCAACGAAGAATTTCCGCAGTATTGTCAGGACTTACGACTCTACTCCTTCTATGAGACACTACCCATGGCCTACGGCCTTGGCAAAAGCCTCGTGGTAGAAAAGGATGCGGCTGTTCTAGGTTACCCCAACGAGCATTCAACATACCTGAATGCCAACCATCGAGAGGTCTGCAAGTATGCGAATCAGGAGGATCCCAACTACCAGGCCCTTCGGAATGCTCTAGCTACAACCATCGACAAGCTGCGGAACAGCGTTATTCCCTCCAAGCACGAGCTCAACAATGAGCAGCGAAGGCGGCTGGACGGATATCTTGGAGTGTCAGATGCGCCTGAGGACGACTTCATGGACATTGATGCTGTACGATTACGGGGTTCTTGCGAGTGGCTCTTGAGAAAAAGAAGCTTTCAGGAGTGGCGAGATATATCAAGCGCGCAGCTCTATTGGATCAGTGCAAAACCCGCCACTGGGAAGACCGTCTTGAGTGGGAAAGTTGTCCATCATCTAAAAGACTTGAATCGAGATATCGCCTTCTTTTTTTTCGACTATCGCAACAAAGCGCAAACCTCCATCAGCTCCTTCCTTCTATCAATGTCGGCACAAATGGCGTACATGCATACGGAAGTTCTGCAGACTGTGCTCGACATCTGTGAGAAGGACGATCAGCTATGCAAGGCCGACTACCGTACCATTTGGCGAAAGTTATTTGTGGAAGGCATCCTCCGCATCAAGTATGCTAGAGCGCAGTATTGGGTAATAGATGCATTAGACGAGTGCAGAAACGGCTCTGATCTGGTTCCCTTTCTCCTGAAAGTCATAGAGATGTGCTCGAATATACGTATACTATTGACCTCCCGCGACCGCTTTGAGTTCCATAGACAAGCCATACATCCCAAGGTCAAGGTCGTCCAAGAGGAGATTCTAGCAGCGGACACTAAATCCGATATCGCATTGTACCTCGATGCAAATATGGACCAGCTGCCCTCAATTGAGGAAGAAGATGAAGAGGATATGGTCTCTAAGATTCTGGAGAAGTCTGCAGGGTGTTTCTTGTGGGTCAGCTTGATTTTACAAGAACTGAGACAGGCCCATACATCAACCGAGATCCGCCAGGTCCTCGAAGAAGTTCCTTCTGACATGAACGCTCTCTACTCGCGAATACTTGATTCGATGTCCAAGGCGCCGCCTTATGGAAAATTGCTTGCTAGAGCAATTCTAACATGGGCAGTATGCTCTTCTCGACCTTTGACGACGAGTGAGTTGTACCAGGCACTCCAGATCGACATCAAAGATAAGATAGATAACATTAAGACGTCGATCGAGTCGCGCTGTGGTCAATTGGTTTATGTCGATGCGCAGTCGCGTGTGCAAATGGTACATCAGACAGCTCGTGATTTCTTGCTCCAAGCTAGCGACTTCTCAGAGTTTGGGGTTGAGGAAAGAGAGGGTCACAGAAGGCTGTTGATGACTTGTCTTGAATATCTCAACGGCAATGAGATGAGAAGTCCTAAGCACCGGAGACTCAGCGCGAGTATTGTTGCCAAGGAGCGTGGTCCTTTCGTCAATTATGCGTGCAATTCGTTCTTCGAGCACATCACTCACGTGTCATCGCAAGATGATGAAGCTCTGACTGCGTTAGCCAAATTACTCAGCTCAACCAACATATTATCGTGCATCGAGTATATCGCACAGAATTCCGACCTCAACCGCCTGATCCAAGCCGGCAAGGTCTTCAGGAAATTCTTGCAGAGGAGACTGAAACACTTAGCACCAGTAGGCAAGGAGTTCGTACTTCTCGACTGCTGGGCTACTGATCTTATCCGACTCGTGACCAAGTTTGGCAAGAACATTAAGGCTTCTCCTTCCTCCATCTATCACCTCATTCCTCCATTCTGTCCTCCTGAAACCGCCCCACGACAACAGTTTGCAGCATCTGCACGAGGTATCGCCGTGCTTGGCTTATCGGCCACGATATGGGACGATTGTTTGTCCACTATCGTCGATTCGCAAGAGCAGTTCACAGCTCTGGCATGCTCAGACAAGTTCTTCGCGGTCGGTATGTCTAGTGGAAGAATTGTGATCTATAATGAGACTACTTGTCAGCAGAATCAAGTACTGGATCATCCAGAACCGGTTAAACTACTGCAATTTGGGCACAGAATAAATATACTTGTTTCTGCCGGGCCAAGGAAAGTGCGCATATGGGACGCAGGCTCATGGGAGCAACTATGGGAGTTCAAGACACCTCAACAATGTATGTCCCTTGCATTGATTGAGGAGGACCAACTCCTACTTGGAGCGCTCAAGAACAACAATCTAGCAATCTGGGATCTCGCGGAAGGAGCCCTCAGAGACACTGCAGATTGGACGCTGGGTCTTGGAGGACCACAGTCCCATGCATATCGCCGCCCTATAGCAGCAGCGTTCTGTATGGAATCGTGTCTCCTAGCGGTAGTCTACCGAGGTCAAGACATACTCTTATGGGACCTAGATAGAGACGAGCTTCAAGATACGTACAGCAAGGCTGGATCTACTACTAACAACATGAAGGTAGATGTGAGCGCTGGTGTGACTGGGGGGCTCGTCTTCAGTGCGACTCCCAATGCAACATTATTGGCCGCCGCTTACTCGGATGGCGATCTGGTCTTGTTCGATACCCTAGAGGGTACAGTCAGGGGGAAAACATTAGTGAACGCGCAAACACTTGCATGCTCTCCTGATGGACGGACCCTAGCTAGTGGTGATTCTTCCGGCACAATTCAACTTTTTGACTTCGAGAATCTTCGATCCCTTTACCGAATTAATTCGGATGAATACTGCATCAAAGAACTCGCTTTCACTGGAGACAGCCACCACTTACTTGATATCAGAGGATCGGAATGTCGAGTATGGGACCCAATGGTCCTGGTGCGCCAGGACGGCGATGACGAAAACAGCGATACAATATCCGTTTCCACGGCACCGCAAGAGATCAGCTTGGAGTCAACAGAGAACATCGTGCTCATAACCTCAATGGTATGCCATCCAAACGGTGGCGTGTTCTTTTGCGGCAAAGAGGACGGATCGGTCTATCTCTATGAAACTAAGTCTGGGCGGCAAAGTCATAAGCTATTCAGTCACGCGAATGGTGCCTCTATCTTATCACTCTTCTTCGACGTCGAAAGTGACACGCTAAGTAGCATCGATAATGCCAGCCGAGTCAAAGTCCATAGATTGAAGCAGGGGCAAGAGGGGTGGGAAGCTACTGACCCCTTGTTCGACTATCGTGCAGGTGCCGCTGTGAAACAAGTGCTGACCAATCCTGGCGCTACGCATGTCCTTTTATGCACAGGCAAGAATGATATGCTTTGGCATTTATCGTCCGAGGAGACGAGTACCGTGATAGAGACGATCTCATGGGAGGAGCGTGGTCCTTCTAGATGGGCAACTCATCCACTCAGTGAGGACCAGTTGATCCTCATATCGGATAATGTTGCACATTTGTACCAGTGGCAATCCTTACGAAGGCTCACCGGAGAGGAAGGAATTCTTCTGGAAGGCAGCATACTCCCTGAGCTAGCCATCCGCTCCATCACTCCCTGTTTCAACAACACAACAATTGCTACCACATTCGGCGAAGATTTAAGAGCGCAATCGAAGTCCAAACTCCTACTCTGGAACGCTGCCGACTTCGGCATCGACACAAAAATTGCAGCGCCCATACCAAAGTATCATTCTCTTGCCGATCAAGTCAAGACTCTCATTGGAGACGATGGTCAAAGACTCGTCTTCCTACGCAGCGATAGTTGGATCTTCTCAGCAGACCCGGAGAGCGCTAATGCTGACCACTATGACCGCCACTTCTTCCTCCCAGCCGATTGGCTGAGTACCGATATCAAGCTGATGATCAAAGTGACACATGACGGGGACATCATCTTTGTGAAAAGGGACGAGGTGGCGGTGATCAAACGTGGGCTGGACAATATTGAAGAAGAGGCTGGTAGTAAGCCGGGGAAGAGGCCGTCATTGCTGGGCAGGGAGGGTGGGAGGAGGCCTTTAGGGAGATTTCCTGCCAAGACTTTCTAGGCTACCGGAGTCAAAACACGATTGATAAAGCGCGGCCCCGAGACCAAGCTGGAAGGGACACGCGTCACGCCACCTCTGTTGAGATGGCCTAGGATCCTGGTAGTATCATCGAGGTAAGTCTCCACGCGTGTCAATGGGGCCACCGAGTATGTCCACTGGCTGATGTTCGAGTAGCCTCATCTTGACCTAATCAGCTGGTAATTAAGCATTCTTTAGTATCACTTGCCCATTGCTGAGAAGCTTGTGACCATACACATCCGCTACATTAGCCATGGCACGTTCGAGAGTCCGGAAGGTTCCATATTTTCGTAAATGATGCTATATACCAGAGCATGTTGTACAAATGGCGAGACCTGTTGGATGGGAATGGAACGGATATGTGATATAAACGAAATGATGTTGGATGAAGGTTCTCGGTCCTAGTACAACATACAGCCGTGATTAGAGTTCAACGGGCTGGAAGTATGAAATTTAGAAAATTGAATAGCTTTCTCCAATTAAATTCATCAGACCTTCTCTTGTAGAAATTCTTGCCATTAATGAATGATTCTTACATAGTCAGACTTTTGTCGCTAGATTTTGCTAGAAACACCGTTGTCTCTCAAATACCCGTCACGTGAGCGAGCGCTAATGGCGTCACCGAGCATCTTTTGTCCGTGGGGGTTGGGAGAAAGTCCACCAACGACTATTTCCATCCCACTGATTTTCTCAACATTCCTTAAGCAGATGCCTCTCCCCTGTACCCGACAGCAAACATGTCCGAAGCCGAGCTAAAAATCTCCTCTATTCCAGAGGAAGCCGTTTCGGCAGCACCTGTAGAAAAGGAAGCGCATGAAGCCGAAACAGCCGCAGATGGTCCTCCAGTCCCTTACACAACTTTCACTAAAGCTCATAAACGTCTCGTCACTGTCATTCTGACATGTACCATGCTTGCTTCCCCTCTCACAGCCACGATCTACTTACCTCTACTACCCTTGCTGGCTACACATTTCCACGTCTCGATCCAAGCGATCAATCTCACAATCACTCTCTACATAATATTTCAAGCAATCTCTCCGCTACTCTTCGCAACGGCCTCGGATAGCTTTGGGAGAAGGCCAATTCTCCTGGTCACGTACGCCGTCTACACAGTTGCATCGCTTGGGCTGGCGTTAAACAAAAGTAGCTATGTCGCTTTGCTGGTTCTGCGCGCAGTGCAAAGCCTTGGCGCATCAGCAGTCTTGGCCATCGCCTACGGCGTCATCGCAGATGTCTGTTCACCGGCTGAGAGGGGAGGGATGCAAGGTCCTACGATGGGAGCGGCGAACTTGGCGGTCTGTTTGGGACCAGTGATTGGTGGGCTGGTGGCGCTGGGAAGTGGGAGTTATGAGTGGGTTTTTTGGGCATTGGTAATATTTGGGGGAGGTGTTTTCTTTTTTGTTGGAATCGGACTTCCGGAAACGGCGAGAAGTATTGTTGGGAATGGAAATGTGGAGGCTACAGGGTGGGGGATGAGCTGGTGGAGTCTCTTAAAAGGAATGAGCATGAGGAAATTCGATGCTGTGGAGATGAATAAGAGCAGTGTGGCCGTGAATGAAAAAAATGGAGCGCCCGGAAAGAAAGCCAAATTCAAGATGGCCAACCCAATGGCTGCAATCCATATTCTTTTCTGGAAAGACACAGCACTCGTCCTCTGGATGGCAGGCTCCCCATACGCAGTTTGGTACGCCGTTCAAGCATCTATCCCGTCTATTTACAAAGACATCTACCACTTCAACGAGCTGCAAATCGGTCTTTCGTATCTCACAGGAGGCTTTGGTACCGTGAGTGGTGGCTACTTGAACGGTAAACTGATGGACTGGAACTACAAAACCACGGCTAGGTCAATTGGCCACACTATCGACAAAGTCTCCGGGGATGATCTGAACAATTTCCCAATCGAGCGCGCGAGGGCAAGAGGATCTTATTACCTGCTAGCAGTCTACATCGCAGCGCTTGCGGGCTACGGATGGTCCGTAGAAGCACGTGCTCATGAAGCTGTGCCGTTGATCCTGCAGTATGTGCTCGCGGCGCTGTGTACGAGTTTTCAACAGACGTTCAATGCGCTGTTGGTTGATATTTTCCCGGCGAGTCCGAGTACGGCGGCTGCGAGTGGGAATATAACGAGGTGTGCACTGTCAGCCATTGTTGTGGCTATATTGCAGCCATTGGTGAATGTCATGGGGAGAGGATGGTTCTTCACATTATTAACCGTGCTGAGTGGGGGTGGGGGTCTGATGGCAGATTGGCTAGTAAAGAATAAGGGGTTGAAATGGAGAAAGGAAAGGATTGAGAAGGCGAGAAAAGTAAGAACGAAGCATGGCGACGGCGAGACGAAGAGAGAGCCGTGATTTTTTTGGTGACGCGCTTAACCAGAGCATCCGATCACCAGAAAAGGGTTGTGCAGGGCGTTTGTTAGATGGAATATTCACTTTGCTCCCTAATTGCAAATGTGCCTTCCTATCGCCCACAAACGATATACCAGAGACTACGACACTTGAAGACAAAACTCTTAGGCCGGGATCACTATCCACATCCCTTGACGAACCGACTTGGGACCAATCAGCAAGGAAAAACTAGATCTTAGGGTAGGAGGTCTCGCCAATAACTTTATGGCAGCTGAAAGCACCAATATCATCCAGGGGTTCCGACCGAACATCAAAAATAATCTCGTTGCAATTCAGTGTATCTCAACGACGACTTCCCCTGCAACAAAATATTGGGGATCGCAATTGTTCTTCAGCAACAGATTTAGGACTTTATACTTGAAAACTTCTTTACAAATGTAGTCTTTCTATTTATCAGCTTGCGAAGATAACCATTTTTGATGTTCTGCCAAGACAATTTGTGCCCAAGTCGCCAATCCATGGGATAGACCTAGAGTGAAGAATGAAGTCATATGTATGTATGTAACAGGCGCAGGCGGACGAGAAAGAAGAATGCTATTGCTCGGAAAGAGATCAATTCGAATGAAGAGCTCAATGCTGGTGGAAGACAGCTACTTATGCTGCTCCCAAATGACACGAATCCCATCAAAGAACACGTCTACCCAATCCATGAATAGCATCAAAACCCCGCCATGCGATACGCGATATCAAGGCCCACTCAAGCAGGGCCGAATTGTCCGGTGGAACCGCGAATTGGGGTGAACTCTCCGCTTCCGCCTTCTGCTTGAAAATCTTGATCAAGATAATTCTGAAATTATTCGTTCCCTTGTGTATTGTCAACGATGTTAAAAAACTTCAATCAATACATAGTTTTATTTATAAATCCGTTCTCTGAAACGCATAACATGAAGAAGTCCCAATTTATGTACGTTCGTTGAGACATGCATGAATGCCAAGCTTTTGGGATATCATTCACTCGCCGTCTGAATTTAGTTTGTGCCTTACAAAAAAGTTCACCAACTCATCCAGTTCATCTCGACCCAGCACTAAAACCCGAAAACCAACTTCTACACCACTACCATGCCGCCCTTAACTGAAACCAAGCTGACACCAGCTCTTTATGAGGTCTTTCGATCTTACAAAAAGGCCACCACAGTAGTTGAGAGATGGCTAGCTGTCACCTCAGACAAGAAAGATACCAAGGTCAGGCTGACCATATCTGAAATGCAACAAGCAGCCGATTACATCAAGAAAAAGCGTTTCAAAGTGCCGGAGTTGATCTACTACGCCTTCGATAAGGCCATCAGGGCATGCTCTGAGGTGACGAGTCACTTCAAAGGTCTCTTCGCGACAAAAACAGCTGAGGCGAACAACTCATCTCACGAACATTTTACCAAGATGTAAGCTTCTGGCCCTTTCGAGAAGGCTGTTAGACACGCTGACATACAGTCAGATTGAAAGACATCTTTCAGTCTCTGTGCTCCGATCACATTTCATCCGCGAAGGCAAAAAAGACGAGTTCCTTTAGCACACCAGACTCGCATCCTTTCGAGACACTCAGTGGTCTACTAATAGAAGACGACTCACCCAGCACCACTGGTGCAGACGACATCGAGGCTGATGAGGCACATCATCAGAAATCAAATGATGAAACAGATGGAGCAGAAGACGACGGCATCAAGGATGATGAGGTTGTCCAAGATCTTGAGTTGCGCTTTGGGTTCGCTCTGCCTATGCCGTGTTTTAGAGATTTCGGTCCGGACTGACTCGTTGTTTAGGATCTTGAGACTACCTGCTCAAAGGTCAAAACATATTGGGCCGATGCTGCAGTAGGCAAGATGCCAGTCATGCTTGCCGCCTTCCTCACCAACGCTGCCATGGCCAATGTGGCCTCGCGTTTCTCTTATGGACGACCATCCTTCGAGACGTCTGCTATCATTGGATACGAAGAGATAATCAAGAAGTATCAGCCCTTCATGCGCGGTATACCTGAAAAAGCTTGGCCTTCGGATTCTTCTACCGCAAATGCATTCAAACATGAGATGCAAGCGCCTTTTTTGGCCATCATTCGTTGCCAGCTGGAGAAAGATGGTGGTGTACAGCAGTCACCGCAAAGCACTATTGAGAGGCCGCAAGATCATATTATCCCGCCTCTGGAAGGTCCTTCCGACAGCGCCAAACGAGTTGACGCGGAACTGAAAGTGTTGGAGTGCTTGTTGAGGAGCATAAAACAGCTCCCTTCTTTCAAAGAGAAAGATGAGTATGATGTCAGTATGGGCTTTCATCCTTTCGTCGGAAAACCTAATCTGCACACTTACGTCCGACCAGTACCGACTAGTGCAACGTTTGTGCTTCGGCTGATCTTGGAAGCATACAAGAGCTGACCAGACGAACACGGCTGGGACAGCAAGGATATTCAATTGATCCCGGAGCGTAATATAACGTGGGGCATGTTCACCGACTGCCTTGGGGTGATGAATTGGTTCGTTGTGAATTATCCGGAATGGGATTTCGGTTTTGAGATGGAAATGTCTGGAGTGGCGGGGAATATGGGGAAATGTACATTTGTCACGCGCTGATGAAGGTGTTGGAGGTGGTTTCGTTTCTCTCGCTGAGCTCGATGGGTGTATTGTTCCAAGAAGTGAGTCTATCTGTTTGTACCTATGCTTTCGAAATTGCTGGAACGGGAAACGAACGCACGGTTTTTATCCCTTTCCCAAGAACCTCTTTACACTCGAGTTGTTCACATTCCATGGCTGCAGGACCTATGGTGCATGTTTTGTTGCCGTCAGAGCTAACGAGCGGCAAGGAACGCTGGCCAAGTCGCGAAAGAGCAGTGTCTTTTCGTCTGCGTCAAGTTTAGAAGGCATGAAAATACACCCCTAGATCCTCGAAAATTGTGTCATTTGTTTCGATTATGAATACGAAGTGCACGTTGAGAAACGGGCTCAAAGCTAACCATCAATACGTCTCAGAAACAGATGAGCATTGTCGTTTGCCCAAAAAGGCTTCCAAATCCTTGTTACTTCGAGCCTGAGTTCTAAAAACGGTCATCTTAAGAAACCTCTACCTTTCTAACAACGCAGTGCTTGATGTCTTGCCGTTGCCAATTTGGTGGCCATGTGCGCAGTCCTAAATTTGGCGTTGTTGGAAACCCTTGTTGTCTTTGTCCTTTGCCAATCGCCTTTCTTGTTCTCGAATTCATCGTAAAAGATAGCCCTCACCTATAAAAGACCCCTTATTCGCTTCTAACAAGGATCTTTTGTTCGGCGTTCATGCCCTCTCGAGCCTGAAAATGACTATTCATACATCCTGTCCGCCCCCTGGTATCCTCCGAAGCGCATACACACACACACATCACACCAGCTCCTCGGTTTCAATATACCACGATCCATACACATACACATCCCACAGAAAACAGCACGATGACATCCGAACAAAACAAACAACTGCCAAAACTGGTCCCCAAAAAGGTAATCGGCACAGACCGCGGCCCAAGGCCCCGCGACCTGACAGACCGTAGACTCCAAGGCCTACCGGACCCAGACCCGGAAGTTGTCCTCCGCAGAGCCGCCCTGGAACTCGGGCAAGCGGCGCTAGGGTTGCAGCAAACGATCCTCGAGTCGCTCCCCGTGTCCGCCCTGCGGGAAAGTCTCACCGTCCTTGCTGATCCCGAGGCCCCATGGTCTGATTCCGACTGGGATACTATCACTGAGGGTGCGTCTGATACAGACGATGAGGACCAGCAGGCTATGGAAGACGCGTTTATTGCGAAGGTGAGGGGTGTGGAGACGAAGGAGGTGACGGCCGCGAGGGGGGCGCCCGTTCTGACTAGTATGCAAGCGTTTGTTAAGAAGGTGAGGGCTGTCAGGGAAAGGGGGTCGATTGTTGCAGCGGCGGCAGCGCCAGTTCCTACTACCATGCAGCCTGGGACCACCAGAGAATTGACGGTTGCGGGTGCGGCGCTGGCTCTTACGAACGAGCAAGCGAGGACAAATGTGACGATGGAGGATTTAAGATCAGGTAGGGAAGTGGAGGATTTGGAGAGGGACCTTGAGGAGGGTCTCGAGGAGAGGGATCTCGAGGAGGATCTCGAGGATACGTATCGTTGGACTGTTGGAAGTGTCGGCACCAGAGAGTTGACGGTGGCGGAAGCGGCGCTGGTTCTTACGAATATGCAAGCGGGGACTGACCTAACGATGGCAGATTTGAGGACATCGAGGGAGATGGTCGATTTGTGGGATAACGAAGATATATATCATTGGACTGTTGGGAATATCGAGTAGTCGCGGAGATGTAGTGGAGCGTATGAGCTAGTATTTGTCGCTTTGAAGGTGAGTCCTTGATCGGGCGTTTTGATTTGTATGTTTCTAGCTGGTCTGCATAGTCTTTGGTTGTGATGAAATTCCATGCTTTTCATCGAGTGCAGCAGTCCTTTTTCAAGTAGTCAGGTCCTCATCATTCAACGTTCGCAGGTACGAAGGAGTCGAGGGCCGTGACCATCGCCCTCCAGACGAAGCTTCAAGACCCGTATTTTTCCACCTCTGCTTCTCCTGTTCATGTAATCTGCCAACCTCAGAGTCTTGATTTTCTCCGAACACCTGACACATAGATTTGGGGTCAGCATTGCTTCTTCAAGTGAGGGAATTGAGTCGCAGAATAAGTCTTAGGAGTAGTAGGTGCAGGGGTTTGCTCCAGGACTATGTCCTGCGGCTCAAGATTTGGTGTAAAGTAAGGAAGCATGACTAACTCTGCAAAATGCGACCGGCATGCTAGTCTAACCGATCCCACCAGCATGGCACATCCGTCTCATCGATGTCGAACACCAGACTTTTCATAGGTAATCAATGATACACAATCGGCGCTCTCTCGTAGTACGAGCACCACTCAACGGTCTCACTCCGTCCACCATCGAACACTCCTCGGATTTGTAGATACATGCTTTTCTCGGGTGGATAGTCGGCGTCGGCAGTCCAAACTTCCCCTGTAATCAGATCGACCAGATCCAGTGGCCGAAAATATTTCCGGTAGTCGCTGAGCAAGGTATGCCATTTCTGGACATCAATCGGTACGTCGTCTTCTTCATCAAAAGTAAATTCTCCCTCCTCTGACCATTGCTTGGTATCAGCCTCGGTCCTAGCAGCAGGCTCGGCGGCATGTTGCTCTTAGAAGTCTTACTATAATCTGTCTCTCAATGTGTCTTCTATTGTTCCTGGATGTGGCGCGGAGAACATGGCGTGTGTGGGCCAGATGCAGGGCGTCGTCAAGGTCTGGGAGCATGCAAAAGATGGACTCTTGGAGCTCGTTTGGAATGGTTGTCAAGTGAGGAGGCATGATGAGGCCTTTCCACTCGTTGATCTTAGGAAGGTGATAGCTTGACTTGTGAAAAAGCATTCGGAGAGGATGAGTGGGACAAAGACCTTGTAATGCAGCCTCACCTCGGCTAAAAGCCGACTGAGCACTAGCGTATATATGCACGGCTCGAAGAATAATTTCACGACTCGGGACCTCCCCCATCTTCTATATGGAGGCTATTACCGTGTGGGATTCGTACAGGAATCTAACAGTCTTGCAAAGTGAAAGTTTCAATCTTCTACGTCTTACTCTTCCAAAGATACGACAATTGTAACGAAAAGAACCCTGCATGACTGTCAAATTGAGTGAAGGGCAATTGTGTCTACTGCTTCGTTCTATTCGATACTTTCTTGATTTGAAAGCCAACCCATTCTGGTCATACCCACAAAAGTGTGCAAAAAATGAAAGATCTGAGCTCTTGGGACTGTCATGTTCCTTTACTACTTGTCTGGAAGCAGGATTCTTAATTCTTAGGAGATTTTGAAACGCTGAATTGTTGTCTATCTATACCTCCCCTCCCATTATATATGAACGGCTTTTGCGCAATCCTCTTAGCAGAAGTCATGCATAAAGGGGAAAACCAAGTGGATATCCATGTTGGGTGTGTGCCATCTTGATCATTTCGGCTCTTGACCTCCAAAGCTTCCAGTCTTCTCGCAACGGCCCCAGTGAATACACAGTCCATTTTGGGTGCCATGCTCGAATTCTGTCACTAAATCATCATCGTTGACCGCACCAACAACCGTGGGACTTGGATCCTTCGCTATACGTGGCACAACATCATCAATGACGCGCGCAACTCTTGTGAGAATATCCTTCTCCGTACCCACAGCTTTACCACTTTTCCGGGCTTCCCTGAGCTTCTCGAAAACGTAGTGGGGTAGGTAATGCAGGCGGTGATTGATATTGCTGTCATATTTAGGGAATCGATGACTCAGCCATTTTGTGTACTCGGGATCCAGCTCCATTGCGATGGAGACGAGCAAATGCCACGACGATTTGTACAAAACAAAGTAGTCCAAACCCAGCTTTGGCTCCTCTTCTTCCATGCATTGTTCGAGCAGCGTGAGTAGTTGAGTGGGAGTAAGCGTATGGCTTCGCTCCCAGCGCTCATGGGTGTGGCCTTGCTTCTTCTTGTTCATACTTTGAGTGTGAGCCATCCTATGGAGGAACGTCTCGATCAAGTCCACATTGATGTCTATTTGCGTATTATCGGTCTTGCCAAGGAGCTTCTCAAAGTTCTCCACGAATTCCGAAGTCTTCAACCGACGAGGACCATCATCAGCGTGTTTGATACCTTTGTCGCGACGGTTTTTGGAAAATTGCTGGGAGGAAACGCCTTTGGCCAAGAGAAATTGTGGAAGGTAGTGGTCGACGATCTTTGGTGGACGTCCAATGCACAGATCTTCTTTTCCAAAAAAATCAATTAATTTCTCCATGTCAGGCCAATTCGTGGTGAGACGGCTTTCTGTCTGCGCAGCGTTGTACAAGTGAGCCATGCTCAGAGCATATGCCGAGCCATTCAAGTCTTGCATCCCTCCACGTTGCAACTCGAGCAGGAGAGCGAATTGAAAAAGTCCGCATGCGACAGGGTTATGCGAAAAGAAGAAGTAAGGTCTCCCAGGTCCCAGAGAAGGCTGCTCTTGTCGCTGCTGCAGAAACTCGTCCTTGCTGATCCATGTGTCAACCAGACGGAGCTTTGTTCTCGGGACCTTCATGTCTGCCTCGGTGTGTTTCTTTTGCATGATGACTTGATTTAGTATGATGTGACGATTAACGGTGGCTGTGAAAACACTGCCGGTCGCCTTGAGTTCGCGAAATGGCCTCGTGACGTGTTCACCTAACGCAATATTTAGCGCCGTTGATTAATGTCTGAGGTTTGTGACTCACCTAGTATTCGCTGAGTGTCGAGAAAGAGCTGTAAACCGAACACCACCCATAAGTGTATAGGTCCATTTCCCAAGACTTCCACGATCCCGCGGGTCAGTTCATCCTTTGTCGGCAGTTCTTTGGATAGCAGCGATAGGATCTCGCGGAAGAACTCGTAGAGTATGATCTTTCCGGGTCCCCAGCCGCTTACTTCATCAATCTGGGAAGCCTCCAGCCTCGATATCGGAACCAATCCCTTCAAGTATAGTGGAAATTTGTTCCTAACAGTGGAATCACGGAATCGCCTGAGTTCTTCGAACGGCATGCAGTACACACTGTCAAGAAAATCTCTCTGGGAAGATGTCACAAGATCGTCAGATGAGCCAGTAGACACAGCTTCGAATTGTGCGGGGGAGACGACGGCCTCCATCACATTTTCCCAGCTAGCGTATTCTGACAATGATTTCAGCAAGTCTTTCTCGGTGCGTCGCACAGCGCCAATCGCGGTGTTGACGACAGCCGACAGTGAGAGGAGACTGATATTATCGACAACATACCGTTCCAAAAGACCATCTATATGTTGACGGAGGATATGCAGATCCTTGGTCATGTTGAATATAGCAAATTGCAAGACTTCTACCGGATCTTCGACTTCATAGACAGTTGGTGAGGGGACTTCCTGGGATTGTGATCCAGTGATGTGGCCATTGTCGGAGGCACTTGTCTCGTCGTCAGGGTTGGGGAGTTCAGGCGATACTTCTTGGCTCAAAGACTCGAGTTCTAGATCACCCAGCGGACTTTGCGAGACCGTTTCTGATTCCAAGGTGCTCTTAGCGTCCCCAACCTGCTGGTTGGAGGCTTCCACAGATAATAGATTCAGAACTTCTAGCAGTTCATCGAGGACGCTGTTAAAATACTCGTGACTTTGGTTCTTCGCTTCCAGAGATGGATCATGGATGCTCTGAGATTTGAACCAGTTTGTAAACATCCTCCGAGACGAGATTGCTCTACCAAGGATTCGCAACACCATGGCTGGTGTGGGCTTTTGGGAAGCATCCATGACACGTCGAGCAAGAGGGACGATATCATTGACTGCAACGGGGTATGCCGTGCCATCGCTTGTCGTCGTTGGGTTGGGTGCTGTAGCCGCTCTCCTTGGTATTTCTACGTTGACTGCAACAGACGTCAGTGTTTCGTAGGCTAGTAGATCCTGTCGGCGGACTAACATTCCTCTGCTTTCTTGATCAAGTGAAGCAAAACGGTGTTGGTGTTACTCTTGTATAGCTTGTAAGAGCTGGCAGAGGAGTTTGAAGACATTAGTACTGATGTTCTGTACACCGTAGGCCAGGATGCTAAGGGAGAACAAGGGATGAGAAGCTTTTATATTTATGAGATCAAAGGCCAGGTATGAAAAGGAAGGCTCAGTGTTTTGTTAAAGCTGCAAAACTTCGGGCTAGGCGAAGAGAGTAGAGGCGTTCATAATATTAAGAACCGCGCCCGTTCTCAAAATAAGGCTAGTCCGCCTTGTGTCAAGATTAAGTCCTTGGGTGTGTTAGTTCTGTATTCCGGCGCAATTCACATTTAGAAGCCTCTGAAATGGAGACGACGTCAAGATCTAGGGTACCTTCTCCAAGCTTAGGCGCTCTTCAAACCCAGTCTGTCGATCTGATCGAGGGTGCACTTTGGTGCGATACGGGGCAAAGACGAAAGTTTTAAGACCTGGCTGGAAATCTGTCGCCATCATGCAAACCCCTGATCCGGTCTCTTCCCATGACACGGCTTGGAGCTTGGAGATAGGATCTTGCATTGCTCTGGTAGGAAGATCTGCCGGAGTTCAGGGCTCGCTTGCTGTTACCATTCGGTCAGCCACACCAATCTCTCGAAGGATACCAGGAAGGATACCAGGATGCATCCACAACCATTACCCAACCTTGGGAGCGGAGTCTCTAACACAGTCCTCATGCCATCTTTCTCGAAGCCCATCCGTAATCAAGCTTGGAACAAGTGGAAAGCATTGACCGAGGTGCAATCTTTTACATATGCCATCATTGCCATGACACCCACATATCTTCCTAGCCGACTCAAAGAAGCAGCCCCGCACAGGCTTCTTATGCTGATATAACCAATTGGGACTGGACCACTCAGACGCTACCGCAAAAACATGTGGAGGCCAGGGCTATATTGTGGATATGCCAGGTTGTTTTATACTGTTTGGTACAAGAGAAGTACGCATCCTGAATTGTTTCTTCATCTGACCAATGATAGGGACCCTTCTCCCTTGAACCCTGGTGCAGAAATAATCCGCTGAGAGAGGACATTGGCTGCCATATAGCGAAACATAATGTTGGGTATCATGTTGAGAGGTATTGCGACACCCAGAGCTCATATAAATGTGTGACGACTTGTGTGTGTAAAGAGGAGGATTCTACATACAATACCAGAAGATCTAAGCACTGACTTGCTTGGAATGTAGGCTAGAGGCAAGGGATGAGATGACTGTTATAGACGAGGTTCGGTTGAATGATTTGACTTTGTCTTTACCACATGCTTAAATCAGGTGCTTTGGTGCGATTGCCGGATTTGCCAAACAGTGTCTTCTTCCGGTCTCCATGAGCTCCGGCTCTTACTCAACCGACGACTTCAATGGCTGTCACTTCATGAGGAGATTGCTTCCATGAGATACAAGGACTCAAAAACGGCGTTTGTCACAGAGATATGGACCTTTTCACTTGCACCTTTCCTCGAGCTGTTCTGGATTGCGGCTCACTGATGACCATTTCTGTGAATGTTTGTTCACCTTAGGTCATAGCCTTCTCTTCGTGACTAGGTCTTTGCAGTCTCATGACTGAATGCTAGGCAGCCAGGCCTGTAGCCTGTCATTCTGACCAGGTAAGTAGTCACCATTAGACACGGAGTACCCTTACAGCCCTGATCAAATGCCGTATCCGCCTGGAAATTCCTTTCCGAGATCTTGACTTATCATAAATCAGAGCTGAACCGGAATGTCGATGCTGAATGGGAGAAGCATATATATGTATAATGTGGTTGGTTGATAACAAGGATGGACTAGGCCCGACCATCTCTGCTTTATATACCCAGCGTGTGTATTCCCATGCATTCACACTCTCTGACAATGAAATAGTGATTAGGCCAAGAAAATGAATTTGGAACGGCAACAAGCACAGCCCTCGATCACAGATAGCTCACCAAAAATTTGAATAATGCACACATCCATCCTATCCGTCAAGTCTCTAAAGCACCCTCTACCATACGCTGCTCCAAGAACCATGTCCGTCGCTGTTCTAAATCCGGCAAACTCACCAACTGCCACCACCGCAACCACAGTACCAAAGACCTACCTGCTCCAATCCCCTCTCAGCAACCCCATCGTCAAACCGAGCCCACACGGCATGCTACCCGCAACGGCTACGATACCATGCCCGACTACAAAGAACTCGCTTGGCCTACGCAGTGAGAGGGTACATTAGGCTACAAACAGAGTGGGCTAGGGAGTGGCCTGCTGAGGTTCATTATGAGAGAAGACCAGTTGGGAAACACTGGAGACACGGAGGTGGTCAGGGCCCTTGAGCATGTTTCTCAGGCGGGTAGGATGGCGATGAAGCGAAAGAAGGCTTAGGATTGTTAGTTGAGAAGGAGACGTTTCTAGGGAGGGGGAAATGGCTTGAGGAAATGCGAGAGAGTTTTGAGATTGTAAAGGGAGGGGAATACGATGGATATCTATGCTGAGGCCGGAGTGAAATTCTGGCAGATGTTCAGGTGATGTGTATATTCTTTGCTGATTTGCTATAGTATTCTACAAGATTTAGGCATAGTCAATGCAACGCAGTCCTATGAGAGGCAAAAAGGGAGTTAAATACCGGCTTTATATTTGAAATTTTGGATGCCAAAAGTGAAGTCGAGCATGGGTCAGCGGCCTGGTTCATGCTCGAAATCAGGACAATTGAGTACTGATGATTTGGGGATAAATGTTCGAAGATTCTACAAATTGGTGGACCCAAACACTTTCATCTTTTTCACGACTATTCTGTCATCAGCTTGAAGTGAACTTGCATTGCAATGGATGCTTGCATCCTGAGAATGCTCCGCTCTCGCTCATAGTTCCAGCCCTCTTATTCACTTTTTGGACGTCCACTCTCCCATCTCTCAATCAGATGCTTTGGCGTATACTCCTCACTGACAGCTCTACATCCACACAGCCCTCCCAGTGCCATCATGCACCCCATGACCGCGTACGTGAACGCCGCTTCAACCAACTCCCTCCACCCGCCCCTCCACCCCTCGAAATCAACAAGGACGAGGTAATTATCCATCTCCCACATCACACACATGATCTGTAACATCTTCCAGAGCTCCCCTAGCCAAGACACCTTGGATTGATATTGCGGTTCCAAGGCGGTGGAGAAGAGGTTGCGGAAGAAAATCTCTTTCTGTCCGTCGGCGGGATCCGTCCACTCTTCCGCTATCAAATCCTCCCCCTTCAATTTCTCAACCTCCTCCTTCTCGTGCTCTCGGAAATATGCCTCTTGCGCCTCCCTCTGCCCATTACTCAACAGGTGCGCGGGGCGATCAAATCGCATCCATTCGTGACGAGCGTAGCGAGGTACTTGCGCTGCGCCATCCTTGGCCGTGTATATCTTGCTCACCCCAGATACCATGATGAGCGCGGCGCCAGATGTGACACGTACGTACTCTGTGTGGGTGGTGTGCCAATGGTACTGCGTGCTAAGCTCTGAGCCTACATGGAAGTTGATGATGGTGGGCGGAAGGGTCGGAGTTTTGAGAGAGGCGGGAGGAGGGAACGAGAAGGTGATGGATTCAGGAGGTGGGCGGTAGAAAAAGGCCTGGTGGGAGGTCTTGGTAAGAGGCATTGTCCACCAGTATTCGTTGTGCTGCTCTCGATGCAGGACGCAGGATTTGTAAGGACGTCAAGGAGGTTCTCGTCCACGGCGGCGATAGGCTGGAGAGCGCAGTCGAATGAAATTTGCTGGTTTATAAAGAGACATCGTTGGCGACACGGCGCAGCTTTATGCTACTGTATGTCAACTAGGTGGCCTGATTAAGTAAACAGTTGCTGTTAAACCGAAAGCTGAACAACAGCGCAGGTTAGCTAGCGCGGAATGCTTCCGTCTGCGCGGAAATATCTTGACAATGATGATGGAGCATTGGAGAAACTCTTGACCCATCAACTCCACCTCGCAAAGAACCTGGTAATCCGCACTGTCGCTATCGTTGCAAGATGAGTATGAAACGTATCGAGTAATTTCAAGCCAGTGTCTTGACTTGTCGGCCTTGGCCCTTTCCATTCTTTTCAACTGCCGAGGCATTCCCGCCTGCAACGGGGACAAAGTCTCCTCAAGGAAAGGCTCATGCATGTGCGGGGATTAGCCTGCCTGAAGGGTTCTGAGCTTTGGTACTGTCCTTGGCTAACCAATAGCGAAGTTCGAAACCGATTTCCCCGCGCCGTTGACGATACGCTGCATGATGACGGAGGGGAAACCGAGGCTCTCGTTCCATATGCAACCAGATAAGTCAAAATCTCTTATTGTCATTTCTTGCATGCTGTGCTCGAAAAGTCCTGTCTCTGCTGCGTTGTTTATATTGACAATTATAGCGGGCGGAGAAGAAGTTGAAGAAGGTAGTGCTGTCATCGATCATGGCTCCTCCAACTTTCATGGGCCTAACAGGCCGCCCGCTTTCCCTGATGGTCTCTACAGTAGCTACAACAGGTTTTGTCCTTTTTGGCTACGATCAAGGCGTAATGGTACGTCTTTTCGGAGTGATTGCTGCTCAACGGCTACCGAACTTTGAGCCACAAGACATGTTTCAGGCGACGTGGTTCTTCGTCCTACTCTCTGGATCTGTTCCACGAGTCAAACTCCATCTCAAAGCAGATGTGCTGACTCGGAGAATTTGTAGTCAGGTATAATTACCGCTCCAGCGTTTAATGATCTCTTCACAGCCACCAAGGGCAATTCTACAATGCAAGGCTTCGTGACTGCGATCTACGAGATTGGATGCCTGTTCGGTGCCATCTTCATTCTCTCCTTTGGTGACTTTCTTGGCCGTCGAAGGGCCGTGATGATGGGTGGTAGCATCATGATACTCGGCGTTATAATCCAAGTGACTTCTGAGCGAAATTCGACTCCTCTGGCTCAATTTATCATTGGTCGCACTATTACCGGTGTGGGAAATGGCATCAATACCTCCACCATCCCTACCTATCAAGCCGAGTGCTCACGCACGAGTAATCGAGGGCTCCTTATCTGCATCGAAGGCGGCGTTATCGCCTTCGGAACATTAGTGGCCTACTGGATTGACTACGGCGCAAGCTACGGCTCCCCAGATCTCTCCTGGCGCTTCCCGATCGCTTTCCAGATCGTCTTCGCCCTCATCCTCGTCATCGGCATGATCTGGCTTCCTGAATCTCCGCGCTGGCTTCTCACCCGTGAACGCTATGAAGAAGGCGAGACAGTAATCGCCGCTCTACGTGGCCTAGAACGCGATGACAAGGAAACACAGCTGCAGAAACAGATTATCATGGACAGTATCCGCGCTTCTGGCTATGCAGGTCGGAAGGGCACACCATTGAAGGCGGTCTTTTCGGGTGGGAAGACGCAGCATTTCCGCAGGATGATGTTGGGTGTGAGCAGTCAATTCATGCAGCAGGTTGGGGGCTGTAATGCTGTGATCTATTACTTCCCAATTTTGTTCGAGCAGTCTATACATCAGTCGCATAACATATCTCTACTCCTCGGCGGCGTCAACATGATCGTCTACGCCATTTTCGCTACGGTATCTTGGTTCATCATTGAGCGCGTCGGACGGCGAAAGCTTTTCCTATGGGGCACAGTGGGCCAATGCTTGAGCATGGTTCTCGTCTTCTCATGCCTGATACCTGGAACCACAACCGCCGCGAAAGGAGCTGCCGTTGGACTCTTCACATATATCGCCAGCTTCGGCGCAAGCTGGTTGCCACTGCCTTGGGTATGTATCTCCCGGGGTTACAGCATAGTCGAGATGAATCCATCAAGCTAAATCGCCCCCAACAGCTCTACCCAGCCGAGATCAACCCCATCAAAACCCGCCAAAAAGCCAACGCGCTCTCCACCTGCTCAAACTGGCTCTTCAATTTCCGTGAGTTATCAGACCGTCTGCTTTGCTTTGACCCCAACCCCTCTCCCTCTGAACCCTATACTCCAAACCCGGAACGAAAAAAGCTAAAGTATGGACCCCCAGTCATCGTGATGATCACCCCGATCATGATCACCAACATCCACTGGGGCACCTACCTCTTCTTCGCCATCGTCAACGCTTGCTTCCTCCCCTTCATCTACTTCACCTACCCCGAAACCGCCCGTCGCTCCCTCGAAGAGATCGACATCGTCTTCGCCAAAGGATACGTTGAGAACATCGGCTACGTGAAGGCGGCGAGGGAGCTGGAGTTTTTGACCGACGAGGAAATCGATCGGAAGGCGAGGGAGTATGGTCTTGTGGAGGAGGTGGGGGCGGAGAAGCAGGCGGGGACGTTGGGGGTGGAGGTTGAGAAGGGAGAGGGGGTGTGATATGAGTGCGAGGCAGGCTGCGTTGAAAAATGGGGAGTGCTGCATCCGACATCTCGTGAGGCATGGAGGTGCTTTATATCTATCCGCTTACTCTATTCTATACCTCTCTCCATCAGTCCCGAATTACTTCCCCCCCCCAAACTCTCTCTCTCTCTCTCTCTCTCTCTCTCTCTCTCCCCGCAACACCATCTCCAGAACAACTCAATGTCCTACACCCCCCACCCCCTTTCATGAACCCCATTCTCCAACAATACACGGAAACACTCCCCCTTCCACTTCCACTTCAAGGCCCCCCCTCAGCGAATCCCTACTAAATTCCCCCCAACCCAAATAACACCACCATCCAACTACCCCCCCACCTCACCTCACCTCACCCATCCAATCAATACCCCCCCCCGGATCCGTCGCCAACACGCTCACTGCAACCGTTGCTCCTTGCGTCTTTGCACTGCCCTGGTTACCGATACTGCCAAGTCCATCATCACCAACTCATTGCATGCGGCTCCCGCGAATCGGCAGGATAGCTTTGGGAGACGGTGGTAGCGAGCGATGAGGGGGCGAGGAAGTTTGGAAGGAAGGGGGGACGGGGCCGGGGGGGCGCGCACGGGGGGGCCGTGAAACCATCACCAACGGCAAAATCAACTTCCGGTACGTACGTACGTACGCGATGGCAAGCCTCGGACGGAACTCTACGAGGGCCCGACCTCCTTAGGTACTTGCTCGCCGCGAGCGGCTCTCTGCATCATCTCAAGCAAGGCCCAATCATCCGTTCATCGGCGCCATCATCGTCGTCGTCCGTCGTCCGTCATCGCTCCCGTCATAGACCCACAGCGTCCCCGCCCCGATCCGTCCGCGATCCTCGGCTTCGATCTCGAACGCCAGCAACTGCTTGTGCGGCGCCGCGCAGAATCCCAACAGCCCCGTCAGGATCTGTCCCAGCTGCGACCACGATATCGAGCTGCCTTCGTACGGCGTCACGGTGACCTGGACGGTGCCGACGTGGTTTTCGAAACCGTCGTCGCCGATTGGGGAGTCGGGGACCAGGCTGATGGCGGGGGCGATGCGGCGGCAGGCGGAGCGGATGGCGGCGTCGACTTCGCGGGCGGGGAGGGGGGCGCCCATGTAGATGAATAGGAGGGTGATGGTCGTGTTGGGGATGGGCCATGTGCGGGTTTCTGTAGGTGGAGAGAGGGGGTGTGGGGAGGTGGGTCGGTTGTAGAGCTGGAGGAGGGTTGAGTTGATAGGTGGGGGCATCCGGGGAGATCTTTTTGCGTAGACGGTGTCGATGTTGTAGACGGGTGTTGCTAACAGGTTTCCATATCCCATGTTTCCACCGTTCTCGTCTCTCACGTCGAAGCCTAGGTTCTCGAAGTGTTCTTGCTCATACATGGTTCCAATTCCGTTTGTGAAGCGGAATAAGCCAGCAATTACTGAATTGACTTGGGACCAGCTTAAATGGATCGTTCCGTATATCTGAATCGAAACTCGGACCTTGCCGGCTGGGGTCCAGTAGAAGAATCGGTTGTGGGGCATTTGCTCGCTCCCTGGTTTTTGGAGGAATGGCGAGATCTTCAGAATTGCACCGCGGAGGGCTTCATTGACCATTTTGCTTGGAATAGGATTGCCAAGCCATACGAAAGCCAGGCTGATGTTGGTACCCAGGACGGGAAAGGAGACTTCGGCTGTGGGATACGACAGTAGGACGCTCGCATTGGACAAAGTGAGGGATGTCTCGTTAGTAAGCCTAGACACTAGGTTTACCCTTTTGTCCATCTCTTGACCCGCAATAGGGGTTTCTACTCTTTTCTCTACCTCGGCTGCACCCCGACCTCTGGCTGGAGTACACCACAAAAGCCCAACGCCTATCCTCCTCTCATCTGTCAGGTTGACTTCAAATTCCAGGGCTTGATAATGAACTTGACGGTCGATTCCGGCCCCGCTACTGAACTGCGTCAATCCTTCCAATATCTGATCGAGTTGTAACCACGATAGCTCAGGACCTCCATAAGCCCGTACGACTACCAAACAAACGCGGCTCGCAGGAGTGGTTGAACGCGTGCTGTATACGAAAATGTCTTTCTTCGTCACATCGTCAGAGTTGGGTGCTAGATGTGATTGGACCTGTTGGCGGGCGTCATATATGGTGGAGAGAGCCCGGACTACTGGGATTTTAAAGCCGAAATGCGTGAAGTTCAGAGTGATGGCAGTGTTAGGAACAGGGTAGGGAACAGAAGCTTGAGAGGTTGAAATGTCTGGTAACCATGCTATACTGTTAGGTGAACGGATTAGGGTCTCAGTGTCAAGACCCAGCGTTGCATTTATTGGGAAGTCTCTAGTCTGTTCGGGGACGTGAGAACTTGTGGGGAGCGCACTGTTGGTAACGAAGAGACTGAAGAGGAGTTGGGCAGCGTAGGTTGCAGGCCTGCCGACTACGTACATGGTGAGAGCCGGCGTGTGAAAACACAGAGAAGCAAATCCCAGCAACAAACCTTGGATCGCCGCCAGAGCATCTACAGCGGAGGAGTAAAAATTCCATACATACTGATTGCGAGATGGGAGATGGAATATGTCGCATGTGCAGCGTGTTGTAGCGAATGTTGTTGCGCCGCGACTTGCGCCACAGGCGCCCACTGCATCCCACGAATGAACAGCTGCACGGGTAGCATGGACTATGGGGATAAGTGGGGGTATAACCAGAGAGGTCTTAGCAAACGAACAAAGGAAGACAGCGCTAAATAAGAAAACTTTCAAAGACTATGATGAGAGCGAGTCGTTGATGAGGATCTAGTGTCTCATAATCAGGGATCCTTGCTAGAATTGACCAAAATAAATGATGACCGTTTATGTTGGGAAGAAGGACCGGAGGAAGGAAGTCAAGAGGCCTCGAAAATGGTGAAGATGGAAGAGACCGAACTTTTTCTAGTCCATACATCTGCTGTTCTCAAGCAAATCATCTTGGACCACTTGTACTTGCAATTTCCCCTCTCTCACACGCTTCACTGGCAGTCTTCCCCTAAATTGTTCCAGAATGATCAAGCCACGAGCTTTCTTCTGCAAAGAGAAAAGGCAGACTCCTCAGCTGCTCCGTATAGCTAGGTATTCAAAAGGGCTGGTTGGGTACTGCCGAATTCCTGGGGGGATTGTATTGGCGAAAGATGTCTAGCCAGTCAGTGTCAACTTCCGTTAGCATCTTTTGCATCTAGTGGTATTGGGATCGGAAAGCCTTTATTCTTGTTCTCTTCGCACTGCCTCTTGTCCGCCTCCTCGCCCAAAGGAGTCGCTACCAGCTCGTCAAGAATGCTTCGCAGCTCGTCCTCCCTCTGCGACCTCCACTCGCGCCAAACGTTCCACCACCAGCTATGCGTCTCCCCATCTCTTCCCAAGTGCCCTCCTATGCCATCACTAGCTACCCTCTTTTCCCACGGCTTGTCGACAATATAGTGTAGCCCCTTGACCTCTTCATCTCGCCAGATGTTTGTGTGCCATTGCCGCATTGTTTTCAAAGCATTGTACTTCCAAGGCAAAGGACGCCATCTGCTGCAAAATACTGAGGCTAAGAAGTCTTGGTCGGGAAATTGGAAGGTCGATAGCTCGGGCGATGTGAGGAAGTGATCGTGCATGGCTTTCCAAAGCACTTCCGAGGGATGGTAAAGGAAAACTCCACCATTCAGCAGCGCGTAGGTATCAGGAGGGGCGGCACCGAGGGGGATTAGCGTTGCCTTTTCTAAAGCAGCTGGATGTCGGAGAGGTGTGTACGGGCAGTTTTCCCGTGTCCAATTCTTGGGTGCCCAACTATCGTGATCAAGATTGCAGACACAAGACTGAGTTGCAGCGATCCAATTATCAGCTGGAAGTTCGAAATCAAAGATCTCATCCATATTCTTATAGATGATGATATCGGCATCGAGGAAGACGCAGGTCTGGTAGGAGGTCAACTCGAAAGCTCGTAGCTTGGTCCATGTATCCTCGAATCGGGCGGCTATGAGGGTGGTCGTCCTGGTATTTGGTAGCAAGAGAGGTTGAATTGGATGGATTATTAGTAAAGGATTATGAGTTGACTCGAGTTCTAGAGCTCGGATGCATGATTGTGGTAGAGTAGGTGTAATGAGTACGACGAGAGGATAGGCAGTGGCATGAGCAGAGAGGCTATAGGCCAAGGTGATAACGCCGGGAAGATAGGAAGGACGTGTGAGAAGAGTGACCCATGCGAACTTGGGTGAGTGATGGTGTAAAGTCATCTTGGAGATGGGCGCCTAAGAGCGTTTGAAGATACGGTAGTGTTCTGAAGACAAGGATTGAGAAAAGAAGAGAAGATAATTACGGGGCGCCATGCTGCAAAATAAGGTACCTAGCTAGGGGCCCAGGCCCGGGTTTCATTACTTTATTATTCCCGACATTTTCCTCGCGGTGATATCATCATGTGTACCTACCTCCTCAGTCTACCTTAGTCTCTAGAGGAAGAGAAGGTTGGGCTGAAGCTTGGTACCTAGCTTAGCTTCCTTCTTTGCCTTAAGGTAAATAGCGTGAATATTGCAAAGGTCAAAATCTCTTGCTTTTCTCCGCATCACGACTCGCTCGACAATCTTGAAACATTATTATTGTGTCAGCAATGTTTTATCGAGGCTAATCCATCTCAAAATATGGCAGTGGTTGCTATTGCAATATCCTCTATTAATGTATGATTACCGTATGTTGTTCCATATCTTACCTTGGTCTAGAGATTTCTTTTTATGCGAACATTGATATGATCTACACCAGTAAAGCTTGTCTGGAATAAGCTTCAAGTTCGTTCAGTTCTAGATCTAAATTAGCGAATGACGGAAGAACTCAGCAACTGATGATGTCACCGTCAAACCGAAACTTCTATGAGCTGGCCATAGTGGGACCACGATTAGTGTAAGAGTCAATCTTGGTGGCACCATAGAATCTTCGTCTTAACTCTTATCTACTCTACACCATGAACCACTCTCCACAAAAGTAAGTACAATCAACCCACAATCCACCTTCATCCATCCATTGACTCAAAGCATTATAGACACATCCATCCTTACCACCGGCCATTGCCCGCCCAATTTCAAACCACGGACAAAGGCAGAGCAGATGCTGAAGCATACTACCATTCCGACTCCCAATCCACCATGTCTCACTCCAAGCTCGCCCTCACAGATCTCCTTCCTCTCCACAACTCCCCAGTCAAAATTCCCCGCCTGTACGTATTTTCCGAGTCCATCTCTCCTCTTTGCGCCAAAAATCGAGTCTTGACATATGTCTTGCGCTCGTCCACTCTTGAACCATTTTCCAACTCTCAAATTCATCTCCCAAATAGGCAATACTGACTCCGCAATGATAATTCAGCGGCTTTGGTATCTACCAATCCCCTACCAATGTCTGCATAAATTCCTGCCTCACAGCTCTCAAATCGGGATACCGTCATATCGACTCTGCACAATTCTACCGCAATGAGACAGAAATGGGTGAAGCTGCGCGGCAGTCAGGAATACCACGCAACGAAGTCTTCCTTACCACGAAAATCTTGAGCGCTGGTGGCAGTGCGGAGAAGACGTACAAGAAGTGCTTGGATAGTGTTCATCAGATTGACGGAGAGAAGGGTTATGTCGATCTCTTCCTCATACATACGCCAAGTGGAGGCCCTGCGGCTGTGAAAGAGATGTATCAGGCGTTGGAGAGATTGGAGAGTGAGGGGAAGGCGAGGAGTATTGGGGTGAGTAATTTTGGGGTCGGCCATATTGAGGAGATGAAAAAGTATGCGCGGATATGGCCGCCGCATGTGAATCAGATTGAGGTGTGTACTAATTGTAACCCTAATTTTTCACTCCATGCGTCTCCACAGCATGCTGTTTGCCCACCACTTCATCCTTTCCCAAATTCCCTATTCAAACTCTCCTCTCTATCATTTCTGCCTTTGTAACTCACTCCACTGCTTCTCTACCTCTACGATATAAACGCTAACATCCATGATCCCTTACAGCTTCATCCATGGAACCAACAACGAACTATAGTCGACTATTGCAACCAGCATAAAATCGTCATCGAAGCGTACTGCCCACTTGTGCGCAACCTAAAAGCACACGACCAGACTCTCGTTGATATGTCGAAGAAGCATGACAAAACTACAGCACAAATACTGATTAGGTACTCATTACAAAAAGGATGGGTGTCATTGCCAAAGAGCGATACGCCCAGCCGGATTGAAGCAAATGCAGATGTGTACGGCTTTAGTCTGACTGATGAGGATATGAAAACGTTAGATTCGTTAGATCAAGGTGCGAAGGGGGCGATTGTTCAGGCAGTGAAGAACTAGATAGTGATTCTCGGTTTGTGAAGAATAGAGGTATTCACAATATCCCAATGTGAAGTCCGTTAGCGCAGGCATTGGTGGGTACTTAAACCTCCTTTCTCCCACCAGCCAAAACATCTCTCCTCCTTACATATCGCCATCAACGACAGCCCACAACTGCCATGGCTGGTCATCAACAGGGTCTTCACGAACATCGTGCCCTATCAATAAGGCTACTGATTAAGCCCTTCACTCATTGATCTTGATCCAAACCCATCGCATTCTCACATCATCACATGTAAATATATACATACATGATTTGCTTTCACCTTTCCTCGTCAGTGTTCTCGTGCTAGATCTCTTACCGGGGAATCAGAGTGATCTCATAGGGACAAACGATGCTCGTTCCTTGTCCTCCATCAGCAGCCTGCAGGCTACTCGCAGACTGCACCCACGACGGACGTCGTTTCGGTGGCAAAGCACCTGAAAAAGGACTTCAATTGTGTCCCCAAGAGACTGGGCAGACGATATTCGGTGAGAGCTCACACGCTAAGATCGGCGCCGAGAAGTGGCTGGGATCAAACAGTATTACCTCAATGCACAGTGAAAACCACGACAGAACGTCATCGTTGACATCTGTATGCAGCAAATCTCAGCAAGATATTCTATCACGTCCTCCGTTGCTTCCAGGTGCGAATCAAGGGCCACGCAATGGTGCCCGGAGGCCGAGAGCCAAAGGAAGACCGTCAAGGCGTAAAGCATAGTAATGCAGATTCAGAAAAGGAGGCAAATGGAGAAGGAAGTGATCATAGTGGAGAGTCGGGCGATGAGGCTAGTGGGGAAGAGGGCGAGGACGGTACTGATTCCAATGGTCAAAAAAGCGAAGGAGACGGTGAAGACAGTGCAGACGATACTGTCAAGCCAGTATCCCGGCGTCCTATGACTATCAGGAGAGGTCAGTGCGTAGGAGTCATGGTAGGCACAATGTGTCCCTACGCAAGCAGATCGAAACCCCAACGAAGTTCGTGAAGCGCAGAGCTGCCAATTCAAACCTGCGTCCTGAGGTCGACACCATCCTTGATTCGGATGCAGAAGGGAGTGCTTCTAAATATCAGAAGACCAAGGCCTCCGCAACGGATGAATGAGAAGAATGAATTCAAAGAGGCACGAGATCGTCAAGAGAGGTCACGGAATCGATTCAAACAATTTCCTATTCTTGCGACTTTGCTTGCAGAGAAGGATGGGCAGATCTCTAGGCTGTCTGACGAAAACACAAGACTTGATTGTCGCGTTTTTGGCCTCGCCCCATACCGTCTTCAGCATATCTACACCAATGCCTTAAAGTTCCTCAATCATCCAATGTTGGCGAACAAAGTAAGGCGATGCATTACTCCTTTTGACACAACTTTCGGCTCACTTCAAAATAGGAACGCCTCTCAGATCGATATGAACCAAGCACATCCGAACGACGGGGACCTCGATGGCATGGACGACGGTGATCTGTTTGGTCGACTTGAGCGCCTCTTCGTAGATGGAACCTTGCTTATGGCTGCGTCTTTCACCCCACACAGCCAATCTGTCACCATTGCTGGTGCTTCTTCATAAGCATCTGATCCTTCCACTTACGACGCTACTGTCTATCTCTAACGACACCATCTTCACTGAACTACTTCGTCAGAGAGCTGAAAGAGCTTGTGTTCAGCGCATGTGCAATAAACAGCGTTAGGGGTGATGCAGGATCAGAAGCGCCAATTTCTGAGCCAAAAAAAACCCGCGGAAGCCGAATTCGAACATCTTGAGACCCAATGGTATCATCTAAAGTCAGCTTTGACGCTCTATGAAATTCGAAATTGCGTTGCTGATGTTTCTGGTGCTAGAAATGACTTTCTTCCTCGAACACAGTCCCATCTCACTCGTATCTTTTTGACTTGCCGTAGGCTCGAGTGTGTACAATATGAGGGCTACTTCCCACCGAGTCCATATGCTCTCACAGCGTGTTATCCATCTAATGATTGCTTTGCTGCTTCAAGCAAGTACATGATTCGACAGGCCATGGTCTTTGTCCATGATCACATTGCAAGTCTCGATTACACATTCGCATGCATTGAGATTACAGAGTACAAAAACGCATGCAGTGTAACAACAAGAAGAGTAAAATCAGTGTTGCAACTCGTACTATCTGTGAAAGGGTTATAACACTTGTCTCATAATTTCGTTTCGAGTGAGTAGATTGTTTTTACCTTGCCTCTTCTGGAAACACACTTTTTAAACACAGTATCCTTCCCCTCTTTCTAATCTCCCCTTCTTAGAACTTATAGGAACAGTTCTTCTAACACAGTGTCATTCCCCACTTTTAATCTCTTTCTACAGGCACTTCAGGGTTTTATAAACCCTCTTAGGTTCCTCTTGTACACAGCATCTCTCTTCTTGCATGCCAAACAGTTACAGTGTTCCTTCTGTACATAAGCTCTGCATTGCTTGATACTGATCAACATCTTAAGAGCAATGGCACAATATCCTGGTGTCCCTTGGAACCAGCGGCCTGACTATCTCGCTTTGACCCAGCGTGTCGATCCAGCAGGAGTAGTCACTACCTACAGTAAGGCCCAAGGGAGTATCAAAAAGGCTGCGTCGCTGACAATTTTCAAGATCCTCCTCGTCCAGGTGTCTCTGCAACCGATGTCACGTCTTTTGTCTATGGGTAAGCAGACATTGCAACTAAATCTCGTTAGCCCTAGTAGTTGACAGTCTCCTACAGCCAAGCAGGAATCACTCTAAGCAACTGGCCAGAGATCATGTACTACCTGCACCCTCCAGCAGAGTGGACCGCCTTTCGGGGCACTGCCTCACCACAGCAAAGGACAGACGCCAATGCCCAGCCGATGTGTGAGCGCTTCCCACGTCAGGGTCAGCCAGCACGGCCTCTTTTGGATTTTCCGATTCTGCCTGATACCGTGAGTCTTGATCTTCTTGCATTCATGAAAACTCAGCTTTAATACCTCCTACAGATCTGCAGCCAAGAGGAACTATGGTGGATAGAGCTATGGCGGCGCATGGATCCTCGTATTCGCTGGGCAGACATCCTTATGCGCATCGAAGTGCCAAACCGGACTGCGGAGTCGGATAGAAAGCTACAGAACAGCACCAACAACTTGATAAATCGCCGTGAACATCCAAGGTATCTCATGCTCGCCTGGCACAGCACCGGCGCCAATGGTGTGAGGTCCAATCGAGTGAGGACTATGGTCTTGCGCGAGGTTGCTGCGGCTCATCCACCTCTCCCTCCTAACAGTACGCGTGGACTCACACCTGGTTTGATCAACCCGCAGCTAGGCAATGTTCCTGGAAATGTTGTCCCTCACCCACCCCTGGGAGATGATCACGGTAGGCTACGTGTGCCTATTCTACCACAATTCACAGCAAACCAAGCGTTGGCAAACGCGGCGCAAGCAAATCCGGCGCAAGCAAATCCGGCGCAAGCAAATCCGGCACAAGCAAATCCGGCACAAGCAAATGTACCACAGCCAAACCAGATACAAACAGCCCAAGTGCAGAATAATCAAGGGCGTGACAATCGTGAAGGTGGTAATGGGGCACGCCAGAAACGCAACCGCACGAGTCCAGATCCAGAAGGCCGACCGTCAAAACGTCAAGGCAAATACTTTATTGACGATACCATGGACAACGACATGGATACTAGATCAGACGGAGCCAAGAGCTCAGAGGTTGGAATAGCCACTCCAGATGTTCCTCGAATCCTGCTGACATGACTAAGGACTTACCGTTATCGGTCGCTAACGTCCGTGCTCAAGTAGCACGAACCCAAATACCCAGAAATTCGACAACTTCTGTGAAAGCAATGAAGCGTGGCATTGTCAAGAGAAAGCCAGAATTGAAGGTAGCTGCGACAGCAAAGAAGATCAAGAAACCCGCTGGGCGTCGGCAGCAAGACAGCACCACGGACTCCGGGCCTGAACATGACGAAGATGGCAGTGAGAGAGGAGATTCTTCAGCCGGTGCATTCTATTTCGAAGACGATCCTGGTTTCGAGGCCGCGTTTCAAGCAAGCCGGAGGGGGCGTCCCCGTCGCCAAGCTCAAGATAATGAGCATAGCTCTCGCCCTCCTCGTCGAACTTCCTCTACTAACCCTCTCACTCGACATACCACTCGAGATAATGTCTCGGATTCCGAAATTCTGGGGGATAGCGAAGAAGGCACGGATGACGAAAGCGACACTCTAATGGGACCAGCTCAGCTATCTGGCACGACGATTGCTCCTCGAGTGTCAGCACTATTTGCGCATCCTGCAAATACACCCACCCCAGTACGTCGCCCAAATATCAGCGCAATCACCGGCCTACCTTTCGCTGGACCAAACCGCCGTCCAGAAGCACTCTCCCCTTATGGTGATAACTCAATACACCGTAGAAACTCACATGTGAGTAGCTCTCGGGCCACACCATCTACTAGCGTCCACAGCATAGAGGACAATCATGGGCGCCCGAGGAACTTCAACACTACCAGCGCCGGGCTTCCCATAGCCCCAGAGGATCGTCCTCCTCAGAGTTATTACACTCGTTTTCCCGATGGGTCGTACGAGCATTATAGAGAAGTATCTGGAAGACCAGCCTACATGACACATCCTGGGCCGTCGTCAGACTCTCGTACGGGATTTACCCCAAACCAACTGGCACACGGGCAAGCACAGACCAATACCCAACCTCCTTACTCAGACACAAATACTCAGCCAGTCAGTCCTTTCTCTCCAATTGGCAGAATTAATTACGCCACTGATACTGATACAATTAGACAGAACACTCAGAACCCCTCCAACGCCCCCAACGGTCAGAGCGAGCCCACATACACAAAACCTCCGACTCGGCTGATAGGGGAAATAGTACGCCATGACAGCGCCCTGATCGAAGAGTTCCGCCGCCGCGAGCATTGGTCAAGGGAGGAGTATGGCCGCCATACTGGTGTGATTTTCGAGATGCTGAGGGGTGATGAGGAAGGTTACGCTACCGGCTTTCTCGAGCGGGAGATGGAGAGAGAAAGAAAAGAGAGACAACCCTCTACGGACAACGAATGAGGGAGGGATACTTTCCTTCTTTTCTGCAACCGAAGCCTTTCGGTCGGAGGGATTCGATTCTTCTGATACCCGTTTTTAAGTGCGAGCGTTGATGGAGTGAGCGGGCTTAAACTTCGATTCTTTCTTGGCCATTGGCCATACTTTTGACGAGCATCACCGGCAGGCAAAATCGTTCGAGAGGATGCACCGCAGTGATTGCTCTGATTTCTTGCAGAGACTAAATACTTTAACAACCAGCGATGGAATGCCCATTTTATCCAACAACTTCTCTGGCAGAGGCTAAATACTTAATAACCCAGGATGAAATGCCCATTTTATCCAAACTACTTCTCTGATAGAGTCTACGCTGGCCGACTTGCGCCTCGCTGTTCACTTAAGATTGACTTGGTGCACATCACAGCAGATAGGAACCTTGTTCACCCCTCGAGCTGCTTATCTATCAATTAATCCCATTCTTGTTTTTGTATTTTGCGGAACTCTCGTAGCCCTTTCAAGCTGTGTTTACGATTGCGGAATTTCCCTTTCATAGTTTGTCCATTTGAGTTCAAGAAACCTGCTTCATATACTATTCACCATAGATATGGTGGGTGTAAAGAGTGTGAAGCTCATTCTAGTATTATGGCATTAATTTCGCGTTTCAAATATCCAATCGGAGTGCTGGGTGCCCACAACGTCATATTTGGTCACGTGCAGGGCTGACGCTCACGGCCTTCAGCCTCTGGGTTTGTTGTTTTGTTCAGCTGTTCATACCCCCGACCATCAAACCTACAGCACTGACTATTTGCAACAACTTCTGTTCCTAGTGCTTACACTCTGAATTTTGGCCGTCAGACCACACATCCGGTTCCTATCCCTCTGCCACAACTCGTTGTACTACCCGCCAAGCTCTTTACCTCTAAGCAAACCTTCAACTCTTAGCAATGGCTCATTCAATCGGCATTCCTTGGGCTCAGACTCCGGACTACCTGAATATGTCTTGTACACAACTCCAGCCAGGGGATCTTACGGCCTACGATCCGCCTCGTCATACTGGAGCTTCGCTTGCAGACGTGACGAGTTTCAAAGCAGGCCACTCCCGACTGACCGTTGATAACATGCCTGATGTGCTGTATATGCTCTGGCCGCCCATTGAGTGGCAGCAACATTTAGCACTGCCAAAGCCTCCGCAGAAAGTCGACCCTGTCACCAATCAGCCTATGTTCGAGCACGCCCCGAGGCCTGGCTGTACACCCCGACCGCTTTTAGACTGGCCTGTCCTGAAAGGCATTGACAAGGTATTTGGATAGCATCACATACATGCCTCAAGCTCTTGCTAATGATATCTAGATCGGCACACGAGAGGAGTGGCTGTTCTTTGAGACTATGCTCAAGCTTGAGCCAGGGCTAGGGTGGGCTGACTTCGACATGAGAATGGACTATGTCGGCGACAGAGCTAGCAAGACAAGGGAAACTTTCGTCAACTGCCTTCAGGATCATTCGAGGAGAGCTCGAGTAAAGTTTTCAATCCTCTCTTGGAGAGTCAATTGCACGGAGCTCCAGCCTGCCACGAACAAAGCAGTGTTGGCGAGGCTTACTCAACATCAGATTGATAACAGAACGACTCGAGGGACAACTCCCGGCTTGATCGATCCTCGGTTACCTGACACCCCCAAGAATCGAATACCGGTCCCTGGACATGGCAATCATCGTCCGGTTCTACTTGCCCCGGGCAACAATTTAAAATTTGTACAACCCTCTACCACGGCTCCTCGTCCTCGTCGCAAGCGTAAAATAGTGACATCAGACATTGACACAGATGCATGGACCGATGTTGACTTCGAACCAATGCCATTGCAAGAATCCAAGCGTGCAAAGAGAGCAGCCTAGAATCCTTGAGCGACCGATCGGTCTTTCGTCCTAATGTCCTCTTCGCCTTCCGCATCTACACAAAGTCGAAAGTCATGACAGCGGAAAGGGGCAGAGCAGCTCGTCTTAACCGCAACAACGAAGCGGCTAGACCAAAAGCAAAAGGGAACAACAGCATTACCAAGACTCAGAACCAACCCTGGATGGTCAGCAGTTGCCAGTAACTTCGATTGGAGCCGGCTTGACCCACCAAGAGCTACAGCATCACGAGCTTGGCTTATACGAAAACAGCCTAATACGTCCAGCGCCCGTTTTCACCATACAGAGTTTCTTGTTTGCCTTACCTTCTGACCTGAGGTACTGAGTTTGTCAGTTATGCCCCTACAAATATTTGGCAATTCTAAATCCATATGAGCAAGATACACCCACGCCAAAACTCTTCCGCTTTTACATTATCACGACTCCAGCACATCCGTTCCACGAGGTCAAATGGTTTCTTTTCCACCACACATTCGAAGACGTTACATTTGGAGAGCACAATCCTTATATCTCCGCTCAACAAGGTCGGATGGCTTCTCTTCCACCACACATTCGAAGACGTTGCAACTGGAGAGAATTTTAATCTAGCGACAGGCCGTGTGATATGCGCACAGACTTCATTCGAATGCTAGGGAACAGTGGAAATTGACCATTTGGACTTGGAGACGAATTCGGTTTGGGATTGCAAGCCTTCCTAAGATACAGATTCATCGCCTGCAAGTTGAGGAGTGGTTCTACCACAGTTCACCTTACCATGTTCGATGTCGTGTAAGAGTATGGCACCTCGCATTGCCCACTTCGTGTCACCGTACTCAAACACACCCCAAGGTGGCAATGTTGTGCTGTCAGTGCAGGAAAAAATCATGGTATGTTCTAACACACCAAAAGGTCCTGCAAGACATGCGCTCATGAGTTAGATCCTCACTGCAGACACTCATGATCCTTTCGTCGACAAAGGCTGCTCACGATCCGATTCCTCTCAAACCAAGCAAAACATGCACGACATCGCCCAGACCAGGGAATGAAAAGACCAGTGAACACAATGAGGAAGGATCAGTGGTCTACCGTCCTAAAATCAGCTGGTTCTGACAGACCGTTCTGTACCTTGATTCGAAGTATGCTCGTTCCCATTTCCACAGCCATGTCTACGATGCTAATCTCTTGAAGGCGAGACATTTACATCTCTGTTCAGATGGTAAAAAGAAAAATATACGATCATGGAATACAAGGGTGATAGAACACCTGGGGCGCCATCTTATTTCTCGTACTTCACTGGAATCAAAGTTGCCAATCACTCTAGCACCCTGCGACTTCCACCGAAACACTCACACCTCGAACTCAAGGCTCATCAATCGCTACAGGACAGCCCTTGTTGACTTAAGCCAACACCGAGTTCGATACGACCCTCGAACTTCTCAAACGCTCCTAGACCAGGCTACCTCACTTCAGCCTTGATCCATTCAACTTCCTCGACATCCGTCTCTGGTTCGCTTCGGCAGAAGTTTCGCTTCAAAGCTTCGACGCGCCCTCTCTTCTTTAGTTCCACAGCTCCTTCACTCATCTGACCTGTTACACTGCCCTAAAATTACTAAACACTGATATGGTTGAACTTCAGTCTTGGGCTTGAGCTTTGTCGTGTCAACACCTCGAAATTCAAACAACACCTCGAAGTCGAAGCAAGCTTAGCAAGCTTTTTTATTACTTATATCTCTCTTGCTTCTCTTACTCATACGACACCTCGCCTCCCGAACATCAAACCAAACTTTTACCACTGCTCTTTCAACATCCTCAGTCTGCAACATTTACAAACTCGTCATCGACATGGCAGTCGTTCCTTGGGATCAACGTCCAGAATACCTCCAATACACTGATTGGACCCCTATCCCTGGGATCACGTCGTACGGTAAGCATAGACGCCTGGCTTTCTGAGAGTATGTGCTGACTGGATGGTCTATAGTCGGACAACGTAATGGCACCGGTACAAACGTGACACAGTTTCATCCTGGGTGAGAAAGCCAGATCTGGCTGGAGTCATAAATCGCTAACGACTGTGTAGACAAGCGTTTTTGTCAGAGCATTCCCTGCCGGAAGTGAGTTGTGTCTGAATCTATGCTCTGGACCTGCTGATCAAGTCCCAGATCATGTATCAACTTCACCCTTGTGATGAGTGGAAACGATTCAGAGACTCGCCCGCTCCAGGGCCAAAGCACAATTCAGATGGTAGTCTGGTATACGAACAGTGGACGAGGCCTGGAAAGCAGCGTCAACCATTGCTTGACTTCAAAGTCCTACCAGACAAGGCAAGCTTCATCGTTCCAGCTGTTACAACCCACGATATGCTAACGTTTCTAGATCTCCACGGATGAAGGTTGGTGGTATCATGAATTTGTTCGTCGAATGGACCCTCGGATTCGCCAGCTCGACATCATCATGAGGGAAGAGTTTTCAGTGGAGAGGTCGAGAATGGCCGATTCACGGTACATCAACATCCATCTCAATACTCCAGGCTACCGCATTTATCGCCCTGCATGGAAGATGCTCGCGTGGCACATTACCGCAAAGGAAAAGCAGAATGAGAGGAAGCAGGGGGTGTTGGATAGCCTAACGGACACCCAAAAACAGACAAACACAACGCGTGAGTTATGTCTTCCAAGCCATTTCGCCCTGATTGGTGCTGCGTTTTGAGTTGCAAGACTTATCGCAGGAGCAAAGCACTCCCGGGACCTGTTTCTCACCACTCAGATTTGACCCCAAAGGAAATACGCTGACTCGAAAATCATATAGGTGGCAGCACACCGGGCCTGATTGATCCGACTCTGGGTGATATTATTGGAAATAGGGTTGCTCTGCCGGACTTGAAATTGAAAAAGCGAGGCCCAAAGCGTGCTACCAGGAACGAAAAAAACGCCCTAGCTACGCAGCCTGTACAGCCTACACAGCAAGTTCCACCAGCCTCTCAAGCCCCTCAGGGCCCCCAGGCCCCACAAACGCTCCATGGATATCAGCACCACCAATATCCACAACCCTCACGAGCGAGTCGCTCCGATGTTGGTACTGTGGCCTCAGCGGGCATGGATGCTCCATCCCAGGGTTTTGTTAGTATTGCAGCTGCACCGGTATTTCAGTCTCCTATTTGCACTCTTCAAGGACGACAGCTGACTTGGAATTTCAGAGGCAGAACGATCCTCGAGCATACGCGAATGCTGAAGCTCACGATACAGTCGCAATGCCACCACCCCTCCTTCCTTTCAAACCTCAGAACGGTTATCCTCAGGTACTTGATTCATATCAATCACCATACTCCAACAATGGGCCACCAGTGTTCGATGATACCCAAGCCGAAGCGGAGGATTTTGGTGCATCGGACAGTCATGTGCCGCAGCCCGAATACCCATACACGAGTGATGATGAGATTGCCGCAATGGCTGCCAGATCTGACGAAGCTATGGCTGAGATCCACTGGTTGTGCGAGCCCTTTTTTGACCACGGCTCGAACTTTCCAGAGTCACCACCCATGGAACTGAGTGCAGAGTTGATTGAAGAGATGGGAATTAACTTCATGTTTCCAAATCATGAACCGAAGAACCAAGGCATAAAGCGAAAAGAGTACGACGATGATCATGAGCATTTTCAACAAGTACAACTTGATATTGAGAGGCAAGCGCAGCGCCCGATCAAGAGGGTGAAGTCGGTGCATACTGCCAACTTGCAGAACAACAACACAGCCCTCTACCATGATGCTGCATATAATGTACAACCGCAGCACTTTGCTCCCTCGACTGGAGACTATCAGTGGGGACATGAGTACGGGTCAGGCTTCGATGGACCTGCTCTGCAAGGCGGCAGACATGCTTCGGTCGAAGACACCAACCCTTACATTGAGGACGGCCTGCCCGAGCAGAATTGGGACTTGTTTGGGCAAAACCTCAACCAGCCCCCCGTTCAGGCCAGCGAGCCTCCCCAGTCACAGTATTATACTTCGGCGCCCTTCGAGACGAGTTCCTCTAATCCCTGGCCACCTCACCCACCCTCTGTGGCTTCGCCTTATATACCTTGACCGTGGGAGCTCAAACTCAAAGTTATCAATCCTCCTACATAGATTCCAGAGATTCCGCGAAGATCTTGTCTCACGGTGACATCCAAGCTGGCCAGACACCAGCCCATCCTCCTCCTATGCCCTCTTCCACGCCCTCTTCCACGCCAAATGCGCGGCCACCCGCCCCTCAAGCTACAGCAACGCGCCCAAAATCAAGAGCAGATTATGGGTACAATAGAAAGCCACCGGGAAGGATAGAGATTGACCACCGCTACAATTCCTACGCGAACGCTAGAAAGAGCAATACGCAGAGCACAGAGCCCCCACAAACGCAACAGCTTGGTGGCGGATACCAGCTTCAACCAGACCCCTGATATGACACCAGCCTCATCAGAGTATACTCCGCCTCCAAATGTTGTCCCAGATCCTCCACAGAATCCATGTTTGGATGACACCTTCGTCTACTAAAACAACGATCCAGAGAAAGGCCTCGATTTCGTGGCAACGAGAAAAAGACTCGAGACTGGCTCTCGAGCGGATGATCACAAGGCTCTTCTGAAAATACATACAACGCGTCTTCTCACCTACGACCTTTCTCCCCTGCATTCTCGCTCCCTTCGAAGACTCAGAAGTCGGTTGCGTGGGTAGCAACAAGCGAGTACGTCGCACCATCTCAGAAACCTTCTCTGTGCGCTTCTGTGGCTTCATCGACTGTCTGTACCTGGAAAGACACAGCTTCAAAATAGCAGCTGCAGATCAATATGACGAATTGAGGTGTCTTCATGGTTTCCGGTCGCACATCTGCTCACTGCACGAGAATTCTCACGGAAGAATCTTTTGGAACCGCATTCAACAACGAGATGTTGAACACATAGTTTGACAAAGTCGGTTCTCTAAACGGAGATGACGATACTTTCATGACACGTTGGATGGTGGACCATGGATGGAAAGAATCCTGTTGCACCGAATTCAAGAACAAACTACTGGACACACGGTTTGACAAAGTTGATCCCGCAAATGGAGATAAGGGCAACTTCATAACGCGTTGGATGGTAGAGCATGGATGGAAGATCAAAGCCCAGTACTCAGAAGTCGATCCTCTAAACGCAGATGATGATAACTTCATAACTCATTGGGTGGTGGAGCATGGATGGAAGATCAAAACCCAGTACTCAGAAGTCGATCCTCGAAACGCAGATGATGATAACTATAACGGATTTGGCATGATCCCCTGTTCTTGCCCGAAGTTTAAGAGATGTCGAGTTTAAAGAAGCCCAATAATGGTGAGAAGGAATGTTGTTTGAACCCTTTGAACAACTCAGTGGTGAACCCATGGCAAGCAGGTGTGGCCATGTCTTGTTGGCATGATCCCCTGGAATAGGTCAAAATCACGGGATGCTGAGCTTGAGAAAGGCAGAGACAGCCAAGGTGAATGGTGATCGGCCGCCTTGAGTACCTCAGAAGCCGAATCCGGTACTCAGAAGTCGGTCCTCTAAACGCAGATGATGGTAATTTCATAACTCATTGGATGGTGGACCATGGATGGGAGGTCAAGATCCAATACCGACAAACACCATCGCTGGAGGTGTCTTTGTCTTTTCAGGGCGCACCTCTGCACATCACTCAGAGATTATCGAGGACCAACCCTTTGATATCGGTCCATACTACCTTGACGCATGGTTCGGCAAAATTGATCCCCTGAATGCGGACGACGACAACTTTATTGCAGGTTGCGTGGTAGAGCATGGTTGGAAGATCAAGATCCAGTACTCGGAGGATGCTTGAACTGAGACTACTCTTGGCGAGTACCCAAAGTTTCTCGCTCAATGCATGAGATGGGCTCGAACAACATGGCGCAGCAACGCCTGCATTTTTCTCCGACCAAATTTAGAGGACTCAGGCAGAAGATGAAACCCATACCTCAGCAATAGATCGCGGACAAGAAGAAGAGGAAGGGAATCAGGGTGATGGGACACGCCTGTATGCCGCCACCGAAGCCTCCCATCAGGGCTCCAAAAGCGGGGCTCAGCTCGGCAGGGGTCAAAAAAACCTCGGCGGGGGTCAGGCTTGCATATGGTCGGTGTATCCGGTTTTGATCCGTTTTGATCCCCCATAAGGTCGTCACATATGCCGAGTATATCCGTTTGACCCCCTGCATCCGCATATACACAGATACTTCCGTTGTGCTGACCCCCGCCGAGGTTTTTTTGACCCCTGCCGAGCTGATAGCCCCTCCAAAAGTCCGTGCGCCTCCGATCAAAGATGTAATAAGGCCTTTACCCCATTAAAAGAGAGCAGACCGCTGACTTCAAAAAAAAAGACTGTGACTACTCTTGAAGATACCGACGAGGATGATGGCCATTTTATAATAATGGGGAGGGTATGCCGCAGTGGTGTTCCATACGCGTCGTTGGGAAGGACTAGAGGAGTCCGGGGGAATGTTTTACCGAAAGCCGGAAGCAAGAGGTGTACTCGCTCGACTCTATCATAGTTGAATGAAATCAAACCTTATCATACTACAAATGCTTGTAAACCTCGTACCGATTCATGCAGTCCAAAAACGTGTGTCTTTGGTGTCGTATAATAGGCTAGAAGCCGGCCGAGCTTATTGCTCGTCCAGCAGAAGCCTAAAAGCGTGTATGAACCAGCTTTTTCAATTACGTGCAATGAACAGCCCTCGCATTTGGAGCCAGTAGTGATAGGCAATTTCTGTATGCTGGCTCGATGGACACTTTACGGTGAGGGTGTGGAGATAGGCAGGATTGTCAAGCAGAGCATTCGGGCATTCTGAAGGTCTTTCATGAGGGAGATCATCAACAATGATATATCGCATGGGAAATATATTGGCTACCAGAGCACAGAAGCTAACATGAAGAGCGATTGCCAATCCAGACCGACCCCTTCTATCCACCCTTTCTATCTCCATCACTTTTGATAGCTAACCTGGCTTTCGATGTCGGTTTAAGAGGGATGCGTAGCGGAGCGTGAGCTCCCGGTGGACGTGTAGGTCTGAGACATCAAAGCCGTCAGCATTGTCATTCGATACTGTTGGAAAGTATGGATTTGGCGGTTGTTGGTCCCCAGCCCTCCTCCCGGCATTTTAGCCGAGGTTGCTAGTATGCCAGTCACTCAATCAATCAGTAGAGCATACAAGGATACCACCAATGGGGGAGCTCTGAGATAGATCATTAAAGCATCCTACACATCTTCATACCTGAATCATTTCAACAGATACACCACCCTACGGCCAACAGCCCACGGGAGATGCCTCAGGGTCCAACCACATGTTCCAAGCGTGGCGTGCCAATAAAGCCCATGTCTCGCAGTCATTGAGTACCTCCGGGTACACGTCGCTGGTGAGGATTAGGTGATTCACTAGTCCGGCGGTGCTCACATTTTGCAGCCCGCTGAGGGCTTCGATTACCATGTCAATTGTTTGGTCGTCGAGTTGTGTGCCGTCTTCGAAGCGGATGTAAAGGGTGAGGGCGCATGCGAGCTGACATTCAGAGAGGCTGTAGGGGACGCCGTCCCAGGCGATGTGAAGGGGTGCGTCGATGTCCATGGTGGTGTTGGGGAGGATCTTTGCTGTGTGGGGTTTGTGATATGATGTTTGTGAATGTTGTGTGTGTGGAGAAGTGATAAGTCAATGTAACCAGATGTCTGTGTTATTGGTCACCGTCAAAACCCCCCCTTTCTAAGTCAAAACGATCTTCATAAGCAGGGGGCTAGCAGCCAGTACCTTGCTTCCCCTATTTGAGCAGGCAATTTACAAAGTGTTGAGAGTTAAGGGTCAACATTCATCAATTCGTATCGTTGGGATAGCCGACTGCGTGCAAGGCGGTGAAGATAGTGGTTATTGTTACTATGTTTGGATCACGGCTTGAGCTCTTGCTCTGTAACATGGTGATAAAGGGGGAAGCTTCATTACGTGTGTCTTATTCCCGTGATTGAAGGCCTACTACATTGGGCTTTGGATCACGGTTCAGGCCGGCAATGTGCAGAAGCGTGAAATCCCGGGGCAATGGTGAAATCACGGGGCAATGTCACTCCGTTCTATCCCGTCACTTCTAAAGTTTAGTGTGAGATGTGGGTGGAGTTTTCCGGTTTGTGTTATTATCCTTGCTTCATCGTTGAGAAGTGTGTGGGTGGAGTTTTCCGGTTTGTGTCATTATCCTTGCTTCATCGTTGAGAAGTGTGAAGGCTCCAGGAGAGTCACTATTTTTGCGTCACCTCTGTGGCTCAGACGTCACGAATGATGAGTCATGAGGGCCTGCGTCACTTTGTAGGTTCATAGGTGGGTATAAGAGCAGTCGAAATATTTTTCGTTCTTGAAACAGCACCTTCTACCATATTCTTTAGTCTTCAAAACTACCGCCTTGGTAGGTTACTACCTATATATTCTTTGAGTATACTTCCTATATAGCACATAGCTATAAAAATATATACTATCTTTGGCATAACGACACTGCTTGGCCACCACTTTTGGCTAGGGTAAGTCCTCTCCCCAGCGCCCATGCTTCCAATCTCCGCAGCTTCGCTTAGATAATGGCTCACTAATACCTGCTTTCTCATAGCATAGGCACGGGAGACGCTGAAAAGAGGACCGTGTGGATCGACAGTTGGACAAGAAAGTTGCGATGTTGTCCAATCCACGGAAGGCCACGTTCTGAGCCGAAAATACACCTTGGAACAAGGTGTAATGGAGCTCAAAACTGGGTACAACTCGGAGGACCTGATCTTTCCGGAGAAAGGGAGTGAGATGGATGCCAGGACAAAAGAGGTTACACTCAAGGGAAGCTACCAAGGGTAGAACTACAAGATACCTCTATGTTCCGAAGGGTCTGCATTTCTACTCACGTCTTTGGGATGGACTACTTTATGCTAACAAGATATAGTCTGCAACCTCGCTGCGGCGTGCAGTCAAAGCTGCCATCGTTGTGGCTCCCCTTTCTGTCACGATCAATCTTCATTTTCACTTGCATCCCTTTGGCCAAAGGGTAAAAAATCAAAATACTACACAAGAACACGATCGTACCTGTCAGTGTGCCCGTTGCAGGCCTACAGCTTCACGGTCTTGAGTGGCTATCCCCTTCGACCTCGATCCCCATCCTCTCGAGCACAGACAACCTACTGAGGTCTTACATCACGCTCGACCTGAAGGATGACAGCACCCGTTGCCTTCGCTGTGACGTGCAGTCAAAGCTGCCATCGTTATGACTCCCCTTCCTGTCACGATCGATATCCAGTTTCACGTATATCCCTTTGGCCAAAGGGTACAACCTCAAAATACTACACAAGAACACGATCGTACCTGTCAGTGTGCCCGTTGCAGGCCTACAGCTTCACGGTCTTGAGTGGCTATCCCCTTCGACCTCGATCCCCATCCTCTCGAGCACAGGCAACCTACTGAGGTCTTACATCACGCTCGACCTGAAGGATGACAGCACCCGTTGCCTCAAAACTACACTCGCTTGGTACTTCGTATCTCTTCGCCTCAATGCAACAATGGACCAAGAACCGTTCTCCATCACACAGCGTCATTAGGCTATCAGGCAATGGAAGCTCAGCCCAGAACAAGAGTTAATAAGGTGGATGACAGCGCTCATTGTCTGAAGCACACCCTCGCTTGCTACTTCATTCCTTTGCGCCTCTTTGCAACAATGAATCAGAAACCGCTATTCTCCACTCAGCGCTACCAGGCTACCACCCAAGGAAAGCACCTACCTAATGGGACCTATAAACAGAAATCCCAAATCGTCTAACAATATCTCAAACATCTTCGACTTGCCAGCGGATGCTCGAGCCTTGACTGTTTTGAATACGAGACCTTATACCCAAGAAAAGACATCAAATATTACCGCGTGTGAGAGCATGGGCAACCTTGCGGTGCTCGCGGTATCTGAATTACAAATATAAACCACGCAATACAACCACTACACATTTGTTTTTGCGCCTGAGAACGATGGCAATGAGCAGGAAGTCGATGTGAGTGGCATCGAAAGCATCAGGAACATGAGAAGCCTACACCGTTGCCCATTAAAAACGCGCGGTAGTGCCTCTCGCTCTCATCATTCCTTCTCAGCCACCCTCCATCTTCCTCTGCAAGATCGGAGCCCAGAAACGAAGCCGCGATCGAGCTTGAGGAAAGGTTCGCACAATCTGAGAATGCGGGATCTGAGTGCATGGCTTTGCACAAACAGGGGAAGGGTCGGCGATCTTACGCCGAGAAAATATCCATGGGACACTCAATCGGCAGTGAATCAGAAGGCGGTGGCACGCTAGGTGGCTTTCTTAAGCTCGTTAGCAAAAAGCCTCCCAACAAAGAGACTCTGGTCTTCATCACCAACTGGCATGTTCTCAGACCATCAGATAAGGATCTCCCAGCCGGTAAGTCGTTCACATGCAGAGAAAATGCTAGTTCTAATATAAGTTCACAGAATGCGATGACAATCCACAAGGAAATGGGCAATAACGTGTCTGTTTCCAACCACCCCACTGGCAGTGCTTCGAATACGAAGGCACCTCTATCCGCCGAATTCTTTCACGGCCGTTCTGATGCCGAGTTAGAGAACGACCCTGCTTGGCACACTTGTTTGGCATGGATCGCCGAGGAAAACGCAACAGATGGAGCGAGAGCCGTATCTGACGAGTAACATTCCGATGGGGGCGAAGTGAAAGGGAAGAGCAGCACCAAAGATTCCGTCAAACAAGATAACAATGATTGCGGAGAGGAGGAAGGATCTAGCATCACAGACGATGACTCCGCGAGTAATCGCGATGTTCCTCCAAATGAGGACTGCCAGGTGCACCACGACGTGCTTGCCATGACGAGACTTGGACTCTCAACACGCACGAGTCCAACACCAACAATCAGACTCCAGCCCCAGTCGACAACAGTCATGGCACACACAGCAACGGACAGAAATTGGCTTCCAACACCCACACGCAGACTTCGGTTCCAGCCGACAATCTGATCTACAAGGAAACTTCGATCAAATACAAGGCTTATCAAGGCAACCAGGGTACTTGCAACAGCAAGTTCACTGTTTCAAACTAGAGTTTGAGGATATGCATCTGCCTCCGTTGCAGCGGGAGTGTGATGGACTGTTTCACTCCGTTGCAGCTGGAGTGCGATAGAAACGGCGTGAACGGGCACACCTACAACGGGTAAACCGAGCGGTTTGGTCGGGATTGGGGGAGGAAGTGAGGAGTGATGGCGGCGCTTTGATTCTGTTGCAGGGCTTATACTTCTTAGCTCAATATACACAGTCGAGGAATTGAATACTTGGAAATCGAGATTACCTAGCAGAGCGTTCTTTCTGGCCCCCTCTTTTTGCTTGTCACTCCATACCCACGTCGTAGGATCAAAACTGTGCCAAACCACAACTTTCCTGCCGTGTCAAATCGTGATGTATTCTGCGTACAGATATTCCCTAGGCCTTCCCGTTGTTCCTGATTATTGGACGGTCGTGTAGCCTATGTCTGACCCAGTGAAGTAGGTACAGGGCTGAACGCCAACACTTCCCAACAGCACACATAATCTGTGTTAACGGATTAGAGTATTACGGCAAGGCAGGTATTGACGAGCTTTGGCATTTTGGGGTATTTGAAACGCTGCCTGCGCGACTTTTTCCTTCTCTTCCCTTACAGACCAGACTTCGAAAGATTCAGTGTATCATTAGACCAACGCTGTGCACTCTTTCTTCTGCTTGCTCTCGATACTGCTTCTTCCTTCTGCGAAGTGGATCCGATCATTCAGACACACCGACAGACTCACTCACAACATCAATAAGTTCTTCACTGAGAACCTTGATCGTTGGCTTGAAGGCTTGCGGTGACTGTTCCAAGCCCCATCCTGGTTACCGACTCATCATTCTGCAACTTGTGAACTTTCAGAGACAATAGCCCACAACGACTTATTGTCCTCCTGACACTTGGACACACATTGTAAGTTGTCATTGACGTTCCAGTTATCGTATTCTTTCCAAATAACAAAAACATTTCGAGTCTGTTTAGCGCTGGGCATGGTCTATTTTTGCGGACCTGGAAGCTAATTGGCTTGAGGTACAGCGCAGCTTCCGAAATCCTTAACGCTTCCTGATTCACGGTCGCTCAAAGGACTTTCTTCTTCCCTTTGTCACCCTTCGCCTTTCAACAACACAACAAACAGCCTTCGTCGTTTCTCTTCCCCCAATAAGATTGTGTGTTTCCACAAAGCGGCTTTTATTTTCAGACAACCCAACCACACTGTCACCATGGAGTTCCGTGAGCTAATCGAATGTGGTTTATCCTTTCCAACTGTGTATCGCCTCTTGTCCGCTAGTGAGCCAGTCCAGCGCCTCATAATCCGTGGCCTACCCATGAAGACCATTAGGGGTATCTGTGATACTAGTGAGCCTTGTGCCTCCAAGGGTAGTAAGTCATCCAGTCACCTCTAAGATGCCTGCTCTTCTTGCTAATTCCAAACACCAGCTACGCATAGACGACAAGTTGCAGACCTACGCAGCCACCATGTCACACAAGAGAGTCGGCTTGCGAGATTCGCAGCCCAGAACCCTACTGCCGCGGCGCGAAAGGCGTCGAGAGATCTGAAGGAACAACGATACAAGATGATGAATGTGCAGCATGCACGATTAGTGGAGGGCAAGAGCTTCAAATCCATCGATCATCCGGACTGCACAAAGGGGAAGCGAAACACCCCAATTCGCAGACCCCGGGAGGCTTTTCAGCCTACGCCATCTCGGTTTTCCAGCAAGGTCGACGAGAACGACCCTAAAGCGGAAGAAAATATCGAAGAGACAGAGGAATTCGAAGAGAAGGAAGACTTCGAAGAGGCGGAAGACTTCAAAGAGACGCGAAATTTCGATGAGACGACAAACTTCGGAGAGACGTCACGGCTCGAAGAGACGCAAAGCTTCAAAGAGAATCAAGACTTCAAAGAGATGGAAGAGTATTTTGATGGAATCCGTGATGTCCAAGATCGTCGTACAAACGAGGTTGGCACCTACCAGGATGTATATATAAATGCCTCCAGCGATGATGGAGAGGTCAAGTCCGAAATAGAAACCACCGAATTTGCCATGGAGGCTCCAGACGATTATGACATCGAAATGGCCAAGACCGAAGATGACCAATCGTCAAAGGAGCTTTTGGAAGAGGAGCCCAAGAGACTGACGAAGCGACAGTGGGAGGCTGTGGTCTCTCCCGAATCGCCTAATTCGGATCCGCCCGGCAATTTCGCCCATGACGGGAAGCGGAGAAAGCTGGCGAGAGGCACAAACTCCTCTCAAGTCTCACAGCCCGGGCTGCGGAAGAAGGGAAGGAAGGAAAAGAGTGGCAAACTCGACCCCTGCAACGTCTTTTGCCGGTCTACCAATCTTGCCGCTGTGTTTGGAGCGGCGATAGCCGTCGGAGCTCTAGAAACGCCGCAGGAGGACAACTCCGATGGTCCTGAGCTGAACTCTCTCGATCGTGAGTTACTGGGGGAAGAACCCAGTGACTTCAAGCAGACACAGACCTCGGCCAATCAAGATGCCAAGGCGTTCATTGCTGAAACCTTGTATGCCACGGTTAGCCACGACGAGCTTCGAGTTTCGAATGCAGCTGCGAATCTCCTAGGGATTCATCAAGGCAACTCCCATGTCTCGGAGCTCGACACAGTTGACCGAGAAGCTCTTCAAGAAGCTTTCGGCGAGCCAATGCAGCCATCGGCACAGACGGTGGAAGAGCCCTCACCGTTTGTGGAAGTCCCTCGCACAGTAAAATTCAGCGAGCGATATGAGGACAACAAGTTGTTGATGCGTCGTCACGAACACAAGTTCAAGCGCCACGACAAGCGAATTGGACCTTCCGAAGAGTTCCAATCCTTCTTCGCGACACGGCGTCTGCGAAAAGACTTACTGCGCAAAGGCGAGCTCGGCGCTGGGCTTGGAGTGGAGATCACTGCCAAGAGCTTGCTGGATGTAAGTAAGCGACACCGCTTCCCTCACTCGAAACCGAACCTCTTGCTAACAGTATGTCCAGGGCCGTAAATCGCCGCTCAGAAAGCTTGTGCGATACTCGCGCAAGTCTGACGATGAGCGTCGTAGGAAAGAATTCGAACGCCCGGAGAAGCAGGTCTCCCGCAAACAGGAGAGGATGCTTGCTCGGATAGCGAGATCGGGCCTGAGCACTTTAGTAGCGGAGGATTAGCTGAACCCCACTACAAATCTGCGTATATAGAGAATGAAAGTCTGTACTCCACAAAACAATTTTCCAAATTTCATCGTATAAGATCGCTGTCAGGTATTCTTCTCGTCGATAATTAAGGGGGAGAGAGGAGTGCGTAGAACGGCGAAGTCGTTAGCTTCTGTGAAGGTAAAATTCGGTGGACAGTCACGTGATGCCAAAGCTTGGCAGCCATTTCCAAGACAGGCTCGACAGGATCGCAAGGATCTTACGTTGGGTACTTTGACTTGGCAATGTTGGAACTGATGTAGGCTTGATTTTTCTATGGAGTGATAGAAAGACTACTATTAGTGTCCTTAATTCGCACGTGACAAATGAATCGACTCGGCAAAATATGAGGCTATACAGAACTCGTAGATGCGATTGAGCCGTTTAACGTCAGGATTATGAGCCAACAGAGGCCTGAGCAGGGGTGTTCTCGTACCCCCGCGCTAGAAAAACTCCCAAACCCCAAGTAACGGTCTCGAAGAGGACGGGCGTATCAGCGCTGAGGGACAGAGGACGCGGTGACGGCTAATCAATCGATTCATCTTCGCGGAATGGATTGATCACACGCTGTTGACGACGCGACGCGGCGAGAATGTAGGCTGGGTGGGTCTTGATGTAGAGGCGATAGGAGTCCGATTGCAATCTGCCTAACAGCTTGATTTCGTCTTCGCTTAGACCTGCTAACCTCGCAGTGGTAGCTGTCGCTCGGCGGAAGGAATGGCCAGAGTAGTGGCCTGGAAGACCACTGGACCTCAATGCTAGACGTAGATTGTGGGCGACCGTTCTTCTTGAGCATTCAGGGGTGCTGTAGCATTTCCAACACATTCCCATGATGCAGCATGCCTCCATGCCTAGCATAACATGTGAGTTCCATCCTCCTCGAAATCGTCACCCCTTGCAGTGATCATGGTCAACTTGATCTGAAGTTTCGGTGCCCACTTAGCATCCTTTTCATTTCCGTCTGCCTGTTCCTTCTGCTTTTCCTTGTACCAATCCGGAGCTAATTGTGGATTTTCCGTCCAGTACTTCTCTTCGACATGACTGATGGATCCACAGTGCTTACACTTGTCCTGAAATACTCTGAAAGCCTGAAAGTGTTCACCGTTGACTTGGTTGTGCTGTCTGTTGATCTCCAGAATCATTTGGTGTGCTTTTTCCGCTATGCTTGATGGTGTAACCGCCCAGATTTGAATAAGACATTGATATTCTCGTGGCAATGACATGAAGAGACAAAGAATGATTCCATTATTCGTATTCAGAACGACCTTATGAGTGAGATGCTCTGGAATCGATCTGAATACCCTGGATTGCAGTGTGTAGTATTCTTTGAATAGTCGCATGAACTCTGAAGATCTCGTGAGCTGTAAGAGTATTCGTAGTCTTGTCAACATGAGGTATCCGTCGTTAAATTTCGAGCCTGCTTGACAGGGTTTTAGTGGGCCTTAATATCGCATATCGCATGGCGGGTTTTTGGTGCTATTCATGGATGGCATAAGTAGCTGCATTCCACCAGCGTTTGACTCTTCGTTCGAATTGGTCTCTTTCAGAGCAATAGCATTCTTTCGTCCCGCCCGCCCACGCCTGTTACATGTGTATCGCTTCTTTTTTCACTCCAGGTCTGTGCTTCTACAAGCATGGGGGTTTTCTAGCGCTGGGGTACGAGAACACGCCTGCTCAGGCTTCTGTTGGCTCAAGATCCTGGCGTTGGACGGCCCAATCAGCTATCCACGAGTTCTGTATAGCCTCATGTTTTGTCGAATTGGTCCATTTGTCACGTGGAAGAGATTAAGGACACTAACGATATTCGTGAGCTTTTGTTGAATACCAGGGCTGATTGTAGTTGTCATGAGATCGACCGCTTCCTGAGACTTCTCTCCCTAGTCCTTCATTGCCCTCTGTTCTCTTCCAGAAATCTGCGGGGATTCCGTATCCCCTTCCATGGCTGTCACAGCCTTTTCAGACTTGTACTCCTGAGCGTATTTCCAAAGTTTCTTTGAGCGAAATTCTGCTCGTGTATTGGCTAACCATGATCCGAACTTTTCCTCCGTCAAGCGTTCGATGCCCCTTGGTCCACTGCCTTTCGTGGAGATGTTAAGCTCGGTGCCTTGAGGTCAACTCCTGATCCCCAATACTGCCGGTGTCTTGGGTATGTGTTTTTCCGTTCCCTGAAATGACCGTAACCTTTCTCTTTCCTTGAGAAAAATGTGACTGCCTTCTTTTCCATTCCCTGGAATAACTGTAGCTGTCCTCTGTGGTGCCTTCCGTTCCCCTGGAATAACCGTAACCGTCCTCTTTCCTTGAGGATAGTGTGACTGTCCTCTATCCTTTGAGGATCTATTTGATTGACGACAACTGCGAATTAGTTGCGCGAGGACCCATAACATGTTAAAATTGAAAGGAGGATGTAGGCGTGATTCTTCTATGGAGTGTTAGAAAGTCTACTCCGTACCTTACCTATGGAAACTCTGCTTGCCAAGACTCGCTAATAAGCCTTGCTAGTGTGGGTGCTGCAGCATTTCCAACAGGCAAGCATCCCAGAATTGAAAAGTCTTACTCATGTTTAGTCGCGTTGCCAGAAAACAGCGACAAACTTCATGAACCTTCCCTGAACGATCCTAAAGGTGTTGGAATTGCACTACTCAGGCCTATCACTTGTATAGTCACAGATTTCACTCAACAAATTATGAGCCCGGTCCGCCATTGACTGACAACCACGATCCATTGAACTTCATAGACGACTACAGCATGAGTCCTAGACGAGACGAAACCGCATCCGTCGAGAGGACGACGTCACCAATGCCTTAGAACCGCGAGTCATAGTCTCAGCTTGGCCCCACCGGCCATGAGAGACTACGCGAGTCACCCACCGGTCCCAATCAAAAGAGAGCCAGCAACTTCTGGAGTCGTTCGACATGAAAGTAGGTTGCAGGTGGACCTGAACCACTTGAACAAGTCCCTTATGAAGGCCAGCCAGGCCAAATTGCCGAATCTACAATAGAACAACTATCATACATGAGCACAGGCCCACAAACGGTTCCTCATAGAACGAGGATTATTTGATAGTCGACGGAACCCTCCCATGCCCAGAGGAGGATAACACGCCCCGAGTGACGAATTGAATCGTGCTAAATGCATGAATAAAATACCAGCTGTCCAGCGACGTGGAGGAAAATCAGCAGCACTATGTGGATCTGATAAAATCCTCCCTGAACACATGGATGGAATTGAGACGTATACATGGACTGAGTGGCAAAGGAAAGTTGGCCCACATGATGCAGACATACAATTCGTACGCCAAGGGAGCTGATAAGATCATTGACCAGATGTCGGTCATGATTAGGAGGATGTGTGACGATATTAAGAACCTGACCCCCGGTATGAGACCGGCTGATATCAGCATCGCCACAGTCATGATGAACGCCTGCCACGGCAAAGCACACCCTGAACAACCTAGATTGGGAAGATTTGACCCCAGGACGGGTGGTGGAACAGCTCCGAGGGGTGGAGCAGGATATCTACTCTGTGCAGCCCACTGTTGCAACAGGTTATGAGCCCGGGTTTGCGCTATACCATTATAACCGTGACGGGTCCCTCACTGAGCGACAGTGTTGTACGGAAGTCCCACGTTGAGCTGGGCAACGGAAGTCCTGCTGCGGTGGGCACGGAGGTCCCGTGTGTATTTTCAGGTTTGCGAGGATCGGGATGGCTGGCCAAGAGGAAAGAGAAACCGAGACACACCTACGGCAATGCATGGTTGGTCAAGAGGAAAGAGACAGTGAAACGACACCTACGGTAACGCATGGTTGGCTAAGAGCAAAGAGACAACGACACGACACCTACGGCAACGCATACGATGACTCGAAACAGCTACAATGGGCAGGAAACGGACTCTAGGTCAGAGGGCCAGAGGGAGTTGAACAATGGACTTCAAATCAGAGGGAGTTAGACAATGGGCTTCGGGTCTCGTGGTCAGAAGAAGCAGCACATCAAGTACTCTTTCACCCATCTACGAGCGAGCGGTGGAAGGTTTTGAGGAGGCTATGATATAGGTTAAGGACGAGAGGGAGTTACATCAAGAGGCTATCCAGGCTATAAGACGACAATGAAGGTATACTATGTCAAAATTTGGGTTCTCAGCTATGACCTCTGCGCATGTCGGCTATATCACCAAATTTCTATGGGGTCAAAGACGTCCCCCAGGAGGTTCTGAGGTAGAATAATTCAAGCATCCTAGACATCACATACCTGAATCATCACATACTAGGCGTCGATAGGCCTGAGTATTGAGAGGCAGTGTTGGAATTGCACTACTCAGCCCTATCGCTCGTATACGTAGTCACAGATTTCACGTAGCAGAAAACTATCCGTCACAAATATTCTCAACAAAAGGCTAGAACTCCTAGGCCTACGGCCAGCGTCTTCCAAAGCATGGACCCCTATGCTCACTACCATTGCCATACAGCGTATCTCGTCCACGTCAGCATCTTTTGTCTCTACTGCGAGAACAATGTCAGATTTCTATCGTACCCGCATCTCGTCGGGACATGATCTTCGAGTACGACACGCGGTGCCCCAATAGCCCCGCGACATACTTACGTTCAGAGGGATTCGACAATGATGGGATAGACTCTGAGGCACATGGCCAGCAGCCCGGGTAACAATTATGTTGGCTTGACATCTCAGCAAAGCTTACGCGATCAGTGCATATCTATGGCAACACAGCATTCCATGCTCCTTGTCGATTTCAACCTCACACGCAGTTTATAAGCGCTGTTCAGCGGTCGGAATCGGATAGACTCTGAGGCACATGGCCAGCAGTTTGAGAAACAAAAATTTGTTTGCTTGACATCTCAGCAAAGCTTATGCGGTCAGGGCATATCTACGGCAACATAGCATTCAATGCTCCTTGTCGATGTCAACCTTACACGCAGTCCATAAGCGCTGTTCAGCGTTCGGAATCGGATAGACTCCGAGGCACACGGTCAGCAGAGTATACGGCCAGATAAGCATACGGCCAGATGAGCATACGGCCAACAGGGCATACGGGCAGCTGAGAGCACACATCACACAACGCCTCTCGTCGGCACTCGGCATCAGCCTCTTTCGTACCGCTATCAGTGACGCTGAGGATCATCGCTAGGGACAACGTCACTTACGGTCCGGGAAGTCTTTTGGCGCTGGGACACGAGGACACGCCTGTTCAGGCCTGCTAGCCCCCGGCGTTGAGACGGCTCCGTCACATATACACATATCCAGCAGTTCTCGTGACGTGCACTCTGAGTAAGAGACCAGTAATGCTGCTTTTATACTGTACAAAGAGTTTTTATTTTGGGTTGTTTTGGGTGCTTTTATGCTTACTCTCACCGCCAGGAGTGTATCCTTGTAGCTATCTGGGTACGATCACTGATGGGAGTGCTATTGGAGGGCGTTTGTGAAGAAAACATGCGTATAGCGGAAGATCAACTCCCCGTTTCAGGGGCAAGAATTTTGCGGAGCTCTTTAAGCGTCGATTAGGAGACTTTGGTGCTCGTTCCGGGGCGGATTTACAAGTTCGTTAGGTGAGAACCTTGAGAATCACGACATTATCAAGAGCTCTATCAAGCAACTACACAGTAGATTGAGACACAATTAACGTCGTGTGATGACTATATTGCATATAGTAATTAAGTTCCAGATCGCAATTGCCAATCTGATGTCGCGTGTATCAAATATCCGCTCCGGTGTACCCTTCTTTCCACGCTTTTAACCAACGACTCCATTTAGCCCTCATCAACGAAATGCCAGACCCTTTCAAAGACCTCGTATCGTGCGTCTCGGACCCTTTCCCTGCACAACCTTTCGATATCCCAACGTATTTTGTAGACTAATTGCTTCGGGCAAAACCAAAGGTGTTCGATGGGATTGAGACGAGGACTGTGAGGAGGCCGTTTTCGTCCCTCGACATTGTTGTCTTCCAACCGTTTGCATAGTTTCCGTGCCGTGTGTGTAGAGGCATCCTCCTGTATGAACAAAAGTCCTGGTTCCCAAAGCGTAGAGATCTCTCCATTCATAGCTATTGGCCGAATACCCTCCTCTTAGCCTCCAGGTTTCTTCACAGGCACACCGAGTTGCTTCATGATCAAGAACTTTGCCAAATGTATGACCGTTGGAAAATTGTCATGTTGCTAAGGCTTGGGTCTTTTGAGTTTCTGTTCCTAGTAAATGAGTACTCATCCTGTCAGAACCTCATTGCTATGCTGTCAACCCAACTGGAACTGCGAGACCTCTCCACCATAGTTTTTTCTGCTGGGTTTGTAAGGACAAAACGGGATCTCGCTATAGATTCCAGTCATTGAAGGAATAGCAGCGGTAGAGACTTCCTTTGAGACGGTGAGGACGTGAGATTCGTAGGCGGCGACATTCACAATCAACGGCATCGAACGACAATAAGGTAGCCTGGAACATGTTGTATCGTTAGCTCAGCCGGACAAGGGAAATGTACCTGTGTTTCTAACCTCTGTCACGGAACAATCCCTTGAATTCTAAAGAGTTCGTTGGGTGGCACTCCTTGTCTGCTGAGGGAACTCCATGAATGTATTCATCTCTTTTTTCCCAGTAAGGGAGTTCTGTCCTAGAACCCTTGACACCTTTGGTACCCCTGTGTTCGATCTTTGCACGAAGCCATGACCGGCAACCGGAAGAACCAAATATACACACTTTCTAACATCGCTTGCGGCAGCCTCGTCTCGAAAACCTAATACTTCCTAGTGCAAAGCATATAATGCTCTCATATGATGGAGCATGTGGCTAGATGCCTCTCTGCAAGCTGGAAGATCTGGTCAACTTAAGGACTGAGGCAAGGCGCCCGATGGTCCGGACCTGTGGTCCTGAGGCCTGAACCGGTCCAAGTTGAAGTTATACACATGGTCCGTGGTCCGTCAAGCGTCTGGACTGGTCCGGACCAGTGGTCCTAATAGTCCAATGCTTTTCCAAAGCTTCCATAGCCCCATCCTCGCCCAAATCATGAACAATAGCATGTATTTCTTCCTCCGTATAGATATCAAGTCGGAACCATGACTTCAAACACTCCAATTACTCAATAGTCTCACTCTTTAGACCATTGCTTTGGTCTGACACCGTATGCTTGGCTCCAGAAAACACACGTTCAGGCTCCGAAGACATTGCGGGTATAGAGTAGACATCAATGGCCATCTTTGATAGTAGAGAAAATCGAGTACGTTGTTTAGGTTCTAGCCACTAGTTGAGTACTGTTGTGATATCTTCAGCAAGAACCATAGGATCGCGAATGTATTGATCAAACTCATCACCAACAGCGGTCCTCTGCTGACCACGATTCTTGTTCTTCCATCGAAAGTACTTGTTATTAGTCTCGCTTGCAGGGGCTGCAGAGGTTTTCCACACCACCACCAGACCAGGACCATTGGTCGGCCCTGCTTGACAGGGGGTTAGTGGGCCTTAATATCGCTTATAGCATGGCGGGTTGTTGGATGCTATTTATGGATTTGGTAGATGTGTCCTTTGCAGGGGACAGGTCTCATACTCGGGAGCAGCATAAGTAGCTGCATTCCACCAGCGTTTGGCTCTTCATTCGAATTGATCTCTTTCAGAGCAATAGCATTCTTTCGTAGCCACGCAAGCAACACGCTGTCACCTGACCCACTCTATCCATATCCTACTTCCATTAGCACATTCTTCTATCATTACTAGACCGCTCACACCGTATTCCATCGTCCAATGGCCTCCTCAGCTATGACAACTCGTTCTAGGACGACCAACAAGCCCGCCCAGAAGGCGTCTTCCTCAAAGAAGGCCGCACCAAGGGCACCGGCCAAGAAAACCACTGCCCCAGCTGCAGCTGTATCCAGACCTCGTGGGGTCACGAAGTCACGTCCTCGCCGTCGCCCAGTCGTACTGGAAACCCCACCACGTGGTGGTACCCCAGAAGCGCCCTCGACCAGGACAATCAGTCCATCGTTCATCGAGGAAACCCCTCCGTCGTCACGCCGTGCCCGGCTTCCGGACCAGTGGTCCTCATCACCTGGACTGGTCCAGGACCATTTATGAAATCATCGAACTGGTCCGGACCAATGGTCGAAAAGACCACTTAGGACCAGTAGTCCTCATAGTCCGGCAGGACATGGGGCGCCTCGGACTGAGGGTTCAAGTGGCCATGGCTCTCAACGAGCTCTGAGGATCCTTCGGGCAAAAGAAATCGGAGTATGCTGACGAGTAGCCCGTAGATGAAGTGGAAGAGCACTTGCTGGGTGCCTCGAGGAAGGGATCGGTAGAGGGGCAGGAAGAAGAATGGCTGGTTTCTAGACAACCTGTATTAGCGGTACTGCTAAGTGCTTAGCAAATCGGTTGGAAAGGCGGAGCAGTTTCCCATGAGCTGAAGGGACTGTTGGGCAAGCTTTCAAACAAAGAGTTAAACTCTGATCGTCCAGTTCCATCTCGTACGGTCGCCTGGTATTCCCAGCTCTCTCATATCTAGAGTCCTTCCCTTGTAGCGTGTAGCGTGGCATGTAGATGTGATTATCGTTAAGAGAGGAGGCCAGTGGTCGAATAGCTGTCGAGTCCGAACGAATAGAGCGCGGAGAGAGGAGGCTAGGGCACATTTGTGAGAGAGACGCCGCTGTGCCAGCTTATCACAAGGTTTTAAGCAATATGCTTAAGATACTAGTGCTCTAGTTCCGCTTTGGTCTTTTGTAGTACTGTGCTTGTCTGCGTCCCATCTTTGGCTGCAGAGCACTGCATTGCTGACGCACTCTGGTCCAGACTAGCAGCGACGTCTCGATCAGCTAGATACTTGTACAAAGCGAGGGGACCAATCCACTCACTCTAGAATCGATGGAGGACAGCTTTAGACGCTTCCTCTTTGATCATGCCTTAGCCTATGCGTCCAGCCATCACCAGGATGGCCCTTATCCGACCGAGTCAAAAAAAAAAGGAGATTAGCTCTACCTAAACTCAGCTACCGAACTAATGGGGCCCCCCGAGGCTTGGCTTGACATGAATGATTTGCGTTGGATGTTTAAATGGCGTTTAACCCTACCTTAGGCTCTGCCATTCAAAACACCCGAGCGCAGCCTCAGAAAAATACATTTTTCGCATCCAGCCTAGGTCTATCGAGTCCTCAGCTACTTTCGTTGTTGACTGAAGCAATATTCGGGCCTCAGGACTCCCTTTCACCAGAATGGAAAAATCCTACTCAAGTCGTGGAGCCTCTACAATCCAAATACCAATCAACAGCTCAGCCACCTCCCTTGAGCTCTGATTAATGAAGCGATGCCTAGCTGTTGATGCTACTCTTTATAGGATCCAATAGAAGCATCTAATATCACCTCAACCCCTGCTGCGAGACTATACAGTCTATTGGACCAACGGGCAGGGAAGGAGGAAGAAATGAATCACTCTAGAGCTTTTTGTTCAACGAATGATAAGAGGCCCCTCTCAACAAGCTCCACAGCCACATAGTCCCATGCTTTTGGTGAATTAGAGAGCTCCAGTGTTAGTAGATTAGAGGAATGAAGGCGTAGTAGGGTGTCAAGGGTCATCTTCACCGCATTAATGAAGGATATCAACAACACTAGTGGTCATGCTCTGAGCCTACGGCCCTACGCCACCTGGCAGACCAACTAGATGGATAGAGAGGTGAAGCGACGGCTTATTACAGGTTCTGCTCTTCACCGCTCGTGAGGGGTCAAACAAAGCCTAGTTGGCATTCCTTTGACCATGCCGTGGTCTATACCAGATCCGGCGACCAGAAAGCTATTCTAAGCCTCTGCTAGACAAAGGGAATAACTCATACATTGCCGATCGCAAGAGTAAACCCCTGTAGGACCTGTGAGTGATGTGAGTGACATTTTGCCCCATGCAAGGGTCAGGGGGGGTTGGGGCATGATTGGTCAATGAATGACACAAACTCATCTTAGCGAAGTTCACCGGCCTCCTTTTAATCACCTTCTTCCTCCTCCTCTACTTATTTCTTCCACCATCCTCACCATCCTTCCGTTCTACAGAATCTACCCTTTCTTGATCTTCCACCAGGAGGTACTTCAGGGCTTCCTCCATCCTCCTCGAGGCGCTTGTCTAGTTCTTTGCCAGCAAGCCTGAGCTCGACAAAAAGCACACAACACCATCGAGCACAGTGAGCTCTCTTCATCGAAGGGAGACTACCATCTGCAACACATTCTTACTTGGTACATCTTCAGCATCCTCTCCACAGGTTCAGGGTGGCTCACACCCTCGAAGGGGTAGATGAGATCCACCGTGGTAGCAGACCTCGAGTCTAAATGGCCACATACTCTCTTCAACTGTAAGTCTTCGCGAGGTTTGACCGTCCACTACTAACTGCTTCAAGATGATAGAGAGCTCAGCTGCCGTGGTCTCAAGCTGAGCATGATCAGTACTGAGCATGACTAGGATCAAGACACTCACCTCCCACCCATCTACGACACAAGTCCTCGACTACCATGACGATCACCCAAATTTTATGCTTCTTACCTGTTAATGTTCGAGCTCAACAGCTTCGAGGTTCGTAATCTTTCTTCTGCCCGCGTGCAAGCTAATATGTAAGCAGTAAAAGTGTTCACACTCACTAGTGACGCGGACGATGGTGATCTTACCACAGAAGCCAACACTTCCACCACCCCTTCAAAGTGTCAACAGCACCCTGTCTTCCTCTCGCAACAGCCTACTTTCACCACTACTAGCAGCCTACCTTCATCACTGCTAGCTAGCAGCCATTTCCGTGATCTTACAGAACGTGGCCTTGCCTTGATCGACTTTATCGAGCTACCGAGGATCTTCCCATTACGCCAGCTCTGCCATCTGCAGTGACAGTGACGGACGCCGTCCTTTTAAAAGATCAAGTACATAACACGTCCTTGACCAAGACCTTTCACCAACCTTGAGCATAGACACCTTCACAAAGCAACCATTCCAAACACACAAGACATTGAACACCGAAGCTCACACTTGAGTATGGACAGCTGTCTCTCAAGACATTTTGGCTCGTCGCACTAAGTGTCCGAAAAGAAGCTTGATACTTTGTCAACAGTACAAGTACGCACACGTTCATCGCAACTTCTTCAAAGGGAACAACAAACTTTGCTACACATCCTCACAACATTACCTTCGCAACTTTCCATACCACAAAGAATTCCTGGGCAACCTTCATTAATCTCATTTCTAACGATGCATGGACGCCACTTCTTCGAGCAGCATCAGCTGGGAGACCATTTTTCGAGAACATATACCTAAGCCGGTCTTAGGTATATATAAATGTACAGCAAATGGGGATCTCGCAGTACTGAATTTCACGCACTCTGGGTTCCAAGGACTGTTGGAGATGTTCTTGGACGTGCCTAGCTTGGCAGATTATGTCAGGCAAATGGTCGTGAAGCCCTGGAAAGTGTGTTGGGATGAACACACTGAGAGAGGTTGTGGTGCGGGTCATCGTAGTTGTGAGGAGAATGGCCGCATACAACGGGACTCAGGACGCAGGACGCTGGTGAGAACGTTGTGGAAGCAGGGACAAAAAAAACTTGTGCGTGCGGAGGCCTCAATGTCTTCTCACGGCACACCATCATTCACAATGATGCTAGGACAGTATCTATCAACTTTTAGTGCGTCAGCAACATCTAACCCACAGTTGTGGAAAAGAAGAGAGAGAGAGAGAGAGGGAGGGAGAGGGAGGGAGAGAGAGAGGGAAAAGCGCCTGCACTGTCCTATATATATACAAAAATGGACGGGCGCCTGCGGATCAGTGCGGATGATTGTGAGGAGAAGGTGGTGTGTTCAGGATACGGTAACCATCCTCAACGGCCGAGTTGGATCTCGGATGCCTGAATACATGTGCATGCATGTGGCGCGCCAGATCCTCCAAGCAATCGACTGCAGCCAACCAACGAGCAAATCGGTCAAGACGTGGCATTGGCAACCTGGAACTCGTCTACGGACTCGCTGAGATCGGTCAGCTTCTTACCATTTTTGTTTAATTTTGAAAAGTCAACACACGGAACCCGCTACTAGCAGGTCAACAAGCGGAGGGAAATCAGCAAGAGCACGGTCTTGAACACGCAAAGGTGCCTACGGTGCTCTCACAGATGTCCCTCCCTTTGTTGACCTGCTAGTAGCGGGCTCCGTGTGTCGATTTTTCCAAGTTGAACAAAAATGGTAAGAAGCTAACTGATCTCGGCGAGTCCGGTGATACCTTTCGGGCGATCCTCATGTACGCCAAGAAGTATCGACCAGCCATGATAATTCTTGAAAATGTGGAGGGTGCCCCTTGGAAGTATATTGAAGCCATCTGGCAGAATAACCGGGAGGTGGCCAAAGTGGAGTTCGACGTCCTAAGACGGGGCACCGACAATACTGGGTCAGGTCTCGAGGATATCTGGGACGAGCATGACCTCGCATACTCCGCTGCTTGGGTCAAAGTCGACGCCAAGCAGTATTACATTCCTCACACTCGCACACGAGGGTATATGATTTGCCTTGATCGCCGCCGCTTTTTCTCACGGGAATTAGCAGACGAGGCAGTGAAGACATGGCAGATATGGCAGACGTACATGAAGGCCCTTCAAGGAAAGGCCAGTGTATCTGTTGAGGCGTTCCTCTTGCTCGAGGATGACCCGCGCCTACAATGCGCGAAGGACGAGATGACCAGGGTGGGTTGGTAAAACCAAGCAGGATCGGGACTGGGAGGTATGCAACGGTCGTTACGACACATACCGGATCAACGCACAAAGGACGAGATGACGAGGGTTGGTAAAACCAAGCAGGATCGGGACTGGGAGGTATGCAACGGTCGTTACGATATATACCGGATAAACAAGAAGCTATGTTGAGAGAGACAAGATGGAGAAAGGCAGTTGCAATAATGGAATTGTGTGACCAAGGGAGGCCAAAGCCAAAGGGTCTTTGCTATTGGTATGTACAGACAGCCTTCAAACACCTTGCCCCGCTGGTTTGGATAACATTACTTCTGTGCGCATGTGACTAACTATCTTTGCATAGATTTGGCGCTGCTGAACTACTTGAACATTGTCTCGGAGCACAAGGACCGAACGCAGTGCACGAAGTATTGTTGTATACATGAGTCCGAAGTATATTTTCCAAGCACTGAAATGCGATTCTCTGTCTCTCTGTTGTTATGATGAAGCGCTTGCGACCCTACAGGCATACTAACTTGAGACATATTGCATTGACTGACTTGGCAGGTTCTGATGATGCAAGATGCAGTGAACCAAATCACTGGATGAAACACAAAGCTAGTATGAAGCAGAACCCCTTGATGAAGCAGAATTCCCTAATGAAGCAGAGTTCCCTAATGAAGCAGTTCGCTATGAAGCAAATCGCGGTGAAGTCAACTGCGATAATGTTATTCGCCATAAAGTGATTCGCCGTGAAGTCACTCGCCGTGAAGTGATTTGCTATGAAGCAAATCGTGGTGAACTTATCCGCCGTGAAGTCAACTGCGATGAAGTCACTCGTCGTGAAGTCACTCGCCGTGAAGCAAATCGCCGTGAAGCAAATCGCCGTGAACTTATTCGCCATGAAGTCAACTGCGATGAAGTCACTCGCCGTGAAGTCACTCGCTGTGAAGCTAATCGCCGTGAACTTATTCGCTGTGAACTTAACTGCGATGAAGTCATTCGCCGTGAAGCAAATCGCCGTGAAGCAGATCGCCGTGAAGCAATGTGAAAGCAATCACTCCAAGAGGCAGTGCACCCTATATATATGAGCACTCCTTTCCCTCTTCAAATTCCTCCACTATCAAGGAACTCGTTAGTCCTGAGCAATGATGCCAGAAAGGCTCGTGTAAAGGCCATTTGGTATGTCAAAGTCAAACATCCTTCTTGTGAAGAGCTAATAGCTAACTCTGTGTCTACAGCTCCACTAACAACATCGACCTTTTACTTTCTTTTTTTTATCCCCTTTCCCTTCCTCTTGCCAACAAGTATATGGCATTAAAAATATATATTTTATTTATGTTGACTCAGAGCAAGGGTTGAAGCCCAACTTCTTCGGCCCGCAAAGAAGGTTAAGAAAGGTGACGTCCTTAAAGATGTGTAAGTTTCTTCGAAGCGCAACCCTTGAAACCATTCAACAGATGGCAGCTAACTCGTGCCAATAGAAAGACACTCAATACACGAACCATGGAGGAAGGTTCAGAGTGGTATGACACTGTGGATCTCAAGCAAGCATACTCACACGGAGACTTGCAAGATCTGAAGTGTCATCCTCAAAGATGTGTAAGTTTCTTCGAAGCGTAACCCTTGGAACTATTTAACAAATGGCAGCTAACCTGTGTCGATACCCGTGTCGATAGATAAACAGTCAATACACAGACTATGGAGGAAGGTTCAGAGTGGTATGATACTGGCGATCTCAAGCAAGCATACTCACGCGGAGACTTGCAAGATCTAAAGTACCTCTACACACTTGTCAACAATGCACGAAAGCAGACGGCAACGACTTGACCTAAGTAAGCGTACTCACGCGGAGACTTGCAAGAGATGAAGTACCTCTACACACTTATCAACAATGCACGAAAGGATGCAGCAGACGGCAACCACTTGACCTAAGCGTTTCAGAGAACCCGACAGCGACTTCAGGAGATGGAGTTCTACACCCCGCTTTTGCAAATTCTCGTCAGAAATCTGGCTTACTCGACGACGGAGGACTTCGCGTTATCTTTGAAAACCAAGGTTAAAGCATTTCCTTCCCACATGTCGCTCGGACGCTGACATTCTCTTCCGCAAGTGGATGTGTGGACAAATCGGCTCTCATCAGTTCCGAGGCATCGTGACCAAGAATTTTCGAGAAATCTGGTCTGCTAGACGGCAGAGGGCTGCGCCTTATCCTCAAAAAACAATTTCGAAGCATCAACTTCCCACATGACATTCGCGCAGACCCAGACATCCTCTTTCGCCAATGGATGAGTGGACGATTCGAGCCTCATCTTTTCCGAGACATCGTGATCAAGAGCGGGACAGCAAAGGGAGACAAAGGCTTTAAGTCACATAGCATCGAGCGAGACATCCCGATTAAGGGCGGGACAGCAAAGGGAGACAAAGGCTTTAAGTCGCATAGCATCGAGCGAGACCTCCCTGCTCGTGCTTAGATAAAAATATTACAGCATCTGATTGACGGTAAGTGGATGTCCTCTTCATGAAGTTGCGAATTTTTGCTGATGCTCATTCAGCGCCGACCGGTCTGAGCATGATCAGCGCAACTGACTCGGAGAAGAGCTGCTTGCAATCCATCAGAAGTGGAATGATCTGCTCGAAGACCAGAGGGAAGCATGTGGGTTGACACTTGCCAAGGTCAGCGAGCTCACACAGAAGCTCGGCGTGAGGGGAGCGGCTTCTGCCTGGATGTGCCAGAGAACACTTTCTTGATCGAATTCGACTTGGCATATGAGTACAGAGAGAAAAATGCAGCTGCGGAGAAGGAGTTCAAGAAGCGAGAATGCCTCTAAACATGTCGGCAACAGTCAGCAACCCAGCACACACACAGTCAAAGCCGAAGAGCCCGTTGCTCCAGAATGGCAATAAAGTCGCATTGCGAGGCAGACCTGAAGGTGGCTGGTTGTGTATATAACGATCGTTAGGAGAACTAGTCTCTCAAATAAAAACAGTCTTACGGCTGATGTGCTCAATCGATGGACGCGCATCCGATGGCAGAGGCATTGCTGACAATACACAGATCAAGCTGACAGTCTTTAGGTCTTGTCGTCTTTAGCATTCGAGACTTGCCTGCCTGGGAAGGCATTACAATATCTCGACGACATCTTTCCACACTCTGCTTGGGAAGGCATTACAATATCTCGACAACCTCTTTCCACACTCTGCCTGGGAAGGCATTACAATATCTCGACAACCTCTTTCCACTCTCTGCCTGGGAAGGCTTACAATATCTCGACAACATCCTGCCACCATCTCTGAAATCCTGGAGCGGAGTGTCAATATTTTGGCAATGCCTAGGCCTCGGGCTCAAGCAAACTGATCAAGACGCACGACCAAGCTTGTTTCAGGCCATGGTACCTATGACACCTTCCAGCTACCTCCCTCGCCCCACCGCACTCTACTTTTTACCTTTGAGAGAGAGATGGCATCGAGCATTCGAACTTAGCTCCACGGCGCCTCGGAGCAACTTCTCAAGCTCCGCACAACTTTCTCCTTTCACGATGTTTTTGACATTTATTGGGGGAGTCGTGCTCATATAGTGGCACGGCTCTTATCTCAATAAAGATATATGTTCCTCCAAAAGATGACGCTCACGGTCTCTTCAGAGGCAACCTTGCAACTATGAGTGACGTTTTTTTGAGACAGGGCTGCACACAGCTATCAATCCCCAGCATAGGCAATCGACAGACAGCCATTAGTGCCAACCAAAAGTATAACGCCTTCAAGAGACAGCACATGGATGATGAGAACCGGCAGACGCACAACTTGCTTTGGGCACCGACGCCCTTCTATGCCTGGATCTCTACTCTCCTACGATCCCATAGACCACGAGCGTCTTCCGGAACGGCGTGCTACCTCAACAAGCAGATTAGACTCGTCATCAGTATTATCGAGAAATATAACCACCCACGCAATGCCGGTTCTCGAATCCGAAGAACGAGATTCCTGAATGCCTGGGTACGCCAACACACAGACATTGTCCTCCCACAAACGCCCTGTGTCGGCATCACACACACCGCGAATACAACAACGTACCCTTACCAACCCAGCATTGCGACTTTTTTGCGTGCTAAAAATATATACAATCTGTTCTGTGGGCCCTCCGCGAAGGCAAAGAGGCTCGGAACCAGCGGGCGGGTCGCAATCGCCATGCTTTCGCCGTGTATTTCAAGCCAAAACGCTTGCCCAGCCTTGAGAAGATCTGCTTCTATGCGACTTTGGATCCAGCTGAGCTCATACAAGTCGCAGACAAGATGCGAGAGGTGTGTGGAGGTGCAGGTGTCGAGCTGTGCTTCATGCAAGAGGAATGAGAAGAGAGAGGTCACTTCTGTGGAGCCAGACAGACTCATCATTTGACCCTGCGGAAGCTAGATGCTGGGGTCTCCTGGACCGCTACCACCTTGGACCAGAGTGGACACCCACATTCCAACAAGTCAATGTCCGCGTGTGGGCGCTCTGGCCAGCAATCGTCCCATGAGTCTTTGAGAAGCATGTCGTACGCGAGCCAAGATCGCAACCCCAACGCCATCAAGATGTGCCGGGAACATCGGATAGCTTCCACAGAGGCCGTCGTCATCAGGGCAGCACTTTTACACGCTAGGATCAAGCCGCGGAGAGCAAGGTTGCGGAGAATGCCGCAAGAGTAACGCAACTCGAGCAAAACCTACGAGGAACTCAGCATCAAGAAACTCTAAATGCTACGAGAGTAAGTGAACTCGAGCATACACTCCAAGAAGCCCAGAATCGAGCCACGGCGAATGACGCGAGAGTGTCCGAACTCGAGCGAAACCTGCAAGAACGCCAGGATCCAAGAACGAGCCAGACCACGGAGATCGACGGTCTTCGTTCACGATTAGAGGACGCTTACAAGCAGTCAAGTCATGACCAGCAGGCGTTAAGGCACGAAGGGTACCGCCTAATCGACGAGGCGATCCGAACAGAGAGGATTCAGGCAGAAGCGCGATTGATGGCTGTTGTAGCCGAGAAGGACGCGGAACATACGCGTGATGCTGCCGAGACATAGTGGCATCGAGCAGAAGCGGTACGAGCATCGTGCCCGGACTGTCAGAGGTTGCTACTCGCAGCGTGCCGATCCAGAGGACGGAGAGATAGCTCCCCAGAGCTCCTCTCAGCTCCACGACGTGATCATCGCGGTATGGGAAGCTATCATTGTACCCAAAACAGGCTCCACAACAGTGTCCGAAGCAGCGTCAACGACATCGTCCGCAACAGCCCCACCATCAGCATCCAGAGGAGCTTCAACGACATCATTTGGAGCAAAGAAACGGATATGATCAATCACGCTTACAACAGCGTCAGAATCAGGAGCAACAAGAGTATCAATACCAATACGCACCATCGAGTCATACTGGTAGAAATTCAGGCTCGCGGAGTGCTGAACCAAGTAACCAACAGATGGCTCACCATCAGCCTCTATATGAAGGCCTGCTTCAGCCTCAAATACACCACGAACAACCGCAATTTGGCTCTTCATATCAGCAGATAGCTCACGACTCACAATATGCCGTGAAGCTGGAGTCAAGATACGATAGCCAGCCTTAACGGCAGGGCTTCGGTCAACCATCAACTCGACCTTCGTCACACTTTGACTGTTCTTCCCAACGAATAGCGGTCAAGAGAAGAGCAGCAATCGAGATTCAACAGCCTATTTCAACCGCAAGGTTTCGACCAATCACCTAATCAAAATCAACAATCAACAATCAAATTTGCGCTCTCCACACCAGAGAATAGCCTTTGACTATCCCTATCCTCGAGAAGAGCAGCAAGCAAGATTCGATAGCCTACTTCTACAGCAACGTTTCGATCATCCATCAACTCAACATTAGCGCCCACGCTTTGGCTCTTTGCCTCGGCAAATAGCTTTCGACTATATATATACCGGAGAAGAGCAGCGACCAAGGAGAAGGCACATACCTTGGAGCAGTAATCAAGAAATGACAGTCATCCCAGCATCCGGAGCAGCTCCACGAACAGCAGCTGAAGCAGCTCCAGCGACACCAAGCAACTCTTTCAAGACCGTCGGGAGCGACTCCAACGACAACATCATCTTGGACACTTTGTGGCTTTCTGGAAGAAGGGCAAAGCTGCTACAAGAACTCATGGGCAGGGTTTTGGACAGCAAACCAGGCATCAGATCCAGAAAGCCCGCAATGGCTGCGTCCGACTTCCTCTTACTGTTGTGGCTGGTATTGCTGGGGTGCATATTGGTGCTGGTAGCCATTATGTCCTTGCTGAGGCTGATGAGACTGCTGCTGCGGGTGATGTTGCGATTGTGGATACTGCCATGCGTCGGTTGGCCTTGGTGTGGTTGCTGATATTGATGTGCTTGGTACTGTTGGTTCTGCGTATACTGTTGCACAGGATAGCTTTGTGGTTTTTGCTGAAATTGCTGCGTAGGCTGAGATTTTTGCGGTGGCTGATACTGCTGAGTGGGCTGAGTTTGCTGAGACTGTTGATATTTCTGAGTCTGGTATTGTTGATTTTGTTGATACTGTTGCAGTTGCTGGTACTGCTGGCCTTGTGCGATGGCTCAATTTTCTGTGCGGCAACTCATTCTGTCTGTGAGGCGTGACGAACGTCTCTGTTGAAGCACTTGCCTTTTGTGAAGCATACCCTTTGATGAAACATATGTCTTTGATGACTCCTTATCACGAGACGAACAGCAGCCATCTCAGACGTCAACAAAAGGGGGAAATACCGGCACCACCACGGACACCTCCCCACACGCACATCAGCAGCAAGCTTAAGCAGCCTCGAGCCAGGGAATCACCGCTATCAACCATCCAGCAACAACTGGAGGCTTCGCCGTAATAATTTTTCGCCCTCGTCCTCGCTACATGCCAGCACCCAAAAGACCAAGCGGTGCACGTCAACGGGTCACAAAGTCGTCGAACAAGACCTTCGCGTTCGCAAAGTTCCCTGAAGCTGGCAAAGAATGTCTCGAAGGATGATACCAAGAAGGCGGGCGACCCCACCTGCTGCAGACGTCGACGTTTTCAGCAAGGCTTTGAGGCTTATGGGGGAGGGGAAAAAGGACATCATTGAGGTTGAGGCGGTACAGCTCGCGGAAGTCAAAGGGGCAGACGAAGTTGGACAAAGAGGACAGGCTAAAGGACACCCTCCGCAGCTCTATGCACTGGGCAAATGGACTGTGTCTTTTGCCAATTGGGTGTCAGTTTCGTCGGTCTTGAACAAATGCTTGTGAAGAAAATGGTGGACCACGTTGTGTTTTCTTTTGGTTGGTATTGTGAGACAGCTGGCTGTATGGACGAGGAAGTGGGGCTTCTTTGTTGTGGGCATCGTCCTCGAAGCACACTGAAGTATAAAATTGGAAGACAGATTACTCGTGAGCTTTCTTTCATTTCCAATTTGGATGTGACGACTGTAGATTCCGTGATGAAAATCTGCTGACCAAAGACTAGTTGAAGCGATGAAGTGTACTAACCACCGTCTTGGGCTAGACGTTAACAGGCATCCATTATATATATAAAAATAACGCGACTTTCTCCGGTATGGTCTTCTTATTTGAGATGCTCTGATAGCTAGCTAATGCGTAATATAGTTGGTGGTAAACAGCCCGTTCGGATTTTCGTGCCTTCGGTAAGACTCTTTGCGCAGTGATATCAGAGAAACCCTCGATGATACCTGCAATACTGGACTCCAACTAATGTGCACCAAACCAGTTGAACATGAGGTGAAATACGTTCTTGCGTTGACGCAGCGTACATAGGAATTTCTGGCAAGGCTTCAAGGACTTCCATTGGAGCTCAAGACCGTAATACTATGCACGGTGGCTGTACAGAACGTCAGACAGCTTGGAGCCATTCGATGTTCCAGTCGCTTTCACAATATCACTGTTCTGGCAAATCGATCCAGCACCACAGCATTATTGTGTCAGTCGAATCTACGACGTTTCTCATCAGCCAGTCATCCCGGATTTCAAATACCTCTATCGCGTCGCGCGAATTTGTGACATCGCTAAGTCACTTGCTGTCGGAGCCATTCGATGTTCCAGTCTTGAACAACGCAAAGCGATTCTAATCACCCGTTTCCGGAGCGGACGCTGGAACAAGATATGTCGATAAGACAAACTTGGATTTTGGATGATCTCACAGCATTCAGTCCGACTTCGCAGGGACAATCCCTTGCAATTCATGTGGAAGCAAGAAACTATATAAATATAAATAGTGAATGATGGCCACTGCAGATGTGTGCAAAGCGTGATGGCACCCTTAGGGGTAGAGGCGGAATGGATCGTGTGGTACGCCCGATGATCCGCAAATACCAGACTCCATGGTTTCTCGCAAGGTCACTCTCCGCGAGACTGCGGCAATGCAGGACGAGGTGTGGCGGAGGAACACTCGAAGGGTAAACATACCGCAAGATATTCAGGCCACTGGGTCCCATCTTGCTGACTAGTGACACAGAGAACGTAGGGTCACATTTCGAGGTGTACCACTCGTTCAGCCCATCACTCGCGTTCGGTTTCCGGAAGGGCATCCTACTGCTCAAATTGACGTAGGAAAGAGAAGGAAAAGCCAAGGGAATTGCGTGCCGCGCCTTCACCAAGCGTGCTCGAATACCCACACACTTTGAATCCCACGAAAAGGGCGTCTACAACTTCTCACCCTAGGAAAACCGGGCCAACGGACTGGGACCATATGAAAACATCGGTCACTGCAATGGACAAACTCAGTGTTCTACAATGTATGATCTCTACTGCTTCCCTAGGCCCCTCACTGACAGAACATCAGCACCCAGGCCCGTAATGGTTTCGATTCCTCCCATGCCCCTGCCGTGCCTTCACCAAGCGTGCTCGAATACCCAACGGTCTGGTCGCAACGAAATGCTACCCCCTTTACGAGCATACATCCATCATTGATCCTTCTGCCTGAACAAACCCGCAACGTTCAGCATCAGCAAATGAATGGCTCAAATATCTGGTACCCGAATTACTCGACAGCGACAAACGCTTCTACCGTCAGCGCGCCGCTGCCGAACACAGCTCATGGAACAGACTACACATGTCAAGCTCAAAACGGGTATCAGAACAGCTATGCTCCACCGCCTTCGAGCCTTAGCAATCATCAGCTGCCGCATCAGCCTGCAGACCTTTCAGAAACACAAGGCATACAACCACAGGGACGGCCAAGGTCGCTATGTTGCCAGCTTCCTATAAAAACTGATTCAGGTTCAGAGCTCTACGAGGCACATCGTCGCAAAGCACATCGTCGCAAAGCACATCGTCGCAAAGCAAAACGTCGTGAAGGACTACAGACATTAGGAAAGACATCAAAAAAAAAAAAAAAAAAAAAATAGAAAAGGCATCAGGAAAGGCACATGGTGACGGCCAGGAAGGCTTGTCGGTTTTGATGAGAGGCATCAGGAAAGGTACATGGTGACGGCCAGGAAGGCTTGTCGGTATTGATGAGAGGCACAAGGCAACGAACAGAAAGATTCATCGATATTCAGTAACATTCTTGTGAACGATTGAGCATTTCGGCTAGAGATGGAGCTGGTACTCTTTCCCCCTTTTCCCACAGGGTTTTTTGAGGTTTAATGAGGTCAGCGAGGAACGACGGTCAGATTTGAGAGCTTTGGAAGAATGATTTTGAAGGCTGGATTCAGGGGAGACTGTCTCGCTGTTCACAGGGGAGTGTCAAAATTTGGTTCTCAGCTATGACATTGCGCTTGTCGACTATCAAATAAGGTTCCCAGCCACTTGTTGGAAGGATACAAATACTGGTCCAGGGGAGTCCTGAGATAGAATAATTCAAGCATCCTACACATCACATACCTGAATCTTGACAATACAAGCCGGCGTCATCGCAGGGCCAAAGTTGGGCATGAGTGCTACAAAGGATATCAACCGTGGTGGTTTCTAGAGTAGGGAGAGCTCGTGGAAAAGACACTCACTTGGCACCCTCAATGGTGGGCACTGAGCTATCTTACATGACTCCACAAACCCAGTCGGCGTCAGCCTCTGGATCAAACTTCCCAGACTACACATATCAAGCTCAAAAGGGGTATCAGAACAGCTATGCTCCACCGCCTTCGAGATGGATTTATCAGGCCAGCAAATATGCTAGTGTGCAAAGTACCTTATATATCTTGTTTTGCGATCGTTTCGCGTCTACTCATCAGTTAGCCATCTGATCTCTTTCGCCCATTAGAGACTATATAGTATCAAACATTGACATTAGAAGATGTTTCGAGTGCTGCAAGTTAGAGGGGATGCGAATCATGAATCGCAAACCACGACCCTCTTTCTTCGATCTTGCCCATTCTCGTATTTAGATGCTTGTCTAGCGTACTCAAAATCTGTTTCGTCTCTTAGCATTGTAGGTCCGACGCAACGCAACTCAGTTCCTCCTCCGGACAGTCACTCACTCACAGCCACCCTAGACGCTGAACAAGCCTCCCGTGCAGTAGAGTAGCTGTCGGAAATTGCGCCGGTGGGTCCACCGTCTCTTGTATGCAATCGCCACTGGAATCGGGTGGAATCAGGGGAACACCTTCCGAGCACTCTCGTCTACCTATACAGCCGGTCCATGGCCTCTCTCCATATGGTTTTCTTTTATGTGCTCCGGAGGGTAGCCAGAATAGTCAATTGAAGTCCTTAGCCCTAGAGTAGCCCTAATTTCCACTGCTTAGCCTGTCCTCCCAACAATTGTCCTACAATTAAATATCTTCTACATCTTCTCAAGTTACCGGACCGACAATGGCAGAGTCTTTTGGCATCGTCGCCGGCGCCGTCGGTATTGCTGCTGCCTTCACTGCCTGTGTTGATTGTTTCGGATACGTGCGATTTGCGCGTCACTACGGACAAGACTTCCAGACGGACCTGCTAAGCCTCGACTGCGTCAGGCTCCGTCTGACGCGCTGGGGACAGGCGGTGAATATCTACAAGGATCCCAAAATGGGGAGGCCAGACGCGACTTCCGAAGAAGTCCAAACAGTACAGAACTCATTACACCAGATCCTACTGCTATTCGCGGACACGGAGAAAATCCCCAAAAAATACACTTTGAAGCCGAAGGCCGGAGAGGATCTCTCTATATTTTTGACGAATGATATGGATCCTACAGTCGCGGCGCTTAGTGATAAGATGAAAGAGCTAGCGATCAGACGGCAGAAAGGCAGCAGTGTCTCGAAGATCGCAAGTTGAGCTCTCTACCACAGGTCTAGCTTGAAAGAGCTTATCTCAGACATCACCTCACTTATTAAAAACGTCGAACTTCTTTTCCCTGCTCCTCAAGCGCAGCTTGCACTCGTCAAACAGGAGACGGCAGAAATTCAGGACGAAGAAGCTCTTGAAGCGGTCGAAAACGCTGCTCAGGGTATAGACAGCCTATTGCAGGCCGCTGCAAAAGAGGCTCTCACTGGTCATCAGTACTTGAAAGTTGTGATCAAAGGGAAGGCTCAAACTGGGGACGCATTTAGTGGTGACTGGAAAGGGGAGGCAAGAGGAACGTCTCACAAGTATCACGATTTGGTAGTTGAAAAGGATGGAAAGGCGGTCATTGGAAACAAATATGGCGGGAAGGATTTCTGGGATGAGTAGACATAGCTTTGTTGCATGGGGACAAAGACGAGGAGGGCACTTTGGGTCGAATCCGATTTTGCTAGAGAATGTAACGTCTTCTACTGTATGATTTTGTTAATCGTGGTTGGAATATTCTGGATGGTATTACGCCGCCATAAGTTGGAGAGTACAAAGCTACTTCTTGTCCATCACGTTCTTCGCGTAGTCCTTTGGTCGGGATAGCTGCACTTGAAGACAGCACACGCCATAAAATGACTATCGAAGCCCACCATACCTGAGCTGAAATCTCAAGGACGCTTGCACCTGGAAACAGATGAGGTGCCGCTGATGCGGAGTTTGGCACTTATTGGGAATGCCACCCCGGACATGGCTAGATGAACAATGATATCAAGGAAAGGGGAAAGAAACTGATTAAGGGTAGTCACAACGGAGAATGGTAAGGGCGTTGATAAAAGCTTACAGTTTGACCTTCTAGAAAGATGGCGAATAGCGATCTAGGAGAGGAGATCGGGCCAGTCTGATATGAACGCCATGTAACAGAAGCCTCATGGTGACGGAGCTCCCATTGATCACCGATCTTCAGCACGTGTGAGGCTATGCCAGCGAGACTGAATTTGAGGATAGACGCTTTGCCTTCGCCATGGATTTTCAGCGAATGATGCCACGATTCGGCTGGATTTGTAGTGTTAGTGTCCCTAACTCGCACGTGACAAATGAATCAACTGGGCAACGTGAGGCTATACAGAACTCGTAGATGTGATTGGGCCGTCCAACGCCAGGATTCTGAGCCAACAGAGGCCTGAGCAGGCGTGTTCTCGTACCTCAGCGCTAGAAAAACTCCCATGCTTGTAGAAGCACAGACCTGGAGTGAAAAACGAAGCTACATACATGTAGAACCGCCGTGAATACATGTAGAACAGGCGTGGGCAGGCGGGACGAAAGAATGCTATTGCTCTGAAAGAGATCAATTCGAATGAAGAGCCAAACGTTGGTGGAATGCAGCTACTTATGCTGCTCCCAAACGAGACCTGTCCCCTGCAAAGGACACGTCTACCAAATCCATAAATAGCAACCAACAACCAACATGCTATAAGCGAGATTAAGGCCCACTAACCCCCTGTCAAGCAGGGCCAAGGAACCTGGAGTAGTAAACAAGAATGCTGTCTGGCATAATAATAATACCCCCATAGCTCCCTGGTATCTAGCCAATCGCGTTGGATATATTTCTGTTTATCCTCTGGAGCAGCCTTCAGCGCCGCATGAATGGATTCCAGACAGCCAGCATGCGTAAAGCGAAAATAGAGCGCTTTGTAGAGGTGTTCGAAGGCTACTTTGCAGTCCTTAGCACCCAACTTACGCTTCAAAGTCTGCTCACAGTGACGGCGGCATAGTAGGTGCTGGACCTCCTGTTCGCCGACCTCCAGACCTCGAAATGCCAGTCTAACAGCTCGCTGTTCAGCTGCTGAGTCGTCAGTGATCATATAGCGAAGCAGCCAGCCACCCTTCCACCACACCATTTCTTGATCTTACGCAGAAACGCGGCCACGATATCACCGTCCTCGTACTGAGACAGCATCTAAGCGCAGGGAATCCATCGCCCGTGCTCACTGCGGGCAGCCAACGTGAACAGAAACCATTTGTGGCCGTTGGTGTTATGTGTAGAGTCCATAAGGGCTAGGTGGCCTCGTCTTTTCAGAGAATTTGGTTAGCGAGAATATCAAAAAAAGGCCATCATCAAAAAAGATCCATATACTCACATTCCTTCGCGAAAACAGATGCGTGAGTAGTCTCACCATCGATCTGCCTCACGGCGGTGATATTGTCAGCAAGAACACCCTCCATATCCTTGAGACTGGCTAGACAAGCCTCCCACTGTTCTGGCCATGGTGCTTTGGCGCCCTGAATTCGGTCATCAGGATGCGCCCTTTTGAACTCGGCCCCAGCGTTGTGAACACGCATTAGATTGAGATATTTGCCACCAGCAGCCTCGAGGGTGTTGAGATTGGCTGTCCATTTGACTCCTTTCATGACTCTGTGAACCTAGGCAACCTCGCATCCTTGGGCTACCTGTTCGCCGGCGATGCCCATCACAAAGGAGTTGGTCTTGATCGTATTCATGAAATCAAGAGTGTGATTGTGGGACAAACAGTGAGTCTTATTCTCATGCATCGATAGAACAACGGACACAAGAATACTGCGATCTGACTGACTGTAGTACTTGACCATCTTCATTTTGAACCCACAAGGCTAGCACAGGTACGCAGACTCTTATTCCGTTGGCCATGGGTTCAGACTCGGTGCTGCCTCTGTGTAAACGACACCACCAATAGGATGACTGAGTGCCCGACTTGGGTCATAGGATTGTGGGGCTTATTGCATGACCAGAAACTGTCGAAAATGGCCATAGCTGAGCGAATTCTTCAGCGGTCCAGCTGATTTCTTCGGTTATCTCAAACACCTTTTGACAAATGATCTCAATTCCTGATGGCAAAGCCATGACTGTTGACCTAAGACGCGATACGGCGGTCTCCTCTGCACGAGTCTTCCTCCGCTTGATACGCTTGGTGCCCTTACGGTCTTCTTTCTGATCCAGTGACATATCAAGAGGCGCCTCCGCCTCACGCTTGAGAGACGAGGTAGAGGAAGGTTTGGGAGGCTCTGGTGACGCTGGTCTAGACGCGTCAGAATACGTGGGACGACTCCATTCGCCGTCACTGGGTTCACTATCTTCATCCTGCTGAGCAGAGGGTAAAAAATCGTCTGAATACACCGCCTCTGGGGTACGGTCTCGATCAACGCCCTCGGGGTTGCTGCCGTACCAATCGAGTTCCTCCTGGGTGTCCTCAAAGCTTACCTTACGTACTGAGGCGGCTGACGTACGACGCGATCATAGGACATACTGGGCCGGGGGGTTGTATCGGCCTAATGTGTCTCCGGTACTGAATACTAGCGTTGGCTTCAGTTTAAAAGCAACCCCAATTTTGCCAGGCTAGCTAGAAATTGTCATGAACAATATGCCTCCTCTGAAAGATTAACACACGAGAGTGAGATTCAGGCAGGAGATAAAAACAACCCTCTACCTTTATTGACGATTAGATATGTCATTTCCCAGGTGGGCCATTGGGCCTCCTTTCTTACGATCTAGCAGTCTTAATACAGCAGTGGATGCGTCAACCATAAGGGTAATAATCGAACTCTTTATCACAAGCACATCTGTAACGCTTGACTCAAGCTTCAAAGTCATCTACCAAACGCCGGGCAATGCCTCTTTTCGTATCCTTTTGATCAGGAAATCAGGACCTTGGTCCTCATGAACCTGCTCAACATCTAGACCATTCGCCAAGACTGTATCGAGAGCTTTTCTGAACTCAACTTTGAGTATTTGATCATGAACTTTAGACTTTTGCTAATCACTGTATTCCTTCACGGCGACACCGCGCTGGCCTGAAATATCGAGACGGCTAGTCACGGTCGGAGTCGAAAGGGGAATTGAAGCCGGTGATTCTACCTGTAAGACCAGTAGAGATGGGCGAGGAGACTGTGCAGTCAGCACGTTAGTGATGTTGATAGGAGGCATATGTGAGGAGAACATAGTGATGACGTTCTGTTTCCTTTCGAACCTTTGCTGTTCCTCGGTGTATAACTGTCATGGTATACAGAAACCATCCTAGCCAGTTGGTATCATGAGTGGAATTCATAAGAGTCAGGTGACAGCGCATTCAAAGAACGTCGATACGATGCGGAGCAGCCCACACGGTCGCACGCGATACTACCTTGTCGGTCTGTCTGATAGCGGTGATATTCTCGCAAAGAAAGCCTTGCTAATAACGCGTTAACGTCGTAGATGAGAGAATTTGAAGGGAGACGTACCTGTAGAAGCCACTTATTCAAATCCTCTCACTGATCTATCAGCTGAAACCGTCCTCCAAGCACGTAGCGAGGATCTGGATTATCCTATTGCCATCGAATCCTAGTGTTGGTAACGTTCTGACGCGTGAAATGAGATCCGTCAGCAGCGACGAGATCCGCAGCAGCCTCAGCCCTCAGAGCGAGCATAGGCTTTAACAGCATTGGTATTATAACCCTCCTATTTCTGAGCGAGGACGACGTTCTTGATATAATGATTACGCTTAATAGCATCGGCGTTATCGATGTTATGATTATGCTCCACGGCGCCACCGAACTTCTCAATCGTATACCCACTTGGCGTGGAACCGTGTGTGAGGTGATAAAACGGCGTCTTCTTCAGCTTTGTAGGACACGGTCTCACTAAGCGAATGGGTGTCTTCCGTTCGCCCTGACCTTGCGTCTTTGCCTGCTTGTTTTGATAAAGACGGCAGTAGTGAATCTCTTCTACTGCAGTAATATCGTCGTCCTGAAAGACGGACTTGTTGACGTATGGTCGGATCCGTAGATTCGTGAGTCGCAGGTCACAGGTGGCTTGCAGTAGTCCCGCAGTAGCGTCTGCCATTCTAATCGACACCTGTTCGTCGGCTTCTCCCCACTTCACTGGGGCTGCTACGGAGGTCGGCACCAAAAGTCCTGCACATCCCAAGCGCCCTACCTGGAGGGCAACCTGGACAATGCGCTTAGAGCTGCTTCGGATGCATACCTGACATAACCCCCACTTGAGGGCCCATACCCCTATCAAACTCTACAGATACCCCTAAGTTTAGTCTATGCGCACCCAAGAAATAAATCTAGGGTCTCTAGCTCCAGGGCTGCCTTCCGAATGTAGGGTTAGGGCTGATACTAGCGCATGTGCAGGACTTTTGGTGCCGACCTCACAGCTTATTTCTACCTCTATTCCATCGCACTTTAATTCTGATAGGCTTGACAATCCCTTTTGGCCAGCGGACTCCACGATCAGCCGCGCGAGCTGAGCCTGCCATCAACATTGGAGCTGATCGCGATGGCGGGTCGCGAAAGGCCAGATCTCAGCCCGTCCCGACCCGGTCATCACTACAAAGACATACACATCCACGACCGAGCCCACCTCGGGGATAGTATCAGTGAGTTCGTGCTAGAGATCTCAAAGAGCATAGTGACGGGCGTAACACTGACCGCTTCTACCAGACAATATTCGTATCGAGAACGTTAACGGACTTATCATCAGTTCGTTCTCAAGTGTGTCAGAGAAGAGTCATCTGCTGATCATGGTTCCTCTATAGATTCCAAAGTTGCAGACCCATACAAATATACCGGTCACTACTCCTTCTCGTCGGTCAGACCCGTCTCTAGCTATGTTAACCGACCTGGTCTTCACGATCGTATCAAGGAACAGCTGCACGATCGCCTTGAACAAACCGAATCAGATGCCAGGATCCTCATTGTGTGGGGACTCGGAGGGGCAGGAAAGTCACAGCTGATGTCGAAATATCTTCAAGAATATCGAAATGACTATTCGGCGACATTCTGGGTTGAAGCAGGCCAAAAAGAATCTCTAGAGCGTGATTTCTTGCAAATATACCAATCGCTCTATGGGTTGAAGAAGCGGCATGGAGAGGACACGGTCAAAATCGACGACGCAGTTCTGGGGGTGAAAAATTGGTTTTATGAACGGAGTGGACGATGGTTACTAGTATTCGACAGCGCGGACAGTATTGATGACGCGGACGATCCAGCGTTCATCGATCTGAACCATTTCCTTCCTAATGCATCATCCGTCCACATCATCATCACGACAAGAAGCTCTAAAGCGAAGGGGATGCCGAGTCTACCGCCTATTGAAGTGGGATCCATGGCAGTGTCAGAGGCCATCGAATTGTTTTCGACGTGTTCATATTCGGACAGAGCAGCGAACCAGGCCAAGATTGAGTTGATTGTTCAAGAGCTGGGATGTCTAGCGTTAGCCGTCACTCTCGCCGGGTCATACGTGTCAGAGACGCACCTGGAACTGGATAAATATCTTGAGGAATATCGTCATCGACGAAAAGAACTGCTTGATGAGAAGCCAGATCATATGGTTCATGGATACAGCAAAAGTGTTCTGGCGACATGGGAGTCGTCTTTTCGAGCAATTACCAAGCGAAGCCTGGAGGCATCAAGATTATTAATGCTTCTGGCTTTCATTCATTACGATGATATTGACCAGGATTTGTTTGAGCGAGCTATGAAAAGCACGCCGAAAGATGAGCATAAGGAAAATGGATCCGCAAACAAGCTGCTTTTGCAGTCAACTATCTTCTCAAAGGAATTCATAAACATGTCTATGATCAGACAGGCTTTCCGAGTGTTGGAATCATTTTCGTTCATTCAATGGAGGGAAGATCAACGCAGCTACGCAATGCACAAGCTCGTTCATGCGTGTACGTATGAACGTCTCGGTCGCGAAAGCCAAGGGACTTTCTGCAAGGCTGCGCTTGGACTTCTGACAGCTGCATTGAGGGATTGGCCAGCAGAACCTGGGAACAAAGCACGACTGATACCGCATCTAATGGCCAACTTCAGCAGTGTTTCAACCCTGTATCATATAATGAATGGTGATGACAAGGCTATTCTTGATTCTCTCGGTAAAATCGGGCTGTTTCTTGACGCAGCAGGTCGATGGACAGAAACTTGTGCGGTATGGGCATTTCAATTCAGTCAAATGGAAAGGTTATACGGCAAGGATCATCCTAATACGCGGATGAGCATGAACAATCTGGCCTCGATATTAAGTGATCTAGGCAAATACGAAGAGGCCGAAAAGATGCATCGACAAGCGCTAGCGATATATGAGACGGTGTTAGGCAAGGAGCATCCAAATACGCTGATGAGCATAAATAATCTGGCCTTGGTATTGAGCAGACAAGGCAAATATGAAGAGGCCGAAAAGATGCAGCGACAAGTACTGACGTTGAATGAAGCGGTGCTGGGCAAGAAGCATCCTAATACGCTTAGCAGCATAAACAATCTGGCCGAGATGTTGAGTAGTCAAGGCAAATACGAAGAGGCCGAAAAGATGCAGCGACAAGTACTGACGTTAAGGGAAGCGATGCTGAACAAGAAGCATCCAAATACGCTTGGGAGCATAAACAATCTGGCCTTGGTGTTGAGCAGACAAGGCAAATACGAAGAGGCCGAAAAGATGCAGCGACAAGTACTGACGTTAAGGGAAGCGGTGCTGGGCAAGAAGCATCCTAATACCCTTGAGAGCATAAAAAATCTGGCCGAGATGTTGAGTAGTCAAGGCAAATACGAAGAGGCCGAAAAGATGCATCGACAAGTGTTAGCGTTATATGAGACGGTGTTAAGCAAGAAGCATCCAGATACGCTGACGAGCATGAACAATCTGGCCTTGATGTTGAATAGACAAGGCAAATACGAAGAGGCCGAAAAGATGCAGCGACAAGTAATGACGTTGAATGAAGCGGTGCTGGGCAAGAAGCATCCTAATACGCTTAGAAGCATAATATCTCTGGCCTTGATAAGAATTTGCTGGGCATCACCGTAAAAGGGCCTTTCTGGTGGGAGGTGGGAGATAGTCTCTATGACAACCTGCTACGCCCAAGCTAATCATAGCTGCAGATTGGTGCGCCGAGATACCGCGAGATGATGAGGAAAATTGAGACAGCGCTACCTGGTCCTGTCCTTTTCCCCCAAGCGAAGCCATTTTCAGTTCCTTCACGACAGAAAGGGAGGACATTGGATTGTCGACTTGTCATACCTGAGCATGGCCGGCAGGTGAAGGATATTTTCATGCACATCCACGGAGGTGGATGGGCCTTAATGGACATTGACTAGTAGGCCGACTGCGTGATGAAATAATTTTAAGATCATTGACTGACCTGGGTAGCCAAGATGCTTTTCTACAATACCTCGCCAATGTAGTAGATCTTGCCGTGGTCTCGATTGGCTACCGACTAGCACCCGAGCACTCATTTCCTCCAAGGGCCAGAAGACTGCTACGTTGCCGCTGAATGGCTTGTCGATAATTCAGAAGCACAATTTGGCGCTCCCTTAAAGTTTGCAGATGGTGAAGTAAGTCGGCTCTATTGCATATCCCGCTCACCAAATCCTGCTGAACACATGAGGTCTGCCGGGGCCCACCCCACAATGCTGTCCGCTCTCTATCTCCTGGAGGCCCGCCTAACTTTCCGCTTGCGCGGGCTGACCCCCAGCTTTGGGCCCTACGACCTGTTCATGCCCCTACCGTGCATCAGCTCAAGCAGTGGAAGCCCATACTTACCAAAGAGATGCTCGCCCAGTTTGTCGATGCCTTCGGCCCCAATACCACCTCCGAAGAACGCCGGCATCCTTCGATGTCCCCATTCTATGCCGATCTAAAACCCTATGGAGACGAGGGTAGGCTGCCGTCTGTTCTTCTCGAGTGCGGAACAGAAGATTGTCTGTTGGAGAAAACGATGTTGATGGGATTGAGATGGCAGATGGCGGGTGGCGAGGCAGTGGTTAAATTGCATTTCGGAGCACCGCACGGTTTTTTAGTATTTGCGCCGGAAGAGGTGCGGAATACAAGGGAGGGATTAGAGGCTATTAGGGAGTTTTTAAGGAAGAAGGTTGAGGAGGGTGCAGGTGAGTGGAATTGTATCTTTTGAATGCCCATTATGCCAATTTAAGTGCATGCTTGGAGGGTAAATTGTTTTTTTTTGAAAGGGGAGCCTAAAATAACCATTCATCTTTGAGGACATCCTCAGTGTCAGTGTTATCCATTGCCAAGTTCTGGACATGTATGTCTGGTGCAGATTTTTATTCATGTAGACAAGATTGACTGTCTAAGGCACTAGAAGAGTCGTTAATGCAATATTCTGTTTCACAATGATAGTGATTGTCTGTTTGTGCCTGTCTCCTTGTCCTACTCACTCCGGCTATACTTGCCTGGTAGAGTATATTCCGCCTTACGGTAAGGCGTAGTGTTATTTTCCCGTCGCATCGTTCCGAACAAGCCCAAGGCCTCACTTACCTTCACAATCCACCAAACATCGAGTTACAAAGTACATCTTCTTGGCTATGGTCTAGCTTAAGACCTTCATTTCTGCTGAATTCCTACCTAAGGTACGCTTCGTCAGCGACACCAAGCTGCTCAAGGGTTAAAGGGCTTCAAGGGCTCCTGATCGAGGCGTGGATAAGTGAGCGTTCGCCAGACTCGACCGCAAAGTTCGTAGCCCCCCCATGTTGAGTTTTTCGCAGTCTCTCTTCAATTAAAACGCATTTGCTGTTGCTTTAGGATTCGTCTGTCGTACATCACTGGCTTCATGCTCTGTCACTAATGGATGAGCAGATCCTATTGCTCGCTGATTACAGTCTCCTTTACAACCTCGACTAAAAGGCTAGCGATCGTCACATGAACACTGTTCCCCCGTCATTCTAGGCACCTCCGCTATGGCGTCTTCTCAGGCTGCCCAGTAAGTTCCAGCAATTTATCTCGTATATCGTCGTCAACCGCATTGCTCGAGTGGGCTTCCGAGAATTTTCTTGTCAAAGATGACCTTGGGAGAAGCTCTTCGAGACATATCCGCTGATAACTATCCCCTTTTTTGCTCTATGCGGTCGTGCCTCGAGCTGTGTTGCTAACAAGTCATGGCTCCACAGTCTCTATGGGGCCGGTCAATTCATGAACCCAGGGCCCGCACCTCGCCCTCCTACTGATCGTCCTCGCCTGAACCTGATGCCTTCTACAGTCGGCGTTCCTGGGAACATGTCTCAACTGAGTCTGCATTCGCAATCGCCAGCGGGACGTTCCATGAGCGATCTTGCTCATACGTCCTCTTTTTCCCGCTCTACAACTTCCATGAACAACGAAGGAATCGGTGGTGTGGCTATATTGAAGGAAGGGCCTGCTCGTTGTAAAGATGGCTTTATATGGAAGCAGAGATATCTCGTTCTACGCGCGTTTCAGCTCGACATCCAGAAAAGCCAGGACGGCAAGGTCAACACAAGCATCCAGCTGAAAGATGTTACCAATGTTTCTCGTAGCGAAAATACACGTCTGTCTTTCGAGATCACAAGGGTCGCCAACGCTGGCATAAACCCAGGCGCAAGCCCTATGGCCATTCGTGAGCTTCCGCAGAAGACGATCGTTTGCCAGCTCGAGACAGACGATGAGATCTATGACTGGATTGACGCCATCTACAATCGTTGCCCCGGTATGGGCGGTGTCAGCAACCCAACTAACTTCTCGCACCGCGTCCACGTTGGCTTTGATCCCGTCAACGGTTCATTCGTAGGTCTACCAACGGAATGGGAACGTTTACTTACTGCCTCGGCCATTACAAAGGAAGACTACAAGAAGCACCCCCAGACAGTCATCGAGGTTCTCGAGTTTTACTCTGATATCACCAAGCGCCAGGAAAATCCCGAGGCTTATCCTAGCCTGACGCCCACGCCACCTGTTACCACAAAACAGAATATGCAGCTCGGCCATGGGGGAGGAGGCACTGCAATCGCACCACCAAGACCACCACCGCCGAGCGGATCAAATCCAATGGGAGCATATGGGCAACTGCAACGTTCTCCTCCAGAGAATTCGCCAAATTCGCGAACCGGTACCCCTAACTCACAGCGCAACTTCTCCGGTAACGAGCGAGCAATCGAACAGAACAATAAGATCGGTATGGACCAGGAAATGCGTCGCACTATGGAGGAAGAAGCTCGCAAGATCAAGGCAACCAGAGAGCAGCGTGAGCGCGAGCAGCGCGCAAAGGCTGAGGCGGAGCAGAACCGTCGTGATCAAGAAGCCTACAATTCAGCAATTCCCAAGACACGTACTCCAATCGCGAAGCAAGAAATTGGCGGATATGGTGGTGGAGCAAGCGATTCTCAAGAACCTCGATACAATCCTACTAGAAGTCCCCCTTCTGCGCCAGGTGCCGACCGTGCTCGCCAGCAACCACAAGGCTCGTTGAGAGGACCCACTGCTCAGCGTCAGGCACCCCAGGTACCGAATGGCATCAATGGCAATGCTCAACCAGCACCTCGAGCTCCTTTCGCCCAGAAGCCATCTTCGTCACAATCCCAATCTCCTCCTAATCAGCATCCCTCCCTCCGCACACAAGGCAAGCCAGAGCAGCAGCGCCAACCATCTCCCGGTGCACGCCCTCAGATGAATGGCAACGACCGTAACCAGTCCCCAGCAAACCACGTACGCACAAACGGCACCCAGCCTAATGGCACCCCTCGAGCACAACCGCCAACTCGGCTTCCTGGAGCAGTTCAACCCGTAGCGCCTTTCAATGTCAATCAGCCTGTTGGTGCACCAGCTCCAGATGCATCACAGCCCCACAACCAAGCCGAGATGGCGCTGACTGCTAAAGCTCCGGCGGTTGCTCACAAAAAGGAGGTGCGCATGTCGAGCATGACTGAAAGCCAGGTCATGGAGAAGTTGAAGCAGGTGGTGTCGAAGGACGACCCTCAGCTATCGTACAGCAAACAGAAGAAAATCGGCCAAGGTGCTTCTGGATCTGTCTATGTTGCTAAGATTCTTGAAAATGCTGTCTCACCTATTGCCAAGCGCCAGTACAAGACTATGGGAGGCAAGTCGCAGGTTGCCATCAAGCAGATGGATCTTCGCAACCAGCCACGGAAAGAATTGATTGTTAATGAGATCATCGTCATGAAGGAAAGCTCACATGCCAATATTGTCAACTTTTTAGATTCATTCCTGCAAGAGGGCAACAACGAGCTGTGGGTAGTGATGGAGTTTATGGAGGGTGGAGCGTTGACCGATGTCATTGACAACAATCCTCATATCACAGAAGCACAGATATCTACCATCTGCAACGAGGTATGCTGCCTGGCCGCCGTACCAACACCTGAAAGAATGCTGACCTTCTTGAAGACTTGCAAAGGTCTTGCCCATCTCCACAGCCAGAACATCATTCATCGCGACATCAAGTCTGATAATGTTCTTCTCGACGCCCGCGGAAATGTCAAGATCAGTGAGTTCCCTGCTACTCACCACTCACTGCTTCATACTAACAACTCCTTTCCAGCCGATTTTGGTTTCTGCGCCAAGCTCACCGACCAAAAATCTAAGCGCGCTACTATGGTCGGCACGCCTTATTGGATGGCACCCGAGGTCGTCAGGCAAAAGGAGTACGGCAGCAAAGTCGACATGTGGTCCCTCGGCATCATGGCCATCGAGATGATCGAGTCCGAACCCCCTTACCTCAATGAAGAGCCGCTCAAAGCCCTTTTCCTGATCGCCACCAACGGTACGCCTACTCTTAAAAACCCCGACAAGCTCAGTCGTGAGCTCAAGGTATTCTTGAGCCAATGCTTGACTGTCGACGTCAAAAATCGCGCCACTGCTCAAGAGATCTTGGCGGGTGACTTCCTCAAACGCGGAGGATGCCACTTGGCTAGCTTGGTTGACATGCTGAAGTTCCGCACCGCTTCTAAACACTAAGACAATAATACGACCGAACCAAGCCATCGTAGCAAACATCATGGCTTCAAATGACACGTTCCCTACGACAAATTTTAGACCGGAGTCAGTGGCGCTTCTTGACATCGCCTCATCGCAGTGCATCACCAGGTGCTGCTCACAGTTCACATTTACTAAAACGGCGAATGGATTACACATGATGATACCTGAGCATTGGGAGGCTTTCTAGTATGCTCTCAAAGCTGGAGATATTTCCCGTCATGCTCACACAATGCGATCAGGATGGTTTTATGCTTGCATATCACGTCTCGATGGATGATGGGACGAAAATGATCGGAGCTCAGGTTATAGCATTTTTTTTTTAATAGCAGATGAGTCACATAGGTAGTTTGCGTGATGACTGGTCTACGTATCTAGACCCACTCAAAATGCTGATCCTCGAGCCACTGAACCAGAGATGCGTGCAATGTCCTGTTCCCCTCTTCGAATCTCATCGGAAATATGAGTACAATCGTTGCTGCGCGCTTGCTAGCATCTTTTGCTTTGCCATCAAAAGGGGACGATTTCTTGGACACTGATCTACGCAGCTGCCAAAGTCGCTCAATCAGCCTTGCCCGTTCGTCTCCTTATAACGATCCTGATTCTAGCATTTGAGACAAAGATTGCGAAGTGATTGGTCTATGTATCATGTATTTAGATTACTTAAAGAGCTGGGTTTCATTTGTTTGTTGAAAGAGCAGCGTGCCAATCTGGTGATAGTCGCCTGCTGCTTGCTGATATAGAGCCTTGAGAGCTTATGAACGCCGGCAATGATCTATTTCAAGGCGATTTTGGTAAGGTGCATCATCTCGAACTACAATCAAAGATACGCCTCAAGCCCAAGGATTGAGCCGGAAAATGCTAGTCCAGGATCGTAGTGGCCACGATTCGGCGACGTTCAGCTGTAAAGATTGTGCTGAACTTAAAAGGTCAACTGTTTGTTTGAGACCTTACGGAAACGCCGGGCAATCTCTGCTCTTGTAGCTGTCTTCTCCAGATCCAGCTCCCCGGTCTAGAGGAGTGTTACATCAACGTTGTGCACGGCAGAGCGAAGGACTCGCTTTACCCACTGACGAAATCCTGCATGTGATGCTTGGTGTTCGGCAGGATCCCTCTTTGAACGAGCTATCCAGACCAGAGCCGTGCTATTTTGGCTCTACCATGTGCAAGACTGGCAAGCTTAGTAATGGTGCCGTTTCCATTTTAACATGTTGGCGCGCCATTTTTTGAGTCCAAGGCGCTGTGGTGGCAATGGTAGAGTAAAGGCTGAGGGTTGACCGGCAAGAAAGCAGATCTGCCAAAAAAGCATTAGCAGGTCCTCAACAGCAGTAGAATCGAGCCAGTGAACAAATGCCTTCTCTAATAAAGACGTTCCACGTCCCCTTTCAGCCTTCTTCCCCAAAAGGGTAATTGAATTTCAATAACCCGTTCAACCCCCCAACCCATCCCTCGTCCCCACTCGCCCCCTCTCCGCTGCTGCCTCTCATCACACAGGGTACACCTCCCATCCAGTCCTCCCCTTTTTCTCCCAGTTCCCATTTCCTCCCAACACTCTCCCCCCAAACCCTCAAACCCATGCCAGATCCCACCCCATTTTCTTGGTCTACTCCGTCTATACTAACGCCAACTCCCTGTTTTCCCCTGCCGCTGACGGTGACTTCAATGACTGCTTCTGCTGGTAGTACTAACGGTCTGAAACTCAGACTCCGCGCGCATATCGGCGTTATAACCAGGCCTTTGACGAGGGGATGCACGATACTCCCCCCAGCACTTAGCGAATACGCAGTCGATCCTGTAGGCGTGCTAATGATGAGGCCGTCGGCTGAGGTAGACGTTAAAATGCGGCCAGATATGGAAATTGTAAGGTGTGTTAGGTGCGGGGACGCTCCGCGGTGGAGGATGACTTCGTTGAGGGCGTGGAGGGCCGGAGGTGTCATGACTTTTCTGTCCGGTGATGTTACAGCGACGCGGAGGCGGTTGCGGAGGAGGACACGGGCTGCACGGGTCGGGCCCAGGGAGGCGCCTAGGTTTGGTGGCCATCCTTCTTTCGATTGAATGGTATGGGTAGCATTTTGGGAGACGGGAGGTGAGGATGCGGCCTGTTCGGGGGAGAGTATGGAATGTCGAGAAGAGGGCGAGCCGGACATATAGAGCTCCCTGAAAGCTCTCTTGTGCTCTGGGAACTTCCATTCGTTGAGGAAGCCGAGAGTACCCATGCTAAAGGAGAGCATAGGAGGGACGGAGGGCGTAGTAGCGAAGAGGGAGGAGGCGTGGAGGATAGTGCCATCGCCGCCGAAGGTTGCGGTTAAGTCGACCTTTTGGGTGAGAAAGGAAGATAGGCATACGCTGTTCGAGGTAGTGCTGGTTTCCCGTGGTGTTGTGTAGAGAGGGAAGGGAAGGAGGGTATGGAGATCATATGCCGGTGCAGGCTCGAGGATGAAGGATATGGAGGGGTAAGTTGCATGGACATGTCTGCTCAGAGGGTCAGCGTCCGAGTCTTGAGTGGAAGGGCGAGAACGGTGAGCGTACTTGGCGAACTCCAGAATCGCTTCTGTAGTCTCTGAGGTATTTTCTTTCTTCACCAGTAATATATTCCTCGGCGGGGAAGGCCATCGTAGGGATAGGAGGTCATTGCCCCTTGTCTCTGCGAGTGTGAGTAACAGGATCATATCCATGCGTGTGGCTTGACTAACCGTGATAGCTGGGATGTATGCGATCTGGGAGCTCCAGTAGATGCTTGATCTCGCGTCTTCGAGGGGTGCTGGAGAATAGTCTCCGGCGGACTAAAGGACACAGTTTCCGGCGAGGAACCTTCATATTTGTTCCAAAAGGTGCAACTGAGAGAAAGAAAGAAAGTTGTCAATATGATGGCCGTCAAATAGAGCGTGGCAAGACAAGCCATGTACTCGATAACCCCCCCACGGAACTCACACGGGCGTGGCCGCTTTTAGCGGGTAAACTAGCAAAGGTGAAGCGGCATTCGACCTGGATGATGAGGATATGGAAGCCTCAGAGTGTGGGGAGGTCTTATGGTATAGGGAAGCCTTAGGATACAGTATATGGGGAAGCCGTAAGGTACGGGGAGGTCGCAGTTATTGCTTTCTACCTCAGTACAGAGTATTCGGTGCGCCTGAACGGAAAAAAGAAACAGAGAACCGGTAGGTCGCAACATTGACAATACACTATCCTTACTCTCTACGATTCGCTATAGACGACGTCCGGATTATCTTCCTTATACTCAGTTGGGTGCCCGGCAACTGGTACACAGCGCCTCCAGGATAGCGGAGTTAGGATACCTGCATGCCTTATCCTGTCAGTCGTCTCAGCGGTCGAGTGTGAAGAAAACGGTGACAAGGGCTTTGTGTGATCAACGTATCCCTGGGTCTGACCTATCATACACGCAATTGGATCCCAAAGAGCATCAATCGGGACAGCGGAACTGCCTCATGACAGTTACGAGGGACAAAGAAACATTGGACCATTTGTACTGCGGGTGACTCACAAAGATACTCGTGGAATGACTTTTCACTATCTTAACTTGTCAAATAGTAAACCTGCTCTAATAGCGTGAATATGAACCTGCTATAATGGTAGTCAAGACGACCACAATTCGAGCATGTCCTTATCCCCAAATTGAGCCTGCTATCAAACGGCATTCGATTCTCCACTACCTTCTTACCTACGCCATGGTCACAGCCCACTATAAAACAAATCCCACAAGTCGGCGAAAGTGCTTGAGTTACAATACTTGGGCCCTAAGCAGGGCGTTGGCAGCTGAGTGCCCATTGTCCGCAATTGGGATTACAAATTACCGAAACATCCCTCTCCTTCGAGATCTTTTGCACTACCAATTTGTTCGGACCCAATGTCATGGACTTACAGCTCATCAGTTACGTCTCTACGCTCAACGACTGCTTGGGTGCATGCGCGTTATACCACTTCTAGACGAGCCTGCATCACTTCCCAGCGTACGCCTGCACAGAGACTGCATGGCGAAAGGGTTGGCTGCAGCTGGCAGATGTTCAATGGCCTGTTGGTTGGCTGAAGAGTTATCTAAAAGAGTTATATAACGCTGGGAACGCATAACAATACAGCCTAGTTGCCCAGTTTTGATAGGGCTGTTTTGTTAGGTATCTGATCCGTGCTGACTAGTGCTTCCGAGTTCGAAAATTGAAAGATATAAACGTATCTCAAAAATGAACGACAGCGGCGGTCGACGTGGAGAGCCCTGATGTATAAATATCACCTGTCCGCAACGAATGAAGTGCTGACTTGAGCATTCATTTTAGTCGCATCAAAGAAAGTGAAATCGTGTCCACCATACCCTGATTTTATCCGGTGTCTCCAACTGACAGAGATATTAGAAACTCATGACTGAAGCTCAGAATGCCTTTGTCTGAGCGGATTGATGGCTTTTCGAGTGACGTGAGTCTCCTAGTATGTTTAAGAAGTAGAGTGGTGGTGTCTATGAACACTTGCAAGGTAGTCTTATTGTAGCCTAAGCTCAAAATATGGTGATTCCTCGTGTCATTTCAAGGTCGTAATCTGTGCCTGATAAACACGAGCTCTTGGGTCAGGACATTGGAAACAAAATCGTTCAAAGCATACGGTATATAGACCTTGCACGAGCATGACCTGAACTGTGAATTCAAGGGCTGTAAAGCAGCGGTCACTCTACTCTAGACCCGAATGGGGCGGAGATCTTGGCATTCAGCCTTATCACGACATCCCCTCAAGCATGTTTGAAAAATGACGATACGGAACAGCGCATGCATCCCAGAAAGCAGCATCGCTTCAAGAAGCGTCGCTTGAATGCATGGTTTCAGAGCTCGCCTCCTTTCCCTGAAATATGGGGCTAACTACAACACTAAGTGATCATACCAGTCACGCGCTGAACAAAGCTCCAGATATACACATCCGCGTCGTGTCCGTTCCATAAACATCCCTACTGCCTTTCTTCCTCTTCTATTTACCGAGGTGTACAGCAGTGAGCACACTGAGAACGAATCAAGAGCGCTATGAGCCAAGTAATTCCAGAACCCATACCTGACCTCGGCGCCGGAAGCGCGGGCAAGGCAGCAGAACCACATCCAGGAGGTCGAATCAAGCATGGAAGCTCGGTCCAGCTTCTCCGCCTGGCGGCGTTCACATCTTGGCTCAACACTTGTATTTTCACCATACATTTCACCCAGATTCTTGGCTGGCCTCTCTACCTCGTCAACAAGGACTACTACTACGCTTACATGGCTCTTACCAAGCAGTCGTTTGGGCTAGTCGCTACCACAACAACTGCCTGGTTCAGTCCGACGGTCATAAGAGTCAGTGGGGACAAGAGCGTCCGGGGACAGCTGCTGCAGACGAAAGATGGGCGACTCGAGACCCGCTTCCCAGAAAGACTAGTCATGATAGCAAATCATCAGATTTACACTGAATGGCTATACCTTTGGTGGGTGGCATATACGAGCAACATGCATGGTCACGTCTACATCATCCTCAAAGAGTCTCTGAAATACATTCCCTTCGTCGGCCCTGCAATGATGTTCTATGGCTTCATCTTCATGGCACGTAATTGGGCAAAGGACAAGGCACGCATACAACATCGGTTACAGAAGCTTGTCAAGGGGCGCCATGGTGGTCCGATGTCAGGAGTATCAGGGATGCATTCTCTCGACCCGATGTGGTTAATTATTTTTCCCGAAGGGACCAACCTCTCGGCGAATACTAGTCGCCAAAGTCAGAAATGGGCTGATACACAAGGAATCAAGAGTCTGGAGCATCAGTTATTACCAAGGAGTACAGGCTTGCTGTACTGCTTGCAGGAGCTGAAGAGTACAGTTGATTGGATGTATGACTGTACCTTGGCGTACGAGGGCATACCGTGAGTTTTCTATCTTCCCATCACGGCGGATACTGACGATCTACCAGTCGCGGAAGCTTCGGCCAAGATTTATTCACACTCCGCTCGACCTACTTCCAAGGTCGACCGCCAAAGTCTGTCAACATGTACTGGAGGCGAATCGCTGTTTCCTCGATCCCTATTAATGATCCTCAGAAGTTCGACCTATGGCTCAGAAATCAGTGGCAGGAGAAAGAAGACTTACTGGAATATTTTGCCCAAAATGGTCGCTTTCCTGCAGATGATGGCCACAATTCAGAAGGAGAGCCTGCTATCAATGGCAAACCCGGTGGCCAGGTCCTTAAAGGAGCAGGTTTCATTGAGACTGAAGTGAAATTGGCGCACTGGTATGAGGTCGGACAGATCTTCGTAGTGCTGGCTGCTTTTGCTCTTGTTTTCAACGTTCTGGCGAAGCTTTGGAACATGGTTCTCTATGGTAGTCTAGCCGGTCATGGGTGAGAGAAAGCATTAGCAGCTCAGTCACAGAGGTCTCTAGTTGAATTCTGTGCTAAGACTTGAAAGAGAAGGAGTTAATGAGGAATGATTGGGTCATGCGTCCGAATCTTGTCACCTTTCTTGCACTTGAAAGCGGCAATACTTCGGTACCTGCTAACCTCAATTGAACTAGCGGAAGTTTCTGGCGGATTTATATTCACCCGTTGCGGCTTGGGAACCTTTCGCAACATTCTCGCCCTTGTTCAGTATCACCTGTGTCAATATTTCCTGCAGACCCTCAGCTTTACAGAGTCCTGGTCCAATCATCAAAATTAAGAATACTACACCGTGGAATTTTTCCAGCCATTCTACATGCGACGAGCTCGAACAGCCTTGATCAACCACCGCCCAGGGACGGCTGGTCCTCCTACCTCTCACCTCGCTTGTGCTGCCCTAACCCACCATGGCACCCTTGCTGAATGGATATGGTAATATTGGAAATCGCCATCTACCCACAGAGCCCGCCACGGCTGATGTCCGCTTCTCCGACATACCTTCCGCACTCGATATCCAGGTCTCAGGCGGCGATGCCGAGGAAGCCGTCGAGATCAGCCTCGAGGAATTGCTCGACGATCCAACGGAGCTATGCACACTTCTGGAGAATGAAAATGCGGAAAAACGGGTGTGGATGATAATTGCTCTAGCGTACGCGAGGCAAGGTAAGATCGATCTCGCAATCGACATTCTACACAAGGGCTTGCATTCGCTATCAAGGGGAAGCCCAAAGGAAAAGCTAGCTCCTCTCAGCCTGCTTTGCTGGATGTTCTTGGGCAAAAGTCGGCAGGCACCAAGAGTGTTACCTGATGGACAAGCGGCATCAGAGGTGAAGACGAAGGACCTCTGGCTCCAGTCCGCGACCGCAATTATGAACGATGCATCGCGAATCAACCCGGCTTTTCCTCCATTATATCTCGCGCGTGGTGTCCTCTACCTCCTTCGCGCATCCTTGCAACCTCCTTCGAAGCCCGTTGCGCCTGGCTCGAAAGATCATTCAGAGCGGATGGAATCGTTGAGGCAAGCTCTCAAGTGCTTTGAGGACGCGGCGCGAGTATCACAAGGGAGAAATATGATGGCGGTCTTGGGTACGGCAAGAGCACAATTTTCGATGGGACGATATCCGGAAGCTCTCAGAGGCTACCAGGAGGTTCTTTCGAAAATGCCACATCTTCATGATCCGGATCCTCGAATTGGTGTTGGATGCTGCCTTTGGCAATTGGGATACCGGGAAGAGGCACGGGAGGCATGGGAGAGAGCACTAGAGATCAATCCCCTATCGAAGATTGCTACTCTCCTGGTCGGTCTCTATTATCTCAACGAGAGCTCAAACTACGCCACGAAAGATCCTGCATTTGCACCAATCTACAAGAAAGCCATGACGGAGTACACTCAAAGAGCATTTAAACTAGACAAAGAATTGCCTCTCACATGCGCTACTTTTGGTGGTTATTTCCTGCTTAGAAGGGCATGGCTTACTGTCGAAACACTGGCGCGAAAAGCTATCGAGTTGACTGATGTCAACGCCATTGCTAGCGACGGTTGGTACCTTCTTGCGAGGAAAGAGCACTCACAAGAGAGTCCAGACTACTCAAAAGTCAACGACTTCTACGGTAGAGCTGATGCTGCAAGAGGAGGTGGTGACAAGGGATATGTACCAGCAAGACTTGGGCTCGCTCAAGTACAGGTATTACAGCAAGATTTCGATAAGGCAAAGTTTCGATTGGAGAAGGTCATACAGGCTTCGAAGAGCACTGAGGCAATGATGCTTCTGGGAGCTTTGTACGCTGAGGAGGTTTTTGCAAATCAAGTGACAACCGGCGCGAAGGAAGACAAGACTGCGGAGGTCAGGAAAGCAGTCGCAATGCTCGAAGCTGTGCGCATAGCTTGGAAAGATCCCTCAAAAAAGCTATCTCCTGACCTGTCAGTACTCGTCTACCTCGCTCGCTTGTACGAATCCGACCACCCAGATAAGGCAATGCAATGCTTGCAGCAAGTTGAGAAGCTGAGCATCGAGGACCTATTGGACAAGAAGGACATGCTCAAGGACGCAGAAGTCGACGAGACCACAATGACAAAGCTTCGCGAAGAACTGCCTCCACAATTGCTCAACAACCTGGGGTGCTTCCAATACCAGAGCGAAAAATACGACTTGGCCAGAGACCATTTCCAGACAGCGCTGAATTCTCTTGTCAAGTTCGGGGAAAGAGATGAAACTATTGACACAGATGCCCTAGTCACTACCATCAGTTACAACCTAGCGCGGACATATGAAGCCGCTAGCTTACTTGACGATGCAAAGCAGGTATACGAGGGCCTGTTGGCACGTCATCAAGACTACACTGATGCTCGAACGCGCCTCGCGTACATCGAACTCCGCCTGAACCCAACAGAGGATGGGCCAAAGGCCATATCTGCACTGGCAGAGACAGACGCCTCGGATCTTGAAGTACGAGCGCTTTTGGGGTGGTATCTCAGCAGATCGAAGAAGCATGCCACCAACGTTGCGGAAGACCAAGAGCAACGGCACTACAAGCACACTTTGCAACTTTACGAGAAGCATGATCGGTACTCCTTGACTGGCATGGGCAATGCGTACGCTAAATATGCACGCGAGATGCGGAGAACGACGGACAAAGAGAGGGAAAAGCGAAGTGCCGAATACCTTAAAGCTGTTGGATACTACGACAAGGCGCTACAACTGGACCACAGAAATGCATATGCCGCACAAGGCATTGGTATAGCTTTGATTGAAGATAAGAAAGACCTCAGCTCCGCTCTTGGTATCTTTGCAAAAATTCGAGACACCGTCCGTGATTCTAGTGTCTTCATCAACCTTGGTCATGTCTATTGCGAGCTGAAGCAGTACGTCAAGTCAATAGAGAGCGTGAGTACTTTTTCTCCTTTTGGATTGTATCTGGTGAGCTCACACTTAGCGTTTAGTACGAAACTGCCCTCCACAGAGATCGTGCCTCAGATCCCCAAGTCCTTGCTTGCCTCGGCCGCGTATGGCTTCTCAAAGGCAAACAAGACAAGTCCACCTCGGCCATGAAATCCTCCCTCGACTATTCCCGCCGTGCCCTGGCGATCGCCACTTCTCAAATCCATTTCAAGTTCAACATTGCCTTCGTGCAAATTCAACTTGCTCAACTAATCTACACCCTTCCCGAGTCCCAACGCACCCTCACTGAAGTTCAAGCTGCTTCGGAAGGCCTTGACGACGCCATCGAATCATTCACCGAAATCGCACAAGCGAAAAATCCTCCCTACCCTAAGCACGACATCGAGCAGCGAGCTAACATGGGAAGAAACACTATGCGCAGACAGCTTGAGCGCGCCATTCAATATCAGCGGGAGTACGAAGAAAAGAATGCGGCGCGCCTACAGGAAGCACGTGAGTCGCGCGAAGCAGAGATGAAGCGGCGTGAGGAAGAGCGGAAGAGAGCTGAAGAGATTGCTGCGGAGGAAAAGAAGAAGATCCAGGACGAGCGTAACAAGATGCTCGCACTAAACCGCGAGCTCGTCGAGAAGCGCGCCGAAGAAGAGCGACGGAAGGAAGAACTTGAATACACCACCGACTCAGAGACAGGCGAGCGCGTCAAGCGAAAGAAAAAGCCAAGAGGTGCTGGAGGCAAACGCAAGAAGAGGGGTGAAGACTCGGATACGGAGACTGAAGGTGATCGCCCTAGGAGAAGAAGAGGCGCCAAAGGAACAGAAGATGAGACTAGCGGCATCACCAGTATGGATGATAATGGCCCGAGAACGAAAAAGAAGAGGAAGCTGGCCCGCAAGGGAGGCAAGGAAGACAAATTCAAGAGTAGCGAGATGGTTGTTGACAGCGACGAGGATGACGACGTTGCACCCGCTGCCAACAATGGTGCAGCCGAGACAAGTGATCCCGAAGAGGACGCCGAGATGAAGGATGCTAGACCCACCACCGAAGGTGGGGAGGACGACAAAGACGAAGAAGAGTCTGTATCCCGCCCTCGCAAGAAACCGGTCCGCCGCATCGAAGAGAGCGACGAAGAAGAGGAGGAGGAGGATGAAGATACAGCACCTCCGCCCATGACTACGGCTGAGAAAGCAGCCGCTGAGGACCAAGGCGAAGATGTCTCAATGGTGGACCAGAAAGTCACGGCGGCCGGTGGCGGCAACTACGTAGAGGTTCCGGGGCAGACTGGTGAGGCTTATCCCGGTGTGACTGGAGGTGGGGAAGCGGGTGCGTAGTAGCGTGGTGTGTGTTGCGGAAGGACGCCGGATATGGACCTTTGTAATATAGTCAAGCTATGTAGCTATTCACCGAAATAGATGGCTTACACATGGTTCGTTGTACGAAGAGAGAGCACGGAGATGATGACTGTAATCCAATCCGCTGATGGTGGCCAATGGTTTCTCCCTCTCTACCTATCACTTGCACTCACCCAGTCGTGACCCTGGCGGTATGAATCCCCCATTCACATCACCGTCGCTCTTAATCATCAAGGTACAGAAAAACAACCCCGTTTCGTCAGAATGCGAATCAACAAATGCGATCTGACGACGATGGAGCGTAAGTGAGCTTGCGTATGAACGAAGGCAAAGTTGAACCGCAGTTAGTTGAACAACGTCATCAAAAAAACCTAAGTACCTTACCCACACTCCCTCCCTCGAGGTTAAGTAAATCATCCCCCCTTCCCCCCCCTTCGCAGTGGAGCAATTATTATTACATAGTCGGCCACCCGGGAGAGGACCACGACATATCCGAGGGGGGGGGCAGGTAAAAAGCTTTGTTTTGTTTTGCGAGAATCCGGAAATCATAGCTTCGATGACTTAATAATATCGTAGAGGTCTGTTTGTCTGTCTGTCTGTCTGTCTGTCGTGTTTTGTCTTGTCTTTTGGGTCAAGCTCCATTCATTCAATTCATTCAAACCATTCCACTCGTACTCTAACTAGAGCATTTCCCTAAAAACCGTTGAAGAATTTTAGAGTATCTACCTCACAAAGTATAACAATAAATTCAAGAGTAGTGAACTGTCAGCCGTTCGCCCTTACAGTACTATCCATTTCCACTTTTGCAACGGCTCGGGAATGGCTGAATGGGCTTTTGTTTTTTTTTCTTTTAAGTTGTTGGACCGTTGGTTGGTTGGTTGGTGGGTCAGTCATGTGATTGGGATGATACCGAGCGCTCGGGAACGTTGGTTGTATGTAGCCTTGCAGCTACTCTAGAGCATGAGGGGGGGGGCGGGGGAATGCAAAGGCTGCAAGCATGTTGTAAAGGAGAGGCAGTGAGTGACTGGGTGAAGAAAATTTTATTTTCATTATGCTACATGCGTAAATATGGTACAAGACTCCTCTCCTCTGCCTTCGAGCTCGAGCGTGAGCTCTACGTCTCATTCACCTGTCAAGAGTACCGCTAGCGGCTCTTGCCATTTCCCATTTTCTCTATTTTCCATGGACGTTCTAGACTGTCGGCGTTGGCCAGCAACGACAAGTTCCATGAACGAGATACCGTCTAGTGGCTATAGGTACAAAGATATCCGTATGTGTAAGGTGGTCAAAACCGAATATCCCTTTTAGAAATTTCATTATTCGATCGAATGGGCATGGCCTCCCTTGCTATCAGCCCATTCGAGAAACGTTAGAACATAAATCGTAGATGTCGTGAGAACTTTTGGAGTAACAGCCTGTTACATGGTGTTGTGGGCAGTAGATGTACGTGGATAGATAGACTCAAGGGCTGCGCGCCGGGGTCGTGTGCGGCGGCGGTATTACGTTGTAGCTTCCCCTGCTGCCTCTGGCATTGAGACTGAGACTCGATGCCGCGCTCCCAGAACGCATTCGCCTGCCAGTCGTAGGTTGGGTTGGCGGCGGCATGGATGGGTCCTGGGCTGGGAAAGGAAAGTCTGAAATGGCTTTGTCACGGGATGCTGCAAGCAGTGGCACAGGCTCTTCGGCGGTCCTGACTTTGGAGAGCATGATGTTTTGAGCGGCATCTTTTGCCAAATTAGGGCTACGGCGGCGTTGAGCTGTGGATGTCTGTTGGCTGTCTGAGGGAGCATCTGACGGGTTCAAATAATTCTGGTTGTCGGTGACTTGATCGACGGCATGGTCGAACCTTTCGCGGCTGTTCTTGCTGGGCATCAGCTCCGGCAAGCTACCGACAGAGCCAGGGTTGCGGGGGCGGCGTGCATTAGATGCAGCTTGCGTGTACAAGAAGCTTTCTTGGGAGCTGCTTTTGCTGATCGGTGACCCGCTGCTGCGCGGGGAGTTGCTCATGGTTGAACCGTCAATGCGGCCAGCGTTGTGGAGGTGGAATGGCGCGTCTTGAGAGTAATCGCTGGTGTACATCTGGTCGTATAGCTCGTCTTGGACCGTCTGAGATTCGAAATCGTTGGACACTATGTAAGCTGGCCGGGACCAGTCCTTACAATTGGCGGTTGAGAGTCTTGTAGTCATTGCCGAGTCCGTAGTCTCGCATGGGGTAACGGCTTCCACGATACTGCTGAATGATGATTCGGTAGAGCACGCTGAGGGAGGGTCCTGCTTGGACGGGAACGTCTGTAGGGGCAGGATTGTAGGCGGTGAGCTTGAGTATACCGAAGAGGACCTTCTGGCTGCACACCTGCCAAGAGATGGCGAGGCAGGTTCGGGCTTCCTGTCTGGAGATTTGGTTTTCGCATCAGCAGCGTCGGTCTGGGTGCCATCGGTAGTTGGTGCCGTCGTGTCATTCTCATCGATCGACGGACGATGCCAGTCAAAATGCGAATCGCCTTCAGCCCCGAGCGCATAGGAGCAGTTGATGGCGTCTGACGCGATATCCCAAAATTCCTCCATGTCGTTGGGCCCGACGGAAACGTGTCGTGAGAAGCGTGATCGCACCGGTATATCGTCAAGTGGGTTCTCAATGGAAAGTTCTGAGATCTTAGCTGGCGGCACGCAATGTCTGTGCGGCGAATGGAAGATATCCTCTTCCGCTGGAAGCCGTCTGATTGACCATTTACATGGACTCTCTTCAGCCGGAGGCTTTCGATGTGCCCACCCGCCTTGAATTTCTTCAACCGCAGGCATGCAAGTATCTGAACCGCGGTCGAAAGATATCTTGGTACCGGGGGAAGATTTTTTATTGCGAAGACCAGAGTTGGGAGTCGTAGAGCGCTGAACACAAGCTAAAACGGAGCTTCTCCTTTCATCGGTTTCATCATCCTCCTCGACAGGCGCGAGCTCAGTTTTGACCATTGAAAAAGGCACCTGTCGATTCCAATCTGCACCATCGTCCGTTGTTACAGCGTGCGGTGACGCGAGTTCGTAAATTCCATCGTTCCAAGTACCTATAGGGTAGTCCAAAGGCTCAGGGGACCTGGTGAGGATTGGCGATTCGAAGATCGAATCAGAGTGTGATTCATGATGAAACGTGAAGAAGTCGGGTGTTAGATGACGAGACGAGGTTCGAGACGTTGGTGATGTTGGTGAGATTTGAGCTGTGTGATATGAAGCACTTGGATGGGAAAAGTTGTCTGCTGACCGTGAATACCCGGGGCTCCTCACCGGAGAGGTTGCACCATAAGGGCTGTCACCCTGGAATCTGTGTGTAGTATCGGGAGGCAAGCGGTTGGATCCATCGCGCGGCTGCGATGGAGAATCGGGTAGTAAAGCATCCCGCGGTATGTCTTCTCGCTGTATGTCTTTGGCCTTTATACCTCTCAATTCTGGTTGAGACGCCTGCGAGGCACGAAGAGCAAAGAATTCCGAAACGAGATCATTGGGGTCCGCTGTTTCCAACTTCTGCACGTGGTGAGGTTGAGTGTGAGTTACATGATGGAAGTTGAATGGCTCGGATATGTTCAATCGTGAGTCAGCGTCTGCTAGACCCGTCAGTGGTACTCTTGCGCGTCAATTGTACAATAAACTTACAGGCACCAGTTGACGGCATCCTGCTGTGACTGAAGTCTGGCGGAGGCGGTCTATCTAAAACATGATTTGCCCGGGCTTTTTCACTTTCCTCCACCCAATCCAGAGTACGGAGTGAAGTCAGTTCTTGTTTGCTGTTTTGGCGTTTAAGAAACCTTGACCCCTTCGCCATCCATGCCTTAGGAGTGAAGCTATCATAACTATCTCCTCTTGTATGGGTGCTTCCTCCTGAGACTGATCGTCTATCGACTAAGCTGCGGGGCGTGCGTCTGTCAATTGATGTTGACACTGGTGAAAGATCGTCTCTGTCTTGGGGTCTGGAGTAGTTTGGAGCAGTTGAGTTGCTCCTTGAGCGAAGTTGCAGCGACGGACGTCTTGCACCTTCTGTCTTCGCTCGCTGGTGATGTGCTGGCTGTAGCATGGTTGTGAAGGGTCTCTTGCCCAGGTCTTGGATATTTCTATGATCCACAGCCCTCCAGTCGAGCCCGCTGCCATCTGTCGAGTCGGCAGCAGTCCCCTTGAACTCGAACATAGCTTGGCTTCCGAGAATGTGGTGTCACGACCGCACTCATATGTAATTGGAAAGCGTCGATATGGGCGGTGGTGTTGGCATGGCACGGCCAACGGGCGGAAGGTCAAGGCTTTTGAAGGGGATGAGTACGTTAGAAGCAGCAATTCAGAATTGAATGAATTTGTCCGGGGTGTTATGGTTCGTGTTATTTTAGCGGGCGACTCTTGTCGAGACCGTCGAAAAGCCCACGAAGATGACAGGGAAGTGGCTGTCGCTAACGCAAGCTTGAGCTCGCTAGCTGGGAGCACAATAGGGCCGCTCGGTTATCCAGACCAGGGGTGGAGCAGGAACCAACGCGATTGATCAATTGAGGGTTTAGCTAGTAGCTAGTAATGGTACGACGACAGGGGATGCCACGGATTCCAGCCGTGCCTGTAAAAATCGTTTGAGATCTGTATGATGATGTTGAAAAGAGAATGCAGGATGAAGCTTCGAATGTATTGCTTGCTGTTATGAATATGATGGTGGGAACGGGAGTGCAAAATATGTTTACGGTAGAGTAGAATTTCGGGCTCGTCAACGGCGCGGGTCGAGATGCCTTGGTGGCGAGGCTCCTCGGACACGGTGGTGGCGAATGAAAGGCAAAAGGTCTTCCCGAGTTTTTTCGGGAACTCCCAAACCTCCTGTCTCAACGTCGTGCGGCGTAGAACTGTAAATCGCCGATTTTATCAGAAAAGAATTTTTAGAAGTGAAAAGAGATGGGGATGCAAAATGCAAAATGCAAATCATGAAACTTCGAAGCAGAAGGGAGAAGAACATAACAACGCGCTACCACCCGTCTTTTATCAATCTTTTCGCTTCTCTCGCTTTCACTACGAGTACTAACTCACTATCGACGCCATTTTTCTTGGAAGAAAGCAGAGGGGTGGTGCTCGCGACTTCTTACCTGAAATGATGTGAAGATAATGACTGATTGGAGCAATCTAGCAAGCAAGATGCTGGGTGATGTGATCGGGAGGATTCCTCGTGCGTCTAGGTGGACCTGCTTATGGGGAGGCTTGAGGTACTGCCGCTGCGGCAAAAAGAAAGCAAAGAAAATCACCAGTGGCAGAGGCATTAACACTCTGGCCTAGAAGACGGATCACGACCGCGGGAAGATTGATAAACGAAAAACATGACGAGTGGTGGAAAAAAGCCTTGAGGGAATTCGGATATTCGTCGCCTTTCTCGTATGAACAAAAATAAAAGGTGTATCAAATCCGTAATTGCATTACGGCCGTAGCGATCTTTCCTTCCTAAGTAGCCCGTTTCTCGTATTATTGAATTCTGCCTTGTTGAGCGCAGCTGAATGGATCCACTCTGCGGTTTTGGGTACAATTCCTTCTATCTCCATTGGGCCGTCGTTTCCAAAACGCAGGCCTGCTCAAACCTGAGACTGAGGCCAGGTCACCGTACGTACTCCATGCTGTCGTATGCCTGCTCGTCACAAAGGTCTGGGCTGTCTCAAACCCAGAAAGGACGACTGGACGGGGGGGTAAGGTAGGCCGCAGGTAGGCTCGTACCTTGCAGGGCCGTGCATGGCGCTCCGGGCCCTTGGGTTGTCTAACTTGTCTTTCTTCCCCCCACACCAGAGATGCAGGGAAGTGAGCCAGTGAGAAGTCGCAATTGCCACGAGACCTGGTTGATTCGATAGGAACTCCCGGGGATCATCCCTCCATTGGACAGGGATTAGATAGGTAGCTAGTTACCGACTGAGCGGTTGGAATTCTGGCCTGGTTTTCTCCCCCCCGCCCAACAAGCGTCGCGATAAGATTGGAAGAAAGTCACAAATTGTGACATGATGAATCCTACAAATTTTCCAGCATTTCCAGCATCAAAAACCCAGACTAATCATAATCGAAGATGGCAAGATTCATGGTGTGAGAAATAAAAAAGGATACCGTACCTATTAATATTGTGGTGGAGAGGATGAGACATGGGAACAGCCGCTGTAAGGGTAAGCACGACCGACCGTTGTACCGCTGTACCGTTGTGAGTACAGTTTGTATGTACCGTACTACTGCAAGCCCACCGTTTTGCGTTTGACATTTTGCGTTTGACATTTTTCTTCTTCTTCTTCTTCTTCTTCTTCTTCTCTGGGAAATCCTTGCGCCCTAGAGTAGCGACATATTTTATTTGCAATACTGGAACCTGGAAGCGAGTCTGCAGCTGTCCCAAGGAGCAGTTGACCAATCATTACTGAAAGGCATCTGCACAATCAATGCAACCACGCAGACAAATACTCCACTCTTACGCATGCCATCGCAGATCGGAGATAGTCTGCAGATAAGTTCCTCCGAGGTGCAGCCAATTATTCCAGCTCTGGCGGTTAAACTCTTAAAACAATGAGAAACTTCAGGCTCTGCAAGCCACTTTTCTACTTTGGTCAATCGAGAGTATGTAAAATAGGAAACCGTAGGAAACCTCTGTCCTCTTCCTCACTCTCTACTTCCAAAGACCTTGAGCGATGCCACGTCGTTCCCAATGCCCCCCACTCCAATATTGTTAACTATGCTTCATCTCGCATGACATACTACATTATCTCGATCATAATCTCCGCAGCGCATCTCGCAGAAATTCGGTCTTCCAACTTTACTCTTCCCTGTACTCTATGCAATCATGTATGCATTCATACCCTATCCCTGCATATTCTCTTACCCACAAACAGCCAATCATATTTTACGCTTACTTGACAGATCAGCCACGCGACGCCGATACTTGCCTATGTCGTGCATGCGCACCAGGCATCTTTAACTTCTATGCGCACTGCCAGGCTAAAACAATGCTTCAAGCCACTGCTCCGCCTAGCACTGCGACACGCGTGATGATGCCTAAATGAGAATCATATCAATCATTCCCAGAAATGCTCTAGAGTCTTCATAAAGTGGAAGGTCCAAATGCGGCACGTCAGCAATAACAATACAAAGCGAGAACGGATAACCGCAAGCCACGGTATAATGGAGGCGTTTCATGCTCAATGCGGACCGGTCGTGAGAGGAATCTTCTTCATCTGTCGACCATCGATTTTCAGATACTTAGCGAAAGCTCGAGACCAGCTGCTACCTGAATCGAGACACCATGTGGAAGACATTTGAGCGCGAAACATTCATGGATGCTTTTAGCGATTAGAGCTAATCAACACAATTGGAATGAATTTCTGAAACCCTTGCCTGGTCCTCCTCACGTATCTCACAGGCAAAGGCGGGTCGAGGTATCAAATTTCGCTACGTATAAACAATCCATACCCTCAAGCCCACACCTCCATTTGCAGCACTTCCCCTGGCTTCAGCAGCCAGCAATCCTCAGCTTTCCAGTCACCTCACCGCTTCGAGTTTCAGAATTCCGCCCACTTCCGGAGTCCGGAGGACCTATACCACACCGCCCTTCACCTTATCGGATCCATCGTGACAGAGCACAAGGAAGAACACCGAAACATTAACAACAGAAAAGTGGCCAGAAGCCAAATTCTGCAAAGACGATCAGGCGGAAGCGGGCTCTAGGACGAAAGAATGGCAAGATTGAGAAAGGGGATTGTAGGGTACGCCTGAAAACAGCAATTTTTTTATTTCTTTTTCTCCGTGTCTTGACGAGTACCTTACTGCCCCTGTAGCGATCACCAGGATCCCCTCGCAGGGATTGATTCATGCACTGCCCTTGTTTTCTGCATGTAGGTAGGTAGTCAAAGTTGCAGGATTTTCATCCTGCATACGGCGAACCATGCCCCATTCATTCCTTCCAACGTACATGAACTTGCGAAAATGTAGGACTGTTGCTTAACCCTACTAGAATGCATCCTGCACACCCTGACCATTCCCCTCATTCAACTCTTGAACCCCTCATCTCCGGGACAAACGTTCTCTTGTATCCGTGCATGCCCAGGCCTCCATCCCTCCCCCAGTGAAGGGTCCAGGTATCGGTCCCCGGAGAGCACGGATGCTGCACCCGCATACGCGGTTCCCGCGGGCAAGAGAGAGCCGGGCCGAGTATGATCCGATTTCCCCCCCTTTTACTCAACATTCGTCTTTTGTCGAGGTACAGCGCCTTGTTCGAAGCAGATCCCACTTCCTTTGACACCGAATCTTGCCTACCAAGACCGTTGGTCTACTCCTTTCACGCCGCTCAAGTCGCAAGTCCAGCACAACGTGAAGTCTTGACCTCCAACCGTAGGAAGTGTCGTGTTTTGGGGGGTTTCCAGCTTGGCCACGAGGGATCACTCGGATGGATTACTGATCTAAGATTGAATAAGGAAGGAGATGACGCGACGGGACCGACAGATAGTTAACTATCTTTGCCGGCGGCATCCCCGATGATGGGGTCACAGTCTGAGTCAAAAGTCACCCCCCCCCCCGGGGGAGGTTTACCCGGTTACTGCTGGCTTCCCACCGAACCAACCCTGGAAACACTCGTAAATAGTCAATCATGGAAGCAGAGGACAACCCCCTCAAAACGCCGACACGTAGGCCACATCGTCAAGAAGCTACTACGCCTAAGAAGACTGACTTCTTCGAGGCTATTGATACTCGAAAGAATCAAGGAAGAACGATCAAAGAGGTTGTGTGTGTGTCGGAACAGATAATTCCACATGACACGGGCAAGACTTGGCTACGAATGAGGAAGCTTAAGGGGGTTCTCCCGGTACTGGAAGACATGGGAAATGGCGCTCCGGACGTCCTTGCAAAGTCAATCAGTCTACACACGATGCCCCACGAGACGTTAACAACCCGGCACACAATCAGGAGCCTGAACGTCAGCTCAAATATGGTGGATTTGCTATTATTACTCCTCGAACGCTAAGACGGAACTCCGCCTCGTTGCCCTACTGTAATATCCATGTGTGTCCTACTGCCCGACGGCGACCTGGCGATGCAGGTCCTTCCCCTCCGCTGGGCGGAGACTCTTAGGAACGACGATCACGTTTCCCGCCCCTCCCTTGGTCTTTCTTAGCCTTCTCCTGACTTCCCCCAGCTTGCTTGTGACCTTTCTTGGATTCCTCCCGACCTTTCTTGGCCTTCTCCTGACTTCCCCCAGCATGCTTGTGACTTTTCTTGGATTCCTCTCCGCCTCTCTCAACCTTCTCATGTCTTCCGTCATCATCCAGACGACGACGCTGCGGCTTGGGCTGGTCAGATCCTTCCGAGGGGGAGGAAAAAGGACTAGACGACGCATCTGGATTCAGCCCGCCGAGCGCCTGCTTCTCCCGAGCATGGTAGTTGGCTGTGGCGTGAGCAATTCCCTTCTCTCCTATTTTTCCTAGGCCAAATCCGCTCTGTCTACCGAGAGCTTGGGCTGGGGCTCGAGTGTACGGATTTACATCAGGCAGCGGGTCGTGTAGAGGGTCCCATGAAAATCTCTCGGAAATCCCACCTGCAATAGTGGGAAGTTGGTGATCAGGTCCTGCGTCGCTGCCTAGAGAATGTGGCTGTTGGCCTCCGGGTTGACTAGGTGTAGAGTATTGGGGATTGATGTTTGACTTTGGGCATGTCCGAGTCTCGGAGGTTGAGGCTGCAACGCAAGAGACATGACCACTTAGCAAGTCTTCCTGTTTCAGAATGAATGATACTCACACATGTTCTTCCTCTTCTTTCCTAGCGACATGAGCCATGATGAGAGGTTGTTCCTCTGGACAAGACTGTCTATTGTTGATGATCTGCGAACCTCTGAGATAAAAGATGTGTATTTGGTAGTGGAGATATGTTATGAACGAAAGAGAAGGAAGGGGAAGGCTCCTGACTTTATAGTGAAAGACAGACCGACAGCCTGAAGACTTGGTCCGCGGTCCACTTGGGAAATACCATCTGTTCAAGGTTTCAAGAGTTCCGAGAAGAAACTCGGCCGCCCCACCTAAAGCTACCACACCGAAATGGCTGGCTGTGGTCTTCTGAACGGCATCTTATCCAAGGCGTCCAGGGTGTGGGGCCTTTGGTTTCATGGCAGTGTGTCTTAGCATCACTGGGGGAGGCTCCATGAATCAAACAATTGCTAAGATGGGCGGCGTTGAAGCCCAAAAGATATTCCTCAGATGCAGATACTGCCTAACTCAAGTTTCAGGAGAGTTCCATACATGACGCATGCACCCTAGAAGATTGGTGTGCCCAGTGTCCTTGTAACGATTTGAGTGGCTGGGTTCTTTTGAAGGGCATCTTATCCAGGCCACCGTGGGTTTTGAGCTCGCGATGGTGCTACATTATCTTGCAGGCTGTGAGGCGACAGTAGATATCAAAGGGCATGATTGGTCTGAGGAACCATTTTGCGGCCTCGGAAATGTATCAGAGGCATTGTGGTAGAACTCTGCCTAGGGACTAATTGCTGAGACGCATGGGATTTTTCGAGCTTGTTTTCGAGCTTCCGACTTCGCCCCTGTCTTCCTAATACTAAGGCGGCAGTAGAAAACCGATGACGTGATCGGTAAGAGGGACGGGGCTGCGACATTCACAGGTTTCCATGATCACAGGTACTGCCTCGAGAATGTGTAGCAGAGATGGTGGAAGAAAGCTCTGCCCAGGACTAAACACTGACATGTCTGGCTATGGGTATTTGGTCAGGCGTCTTACCCGAGCCATGGAGGTTTCCGAGCTTCTGATGTTAGGGCACTATTCTTGATATTCTGAGGTGGCGGTAGAAACCAGATAACATGATTGGCAAAAGGGCAAGGGGGGCGGCGGTATCCTTGTGATTCTAAATCGACGGCAAAAACCTGATAATATGATGGATAAGGGGAAGCGGGTTGCGACATCAACAAATCTCCGCATCTGTAAGTGCTGCCTCCTCAAAAATGTGTAGCAGAGATGGTGGAAGGAGCTCAGCCCGAACGAAAACTCTAGTCAGAGACAAAATTACAGAAATAGCTGACCAGGGTCCTCACAAAACGCAGCCACCTTTGTCTCTGGACCCTCAACCTCCTGGAACTCGGGCAGTTGCCTTGCACAAGTAAGGAACTGATTTGGCGGGACGTTTCGTAAGATAATAGGGAGGGAGTTGCAGGCACAAGTCAGCCTTGACTGTGGCGCTGATCCGAAAGGATGATGAGCGGTATCTAACGCAGTCGCCCGTACACGGATCTCGGGGCCTTGAAAAATCGTTGTCGTGTGAGGAACGGACGGCTCGATGAGAACACTCGCCACCTTTCAGGATACCATTTCGAAAAAGGCCCGCGGCTGCTGCTAGGGATTGCACATGGTGGTTTGCCAGGACGCGCGAAAGTAAAACTTGGAAGGAGTTGCTTCCCTAATCGTATAGTCAGCTATGCGTTTGTAGGCCGTGAAACCAGCAACAGTACTAACTCGATCTCCTATACACCTGCCAACCGCGCAGTCCTCGAGCATATAAGTGTCCAGCGTCGGCGCATTCGCACCTGCATTCCTTTCTAGTACTGTGTTACTTTTATTCACTCCGTAAGAGCGGTCGAAGCGCAGGCTCCCCCCTGAAGATGTTGAAACATTCAAATTGGGATAACTACAATTCGCTGTACACCAGCTCCTCTGATCTTAGGCAATATCGCAAATGCACCGTAGCCAATGCAAAATATATCCATACTACTGCCCTCTCCTATCCTGGCATGGAAAAGAAACGCCAACGCTGCATGCTTGCTCCAAATTCATACGTCATGCATGCTGCGCCATTCACTAATCCAACGGTGAAAACCAGTCACCCTACTCAAAACGTCATTGCAGCGGTGGTTGCCTTTGCTTAAGGACTTAGAGAATCCCCGCGGGAGATCAGTGTCCGTTGATCCTCCTCTCCGGGCTGGTCCCTTCTTTGCTGTTCGGTCTAGAGCTCGTGTTCAGCTCGCCTTGCGTCATCCTCTCCATGAAGCTGATGTAATCGTACTTGGGGAGGTCTCTGTCTTCTTGCAGATCAGGGCCTTTGTGCTGTGGCATACTGGAGAGAAGGTCTTCGACTAGCTCGTCAGGAATCAGGGAGTGCCGAAGGTCGAGTTCAGTTACGTAAGGCTAGGATAGGGTTAGCTGGCGAACGTGGGCGCAGTAGTGAGTGCGTAGTGAGTGCAAAGAGCAATGGATAGACGCCGAGCAGGGAGACAGTAGCAATAAAGAGGTGCCAGAAACGAGGTTCGGTCGAACGTACCTTGCCATCGGCAACCTCCCTGAAACTCTGAAACACCTGCTCCGCTGTGTTCTGGTCTTCGGTGACGGACACCATGAACCGAATGAATTGCTCAAACGTGACGTAGCCCTTCCCAGAACTAATGCTCATAAATTGCTCATGCATCTCTATCTCGTCATAGACCAGACTCAAACTTGCTAACGCGGCTGAGAACTCGATCTCCTGCAGCGTGTTCGAGAGATCCTTGTCGAAATGCCTGAACACCGATTCAAATTCTTCCAGCTGTATAGGAGTAAGGTTTGTCATTTCCCTGGCGACCATTTGGTTTTCCAAAAAGCCCATCTTACCAACTACACTGCCCCGTACTAGCTCCAATTCGTATGCTAGCTCATCATACGTATAGGTGGTGAAGTCGTTCTCTTCTATGTTAGCTTCATCGCACTTATGGGAGAGGGTGGCAAGGGTTTCGAGATATTCGGATAGGGGAGGTAGGTTGCTGTGCAAACGGCGGACATGGGCAAGTTGGTCTGCAAGATCGCCTGAGAGGCCTGCGATGGCTAGCGAAAGTGTGGAGAGGGTGAGGGCGAAGTCGTTGGCTTTGTCGGCGAAGGTGCGGCGCAGGGCGTTCTTAATACTGTGAAGTAAAGAACTGGTTAGAAGACTGGATGAAGGGAGAATAGGATGGTTGCGCACTCTCGAATGGTCTCGTTAATGACCTGACTTCTGTCCCTCTCGGCTCTGAGTAGAACGGCCCATTCCTTGTCCAATACTTCAAGTTTCAAGTCATTTGGAGGTTCGTAGGCTCGTAGTCGATATGTGCTCATCTTCGTCTTGATATTCCCTAGTAGAGCAGCAAGATCCGATTTTTCGGCCACCCACTTCCGCTTTTGACTCGTCTTGTACACGGAGAATTGGCTTGACTGGTCTTTCGCATCCACATACGTGCCTGTAAATGTTGCTATTCCCCATGCCTGCCGCTGAGCCTGGATCTCCTTCAACAAAGACTTCATCCTTTGCTCGAAAGAGTTTTGCATGCTCCAGGCCCCGTTCATGTTGGCAACAAATTTCTCCACTCTTCTGCCTGCGTTTTCGACTCTTTCCATTTGGGAGAAAGCATGGAACCAGTATGCGATGTATGTCATGAGGGATCGCTCGTCAGGTTTGGCAACGTCGCAGACATCCTCCACGTCCAGGAGATCTGGTATGCCGATCTCTTTAGAAGCAATGTCAAACGCCAACTTCATGTTCCCTCGGTGATCGCTCTTGTCCAACTTCTCGTAGTCTATCAGGTCCGGTCGATGAATGTCAAGTAGAGCGCAGCTGTGTCCCAGTCAGCATGCCTCTTGCCTCTCCGTCTAAACGCAACCCACAAAGCGATTCCATCGTTCCAACTAGCTGAGAAGTCCCGCACTTCTACCTCTTCATAACAAGCCGTCTTTCTTTGACACCACAGCAGCAACCCTTCCTTCGCCGTCATGCCCTCCTCATTAATGTCGTTAATCGTAAAGCGTAGAATGAGCGTCCATATCAGCCCAAGTATTATCTTCCTGTTTCCATCCACAACATCCTCTGCTCCAATGTTTGTCATATGTATACCTCGTGCTTTAATGAAGTTGAGGGCGACGTTGACATTTTCGAAGCGCTGAACACGGAGTTTGGGTTTGGAGGCATAGCGGCCGAGGGACTCATTGCCGAGAACTTCGAGGAGGTGGATGAGAATGACCTATGGTAGATTGATGTCAGTCCTCACAGCCTTCGTACATAGATAGCAGATCACTGGCTAAGTATTGGATTTACCCCGTCTGAGAGGTCTGTGACCAAATTTTTGACGGCGACATCTCGACCGCTGACTTTGGCATTCAACCTGGACAGCAAGACAGTCATCAGTCATCACGGTCTCTCGAGATACCTAGGTATGGGCAGACCATTTGGTGAATGTCTTCTCCTGCACCGCTACCCACTGTTGCTCTACCCCCATCTCCACGAATTCATTGGCTGCGGAATGGGGAGAGGGAAAGTCTGGGATGTGATGATGGTAGAAGCTGTAGCTATAAATGATGCACTGTTGTATTATGAAGTATAGTATTTATGGAGCATAGAAGAGAAAGGATGACGTTTCGACGACGGCGGCTATGTTTGAACTTTCTGTGGAGCTCATCGAATCAACACACAAGTACGGAACCTTTCCGCGCCAGTAACCGAGCTAACCAATTCTGGTCGAAAATAACACTTTTGCCTTGAAGCCCACCCACAACGTAAACGAACCTCTACAGCACTGGTGGCACTGTTATCCAATGGATAGTACTACGCTCATACATCTCTATGCATCGGGCCAATCAATGGCAGCGTTAGGCTACAATCCAGAGAGAAGTGGCAAGATGGGGCATCGACAAGGGCTCCCTCAAATTCCAAATACCTCTTTATCCATAGTTCACTCTCGCTCGGTCTGTGGCACATTATGCATACTTGCTTGAAATCTGGTTCCGTGAGAATTCGTGTTGCTTGATAAGAAATTTTGGCTCTCAATCCTCGAAAAGCTAGGAAACGGCGATTCGAAGACTTGTGAGCTCTTGCTTTGCCGAGATTCAGGACAATGGCTTCTCTATTTATTTGATGGACTATACGCATGAGTAGCTATCCGGAAAGCTGAGAAGGGTTAAGACTGGATACACAGGAGGTGCGGCTGCCTCAACGCTTGTGAGAGGTTCAACAAACATCATCGCAAAGACATTCGACCTGACCCAGGTGCTACTCTGCACACGGTTTCATGCGGGACGCATGGCCGGGTAAAAATTTTCTGGACCGCTAAGCCATATGAATTCTGCGAAATTTCTTCATCAAGAGTTAGATTCATCATACTCTGTCTCATTGAGGTCGGCCAGCTGGCCCTCAGCTATCTCACCTAATGCGTCGTGACCACGACAACCTCTGTTCCATCCGATGTTGGTCGTCATCAATACTTCTAGGTCTCGTTGGGACCACAACGTCCATGTCATCCTGGCTGCGGCTGATACTAGTGTACGGTGGAGGACTTTCGCCACTACTGTACGGTGGGGGGAGGCTGTCGTAGCTACTCTGCGTAGCTTGCAATGGTCCGAGGTTGTCATAGAGCGGAGGCTGCTCATATGTCACGCTGCCTCGTCTTGCGCGCTCCTGGTGGCTGTTGTAATCTACATGGTTGCCCAAGCTTTGACGACGAGTGCTATCAACATCTCCACTTCTGTGCAAGCTGAAGGGATGAGGCTCGTCGTACGGGCTCAGGCGGCAACCATTATTGTCTCCATGGTTGGTCTGATGACTTGGAGTGGAAGGCACCACGCTAAACTCGTCAGCATTGTACTCCGCCTTTTGCTATGATCCATTCAAACCTTCGTGATGGATTGTCAATACGGTCGCAGTATATTTGGTCAATCCTGGCTCCTTCGAAGACTCCTCGTGTGGTCCAGTAAATAGACTCATTCCGCCTCAGCCCTACGGCAAGAAGCCTCCCCATACCCGTGCTTCCAATATTTGCACCAGATAGTACAAAATTGTACCCGGCGGGCGCGCTGATGACAATGCTTCCATCAGGTTTTTGATTAATGAACTTGCCCCTTTGGTTTCCGGGCACATGATACGAGCTGCGCCGAGCCATTTTGGAAATTCTCAATTGCCAATATAATTAGATCAGAAGTGAAATATTTGGGGAGGAGGAATAGAGGGAGGTGGAGGACAGACTATAAGCAAAACTCTCTCGCACAAGCCCAGGCAGTGATTTCGGATTTGAGCACACACACCAAGTGAGCAGCATTTACCGCCACCATCGGGCATAGACGCACGTTGACGCACGTTGTTGGGAACATTGCGGGAGCATTGAGGCCGGTGAACTAGTCGATACAGGCAAGTGCCTTCATCTCAGAAACCATTCCCAATCATACATCGCCTCATTCCTCGTCCTAAAGATGAGCCAGTGCTCACACTCTACTATCTCCTTGCTCCTCATACCTTCGAACCATCGAAATTAGCGGCCATTGCCCATCCAGAATGCTCCAAGAACATTTAGCGATACCAGCCCCTTCTTTCATGACCCTAAGAGTCCAAGATTAGCTCCGAAGAGGTTTCAACTTCGCCAGCTTTGAATCTCGCGCTGGATCCGTGCCTGAAGATCATTGCCAGTGTCGGGTTAGTATGGCTTGAGAACCAGTAAATGCCGTATTTTTCCAGCGATCCGGCTGCGACCTGCATGTGAGAGCGTATCAAGGCCAATCGGATGGCTTACATTGAAGGAAACTTGAAACGCTATATGCAATCCTTCGCCGGAAATATGGGATTGTTTTACGGCCGTCGTCGGGATTCCCTCCTTCAATCGAAAATCTCTTTGATTAAGAATGAGATCGTTTTACAGCCGTCGACGAGATTCCTTCCTTCAATCAAACTCTCTTCTGTTAGGTTACCTTCATTTACTGCCTTTCCAGAGTGTGTACAAATTAATTCTCAGCATATGAGTCAAGAAGTATTTGCTGGTGGGAGTGTTTTCGCATGCAGAGGTAGTAAGCCATCATGATCTGCAATTCTGTTCAACTTTTGTCTTACCATGGTGTGGCAACTTCAGAGAGGCATAAGCCCAAACTAGTCTACATCAAATGGGTAGGTTCCTCTTGATCGCGCCTAGACGAAAAAGCTTCAAGCCGTCATGTGGCGGTTTCACAAGGTCCTAGGTCAAGAATGAACGCAATCTTTCTGGAAACTTGCATTAGCGGGGTTGTCTTTGCACGTATTGGGTCGGTAAGTTACATCGAGTTCCTGGACTCTGATCTCCACCCCCCCCCCCACCCCCACAGCAAGTCTCCACAATTACACACCCCCAAGGTTCCTTTTGGTCGGTCAATGGCCCTTCCAAAAATGTGTCTTGAGTGTGAGGTGAAGGCAGCAGGTAAACTTGTAGAGGCGCAATGCTTGCACATTATCTTGTTTGTGAGCTTTTATCATCGTAGTGTTTCATCTCTCTCTCATAAGATTCCCTCTCCGGGTGGGGGACCTTGTGCACGGAGTGGATCTTTGGGGAGGAGATGAGGTTACACAATGCCTATTTGGGACTACGCCAAGGGATCGGCTAGGCCAATTTTGATGTATTTCCAGCCTTACAGCAACAAAGAGAGGAGAAAAGGGTGGAGAAAGGAGGTCATGATTCGTTGACCACACAATAATAGGTGGTAGATGGCTACGAATGAATTATCTACAGCGCCTCAGAAAAACCCAATCAAGTAAGAACTAACGCCCACCGCTCAGAAAATAGGCTTCGAATAGATGGCCACCCAAGTCGCTGACCGTGAGCATCATTCGCAGGCGGTCTATTATTATAAATGCCGGGCAGTCTCGGCGTCTGAGAGAGCTCATCGATCCTGCGCTTGCAGTTGAGATTTGTTCATGCACGACGTCTCTGATTATCTGAAACTTTCTTTTCAGAGTGGGATGAGGGACTCAATTCCTCGCGGCTAGGTCTCTCCCTTACGTTTTGGCGCCGTCTTGTGGTTTCTGTTGGCCTTGATGCTAATTTAGGTGAGTCTGGAAGCGGCCGCTTCGTGCTCTGTGTCGCTAGACCGTTTTCTCCGAGTGATGTAGAAGGAAGTTCTGCGAAGCTTGGGGCCTCATGCGGCTTCCGTCGTCGTCCCACAACTTCTGGATCTCCCAATGGCTTGGCAGATCGGTCCGGGACTATTCGCTTTGTTATCTGAGAGGCTACGCTCTGATTTGTTGGTGGATCTCAGCCGCCTCTATCGTCAGGACTACTATCATGGAGAGGCCGTCTGCATAATAGAGATAGTTCTTGTACATACGACGCGTTGAAGGGGTTGGCGGAAGGCGTCTCTTCTGCTGATCTAGGTTGCTGAGCACTAGAGGCGCCAATTGTCGATTGTCTCGCGGTATGAAACGAATCAGTCCGCGATGTAGAGCCTGCGTCGTCCGAGTGACCAGCATTAAAGTCAGCACTTGGGGAACTAGTTGAATGCAGGTGTTTTGTCTTGATCAAAAAAACTCGTCACTGTAGCCTAGAGCTTCGCATACGTCTCGATAACTGCGCCTGTAAGCAAGAGTCTCTCTTTCGTTGGGCTCACAACATACGAGACTTCGTCTCCGAGCTCTTTCTTGACTATCGATAATGAGCTTTAACAATATTATATCGATCTATTTTATCGATCTATTTTATCGATCTACTTCCCCCTATTTGATCTCAAATTGTCGGTCTGAAGTTGAAACGACAACTTAATGAGGATCATATTTTAATAGATTTTGAACACTCGCTAGCTATCAAAGAAATATATTCGACTAGCTACATTATGCTGGCTCAACCTCATTAAGACCCTGATATCCCTTCACTGAGACTTAAATACCCTTAAACCCTTTCGAAAATCTCATATCAAAGCGTCAGGAACCTTTATTGATATAGCTGTATGATACACAGTAGATTTAAAATTCTTCACCGCCTTTAAACTCTCTTCGATTCACATACTCTATTCGCGTCAGCGATACTCTGCTATTTTATCCTTTCAGGTCTGCTTAGAAGCCTACGCCCTTTTCCACTCAAAGATCTCATCTAAGACACTAAGCGAGATATATAAGAACTTCTTAAGATACAAATAAGGCATTAGAACTGCGAAATAGAAGAATATGAGGTCGAGGGGGCATTCTACTATTATGCTTCAGCATACGCTAACACTCTTGCACACGCTAATACTAAGGTTTCCCAAGCCGACTAGCTGCTCTCCGCACCCAGCCCACAAGAGGTAGAGTACCGCCAATATGGGATCCAGCGTTGACGTTCCTGTAGCTCCATACGCAACCTCCGACAGGAAATCCTTTGCCTTCATCTCTGCCCGAGACCGTTGGCCAGTCATCGTGGTGATTATGACTGCAGAGAGCATTGATACGAGCTGACCGCGCAAGACAGGGGCAATCGATGATGTCCATCGTGCCATTGTAGCCAGCGATGATGAACCAAAGCGAAAGGAAGGCAAGACAATCGTGGAGGGGCTGGCGAAGCTAAAGTACGAGCTACAACATGACCGGCAATTGATGTACGGAAATCCTACCGCGAAGGCCGCCTATACTTGGCTAACCGATGCAGACCGCTGGTCGATGATGGGAAGCCAGACATATCAAGCTACAACAAGGAGCTAGAGTTATTAGGAAATCCAAAATGGTTCAGCGTGCCTTGGCTCTTTGCAGAATGCTACCTCTACCGGTATAACGAGCCGGACTCACCCAGAGTTGTTAAACTGATTGACACAAGCTAGACGAGTGCACACTTCTTTCTCCCTCTCCGACCACTGGAAGACCTACGATGTCTTTTTTCGCCAGAAAATGTCCACTTTTCGCTCGTCGCGACCAGCAGTCCTTGAAATAGCGGCCAAATACAAAGAGTTGATCTCGCAATTGGAAATGGGTGTAGAGTCTACAAAGGAGCCTGAAGAGTTGGATGAAGCGGAGCGGATACTGTTCATAGAGATGTGCGAAATCTGCTTATGGGGCAACGCTACGGACCTTTCCCTCTTGACATCTCTGACATACGAAGACATACAAAAGTTGCAAGGTTCCGATGCGAGGAAGAAGGCCGAAAAAAACATACTTGTCAATGACCTCCCAGCTGCGTACAAGGTCCTCAAGGAAGTGCAGAAGACAGGCAAGAAATATAGGCGGGTGGATATCGTACTTGATAACGCCGGCTTCGAGCTTTTCGTCGACCTCGTCCTTGCTGGCTATCTCCTCGCCGCTGGTCTAGCTACACAGGTCATTCTTCATCCCAAATCGATCCCGTGGTTCGTTTCAGATGTCATCCCAGCAGATTTTGCAGCGCTCCTGAGCGCTCTTGCAAACTCTCAAAGCTTCTATTCTACGCCTGACGAGCATACGGGTCAAGTTCCAGAATCGCTGTCCGAGAAAGAGTCGTCAGATCTATCCTTCCTGTTTCAGCACTGGGCTGGCTTCCACGATGAGGGTCAATTACTCCTTCGACCAAATATCTTTTGGACTTCGGCGAAAAGCTACTGGCACCTTCCGCAAGCTGAGCCTAGACTGTACGAGGACCTACGGGAGTCGGAACTAGTGATCTTCAAGGGTGATCTCAACTATCGGAAATTGACAGCTGATGTTTGTGTCCTGCCGCTATTTATTGTATGTACGGGCCTGCTGACTCGGAGTAGGCAATGTGGGAACCAACGACGCCATTCACTACAGCTATTGGGCCAATGGGACCTGCATCAAATGTCCGTGCGCTAGCGCTTCGTACCTGCAAAGCTGACACTGTAGTCGGGCTACACGGCGGCGCCGATGAGAAACTGAAGGGGATGGAGGGTGGTGGTGGTGACAATGGAGCTAGGAAGTGGGCATGGTCTGGGAAATGGGCTGTCGTACAGTTCTGTGATGGAAAGACATGATCCAGAGTGAAATCATGCTCGACTTTGCATAGAGATTCAACAAAGCTAGAGACAATATCAACGATTATATGCTTGTAGCCTTCCTCGCAGCGGGTCTTGGCATCGCCTTTTCGCATTTTCGACCCCTATTTTCGGCCCGTTACTCATCCCGAATATTGTCCTGTCTCCTCCACACACGCAACGGCCGCAAGTATGACAAGGCGCGCAACGAAAGCTGTCACCGATGATCTGAAACAAACACGAAGGGTAGAAACATGAGGCAAAGTGCAAGCGAAGGAAAGCAGCCTGTTACGCCGCCGTCAAAGCATGCCGTGGCCTCTAAGTATTCGTTCCATCCATCGGAGCGGGGCGCATCACAGCGCACCTGAGTATACCTTTATAACGCGGCGTTCGGGCACTTACCCTCGTACGCAGATGACACTGCATGAGTTGAGACTCAGCCTCTCCTCTGCGGCAAAGATGTTCTCTCATATAGTCTTTCTTCTTCTCCCTATTCCTTGACTCAAAGCTCATTTTTCTCCTACTTGTCGATCGTTCTGCTGTCCGAGCTCTCTTAGCCTGATTCCCCTATTCGAAAAAACGTAACCATGCTTCTCTCCGCTCTAGTTCCCCTCTCAATCCTCCTTTCTCTCTCGACCTCCACCCTCCTAATCAACTATTCTGCCCCTTCCCCCGTCTCGGACCTCGGCCAATGCCAGCTTGAAGGCAGCTTTCTCGGCGACCACATCGCCTGCCCTGGCAACTCTTCCATCTACATCAAGACTGGTACCGATCCCAACGGCAAACCCGCCCTCCACTACCATCGAGACCCTACGTTTCGCCGAGCAGAAGTAAAGGGAGCGGGGGCATATGCGGAGAATAAGCATTACTATGTGGGATATGAGTTCAGCCTGGGAAATGTACATGAGCATCTGAACGTCTTTCAGTGGTAGGACTAGCAACCGTGCTGTCATTCATCTGGCAAAGGCGTGCTACTGCTGATTACTGTTCCATAGGAAGGATGGCACTGGTGACACGAGTTCCTCCACCTACCAAGACATCCCTTTCAGCCTGGCCTTCAGCGAAGACCTCCCCACCCGCTTGTCTATCGGCTATACTCCTCCCGGTGGAAAATATGCGTCCCTCTGGATCGATAGCTCTGATTTCTCAATCAACACCACCCACAATGTTGCCTTGGCCTGGGACACGATGTCTGGTGGCAATAACAAGCTCGAGATGTGGTTGGATGGTACACATGTGCTAGAGAAAGATGGTTTGACGCTGTGGACTGGGAATTGCTATACAAAATATGGGATCTACAGGGGCGAGAAGGGGGATCATGACCCAGAAGGGCACAGCAATGTGTTTGATAGCTATGTTTATGGGGTACAGGTTAGTGACGCGAGTTTGGCCGAGGTTGCGAAATACAGTGGGTTGGGGAAGTAAGAGTAGAGTCGGGAGGTGATCTCAAGTATCATCGAGAGCGCTTGTATGATTATCATTGACGAGGGGTAGTTTCATACAGTCATATATAGCATGTTCCATCGCCCCAATCCGCACATCATCTCGCAGTCCAACCTACATGAGCAGAACGATCTTTCCACCAGCCCTGTTCTCCTCCATCGTCCGATGTGCCTCCACAATCTCCTCCAACGGGAACGTCTTCCCGACACTGACCTTCAATGAACCCTTCTTGATCTGCTGCACCATCTCCTCCAAAGGCGTGTTCACAAAGTCCTTCTCATCTCCCTGATACGTCGTCAAACACACGGCCGTCGGCACGGCAGCCATCACCTCAAAATCCGGAATCGACCACTGCCCAGACACCATGCCTGTCATGCAGCAGATGCCACCTCGAGTTACGCAAGACAAGGAGTCAACAAGAGAGGATGTGCCGACGAGCTCGAGCACTTTGTCAGCACCATCAGGCCAGATCTTCCTGACCTCTTCCTGCACCTTGCCATTATCAATAATGACATGATCGCACCCACTTCCCTTCAACAGCTCATCTCTCCCAGCCTTCCTCGTCGTACCAGCGACTGTAGCACCATGATTCTTCGCAATCGCCGCAGCCGCCAACCCAACACTGCTCGTGCCCCCTCTCACCAACAGCTTCTCCCCCTTCTTTAGCTTCAGCGCCGTAAACAAACTCCCGTACGCCGTCTGCAGCATCTCCGGGACAGCCCCCAACACTTTCCAGTCCAGCGCCGTCTCTATAGCCACCACATTCCCCACAGGCGGACACGTATACTCGGCATACCCGCCATCGAACACCCGTCCAATGCCCCCCATCGCCGTGGCGACGATCTGCCCCTTTTTGAATTCCCCGCCGGGGCATGACTCGACGAGTCCGCACGCTTCGATGCCGAGCACGCGGGGGAATTTGACGCCTGGGCTGTGGCCCTGGCGCGTGAAGAGTTCGGAGCGGTTCATGCCGCAGGCTTTGACGCGGATGAGGACGCGGCCGGGGGTGGGGGTTGGGACGGGGATGGTTTCGATGTGGAGGACCTCGGGTCCGCCGGGGGAGTGCATGACGGCCGCGCGCATGGTTTTGGCCATGGTGGTGTGGAGGCGGTTGGTGGATGGGGGCTGTTGGTTTTTGTTGTTCGGGCTTCGGGGTCGATTGAGGTCGCAGGTGGGCACTTGAGAGTGTAGGTGGGAGATTGGGCTCTTGAATGAGCTGGGGGATAGCTCTCTGTACATATATCATCCCCTTTCCCCTCAGGCGTTGTGCCTGGCGGGGAAGGGGGGTTAATGTTAGGCGCCCTATGGCTTGCAGTTAGTGATGGCTTTGGTCAGCCATGTTTGTATTGTTTCATGTATCTTGGTGAAGCTAATGCTAGAGCCGGTCGTTCCTCAGCGGATACATCCCAGCTAGCTCCGAAATCGGGGCCGGTTTCAATACTACAGTCCGATAGCGCAACTCAGGGTACGTGATGCTTGATAAACAGTGCTAAGGGATGACCAAGCACATCAATGCGTGGTTAAGGGTTTTTAGCATACCGTCTATCCTTTAGAAAGGCTACCTATCTCTAATAATAATGTAATTCGCAGTCTAAGTCTCGATAGAGTACGGTTCAAATGCATTTTCAATAAGTAGGAATGGCACATGAAACAGTTCATACAACAGATACCGACGAGAACAGCAATCAAAGAGGAGTGTCCTCCGTTGCATACCCAATCTTGCGTCGATACAGAATGATTCGGAGCCGTAATAACTTTTTTCCCTAGCTCGCAGCTCCTAGTCAAGTCAGCTCTGCCCCGCCTTTTCGTTCCTCCACTTCACCATCGTGACACGAACAAATATCTTCTCCAGTAGCATATTGATTAAAACCATATCAACCGCTCCATTTGCACGGACTCTCTGTAACAAGGAGCAGTACCCTTGAACCTTCCGACAAACGAACCATGGGTCATAACAGTTGCCCCAAGTGTGGTGCGGGGATCGCTGGTGGAGGCAAAAAGTGTGGCAGTTGCGGAGCGGTATGTTGGAGTCTTCTTCTATCTCAGACCCTCAACGCATTTGCTCTAGAGACTGATAGGTTGCGTACGATGCAGGTCTGCCCTCAGTAGGGATCCATTTCGCAAGCAGAGGGGGAGACGGAGCGGAGGACGGGGGCTTTGATGAGGATACGCGGCTATGACTTGACGAAACGAACACACATGACGGGCACTCATGACGAGCATCTACGACGAACGTTTATGGCGGACATTTATGGCGGACATTCACTTGCATCGGGGGGAGGTACGAGTGTGCGGAACCGAGCGGAGCGATGTGTACGGGATCTGGAAAGCATGCTTTGCCGGCGACATAGGGAACACGGAGGGTGGCATTTGGGAGCATTGTTAAGGCCGCTCGAGTCGAGAGTAAAGCCAACAGGGTCTTCTAATGATTTGAACTGCGAGTTCCAATAATGTCTGTCTTCGAGGAAGGCCATCTCACCAAGGTGATCAGCAGTGCAGCACAAGCCAGAGAGCACGCTTGGTATTAACTCCGCTCGCTCCGGGCTACGTCGAATGTGAAGCCCGGCGCTAACCCTATAAGGCTAGGCTAGCAAGGATTTTAGTCTACCTTAACAATGTCTCGAGTTAAGACATATGCAGGAATCATGTAACGGATCAGATGCGTGGCGTTTAGTAACTGCCCCAGTACTGTGCTTAGTATAGTGTTGGCACCCTTCTGACCTTCTGTGCTGCTGCTACAGAAGAAGTAGCACATGGTAAGCTCACAACACTTTCGTCGGTAGATGGTGATTCGACAAGTACGAAGCTAGGACAGTCTTGCTAAAACTATTGGCGATGATCTTACTACACTCGTATTTCTGACTTACGAGCGGCATTCGGCTCGTCATTCGCGGCTTCCGTCGACAACATTGATGATCACTTGAGCTACTACCCCGAACTCATAAGAGTCGTGAGACGGAGCCTTGCATATGGAGATATCATCGGCTTCGGCGGGAACAGGGTCTTCGTTCACCACGCCAAATCTTGCAGATTGTCGGTCTACAACCTTTATTGAAGTGACATTAGCTGATAGCACAGGAAGGATCAGGGGACAAATACATACCACGATGCTTGCAGGCCCCTTACTTGTAGCCTTAGTCTCAAAAAAGATCTTGATGATAAAGGGTGGCCGAGACCGTTACACGAAGTCTTCGGATACCGCGGTGAGCTCTTTTGACCCTTTTTCGAGGTATTCTAGAAAAGGATCAAAAATAGGTGTTTGGTAGCCACTAAGTGTGGAAATTATTCTTGTTGCCATCCGAGACCACCAGGCGGCATCGACCCTCCCGTGTGGGGTGCCTAGAAATGCCACTGTCTTCGCACTATCCAATATGTCCTGATCAGTGGCGTCTGGGAGATTGTTGTGGGCATGGTTAGGGGCTTGCTTGAAGATGATGCCGCCAAGGCTGTGACAGATAAACATTATAGGTCTTCTCTCGACTCCTTTTCTCTTTTCTCAGCGTGTGAGATTCGACGAGCAGCCCTGCTGCAGTGTCTCGAAAATCAGCTCTGGACCTGGAAAAAACAGCAGCATCGTATCCAAAAGTCATGACCCTGGCATTAGGTAATTCCTCGAGCACAGAGCTCCGGAGCCACCGATGGCCATTGCCATGCGACCAGGTCTAATACGCATGACCCCCGAGACCATTCACTGCCACTATGTCGCATGTCACTTGCTGAATTCCGTCTTTCAGCACATGATACCCTCGAATGACTTCAAGCAAGTTGAGGATATTTGGGGAATCAAATTCTGCGAAGCTCGCGGAGTTTCGAGTTGCTATCAGAGTTCGAAAAGGATATCGTGACCCTGAGAGGGTGGGAGGTTTTTCGGAGACGTCTGGAAGGTTCTTCTTCCTGAAAGATATGTCTTATCAACGTTGACCCTCTCTGGAATGTCTGGCTACGGCTTGTAAAGAGAATGGTGACTGGCTGTGCATGTACTCCTGGTGGTGATTTACCGAAGTACCGTACCCGCGCAGAAGTTCGGCTTCCTCTATTGTTCAAATCCGCATCGATCCCCTCCTTCTGCGGAGAAGTATTGAATGTGAATATCCTACTACGGCATTCTTGTACATTGAGGCCCACTACATCAAGTGTGTACGCAGGTCAAAGTCCACAGTAAACCGCTCATCGCCGTTACATACACAATTCCTCTCTTCCAACCGTCCACTGTTTTGATCCTGCTCGTAATGGACGCACTCAGAGCCCGCATTGGTCAGCTCTAGCACACCTTTGGCGAACATGACCTGTCAAACGCCTCAGAAAATGGCAGTAGCAAATCACGACTCGACGTTAGTCCTGATCGACCTAGTCAGATCAAGGAGCACAATCCGCGCCCTCAGCTGCATGTGGATACACAGATGACAATACAGCAACCTGTCCAAATGCCGAGCGCCGTCAGGACGCCAAAACCCAGCACCCAAAGAGAAACGCAGTCGCTCTCCCCATGTACCAGGAGCTTTTTCGACGGAAGAGGAGCCGCCCCAACCAAGATCGCTTTAAATAAAGCCGGCCCAAAGTAGATCAGATCAAATAAGATCACGGCCATCGACCAGCATTATCATAGGGGTATGCGGTATGACAGGGACAGGGAAATCAACCTTCATTGGCAAAGTTGCAAATAAGGATGTTGGGGTTAGGCACACTTTGAAGTCACGTAGGTGTTGATCTTACACATTGTACGGTTCCACGAAACAACTAAACTGTAGTTAGACACGTCAGAGATTGATAAAGTCAAATGCCAGATCGCGCCCTACGCTGTTACGATGATTAACACCTTCGGATTTAGCGACACGACTCGCAGTGATAGCGACATCCTAGCGGCCATCGCGGAATAGATGCGAACCTCCTATGAGGAAGGTGCCCTCCTCTCGGGCATCATCTATTTACACAGAATTACCGACAATCACATGACGAATTCGTCGATGAAGTATTCGTATGTTACGCAAGCTGTGCGAGACAAAAAACATGACAAACGTCCTCCTTGTCACATCAATGTGAGACATCATTCAGCAGAAACAGAGTGTCGTCCAAGAAACAAGGCTTTGTAGCGAAGAGGCTTTTTGGAGTCATATGACCGCGCAAGGGACAACTGTGGATCGATATGATAACCAATCAGCGACCGCTCTAAGACTGATTCTCTTGTCCAAATCCCCAGCGGCTCTAAAAACTCAGAAACAACTGGTAAATAATCGTATCCCCCTTGTGAATACTGACGTAGGTCAAGTCGTTAACGAAGGATTTCTCCGCGCCAAACGTGAGTTCGAAGAAGAACTGGCCGCTGTAAGAGAAGAACGAGACGCTGCGATTAAATCAAGTATGGCAAGCCACCAAGTTTTCTATCAAGGGTAAAGAGACTGACACTGTGACTGTGACTGTGAGCCTCTGGACAATGCGAAGCTACAGAGAAGTCTCGAAGCAAATGATAAGCGCGTGCAGGCCCAAATTGAAGAGAACGCGAAACAACAAGCCAGATTCCAAACACATCATACGGAGGCGCTTCAGCGCGAATTGGAGAGTCTTAAAGCCCGAACCGCTGAATTGGAGTCGCTGAAGAAGGATGTATCAGAACGTGAGAACCGATTGCACGCACCAACGCGCTCGTACCAAGAGAAGACATTGGAGCTTGAGAAACAGAAAAGTCACATCGCATTAGATGCCCACAAAGAAGAAACCTCCAAGCGAGACAATGAGCTTCGTTCGTACATCAAAGATATGATAGAGCTCTCCAAGTCCCAGCAGAAGGAACTTTCGGAACTTTAAGAGGAATTTCGACACAAGTCGGATCCTAAAGTTTTGCTATCAGACTCTTACAAGAAAGAGATGTCTGAATTGAGGGAGATTAGTCCTTGCCTAATGCAAGTATCTCTTTGACTACAGATTTTTATTGCTTTGCCTTAACCTCCTGCAATTTACGGGCAAGCATTATTTCACTCCAATCCTGCCTCTGCTTGCGCCAATTTAAGACCATTTCATACCCCTCCTGAGCTTTCTCCCACTCGTCGAGCCATTCTTTGCTCCAATTTTTAGGGTTCTTGCACACGGTGCCCAGAATATCCTTGTGCTCTAGAGATGTATATAGATATTTGTCTCCAATTCTTTCAATCGTCCATTCTAAGCGGACTCCGGGAGCACGGCGCCATGCTTGTTTGCACAGTGTTTCCAACAATTCCAATTTGCGATGAAACATTTCAGTTCTGTCAGGCTCGAGGGCCATGACTCCGGCCGTGGCAGATCTGGGGACCAAGTCCAGTTAACCAGCTCAAACTTGATAGATGTCAGCCCCTGCGGTAGCTTCGCGAAGACAGCTATTTAAGGGAGGGTGATTCTCCGAAACCAATCCTTGCCAGGAGTTGGATACAATTCGGACCAGTATCTTTGATGATAGCAGCAATGGCAATAGTTGAACAGCTCGAAGGTCACGGAGCGCAACTGTCTATGTTTTGAAGTGGAGAACTGCTGGAGGAATTCCGTGAATGCTGCTGGACAGTGAACCGAAAGTGTGTCTTGCTAAGGTAAATGTACTCGACCTCAGCTTTTGTGCTTGGCGAAGCAAGTTGAAGACCGTCAGTGCGCCAAACTACGGTGAAATTGTCGACTTTTGGAATTGAAACCCGGACTGTGTTTATTGTCAATCTCCCGGTAGAAGTTGTCACCATGAGTAATTCTGAAGACTTCCTGGCGTATTTCCCATGAGTGGAGGTGTGGTGTCACTAGATTGTGGATGACCTTAGCAGAAGGGCTCAAGCAGTCATGGAAGAGGAAAATATGATGTTGTCAGGTCGCGGGTGATAGGAGCCTGTAAACTATGACTTCTTGGATATGTGAAAATCTTGAGCGAGAAAGGGTCTATGCTTTAGACACATTGATTGATGGAGTGTTTACAGATGTTTCAGTATGAGCGGGGGTTCCCTCTCAAGTATCACATTTCTCGGACAACAGAGGGGTTATGGAAGGTCTCCTCGTCAATCTATCCTATGTTATACGACTATCTCTGTGAAGAGAAGGCCGAAATGCTTACGATGTATTAGCTAGGATCACATTGTGAAGGTGGCGTAATAAAACAGGCATACGGCGCCCGTCGATGCCTATGCTATGCGGCCTCGACGTTGAAAAGAGCACAACAGCCCTGCAGCTGTTCCTGAGGCTTTCCTGACCCCAAGAATATTCTATAGGTTCTGGCTCGAGCTTTAACTCTACTTCTGGTTTTTATGCTTTTCAGCTTTTCAATAACATATGATCATATTGTAAAGATGCCGTAACAGCACAGGCATACCGCCAATGCATCCAGAAATTGAGAGTCTTTGAATAAGAGAATTGTTGAGCAGTATGTCAAGTCCCTTGTATACAGCACATATGTATATCACGTGATAGCGTGTTTTGTGGCGCAGTCGGCCTCGTCGGCTTCCCAGCCACGTCGAAAAACCTGAACATCCGCTCTTTCCCAAAGAAAAACACCTTCGACGCTGAAGAAAGGAGCATACTTATCTGGTATCAGCACTGATTGCTCGATAAACGCATACAAATCTAATCAAACACAAACTTCTGTCGCTAACCTCTAGGCTTCGGCATGCCATTCATCCCCCACACACCGGAGTCCCTCATTCAACGATCCGACAGCAAGGACCCGGGGACAACTTGCAAAGGCATCACTTCTGCTGGTAGACCCTGCAGACGTCCTCTCGGGAGCTCCGCCCAGTCTTCGCCAACGGGTCATCGAAAGCCAAGGCGTGGAGTAATAGCCGTGCTGCAGCCGAGCGATGAGGACCATGAAGGAGCTGCAGCATATTTTTGCTTTCAACACAAAGACCAAGCAGAGACTCTTACGGGCGGCGACCAAGATGGTAGAAAAGCAAATATAGTGCCGGTGCAGCAACGCACGAGCATCGATACCCTGGTGGACCGAACGGGGGTACTTGACATTGGCGATGATGAAACACCGTCAAAAAGCCGGCATAAAAGAGGTCATGCTAGACCTGCAAGGAAAGAGACGCTGCCGAAGAAATGGCAAGATGTAGACGGTCCGTTGATCGCGATATCGGGAGAGAAGCAGAGACCTGCTGGGAGAGGCACACAAAGGCACCAAACAAGAGGACGGTCAAGCTTATCGTTTTCTTTGTTCTGCTGCGTCAGCTCTGCAGACCGCGATGACATGCCTCCCCCGCGCGTCCAACGCTACCCTGAGAAGCCTGAATATCATTCGTGTGTGCAGCAGGCCGAAAGACCAGCGGACTCCAGACCCACAACATCGCATTTACCCGTTGAGCAGGCATCGAGTAGTCCAAGGCCATCACGCGTCGCCCACACAAGCTTTCATCCCACAAATCCCAACAGACCGCCTGCTCAACAGCATCGCTCCTCTCACACGCAAGACCTTCTGTCACTGATACCCACAACGCTGTCGCCGCAAACGACATCTCTTCTACTCGCTGAGCTAGCGAAGCCAGTGTCACCACATGACGAAGAGGGCTACATTTACATGTTCTGGCTTACCGATGGCGCCTTGGACGCGCCTGACTCGCAAGCTGCTTCTTCACTACTCTCTGATGGCGCAGCAAGCACCCCCAATGGACGTCGCAAAAGTGATGTCCTAGCTCAAAGCTCAAATATTAAGAACACGCCTTCCAAGCCAAAGACAGTGCTCTTGAAAATTGGTCGAGCCTCCAACGTACAACGTCGTATGAACGAATGGAACCGTCAGTGCGGTTACAACCTCTCCCTCATCCGCTTTTATCCTTACCGTCCCAGCTCTCCGTTACCATTCAGGCCAAACGCTTCTTCTCCGCCTGCATCGCCCTCTACACCTCACAAAGTACCACATGCCCAGAGGGTTGAGAGACTGATTCATCTCGAGCTTGCGGAACGGCGGGTGAAGCGCGACTGTGAGAACTGTGGTAAGGAACACAGAGAATGGTTTGAGGTTGAGAGCAGTAGGGACGGTTTGAGGAGCGTGGACGAGGTTATCAGGCGGTGGACTGAGTGGGGAAGGCGGGCTGGTGGATGAGTGTCTACGGTGGGTTGGCGTTAGTGACGAGTTGGATGGCCATGATGGACAAGATTCACGACTTATGTGATGTATTGTTGATGACTAACGGGCAATGGGTGTACTACTGTCACAACGACATTTAAGATACATGAAGAAATGATCATCTAGAGGTTACGAGACCATTTGGCGTTTCTATATGTCCTTGTACATAATGCTGGGTCATTGCACGATTTTAATGGGGTTTCAATGCTATGTCATCGTGCTTAATCAGTACTGCGTGTGGGTATCTTGCTTCAATGTAGAACTCCACGCTTAGCCATGCATACAATTCGATCCTAGCACACCACCGTTTGCCCCAGCCATCCTGCACAAGTCCCCCGAACGCCTTGACCTTGATTCTCACATGGCTGCATCTGATCTCAAGGGCGGATGGAGCAGCCAATCCAGTTCACGCGGCAGTCCACTTGGGGTCCCAGTCACACGCTCCGAACCGGTTCTCGACGCACACTCGAGGACGCACCTCCCAAAAGCCTCCCTCACACCGTTCGTGCTCCCCTGCTGCTCTTCAAAGACCCAGAGGCCAAACGCCACCTCCTCCGTCACCGCACCCCGTTGGTCTTCCGCTTGCAAGATGACGTATTCGGACGTCACGTCGATGTCGTCCACGAACTTGAGGTGTTGGACGAAGTTGTCCAAACCGCGGCGGTTGAGCACGACGACCGCGGGGCCGTGGACGGCGAATTCCACCACGAACAGTGTGCCCTCGGTGCCGGTTTTTTCCCATGCTTGAGTCGCAGTGCTGAATTTGTAAACGACGGCGTAGGGGGCCGTGAACTTGATGCGGATTATGCCGGGCATGTGTGCCTGGAGGACGGAGAGGTTGAGATCGTCGTTTTTGATGGGGGGATTTGCTGGGACGGAGAGGTCGACATGGTCGTTTGTGGTGGTGGGATTTGCTGGGGGGAAGAGCAGTTCTTCCATTTGCGAGGGTTGGGATTTTCTGGGCTCGAGATATCGAGTTAGCCGTCGAAAATGTTTGTGGGAGGACAAACGGGATAGATTGTTGATGGAGGAATGCGTGTAGGCAGTTGATGTGGTTACGACTTACGAGTATCCGTAAGCAGAACTTATTAGAAGAAGGGCAAGGATGAGATGTTTGGGGGGAGAGTGGGGGCGCTTGGGGGTGTAGTGCCGCTAGTGCGCAGCTGGGACCAAGCCGAGCTCCCGAGCAAGCCCCAGGAGCCAGGGATTCTTAGGGCCGCGGAGCTCACCCTTGGAACGGTCCCTGGGCCGGCGGTTATGAAGTACTGTAGCTAGTGCAGCGGAGAAATACTGTACCAGTGGGCCGTGGCGATCTTGTCTAGAACTTTTGAAGCCTAGGTACTCCTCCATGGCGGCGCAGTATCCACAGCGTCATATATATTCATTGAGAGTGAAAACCAAAGCAAGAAAGCTGCAATTGAGAGTTTCATTATCTTACTCTGCAGGGGTTGGTTGATTGCACCTGAGGTGCTATAGAATAAGCCCAAAAAAAGTTACACAAAAACATCTATACGCGAGCGTGGCACCGTTTCTCACCATGGCAACCAGCAGCACGCAGACATCCCCTACTTCTAAGTTAAACACTACTCCCGGAGCCTTCCCTTCAACCCCAACGTCAGCAGAAGCTCCATCGCCAACTGTCGTATCCTCCCAGCTTAGTCTATCACAAGCCGTCTACAAGCGAAGGGCAGAATATACAAGGCCAAGAAGAATCAGAGTCAAGATCGGCACATGGAATGTTGCGTCGCTGAGTGGGACAGAGAAAGACGTTGGGGGCTGGTTTGTAGACGGCAAAGGTGTCTCTGAATCTCTGTCAGGCTTAGACATCAAGGATGATGGTGAATCACGAAGCAACGGTCAGAATAGAGTTCTAGACATCGAGAGCGTGGCGGAACAAGAGGAGAGACGATCGAAAAAGAGATCGACTATACCAAAAAACGATCCAGGATCCATACCAGGAGGTGACGAAATCGGTCTATACGTCTTAGGTCTTCAGGAAATTGTCGACATAAGCTCAGTAGCCGAAGCTTTACGCCCATACAATGATCCCCTTCCTGGCAGGAAATGGAAGCAGGCCGTTGCAGAAGCATTACCAGATGGTTATCAGCGAGTAGCGGAACAGCAACTGATAGGCTTGTTCCTGGTCGTCTACGCCTCCTCTGAAATTGCCCCAACAATATCTTCTGTCAGTACCACAAGCGTCGGAACTGGTCTTGGGGGTTACATGGGCAACAAGGGCGCTGTGACAGCTCGCATTGTCCTTGGCGAGACTACACGAATGGTCTTTGTGAACTGCCATTTGACCGCTGGTGTCGAAAAAGGCAACCTCGAACGTAGGAATTGGGATGCATCTCAGATTCTTCAGCGAACGAAGTTTGATCCAATTGATGACGGTGGAGGCGTTATCGAGGAATTTGGTGAAGGCATCGGAGACGCTGACTTCGCTTTTTGGTTCGGTGATCTCAATTACAGACTGGAGAGCATGCCAGGAGATGACGTTCGGAGATTGCTTATGCTCCATACGAGGAACGAGTATGGAGTACAGCAGGCGTCGAGTAAGAGAATTGAAAATGAGCTCGCAAAGCCAGAATCGCCAACATTCACCCGCAACCAGGAAGCTGCCAATCGTCCTTCTAAAGATCATACCTCACCTACTCACACTAATATTGAAAGTTCTATCGACCACTCAGTATCTTCGTCCACTACTAAACTGCCGAGCCATGAAACACTCGATCCCGCCTCTGACCCAGCATCTCTCCAGACTACACTCTCTTCACTTCTCGCCCACGATCAGCTACATTCTCAGATGCTCTCACGGAAAGCTTTCCACGATGGGTGGCGGGAAGGGGTCATTGACTTTCTACCTACATACAAATACGATGTCGGAAGCGTTGGTATGTTCGACTCAAGTGAGAAGCAACGAGGCCCGAGCTGGTGTGATCGAATTCTATACCGGACTCGTAAGGACAGACTGGAATATGAGCAAAGAGTCCGAGACGAGGAGATTGCCAAGAAGAGGGACAACGAGATGAAGTTGCAAGGAGTCGTGGACGCATTGACCGATGAACCTGTCTTGTTTGATTATGATCCAGAGACGGATGGTGCAAACAGTGAAAACGACGAAGCCAACGAGCAATCTCCAGATGCTGAATTGGTGACTACGAAAGCTGGTTTTGAGGACAGACTAAATCTCGATTACTACAAGTCTCATCAACGAGTCCTCTCATCGGACCACAAGCCATTGGATGCTGTCTTCACTCTAGACTACGATGTCGTTGATCCCGAAATAAAGGCTAAGATACATCAAGAAGTCGCCCGCGAGCTAGACAGAGCAGAGAATGAAGGGCGGCCAGTCGTCACGATTGTGATTGACCATCAGAGAGACAGTGACAGCACCCAGACCGATTCTTCTTCTCCAAAATTCGAGGGCGTCGACTTTGGTCATGTAAAATACGATCATGTCAAGACCAGAAGTGTCACTATAGCAAATACTGGTCGTGTCCCTGCCACTGTTGGTTTCGCAGATCGCTCTATGGAGCCTGGCCAACCCGGTGGTGTTGCTCCTCCATGGGTGAAGATCAGTTTCGACCGCCCTCCTGACAATAAGAACACCAACCCTGCTGCATTACAAGAGTACACGCTGAACCCCGGCGATGCCATCAACGTCGAACTAACCCTCCACGTGAACGACCTCGATCTTGTTCGCCGTCTCAGTGATAAAGTAGAAACGCTGGAAGATGTCCTTGTCCTCCGAATTCACAACGGCCGCGACCACTTTCTTCCCGTACGTGGCGACTGGCTGCAATCTGCTTTTGGACGCTCGATTGAGAAGTTGGTGCGAATGCCAGAAGGAGGTGTGAGGAGATGGCAGCATCAAAAGCCAGATAGCAGTAGCCATGGAGATGAAGGGGTAAAGTGGTCGGCTCCGCGCGAAGTGTTCCGGCTGACGGAAGCGATAGAAGACCTCGTTGAGAGAGCGCTTGCGCAATGGGGGATGACGGGAAATACCGATAAGGCGCCCTGGGAAAAAGACGTGGGCTGGCCATTCAGAGGGTGGACTTCGGACGAGAAGCAGAGAGCGATGCTGAGGGAGAGAGTGAGGGAAGGTCTAGACTCTGATCAGCCATTCTCCGAAACCTTCCCACCGGAGGTCGATTCGTTGCAAAGGCTTGAGGCTGTTGCGGAGACGTTAGTGCAATTTCTCAAAAGCCTAGAAGATGGGATCGTCACCGAAGCGCTATGGCTGGAGCTGGAGCAAGGCATGCTGGAGCGTGAGAAGGCAAAGAAAACGCTCTCCGACGAAGATGAACGGACGTGGATCCTGGATACCCTGTCGATCGCACCAGCTCACAGTGTTTCTTTTACTTTCGTCACCTTCATGCTCGCCCGCGTCGCTAACGAAGTCGCTCCTTCGAACCTCCCATCATCAGAGGATAGAAAAGCCGATGCAGGAAGCCTTCGCACGCAAATCGATGCCGCGTACGCAGGGATACTTGGAGAAGCCATGATGCGCCTGCCTGCCGCATCAAAGGGTAAGGAGAGGAAGGCTAGTGAGGTGAGAAGAAAGCACGTAGTCGAAGTATTTTCGAGTTCGAAAATGGGTGATGGGAGTTGATACTGGACTGGGTCGTTGAGGCATATATCTCTGTCATGAAGCCCTCTACATCGTTATGGCGAGCATATCGCCGAAACCATTTATTGATTATACGAGTACACGAGAGAATCCCTACACGAGAGCATGCCGAGCCACTGCCCAGTGCCCAATACACCAGCCAACTTGAGGTATCCTCGGCTCTGGCTGTTGGATTTCGTACCGTCTGTGAATGATGCACGCCGTGCACAATTCCCTCCTGTGCGCCATGTACTAGTACCAGCCGATTGGAGGGTTTGGACACCCTGGCTGTTGACCCCCCACCGCTACGGCTCTCTTTCCATTTTGAGCTTTTGAAAACTCCGGCCGTTGAAACTTCGTGTGCTCGTGGTGCCGACTCCTCCGAATACATACCTACCCTTCTTTCTCGTTTTGGCCTTCCCTTGGTGGGTGGTCGACCGAAAACTTATCAACCGTTTGTTGCAAGTGTGGTCAGAGGTATTTTAGGGTTCGTATGAGGTTCGATTCCTAATGTGGCGCTGGTACAATGGCGTTGCGGTGCTTTCTATATTCTGCAAGTCAGGGGGACACAAGTTTTTGCCATGTTTGGTATTCTCTTTTCGGCATTTTGGAATAGTTACCTTGGGAAGAGTCGACTTTTCCTGGCTTAATACCCACGAGAGAGAGAGAGTATGCATGGATGCAACGACAGGAGCTTTAACATGCCTTTTTTTTTTTTTTTTTTTTTTTTTGGGCAATCTACAACCCCCCCCCCCCCCCGAGATGGATGTACAGTAATACTCTCTGGGGGAAACCCACTCACATGTGCCGACATTCCCGAAGCAACTCACCAACAGCCCGGCCATTACGTGGTCCCCAAACCGTCAACAAACTTGCCTCGCTCATCAAGTCATCCATCCTCGAGTTAGTTACCTACCTCTCATTCAATTCGCTCTTTCATACACTGATATCGTGAACACTGCACCTCTTCTTTTTCAAGTACCTTGGCTCCTTCAATATCTGTTGACGCTCGCTCGCTCGGGTTCTTTGTCACCCTCAATTTGTATTTGTGGACGGAGACCATTCTTCCCATCTGTCCGGCATTGTTCAGCCATTTCTGCTCCCATTGTCCCCGCGAACCGCCGGGGGGGGGGGGTTCACTTCTGCAGAGTGACGGTGGTACCTAGATTTTACCCCGTCCCAAGTTGATGCTAACTTAGCGTGCTAGCTAAGTCTTCTGTTGACTAGGTAAGGTAGCTTGGGCAGTCGATGTCTTGGTATGGTTCTGGGTATTTTCCAAGACAAGTAATAGTTTTCTATTCTCACTACCAAAATGATTTTGAACAAGAGCAAGGGAAGAGTGTATGTGTAAAATGTCAAAAAGAATTAGTGTATTTGCTCGTGGCTCCAATCAGCACTTGACTGAGCACGATCTACTACCTCGAATACCATACAATTAATGCCTCGTAACATTGTTTGCGTCCATCCAACGACGACCTCGGCGAGCGTCGAGCACTCATTTCCAAGTCCGGATTTTCCAGTAACAGCGAACGCATTGTCCAATCTATCTGTAAAACCAAGACTCCAAACGTCGTAAGCAAAAGGGTTATCAGCTCAGTCTCCCGACCACATCTAAACATCCATCCAATGCTCCTTCCAATTCTCCTACCCGATGTTTCAATACTTCGTTCTCCTCTTTCAGAATTCTAACAACGCTCCAAGCTTCCGACGCTTTGATGCCTTCACAGTTGGTACAGGGATGAACAGGCGCGGCTTTTGCTGCATGTTGACCCTGGGGCAGGCGAAGAAGCGAAAGTTGCGCTGTCGACGCTGGTATGTGAAATTCATGTGTTCGGTTGGCATCTGGGGAATTCGCAGTCGACGCGGATGACACGGACAAGATAGGCGACTGAGCGCCGTTCCGTCTTGAGAAGACGCTATCGGCGGAGCTGTCGTCTTCGGACTCGAAACCAGAGTCGCTGACAGTATTTGAGCGACTGAGGCCGCGATAGCCGCTGCTTGGAGAGGTAACGTCCCCAACAACTCGTATGGTTCGCTTTCTCGTTTCCTCATCTTCTCGACGCGCTTGCTTCTCCTGTGCTAGCTCATCCACCAAGTTCATCATGGCTTCGTCTTGCTCCGCAAACTTGGCTGTCATACCATCAAGTTGCATCTTTAAATGTCTAGCTCTGGTCTCAGCGCCTTCCGACTCTTCGGCTACAGTCTCCTTCTCCGCAGTCATATCGCGCAGTGCTACTGTGCGCTCTTTGTAGGCCATCTGTAATCGCGATAGCAAACCTTCAGCTTGCTGCTGTAGATTTTTGAAAGAAGCGGGCGAGAAGGGGTTCGCAGGTTCGTTGGGGTTGGGGAACAGAGCGGCGCTGATGTCCATTTCGAGTAGCTCATCGTTGAGCTCGTCCGGCAGCGGCGTGGATTTCACCAAGGAGGCTTTGCTCGAGAAAAAAGAGAACCGTTTCGCCATTGCAGGCTTTGGCGAAATCTGCGCAGTTGGGAGCCGTTGCGGCAGATTGGTAGCTCGTATGTCGGGCGATGCACCGATAACGTCTAAAGGATCGCCCTTCTCCTTCGTTGGCGACGGTATGATTCCAATGCTGATAGGTTCAGACTCGCCCTTAAACCAATCCGCGAGCTTTCCAGTCTTCTCTTCTGACTTGCCTGTGAGTATGGAGAATCTGTTAGATCGTGTTGGCGATGACTGCCGCGACTGCTGGGGAGAAGAGTAAAAGGTGTCCAGTTGTGGGGACGGGTCAAGTTGAGGTATGCGGGAAAGTTGAGGTGTGGACAAGATTCTGGAGTCGGAAGATCGAGTTATGAAAGGTGGCAGATCACCGGTGGATCGGGCCAAACCTGTGACGGTTCGCTGATGTGATTTAGTCGGCTCGGTGATAGGGCGGTCAGCTATGGATGCCAAGTGCGTTGATGGTGCTATCGATACTGGATCTGGTGATTCAAGCAGATTATGGGAGGCATGCTGGCGTAGAGTAGATGCCTGAGGGTCGCTGGCTATGCAGCTCAAATTCTGCGAAAGTGAAACTGTCCTGGATGGCATGTGTGGGCGAGGTGAATTTCCGGTATTGGAAAAGATGTTGAGCATTGATGCAAACGGTAAAGTGACGAGTAGAGTAGAGTCCTTTGTGGGGCGTTCCTGCTACACAGCCAGGACTGATACCAGGCTGGCGGAATGTCTTGGCTTCCACAAAATCTCCGCTTTGCACCAATTGAAGTAAGGGCTGCAGCTGTTGGCTCAGATTTAAGCTACTCCGTACTGTGGAATGTTCGTTCGCCGATAGATGATGACGGATAAGCTTCTGGCGCAAACGGCGAAGGCCACTGACAGCTTCCGTACAGCGTTGATTACGATGAGTGATGCTCAGATATGTAATGGAGGAATGATTGAAGTGAAAAAAAAAGGGCGAGGGTGAGTCTTTCACCGGGAGGTTGGAGGTTTTGCGCGTGGCAGGTTCGAGGGCTCAAAAATGAAAAGGCGGGGATTTCAGCCTTATCGAATCCGGCTTACTGCACGGTGCTGGAACGGTGTATAGACGGTTTTTTTCTTGACACGTTTTAGGTGCCCACCTCCGCCTTTAGGCGATGAAGATTTTAATACGTTTCTTAAAAGAAACGGTGTCAAACTTTAATACGTATTTCTAGAAATACCGTAGCTAAAAAGAAACCGTTCTGACACCGTAACTATTCAGAAACCGTATCTTGTCAACCTTCCTTGATCCGATACCAGCTTCCGACAGGGTCCAGGGTCTACCAGGTAACCCAACAGCCCCACCCCCACCAGCCCCACCAGCCCCCACACCGGGCCTCCACTAAGTAAGGGGAAGTCACCCCCGCGATCTAAATCGCTCATTTTTGCACTCAAATTTAGAAGAGCGTTGATTTTTCTCGATATACAGTACTTCCGAGTACTTGGCTTGGCATTTTCTAATAATTTAACAGTAGATTATTGGTGTCGCAATTCTTTTAAGTAGATGGTTGGTATCTTGGTTCTTTTAAAATAACCGTATCTTCTATAGAAACGTAACTTGATTAGAACTGTTCTTCTACCGTACTAAAAATAATATCGAATCAAATTTATAACGTGATAAAAAATAAACGGTAACATGGTACCGCTACCTAGAAACCGCCAAAAGGCGGTTCCACTAACCGATACCGTTCCAGCACCGTTTTTTGAACTCATAGACCTCCGCTAAGGTAGGCACTTCTAAACTAGCGCCGGCGTTTTAATGTCCCGATATTTCTTGGCATTTGACAATCCTCTACTCGGCCTCGCGAACTGTATACGATAGAGCAACCAAATTTTGTCAAGATTTCAGGATACCAAGAGTGATAAGGATGAAAGATGGATTATTCTACCGAATTAACTACCATATAAGATACTTCCTTCTAGCCAAAACGTCCATCTGACCCTCGTTTGGAACCGTATCTTATATGCAATGTAGGGTCTTTGACCCCATAGAAACCGAGTGATATTGCCGACATGCGCAGTGGTCATAGCGAAAACATGGCTGAGAATCCCACATTTTGACAAATTTCACCCCTTCCTAGTCTTATATCTCATTATCTTCGAGGAAGTCGGTGCCTTCTTTCTATACACAGATATATATAGATTTAGTTTGTGCAAAGAGCTCTACACTCTTGCGTTCATCATGCTTCCATCCTATCTCCAGCCTTTTTACTGGGACTCTCAAGCTAAGTCTGAGCATCTCAAAGCCAGCGGTCCGTCTAGGCCAACGGAATCTACTATCGAAACAGAATCCTCTTATCCAAGAGAATCACAGAAGGCTAAACCAGAACATCGCAAACGACCGTTAGAAATAGGCTCGACGACTGATCGTACGCACCATTTCGAATATCAATCAGATTCCTCATCAAAGCGGGCTCGTCATACTACGGACCAGACTTCAGTAACAAAGGCCCCGGAATTTAGCGTTGATGATGGGCACGGTTCGACCTCAAATACGGACGTGCAAACGTCGAGTGGTCAAGGAAAACTGCGCGAAGACCCAGCAAGGCTTTCCAAGATAGGCCATTGGTTGGATTCATATACTTCCGCCGTATACCACAGACCCAAAGGTCTCCGCAAGGAGCGTTGCCACACCAAGCCAAGCCTCTCCCCCGAGTCTGCGAACCGCAGCGAAGGCGCCTCCCCTATCCTGTCCGATATCATCACCGACGCCAATAAGGCACTGCCTGAGCCAATAAAGACTCGAGCTGTTGAGAGTCTGGGATTGCCGGAACAAGACCAAGAATGGCTGAAAATGGCTAGAAAGGAGATGGAGATGGCCACTTATATTACATATCTTTCCGACCCTAGCGATGATCTGGCATTTGAATGTTGGAAGCGGGCGGTGTCTGGGGGTCGCGCAGAAAGTGTCATACCTCGACCCACGAGCGAAATCATCGGACGTGTAGGCCTTTATTTATCATACCATGACCTAGAGGCTAATCCAGTATCCAGATTAAGCAACAACAGCATCAGACACGTACTCATTTTGTGGAATGCTGTCGACCGCAGATCCTTTCATGGTACAAATTTCTTGAAAGTGACGCAGAATCCGTGGCAAGCCGAGTCCGCTATCTTCTTGACCAAAAAAGATTTCAATGCCCCGAAGAACACTACAATGTTGGTTCATATCCTCATAGCGCTGGGTACCCGCTGACCGCGTATCAGGTGGGTGGCTATCGTTTCTGCGCCCCTCAGCTACGGGAAGCCCTGGGCTGGAGGTTCTATGGGAAGCCTCGGAGATCGGGTTGGGAGCACGAGGGGATGGAAGACGAGATCAATGGCGAGTTCATCTGCTTTTTGACGACGGTTTTGGAGTTCCTCCTTCGAGAGTTTAATACCGGTGTGCATGTCAAGGCCCGGTTCAGCATGACGAGAGTTCGTCCGATCTACCATCAACACTGGGTTACCTGGTGTTATCTTCAAGAAACGACTAGGCAGAAAATTGTTGCCGATCTTCAAAGATACGTTAAGACAAAAAGGGCGGAGAAGGGGCGGGGCAAGTCGAGCACGGAGTCTTCCCTACCCAAACCTTTTGTTGATCCTTTCGATGTGAAAGATCGCGAACCCGGTTTTCCTGCTTAGAGACATTCTTAGCATCTACTTATATACGACGGATTCTCGAAAGAAATCGACCTCGTAAAATTACTAAAAATGATAACCCTTTTACTTGCATTAACACAAATGATCATCTTGCCCCATTACATGAACGAACGCCCCATTCTCTTCATTCGATATGGCTATGTCAACATAATATCAGCAACCATAGGACAAGATAGATTTCGGTACAGCCCATTATATCTCACTGATATTCATCATTTCCTTATATGAATCGATCTAGCGATCAGAGGAGATACGCCTAGAGCACTAAAGGGCGATATCAGATTTTAAGGTCTGTAATCAATCAACTTCGCAACCTTTCGATATAGCAAATGAATATACTAAGAGAAGTATTTATTGGAGATAAAAATGGCTGGGGAGCACATCCTTAGATTACAGACTTTGTTCCCCTCGAAGAAAGTCCGAAAGAAAGTCTAGGCGAAATATTCTTAAAAAGAAGGTCTCAGTCTCTAGATCGCAAAGATCGTTTTCTAGCAGCAGCATGAGGGAGAGTGTCAAGAGAACACCCTTGAGGGCTTCAGTCAAGCTGAAGACCCTCATGGACGACCAAGTTCATCATTTCTGGCGCCGCACTCAGAGGTCTCAAGCTCTAAGCGCGATTTTTGTATTTTGACGTACAATTTCATCATGTTGGCACGAAGGGATCATTTCTTATGGGGCATAGAGAGATCAAGTGGCGCAGAGAAATCACTGACAACGCAGCGAGGTACGAGAACTCATCATCATATGGGGGCAGGTGCCCCGAAAGGGCGTGTTTTAGATAGAATAGTAATCCATCCCTGGGGTGGGACTCCCGGGGGTAGATACATCCGGCTGGGCCTTAGACGCCGGTAAAGCCCTCCGCGGAGTAACCCGTATGGTGTCCGGTACGACTTAATCAATCAATCAATCAATCAATCAATCGTATAAGCAACCAGTATATAAACGAACACGGGAGAGGTACATGTATAGATGGTGAGTCCGCATATCTAGATCTTTCTCGTGGCTACTTTTGACATGACTATGCTCGGAGTAGCCTTCTCAATTCCAGAGCCCCTGACTTGTTCACCATCTTTTTTTTGGCTCTGGGTATCCGATTGATCGAGACATATCTCAACGCCTGTCTTACGCGAACGAATCGACGTTGTTACTCTGGCAGACATGTTTAAGAACGCCCTCTTTGAAGGGTAACATTTCTTGCCCTTGCTCGAGATATTCGAGTGATGGAAAAGGAACAATTCTACCATGTTGATTCATTGCATATGTACGCTTCCATGGATTCAAGTCACCTTTACACAGATTTTCCCTTCCCCAGCGCCGTCTTTGTAGCGTCAATGGTTTGTATTCTCTCTATTATCCGCGTTGTTCCGAACCTCCCCTGCCCATGTGTATGCCAGCTTGGTTACTTCATCTCCATCACTCATGCCACATGGCTGGCTCCCTCCACATCATCCAAATCAATCTTTGTGGCATCGTCCCACCATTCCCGCCAATCCTTGCTCCGTGGCTCGAGCTCATCGAGCACACCAATCTCTGTTGCCCCCCGGGTGAACGACATCTGACGGGACAGTATCGCAACCCACCACGCGAACCTTTGCTCTAGCAGCACACCTTCGAGCCCGTTTCCCCTGTGTATCCAAAGGCGTGATCCAGCGATAGAGCACCGGAGAGCCATCATCGCATATATACCACCCTCCCGCCCATCTCTACACTACTTGTATCCTCATCCCTGACAACGAATCGAACAGAGGTAAGATTGGGTGGTAGGCGAGCACAGACAGCGACCCAACTTACCAACGCCAAGATGAGGACTCGATGATCCTCAGAATTCAAGAGTGAATTATCGAAGCAGGCTGTGCTGGCAACTTCTCCAGTGAATTGACATCATTCAACGACAAACCAATTTCTCTCAAAACTCGATTATGGAACAGATTTTTCTTACCACCCTTCACTGGGTATATCAGAGACAGAACCCCTCGACAAGCCCCATGTGGTTTTCGCAAAAAAAAATCGACGCAAGTTGTATAGCCGTTCCAAAAACCACTAGAATCTTAATAGACTCGTGTTTAGAAAATGTCGGCCGCAACGAGTTACATTCCGGCCTTCTCATTTAATAACGAGGAACTTCGCCATTGCTTGGACGTTATTGCATTTGCACCGCGAACATGGAGCCCCAAAAATTAGAAACCAACTCTTTTCCGGATTGCATAATGGATGATAAATAGTGTTTAAGCTAAGCTAAGCTAAGAATATCGAATCCATTCACAGCGCGCGGATGACTTTCATGCACGATGTTTCGTTATTCTCATTACACTGACTGGCCCGAATCTGGCATTTGGACATGTGCTCCGCGGAAAACACATGCAAAGTCACTCACTCACTCGTTTGACGTGCATTTTGAATGTATGTGCCCTTTTCTGCCTTTAAAGGGGGAAAGATTGAAAAGAAAGAACGGACAAATCTGTGTCCTAAAAGGGTTCACGCGCGAACCCACTGCAAATTTTCTCGTTCCGCCACCAATACCATCGATGGGATATATTCCTCGATGGGATAGATACATTTTCCAGCCAAGTGACCTAAGCGAAAAGTGGAAAAAGGACCTGGCGGATAACGAGCAGGGGAAGGGAAGGGAAGGGGGGCTACAGTGGGTGACGTCCTGCCTGTTTGTGTTGAATCAACCATTTTTCACAACCAATTGAAACGCTCGGTTCCGTTTTTCGTACTCCACGAGAAGCGCGCCCCATAAACATGTTCTCCACTGCATCATTATTTGTGAGACGTTTTCACCGCGGATACACGCCTGGAAGGCATAGCATGCATGTGCCCCCCCTCGAGAGACACACGAGGACGAAATGGCTGCTGCTGCAGGTCGGATCCCCCCCCCCCCCCCCTTTTTTTTTTAGGAGCCAGTCGTTGACTTTCTCTCGCAACAGTGGCATTCAATGTTTTGAAAAACGGACCCCTCGGGCGTTCTATTTATTCTACGGTGTTAGTGTTGGCGTTCTCGAGAGCTTTTCTCCTCTTCCTCCGCTGGAGTGTGTCGCCCCCCCCCCCCCCCTGAGGCTTTTTTTTCTAGCTCCGCGATGGCTTTCTTGAAACTCTCCGACCCCTTTTTTTCCCAACGCAAACTCGATTCGGTTCTGTTTGAGACTCTCGCGTTTCACAACTTTGTGGCTTTCGTTCACACCTTCGTGACATTCGGGTATACCACGCACTAGAGGGGATCGACGTGGCTGGATTCCTGGGCGGTGAGGGATGGGATTGGGGGGGGGGGGGGTTTGAAGGGCGCGCGATGGGTATTGAGTATAGGACGTTTTTGGAATTATACGGATCGTGATGTTTGAGTTGGCGGCTTTGGATGTTCTTCTTGTTGCGGTTGGTAAGCAGGCCTTGGAGTTTGGGCATTGTTTTTTTTTTGGGGGAATGAATGAGTTGTAAAATACACACTGTCAGGGACTACACGTAGGACTGAATAGTGTTTGAACGTGGTTCGAATGGAATTCCAACTATGAGGATTCTTATGTACAAGTGCATGCATGTGTTTGTAGAAATAGAAGGCCGTTGGTTGGCGCGCTAGTGTAGGGCTGGCCTTGGTAGGGCAGACCTTGGTTGGTGGTATTAGGCCATCTGTTGTTTTTTTTTGGGGGCATTGTGTCAATGAAAAAAGTGCGCACTTCTCGCTCCAGTCTTGAATTCAAATAAATAAATACATGTATATCTGTATCTATATCTTTTGAAGGCGTTATACCCCAACAAAGTCACACCCTTTTTTGAAAAATCATCAGCTTTTTATCGCGTCGTCTAGGAGGAGATTTAGTTCGGGATTTTTTTGTTCCCCAAAAGCATGCCTCGTTTCCAATCGAAAGAACTTCTGAGTTGTAGTTGGAGTATTTACGTATGTTTTTCAGAATTACATCCCCAATCAGAAAGTCGGCAGTGGAGAGTCAAGAAACCTCATCAAAGTCCTCACTTCTCGCTCCATCTTTTCTTCGAAAAGGTAAATACACTTTCTACGCTCTATCCCCGATAAGTAAACGTCGCTGCTTTTACATTTGAAAGAGCCTGCCGGCTGGAAAAAATTTCTGCTTCATTATAGATCCAAGGTTGGCGTGCGATGATGGTCTAATGCCTCGCGCAAACCCTGCGGCATCTGCTTTCCCTCTCTCCGATTCGTGTGTTCCGCGAGCTGGAAATCAAGCTCCGCTCTCAGGACCTCGTTCTCGACCTGCAAGCTCAAAAGCCGGCTCCGGGACTCTTGCACACCGTCACCGTCGTCGCGCTCGGACGCACCAAGCTCGAGCTCGGCGATCGTGGCTCTCAATCCCACAGCCTCCTCCATCAGATCGCGACGTTCTCGCTTGTAGCCCTTGATGTCGCCTTCCAGACCCTCCTTCTCTTTGACCAGGGACCCGTAGTGGGCCCAGAACGCTTCGTCGAACTCCCCCTTGCCGAACGTCCCCTTGAGGTTCTTCAGCAGCGTTTCGTTCTGCTCCCACGCGGTTTCCTTCTCCTTCACGGCCAGCAGTCGCTCCAGAGCTTCGCGCTGCGCGGCCGCGGCAACGACGTCAATCTGGTCGCGCAGGCGCTGTGATTCCACCCTCTCCCGCGCTGCCCCTTCGTGTGACTCTGCGAGACAGGCTCGGAGGTGTTCGATGACTTCTTTGTGCATCAGGATCTCTGCATAGGTGTCTGATTTTGTGGAATCTTCCTCCAGGAGTGCGCGTAACTTGTCTGCTTTCTCGACGGCGTATTGGACGTCTTCGTGGCGGCGCTCTAGGTCTTCGCGAAGCTGGGCGTTTTCGGTTTCGACCAGCCGCAGTCGTGGGTAGAGGTCGTTGGGGACTATGGGTGGCTGGCTTGGTTGGCCCTGTTGATATGGTTGGAGAGGACCGCTGTCTGTGGCTGGGACTTCTGTTTCGTTGACCGCATCTGCGGCGGCGTTGGTTACGGGTCTAGAATCCTTGTCCTCAGTCTCGGCAGTATGTTCCACTTCTCTCTGGCGATGGTGGTGGTTATGGTCGCCCTGAGAAGGCTCCGAGGATTTGATAGCTCCAGTCGAGGATTGGCCCTTCATGGTGGCAAGGGCATTGGACAAGGCGTCTCTCTGGCCAGTCATATGTACCAGGGTTTTTTCTGTCCTCGTCTTCTCAGCTCCCAGCTCAGTCAGATCGTCCTTCAATTTCTTCACTTCCTTCACCTCCTGAGCACGTCTCATTTCCAATTTCCGAGCCTCGAGGCCGTGTTTTCTGGTAACCTCCGAAAGTTCTTCATCGTGCTTTGTGGTAATCTCTTGGATAGCTAGAGCGTGTTTTTCCTCGAGTTCCTGGATCTCGAGCGTATGATCTTCCTCCAAGTCTTTAATCTCGTTACTGTGGCTGGACTCCTTGAATCGATCGAAGATTTCTAACTCTTCATCTTTCGCTGCCTCCGCTTGGGCTACAGCCTTCTCCAAGCGATCTGACCACTCTTCGTCCTTCGCAGCCTTGGCCTCGGTAACTGCTCTTGCTAGACGTTCTGCAAACTCCATATCTCGGGCGGCTTTGATCTTCTTAATGGAACCTGCCATTCTATCTCGCCCTGCATCCAAGACTTGGTATGAATTGACATTGAAGAGGTTGGATTGTTCAGAGGAGGAGGGTGCCCTTAAATCTTGATTAGCCTCTTTATCTCCAGGTTCCGTGTAAATCACAGTGATTGGAGTATCTGGAGGTGACGGTGATGCTATAGTGGGCAAAGGAGGTAAGGAATCGAATAAGGTGCTATCGGAGCCAGAGCGGGAGTGACGAATTACGGTAAGTGCTGGGGCACTAAACCACTGTCTCAGTTTTGGAGGACTCCGCACTGTTCTATTTAGTTTAGGTTCCATGTCAAAGTGGAACGTTCGCTTACCTGGAACCAATGATCGCTCCGGACTGAACAACCGGTCCGTGGTAAGTACGCCATCAGCAACGCATGAAGCTTCAGAACGAGGATCTCGGTCAGTGGTGTTCGCCTTGTCAGCGTGTGCAGCTTCTGCGTTATCTCGATTACTCATTGACCGCACGAGCTGTCCCTGGCCGCGAGTGACTCCAACTGTTTTCCCTATCACAGGAGTATCTCGTAGTACAGTGGAACGATATTTTTGAGGTTCGGCCAAAGCCCCATAGCGCTGATCGATTGGTACGATTATCGGGGCATCGTGGGAGGAGAGTAATGTCATCAAGGAAGCTTTTTGCTTTGCGAGAAGCACATTGCCCGCCGTGGTCTCCGGATTGTTGTTCTGGCTGCCTGCCCCTGTCGTACCCCGGTCGGATTCTGTGTCACAATGGACGACGGGTTTCTTGTTGTCTTCGACAGCGACGACCTAAGAATATTAGCGGGACAACCTACAGCTACTGCTCACTGCCTCCTACATACCTTCTTAGCTTTTCGAAGGATTTTTGTCAGGTACCCTGTATTGCTCTCGCTCGTCTATTACTGTCAGTAGGAGTGCCAATTCCGGATCCAGTCGAGAGAATGGCTTACATTTCTCTGTTTGTAGAATGTCTTTGTTTCTCTGTGACGATAGCTCTGGAAAACCTGCAACTCATCCGTATAGAACGTTGCCGGAGTGGCTACATCTCTAGAAAGAGTCGGCGCAGATGGAGCTGACTTGTTGCTTATTGTTGCTGGGCAGCTTGCTAACGTTCTCGAATTTGGGGACCTGGCCATGCTGACACCCAATAATGTGGGCATGTGTGGCAGAGTCCGAACAAGACAAGGGTACTATAAGTATGAGGCCGACAACACCAAGAGTAGGCAAAAGATGCAGCTCTGTAGATCTTGTAATGTCTCGAGACACAAGATGCAGGTAGTACCAGAGTATCACCGATAATTCAAGGCCCAGGTGGATGTTCCTGAGCGTGAAAGCTGAATTTGTAGTGGGTAATGTTGAAAAGTGCTGAGGAAGAAGAAAAGGAGGCTGGACCGCCAACGGCGCCAACACTCCCTGCTTCAACACCTACATCCTAGTGTTGAAGCAATGCAACGCCAGACCCCACTAGGGACGGAATTCAAAGGGCTGAAGGGCTGAAGATCGGGATGACCAACCAGTAACCTTTGAGCACCAATCGGACTTTAGGGGACCTGATAAAACTGCGGCTTATTTATGTATATAGGTTCAAAAGTGTTTTAACAAAGGGGACGTAAGGGCCGGCGGAGTAGAGAGAGTATGTTCCTGGCTGAAATGTGGTTGTTTGAACCCACAACTTTAGCCAGGAGAACTGTGAAGCTTCTACAAGTGAAACCTACGTTTGATGCAATCAAATTGAAGGGCAAACTTGCCACGTCACTCTCTCCCGGGGAATAGCAAGCATAACTCGCTGTGAAGCTATCCGAGCTCGGTGTTAGTGAATTTTCAAGGTAAGAAAATGTGGCAAAACTCGTGCATAGAGAGAAGCTCGAGATTCCGAATCCGCATAGGCAGACTGTCGGAAAAGTGGCAATCCCAAGAGCTCCCGTCTTCCCATTTTTTGCGCACTTTGACTGTTCATATCAGCTCGGGGAGTTTAGGATCCTCGCTGGGGTGATTCACCCTCGATGCGTGACTTTTGCTACAATTTTTTTCCCTTTTCGAGTTCTAACTGTCTCAATTGCCCCGCGTTCACAAGCACGGATTAACACATTCTAAAGTAACCGCTGTCATTCTCTTCCCGGTACGAAAGGAGTTACCGATCAGCAGACTTTCATTCGCCTAATGCTCAGAAAACATACGCCGGTCCTCACTCGACGGATGGATTTTAGTTTCATCATCTTAACCCACCAAGTTCGGTCGGTTTTGTCCCGGAGGCCCCACCTCTCTCGTCAATATGAGCTCATTTTTGCAACTTGAGAAAGAAAGGGAGAAAAGAGAGAAAAGAGAGAAAAGTTTGCCGCCGTCATTACTGCAATGGGAAAATGTGTTAACCAAACGGAGGTCTGCAACAAAAAGTCCTGGGCGCCAAGACTCCTATGCTAAGTAAGATTGTCGGATAATACTCTACTCTACCCAGTTTGCTTTTGAAACTGCGCCCGACGCGAGCCCAAACTATTCGAGTAATGGCCCATTAAGACCCCCCTAAATTTCCATCCGAAATAGACGCTCCCAGGAAAACACCCTACGAATACCCTACGTACCTTACAGTAGCTACCTTAGTTCTAGGATCCTCTAATATAGCACCATAGGGTCGCCTTTCCGGCAAAGCGGGGTACTAGCGCTCTCAGCAGACCACCACTACGGTACACCAGACCTTTTCTTCCATCTTATCGCCTTGCAAGGCCGTGTGGCGTTAAGCGAATATTTCCGTTCCCAAAAAAAGTCTACTTCTCTCTGTCGTACTCGTGCGAGTGGTGCCTCGGGAATGGAGGCAGAATAGGCTTCGATAGCATAGGTATCTTCTGATACTTTTTTGCACATGAATGTGATCCGATCGCGTGCTATCTCATCTCCATTTGTAGTGTGGGTAGGTGGAGATTTGGGAGAGCATGTAAAGTAGGGTGTGGTGAGTAGCGGAAAGAAGGGAAATTGGTTGGCTGGATTGGTGGTATGGCCCGGCTAAGATTGCTGTATCTTTACTAGTACTATATCTGCGCCCAAGCGAATATTTCCGTCCGTGGTCCCGAAGAGTTTACCTTGCTTGTGGCCCCCCCCCCCACCTCGCCCGCGCTTTTACTTGAAGAATCAAGCTGAGTCAGGCCACATCGTGTTGGTCAGCTCTAGACCAGGATAGCGCAACGCTCCGCCGTCCTTCCCCCCACAGTTCTCCTCTGTGAGAGAAGCCAAATCATAGAAAATTCCTGTGTGAGCTGATTCTGGCAGACTTCAAACTGCGGTGACGATCCTTTTATCTCTGGAGCTTTCCGCTCGTTCTCTCTCCAACACCGTCATGAATCCCTTCCTAAAAACCCCCTTGTACTTCTTCGTAGTATGCTACATTCTGGTCCAGGCGGGCTATTTCACCTACAAACACATTACCACTAGGGTGGCCCGCCGTCGGATCGTCAGGGAGCATGGCTGCGAGCCGCCCAATTCGGTCGATGACCGGTCGTGGGTACCGTATCTGTACAGGCTTAAGATGGTGAAGATGGTCAGGAGCGCCGCGGAAGAGCACAGACTTCAAAAGGCCACTCAAGAAAAATACCGAAAATATGGCAATACACATAGCGGAATGGTGAGGGCCTTGAATCCTAACTATGGTCGACTGTGATTCTGACCGTCATAGTTTTTCCACATGGACATGCTCTTTACTGTCGAGGCAGAGAATGTCAAGACCGTCTTGGCCACAAAGTTCAAGGATTATGAGCTCCCTTCTCGCAGGAAGAGTGCCTTCAACTCACTGCTAGGCTGGGGAATCTTCACCAACGATGGCGCGGACTGGAAACATTCCAGGGAGCTTGTACGGCCCAACTTCACCCGGGATCAAGTCGCGGATTTGGACACTTTCGAGGAACACTTGAACCATTTGATCAATGCGATCCCCAACGACGGAAAGACGACCGTTGACCTCCAAGAGCTCTTTTTTGGTCTCACCATCGACACGGCAACCGAGTTCCTATTTGGCGAGTCCACAAACGTGCTGCTAGGACGAGACTCTCCAGAGTCGAGAGCCAACCTCAACTTTGCCGGGGCATTCAACCGATCGCAACTCGAGGTGCAGAACCAACTCCGATCCAGCATCTTCTACCGCACGCCAAAGCATTACAAAGAGGACATCAGAACCGTGAAGGACTTCATAGGGAAGTACGTGCAGCAGGGCCTCCGATACCGCGAAGCCTTCCTCCGTGGTCGCGACAAGACAGCCTCGAAGGACGACCGCTATGTCTTTATGCACGAGCTCGTCAAGGCCATTGACGACCCGGTGCGCGTCCGAGACGAGATGTTGAACGTGCTTCTCGCCGGCCGGGACACCACCGCCAGCCTTCTGGGCAACATGTGGTTCACCCTCGCGAGACGGCCCGACATTTGGGCCAAGCTCCGGAGCGAAGTGGATGAGACTCTGCACGGGCAACGACCGACCTTCGAGCAGCTCAAAGAGATGAGATACCTCAAGGCAGTCATGAACGAATGTAAGCACCCCCTCCGCTATATCTCCCTCCATCCATTCCATTTAGCTAAACACCCACAGCTCTCCGCCTCGACCCCGTCGTCCCCTTCAACAGCCGCCAGGCCACGACCGACACCGTCCTCCCCGTCGGCGGCGGCCCCGACGGCAAATCGCCCATCCTGGTCCGCCGAGGCCAGCTCGTGAATTACGCCGTCTGGGTCATGCACCGCCGTCCCGAATACTTCGGCCCGGACGCCGAAGCGTTCGACCCGGAGCGGTGGGGACAGATCCGGCCGACGTGGGAATACCTCCCGTTCAACGGCGGGCCGAGGGTGTGCGTCGGGCAGCAGTACGCGCTCACGGAAGCGGGGTATACGACCGTCAGGCTGATGCAGCGGTTCGCGAGGGTGGAAAGCAGGGACGACAGGCCGTGGACGGAGAGTGTTTCTCTTACCACCTGCAATTTGAATGGGACGAAGGTCGTCCTGACGCCGGCTTGATGGAGCAAGCCGGGTGGTTTCTGGAAAGAAGCAAGGTCGGGACTGGTGGGGGGAAGCGTGGGAATTGGCAAACTAGTTTTGGTTGCAATTCAATGCTTACTATATCAAACATAGGATATTGTCCACAAATGACTGCCTAACCTTATATAGATCCTTGGGTCTGACAAGTTCTCATGAGAAAGGCCCAACGCCTATGGTGCCGGTTAAACATCGGACGCCCATGGCGTGTGAAGAGATGAGGTTCCGTCCGTGAACGGCTACCAAATCTTGTAGGGTCTTGAGCTGCAACACGCAGAGAAGCGATGAATTGAAGCTCACGCGACACAGAGAGGCTGCCAATCCAAGGGCCCAGTCCGTACAAGATTGCCTAATCCTCAGAGGTCTTCTATCTTTGATTTTGGTCCGTTCAAAACAATCCCCAAAGGACACAGCGAAGTAAAGAAGGGTCTGACTTCTCGGCTCACGGCACTGGTGGCGATCTCGAAGCTTACAGTAGGCGAATGGAACAGATCATTGCAGATAGTTGACATTCAGCCGACCCTTGCAGCCTTGCCTCTTCCTCTGCATCCAGCCCTCGTAAGCGATAGCTAGCCAGGAAACCAGCAACAACACGCAAGGCGCCGCCATCGGAGCCTTGTAGGTTCGGGGGGGCTTTCTGAATTTGCTGGAGCAGAAATTCGCGTACGAGCTCGGATCACTCGGGAAGACGGTCGAGGCGCGTAAGGGTTTCGGTTTGTGGATGCAACCACGGTGGATTCCGGAACGGAGAAGGAGACATGATCCGTGCTTGATCTTGAGCTTCTAGCATATGTTGTGCCCACACAGGTACCGGGCTCACAGCCATGAGGGTACTGTTCGCAGGGGCCGGGATGGCAAACTTGGTCACACGGACGACAGCATGCTAGTGTCTTTCGGCACTTCGCACCGCAGGAATTAGAAGCCAATGTAGGAGCGTGGATTGCAGAAACCCTTCTTCTACACCCTTTTCGTGACAAAGTTAGCTCATGGACATGTGCCGAACGATCAATTCAGTGATGACTCACAGCAGTATAGCATTGGGGGTCCAAAATTTTCAGCCTTGCACGAGGGACATGACCATTCGTGGCCGCAAGGAACGGAAGCTTTCACTTCAGGCAAAGATCTATGCCCGCGGGCCCAGTCAAGGATGCACTGGTGATCGTAGACAGACCAGCATACGTTGCAATGCCAGATCTTGTCTGCTTTGGATACGGGCTCATAGCAAATCCCGCACTGGTACCGCCCGTTTCCGATGTCCTCCTGTATCCTTTGACCTAGTGTAGGGGCTCTTGAATAGCCATCGTTAATGCTATCGTCCGAGATAAGGTGAGCGGGAGGTGGAAAGCGGGGAATAACGAGATCTTGAAGTATTGGAGGTGTTTCAGCACCCAGTTGTCCTCTCTCTAAACCAGCCATCTCATGAACGTCGTCCTCGAACAGACCTAGATCTACCAAGCTCAAGTGGGATCCAGACATCGGGTCTCCTAGATGGTAGGTTTTCAAAAAGAGTAGGATGTTTTGAACAGACGTGAGGTATGTCGTGGAGGCGGGATTATGTAGGTGTTGATGTATCTCATCCCAAGAAATCGACACCTCATACGATTAGTGCAAAATGACACGGGTCGAGGGAATGGGAGCTGAGCCAAGACAGTCAGTCCCCTTGCAATCTTGCGGATGGTACTGAGTTATTATGGTATTAAGAAAGGCTGTGCATCATCCTATTGCTGGGAAGTCGATTCAAACATGTTCCCACTGCTGCGGAAATGTCTTGCACACTACTCAAGTTTGTTGGTCCAGGCGCCTTGGAGAGCAAAGAGACGAATAAAGAGCCTTCCTAACGACGCGAATTCTTTCCAATCTATGCACCCCAGGTTTTAAGAAAATGACACTGTGCACGTCTCATTACATAGGTCTATGGCACCTATTTCCAGAGCATAGCGAACTTTGAAGGACCTTGAGTCTTCTTCGTCGTTTCTGGCGGTCCAGTGCCATGGTACCATACCGCTACATGAGAACGTTTTTGAATTGACTTTGACCATGGCTGAGGGAATTTCCGGCGTTTTCCGGGTTTCACGATTTGAATGCAGAAAACGTCTTATGCCTTAACTTGAGCTTGTATCATTCAACATTTGCAGCAGAATCGCGTTGGCGAAAGGATGAAAGACTTCGAAAGTTGAAGACGCTAGAACCATGAGCTTGTACTATTACGTGTAGGGCTGAATGCGAGATGACGTATTTCTCGTTTAGTAGCCAATCATCACGCGCGTCTAAAAATCCAGGTTTTGGCCGGGCAGCGACTTCGGTGGCGGCAAACAATACCACGATGATCATCAAAGCCAGGCTTTTCTTCACCTTCATCCTTCTTTAACTCTATCTCCAGCGAATTTCTCCCATTCACTGCCTCTTCCCCGGCTCGAAATTGCTCCCTTAGTTGTGAAACGACCCCTCTCCTACCCGGACATCACTCAACATCTGCACCGCCATAATCCGCAACGATGGCAGAAGCAATCAGCGGTATTGCTGGAGGCCTTCAAGGCTCAGTCGGTGGCATGCTAAATAAGGGATCAGCATGGTTCGACAGCATATTCCCACCGGAGAAGCGGAACGAGCTCATGGCCAAGATATCCAAGTTTGCGACTGAGAAGCCCATGCTGGCTGTAAGCCTCCGTTTATCCCGCTCTGACTCCGTCGTGACCACAGAGGCTGATCGGCTTGTAGTCATTCATAGCATCCCAAATCGCCCTTACCGGTTTCCCCCTCGGCCTCTTCATCGTGATGACCATCACGGTCGTGGTCTTCGCCCTACTCGCAGGCCTGATCATTGGTCTCGTTGGCGCCGTCCTCTTCATCGTCGTCTGTGTCGGCTTTGCCCTTATCATACTACTACCCACCCTATTCCTCACGACGGCAGCAGCGACCTTCATCTGGCTATGGGGCATAGGCGGGTACTATATTCTCAAGAAATTCAACAAGAAAGAGATCCCGGGCATCCATACCGATATGAAAGGGGGACCTGGTGGGTTGAAGGACCAGCTGGGTGCTCTTACAGGCGAGGGTGGACCTCAAGGTGAGCCAAACGGAGAGGAGAAACAGGCGGATGGTGGTGCCAAAGAGAATGGCAAGCCAAAGGAGGCCAACGGGGGCCCAAAGCACCCCGGTGGATACTCCAAAGGCGGAGCAACGAAGCACATGAACGGTGCGGCGGATAAAGTTGGCAGTGCTGGAAAGGCCAGCGGAGTGGACGTGGGCAATCCGAAAGAGGCGGCTGATGTTGGCAAGCATGCTGGGAAAGTCACCAATGCCGCGCAGGGCGTGAAAGGAGGTGTTTCTGGGGCCACAGGCCTTGGATGAAGCCGGTCTTTGGAGGTTGAAATTGAATACGACTTCTTCCCTTCGTTTGGTGCTAGCAAGTATATGGGACATGGATCCAAAGCGAGGCGTTCAGGACATGTAATAGCTTGCTTCCGTTCGGTACAAATCATGTTATTGTAACATTGTATGCTATCATACTGGGAAACCAGCCTTTGTACTCCCCATTCCTTACACATGCACTCGTAAGTTGACAAAAAACAATCTACAATGTACGCTCTCTCCAGTCCATAGTGGCGGCTTTTTTGGGCATGAATCCTAAATGCATCGCCAAGGCAAGGTCTTTCATTCGAATACAAATACCTCACTGCTGCCCACGTTACTTGACTATATCTCCCGCAATTCTCCCCCTCTCCCCCTCTCCCCCTCTCCCCCTTTTTTCCCCCTTAACATATACACTACGTTCGAGTATTCTTCTTCTATCAAGATATCACAAGCAGCGGGTAAAACTGACGTCCGTTCTGCGTTTCCTCCTCAAGCCAAAGCCGAATTTCTCCGTTTCTCCGTCTATGCGTATTCATCTCGATATTCACAAACCCCTCCCCCAAAACGCGGAAGACCCACATTGAAGTAGACCCTTTTGTGATGATTATGCCACCCAAGGGATTTACAACGAAAAAAAAGATCCCCCTCCATTGCACACTATCGAGATTTATTTAGAAGACTTGATGTTGTGAACACGTGAATGCGTTCAGGTCAAAGCTGGAGTGATGGTTTAACTGTGAATACGGCAGAGTCGATAAGTACGGGGAAAAGCAGTTAGCAAGATGATTATTAACAAAAGTGAATGGAAAGCGGGTCTGGAAAGCAGGACTTGTAGGGGTTAGCAATTGAATTTTCCATGAAGTGACGAGGACCCTTCTATGCATGGGAACAATGCTCCCAATGGTCCGGACGGTCCGTCCAAAGGCCTTGGACCGTCCAAATTGAAGCTATTTAAGTAGTCCACAGTCCGTCCAACCTTCTGGACCGTCCAACCCCATTTTGGACCGTCCGGACTGCTAGTTCGAGTTCTCATTGAAGGCATCCAAAGCCTCTTCCTCCATTATAGTGCCCACAATTGTATGTAGATCCTCCTTTGTGAAGATACTCAGTCGAAATCATGACTTGAGGCACTTCATTATCACTAGACGTCATGGTGTTGTGGTTGTGGTGTGGGTGTTGAAAGATTCATTGAAATTTGATCCAATCTCTGATCGCTACTAAAAATACGCTCATGATACTCAGATATACACATTAAAAGGAGGCCAATATTTAGCCGAGTGCGAGAAACAGTCAAATATATTCGCTACATCTAGACTATTTGGACTGTTAGTTCAGACCGTCCGTCCAAATGATCTGGATCGTCCAATGGACCGTCCAGAATATTTCTGAATCGTCCAGTTGGACTAGTCCAATTGGACCGTCCGGACTGTTTGGACTGACAGTCCGGCCGGACCATTGGGAGCATTGCATGGGAAGCACATGATATTGATTGAGCAATTTCCCCACCAGACAGGTGCAACAGCATGATGAATAAAGTGTATTTCCCTCGGAGAACTGTGTTCATCATCCGTGAGGGAAGTGTCCCCCCCGCTGATGACCTGCAACACAGTCTTGCACTTACTTCCCAACTCTCCTTTGAACGAGCTTGCACAACTGGCCCGTTTCTCTGTGTGTTTTAAGACGTGGATAGCACTCGCTTAATGGGAATATTTCTCCAGTACAAATGAATTCTCCTTCTTCTTCTTCTACCACAACAAAGGCAGCTATCCTGACAAGACCTATATAGGACGGCGGGAGCAGCCTACCGGAAGGCTACTAGTCCGCCAACCGAGGCAACCTGCTCCGTATATAAATACGCTCAAATGTCTTGGCAAGATCAGAACCGAGAGCACGAAAGTCAGGGTCCGGAATGATTTCCTTGGAGGCAGCGTCAACACCGCAACCGTTTCACTCTTCTCTTCCTCTGATTCCCATTGGTCAGCGGCGGTCAACACTACGGTGGCAAAAGTGTTGAGTCCATATTTGTCCCACATGACTCTCCGGACCTCAGTGTTGACATGCTAGCGCGGTTCGGGAGGGATATAAACCCCTTCCTTCCCTCCTCCGACTTCTCTTCTTCTTTCCTTCTTACTTCACAGTCCAACCACGACGTTCTTCCAGCAACAAGTTCTTCGATCATCAATAGCGCTGCTGCTGAACGATACTCTTCATCAACCTCATCAACCTCAACCAAATGCAAGCTGTTCGATAGCAACCACATCGTGGTCGACGCCGTGTTACAACATGCAGCTTGCTGGTGTTGTCAACATGGGGAAGCACCAAGAGGGGCTTCGCCCAGAGCTTCTCAAGTATCTTTTCGTGAAGGATCAGGAGGTATGTGATGCCCATCCCGTTGTCATATTCTATTGCTAAAACTGACTAATATTTAAGGCCTCCGAGCAACAGTCTGGAAAGACCACCTTCTGGGTCTTCAACCAGTCACAAGGCATCGATATGGCCGGTACAGCGTCCACGGAACGACAGGAAAAATCCGTTCCAGAGAACACCGCCTCAGAGGTTTCAACAGTAAAGCAGACCGCCATCACAGATTTCTTTTCTCCGCGTCCTTCAACGTCCTCGACGAAGGTGGCTTTCATAACACCATGCCCTTCGGTGACACTGGCGGAAGTACCTGCAATGTTTGTGAAGCAAGCAAACATTGTGGATGGGGATCACGTCTTCGATCCCATGCATCCCGTATTCAAGGACTGGGAACCTTGTCCTCCGAAGCAGACAGATATGGATACTGAGACAGGTATGTGCCCTAAGAGAAGTTGGTTGAAGCCAAGCTAACACATGATAGCCATCAAGCATCTTGAAGCAACGATGAATTACTTCAAGCGTCAACAACGAGGCAGTCCACCTACGTCCCAGACCATGGGGTGTAACCGTTCAGGTTCGGATTTTTCTAGCGATGAGACATTGCTCGGAAGCTCTGCTCAAATCTCGGATTCCTCTTCGCCCACGCCCCCGAAATCCGGCAAAGAAGTGCGCTCTAGAACCTTTTCGTCGCCATCTGAACTTGCTGCTACCGACCTCATCGGTACTCCCAAGGCCAGAGACACGAAAAAAGATAAATCCGAGCAGGACACCGAGAAGTATTGGATTGAGAAGGATGGGGAGCGATTAGCGGTCATTGCCGACATGGAGAAGACGATGGCTACGATGAAGAGGGAGCTCGCCAATACCGTCAATGCCTTTCAGACGGCATCCGGTGCAAATCACAAGCTCCAAGCTGAGCTCAACAAGAAGGCCGCGAGTGTATTGCAAGTGGAAGAGGACAGAAACCACTTGGTTCATAACCTGGACGTAGCCGAAATGGACAACGAGAAGCTCAAGAAAGAACTGGCCCATAGTCGAAGAGATCACAAGTATCAATTTGACAGAGCCGAGGAGGCACTTATACTGATGGAGGCGGATTCAAGCAAAGAGTCTACTGCAAGGCTACTTCAAGCCAAGGCAGAGGCTGAGAGCCGCAACATGGCACAGGTGACAGAAATGGAGTCAGAGATGGACTTCCTCAAATCACAACTCAAAGAGCGTTGCGATTCCGTGGCTCACTTGACAAAGAGTCTTTCTAGAGTCGCCGATTCTGACCGATGGAAGGATATCAAGAAAGAAATGGAGGAGTTGAAGGAACGAGCCAACGGACTCCCCGATGAGATTCAAGCAGCCTGGCTTGAATGCGAAAAAAGGAAGGGGCAATACGATACGCTCTGGAAGAAGCATGAGGAGCTAATTCTCGAACAAGCTTCTCTGGAAAAAGCCTTTCAAGACATCAAGCAGTTTGACTTGAGGGCAATGCGAGAAATGAGGCGGACTCTTAAGAACAAAGCCGCAACATCGGAACGAGCTCTCAAGGGATGCCTCAAGCAAGTTTTTGAGCGGATGATTCGCTGCAGTCTTTGCTTGGAGAACGAAGGGTTTTTACCATTCGACAAGAAGCATCGGACGATCTATGAGCAAGTGTTGGAGCTTACTGGTAAAGATTACCAGCAAGCTTTGTTCGACTATTACGACGAGGATGGGCACGACATTCAGACCGAATTCAACTTGAACGGAGGCGAGGATGAAGACGAGGATGAAGACGGTGACGAAGACGATCACGAAGATGAGGAAGGTCGTGATAACGAAAACGGAGGCCAGTTTGGGAATGACAAGTCTGGTGGTCGAGATAATGACCAAGGGCACGACGAAAACGGAGGCCAGTTTGGGAATGACAAGTCTAGTGGTCGAGATAATGACCAAGGGCACGACGAAAACGGAGGCCAGTTTGGGAATGACAAGTCTAGTGGTCGAGATAATGACCAAGGGCACGACGACGGCCATATCGGCAACACTTGCAATGTCGGTCTCCATGAATCGGACTTTGAAGCCGGCCCTGCGGAAAATACTCAGGACTCGCCCTCTGCTCCAACACCAGTCATGACGGAAGATGGCCACCTGGTTGTTGCCGCAGCAAAGGAGGAAGCAGTCCAGGAGTCGCCCGATATCCCGGAAGCATGGAACAAGCGTGAGGTTGATCACACCGCAAGATCTCCGGTATTGTCCCCCACAATAGTCGACCAGGCTGAAAAAGCTGTGGCCGGTTCATCTGTTGTTGCCCAGGACCAGCGGTGCATTTCTTCAGACGACGTTGTGCCGACCCTCAATATCTTGTCGCCAGGCGGAACAGGGGAAAGTACTCGAGACAGTCATCAGCCCAGATATAGAGGCCCTGTCGAAGCACCAAAGATCGATGATATCGTAGTACCCAGCACGAACGAGGTCGGCGTCCACAAGGAGGGGACCGGCGTGAACCACGACCAATGTGAGGACAGTGGAGTCGTTCTCGAGGATAATTGCTTGACAGATGAAGTTGTTGAAGAAGGAAGCGGCCACGTCAAAGCAGCCTCGAACGATGCTGTGCTCGAAGGCGATGCAGCCAGAGTCAATGATGCAACAGCGGCCGACCGATTTAGTGCTAAGATCAGGATGATCGAGGCCAATATCGCTAGAGTGAGAGCCATTGATGGGACAGCGGCCGAGAAGCGGAAGGCGTTGAGCGACTCTTTAAAATTCGAGACCGCTATTATCTTTGCCGAACTCGCTAGACAGAGAGCAGGGTCAAATCTCCGCAAGCAGCCCCTTTTCGCCGGTGAGAAAACTGTCTCTGCACCAGCAGCGAGCACAGAGCCAGGGTCAAGCGAAGGATTCGCGTTTCGCAAGCCGTTTTCCACGTCGAAGTCGGCGGAAGCAACCGATCTTTCGAGCTCAGCTAGCAGCAACGGGCCTGAAGTAGGAAGAACCTTTGAATTTAGGCCCAGCAAGAACCCACCACCTTCTCTCTTTGCGAAGCCCCCTGCAGATTCCAAGGCAAATTCGGGTGAGGGATCTACGGCACCTGAATCATTGAGAACTTCAAAGGCAGCGGCAGCAGTCAACCCTTCGTCCACAGGAAAAGGCAATAGTCAAGACATCTGGAAAGACGTTTCGTTTACAGCTACTAAGAAAACGTCATTCACTTTCACACCGACGCCGGCTACAGACCTTGAGGCGAAGTTGAAGGGGCAATCTCCTGTCTTCAAATCGTTTTCATTCCCAGAGAACAAGACTTCTGCGTCTGAGAACTCAGAGGCCAAGCAAGGCAGCGAAGCCACAGAGGCCCAGAAAGAAGCCGTTACTAGCACAACGGAAAATGACATTTCCTTTTCCCAGCCTCAAGGGTTCAACTTCGGAGGAAATAGTGGACCAGTCTCCTTCACTGCTTCGTCGTCTCCGTCCTTCCCAGCCGGAGTCACTCAGCCTGCGGCGACTGGGATTTTCCCGTTCAAGGAACAAGTCTCTCCGTCGGTGACTGTCCAGCCGAAGGAGAAGATAGCTAAAGATGAAGCAGCGATGGTCAAGAAGGATATGCCGAAGATAGAGACACCGAAGCAGAAGGCGCCAGAGAAGGGGACGTCTTCTAGGGAGGAGACGCCCGGGGAGGAGACGCCCGAGGTTGACGCGTCTGAGGACGAGTCACCGCAAGAGAAGAAGCTCAGAGAGAAGAAGCTGAGGAAGAAGATGCTAAGAGAGGGGAACGCGGCCAAAGAGGAGACGCCCAAGGAGGCCACGCCCCCATCCGCATCTGAGCCTAGCCGGAAGCAAAAGCAAGCGGCGAAGAAAGAGCAGGAGAAAGCCGCTAAGAAGGCAGAGAGGGAAGCCGTTAACGTGAAAGTACAGGCGAGGAGACGCGTTCAGCAGGCTATGGGGATGAGGTGAGAGAGGGGAAGAAAGAAGTGGGACAAAGAGAGGTCGCAGATAGGGTCTGTTTTGGGAAGGACTGCGCTAGTTATTTTCGCGACGGATTTCTACGCGGGGGGGAATCTTTTTCAATTGTTGTTTGCGCAGAGCACTACGCTTTGTGGAGTGGGGATTTCTTGTCATTTTATTATTGCTTTGTTACATTCATGTATGTTCTAGGGAATGTTTGGTATTTCAAATCTAGACAATGAAAAAAGAGAGTCTTGAAGCAAAGACAGGCTACATACAGCAAGTCTTCAAGTTTCAAAAACTTCAACTTACCAAGACTCTGACCTTATTCTTGATGTGTTCATGGTAAGACAGATTAGCATCGAGTAAGTGCATGAAGCAAAAATCATGCCCAAAGGGAAATTTAACATCCTTTGAGTGAAGGCTCTCTTTCTTTCCATTTGCGTACTTTCTATACTCTTCCTATTAAAGAATATTCCAAGAACGAAAGAACGAAAAACGATACATTTGTAGGGGAATTGATTGGATCGTTTAGGAAGACTTAAGCGACGACGGTGACTTGTTCCTGTACAACGCTTTTAAAACCCAGCAAAAACTGGGAATTTCCCTCTCTGCTACCTACATGCTCTTACAGTTAGATTTACTCGCCCCTACAGAAATTGGTTGCCGATATTCAGCCCTTCCACCACCCCAAGAACGGCAATCAGTTTCTGCAGGGGCAAGTGAATACAAGTATTATGCGGTTTGGCCTTTGATCAAATGACAAATGTCTGATGGGGTGGTTGTATGTATATAATATAGAGAAGAGCTTTCCTATCAGTGACTTGATGCTCGAAGGTTGCACATGTAATTATGCAACAAGAAAACTGCGCTAGCATCCGCCAAGTCAAGTCGATTGGATGTACTAGAGCGATTTCGAGCCTATGCAGCTATCTGCACCGCTGCGAACGAGGTGTTTACGGACTTGACGCTAGTATAAATCAGGCAATCTTGTGGCGTTTCTCTTCGACACAATTGTTTTTGCTTTACCTACTGGGGATCCGATCACACCCTAGTTCAACTTTGTGTCGAGGAGAATTGACACATCGTTTTGGGTTTCATTCTCTCTTATATATATATTGGGACTCCTCTCCTTCATCATCGTTCTTTCTCCTTCCAGCACACCAAGATCCTTCAACCTCCAACCCTACTTTGCTAAGCACCAGCAAACCCTTGGGTCATTGATAGCACCTTTGTGAATCATTCTCTATCAGTTTTACGGACCTCTATCACAACTAACCGACTTCGTTACATTCACAAGTCGGCCTTGCAAAAGCTAGTGGCTGGTGTTGTCGACATCGATAACTCCTATCTCATTCCCATTCTCCTACCGTTAGCACATCATGTCGTTCCTCTTTCGTGGCAAGATGTCAAAGAGCCCTGCCACATATCTTTTCACAGGACTGTTTCCAAATATCTCTAGATACTTATCTAGTAGACCAAGACATGTAAGTAACCCTGGTGTCATAAGTTTTCTGTATGCTAGTGCTGATTGAAACCCAAGACCACGAAGCAGCTCACCGGAGTCACTTCCTCCACAGTCTCCACCCAAACCCAAGGAGTGGCCGTTTCAGATGGTGGTTCCACAGAAAAGCAAATCCTCCCCAAAGAGGCCATCACAGAGGCCACCATAGAGGAACGTCCCCCGGCAGAGCAGTTCTTTCCTTCTCGATTCATCTCCCCCCATCCTTTGACAAATCTCGCAGATGTGCCTGCCATCGGCGGGATCCAGTCAATTCATGTCGTCGAGGACGATGTATTTGACCCTACCCGACCGTTGTTCTTGAGGGAGGCTATTTCACCGTCTCTTGAGCCTTCTGAAGCCGATGCAAAGTCCTCATCGGCTAGAAGAAGCTTCGGCAGATCTGCTCAGGCTGCATCAACGTCTCAAACGACTCCCAAACTCGAAGCAAAGTCTTCGTCAGCTGAAGGAAACTTTGATATGTCTGCGAATTTCGGTAGCTAGAACACCATCCTTTCGCACAGAAGCCCTGGCTAATGATGAGCAGATTGCCAGTCCCGAAAGCGTCTCAACCGTCACAGCCTACCAACCCTTCCACTTAGTCACAGCCGCAACGTATCAAACTCTTCAAACGAGACCCTGGTGTGGAGTCCAAGTGGCCCATCCTCTCCGCCGTCTCCAGTAACTTCCGAGTTCGGCCAGATGCTGCAAAATGCGTACGAGCAAATAATCGGCGAAAAGCTAATTGACAAGGTTCACGGGCTAGAGGGCATCATCCAAGGATTGAGGCTTCAACTCTCTGACCAAACGGAGCGAGCCGTAGGACTCGAAACAGATCTGGAGATTTGCGAGAGGGACCGACAGCTTAACTTCAACACAGCTCTACGGCTCTACCGGAATTCGGGGAATTTGGCCTCATTAGAACGAGGAAATTTGATGGACCAGGTGAACCAGCTAAGGTTCGAGGTTTGGGACCGTGACTCGCAAATCTGGTCCCGCGACGAATTGATCGAGGCTTTAAGACTAGATCTTGCCATGTATGCCAGTCACGAGCAATGGCTCTTCCTGCGACGATGCTTCTATGCGCTTCAACAAAAGTACGGACAGATGCCAGAGGATTTTAGAACTCTCGAGCAAAATTACGAGGATCTTGAGGACATGCACATCGGTGTCTCCGATAGATTCAAGAAGCTTGAAGGAGATCATACTGAGCTAAAGGTTCAACTTGATCAGGTCAAAGATGAGAGAAATCGGCTGGAGGATGATGCTGAGAAGTTCAAGCAGAGCTCAGCAGAAGCGTCGGAGCGGTATTGGGCCTTAACAGCCCATTGCGATCAAATCATAGATCAGAAAGCCGATTCTGAGAGAAAAGCCAGAGCCAATGAGCAACTTCTGGCAGGATTGGCAGCTCGAATGTTCAAGCGGATAATCGTCATGGCAGACGTTCTTGATGACATGAACGTTAGCCCGATGGATAATGAGCAGATAACTCTCTGCCAGCTTGCGTACAAGTACCTTGGCCTCGATGCGGCGAAAATCTCAGATAACGTCGAGAAGGCCGGAGTTAATGGAGACAAAGAGATTGAAGAGGAGCGCGATGAGAGCGATGAAAGCGACGTACCGGAAACCCACACCGGCGAAGCTTCCTCATCGATGTCCACGTCCGAGTCAACAAACTGCAAGCCCGCTATCCCTGTCGCCGGAGCCAATGATAGCTCATTAAGCTCTGTAATTGAGGAAAAAGAGATGCTAGAATCTCCCGATACCTTCGACGCGAGGAGACGGCGTGAAGTTGCTGCGGCCGAGGAGAGAATACTGGGACCGTTGGGATTGGGCTTCGACGATGGCAGCCCCACGCTGAAGGCCAGGCCAATTCCAGAGAGTACCAAGGTTTTCAAAGTCTCGAAATTCATGGGCCTTTTCCCGAAATCACCGGGCACTCCGAGCAAGATATGGGGAGGCCACTTGATGTCAGGTGCGGATGACATTGACCAGGTTACGCCTGCTAGAACCGGCGGTACAGGTGGCATCGCGCGAGATCAATGGGCGATTGCTGGTAATGAACTTCATGAGTTTACCGAGGTCTTCAGAGGCCCACGTGCGCAGCCGATCGATATCGTGTCGCCAGGCGTGGAAACGAAAGGAGCAGAGGATGGCAGTCGGCTAAAAGAGGAACACTTTTCTCAAGATTCCGAAGTTGTCATCTCAAGCACAAATGAAGATTTTCAGGACTTCAACTTTGGCGGCAGCAGTGGCAGAGTCCCTTTCGTTGGAAGTGAAAACGAACCCTTGGCTCTGCCAATACCACCCTCTGAGCCTACATCAACTGGCTTATTCAACTTGTCCAGCACATCCCCAGCTCAAGCTCCTAGAAATGCTTACGACCCTTCACTGTTTGAGCAGGACTTCAATTTTGGCTGGAGCAACGGCCGAGTCATGATCACTGCAAGTTCATATACTTCCTCGAGCTCACCAGCGCGAACGCCAGAACTTGAATCGGCCGGTGCATCTTCGATCCTAGGCGCGTCCTTGGCCCAGAACCAAGCCGAGGAGAAGGCGCCAAAGGAAGGAATTCCCGACAGTAATACCATCAAGAATGAGGGCACAGAGAAAGACGTGTCAGATCCGGCTACGTCCATAACGAAGAAGGTCAAAGGCAAGAAGGCCAAGGAGGAGGCGCGGAAGAAGAAGGAGGAGGCGCGGAAAGAGGAACCCAGGTTTGAGGGGCCGAATCGAAACCAGCGACGGGCGGCTAGTCGGGAGCGGAAAGCAGCAGAGAAGAAAGCTCAGGCTGAAGCGAAAAAGGCTACGCAACGAGGAAGACGCGCAGTGACAAGAGCAATGTTGAGAGGTTGATGGGGGTTTGAGAAAGTGTGAGACAAAGGGGCATCAGTTACGCTACAGTTCGTTGAGGACCATGCTACTGCGACTAGAGTAATACGTACACGACAGATATTGGCCTCCTAAATTGATTGTGCCCGCCGCCATGGTCGTGTGAGATGTTTGAATTTTGTTGCTGGCGCTTCAGCCTGGGTAAATAGGGATGGAGTCCATAGTCATCCTGGAAGCGGACGAGGTTGGCGATGCAATATTCGGTTCAATAGAGAGCACTAAGGGGGGGGGGCTTCTATTGAGTACGGGTTTTCTTCTTACCATTATTATTTTTAACCATTAGAGAGGTAGATTCAATTTCCCGGCATCCAACTCTCTCAATGCAATGTTCTCTAGCATTAGTGATCTATTTATTTCGCTCGTAACCCACAAACATGCCTTACGTGTATACTAGCTCAGGTGTTCTATCGCTGTAAGCTCCAGATGAAATTCTATCCCATGGATTGGCAGGGCACAAAATTCAGGGGTTCCGACAGAACATGAAAAAGTCCCTTCTTGCAAACCACCGTGACTCAACAACAACGACATCTATCAAGAAATTCATAGTAATAAAGTTGTTCTTCTGGAGTAGATCTAAAAGTTTACAGTTGAAAGTTCCATTGCAAATATTATGATATAAAAGTTATTACGCTGCGAAAATATAGCATTTTTGATGTTCTGCCAGGACATTTTGTTGCCCTGATTGTCTCTATGCGGCACTCCCTCAGGCCTAGCCTCGAGGAAAGCCAACCCATCAGTGCCCCAGCAGTTGCGCCTGATCACCAACATGTCTTTGCTCAATAGCCAACACACTTTCCACATGCTCGTAGCACAGTCCTTTGCCCTTCTTACTAGCAAGGAGTTGCGCGGTCTTCAGCACATTCTTGATCTCACGGCCATTCATATTATAACCCGCCAAGTTATCAAGATCTTTGTCACTGAAGCCGTGCTTCCTGCCCTTCGAGGAGGCATTGAGGAAATTGACCCAGACATGTCGGCGTGAGGATGTGCTGAGCTCGCCATATTGCATGCTGATGTGGATACGTGACTGGAAGGCGGCATCGATGTTGTCGACGCGGTTGGTGGTGAGGAAGAGGATTCCTTCGTAGTATTCCAGAATGCGAAGGAAGATGGAGACGAGTTTGTTTCGCTCCAGGTCGTGTGAGCTGCGCTGTTCAAGGAAGACGTCGGCTTCGTCAAGGAGGAGGACAGCGTTCCATTTGCTGGTCATCTCCAGTAGATTGGAAAGTGAAGATTCGACTCCGGACGAATCGAGGCCAAGATCACCGGCGCTCATCATGTAGAGAGGTGCACGCATTGTCTCCGCGACTAGAAGCGATAGTCAGTCTTGTATATCACAAACCACAGATGGTAGACAAGAACATTACTCACCAGACTCTGCAGTCAGCGTTTTGCCAACACCAGGGGGTCCAGATAACAGCATGATCATGCCTTTGCCCTTGCCCTGAATCACATCATCAAAGTTATCTCTATGCTGAACCTGGCTCTCGGCTAAAGCGAGTATGAGCTCTTTATGATCTTCAGGGAGGACGAGGCTCTCAAAGGCGCTCTCGTTGTACTCGATGGCCAAGACAGAGCCGATAAAGAACGTCAGCCATTTCTTATTCTTTAGGGAGTAACCTTTCAATGAGGCGCTGCACAAAAGCATCTGATCATTTGTCAACGATTTGAGGTTGCTCTTCTCTCCGGTGAGGACATCCTCGTGGGACTCATACTCTTCGTCATCATCGTAGCTTTGGTAATCCTCGTCCTCACCGTCCTCTTCGTTGTACTCTTCAGAATTAATTGAGCGAGCTTTCGTGATCGGCCTCGCCAGAGTCGTCAGATTGACTTGCTTGTTGGGATTGAAGCGATTCCATGCATAGGTATCGACGATGATGCGGCTGTCGACCTGTGTTGAACATGTTAATGAGTTGTAGGAGGAATGATCAGATGATGTCAAGGACCTACATTATACTTGATGGGGCCCCATGGACCCTCACCGATGGCAATCCCCTGATATTTCTTATAATGGTAGCCACTGAGCTCTTCAAAAGTTTTACCTCTTTGGATGAGTGCCTCTTTGACCGTGACCAAATTAGGATGGTACTCGAGAGGGTAGGCGGAGAGTTTTGTAATTTTGGTAGTGCCCTCAAATTCGCACACGTTGAATTGTGCACTACCGAAGCCAAAGTTCTCGCCGTCCCAGTCAACAATCTGGCAGCCGAGGACATAGCGATTACCGCATCGGGTTTCCTGGTAACTGCCATTGTGGAATTTAGCAGCGCAATTTTGCCCGTCTTTCACGGTGAAAACAGTGGTGCCAGGCTCGAAGATCATCCATATGGTGCTGTAAGTGATGACGCCGTTGAGGATAAAGTCATCTCTTGCCTTGAGGTCCTCTCTGAGCTCGGCCTCAAGGATGCGATGGAGGAGTTCCAAATGATCTTTGGACTCTGGGTCTTGCTCTGACTCCAAGGCTTCGAGCAAGTTCTTCCAGCGGTGGATGAATGCCTGGAAAGGCGCTTTGAAAGTCAAACAGTCCAAGCTAGTTGTAATCCCGGGGTAGTCTTTAAGGACTGAGCCGAGAGCTTGCTTGAGAAGCGGAGATTGAACGACGATAGAGTCGATCTGTAGCTTCTTTCGACCATCGTAGCACTTTCTGTTTCGGATGAGGAGAGCATAGCGAGCAGTCTCCGCGTTCTCTGCGGCTTCTTCGAGATCGTCCGGGTACTTGTCAATCCAAGTTGGCTCGCCTCGCCAATCAGGCTGGGATTGATAAAGGTTTTTCACATCAGTGATCATTCCAGGCTTGACATCCGCAGAGGCGTCATCACCATCAGTCGTCCTATCAACCAGACTGGCGGCAGCGTCTTTCACTGCCACAACTGATGAAGACTCGAGCAGTGTCATTAGGCTAGGTGTATGTATACAATGAAGAAGGGGCTTAAGGCGGCCGAGGAAAGAAGCAGCGGCGGGGTACGATGGTTCAGATGAACTATGGTTATCCTAGATGGCTAGTTTGGATGTTGAGGATACGAAGGGGGAAGTGCGGAGTCTATGTGTAACTCTGTGAATCCTCATAGCCTTGTTTTAAGTGGGGTAAGTGTTGCCTGATTACCACTAGCGCCACCAGCGCACCAACAAAGTCATATCGAATCAACAATCAACATAATCTGATGTTATGTGACTCTTCCATCCTGCTGCCTGGTTACACCTGCGAGACTGGAAATGGAAGGTGCCATATGTTACATACCTAGCTATCTCGTAGCCTTAGCGCTAACCTTGCTAAGCAGAATGCATCTTCACCCCATGTGTCGAATCTCAAGCTTTGATAGAGCATCGTAAGGCCCGATTTGTGACACGAGCATACGATAGATGCAGGCCCAAAATGTAGGTTCCATTAGCCGCTACCTCCTTGTGGGATTTGCTATCCGTAGATGAGTCCAGAAAGATGAGTTGCAAGCGATCTTCTCTGGATGCAGATGCAGCACTTGACGATATCGTGGTCGCACACGCTTCGCTACCGAAGGCTGCATGTCTGATGTAAGCATACATATTCGGATCGGCAGCCATTAGTTGAAAGACATACCATCTCAGACGCAGGGAAATTTAATCTGAATCGAGACTGCACTATAAAGGTCGATAGTCATCTTTTAACACACCTGAGCTCAGAGTCTGAGCCGAGAGACATGATTGATGGCGTTAGTCGGGGATCTTCAAGGAGTAGAGACTCCTGAATCTATTGGCTAGGAGGTTTGAAGCGAAGTTTGCGTGACAGCTCAAGAGCAGAGGGTCGTGCAAGCAACCGCACAGCAGTCAATGATTCTCCAGAGAATAGGTACCATCGCTCTCGAGTGGATCAAGGCGTTCTCACTTTGGCTCTGTTGTCAAAGTCGGCCCAAAGATATCCTCCGCTTCTTTCTCCGACTTCTCCCTCTCCAGCTTCCTCTTCTTAATGACCTTCTCGTCCAATCCATTTTCTCCTCTACCTTCCGAATCTCTCTTTTGGGCCTTGTTTATACCGACAAGATCGACCTTCTCCGGATTCCGGCATTTGAAGAGCTTCTTGTCTATTTTCGTCAGAGCCTTCATTTCTGCTTCTCCTGGGTTGGCAGAGGCGGATGAGCGAAGGAGTTCGGCACAAGATTGTAGTGTAGTTATGAGCTTTGGTTTGATGATGGATGGGGTAGGGATCTTAGTGTCGATGTAGAATCGGGCGAGAGGCTCGTCGGCGAGGAAGAGCGAGGATAGCCAGATTTGAGAGGGTGTGTAGAGGAAGTAAGCATCTGTGAGGAGAGCTGAACTCTTTCCTACCTCCTTGGCCTTGCCGTGAGCCACTTGTATCCGTCGAATTACCTCATCCGCGGATCTTGATTTCTTGCTGCTTTCCTTCGCTGATTGAATGTCCACCATCTCTCTCTGAAGCTGTTCCGAAGACTTTGGGATCCCTGAACTAGCCTGCCCCATTCCTTGTGCGAGGCCCAGCAGCTCCATGATCCCTCCTTCTAGCCCCCGGTGTGGATGTCGCACGTCGAAGGTAAACCGGAGACCTTGGGTCAAGAGGAATTCAGGCGCAACAACACTTTCTGGTGTAGTCTTCGGAAGCTTGGAAGCGAAGCTTCTCAGTGATGTGTAATGATTCTCGGTCTTGGTGGATAGGAAAAGCGCGGCTGGCATCATCTCTTTGGGGTGATAGGTCATGGGCGAATTGTAGAGGTAGAAACGCTTGAGGTATTGTACTGCTGTAGCCTGATAACAATGGTTAAATTTTTGATGACTGGGGAGCTCGTAGGATGAGTTTTGACTACCTTCACATTGGAGGGGAATTCGCAGAAGTCCGCAAACTGCATCGCTTTGACGCAATAGAACCCCACCAACCTTTGTTCCTCCTCCACCGTGAGGCAATCCACCTCTTTTCCAGGATCTGAAGGCTTGTCATCACGCTCTTGTTTTGCTGTGTCAGATCGAGCTTGACTAGCATGCTGGCTTTGAATGGCAGCTCGCACGTCATCAGCAGCGGAGGCGTTCGTAGTAGACCGAAGTGATGCGATGGACCCCCGACTAAAAGACCATAGTCGATATTGTGTAGATGTACGATAGATATCGTCCTCGGTCATTTGAGCCATGGCGAGGTCGACTGGTGCCGGGGAAGTGAATCCTAGAAGCTCGGTGAGATTTTGTCAAGAGTCACGATCGCCGGGTAGTCACAGTGAAATGTCGCTGTACTACACTAGTCCCTGTTAGCAGGCTCGCAGGCTCGCAGGTACAATTTTTTAGAAAATAAGATTACTCCGTATATACTCGCTATTATATGAGCTCGATTATAGAAAACTTTGAAGCTCGGAGAGCATATATAGTCCCTGCCTCAAACGCAGAGCCACGGTAGCTAAGTCGCCTTCCGATCTGCAGATGGATAGAATAGTGAAGATATGAGATGTGAGAATAGGAGGGAGGAGAACAGAGGGCTGCAGATTGCAGAGAGGTTGGGGAGGTCTCCCTTTAAGAATCGAGCAAACACAGTAGGTCTACAGAGTACAGGCGCGTTTAATAGTTACAACTTACCTTAAAGTACCTACCTTAGCTTTATGTGACGCAGCAATCTTTGCACTACTGAATAGCACCGCGCATAAACTCGCACTTTATCAACCGCCGCTGAAGACGATGTCAAGCGTTCTGCTTTCAAGAGCATCTCGTAGGTTAAATATATCACTCTCCTGACGCGAGTTCTCATTAGCTGTTGGACTGTCCTCGAAACCATTCGTGCGAGCTCTTGATATCTAGACCCGAGTGCTCTTCTTCCAACACCATTGCTCAATATTAGAATTCCATTTCTGGCTTTCGTCTAATCACCTCCGTGACAGTAAATTCTGCTGCACCAATGGACTCCAAAGTGGCAGAACAAAACCTCCCTTAGTGAGTTTAACAATAATCCTTCCGTCCAACCAACATGATTTGCGGGTCCCTTTTGTTAGTGGCACGTTTGTGAAACTCGAAAGGGCTAATCTTATTGTAGGATCTTTCTACAGGCGATCATGCATCATGCAGATCGTCACGGAAACACTTCCTAAGCATCAAAAGATCGATGTCATAAGCGGTGGTGCATGTTGCGTTCGAATATAAACCTGTGAACCACTTCCTTTCCCACTGAAATTTCCACACCTTACTTGCAGTCATTCTTTGAATCTCCTCCATCTAATAATCCAACTATACTCCTCCAACACATCCACCATGCGCTCATCCACCCTCTCTGTCTTGGCACTCTCCCACCTCCTCACCACCCTCACCCTGTCGAACCCCACCTCACCTCGGCACATCCTCTCGCCACGGACCTACTTCCCCAACTGCGTCAACGCGACCAACGGATTCGGTGGCACCGCTCCCTGCAGTTGCACCTGCGAATCAGGCTTCGTCACCAATTCCAATGCCCCTAACGAAGTCGGCCAGTACATAGGCTGCATTCGCGAGAGCGAGAGCGCTTACTATTCCCCCGTGGGCTGCTTGACCTGTACGCAAAACACGACTGTTACCGGCGAGTTCGATTATCTCGGCCCGCGTTACGCATTTGATTGGGGGCTTATTGAGCCGAAGTGTTCGAACGATTGTGCTGCGAGTGCTTTTTCTCCTTCGATGGCCTAGATTCTTTCTATCTTTGTAGCGACCCGAGACGATGCGCTTGAGGCTAACCGGGTTTTGGTGTTTGCAGAGCGACCCTCAAGGTCCTACCGCCCACGTGTGTAGTCTCGAGACTTTGGGCATGATACAAAGCGGGCAGCTTGTACCATAGACGTGATGATCATTGAGCAGCTTGTTTGATGGATATGGTAATTAGTAGACCAAGTTTAAAGATGTAATTTCTCTCACCGCAAGCTGCTAGAAGTGACTAGCTAAGAAGAAATAGTGTTCCATACTCCCTCGTGTCCTAATGCCTTTCTTCGATCTCCTGCGCCTTCTCCTTTTCAGGAAATCACGACTTCTGGTGATGTGACTTCAAACGCGACACTGCCCTAGCTAGCCTGAAGTTCGAGAAACTACAGACCATATAAAAGGGAAGGGGTTGCCTCGACACGGCTACGTCGCGAAAGATTTCTCTTATACATGTATACGGCTTAGAAAGTAGCCCGCAGTTACCCTCAATAGATTGGGTCGAGGTACCATACCACACCATACCGTACCCGAATTCGGCGCAAAGAACATCAAAGGCACTGCTCTCGACTGCAAGATTCTATGACAGTTTGCCTGTTCATTTCACCGTTACTATCAACGATAGTACCAGTAATTTGAAAGCCAGGACCAGCGAATGCTAGTGGAAACGAACGGCGAACAAGATTTACCACAAAGGAAATATCTTATAAATGACGCACGATCAGTGTCACGATTTTCGTCATAACTTTTTCGACAAATGCGTTGGAATAACAATGCTACCCCCACAGTTCCTGAATCTAGCGACCTTGGAAAAGACCTTAATCGTGCCGCGCGCGCACTTAACTCGCCGGCTTGCTACTACAGCTTCTAGTACGAATAAGAAGCCAAAAAAAGCTGACCCGTCGGACTCCACTCCGGCATGATCACATCCACCTTCACCCTCTGCGCCGTCATCGGAAACGGCGCCAGACTCAAACTCGAGCACCTCAAGCAGTAAGTGTAGCCGTCAGCCACCGTGCGCCACACGCCATTGTACGTCTGTGCTTGCATCACCACGCTAGCTGCAGACAAGCCCGAGACTTTGTTGATACTCGTGACCACCGCTTCAACCGCTAAGTGGCTCCCATTGTTGTTGTGGAGAGCGGCGTTGAAACTTGCCGTGAAAACCCCTTGCCCACGTCCGCTTGACGCGGTGCGGCCTATGGGCACGAAATGGTTCGCGGAAACGCAGTGTGCCCCGGTCTGAATATCGTTGTCCACGTCATTGCTTCCAACGCATATCTCATCAATCGTGCATTTGCCTTCGACGATATACGTACGCTCTTGGGGGTTCGTCCGGCCCGCTTGTGGTGGCACCGTGCAGAGAGTCTTGAAACCTTGGGGGTTTACTTCGTGTTCGCACCAGGAGCGGCCTGTGTATGTGTAGCCCAGGGGGCATTTTGGGCTGAGGACGGAGGTGGAAGAGCGTTTTTGGAGCGTTGAGAGAGGGACGTGGGAGTGCAGGATCGGGATTGAGGGGGTGAGGTCCGTGCCGTTGGAGGAGCTGATAGTGATTTGAATGGGGGAGAAGGAGCTGCATGTGACGAGCGTTAGCAATTCTCTTTATTCTGGTGGTTCTAGGACAATAGGCAGGATTTGGATCCTGGTGGAGGCTCGTCAGCTCGCTATGGGATGCTCCATACCTAGAGCGGCTGGTTGGGTCGCTATTCATGCAAGCACCCAACGTCAACAGGATTGACAGCAAAGCCCCGACAAGACTCATTGCAAACATTTTCAACTCTAAGCAAGCAGACGAAACCTCGAGATCTATTGTGATGGTATTTGAAATCACTTCAACGAACTGTTTTGAATCACACATTCAATGGTGCGACCCACGACCCACGACCCACGTGTCCGCCACTGCGCCAGGCTTGCCGCATAGAGCAGAAATTTTCATATGCGGAAGCGCTTGGATTTTTGTCTTGCTCGACTATTGGTCCAGCAGAGGACCAGCGCAGATCGGACCGAGGATGGAAAATAGCACGCGACATGCGCAGACGCTGATGCGATTGTGCCGTAGAATTAAGCAATCTCGGAGAGGTACGCAGGGTGGGCTCCATTCAGAAGACTGGTATCTTTCAATCGTTGGCGAAAAGACCACAGCGACAGATTGCACAACAGACATTGTAAGTGTCGGAGGTTGAAGCAGTGGATTCATGCCTCCTGCCTGCGTGATTCAATCGCCCAGCTTCTTGAGTCTGCAAGGAAAGAAACGATCAGAGGACGGATGTCCCAATGCAAAATTTCCCGGAAAAGCAAAGGCTAGAAGACGATCATTAAGGCTGGATAACGACAAATTCTTCTGCGCCCTCCTCCACCACGCCCTTCAATCTCTCCCTGGCTTCCTCCACCCTGGCTCCCTCCAGTACTAGCGCAACACGAAACCCATTCTGCGGTCCATGTCTCCCAGTCTGATAGATAATGAAAAGCACAGACTTCTGCGTCACTCCGTCCTTCACATGCCCACCCTGATTGCCTACCATCAGAATCCGTCGCTCAATGCCGGAGCCATCATCAATATTGGATATCTCATCCAGTGCTCCCGAATTTGCCAGTAATTTCAAGGAAGCACTGTCCATTCTCAGCGTTGATAATGATGAATATTTTTAAGTCGTTCGCAACAAATTTCTTTACTCTGGTCCTGTGCACACGCAGGTAGCTTTTGCCTTGGCACTTGAAGGAAGAGCAAAAGCCTTTGCGGTTGTCAGGACCGCAAACACCCTTGTCTCTCGCTTTGGTGGTCCTGACCTTGGTAGAGTTGACGCAATTTGTAGGGATTAAGGAGGAAGTTGCAGGATGGAATGAACTCGCGGCGACTGCCGGCGAGGGTAAGGTGGTAAGGTGGCCTATCTGTTTGCGACGAGCCGTTCAGCGGATCGACGTTCTTGTAGATGGATGTACTGCCGGTTTCTCATAGGGGATGCAGGTATCTCCGAAGGAGGCAGAAGCGAGCGGCGGGAAGGTTGTCAAATTTGATCTGGCGACGCGCCTGTGGCAGTATAAGCTTCCTGAAGGTGCGAATAAGATCTATGATGGAACAAGAACAAGAAAAACAAGAGAACCACAGTCAGCTGCAGGTAGAAGGATGATGATTCTATGGAAGCTTTTGGCAGGAAGGTATACCCTTCCGCCAAGAAGCTATGCTACATAAAGCTAGCTGCAAAAGCCTTCAAGGCTGCCCCTTCCTGGAGGTGCGAATAGAGACACGATGCCGTTAAGATGGACGGTAACCAGGAAGCTAGAGAGTGTGAAGGTAGCGCGATTTGTTGTTCTAGATTCTCAAACATTGTGCGAGCTATCATGTTGAGAACAAAGCAAGAAATTAGGGATAAAACAACGACAATACCTATCAATAGCCTTGCCTCCCGTACCAGACAAGACGGGGAAAGGCTTGACAATTCTCAGCCTTGCTCGGTCAAATACCTTGCGCATAGGTCGGAAATAGGCCAATACGGTTTCAGCTACAAACACTAGAGTAGTGGGAATTGGTCGTATCCTTTTACAGTGCTTGACTCCGCATTTCTGGTCGAAACGGCACACTGCCGGATCTTTCTCATATTTGCAAGCTGCAATAATGAATGTCGATGCAGACAAGCTAATAAGTCTTTCCCTCAGTGAGCCAACTCCGACTGTCTTTCCAGCCACCGTTATTGTAAAGTCTACTTTCGCCATTGCTTATCTGCAAGGCCTTTCAAGGACCGCGCACACGTCTCGATACGTCAAAGTGCTCTCATTGTCTTATCCTTTTGGTAATGTGATGCGTATAGCGCTGAAGCTGAGGTTCCGACTTGGAGGAAAGTGGGTGAGCGGAGGCTCGCGCGCGACGGTCCATGGGTATTCGACGACGGCCATTCAGACCATTGTTCGAGAAGTGGAAGCTGGGTCTTTCTGCGCTCAGAAGTCCAGGGTAATTGGTAGATCAGAATTCTAGAATATTAGAAAATCATCACCACTGTTCTTTTCGATAGATGTATTTCATGTTGCGTAAAGAGATAGACGGAACCTTCCTGACCATCACACGAGCGTTGCTTCCATGCTACTCGTCGGAGGCGCTCGGAACATTGCCACGGCTAAGGGGCCGACACACCAAAGCACCCAGCCATGACTTCTTTGAAGGCGTGGCTTAGAGTTTAGTATCGTTGTGATCGAGTGCGAGAAAGAGATTATCTAGGCCGACAAGTCGACCAAAGCGCATGCTACGTTGGTTTCGCTCCAGAGCAGGGGTCGGTCGCTTCTTCCATAGAAAACAAAAATTGTCGTCTCATCATATCTGCAGAACAACAGCTTCGTTCTTCACCACATGATTCTCCCAACCCTCCACGACCGCCGCATTGACAAAAGTGGTCCTCCTCTCTGGCTGTCGCCATGATCTGGGAATGAGATATCCCCACATGACACCCCACACCATGCCCGCTAAACTCCCCCATCCACCCAATCGTCCGGAAATTTGCTCATACGCTTTCTCCACCCGATCATAAACCCTCTCTTCAATCCCGTGTCCCACATGTATATGACCGTAGACTACCAAGCGCGGTCGCACTCGCACGACCTCCTGCGTCAGAAACGCGCACCCAGACTTCTTGAATCCATCTAGATGGCCTCGAGGTGGGCCATGCGTAAGGATGATATCTGTGTGTAGGGGGACCTTCTCCGTCCAGACATCCTCTGAAGGGAGATGTTGGAAAGCGGACAGGCCATACTGAGGGGTGAGCGGTGAGCCATAGATCCTGAGGCTGCGATCCCAAGGAAACGACAGAGTGACGGACGAGTTCTGGAGGTATATCACGTCTCCCCAATTGAGAGAGGCGGCTGGGTAGTCAACATAGTTGGTGTGCTTATCATCGGATGCCGCTTGTGCAGCCTGTTTCCGCCTCTCTCGGTGCTGTTCCTTGAACTCATGGTCGAGGAGTAGATCGTGGTTCCCAGCTATCACCACCTTGTACTTGTGTGGCTGTTCCAATAGCCATGTGAGTTGGGCTTGGATCTCGGAAAATGTACCCCATTTGCTAAGATCTCCAGCGTGAAGGAGAAGGTCGCCGGGCGGGATTGGTGGATGCGTGCAATGTGTGTCTGATATGCAGACGACGTTGAGGGTGTGGGTGGGGGGTGGTGGAGGCGGGGGGCGGTGGTAGGATCTCAAGGTCGAAGCGAGAGCGCGGAGACGATGGCGTGGAAGCTTGACTATCCGGGGCGTGGTAGATTGTTTAGGACGGCTCGCAATCATCTCCAGGGACATGGAGATAGTTCAAGGTTGAAGTGCGTAGCCTGTAGTTATGTACTCCCGCGAGGGATAGTTCGTCAAAGGGCAGGACGATCAGGAGAGTTCTGTCACTCGGTGGTTCTTTCTCTTGGGTAGTGCTTCACTTCCTTGGCTATGATTCACTGGCCAACGAAGAGCGTCGTATTCTATGTCGATATCATCCTGCAGATTCGCAAGTTGTTCGCCTGCAATAAAAAGCTATGCGCTCACCTCACGATGGCGAAACCTTTTTGACGCCTATCTCGGAAGCCTAAAACATTGGCAGCGTGCTCCTAGTTTTGAGGATTAAATTTACCACCAAACTTTTACTTCGGTACTTATCAAGTATTGAGGTCCTAGCCTTAGTCTCTCATGCTTCGAAACGGCGCTCTGATAAAGCTGGATAAGCGCCACTTTCGCCGCAAGTGAGCGTCCTCCTTTAAACACTCATGGAAGTGTTGGACTATTGGTGTTGGCTACGCCGCACGGTTAACACAGGGAAGACTTGCAAGTTACAACGACCGGGTGTTGAGCAGTATGGTATGACACGCGATGTGCCAAGTTGGCAGTTTAACAGCCTTGGCCAGTAAATCTTGGACTTGAAACGCGGAGCTGCACGCAGAGCTGCACCCTCTCCTCGGCTACCAACACTATATATGCAATGAAACGAGGTGCTCACTTTGGTGACTTCTTGAGCATGGATGGAGGCGGGCGCAGACTGTGTCCAAGCCCAGGTAAACATTACTGGCAATTCGTCAAGGGCCGTGGAAACCTTGAGCACGTAGTATGTGTTGACCTGCCAATCATTTGGCTTCGCATACGAAACGAGCACATACTCCCACCTGTGTCGATAAAATTAAGAAAGGCTCTTCTAACACGTAGGTCATTGAATGTAAGTCTCTCCATGTTAAGTTGGTAAGGTAGAAGTACTTTCATCACATACAACACTACTAGCCCAAAAGCTCTTCACTTCTATAACACCATCTTACTTCTCCTATAACCACACTCACCAAGCAACCAAATCTCACGGCCCCAGTCCCTTTTCGAAAGTGACCAGTCACTACCGCAGATATGGCTTGCGGCATGTTCACGGGGAAAAAGCCACGTCGTGCACAGATCACCAACATTTCTGGACCTCAAGATTTAATAATGCATGTCCCTAGGCCTCAAGTTGATCATGACGGAAGGCTGATCCGGATCGAGGACCACGAGCTTGACAGAACAACTCTCGAAGTAGCCTTGACAACGATGGCAGATTTTATCGACGGGCAGCGCCAAAACATCACAATAATCACCATCGGAGGCGCCGTAAATACCCTGCTACTGCAGGACCGGCAGTCAACCCACGACGTTGACTTCTTCGGGACGAATATCAACAATGATCAGCGAATATTGTTAGACGAGGCCGCCAGGTACGCCGAAAGACAAAGCCGGACACCGCTAGGAGGCGAATGGTTCAATAACCAGATGATGCTCTGGCTCCCGCCCAACGTCCATCAAAAGGTAACTCAGGAGGCACTCGAGCAGAATGAAGTGGTCTTCGCTAGGAAAGGACTGAAGCTGGTTGTCGCACCATGGAACTACGCACTGTGCGATAAGATGAACCGACTAGCACGTCCAGATCAAATTCGACCGTACGATGTCATAGACGCGGCATCGTACCTCCATCATCATATCTTGAGGAATGGCGGACCGGTCTCTGCAGCTCGAATTAAGCGATGGTGCCAAGAATACCAGAAGGACACCAGTGACGATATAATACGTACCGTCAAAAAGGAGTATCGGCGTCTGTATAAGACGGACGGGATCGCTAGCTAGGGTTTCTGTAGGGATTTTCTAGCCTTTGAATTTAATACCTCGGCGTGTATCTTGGCATTCAATGCTGCGCGCTTTTTTTTCTGTAGAGTTTAGTAGACTTCTTTAACGTCCTTGTTCCCAGACTAAATCGAAAATAAGGAGCTAGTCGTGCATGTTCGCACCATCGTTATAGTTCATGTGAAGTGAATATGCGGCCCCCAAATGAATATGTTCTTAGGCTTGAACCACTGAGACGCCCTTGGATCATCAAAACCCTCCATCAACACATCATCGTGTGACGGCATGACCAGCGTCTCTGGAAGAGCCGGCACGTTTTTTGTCCAGCCAGGTAGCTCTTCGTGCTTCTTAGACGACTCCGGTCTAGTCCTAAGCTCTTCAGCTTCTTCTGGCGATATAATAGCTGGAGTATCGCGTGCAAGGCCTAGCTTGATCCTTTCATTGAACGACCTGACAAGTAAAGCGGGGATGCAAGCGAGGAATGCATATCGAGCTGGGTCCTCGTCCTTGGGGTCTGGTATATCTTTCACAGCCCAGCCGCGCTGCTTCCAGAAGTATTCGAGCTGGTTTCGGTACCCCGTGACGTGATCTACGACGAAAAATTCGTAGAGGCGATACAGTGCGTAAAGTGGTGTGTCTACTGATACGCCTTCCGGAACCCAATACTTACGGGCTCGAATATTGGAGAGATGTTCTGATCGATGGTTCAAGATTTCTTGAGGGGATGATGGAGGGAAGATCGGATACTCATAGAAATCTGATTCAGCCTGTTGATGTCCTTCATTTTTGGCTTCTAGCCGTTCAGGTCGCCGAGAACCACAATTAAGAAGAGCACAGATATCCTTGAGCAGCATATTAGCAGTGGATTAGAACCGTGAGTATAGAATTCACAAGCGGACAGTCTACTAAAATGAGACCACAGTGCAGATGTAGAATACGAATACGAGACAAGACGCGACTACTCTAGATCAAAAAGGGCATAGCGCAGAACGCGTTCAATTGTTGGAATTGCACTACTCAGCCCTATCGCTTGTACAGAGGTATCTTAGTCAGAGATTTCACGTAGCAGAAAATCATCTGTCACAAATATTGCAACACCAATCGTCGCCTTGATGGTTTCTGCAGCAATTGGAAAGAGATGACTTTTCAAGTCTCTGTATGACTTTGGTCATTTTCTTACTGCCTTCTCTACAGCAGTAACTCGTAAGTCGTCGAGATCTGAAACCTGGGATTGCGGCTGGGATGCACGTTGACCAAACCTCCGCACCATGTTGCTTTGCCTCTTTCCTCCGCCAAGAAGGCCGTAGGCGCTCTACAAAGTCATCTGTAGCCAACAGTCATGAAGAAGTCTCGGTACATATGCAAGCCTCTATATGCAAGAAGGAGCCGTATTACGAGAGAGTGGATGCTGATACATCCCTTCCTTCACAGGGCCCCTTGTAATGTAATTCGAACTCCTTCTAGCTCTTGAGGTTCCGCTATACCAGAATTCTTAAGTGTGCGATATGTGGGTCTGATGATTTCGCTCCTCAACATCTCTTTATGCTTTTAAACACAACTTGCATCATCTCTCAGTTTGCCTATCAAGCGCTCATCGCTAGTATCTACCGATATATATTCTGATCACCGATTTCTCCTTCTACATGATATTCGATGGCCTGTTCCAGAAGTTCTCTTGTAGAAATTTTGTGCTTGATAGCTGCTTTAGTAGGTCGGCGAATTGTACGTCATGATTCTCAGTTTTCAAGGACCATTTCATTGTCACTGAAGATTGAACGCCTCTGCTGTCTTCCTCATCAAGTTGTATCAAGTTGTGATTGTCTTCAACATAACTGTTTTAGCTGAGTGGTTGCTTTGAGTTCCGTCTGTTTAAAATTCTACATCGATTACCAAAACCGGCCTGTTCCAAATGCCGACCCTGTTTTAGCTGACAATTGCACTGACATATGAAACGAACCCAGCGGTATCGATGAACTTCAACACGACTTCGTCTCCGTTTCCAGGGACAGGTGATTCACATACTACCTTAGCTTATCCAAATGTATCTATGTGTCAAGTAGAGCAGAACGGGTTGGGTCCCGTGGACGGAGGCCCACCCAATCCCGATGTTTACTCAACGGCCTGTTCATGTTCGGAGCTAGTTCAGTCTTTTGTATCTGGGGTACTCAGTCCCTACAGGTACCTCCACACCCCCAAGGCGTTCGAGACACAACCTACCGTCAAGTATTTTAACTACCTGTACGTACCAACGCAGCTTGAAACGAAATACCTCCACTCTGTCGGGTCTTATGATTGTAAGACATCTTTGGAAACTCATTGCCTGTCAAAATTGCCTTATTACTTCGTTACTATCCTCGTACAGAAAGACTGACATCTCTCGCCCCCAGACCTCCGAAAGACTGTTGCATTAAGTGTTGGGTCACCGCAAGAGACGTTCAAGTCTTCTACTGACCAGTGAAAACAGCCACGAAGAGCGTAACGAACGCATCAGCACTAGCAATATCACCTCCTCAAAGTCTAATCTCGAATAGCATAACGTTGTTAGTCCATGTCCAGTCCCCGCGCCTCTCTCTTGATTCTAACACAACCTACAGCATTTCTCCATCATTTTACGTAGCCTATCGTGACCTAAGAGCCTTCGATGTGTGTCCGTTCTTTGACAACGGCGATTTCACAAGCGGAAGAACATACAATACCACAATTGCTTATCAGCCAGGTGTTTTGTCCACATCAATATGCACGGACGAACCAGAAGGCTTTTATCAAGGGTTTTCCGCAATCAATCTCACACAGCTGCAGTATTCAACGAGGTATAACGAAACTTGTCTGGGCCTAGATGCTTCAATGAAAACCACTACGAACGGCCCTTGCTTATCTCTCCTCAAGACCTTACCCTCGTGAAACCAGCTTGAAGTACCTGCAACGCTGTGCTTTGGGGTGCTTTTGATCCTCCAGTTGCGCTGCAAAAAGCAACAGCTCTGGTTCCAGATCCGGATAAAAATTCGCCATCTACCCCTGCTCCGGGAAGCCCTGTAACTCCTCCCCATGCTTCAGCAACAGCGACAACTTCTCCTGTTGATCCCGAGAAGCAAGCAACCCACTCTCCTACTTCAAGAGCTGACCCCCATGGCCCTGAACAACCGAACCCTCACCCACCAGATCCAGTCAAGTTTTCCGCCAACAACCCAATGTCTGACCCGCAGGATCCTGACAAACAAAAGCCTGACACACCAGACCCGGTTCAGCCTCCTGCCTATAAAAACAACGATGATCCTACTACTTCAGCAGCTATTCGAATCCCTCTCAATGGGGGTAACGTAGCGCAAGGAGATCCTAAAGTAATATCGGATCCCAAACCCAACGATCCTCGACCAACTGGAGGAACGAACGAAAGAGATCCAGAAGCTGACCCTGGAAACGGGCACAACGCTGGACCCGCCTCGGACCCAGCTGAAAATATTGACCAGTTTCCTGCAGACCATGCTCAACCTTTGCCATCAATTAGAGGCCACCAGATCCAAGCGGCAAATGGGGGCGGCATAGTTATAGCAAGCACCACAACTCCACCAGACATCCAGACCACCATAGATAGCACACCAATATCGGTCGATATAGATCAAATCATCGTCGCCAGCAGCACAATTCCCCTAGATTATCCATCCGCGGCCCCTATCATTACCCTCATCATTGGCGACTACATCAGAGCTGGCGGTAAAGCGGCCATAGTCAGTGACACAATGATCGCTTTGACTCCTAACGGTGACGCACTAGTGGTAAATGGCAAAATATCACCACTTCCGATATCCATCCTCAGAGTAGCGGGCCAGACACTAACGGCTGCTCCCACTGGCTTCGCAGTCGGAGGTCAAAGCCTTTTACCAGAAGGATCAGCTGTAACATACGCTGGAAGCGTGATCTCTCTGGCTTCTGGCAGCAATGCACTTTCGTTAATGGCAGAATCACACCCCTACCTTCAGCGCCCATTTCGGTTTTCAAAATATAGGGTCCCAGACGTTCACCGCTGCTTTCATTGGCTTTGCGGTCGGTTCACAGTCGATTTCCCCCAGTGGACCTGCTGTGTTGGTAGATGGTACTTTGATTTCGTTGGGTTCTTCGGATTTGGTCATCGGTACTTCGACAATGCAGTTGGGGTCAGCAGCGCAGGCTCAAGCCGGGGCTTTGGGAGGCTTTATCATGTATGGGTTTGCAGGTGGAGCGAGTCCTACCGTCGCATCGTCGAATGGGTCTAATGTTTGGCCATTTGTCCGGGGAGATGGGAAGTTACGGGTGGGTGTTGAGACAGGTGTCGTCACCCTAATCACTCAGTCTCGGTGCTGGAAGGGTTGCATTAGGGTTGTTATGAGCAGCTGAGGTAGGCGTCTTGTGAAATAATCCCGTCCGAGCTGTCTATCTTGAGTCGAGTCTCTATGGTCCTCTAGCTCTTCAAAAATACCAACTAATCTAGCATTTCTGGCATCCTGGTCAGGCAACTTGTCAATTTGACGAGTGCTGACGTTCCTCAGAAAAAAGTTTCCAACAGTTGATGTGATCAATTTTTCTTGATCCGTCTAGCTCGTCTTTTTTTTTCATGATCTGGCTGAATCAATAGATTGGGGTGGCGACATCCTTTTCTATACAGCCAAATCACCGACTTCTGTCGCAATGGACTAAATTCAATGAGCATGAGGGATTCGGAGTCACATTTGAAACCCCCAAGACATCCATCCTTAAGACTGAATGGTATCCTCAAATCGAAGTAGCCGATATCTCAAAGGAGCCATTAAGGTTCGTCTCCCAGGCGAAGTTCCAGCGAATGCTACTCTCAGTCTTGAGAACAACCCGTCATCGAGGAGAGCGCTTCGGTATCTCTGGGGACCAATTGGAGTCCTGGATTAATTGGGTGTTAACATACATCTCCGGCTTCGATGTCACTCGTCTTGAAATGCTTGTCTCCCTTTGCAGAAAGGTATACGCAGATATCACGTTAAAAGAGTTGGTAAGAGAGCTTGGGACAAAAGAGAACCTTGAGATCGCGCTTGAGTGCGTCAACTGACACATCAGGGTGGAAATGAAACCATCGACTATCTAGGGACCTTTATACATGGTCTTGCGCGATTAAAGCTCTTTCGCAGTCTCATATACCGCAGTAGTCACTGCTAAACTCTACTTCCTATGCAGGATCTATCCTCCGTTCTCCTATAAAGTTGAGATATCAAAGATTCCTAGAGAGCAGAGAGTAAATAATTTGTTATGGAAATGTTTTCATATTAACTACGAGTCATCATCCTATGCATGGGGTCCTCCTATGTTCGGCGAAGAACTCAACGTAAAGGAAAGCGTCAATAGCATTGTGTGTGGATCTCGGCCTCGCAACTATGACAATGACACCGCTGCTGGCAGCCCACCTGCTCATAACAGCATCTTCACGGTATCAACGAGTCTTCACACAGCCTATTGGTGTCTCCGCAAAAACGAGCAGACTGCTTTCACTGAGCGAAACAGCACTCCGGGCACATGCTACAGTTTTGTCGAAAGATATTGGAAGTAGAGTTCAAAGACGTACCTCACTACGATGGGCATTGAGATTGTCGTCCGCAAGAATGGCCATTTACCTTTCCTATGCAGTATAGATGGCTTCAGACGTTGGCTTCCTACCCGTCCCGTGGTCAATTCAACGTTCAAGAGCTCCCATCGGAAGATGAACTAGCATTAGATGATCGTGATTAGGGATGTCTCGTGCTCCAAAATATGTTTAGACCTCGTATTCGGAACCGCGGAGTCCCAGAGAGCCTACTGAGAATGAACAGATAGCGGCACCGATTCTGTACAGCTCCTCCGCTCCGATCAAGTGTATTGTGAAGAGAGACAACCGAGGCGATTGCCCCGATTATTTCAACAACAGCGTGGCGTGGCAGAGAACGTTGTTGCTCATTTTTTTTGGGCATTTGAGTTTTACACAGCGTACTGAATACTGATAATGACTAGAGAGACGACGAAGGTGTCCCAGAGCATGACGGGCTATCACCTACGAACTTTCACAGCAGTTCGGTATTGCCGTATTAGCACTTGATCGTGCGTCAAAACATCGCAAGTGAATCTTTGGGAGGGTCCTTGATGGCAAGGCGGACTACGACAGCTGTTAATAACTCACGAAGTATGAACGTTGGATCGCAACTACCCTTTTTCGAAGCTCAATCTTCTACCCAGGTACATTGATCTCGATGTTTCAAAGACCCTCCTTCCCCATTCTGGCGAAAGTCGTAACTCTTCACCTTTGTGCTGGCCAAGAGAGTATTGCGGGAAAGGTTCTCCATTCGATGCAGCTGCTGAGATAGGAGACTTGATGTTCTTTCATCGCTTGTCATTGTGGAAAAGATTAGAAAAATATTTTAGGCAGAATACGCGATTACGAAGACCGGTGAGGGTGAGCGATGGCGACACGACTCTGCAGAACAATAATCTGGTAGTAAGGGCAATGACTTGAATAACAATAGCATAGAAAGTACGAGAGATAGCAGTAGCACGGGGGTCAGCAAAAGTAGTAGAAAAGGGTTGAGAAAGTGGCAATTGTAGGCAGTATCAGCGATTTGATTAAGGTAACTATGCTACCAATGAATACAATACCTGCCCACGAAATGAGCGTGACAGCACCAAAGCATATACGTAAATACATTTCCCATAGATAAAACGTTCCATCCATGCGCGAGATCTTTCCATCCGTAGACGGAATTCTCCCCACCCTTCGCACCAATAACAACACGAGACAACACCACCTTAAAAAAGCTGTACTGTAACGCAACTAGTAAAGTACATAACAGTCTCCCCTCCTAGCGTCCTCCTAGCGCTTCCCCAGCCTAACCCCCTCCCCCATCATCCAGCTGCTGCCCCTCTCCTCCTCCTCCTCTTCCCAAATCCCCAGCAATTTCAACCTCCACCTCAAAACCGCCCCTCTCCCTACCCCCCCCCCAACGATCCACCCCCCTCCGACTCACCATCCCACCCATAGCCGTAGCCACGGCCCTACATCCAACACGCCCCACGCCCCACGCCTCACTCGCATCACATTTCCCTTCCCCTCGCCAACATCTCCTTCCCCCAAGCTAACATGCACCCCGCCTCATATCATACCTCATACCTCATACCTCATACCTCATACCCCATACCTCATACCCCATACCTCATACCACGCCGAATGTCATTCAGAGATTCCTGCCCTTATCGAACAGCGCAGAGCATGTGATGGGATGGGAAGGACTGTAGGACGGGAAGATTGTAGGACGGGAAGGATTGTAGGACGCGAAGGATTGTAGGACGGGCTGATTGTACAGGACGGGCTAAATCATACCCCAGCTGGTCCGTACCCTGAAAGGTTCACGCCGTCACGTTCACGCTCATGCTCCAGGGTGAATGGAGGGTCTACAGGGTTGCTGAAGGGGGTTGTGGTGGATGAGATGGGATGAGTAAGGGGTTCGAGGGGGGGTGCGAAGCGTGGTTGGAGGGGGGGGTTTGTGGGGGGTGGGAAGGGGTGGGAAGGGGGGGTTGAGGGGTGTAGGGATGCAGAGGGGGGTTGAGGGTGTAGGGATGCAGAGGGGTGTGGAGGGGTGATCGGGTACGAATGAGTAAGTAAGTGTGTGGGCGTTGAGGAGGTGTGTTGGGTTGGAGCTGGCTTGGCGTTGGTGATGATTAGTTGTGGGCTTTGGACTTAGATGAGAGAGGGGGTGGGGAAAGAGATATGGAGTACAAAAAAGAAGGGGGGGGGGGGGGGGGGGAGATGATGTTGTCCAGGTAATAACGGTTAGAAATGATGGGCTTTTATAAGTAAGAGCGTGTGACAAGGTTTGGTGAGAGTGACTGCTCTTGATTGTACTTTGGAAGTACTTCATCATTTCATCAATTGACTCGAAATTCTGCAAGTTGAGGATACCACGGACTCGATCTCATAAAAGGAGGCATCGCAGCCTGGCACGCTATCTTGCAGTGGCTGCGATGAGCGATTAAAGTCCCATTTATGAACATGACGATCGAGGATCGAGGTTCTTGGCTAGTATGATCACTCGCAGGAAAAGGACACGAACGAATCGCATCTCGACTTCTACTCGTATCAGATGTCGCTATCAACAGCACCCCCCCGGTCCGCATTCCCGGTCCGCATTCCAAACCGCTCATCAATCGACAATCCTCAGCCAACCAGCCAGCCAGCACCACTCCTCCCCATCCTCCTCACAATTTCGCCGTCAACCCCAACGGCGCCGAAATCCTCAAACCCACATAAATCCCAAAATCCTGTACCTCATTCCAATACCCCTGGTCATAACACCCCGTATACCCCCGCAGCGACATAATCCGCATCATGGTCGCGAAATCCCGCACGAAGTCCCACGGTATGTTTCGCTGTACCACGTCGTCGCTGGCGACGAAGCTGATCTCCAAGGCCTCGGACCGGAGCGTGAAGGAGCTTGTACCACCGGAGTAGTTTTCGTAGCTGAGCTCGGAGACGGCGGTGCGGTAGAGGCCGCTGTAGAAGCTTTCGAACTGGGCGGCGGCGAGTTGGAGGGGGAGGATCGTGGCGAGGGGGCGGGAGCCGCGGAGAGTCATGCCGCTGAGGGTGACGTGGTTGGTGCGTTTAGTTAGGGTCAGGGGTACGTTGGTGACGTGGGCGGATGCGCTGCGTGAAGGCCCGAGAGGGTGTGTGACTGAGATGGTGATGCAGGTGGTGAGGACGATCAGGGCAGCAAAGCTTGGCAGGATCCCGTGGAGGTGCATTATTGGATGCGGATTTTTTGAGTCAGTGCGTTGCGTTTTGTACCAGTACTTTTTCTTTGTAGCTTTTTGTAACGTTGTACCTTTGTGTAGCGAGTACTTCCCTATGCGTATGTCTCACCTATAGTGCCTTCTGACGAGACTTCCAACATAGAGAATCTGAGCGAGATTGCAGGATGTTCCTATGAAGGACATTTTCTTACTCGCTGCCAGACAAAGAATGAAATTTGGAGTTTTAGATTTCGTCTTTTTCAAAGAAGGCGTATATATCTGATCATTGCCGGCGAATTCTCCCCCACACTGAAGGAGGACGGCATCACGGTATCGCCAAAGTCGCGCAAGCCTTTAACGAACACTAAAGTCAAATAAGCCTCCTCAGTTGCTCCACCGACCACTGAGAGCGGTTGTACCTATTCAATTCAAACCGGGTATCCTCTACCCCACGATCAACCCCACAGCCGAACAACGGTAGGTTGGGGCCGTCGCATAAAGTTTGGTTGTGACGCGCAGCTACATTATCTGGGTACCGGTAGGCTTTTCATACATGAGAGATCGAGCTATGGTAGTGCAAAGCCAACGAACGATGCATGATCGAAAGTTGAACGTCGAGTAGTGCCGATAGACTTGAAATGACAATGTAATGACTTCATGGGGAGTCAACAAGAAATTGTGACTTCGAAATGGTAAAGACCCAGGTCGCATATAGAGGGCGCGTAGAAGAAAATGCACCACTGCAGTGATGATTAGAAGAAACGAGATGGCTCCATCAGCGGCACGCGCCAGCGAGGCAGCGAGACTTCTTGGTCACATGTGGACATTAGTCATCCGTGGACAGCCGTGTGGACAGTCGTGTGGATAGTGGTGTAGATGGTAACCAATGTGGGTGTGCTGACTGCCGACGGTTGAAATGAGGCTCAGAGGTAAGAGAAGCATAAAGAAAAGATGGTAAGAAAAGGAGCAGTCATGACCAGTGTCTCACTGTCAGACAGCAAACAGCGGTCTTCCTTGCACACGGATTAGGTATTGACAGAGGAAGAGTAAGTAGGTCGAGTCCTCTTTCGGGCACACCGCTCGTATATGAAATCAATAGCTCTTTTTCTAGCTTACATATGCAAACCGGGACCTTGCGTGGCGGCAGGGTGAGTAAGAAAATAGGTAGGCAATAGGCCATGATGCACCACTGCAGGGAAAAGGCGCCGTATTAGAGAGTACTGTAGGAAATACGCGAGCCGCCAAGCCTCTTGCCGACGCCCTAGTCTGTTTTGAGGATCTGGCGATGAAACGGATAAATGTATGCATGACATGCATAAGGGTCATGCAGAGGTCGTCAACCTCCTTCCTTTTTCCTTTCCAATAAACAAAGAATAATCATGCAATGCATATGAGGCATTTTTATTCTCCCCCCCCCCGGCTCATCCAGTGGGGGTGCAGGAATCCTCCGACAGCCCGACAGCATCGCCCCACCTCTCTCTCGCTTCCCAACTCTGCATTTGGGAGGTAGTGGAAGAGGTCAAAGCTGCGCTGCAAGGTACTTTTGACATCGGAGGACAAAAAGATTTTCTGCCCGACACATCCAGAACTCCAGTGGCGGGTCAGAAAATCCTCCGGTTGGGAATTGCGGTTGTGGATAGTACCGTAACCCATCCACACCAATTAATTGTGGCGCAACGGCCTCGCAACCCTCGCTTGATCACTCTGGATGTGGATAAGTATAATGAGAATGAGAAGTAGAAAAAAAGTTGGAAGAAATATGAATGGTATCCCCTAAGCGAGTCTGCCCCGGCTGATGGGAAACACAATCGGGCACCCTCAAGCGGAATCAAAGAAAAGTTGATGTGGAAGCGGACCGACTTCGATGATTATCTCGCAACCTTCCCCATAAGCTCTAATCGAAAATCCTACAGACCTACCCACCGCTACACTCCTCCAGCGATCTCTCCACCCGACATCTGCCTCGCAACATCTTTGTACGAGATCTCCGTATCTCGACGCTTCACCATGCGCCTGCTGTGCCTGGCATCAACTCCCGTTACCTCTCCCGCGCTATTCACATTCGCCGTCACAATTTTCGACTCTTTGCAATCAGCTCCTATACAAACCGTCACATCAACCCTAGGCATCACCGACTTCTTGCCATAGCTCTGCCCAGTGGTGGTGGTGCCATTGTGGTGAAATGGATGAACGCAATGGTATCCCGTGTGGTTATGATGAGCAGTTGTATTGAGCATCTTAGGGTGGATCAGCTTGCGATAGGTAGCGTCAGTGTCGGTGGTGTTGTGGTGGGAGGGGTGGTTGCAGTAGTCGCCTGTGTGATTGTGTGCCTGAATCGCGTGGGGGTGAGCGTATGCGCTTGCGTTAAATCCGGCATACGGCGACGGATTGCCCGTTGGCTTAGTAGCATCGTCGTTCGTAGTTGAGTTGTGGGCATGGTGAATCGTGGTGTTGTGCCTCGCATTGTAGTTATGCTCGCAGTCAGGGATATGCTTATGATTCGGGAACTCACCTGCAGTGGCATTGGCTACTCCCGTAGCATTTCTCGCATTAGAAGGGCAACAAACGGCTGTGAAAAGTGGACGCCCGGTTGGAGCAGCGCTGGTGGTTGCGGCCAGGGTGAAGCCGAGGGCAAGGAGTAGAGTGGTGGAATACATCGTTGCTGGTTATGTGGGATTTGTGTTGATTCGGTTGTTTGTGTTGACTGAGGTGAGAGCTTGAGATTGCGGACGTTGATGAAGAAGTGAGTGCAGAAGAGCAAGAGAGAAGGGTATATAAGGGCAAGGAAACCACAGCGCTGGGGACATCGTCTTTGTTGGCAAGATGGCGTACAATCGCATTGCTAGGATGCCATTGTATTTAGACAAAGCACCATTTATTCATTGTCTTCCTCCTTCATACTCGTACATTATGAGAAGAACAAAAACGAACACGAATTCGAGAAACAATGCTCTTGCCCTACGTGGTTTTTTTTTACAATCCAACCAAACAATGCACAGGTTGAGCGGGTACAGCAATAAAGAAGCAGGGCCAGCGGCTCATCAAATCAAGGAGCGACAAGTTCATGATGGCTATAAGGGATTGGCGTCGTCATTATCATCATCAATAACTCTGAACTAACGATAGTGTCAGAAACTCAAATACCCCCAAGCCCCAAAGGAAAATGAGAGCTGCCCAGCTGGCGATCCGTTGGCAATAACCCCAGTCCATCCCCACCCCATTCATCACCAAATCAATTCGTTCTATCATGATCTCATTACAAGAAGTGAATGTCCTCTACCATTAACGCCGTCTTCACCCAGTGTGCGTCTAATCTGTGTGCTAGTAGTAGGATGTCTTGTCGTCCTCGCTCGACCCTCAGGGGAGCTTCTGCGGTCGTCGTCGTTGAGACGAATCATCTATCTAGAACTCTTTGTGTTCGTGGTGTTCGAAGTGTTTGTCGTGAAAGACGAAGGCGGACGCTGTGGGTCCGGCGGGATAGGCACGTTTATACGCTGTCGGACCTGGAGTGGTGGGGGTCGAAGTGACGTTCTCGTAGTAGCTGCGAGGGAATACAGGACGAGCAACAGGGGCGAAGCGTGAGTTGAATTGACGTCCTTCAGCTTGTATCTCAGGTAGAGGGCCAGCAACGACTGGACTGGTGCTGGTTAGAAAGATGCTAGACTGTATGAAGGAATGGAGATGCTGTACTGACCAGAAGACCGAGTACAGAACTGCACAAGCAGCCATCAGGGTGGTGGAGGTCTTCATGGTCGACTTGTAGAAGAGAAGTGTTCACTATGTGCTGGTGTTGAAGTTATTGATGTGGAGTTGGTCCTGGGGTCCTAGGGTACTGGCGGGGTTGCAGCGAGTGTTGACTTAACGATTGATGGCGAGAGTTCCGTGCTGGTGGCTTGCTGTACTGGTTAGTAGAGAACTGGGGGGGCTGCCTTCTTCTAGCCGTTGTTAAGCTTTCTGTCGAGTTGTTGAGTCACGGTAGGCATGTTGCGCGTACTTGAATTTTCTGCATAGCTTGGCCCACTCTTTCTCGGGACGCCAATGAATATCATGTCCAGATAAAGCGGTGCCAAACAGGGAGAGGTCTGGGAAGGTACCATGATAATCTGCAGGGCCGGCATTGGCCGAAAGAGCTACTGACGACTCTAGATCAGTGATCCTGTAAGCGGGGCTATCGTCCTATCCAGGGTCCCTAGAAGGTCGACCTGCAGACCTGCATGCTCTCAAGTCTCGATACGAGTGCCAAGGCCTTGGGCGGTACTTTGAGAACCAAAGAACGATGTCGCCGCAGACACGCCATTGATCTCATCTGGCATTGGTTCGATAATGCAACAGCTAGAGACTGACATGGCGATTTCGTGAAATCTAGCGATTCTGGAGTGCAGAGCCTGCAAGCCTGACCTACGTCTGGCTTACATGAGGGCTTTTTCTTTGGCGCTGTTCCTAGGAACTTGAAGGACCCGCAGTGGTGAAAGGTACACTCTCGGAATCCAATGTGCCCGTTTGACAGCTCCATGCCCTGAATTCCGCTTCTCAACAAAGGCATTGTTCAATCGTGATGTGATGAGACTCGAAGGACTCGGTCTTATCTGGTTGGTCTAGCTATGCAGTGTATATGCAAGATGCCGGAGGAAAAGAAGGGAGTTACTGCAACATAAAGAAGAATTGAGAAAAAGTGGATCAGCCTTTGGATCGCGGCCCAGTAGTTGGTTAGACGCTGAATGAACAACACAGGAGCGCAGTAAGAAAGCCAAACGATAAGAGACGACAAGCGCGACGCTACCACTGAATATGGAACGTGTCGGAGAACGTCATATATTGGCAGCATTTAAATGGCTATAATGCGCCACGCCGTGCTGACCTGCATGCGCATATGCATGCATCATAAGCTTACCTGCAGGGCCCCGTTTACTGCTCCAAGTCAGCTGCAGGATCACCCCCGGGTTGCTTCGGTCGGACAGATACGGACAAGGATCAGCAGAATTTGGGATCTTTTTTTCAAGTATCCTCGGTATCGTGGATGCTCGTGGGTGGTTCAAGTCAAAAGATAGCCAATTCCCTGAAACGGACACCATGCGGGACGTTTTTATTTATTTTTATTTTTTATTGTTCTTTTGACCTACGGCTGAAAATTGAAAATGCAACGTCGGTGCCCGATGATCCAGTAGTAGTCCTGCACACTGCCGGAAAAGCCTGCTCAATGATCGTGGAACCCTCGACTGACGTATAGTGTACCAGACCGTGGGGCGTCCTCGTGGTACTCGGCAAGCCTTTCGCCTCTGGCCTGCCTTCACTTTTTCTATTTGGCCTAAAAGATTTTGGCCGTTGACACAATTGGAGAAAGTCCTCCGTACGAGCATTCCCGTTTAGCATAAAAGATGTTAGCCGTTGAAAAAATCAGAGTGTACTCCGTACGAGCATTCCCTTGTTGATGGAATGTCCCGTCATGTAGCGAGACCTAGATATCCTTATCAATTACAAGTAGCCCTACTAGAAAACTTGCTCGCTTTCGCATCGCGGTGCAAACAAGTAAAAGTTGCGATGAACGCAGCGATTGCCAATTTCGAGTCCAGCTCCTCTAGGGCTCACGTAATTGGGAGCGGGATGATTGGCGAGCCTTGCTTACTGTCACTTCTGCATGAATTGGTACCAGCCCATGACTGCAGTAGAGCTTGACAAAACGCCTAGGACACCACTACTTCATCTGCCTTACCTTAATGCGCGATCTGGATCTACCTGCAGCGACGAATAACGTTCTAAGCTCGAGTCAGTAACGCGCGGGATGGTCGGTGTAAACCAACCATCCTTCATAATTCATCAAAGGCCTTGCAGGATTAAAAACCATTATGTAGCCAACAATCGCAAGCGAGCAACCCCCATCAAGATTGGCCCTCACGCCTTGATCTCCTCTGGCACGTACGTGCATAGAGTTACTGTACCACTAAAACGCATCCTATTAAATATGCTGGGCGGGAAGCTTTACGATGGCGCTGCTCTAACCGAGCTGGAGATGATGGTCTTCAAGTCTTCGGAGTCTGCATGTCTATTTCAGGCACGGTTTCAATCATGGGGCAGTTGCACGAAGTCCAGTACTCCCGAGACGGGTCTTACTAATCAACCCTTGGTTTGATCAGGAAAAAGCTTGCAGTGAAGTAAAGCCCCAAGAGGAGGAAAACGGAAAAGCTGTAGATTGGTGTGATAGCGGCAAGGAACTTTGACAACAGAAGTACCGTATCGACGTTGCAAGTATCCATACGAGCCCACGTTCATGAGATCATTTCAGATTCTGCATTGAATTTCTTGCTAGCTCAATGAGCATCGACATTCATGCGAACAATACCTGGAATTTTCTCCTTCTGGTCCAGCACGCCGGTCATGGTACACGTGGGATGAAGAACATGGCCGAGATGCCGATTAGCACCGTAATAGCTCGTTCCACGAAGAAGACCTAGGGCCATCGATCGTGTCCACAAAACCATATCTTGGCCAATCCAAAGGCAAGTAGTCTACTGAAGGCTCCACTCAGAGGTGCAGTGCAGTAGAACGTTGCCAGCCGGAACAACAGGCCGTGTCGATGATAAAATGCTGACGAAGAGACAACCATAGCTCCAAGCAAGCGTACCTCGCAGAGTTCTAGGAAGCATCGTGCAGCGATAAGGCAGCTATAGCTGTTAACGGTGCGTAGACATGTTCCTACTATTCCCCGACCTTTGGCGACCGACAAACTCTAGGAGATAGCATCCGGTGCCAAAATATTTAAGGGGCCAGCTGCTCGGGACATCGATATCGATAAGAATGTAAGACACGTAGAAAATCATGAGGGCGACATTGAATCTGTTGCATGAGATTGAGGTCCGAGCGCAGAACTTCGGTTCGTGCATTGCCAGCGTTGCGTTTGTCGATGACGGAAGAGCCAGAGCACGAGGTGCCTTACGAACTCTTCGCAGTGCGTCTATCGAGTGCAGGCATGTTGTCGGTCGCTTCGTGCCGCATCTCTTGCTCTGGGCCTTCCCGGTGGAAGTTTTCGGCGGTCTTCGCGCACGTTGTAGCTGCTCTCCAAAGACGACGGTCTTCGGCTGGAGCGGCGAATGTAGCTGTTTTCGTGATCGACGCGAGGGGATGCGAGGAGACAGGTTGTCCTGCTGTGAACTGTACAGCAACATCGTTGGGTAGCGACCAGAGAGTATGTCGTCCTGTGGATCATCCCTGCTCATAAGGTCAACGCCTAAGCTTTGTGCCGTGCCGTAGAGGAGAAGCAAGGGCCCATGACGACGGGGGACGAAAAGCCTTCGCGCGTCTTCCCCACATTGCGCCTTCACGCCTTTCGGGCCTGGCAGTTTGCAACGGCTCTCACCCCACGCTAGAGAATGAGAGAGCGAGGGACTAATGTAGGTACACAGTGTATATTTGGCACGATATTTGTGTTAACAAACTTTTGGTTGAGGGTTGACTTGATCTCGTCATACTTAGGTATCTATTATTGATCATGCCCACGGGAGATGGGTAACAAAATAGGGGCTTGGCTCGCTTGGCAAGAGACTCTTGGGCAGGGCGAATCACACTTCATTAAATAGTATCTAGCATCGAGGCACGCACCGAGAAGAATATATGTGTCGTGATCTGACGAGACTCTTTGATGGTAACAGTCAAGTCAAGTGATGGGTGTCATTATACATAGCTCCAAATCCTGACCTTCGGTCTCATACCCTCTAGCAGGCTTGCCATTGTCCTAACACCATACCATGCGTGGACAGGAGATACTTTGGGCACCCACTGCTATGGCTCGCCCAAGAGCCTTGCTGTAATGTCCCCAATGTATGCCTCCTCCAGTTCGTAATCCTCCCCGTCGTTGGGATCAATGCCGACATAGTCAAAGGCTGAGACCACCCGGTCGAGGTCGAAGCCCATCCACACGAAGCGATTGATCATCTGTTCATTATAACCGCCGTACCTGTAGATGTCAGCAACCACACCTCCAGGCAGTACGTTGGGGTGAGCATACATAGCAGCCCTCTCCGCCGCCTCTTCCTCCTTCGACCTCTTCTGCTTCTGCTTTGCGGTTTCTGGCTTGGAGCCACCACTACCTTCCCCAGTCTCTTTCTTCGGTGCCCCAGCGTACTTCACAGCCCATTCATGTGCAACCCGTTCGAATTCTTTGGGGTTCCTCGTCAGCATGCCGGCCACCTCTGCATCTTGTGGGTCTTTGGGTTCTGGCGTGCTGAGAAGGGACTGGAGGGACAGGAGAGCGGATTTGACGGTAAGGACGGGGGACCAAGCAGTGGAGAGAGTGTCGAGGCAGATGGCACCCTGTCAGTCCATTTGTTAGCTTCTACCTTGCAGAACGATGGGAGGGGAGCATTCACTTACCGTTTGGCTGCTGACGTTTGGATGCCATACTTTTGTATCGAACTTCATCACTGGCGGCCGGAAAGGGTAGTCGTTAGGTATCTTGACGTCGATCGTATATGTGCCTCCTTCGTATGGTGTACCAGGTGGACCCTTGAAGGAGCCCTTGAGATGTGTCAGGTCATCTCCATTTCCAACTGGATCTGCCTTTATGTTTGAGAGATTATCGGAGTGGATGTCGGCCACTTCTTTTGCGATGCGGCGAGTGCGGCTGGATGACATGCTTGGAAAGAGTGTTTAGATGAGCTTATGGAAGGCGAGTCGGAGGTCGAGTTATAAGGAGAGATGGCTGTAGGATGAACAAAGTTATTGTAGCGACTCGCCCGAAGGCTGCTTTGTGTTATGAGACCCGAAGACAACCTCTCTTTGTGAAGACGAGGTCTCTTTGTGCTAACAATGTCGACGTTGGGATGGAGAAAGAGATGGTGTGACAGTCTCGAGATGCTTCGGATAGCTTGAGTATAGCTTGAGAATAGCTTGCGGAAGATAACACAGCGTGGTGGTGTGTCGATGTCGAGGGCGATTCAAAGTGTGAGTCCGGGCTGAGTAGTAGCCTCACTTTCAGATAGAGTATGGCTCACATAAAGAGATCAGAGAGTCGGATAATTGCATCGTGGAGTCGCTAAGGCTGTAGATTCTTGGTTGTAGAGCTTGCTGACCAATCAGATTGAAGATCGCCAGCTCCGCAAAATTGCCAAGCCAAGCTCGCATCATCACACGTCTACCATCCCCTATCGCCTCACTATTCTCGTCACTCTCGTTGGACACCTCTCTTTCTACTCCGAACAGCTTGAGCATTCGGTCTTCAGTACCCATACTTGACTGATTTGTCATGGTAAAGTCGTCCAGTGTCCGTGGCGGCGATTCAAACAGCTACTGATGAGACGTCCATCCAGGGAAACAATACCTCAGGTCTCGGTGGTGCCCCGCCTGGTGGAGATGGTAAGGATGACAAGGACAAAAAGGTTTGAGAGCTCAGCGCCTCCATACTGATGCTGTGGTCCAGCTAATATTCTTGGCGTCGCAGAAAGACAAGCCCAAGTATGAACAGCCTCCACCTCCAACGACGCGTATTGGCCGAAGAAAGCGCAAGGCCGCTGGTCCAAATGCATCAACTAAGCTACCAGTAATCTACCCTACATCTCGATGCAAGCTGAAGTACCTACGGATGCAACGGGTACATGACCACCTCCTACTTGAAGAGGAATACGTGGAGAATCAAGAGCGGATACGCAAGGCAAAGGCACAGAACACTGCAACTCCAGTATCAGCAGGTGGAGATTCCGATGCTTTGGATAGGAATGCCGACGAAAGGAGTCGTGTTGATGATATGAGAGGAAGCCCGATGGGCGTCGGCAATCTGGAGGAAATGATTGACGATGACCACGCTATCGTCTCCAGCGCTACGGGGCCTGAGTATTACGTCTCCATCATGTCTTTCGTCGACAAGGACCTTCTCGAGCCTGGAGCTAGCATCTTGCTACATCATAAGTCAGTCTCAGTTGTTGGCGTCCTGACGGATGACGCGGATCCGCTGGTGTCGGTCATGAAGCTAGACAAGGCACCTACGGAGTCCTATGCAGACATCGGTGGCCTTGAGCAACAGATCCAAGAGGTACGAGAAGCTGTCGAGTTACCACTACTGCATCCGGAGCTCTACGAAGAGATGGGGATCAAGCCGCCGAAAGGTGTCATACTTTATGGTGGACCTGGAACTGGAAAGACCTTACTTGCCAAAGCCGTTGCAAATCAGACCAGCGCTACTTTCCTTCGCATAGTAGGCAGTGAACTCATTCAGAAGTACCTTGGTGATGGGCCCCGGCTGGTTCGCCAGATCTTTCAGGTCGCCGCCGAGCACGCACCTTCGATTGTCTTCATTGACGAGATTGACGCCATTGGTACAAAGCGTTACGAGTCAACATCTGGAGGAGAGCGTGAAGTGCAGAGGACTATGTTGGAGTTGCTCAATCAGCTGGATGGTTTTGATGACAGAGGAGATGTGAAGGTCATTCTGGCTACCAACAAGATTGATACGCTGGATCCTGCTCTCATTCGCCCCGGAAGAATCGACCGAAAAATTCTCTTTGAGAATCCAGATCGTAGGTCCCCGCTGCTCTCGCCTTGACCATTGTCAACAGTGTTAATCTATATACAGAAAATACAAAGAAGAAGATCTTCACCCTCCATACATCAAAGATGTCTTTGAACGACGACGTCGAGCTTGACGAGTTTATCAACCAGAAAGATGACTTGTCCGGTGCTGACATCAAAGCCATCTGCTCCGAAGCTGGACTGATGGCCCTCCGCGAGCGCAGGATGAGGGTCCAAATGGCAGACTTCAGATCGGCACGGGAGAGGGTGATGAAGACGAAGACCGAGGGAGAGCCTGAAGGCTTGTACTTGTAAGGGCAGGAAGACCTAGTGATGAGTGATGTTGGCGATGCCAGACGAGCTTCTGCCTTGGTGGCGATGCCATCATCGCCAGTCTACTTCAGCTTCGGAGTGTGTCCTAGAACAATCTTGAGATGATAACTTTAATAGAACTATTTGAGCCGTCGCCTCCTTTACCTTAACTCTATGTGCTTCACTCAATCACGCAGTGAAGACCGCGTCCGCCCAATACCTCCGTCATGTATACATTGTCCCTAGCTAGAGACCCGCTGTTCCTCAGTGCAGAGAGCTATAGTCGAGATCACCACTGCGCCTCCCCTCCTGGGTTCGAGCAAAGCTCATTGCAATTCCTCGCTTCGGGGAATTTGCTATTCACACGCCTCGATTCACACTTCAGATGCTCTTACTTAGCATCTACGAGCACTTGAACCCTCTAAGTCCTTTCCGCTTCCCATCCTTCATCATCAATAGTCAATCATCAATTTCTGACCTCTTGGTTACTTGTCAAGTTGACACATCACCCGTATGGGTTCCATTGGAACAATCAAGCTATTCTCGGCCCCCTTACGTCTACATTTTAGTCCTACAAGTCTGAACGTCGGGGTTGCTCTTTCAATGATAAGTTGTACTCTCATTCATTACACATTGCTGTTCTTTAGATTGTCTTGCGCAGCTATAACAAGCTCATGTCTAGTAGTTGAGAGAAATCATGAATATACCCTTCGATCCATCATCTCCGAGTGTACGTCAGGAGGTTCGAACCCTTTTTCTGGTCAAAGCTCGCGTTTCCCTCAGATGGCCGATTGATAGATCCAAAGCTGACGACAATAGCGACTCCCTGCCGCAGAATCGATCACTTTCCTTTTGCTTGATTGCAGTCGCAACATCCACCAATGTGCCCTCTAGCTATTCATATGTTCTGACTGTGCAACGGCAATATCTATGGCAGACCCACCTGGCTCGACTAGAGCACAGGCAAGATCGAGAAGGCTTGCCAAGGCATCAACGAGGATCCGGGACTGCGCTCTAAGCTCCCCGGCGACTTGCAATTTAATTGCCTTTGTGTCCTAATACACTGAGGATCCGAAGCTAGCGTATGACGCAAGAAGCAGAAGAGGCTAAGGGAGAACAGATTATAAAGGCTAACGCAGAGAAGAAGGCTGCAGATCTAACCCTTGAGCGGGGAATCGCTCTTCAAACAAAGCTTTTCCTGTTAAGTTCTCGTCGTGTCGACACCAGGCTTGTCGTGTTGAGCTCTTACTGACACATTTTGGACCAAGCTCAGGCCCTTCGACCTCAGCTGTCCCTAACGTTGGGGCTGAGCGGCCCTTTCCCCCCTTTAACTTGCGGTTTTTTACCCCCGATATCAAGTCAGAATCTTCTAGGGATTTAAAAAATACATATATATGTATATATACGCAACATAGTGGGTCAAATGTACAAGATCCTGAACACCGGATTCGTTCCCAAGGAAAACAATAAAAAGTTCCGTCTTCTTTTGATTTTCGATGGGGTGCGAGAGAAGAAGAAGAAAAAAATCGCGGATATCCTACACAACCTTTTCAGCATGGGAGAGATATATAAGTATCCTCCCAAGGTTAGCCAGCCAGCCAGCCAGCGTGCACGAAAAGAAATATTTCGCCAACAGCATCCCCGATAACCCTCCCTCCCACTTCGACCCGATTCCCAGAGGCAAGAGAAAGCCCACAACCGCAACAGCGATGCTCCATCCATCCATCCATCCACACGGCAAACGCCGACCTCCAACGGCGTCGGGATCCGAGGAGCGGTATTCCCTTGTTTCAGAGTTGGTATGGTACAGATGGAATATTATCAATGGGGTGCTTCGGGGCCCATGGCGGTGGAGTATTCATCGCCGTTGTACCTACGATAACGCGGTTTCCAGGTTCCGGGGCCGTTGGAGGTTGCTCCTCTCCTCCTCGCGCGCGCTGATGATGATGAGCGAGGATGCGAAGAATCGGGGGGTGTTTTTTTTCTTTTTCTTTTTCTTTTTCTTTTTTTTCCACACAAGAGGGGATTTCGTGTGTTTCTATCTCTATGGAACCCACTCTCCGGGGCGTTGCATTTGGGCGTTTTTTTCTTCTCCCCTGCTATTTCACACCCTGCGGATATATGGGTGGTGGTGACGTTTCCTGTTCCCCTAGCGCTTCATGACCCCTTTGCGGTATGGGCCTCTGTTTTTTTTTTGGATTTCTGCCCCGGGGTACTGTCGTTGTATTCACCGGGGCAGAAGCGTTGGCGAGAAAAGCAAGCGCAAGGTTGGACACAAATCTCGTTTCGTCTCGTTTCGTCTCGTTTCGTCAACCCGCGGGTTGTTCGGATGAGTAGTTCTTTTTAACCCCGAGTGGCAACCTCCCGTCTTCTTCCAGTTTTGTTAGCCGTAGGAAGAGTAGACATCATTGCGGATCATGAAGAAAGGGATTGATTCCGTCGGTGTCTATGCGTTCATAGCAGTACATAGCAACCGTGATTCAATGAAGAGGGGGCGGGCAAGGCAAGCTCACTCTACCTACCCCAATACTTTATCGCGAGTACATATCGCTTCCGAGCTCGAAACAACACCTCATGGGAAACCATCCGTCTCAACTCTCTTCTCTCTCTCAAGGGCCGTGCGTGAGCTTTGGACTCTTTAAACTACCTATCCCGGATTCCTTCTGCAGTCTACTCGATCAACGTCCAGGTCTACATCACCTGCAACCACCTGTGGTTGCACCTCGACCTGCTTGTTCAAAATACTTTCTCTTCCGCTAACGATCTTGCAGAGGTCCAAGAACTCAACGAAAAGCTTCCTGGTCTGAAACTCTCAATCACTGAAACAGACGGGGAAGAGCAGAGACGTGGGTATCGATCCTGCAGGCTGGTTGCGGATAGAGTGGAAGGAGGAGTGGAAGGAAGCTTCCCCAAGTAATGCAATGAATAACGCCGGTGTGAGAAACACTTCCTAGCGTAGAGGAGTATGGTGAGCGTGAATGTCTGATAACGGAAGTGCTTTTCTATTGGTATTAGGAAACATTGTCATTCTAAACGCCTCTATGATTGTTCGGCCCACGATCCATCCGCGATGCGGCTCAAATGCAAATCTCAATCGTAAGCCTTTACCGCAATCGCACGACGTAGACCCATTGTTTGCCTTATGAGCCGAGACAGCATTTTCTTATGCATTGCCAACTGTTTGGAAATGCAGCACCTAGACTTGCCCCATGGTAACCATCTTCTTCCGCAAATAATTCTTGTATTCGCCGATCGAGCCGTCCCATCGTCGAATGGTCTTGTTCTCGCAGACCATGATGTCCTTGGCGATTTTGTCAAGTAACCTGAAATACCACTGTTAGCATTCAACCGCAGTGCAAGGAACGATGTAGAGGTGTACCTAAAATCGTGAGACACAACCACAACACCACCACTGAATGCATTGATAGCATCCGCTAGCGAATCAATGGTGGGAATATCCAATCCGTTCGTAGGCTCGTCCAATAACAGCATGTTCGGCCCATCAATAGCAAGCAAAGCGAATACGATCCTACTCTTTTGACCCTCAGACAACGTTCCCATCAATGCTGTTTGTGACTCTCCAGACAGTCCATATCGGCCAAGTTGTTGTCTCCAGTATTGGTAATCCTGGCTTTTGTCTGAGTACTTGTCTCGCACGAAATCCAGAGCCGACTTTGTCAGGTCCAGCTGTTCCGCGGAATGCTGGCTGTACATGCCGAGCTTCAAGTGGGTATGCCTTGAAACGACGCCGCTGGTGGATGATAGCTTGCCAGTCATGAGGCGGAGAAGTGTCGATTTTCCAACACCGTTGGGACCCACAAGAGCAGTTCGACTGTCCATGTCCACACCAAGATCTAGGTTTTTGTAGAGGTCATCCTTCGCGTTGCCGGAGTATGAGAAGGTCACATCATCAAATGAGAGTACTGGAGGTGGCAGTTTCTCGACATCGGCAAAGCGAAAGGTGAAGACTCGGTCCTCTGCCACTTTCTGGATGAACCCATCCGCCTCCATCTTGTCGAGAATCTTTTGCCTTGATTTTGCTTGTCGGACCAAGTTGGCATAAGTACCTGCAGATGCAATGAATTTCTTGATGTGCGCAATTTCCTCCTGTTGCTTCGCGTACGCCTTCATTTGATTGGTCTCTTGTTCTGAGCGGGTTTTGATGTATGAGTCGTAATTACCACCGTAGTAGATCAGTTGTTTCATGCGCATGTCGATCATGTTCGTGCAGACACCGTTCAGGAAGTCCATGGAGTGAGAGACGAGGATGAGGGTACGGTCCCATTTCTTTAGGTATTCTTCCAGCCACACACAGGCTTCGAGGTCCAAATGTGCCGTTGGGTCGTCGAGGAGTAGAAGGGAAGGTTTGACGAAGAGAGCTTTGGCGAGTGCTACACGCATTCTCCATCCACCGGACATGTCTTTTGTCTGTTTGTGGATTGTTTGCTTGTTAAAGCCGAGACCAGTCAGGATGAGGGAGGCACGGGTTTGGAAGGTTGAGGGGTCCATGGTTTCCATTCGCTATTGAAATAAGCACTACCAGGGAGAGAGGGTTGAAGTAGACATACCTCGTAAAGATCTTCTAGGATAGGATCCTCGGGCCCGTTCTTCTCCAAAATCTCCTCGGCTAGTTTGTCTAATCTCTCCATTTCGATTTCTGCCTCTCGCACAACCCATTCCAGCGCACCCAAGTCACTTGGGGGAGCACCTTCATTCAACAGGTAGATATCAACCTGCTCTGGTATCGGGTATTCTCGCTTGTCGATTGCCTTCAAGAGTGTAGACTTTCCGCATCCGTTCTCTCCCAATAGACCATATCTTCGACTGTAGTTGAGTTCGAGGGTAGTGTCGGTAATCAAAACCTTGCCGTGAAACACAAGCGACGCCGAATTGATCTTTACGTCTCGACTCGCAGCAAGCGATGCCAGCACACCAGTTGTGACACGATCCGACAAGCCATGCTTGTCCATCTGATCCGTGAGCTTCTTCACATCTTTCATCTTCTCGTTCGTAGTTGCGGGTTGCTCGTCATCGGGTAAGGCGTTGCCATCGCCGTCGAGTAGGGGAGGCGTCTCGTCTCCGTTGACTGAGGAGGCTGAAGATCCATTTTGTGAGGCTGCTTTGGAGGAGAGCTTCGAAGTCGCAGTCTTCTTTTTGTCTTTTCCATCCTCGGCGCGTTTAGCCTGACGGGCTGCTTTTGAGGCGGATACCATGGTGGTAGCTGGTCAGGTGTCGTGAAGGTGAAGATGCAGGTGAAGATGCGGTTGTGGTAGGAATGTCGGTGGGCTGGTGGGGCTTATCGATTGGCTGAAGCCTTAGCACAATGAAGAATAAGACGCTTTCGCAGAGAGATTAGAGCAATGTCACTTAATAAACGCTACGAATATTGTGATATGTACAGTGCCTTGTCCTCTGAACTTGGGGCTCGAGAGTGACTGTTTTTGATTGTTTGAAATGGAGAGCAGCTTCCTGATTCACAATTTTTCTGAGCCAAAGGAAATCGCTTAGAGTTATCCTAGCGCCACACAGATCTCAAGATCGATGCACGAGGAATCTTAATATGCTGGAATATTGACACCACGACAACGGGGAGTGTCTGGTAGTTTGGCATAGTCTACTTAAAAATACAAACACCTTGCTCTCACAGCACCCAAGACCGTCAGTAGAACATGAAAGCGGTCTGGCGAAATCTGCACGATTTGTACAAGGAAGCTTCCACTTGCCAGCAATAACGAAGATGTTATGTTAACCGCTGGACTTTACACGCTGCAAGCTTGCCGACTATGATTTGGCAAGTAATCGTCGAACCAAGCAAATCATTTACGATAATAAAAACAGCGTTACGCGATGCATAACAGGCCTTTTCGTCCACTAAACCCTTAGACCGCTATGCAGGGCCAAAAGATGATATCCGTGTATGCCCCTTTGCTTTCAGATCTGGCCAGAATGCTCCGGAGGTCTCACAAAACTATCCCGAAGTCGATCCTGCAGGACCTCCAAAATGCTCCCTTCTTCACCAGCAAGGTAGAAGCCGTCCGGTACCATGATGTCATCTGCTGTGATCCTGATTGAGTTTCCATCTGTAGACTCGATATGCGTGACTGCTTTGGCAAGCGAACTTGAGCTGTCTGAGGTTTTGGCAGTCTTTGTCGGAACCTTCTCAATATCCTCTTCCTCAAAAGCCGTCCCAACATCCGCAGGGGTCCACCAATAGGTAGGATATTGCCGTTGGATGTTGTTGATCACCAGCGACGTTGTTAATGTCAAAGCCGTACTGAGTAGTACGAGTGGCAACAGGTACCATCCAAGATGTTCCACTTGCGGATCGACTGCAGCCAGCAAAGCTGTGGCTCCTGCCGGAGGATATACCGTCTTTGTCATGGTCATGACAGCTGATGCCAGTCCGCATGCCAGGGCGCCCGCAAGCCATCTAAGATTCTCGAAGTCGGCATTGAGTTTGAAGAGCTTGGTGATGCCAACGCCGACGGCAGCAGATAAGATGTGTCCTATTATAGTGTTTCGAGGCTGGGCGAGCGGTGATTCGATGGTGTTGAATTCCAAAACTGCTGCAGCACCCTGTGTATGTCAGCATGGACTCTGCCAACAAGATCCGTAGTACAGAACGTACGAAGCTTCCAATGAGAAGCGGGACTCCATGATCTTTTATGGCTGGCGCCATAAAGGCCGCCTCAATTACCGCCACTCCGACGAACGCCCCAAGGAGAGCCCATCCTGCAACGATTATATTGCCAATCTCTATCCGCGGCTTGTTTCGATGCCCAAGGAAGTGTGAAAGAGGTTTTGGGAGCCTGTTCACTAGGTTCCGAGGAATATATGACTTGAGATATTTGTCGACATCAAAGTGCCAATCTTTGGCCTCCGGTACATGCATCTCGCTCCCCCCCTGGAGTAACAGCGAGCCATCGTATGCTCCGAATTTAATATGAAACGGAAGAAGGAGGTGTTTGGACAATCGCCTCTCCGCACGACGGGTTTCCGACAGTGAAGAGCCGCCATGCGGCAACCCACGGAGCCCACAGCCCACGTGTGAAGCTTCAAGGATGCCAAAGTTTTGACTGATGTCACAAGTGAAGCTTTACTTAGAAGAGAGGCGCGATGACACACAGAAATAAATGAGAGGTTCCGGGGAATTAGTCAGCAGGGGCCAGGGCGGTCAAAGCGAAAAAAGCGGCTCTGAAAAAGCCTGCCATCGGTAACGAGCAAGATTTCACACGCTGAGAAATCTCCTCAGACTGCAGAGATTCGAAAGATGACGGGTGGCTTTGAGCTCAGCGCATGTTGGGGAATACCACCTCGTTGCAATTCAGTTTAGTCCAGCAACGACTGAGCCGATCCTAAACTTTGGAATAGAAACCTTCTTTGTATATCTTGTCGTTCGAGAATTGCTGCGTTTCAAAGATTACCAATTTTCCGATGTTCTGCAAAGATATCTCACAATGGACACAGAATGCTATCCATCTATGTCCTCGTAATATTCTATGATATCCAGTGTTCTTCCTGCTTTCGAGCTCAACCTTGCCAGCTCGATCAAGCGGATAACGTCTCTTGGAGTCTCAGGCTTCACTGGCACCTCGCCTTGCCCAGCTAATGCCTTTGCAAATTGGCTGTAGAACGCGCTGTAGGTGACCGGATCAATATTGGCACATGTTTGCGTTTTGGGTTGACCGCCTTGCACAATTGTCAAGTTACCCGCGCATTCTTTCGACTCAATGCCGAAACCGGAGTCACCGGGCTTCTTGCCTGCTTTGAGATGGCCCTCTTGGGGATCGAGGTGGAACTAAATCAGGATTAATTGGTATCGGCTCAAGACACGTGTAGAAAATGTGGGTAAGTCACCTTCCTGTAACTTCCCTGGTCCCCTCGCACCCAATATCGTAGCTGATTCTCCTCTGGACTCACTACCGCAGCTTTGACCGTTGCCAGCAATCCGGACCTATAGTGAAGCAGTACCGTACACGAGTCCTCAACTTCCCCAGGATTGTGCTCCCGCTGGGATCCAACAAATGCAGTGATTTTGTCCGGTAGGCCAAAAACCACGACTACCTGGTCTATCAAGTGTGTCCCCAAGTCGTACACCGCACCTCCACCAGGTAAGAATTTCGCCTTCCAGGTACTTGAAGGATCTGGAGCCTCAGGTCTGTATCGGTCGAAGTGTGTCTCAAATTCAACCACACGGCCGAGTGTTCTTTGCTCCAACAGTTTTGAGAGGGTCAGGAAGTCGGTGTCCCATCGGCGGTTTTGGTAGACTGTGAGAAGCCGATCGTGCTTCTTTGCAATGGCAATGAGCTCGCTTGCTTCTTTCGAGGAGGGCGTGAAAGGCTTTTCAACGATGACATGTTTGCCATGCTCTAAAGCTAGTTTGCTGAGTTCGAAATGACTTGTTGGGGCTGTCGTTACAACTACGACCTCAATGTCTGAGTCCTGGACCATCTCTTCGCTTGAGCGATAGCTTTTGATGCCTGAGAGGTCTTTTTCAGCGTCATCGCTGGGCTTTGGGGTACGTTGGACGATGGCGTAGAGCTCCAATTCGGTAATGACTTGGATGAGAGGGATATGGAAGACCTGCAGTGGCACTCAGCATGGGAGAAGGCCTCTTGAGTTTGACGGCCGTGGCTCTGACTTACTTTGGCGGACATGCCATAGCCGATGACGGCAACCTTGTATGTCTTGGGAGCCATTGCTCAAACACTATCCTGGGTCTAAGATCCGAGGTTTGAGGCTCAACAACAACAGTGGTGAGCGAGAGACCGGCATCGTCATGGCTAGCATGCCTTCCAAGTAAGTAAAGTTAGAGGGCGGGAGAGCGGGGATCAATAATTGAAGTGCTACGGAGGCCCGTAAATTTATTAGACGCAGTTATTTCCTTGAACTGGTGCTTATTTTCTTTACACTCTCGAGCTATCTTCAACGTCCTCATTGGTGACCTTTCTTAACGAACAAGGGTTGAAGAGTCCTCTTGAGATAGAAAGAAAGCTACCAAGACACTGTTGTCTACACTACCACCGGCTATGTTGACTTTCCTTCATGCCTCATTGCCTGGAAGGAAGGTAATTCATCACCACTGAGCTGGCTACAATCGAGCGACGGGCAGTAGCACATCCTATCATGTCATGTCTAAGGACGTCATAAGTCATTGCATTTTGTGGTTGTCTCGACTTCCACTTCTCCAATACATCTTGTGATCTCGACGCCGTCCTGTTACCAATTAGCGGACAGTACTGGATGAATCACTGTTCCATAAAATTACCGGTACTCCTGTTGGCTCATAGCTCTTAATGAGCTCACTCTCATATATCAAATTTGGATTCCCTTTAGTTTCCGTGCTCAAAATTTCGTTCCCTTCGCGCTTCTTATATTGATCCTTCCACCTGTCTCCAAAGCCAGCGGTTTCGGCGCCGTTGGTCTCACCAGACTCGTACTGCGTTTGCTTAGTTGAGACACTGCTCCGAACGTATTTCAAGTATGGTGGATTGCCTGGCTTGATGACATTGTCTGCGGCAAGGACCGCTCCTGGAGCCACCAGCTTTAAATGCTCGCAAAGTTTGAGATCGGTGGTATATGCTGGCTTATAGTGGTCGAGGAACATGAGGTCAACCTGCGTGAGAGCGCCGCTCGCGTGGAGTCTCTTGATCGAGTCGGCACTAGAACCCACAACGACCTTGACTGTGTCACTCAAACCCGCCAGGTCTACCAGCGACATGATCACCGCCGCAAATTCTGGGTTCCTTTCCAGACTGAAATACCTTCGGCCTCCCGCTTTTCTCATAGCATCTCCGAACAAAATACAAGAGTACCTGCTTGACTGTCAGACTCCCCGTCCTGGACTTGGCATGAATCCTTTAGCCAGGATGACGGTTATACCCAACATATCCACCAAGTTCTACCATTACTTGCGGCTTGCGCTCCGCTATCAAATCCGCAACGATCCTCCCTTTATCGTTGCCAACGTTCATGAGATACTTTTTGGTCCGACCGTATTCGTCAATGGCTTCCAGCACTCTTCTTGGAGAACCTCGGATTTCTTTTATGGACTGATGACCGTATACGAAGTGTAGTAATTCAATCTCTCGTCCATCGTCGAACTAGGGAGTCGTGTCAATGCACAGCTCTGGGAGACAAGACGTCCAGCAAACTTACGAACGGGACCCCTTCTTCTTCTTGTGCTTGGTACGCTTTCTTGCCATCGAATTCGTCTGCACCTTGCTGGCCCATTGTGGACACGGGCATTTTGAACTTTCTACAATGATTGAAGCTACGTCACAGATGTTCTTTTGAACATAAAATCGAACCATGCATTTGCCATCAACAAATCCTGGATAAGCAAATGACGACACCTATATCGAATCCCTCTGACAATTGTGCATATGTAATGAGCGAGTTTATTAGTGCCGGCTACAGAGTAGCGTTGGCAAAAAATTTCGATTTTTCTAGGACCCCTCACTTGGCTTGAATGGTTCCTTACAAGTTCTTGTAAGTTGCAGCCACTGAGGGAAAAGTCAAAATCTGGTGATCCACTCAGGTAGCGCCTCCGCGGAGCTTCGTCCGATGCGTTGTCTCCAATATTGTGATGACGGGATTATTATTTTTCACATGCCTAGAGGTTTCCGAGAGCAACGGCGGGCTGCCTTTGCTACACCCGTCTACGAATATGGAGAGCTGGGAAATTGAGCCAGCATTCCTTACGACATGATGGGTCGTGGTGCCAATGTTGAGTCGAGGATCTTGACGCATGGTCTGGTCCATGGAACTGCCTTGCGAGCCAACTCAATCTACCCGAAAATGTCGGATCCATTGCAACGGGAATCGCGAATCTAGAAAATCAGCCCCCGGGCCCTGTGGCTTCCCGTTGCGCCCCCTGAGACCTGATGTGTATTTATTAAGGTCAGTAGGTCCGATGGCCAATAATGTTTGTTACCTTAGTTTATTAGTCGGGCAAACTTTACAGCCTTGGCTTCATGATGTAACAAATTTCCTTGGTCATATCATCAAAATCTGCTCCAAATGCATTGGATCAAGCTTGTGGTGAAGCAAGAAGGCTTGATTTTCTGTGGGATTTGATAGTGCGAGAGTGAAGTGGATTGGCTTTGCGCTTGCTACTAGCGGGGATGCTTAATCAGTAAGCTTGTGCAAGTAGCCAATCAATCATGTCGTTGTCTTTTGCATCAGCATCACCACTTGAAAAATGAAAAATGAAAAAAATTCTTTCCAGTTTCTAGTTTCCACTTAACCAGAAAGCGTCAGAGATGTTGAAAGCTAACTCTATTTGAGGCACTTGTTCTCGTGTCAATCAAAAATGTCGACATTATTCTCCTCTTACCCACGGGACGAACCTGCGGCTAGTGAAAACGCATATCTGCCCTCTCAAACCGAATCCTATCAAACCATCACGCTTCTTCTCTAAGCTTCTCGAAATATTCATCGGGCTTTGAGAAGGTAAGGTATGTACAAGTCCGCCGAGATTGACTTTGCCTCTTTCTCTTTTATTTGGATATGGCTTGGCACCAAAAACGGGACTGCTGCGGGAATCAGTGCAAGGACCCCTACGTCAGTACAGCTCCATGTTCTAGTCCAGCACCCATATACTCAGCCCCATCCCTACTGGCCTGTCTTGAAACAATCAATCACAATCCTACAATCTTCTATCCAACCGATTCTTTCAATCTCAAAAGCTCAAGTGTCACGACTTCAACATGTCGGACTTCACTGCATCGGTCCTGGAGACCAAGAATGGTTTTCATGTCGATGGCTATGAAAAGATTTCTTACGACTTCACTTTTCTCGATGGAGTTTTCAACCCAGATAATCCTCAGCTGGCTGAATGCTACAAGCGTTGGGGTCGAGTGTTGGCTGTCACGGACCTGAATGTGTACAACATGTATGGTGAACAGATGGAAAAATATTTCCAGCACTACGGCATCGAGCTCAAGATGCACAAGACTAAGATCGGGGAGAAGGCCAAGACCATTCCCACTTTCTTGAGTATCGTCGACTCAATGACAGAGTTCGGAATTTATCGCAAGGTACTCATCATTCATCCCATTTCACCAAACTTGACTTCGATGAAGACAGTCATGTTCACTGACCGAAACAGGAGCCCGTTTTGGTCGTTGGGGGAGGCCTTGTGACTGATGTTGCTGGGTAAAAGCTGCCATTGCCAGAGATTATATCAAGGCACTCTCCCATCATTTTCCTAATGGTTGCCCTCAGCGGAAGACTAGTGCTAATACTTTGGTTCACCCGCAGATTCGCTTGTGCCGCGTACCGCAGGAACACCAACTTCATCCGAGTTCCGACCACCGTCATTGGTCTAATAGACGCATCAGTGTCGATCAAGGTTGCTGTCAACTACGGCAACTATAAGAACCGCCTTGGTGCTTACCACGCACCGATGCACACCTTCCTCGATTTTACCTTCCTACGCTCCCTCCCTACCGCACAGATTAGGAATGGCTTCGCAGAGTTGATCAAGATCTCTACCTGCTCCCACCTGGCCACCTTCAACCTATTAGACAAATACTGCGAGCAGCTCATTGACACGGGATTCGGCCGCACGGATGGCGCACCAGAAGAAGTCCGTGCAGCGGCGGACAGGATCAACAAGGAAGGCATCCATGAGATGCTGAAGCTGGAGACCCCCAATCTTCACGAGATCGGGCTGGATCGAGTCATCGCATATGGTCACACGTGAGTTTAAAAGCGGCACTGGGAAATTCGGACAAAGCCTAATCAGCATTGCAGATGGTCGCCTATGCATGAACTAGTTCCAGAAACGCCCCTTCGCCACGGGCATGCAATCTCCATTGATATGGCGTACTCTGCCACCCTCGCCAACAGCCGCAAGCTAATTTCCGATGCCGAGCATCGCCGCATTCTCAACCTCTTCTCTCGTGCCGGGCTTTCGATGGATCATCCCCAGTTTGACGAAGAAATCTTGGACAAGGGAACTGCCGCCATTCTCAAGACAAGAGACGGCAAGCTTCGTGCAGCGGTGCCCAATCCCATCGGATCGTGCGTATTCTTGAATGATGTCGACGCGACGGAGCTCAACGCTGCTTTAAGAAGACACAAGGAACTGATGAAGGAGTACCCACGCAACGGCGCGGGCCTCGAAGCTTTCGTCGACGCCAGTGATACCGGCTACACTGAAAACAACAAGTCCGAGGTCCAAGCCGTGGAGGCTGCAGCCGCGAAAGCAGGTAGCCTGAATGGCAATGGTGTCATTCATGGAGGAAGCGTACCCAATGGGTACATGAATGGGACCAATGGTGTCAAACAGAAGCTTGCGAATGGCAATGGGGCCGTGGATGGTCTGACTAACGGCATCAATGGTTTTTCCATTGGGTCCAAAGCATAGGTAGAATTTGTGGAAAGGAATTTAGAACCCTTGAGAATAGCTCAAGACCAGTCATGATTGTAGGAAAAGCAAGGATGAGGCAGTATTCGGGTATTGAAAATCAAGTAGTTTGGTCGATAGAACAGACGTCGATTCAAAATTCGTCACCTTCTATTGCATTCTTGTCATCTGTAGTCCTCGCTCCTCGTTGGGTTCGACGGACTCGTGCAGGGATTGCGCAGATTCTTCCGCTTACTTTTATGACGTATCTTTTGCGGATAGCTTCACTTTGCGAATGGATGGCCAGACCAGTGAGACCATGTCACAACTTACCTTCGATCTTCCTGATCTTAACCATGATCAAAAGACTTTTTTATACTGGTGAAATAACCCCTTTAGCAAGCTACCTACCCCTAGCATGACCACAATTCCTTTCCACAATGCTCGACGCCCGCTCACCCTATCGCCTTCATTTCGCCCAGAACGTCTCCCTCATCACCCTCTCCCTCCTGTTCCTCCCGCTTTGTACATTCCTTCTCTTCGCCAGCTACGTCGTCCGGCCTTTCCTTAGCAATGAAGATGCTGCCAGGAAGCGCATCCGGCGCGGCGCCAGTGGTAGGAACCCAAGTTTCCGCCCAAAGACAATCCTCGTCACAGGCGTCGGCATGGCAAAGGGCTTATTCCTAGCAAGAGCATTCCACAAGGCAGGCCACAATGTCATCGGGGCGGATTTCGAGCCCAGCGGAGTACCAGTATGTGGGAGGTTCAGCAAGGCGCTACGGAGGTTCTACCGGTTGCCTAAACCGAACGAGAGCGCAGGCGCGGCATACTACATTGATGGTCTGCTGCACATTGTGAGGGAAGAGAAGGTGGACCTGTGGGTCAGCTGCTCAGGCGTTGCATCCGCGGTCGAAGATGGGCAGGCGAAAGAGGTGCTGGAGAGGAGAAGTGACGTGCGTTGCATACAATTCGACGTCTTGACCACGCAGATGCTACATGAGAAAGACACCTTCGTCGCGCAGACCCAACGCCTCGGGCTGCCTGTCCCGGAAACGCACAATGTGACCAGCAGAGCCGCCGTGCATAGGGTGCTCCACGAGAGCCCGAGGACCAAGAAGCAATACATCATGAAAAGCGTGGGCATGGATGATGTATCGAGGGGTGATATGACGGTCCTGCCGAAGAGGACGGTCAGTGAGACGTACAACCACGTCTCGGCGATACCTATATCTGGGAAGAAGCCGTGGGTGCTACAGCAATTCATCAAGGGCAGGGAATACTGCACCCACGCTCTGGTCGTCAACAACGAGGTCAAAGCGTTCGTCGCCTGCCCTTCCTCGGAACTCCTAATGCACTACGAAGCCCTACCTTCCGAATCAGCGCTCAGTCGCGCCATGCTACGCTTCACAGAGGAGTTTGCGAGGCGAAGCGGTGGCAACATGACAGGGCATCTATCCTTCGACTTCCTCATCGAGGAAGCGGTGTCGGAGAAAGGCGCGCGCATGGCCCTCTTGCCCATCGAATGCAACCCGCGCGCCCACACCGCCGTGGTGCTCTTCCACGGCCAAGAGAACGCCCTGTCGCAGGCCTACCTCGCGGCCTTGACCCCGCAGACCAACGGCGTCGGAGAGCGGCCGGATCCGATCCACGGGGACCCCGACGACGCACAATCGGTCATCTCCCCCACCCCGTCCAAACCACGCCCGAACATCAACGGCCACGCCCCCCCGTCGCCCTCCTCCTCCTCCGCACCCGTCACCCCGTCCAACCCCCCGCGCTACTACTGGCTCGGCCACGACCTCGTCGCTTTCCTCCTCCTGCCCCTCCCCTCCCTCCTCCTCCACCGCCGGACCACCGCGTCCGCCTACCTCCACGCCTGCGCCTCGTTCCTGGAGCACGGCCTCTTGTGGCGGGACGGCGCGTTCGAGCTCTGGGACCCGCTGCCGGCGTGGTGGCTCTACTGCGTGTACTGGCCCGGTCAGTTCCTGGCGGCGCTGCTGCAGGGGAGGAGGTGGAGCCGGGTCAACGTTTCCACGTGCAAGGTGTTTGGGTGCTGAGAGTGGCGGTTTGTTTGTTGGGGGTTGGAATGAGGGTCGGGTCGGGATGGGGGAGGAGTGGGAGTGGGATTGGGATGGGATGGGGTGGGGTGGGAAAAGCGGTTGTGTGTTTTGTGTGTTTTGTGTGTTTTGTGTATGTGTGTTCAAGTGGGTTGGGTCATTGTTGTAGATCTGGAAATTGATCTAATTGATCCAATTGTATAGATAGATAGATAGATAGATAGATATATACATCATTCCTTCTCGTACCTTTCACTTCCGAGCACGGAACTTTGCTGCAAAGAAAGATGGAACGGTTCACCACCAAGTTACTACATAGGAACGTTGTCAAACATGCACGTCGTCCGGTTAATAGCGGTGGGCATCCAATCTCTTCTCTCTTTCCCGTCGAAAATTTCGTCTGATCAAAAACATGATTTTCTATTCTATTTTATTTTACTTGTACTTTACTTTACCTCATTAGATTAGATTTAGATTTAGATTCCCCATCAACAACGCGGTCGGTCCAAGAAGAAAGACTCCAAAACAGAGTGGAGAGACGATGGTGGCAGTGGCGTGTAACAAAAACGCCATTTATTTCCCCACTCCTCGTTCCTAAAAAAGCTTAAGACGTGGCGAATTTGCTGCGGGCCCTCAGACTGGCGCCCTTGTAGTAGAGGGCGAACATGCCGACGATGCCCATGACGCTCAGGCCCGCGAGCAGGGAGACGCCCCGGTCGACGCCGAGGTTGAGGAAGAGCGGGCGGGCGAAGAGGATGCTGCCGCAGGCCACGGCGGAGCGGAAGAAGTCGTTGCCGGCGAAGAGCGAGGCGGCGTACTGCGGGTACGACAGCGGCACGTAGACGAAGACGCACTGCAGGATCACGAAGCAGGACCCGGCGTAGACGACGATGCCGACGACGCTGGCGATCCAGGGCAGGTCGGGCCGCGCGGTCCAGGCGAAGATGAAGAGGCCGACGGGCGGGAGGAAGGACCCGATGAGCGCGGGCACGAGCCGGTGTTCCTGCGCGCGCAGCCCGTGCGCCATGATGTCCGGCACCAGGTAGAAGTACAGGTAGGCGACGTAGACGAGCGCTCCGAGGCCGCAGGCGACGAGGATGCAGGTGAAGAGGACGCCGACGATGCCGAGGGAGAAGTTGTAGAAGACCGGGTATACGAGCGGGAAGACTTCGAAGAAAGAGTAGTAGATTCCATAGACTAGGGCGGTGTAGAGGTTTACGAATGCGATGGCGGGGTCTTTGATGGTTATCTCCAGGGGCTTGATGAGGGCGGATATGATCACTTGGGTTGGCTTGATGTTCTTCTGGTCGATTTCCGATTGCGAACGCAGCCGGCTGTCGCCGGTCAGTGCGCGGAGGCGTTTGGCGCGGCGGAGGAGTATGTTAGGGGTTGAGGTCTCGGGCACGAAAAGGAACATGAGGACGAAGACGGGGCCGGCGATCCAGAGGATTTCCCAGAGCGACCAGCGCCAGCCTTTGGCCGGGACTGCAAAGCCGGATAATAGGGGCCCGAGAGCGGGACCGCAATAGGCAGCGGAGACCCAAAGGGTGAGGGCGTAGGGGAGCTTCAGGAGGGAATACATGTCTTGCATTGTGGCGCCGCCATTGGCGAGGCAAGGGCTGCCGAAGAAACCTTGAAGGAAACGGAGCACGAGGAGGCCTGCGAAGTTTTTGACTAAAGCCGTCGGGATGGAAAGGATGACGAAGATCAACATTGTGACGGCGTAGACTGGATTTCGACCGACGATGGGGATTTCGCTCAGGGGCGCAAAAATCAATGGTCCCATGCCGTAGGCGAGAACGTAAAGGGAGAGAGGGAGCGAAGCGTCAGTGGGGGAGACGCCGAATTCTTTGATGACGCCGGCTTCACTGGAGGTGTAGATTGCAGAGCCGCAGTAGACGGCGAATGTGTAGGCGCAGATGAGCATGGCGACAAAGCCGCGCTTCCCATTGGACCAATTCTGGGGGTTTGCTGCATCGTCTGTCGTGTACCAGTCCACTAGGATATTGCCGTCTGATGTTCTTTGGGGTACGATGGCCAATGATTTTGTGCGCTCGATTTGCAATTCTGCTTCGATTCCTAGGCGTTCTTCGGTGTATGGTTTCGTACTTTCTCGGCTTCTGGGGCGCGATAATGCAGTCGGTGCCTCGATATCACCAGACTTGACGCTGCGGGTTGTGACACGCTGTTGGAGCTCGGGGAAGTCTTCCAATTGCTTGGCATTCTTTTCGTCTTGCTCTGAATCCGACCGTGATGGGTTCGACTTGTCTGAATCAGGCGCGTTCAGCATGGTGTTGTAGGTTTGTGGGAGTTGGAAGCCAGGGAGCTCTTCCGGATATCTGAGGACTTTGTTCCTGGCGAGGAATCGAAGAAGCTGCCCAATGGGCGCCTCGCGAATTAGGTCTGACATGCTACACAGGCTTCGTGGGTATGATTATGAAAGAAGGCGTAGAGGTGAAATTGGAGAGAGAGAATGACTGGAGACAGGGAAGGATAAGGAAGAGTAGGAGAAGACAAGGACCTCTTTAAATGAAGAAAGAAAGTGTCAAGTCGGTCTGACTAAGTTTAGTATTTCAGCTACATCATACATGGTTGCTTGATAATAAGAAGAGCAGTCAGCGATAGATAAGTACCTTCAGGTACTAGACTACTAAGGTAGTAGTATCTTACATTCGGACTTTTGCATGAAATGAAATGAAATGCGAGAGATGCTGATAAAACTCAGTAGTAAATTTAATATTTAATATTTGTTCGACTTTTGAGTCTTGATTTCTAATCAACGCGTGTATGCTTGGGAGATAATCAGTCAATAAGAAATCAATAAGAAATCAATAAGAAATCAATAAAGGGTCTTAAACTCCACCAACTCTAGGATTGTTAAGGCGGTGGGATAATAATTGTCCCGGCTCTGAGTCACGTTTGTGAGCACTTAACATACTCGACTCCTCTATGACGTGTCCGATAAGTCCGACGCAACACCTATTCTATCACAGCGATACTTATGAAAGAAGGAAAAAGGAGCATGCTCGGTAAGCAGAATCTTGTTGTTTCATTTCTTAAGTGCTGAAGAGGCATGCATGGTGGTCTTGATGGAGGAATCTTGCAATCGCAGCTAAGATACTAAGCTTACTTTAGCGAGTCTTCCAGCTCTGGCGTCTTGGCGTCTTGGCGTCATCAACGGCATTTGCCAGACCAAAACCCTTCCACCATTCCTTCAAAGAGGCTACCCTCGCCAGTTCAGCAAGCTTCCTGACCAGTCATAATACCAGCTATATCACCCAAAATAGGCCGCTACCTTCCCACCCCCCTGACAACACTCGTTCCTTGACAGCGTCACATTGGTGACATCTCTGTGCGAATACCTTACATTGCTCCACTCCGCCCAAGGGCTCCTCCAACCTAACCTCCCGTCTCTCACAATGGACGAAACATTCACCCTCCTCCCGATCCAAATGGATACCGCCAGCAAATCCCTCTCCTCCCCCACCCCCACCCTCGACTCCGACCTCACAGCCCTCAACACCCTCCACCGCGCCATCCTCGCCCTCCCCAACCAAATCCCCCCTCCCCCCACAAACATCAACCCCAAACGCTCCGCCCAAATACAGAAAATGCGCGACCAAGGCAACACCTCTCTCCGCACATCCAAATCCTCCCCCTCGCCCGCTCAGGCTCAAGAGGCCATCAAGCTGTACACCTACGGCATCGAGATGGCGCTGGGAAGACCGAGTTGGGAGCCGAGTGCTATAGTGAAAGAGGAGGCCGGTGTTTTGTTTGCGAATCGCGCCCAGGCGTATATGGCGGCGCAGATGTGGCCCGAGGGGGCGAGTGATGGGGAGACAAGTGTGGAGTTGAAGAGGAATGGGAATGGGAAGGCGTGGTGGAGGAGGGGGAGGTGTCTTTGTGAGATGGGAAGGTGGGAGGAGGCGAGGATGTGGGTGCAGAGTGGGTTGGAGGTTGACGGGAATGAGCAGGATTTGTCGGGGCTCGCGAGGGAAATTGCTAATCATTTGGACAAGGGTGATAAATGAAGAGATGGATCCGGAGGGGGAAATAAGTGGGAAGATGACTATACTTTCTCTGAAGGATTTGCGATATCATGCATTGCGAAGGAGTTGAAGATCATTATTGAGGGAAGTAACGGTTGGGTCTTGCAGTCCGCCCAGATTTTCTCCCTTCTGTCCAGAAGGAATCCAAAGATTCTACAATACATATCAGTCTCATGATTGCTCTGATAAATCATCAATCATCAGTCATCGCTCGTTCACCCCAAATTCGTCGCCCTCCACCTCCTCCTCGACGGCCACCTAATTTGAATCCAGCACCACAACCTCCGCCTCCCCGTCCCCAATCGACTCAACCTTCACCTCATCCCCAGCATTCCACCCCTCCACAAACGCCCCATCTCCTTCCTCCAGCACCGTCTCCCCTCGACCCTAATCTTCGCCCCGACCCTCCGCATCGGCAAATGCATACACACCTTCCTCCTCACCTTCTGTGCCACCACCACCACCACCACCACCACCTCCTCCCCCCCTCCCTCTCCAACCCTCCAACTCGCACTACCCCCCCGCCCAATAATCCCCGCCCCCGTCAAAAAATCCGCATGGATCGGAACCGTCCCCCCCAAACGCCGGCACCGCCCCCCCCCGTTCCTCCCGCCCCGTCGCCGCACTGGGCTTGAGCCGTTTTGCGTCGGCGCCGAACCGTTGGTAGCGAGGGTCCTGGTATCGGGCGGAGGAGAAGGTGTGGTGGCTGGTGTCGTTGAGCCAGCCGTGGTTGGCGTGGTCGCGGGAGGAGGAGCGGCGTGGGGTGATTTTCCGGGGGGTTGGGACATGGTCTCTTTTGTTGCCGTGACTTTTGCTGTTGCGGACATGAGATGGTTTTTTGGGGTGGGGAGGAAAGGGGGGGGGGGGTTTGTGTGCTAAGGGAAGGGGGGGAATGGATGGATGTTTTGGCTGTGCGACGGTGCTGTTGGACTTGGAAAAAAGGGGGAAGGGGAATTTTTTTTTCGATGAAGGAAAGACAAGTGGAGGGGTGAGTGAGGAAGGCTCTTATTTTTTATATACTTCAAAAGGAGAATCTGGTAAACTTCGAGGACTTAGGAGTGGTTTTGTCGAAAAGCAATGCAAGGTAGGTGCAAGTGGAATCTGTAAGCCCTCATCAATCATGACGCTGGCAAAGTAGACGAACCGATTAGGCTATCGGAGAACGTTAGAAAGACCTTATTTATTTATTAATATAGTGTATAAATATTGTTTTGGGGATGAGTAGGATGTTTCTGCAGTTCAATCAGTCTAGGCGGGTTCAACATGACCCCGTTGAGACGGCAAAGAGATCTTGAGGAATTTCTAAGAATGAGTCGATGCAGGCTTGCTAAATCGATTATGTTGATGTATGTGCAACGCTACTCATGCTCTTTTCCACCTTCCCACTGATAGACTCCTGATTCTTTACAAAGTGAATGCTGTGAGAATACATTGAGAACGCCGTGGAATGCAACGAGTACCCTTAGCACTGGTACATTTATACATGCAAATCATTGCGGGGTATCATTTTCATCCCTCTCGTTTGCTTTCCCCTTACTCCCTTCCCGATTCAGTCGAAAGAAATCAAAGTTAGCACTGACGCTCTGTGACCTGATGGCAGTGTGTGGACGCTCGCCGTCGACTTCCACCGCTTCTTCTGGCAGCTGGGATGCCTTCAAGAGCGTAGAGCCAGTCTCGCCACCACTTGACGCTACAGTGGCTCGTTGAGACTTTGATTTACGTAGCCCCGATGGTCGTCTCCGGGTTGATGGAGAGTCCTGACCTCTTCGTATTTCGTCTGCAACCACGGCGCTCAACGAAGATGATAATGGTGATACAAAAGGTCCTGGCGTCAATCGAGCCATAGAGCGCCTTGAAAGTCCCGAGGGCCGATTAGGCGTTGAAGGGGCGTTTGGCGTTGCTGGAGGGTGAGTGCGTTGTGCCTCGGACGGCAACAGTGGGGATGATATGGCAGTGTCACTTAGCCGTGGTCTACTTGAGGCGGAGACGTTGCCAGTCGACTGCCAAGGTTCCTCGAGTATGGAGGACTTGGTTCCTGACATCTGTGATGATGCAGCTGATGTATGTGAAAGTAGTCTGGGTGGCGTTTTTGTCGATGAGGGTCGCCTGTTTATTTGCTGCTTTGATGATCGTCTTGATCCATTGGGTCCGTCGAGGACGAAGCTGACTGATGACTTTCGTCGCGTAGGGTGCTCTTCGTTATTGTCTACCTCGTCTTGGTATATCTCCTCATCCACTAGTCCTATCGTGTTCTCTTCATCCTCAAGATCGTCAGTATCCCCTTCACTATCCTTTCCTGCTCTCCCACTTGTAATCAGATACACTCCCAAGAATGTTAATGTACAGCCTCCGAAGAATTTACCAAATCGACTCGCATCGGCTGCCTGAAAGTCTCTGTATAACACAGCGCTTCCTATTATGACCGAAATCGTGAAGAGGACGAATTGTACAGGGATGACCTGAGTAGAATCGAATCTTTGTAGCGCACGATTGACGTATCGTATTTGGGCCAGTGCCGATACAACAAGTATGAAGACAAGGAGATAGGTGATGGGGAAGGTCAGGGCGCGCCAGAGAGTATCCGATAATAGAGATGCGACACCTTTGGTGGACAAGGCAGTGTAGCCTCCTATCATTTCTGTTAGCCCTGCTTCGACCGGGGGCGCTTCCAAGTCATAATCACCACAGAGGGCAACAAGGCCTAGATCGATCAGTATCGTCTTCTCCCCATATCTCCCACTCGCCCACATCAGCACTATGATGAGCGTTGCCGTTATCCCCAAGTACGTCTCGAATTCCCACCGCGTTATTGCTGCCCAGACATCGTGTGGTCCCATCTTCGTCTCCGAGTTTTTTGCGCTGAGTACAATCGTCACTGCACCACCTATGGCAACAAGCACCCCCCAAAGGTCTCGCTGCCGAAAGCGTTCGTGAAGTAGACATGGTGCAATGATGCAATTTGATACTAAGGCGACCACACCGAGAGGCGAGACGATGGACGCAGGGGCAAATCCATAGGCGATAAAGTTACCAGCTTCGCCCGCGACCATTAAAACTATGCCGATCCACCAGTAAAGGGACTTCAGGTATGTCTTCTTCTCTGCTTGGGGTCTCGGCTTTTCCGACTGTTTTATGGTAGACTCCGAAGAGCTACGAGAGTGCAGCAATCCGTTATGCGCGCCTGGTACATGTATGTAATCTTCTGTAGGGTTCTGACCGTTTGTAGGCTGTCCGTCCTCCAGTGGGGCGTTCAGGTTGGCTTTTATCCTGTCCTCTGCGATTTTGCTCTGCTGCGTCCCGTAGCCCCTCTGAACATTCTTTGAGTGCCTCGTTTTCCATGGCTTCTTCTGCTCCTCCTGCTCTCGAGCGAGCCGTATGTGAGCGTAGCGTTGGATGTTTAGAGCGAAGGAGATGAGAATGTTGCCAATGATGGCGGTGACAATCCCGATGAGGGAAGACCATTCCCGTAGTGTGGAGCCAGTGTTACTGTCGTCAGAGACGTGTAGACGGTTCCCCGACATGGAGGCTTTCTAGGCTGAGTAGTCTCCGTTGGAGAGGCCCTGGGGGAGACGCTGCTCGAGACTGCTCAAGCGTACGCGTAAGGCTATTTCTAGTTGCTGGATGTACGGTCACGGATTCCTAAGACAAGGCCGGCCCGCGTAGTATGTAGGTTTCAGACGGGTCATTATCAACAATCACAGAATCATCAGGATGATGTTTAGATCTTGGTTGGCGGCGAAAAGCGTCATTGTCCGAAGATCTACCGCCAACCGAACGATGAAAGAATGATCCTGGCCTCTCTGGATGATAGTCAAATTGAACGGGTATCAAACTACATGTAACTGGCGTTCGATTGTTCAGTCATACCAAAACCCTCGAAGCAAGGTCATGGTAACGAGTCGCACTTCCCTCATGCAGGGCATATTGTGAGCTGCAATGTTTTCGGCTCGCGGACAATAGATTCCTCATCAACTACGCTCTTGAATGATTGCGTGCCCAGCTTTCATTGACTCAATATGATAATGTCTGATACATCGTTCGGATAAAGGTTGAAAGCTTATGTCCTCAAATTGAACATCTCTAAGATGGCAATATTCATCGACCATAATCACCCTCTGGAAAGTCGACCCTGCCACCGCTAGCATATCCACCATGGTCAAAACCCATTGCTAAATTAGGTCTAGACGGACGTCCTCCAATCTGCATTGGCAAAGGCTGCAACCCTCCCACGGGCTGGCTCTCGTTGGAAAGGTGCGTGTCGTACCCAGAATTGTTGACTGAATACTGAAAGGTTGGCCGGGACTGAGGTCGCTGCGAAGATTCATAGGTGTGTCCGCCACCATAATAGCTGCTGTCGACGGGTTCGAAACCTAGCTCGGCAGGCGCAAGGTGTGATTGTTGCAGATTCCAGGTAATGGGCCCACTGGGATGGGTTTGCTCTTCTACGTTCGTGTGCGTAAACGGGGTGTGGTCTTCGTCCGAGTGATTGAGCTGCACATTCTCATGATCACTGAGCTTGTCACTTGTCTCCGCCGAGAAGTCTTGGTCTTCAATGGGTAGATGCTCAGCATCCTGGATCGAATACTCTGGCGGGGAACCGTTCTTTCTGTAGTAGGATACACCGTAGATCGAGAAGGCAGTTGTAATTGCGAACAGTAGGCTAGAACCAAAAATGAGCAGTGCTAATCGGATTGAGAGTACAGTGTCCCTACCATATGATGATACCAAGTATCCAAGCATCCTGACCCAGCTTGCACTTGCTTACAGGCCCCCAAGCAAACTTTTCACACAAACTGTCCTTGCTCTTCCAATCTTTTGCCGCATGGGATCCTTGTTCGACCCATGCTACCAGGCAGGCAAAGGCGGCGAGCCAGAGTATGGTGTAGACGATGTCGATGACAGCATGAGAGTAGGCATTGGAAAAGCGGCGTATCCGTTTGAAAACAGGGGAAGCCGTCTGGTAGATGAGAGCAGGTATGCAGCACCAGCACTGCAGAAGCATTAGTTCTTCGCCTTGGTAAGACAGTTCTTAGCAATTACTTACTAGGGTGAAGTAGTACCAAATCCTCCCATCAAGTTTGCCTTCCTTGGTGACGATGGCAATGGTTATAGCCCACGCAACAAAGATGGCCAAGGCTTGGATGGCATGAATCACGTTCTTCGCTCGCTGATAGTACTGCGCGAACGGAGTCATGGGAGTAATTGACCGGTCAAGCTTGAGGTGAGCAAAGAAAAAGAAGGAATCAGGCAGCTAATTGTATCCTCCGCTGCGAATCGAGAAGCTGTCGGTTAGGAGTGAAGTGCTTCTGTCTCAGGTAATCTGAGATAAATGCTTCGTAGTGGCGGAGGTAAGACACGTTGGAGGCTGAAGCAGCAAATGCTGCTCTATTGAATCGATCAACCCATCATTGATGATGCAGCCGTGGCTCAGGCAATGCTGGGAAGTCGTGGAAGCTGCGAAGCCTCCGCACCTCCTCACCACGACGCGAATGATGAGCCTAAAAATAGACTGGGCGCCAAGGTTCTGCGGAGAGTCCTGCCGATTATCTCCCGTCCGCAACGCATTACTACTCTGGTGGTGTACCTACATACGTACATATAAATTTTTGCTGAGAGCTGAGATTTCACAATGTCACCAGCTTTAACACGATAATTCGATCTCCAATGGCAGGACCTACCTCTTGGCATCGGGGAGCTCTAAAGGTACATAGTACATACCACGGCCTGGATAAGATTGATTGGTTCCACCAGCTCTTAAGCGATCACCTCGGCAAAAGAGTGTGCCTGGACCTGCCCCCGCATGAGATGGCCCGCGTGACGACGTTCGCTAGGAGCATACTAGATTACTAGAAGCATGCTAGAAGGATACCGGGATTCTCTAGAGAGACGGTGAGCGTCCTGATCGGGACTTTCATAGCGAGCTTTGAGCCTGAGTTTCGCTCCTCGCTTCGTGAAACAGGTCATGCATGTTATTATCTGCCTATGAACATGTGCGGCGATATGTATCCCCCAGCAAACTTTCGTCAAAATCCTATCTACCAATTGTCAACGTACTACTTGTCTCTCTTGTTGCCCAAGAGGATGGGCTGCTGACACAAGTTTCCATGCCTCACATTCACTCGCTCCGGTCTACTCCCTTCCTAGCCTTTACTAGTCTTCTCATTGTTTGTTAATCACTTTTGCAGCAGCCATCGCCAGCATGGTTACACGATCTCCCTACCCAGACCTTGAGATCCCCGAGCAAGACATCCTGACCTACCTCTTCGGCTCCGAAGACTCTCTGTCCGAGAGTCCGCTCTGGATCAATGCTGCCAGCCCAGATACCTACCTCTCGCTGCGCTCGGGGCTACAATGGATCAAGAGACTGGCTGTAGGCCTTGGAAAATTGGGTGTGAAAAAGGGGGACGTGCTTATGATCGTGTCCCCGAATCACATCTTCGTGCCTATAGCCTACTTGGGAGCTGTGGGCTCTGGACGGATTTTCAGTGGTGCCAACCCATTGTATACGGCAGATGGTAGGGAAGACCTTCGTTGATCATGCTGCAAAGATTGACTGCAGGCCTGAAACCCGGCAGTATCTGATACGATATACGTTGAAAGAATCCGAATGTGTTGATTGTGACATTCACTCTATTTTCTACCTACTTGACCACCATGAAGCAGTCTTGGACCTTTAGCGCACCCAGACCTGTGTTCTTGAGCGGCGCGATTGATGCTTACCTCCCGTGAACAGAGTTGAGTTTCCAGATTCGGAACACAGGAGCCCAAGTTCTCTTGGTCCATCCCACCCTGCTCGACACAGCTCGAAAAGCCTGCAAAGCAGCGGACTTTGCAGACGATAGACTTTACCTATTCTCAGACACAGAACATAAACCCATAGACGGTTTTCTCGATTGGCGCTCAATGCTGGGTAGTCCTCTAGAGGCATCAAAATACCATTGGCCACGACTGTCAAGTTCGGAATCAAAGAAGCAGATAGCAACAGTCAATTACTCTAGTGGCACCACAGGCCTACCCAAGGGTGTCATGATCGTAGGTCTCCCCATTCACAATTAATTATCCTTTCTGATGACGGTCGCCAGACCCACTGTAACCTGATTGCCAACGCAGAACAAAGCATCTTCCTCAAGAACGTCGACAAACCCGAGTTCAAACTAACCGGCAAATACCCAGCCACTCACGAGCGCTGGATCGGCTTTCTCCCACTCTATCACGCCTACGGCCAGCTAAATACCGTGCTCATTGCGGCAAAGCTCAACCTCCCAGTCTACATTATGTCGGCGTTTGTCTACGAAGATATGCTTCAGGTTATTCAAGAGCATAAAATCACAGAGCTCCAAGTCGCCCCACCTATCCTGGTTCTGATGAGCAAGCACTCTGCAACGGCCAATTACGACCTCAGCAGTATTACCAAAATCTTTTCCGGCGCTGCGCCATTGTCTCAGAGTCTGCAAAACGAGTGTTCGCAACGCTTTAAAACCACTGTTGGGCAGGGGTGGGGAATGACGGAGGTCACATGTGCAGGGTTGGTTGCGCCGTCGGGCATTGAAGATAACAGTGGAAGCGTGGGTGTGCTGATGCCCAACTGCGAGATCAAATTGTTAGACGAGAATGGGAAAGAGGTGGGACAGGGGGAAAGAGGTGAAATATACATCAAAGGACCGAATGTCAGCCCAGGGTACTGGAAGAACGAAAAGGCTACCAAGGAAACGATGCTGGAGGGTGGTTGGTTGCGGAGTGGAGATGTGGCTGTCAATGATGAGAGGGGATGGTTCTACATTGTGGACCGGTTGAAGGTGAAGGTTCTGCCAGTACTACAACCGCAAATTGGCGCTGACACCTTATTTACAGGAACTCATCAAAGTCTCCGGCCTCCAAGTCGCTCCCGCCGAGCTCGAAGCTGTTCTCCTTACCCACCCTGCCGTCGCCGATGCGGGCGTGGTCGGCGTCCAGGAGTCCTTCGACGCCCAAGAATACCCTCGAGCCTACGTCCTGCTCAACTCGGAAGGAGCGGCGACCTCGGAAGATATACAAGAATGGATCAAGAGCAAGGTTGCAAAACATAAGCATCTGACGGGTGGTGTGGTCTTTGTCAATGAGGTGCCCAAGAGTGCGGCGGGGAAGATCCAGAGGAAGATTTTGAGGGAATGGGCGAAGAAGGATGGGCAGCAGGGAAGGACGAAGCTATGACAAGCGAATGAAACCTTCACGAGAAGTCAGGAGCATTCACAGAGACTGAGAGCGAGAAAGCAAGCTGATTCCCCTTGGAGGCTACGCGCATCAGAATTCTCCATTTATATTACACATCATGTTGGGCAGACTCCCCTTGCAGGTTACGAGCATCAGAATTCTCATTTTACATTAAATATCATGTCGGTGCCTTTAGAAGGCTATTTTATGACGTGCTTCTCTTCAACTATAAGTACATGCGCCAGCGAAATCAGTCAGGTAATCCATTCTTCGAGATGAGTCTTCTGGATGCTGCCAATGGTAACTTCTACGGTGCATACCTCGCTTCCTGACCTGGAATCAAGTGTCCTCGCTGGTGGTCTGTTGAGCTCCTCCCTCTCTGCCTGCTGCATACTCTACCTATTACCAGGAAACAATCTTCTTGTCACGAACAGCCTGTACTCTAATAACAGAGGCCCTACTCGTCGCTTTTCGTTCCCCTCAAAAATTTCCGACCCGTCGGCCTTATTATCTACGATGGATATATACAGCAATATCTCATGATATGTATATTGAGGTTGGATAGTAGGCGATCTCTTCCTCTCTCTCTCTTGCTCTTGCTCTGTCTTATATACAGCCGAGCACGGCAATCCTTCTCACCACTGTACAGCATTTAACTACCTATGTGCAATGATCGCCCCGGCTCGCTAAACAGGTATCTCGCTATGCTTGGCTAGGTAAATGCAACATCCCTGCCAGCGATTCCTCTGGCCCCGATCTCGATCTCGATCTCGACCTTGCCTTGCCTTGCCGTACCGTCCCCTCCCCTCCCTCCCCAGACAACTACTAAGCCCACCCGATATTCCCTTGGGTGCAAGCGGTCGCCATGGCACGTCCTCCCCTCTCTTGCAGACTGGGCAAGGATTTGTTCGATAAAGTGTGTAAGCACCTACCTAGGTAGGGAGGGAAATCCATCCGCATAACATCAATGCAAGCTAAGGTTCGCGAAGCGAAGCCAGCGCAACCGGTCGGTTCAATTGCATTGAACTGGAGCCTAAGTAGGTACCGTAGACTTTTTGCTTGCATATATTCCAGAGCATGCGTGCATCCATCGCAGGCATCTACGCGGTATATTCGTTTGTCTGTGTCTGTCTCTATCTGTCCCCTGGTCTGAGTATCTGCAAATACTCGACCGTCGTGTCCTCATACATCCATCCCCACCCTCTCCCCTTCCCTCTCCCCTTCCCTCCCCTCCCCTCCCCTCCCACTTCATACCCAGGATTCCAATCTACCCCAATATCAACCATAAACACCAGCCCCGTCCCCTCGCCACCCGCACCCGGAAAAGAAGGGGTACTTCGGAGAAAAAAGAAAACGAAGAAGCAAAAAGAAAAGCTCCCCGAACATTATTCTTCTTTATTTACCCGCATAAACTAAGGTAAGGTAGGGAAATTTACCCCCTCCGCAAGCAGCGTTTATGTATTTTTTTTCCAACGCCTGCCTCTCTCTGGCGACTAAAGTACTGTACTGTACGAGTTGTTACCTTACTCATAAATTTACGGCGTTTGGGTTATCATCGTTCTGGACTTTTGGTTAACGAACGCCGCGCGCGTGCTTTGGTACGTAGGGTAGGGTAGCCGGTAAGGTATGCTGGCTGCTACGGTGGGGTCGGGAATAGGCACTAGGTACCTTAGGGAAGGGGGGTGGAGGGTGGGTCATCGTGCTGCGTACGGAGTACTGTACCGGTAGTTCTTCTTCTTCTTCTTCTTCTTCGAGGGGTGGTTCACGGGTCGGGTTGGGTGGACGTTGTGTAGTGTAGTGTAGTGTACTTTTTTGGTTGCCTTTTTGAGTGAGGGCGGTGAATAACGATTGATTAATCAATCAAAGGCTGCCGGGGGGAAAGGAAGATTCAAGCAGGTTTGAGATTACGCATTATTAGGTATCAATAATAAGTCTATGGAAAAGCCCCAAGACGCCTGTTCTCATACACACGCAATGCCACCGATGAACCAACCAGGGCTCCGCTGTCGCTCGCTATGCCCCTGAAGTAATGTATAGCCGCTCGCTTCTGTTGCCGTTAATCGTGAGGATACCGTCGTAGTAGTGTACAAATCTCGTCCGTCGAGCCGACCCGAGAGCTATTATTGCATCTCCGGGGTTAATCCCTGCTCATCTCAATCACCCTTTCTTGGGGTTGATGAGAGGCTGGAGGTGGGGTGAGTGGAGGAGTAGGTGGCGTCTGTAAAGCAAGGCCTCCGGGCGGTGCGGCAGGTGCTTGTCCATGCTTGAATTCTTCGTCGGCTGAAACGCCTTTCTCTTCATCTGGCACCACGCCCTTTTCTTCGTCCGGCACCGTCCCCTTTCCGCGGTCGCTTCGAGCCAGGTCCTCCTGGCTCATGTCATCGAAAGTCTCTTCTTCAGAGGTGATGTGAATGCCCTCGTTGCTCTCCCGTCCCTTCTCTGCTCCTGCCTCCTCCGCCTCCAACTTTCTAGAATAGTCACCTGGCCCATGGCTTTTGTTTGGAACCCAGAAGCGCTTATCGACTCGCACGATCACGTAGAGGTAGATGACGATGATTTCGACCGTGAAGTTGAAGATGTAGAAGCATGCTTTGCTTTGATAGCCGGCTGGGTCGTCCCTCGGCCTACTCCCTCCCGCGTAATTGACACCTACACGGAAAGTTGCACCTAGGCAGAGGAGAGTAGTGGACACCAGCAGGATTGCTATCTTGTGCCTGAACCTCCCGCTGCCGAATTTCTCCACACGAGTCTTGCGAGGTATGACGAGTCCGCCGACGACGAGCAGGATAGGGAGGAAGGATATGACCGCGTAGAAAGTCCCGCCGTAGAGCTGAATGTCGCGATCGATGCGCTTTGTGTTCAGGTTGAGTGTGTAGTTGGCCTGGACGACGGAGACGATGAGGGAGATTAGACTGAGCACGATGACGACGTATATGGCCATGAAAATATAATGGAGGATGGGATGCCAGCCGGAGTTGGGATGACATGCCCTGAGTATGCGTTGGGCAAAAAGTAGGTTGATTATGAAAAGTAGCACCACTCCTGCAGCGACGAAGACGTTGGCCGCAATGGCTATTTTGGGATTGTGAGGGTAGGCGGCCCATACGATGCGCAGCACCATGGTCATCAGTCGTGACATGCAGAAGCCGAACAACATGCCGGAGAGGATGAACTTGTGTCCTCTCTTCATGTTGACCTGGAATATGGTCATGTGGGATGCAGCGCCGATCATGAAGAGGACGAAAAAGACGGCGCATATTGGGACATCCAGGCTGATTGTAGGTAGGCCGCCGAGGGCTGCGGTGGTAGCTGGGTAGGGAGGACCCATGGTCATTTCGTTCATCGGGGCAGCCTGGGAGGAGAAGTGTCAGTTGAGTATGAGTTCATTGGTCCGGAGATGTATCAGAGTGTAAGGAAGTAGTCACCTGTCTGTGGAGGAGGATTGCAGAAGGCATGATGAGAGAAGGTGGAAGGCCGTGGAGTAATTGGAGGGTGGTGATTCTATTGGAGAGGAGAGAAAGTGAGGTAGGGGAGAGAGGGATATGCACAGGCGAGCATAGCGGTTAAGATATAGGAGAGTATGGAGTGTCAGTTGTCAGCGGTAGGAGCGGAAGTACTTGTAGCTTTGACGGTGGGGGGGGTTGGAAAGAGAGGGTTAGCAGGATGCATATGTATATGTATTGTTTCTTTGTTGTTATTTATTAGTAGCTAGCAGTATGTGGCTAAGAAAGCAAAGAAAGAAAGGGGAGGAGGATAGGCTCATCACAGATCATTACAAATCTGTGATCGATCGAATGCATCACGCTCAAACATATCTGTAACCAATGGTAGTCCGGAGTATGTATTGGATGTATTGCCGCTTTTACCTACCTTAGCCTCGTTCGGGCTTTCGGACTTTCGGACTTTCGGACTTTGGAGAAGAACACCAGAAGAAAAGAAAAATGAAAAAGAAATCTCGGTCCGCGGTCTTTGCTTAAGAGCGACCGGGTCACGCTCACTCTCGGTCCCTACATATTCCCTATTCCCTGTTCTTGCAGCTCGCCTCTCCGTCGCATCGTCGCATCATCGCATCAGTGCACGTGATAAGTTACATGATTGTTACATTACCTGATGCAGCAGCTGCATGATTGCCATGGCCCCTTCATTTACCACTACCGGTAGCTATTTCACTCCCGCCCTCATCGCTGTATAGAATGCCTACAAGGCTACCTTATCTTAAAGCTTTAAAGCTTTAAAGCACCAAAGTACCATCTCTAAGAACCATTTTGCACCTCATCAAACCGCCCGGCTCGCCTTGTCCGCATTCTTCACCTCCCCCCTCTTCGACAGACTCGCCTTCTGGCTTGGGGTCGAAGAGTAGCTGGGTGCTACATCCAGCGCCGGATTCTTCAGGAAGAAATTCCGAGGTCGAAGCAGCAATGTCATCGGCTCTGCGGGCATCACCGGATAGTCCTCCGGCGATGGGAAATGCGTAATGCCAAATGTGTGCCAGAGTACAACATCCGTATTCTCAATGTTTTCCTCAGGGTGTTGTGCAATCCACTCGGGGAGACCTTGAGAGGGTTCGCCCGATGTTTGGGGGACATGGCGACCAGCCGGGTGGACTTGGTCGTCTTGGTCTGAGAACATCCCGTTAGCAGAAGCTGTTCGCAAAGGTAAAGAAAGGCCTACATTTTGTGACATGGACAGCATGTCTTGCAAATCCAGCTCGTTTCCACACCAGACCACCCGCTTTCGGCAGCAAGGTAGGCACTTCCCGACTGACCAGCTTATAGCTAACGGGCTTGTGGCTGTACGGATTGATCTTGTTCGTGTTCGCCATCTCCCATGTCCGACTAGAGCTCCCATCATAATCCGACATCGCTTCCGTTGGAGTCGTGAATTTGGTCTTATGCGCGTAGAACGCATTACCGTACCTATTCTCGGCACTGCCGACCTCACCAGGCCCCGCTTTGGCGTCGACCTGGAAAATCGTGTTTTGTGGACCATCAATGTTGGGATCTATCCGCATACAGAAGAGATGCTGGTGATTGTGAGCGTTGACGCCTGGGTAGACCTCCGTACCCCAGCCATGAGTATCCTCTCCAGGGTTCATGGCGTAGGTGTTCAGAATGCCTGTGAGCTTGACCTCGAGCTGCACGGTTCCATCCTGGTGGAAAATCCAGTAGACGCAGTATTCGTAGTTTGCGGCAGTAAATACGTGGGAAATTAGCAGTTTTCTTCCTCGAGTCACGATGACTGAGTCGTCTCGGAAATCGGTGTGCTTAAAGAGAATACCGGCGTCTTCTTCGTGAATGCAGATGGCGTTCTTGATTGTTTGGCTTGCACCAGCACGGTTGACGAAGTTCGCATCCATATAGTGAATTGCCCCTTTGCAATCGCAGCCGAGAGCGAGGCTGTTGGTCATGTAGCCACCCCCGTATTCACCCAAATCAAAGGCATGTTTCCGTTGATGAGGATGCTCAGGGTTTCCATACGGCACCACCATCTCCGCCAGTGAAAGCCGGTAGAAGACGCCTCTTTCGTTACCCTTGTCATTGTAGGTGATGTTGTTTAGCACGATACCCTCGCGGTAGTTGAAGCCCACGTGCACCTTCCAGTTCTGCCATTCAATAATCCTCCCGTCGACCTTGAATGAAACGCCTTCAGGTTGAGTGATATTGATAGGCTTCAAGTCCTTGCGATAGCCGCCGTCTGCCTCTATTGCGGCTGGGTGGTAATTGTTCGCTGGTGCTTGGTTGACGGGTCTCCTTACGGGAGGGACATCAATGTGTATGATCTCCTGGGTATCACAGTTGAAAATCGGGGTGAAGTCCAGCGGGTACGTGTACTGACTGTCGTCGACATGTGGCCTGTAATACATCAAAGCCTGCTGAAGCCTAACCTTGTTCCCAAACCGTTCATCGAAGCCAATGGTCCATGGATCACAGTAGACCTTGTGCATGTCCTCCTTCGGTATCCCAATGATGCCACACTGCTCAATGACTTTGGGGTCCTCTCTCACAACGTGCTCTACGATCTGCAGATCCTCTATTGTGATCAATGGCTGCACACCCTCGGTGCTCTCCCATTTTAAAACCTTTGCTTCGTCCAAATCCACCAGCCCATCATATACAGTTCCTCCCTTCTTGATCGCTACCACATCCGCAACTCGGTGCGGCCTCGGCGTATGATCTGGGTCCGCGAGCCATGCCAGCATGTCCGCCTTCCTGGGTTCCCAAACGGTAACGGCGTTGTAAGCGAGCGGCCCGTGCTCTTTCCTGATGAGTGCTACCGCCTTTTCGATTTCGGAGGCAGAGAGAGGGTCGAAGGGATGAGGAGGAGGGGTGGTGCCGGAGACATGCTGGGCGACTTGCTTTAGGCGGTCAAGAACCATTGTGATTGAGGAGGATAAACTGCTGTCCAGTCAGTAGAATGAATGGCTAGCAGCACCGAGAAGCAGGTTGGAGATGTGAAAAACAATAAGACGATCTATTGAGATGGCTATGAATGTGAACTATATAAAGGGAAACGAGGAAAGCAGACACGATGGGACCTCGCTTTGGCTTCCCTAAAGCAGCAAAACAAGTGAGAAGGTGGTCCTCTCGGTACGAGTATTGGGCCCAAAATACTGATGCATATCGCTGTGTGGGGTCGAATGGTCGATAAGAAAAAGCAAAGATGATCCAGGATACAAGCACCATATCCGGCTAGACCCATTTTCTCCGCACGATAACGGCCAGCTGTAAGGCTGGCAAGGCATGACCTCAATTGGTGAGAAATCAAAGCAGACTCCTACGAAGACAGACACACGTATACAGACAATGGAGCTCCCTGGGGTGTGGCCTTAAAAAATGGCTTGTCTGGGCTTTAGTAATCTTACCTTACTCACATTAGACTCTGAGGACACGATCAGCTTTAGGTCAATGGCCGTTTCATAGACGTATCAAACTCTTTATAGAGAAGACTATAATCCCTAGGACTCCCGCTAAGTAGCCGGGTATAGTAGACCTCAGATTATCTGCAGACGCCGTCCACCGCATGCGCCAGACGCGATAATTCCCCCTTTCAGTATACTGTACAATCAGCTTTTGCCCCCAAACCCTCGGAAAGCTCCAAATACGCCAGCCCCTCCACCCGGAGTCAGCGACCCAATTCCTCCGCCGTTGTTCAGGTTCTGTTGGCTTGGAGGGCTCGCCAAAGTGCTTGCTAGACCTGTGTGCGAGCTTGCTGGAGTGCTTGGTTGATTCGGGGTCGGAGTGTGGTTGTAGATGGTAGCGCCGTTGAGGTTCGGTGTATTGGATTGCCCATCCACCATATTGCCATAGCCGCTTTGTACATAGTTTGCAGTGGAAGCCGACGAGCCCATCCCGTTCAGGCCCCATACATGGCCCAGGTACTTTTCGTCGTCAATCGTGCCATTGAAGATATTCTTCTTCACTTCCCAAAACACTTTGCCGGTCAAAAGACTATCAGAACCAGCTTGGTGTGCTACCCCAATCCGTTTGATCCCAAGCTCATCAGCCAGGTCTTGCAAACCGGACTTCTGGCCTAAGCTGTTGAGTATGTTCGTAGCTGAAAGTGACAAAGCAGCGTCGTTGACTGTCTGAGTCCTTTGAGCGGCCTTGATCATGTACTTGATGTCATAAATTGCGGGGAAGAAGATACTCAGGAGTTTTCGGTATTCTGTCTCGTCTTCTGGTAACTGCTTGCACAACATAAGCTTCACAAGGTAGCCAAAATCATAGCCAGAATGGAAGGATATCCATCGAACGTCCTCCAGCAATGTAAGACCAGAGGTCATTAGCAGAGAACCAAAGTCCTGAGGATCTATGCCGTTCTTATCATGTGCCTCGAGGTCTAAACCAGCCGTCATCAAAAAGTCTATCGAGTCCTGATTGTACATGTCTTCGGTCAAGGAGAATTGGAAATTGAATTGCCAGGTGGAAGGGCAAGGTAAGAGATTGTTTGGGTATGACGAAATAGAGGATGCGTCTGTGTGGTGCGTAGGCGGCATTTCCCCATCCTCATTGAACAGTGTAATACCGAGTTGAATCACTTTAAGGAGGTCGACATTGCAACGCAGCGTCTGGTAGTGGTAATCTGCTTTGGTAGTGAAAGCGCCCATCGGTCGAGCGACGATTCCGGGAAACTCAGTATCCTAAACTCTCTCATTCAGATCCACAAACAGGAGAATATGAATCAAAACCGTAGAGAAACTCGAACGTACCATGCTGATGTACGGATAATGTTCTACCATCTCGCGCAGTAATCCCATTTCCTGGGCGAGGTTTCCCCGCCACACGTCTCGTATCCTTGTTTTTAATTGGCCCTTTGGCCCCATTCCACCTTCCCTCCGCATCTGTTCCTTGATCTGTTGTTGCTGTTGTAGTTCTGCACCGTGTTGGAATCCCATCATTGCCTCTCGACTTGCCAGGCCTGTTCCACCAGCACCTAGCCCACCCCCAGGGCCAAATCCTCCAGCAAGTCCATTCAAGTTGCCTGTAGGAGCGAAAGGGCTCGGTTGTCCGAAAGCATGATGATAGGAAGGGGGGGGCAGGCTGCCAGAGTTCGAAGAATGATGTCCCGGGGTGTTTGTAGGTAACGTTATTGGCGGGAGACGTGTGTATGTAGCGCCTGAATTTTGTCCGCCGAATCTATTATTGGCCGGTCCCATTGTATAAGAGTTGGAGTTGTGTCAAGTCAGGTCGCGAATGAAGGATGGGAGCTGGATCTGCTTCTTGGTAGTCTCATTGATGGTAGGGCAATAGGAGAGGGGATTTGTAGTGGTTGATTCTGCGCAAATTCTGGGAGGCACTAAAGGATATTGGAATTAAAGAGAATTTCTTGAGCGAAGTGAGGATATTCCAATATCTATGCCAAGAAGCTCTCGAAGTCGGACAACGGACTCACTAGCGCCAAACCTGCCCCTCGGCTCTTGGCTTTCAAGTGATCGAATTATTGAACCGCAAGCTTCCACTCTGTCACATTTCGCCGTCCTTCAATTGAGCGCGGGCACAATTCTTACAAGGCCTGGCCACCGAGATTGGATCCGTGTAAGCGGCGGTTGGCTAGAGCAATTTTCCATGTCCTCCACTGACTTAATACCACAGCAAGATGCCTCCTCCTCCGCGATCCAATGTGACCGGCTTCGATACTCGCAAATTTGTACAGTCGTCTGGCATGCCGGCTAAGGATCCATGGGCGCGAGCGTGGGATACCTCATGAGTTTGGTTCTACAAGGTCTTGCTGATGTACGGCTCTACAGGGAACAATGGCGATATACGGGTCCTTTCACAAGATACAATCGCTTCAAGGGCGCTCTCCCCGGTCTAGGCACTGCTACGGTAGCATTCGCGGCTTACTGCACCTACGAGTATTTCTTTATGAAAGACGAGCATCATGGGCATGGAGAAGGGCATGGAAGTGAAGAGCATCATTGAGCGCGGTGAAAATGGGCGAAAGTGGGACGATTGCAGCTACAAGTGACCGGAAAGGAGAGCATCTGGTGGAGTCAAAGGCGGCTGTTGCGGCTTTGATGCTCGCTGAACAGCTTACCTTTGCTGCATGGGGGAGATTAGGACGCCATGGGCTACGATAGCTTTGCGCCTTTCCTTCGCAGCTCTTAGGCTCAACAGCGTGGAGGGAAGCTATCTAGGATTCTCATGGTCTGAAGAGAAGCATGAAGTACTACTGCTGATTCTGGACCCATAGCGAAATGTAGCCAGTCATCCACGTCAAGTGTCAAGGAATACCCGTAAAGTGGTCTCCAACTGCTTTGTACATGTAACCTGAATCATGGATATGGTGTTAAGCAGCTCTTGGCATAGACAGCCATTTTAATGATACAATTTGTGACCGAAGAAGTAGACGAGTGGGGAATCCACGGATACGTGTAGTCGCCCAAAGTTCTCCAGCTCGGCTTCCTAACATCAGCAACATCAAGCTTCCCTGGGTAACCCACGATATGGACGATGATGAGGTGTTCATCGAGGAAGATGAGGCCTTGAAAAAATTCTTACCTACCGGGTTTGGCAAGCAGACTAAGGAGACGGATGTGGCTCGACAGCTAGAAAAGAGCAAACGACCTACGGCGGCCATCAAGGAATTGCCCTCAGAAGACCGCGACGAGAAGAACGACTCCAGCCATGAAGACTCTGAGGAGGACTCAGATGAAGATGACGAGTTCCCAGTCTCCCACGAGCTCGTGCTCAAAACCCATGAAAGGCCCATTACCACCATCACGGTGGACCCTTCCGGCTCTAGATGTATCACTGGCTCTACAGACTGCACCATCAAGTTCCATGACTTTGCTTCCATGACCCCAAATACCCTTCATGCCTTCAAATCAATCGATCCTACGGCTACAAAGGCGTCCGCGAGCTCCGAGACACACCCTGTCCACCATGTCGAGTTCAACCCAAACTCTCCAAGTTCAGTGCTTGTCATTTCCGCTACGCCTCAGGCCAAGATATTCAGTCGGGATGGGGAAGAGCTCAAGGAGTTTGTCAAGGGAGACATGTATCTGAGGGACATGCACAATACGAAGGGCCACATCTCTGCGATCACTACAGGAACATGGCACCCAACGAACAAAGACCTCATGGTTACAGCTGGCACAGACAGTACTCTGCGGATATGGGACGTCAATATGCCGCTGATGCAGAAGGACGTGATAGTGCATAAGTCAAGAGCAGCTGGATCCGCAGGCAGGACCAGGATGACCGCTGCGAAATGGGGCACACCTATCCAGGGTGGAAAGAACCTGCTTGTGGCAGCAGGTCTGGATGGTAGTCTTGTCATGTGGGATGGCGATGGACCTTACTCAAGGCCAGCTGCGGAAATAAGAGAAGCCCATAAAAGAGATACTTGGACTGGAGGCCTTGATGTCAGCGCTGATGGGCGAACCATAGTCACAAGAGGAGGTGACGATCTGATTAAACTATGGGATACTCGAAAGTTCAAGCAACCCGTAAGCGTTGTCGACCATACGTCGACGTCTGATCAATATGCCAATACGGATATTCGTTTCTCTCCAAATTCTTCCTCGATCATTACGGGTTCTACAAACGGCAAACTTCACATCTTGAATCCTGCTACGCTGAAGCCGGAGCTCGTGACTCCTGTCACGGATGGATCTCCACTCATTACACTTCTTTGGCATGAGAAATTGAACCAGATACTTACAGGCTCCGCGAATGCAGAAATGCATGTACTATACAACCCGAAGACCTCGACTCGTGGCGCAGCTATGGTCATGTCTAAAGCTCCCAAGAGGCGACACCTTGATGATGATCCCAACTTCACTACTGATATTTCTCAGGGACTATCAGGAGATGCTATATCGTCCGGTGATGGATTACGTGCAGCCCAAGCTGGCACAAGCTACGCTTCTCGACACCCAACTATAGGCCTGACAGTGTCCGGTCGCTCTCGAGATCCAAGGCGCCCGCACATCCCCATGACTACTCCGTTCGCTAAGAGCCAGCCTGACGAACAGCATATTAAGAACAATATACCGCTCAGCTCTATGCGTGATGAGGATCCAAGGGAAGCTCTGCTGAAGTACGCCGAGAAAGCTGAGAAGGATCCTATGTTTACCAATGCGTGGAAAACGACTCAGCCGAAGACTCTGTATGCTGACATCAGCGACAACGAGGAAGAAGAAGGGCCCCAAAAGAAAAAAGCGCGGCTCGGCTAGCCGTGTAGAAACTCGTCAATGAATCTCTACGACGCTTTCCGGATATTTCTTGCGCAGGGAATCAACGAGAGCGCAGAGATTAGGGTTTCAAAGTATTCACAACGGCAGAGCAATAATAAATACTCGATCAAAGCTTGGGAGGTTTCTAGTATTCCTTGATCAACTCCGAAGTTGCGTAGAAGCCTCACTGGGCGTCAAATTCGAGCCGAATGATACGGTTGGTAAGGCGAGCTGGCTCTTTCACATCGTCTGACAGGTCTGCCTCACTGACAAAACCAAGTCACCGCCTGCGTTGTCTCTGCAAACTGCAATAGATTCTGCAATACTTAAGTGTTGTGAAGGATCCGTCTATGAACCAATGGGGAAACATTTCAGTCGCTGATACGAGGATCGTTGGGCCAAAGTATGTACGGTAGAAAGATAAGAACAATGAAAAGACATTTGTCTAGGCACGGCTCACCTGTGCCCTCATTCTTAGTGTTTCACTACATAGGTACAGAGGTTCCCTCGGTCTGCACAAAAAGCAAAAAGTCCTGGATAGCGCTAGTGACAGCCCTAACCCTATTTTCGGAAGGCCACCATAGAGTATGACTAAAGTACGTGCAGGAAACAAGATAAAACAAGATGTATAGCTTCATCATTGAGGGCTGCTGACGTTGTTATCGTCTGAATGACATACGCACAGCTTAATCTTTAGGGTAACGTACATTCGTTTCCCCTTTGTTTGATTTTGCAAATGCCCTTCTCCTGGCATTGCCGTCCAGCTGTTGAAAGCGATTCCCATCACTGACAGACACTCTGTTGCCCGAGAACCCCGTCCAACTCCGCCCAGCGTACCATCTTCTCCCCATCAAAAAAACAATGGGCCAACACGCCTCCCGTCCCCCGGACCCCTCAAGACAAATCCAAGTCATCGGCGCCGGCATGTCCCGCACCGGCACCGTCTCCTTCGGTCTCGCGCTCGAGCGTCTCCTCGACGGCCCTGTCTACCATGGCGGCGAAGCCATCGCCCTCCGCGAGGAAAGCCATATCAAGACCTGGATCAACATCCTGCGCCATACGCCTTGCAAGAGCGATCGGGATAGACGGTTCGTGAAGGAAGGACTGAGAGAGCAGCTGAGTGGATACGTCGCCGTGACGGATTCCCCGCCGATCAACTTCGTGGCCGAGTTGGTGGAGCTGTGGCCGGATGCGCTGGTCATCTGCACGACGAGGGACCCGGACGACTGGTGGCGCAGCATGGAGCCCGTGGTCCGGAACAGCAAAATGGGGGTTTTGGGCTTCGCATTCTTTTGGCTTCCCACGTTGAGGTTTTTCACGACGTATGTGGGGGCGGCGGAGCGGGGGAGGTACGGGGAGTTGTATTTTCGAGAGGGCAAGAGGACGTGTGTGAGGGAGACGTATGGGTTTCACATGGATTATTTGAAGAAGGTCGTCCCCCCGGGGAAGCTGGTGATGTACAGTGTGAAGGAGGGGTGGGGTCCGTTGTGTGAGATTTTGGGGAAGGAGGTTCCGGATGAGGCGTTCCCGAGGGCGAATGATAGTAAGGCGGTTGAGGAGTTGTTCAAGCACAAGGTGATGCAGGGGCTGTTGAGGTGGGTGTGGGTTGGAGGATTGGTGGCTATTGGGGTAGGGGTTCTGATGTATTATTTTAGGTCGTAACAGAAGTACTAATTAGAGGGCATAACGTTCAACGCTGTTTCCTCAACTGTGGGAGCATTGAGCATCGCTTGGATTTGTCTCAGTCAGGCTATCAGGGACTCTGGCATTTCTTGATGGTGTGAAAGCTCCAAGGCTTGCGAGTAAACCAGGGGAGAGAGAAGACGTTCGTCATGCTAAGACTTCTTCCATATTTCTTTCCCTGAACAGTAGCTGGTGAGGCTCGACAACGGGGGCGAAGGTCTCAGCGTCGCTGAGATCTTGCCTTGGTCACCGTTATTGGGAACCTCGAGCCCTTGTTTAGGGAGCAGCGCGTGATACTGCGAAGCAATTCCTCGTTGAGACAGGATGCCAAGATCTGTAATTCAAAGTGGTGAATGGCAGTGGAGGTTGATGGGAGTTGATGTTTGGAACAACTTTTGGTGCTATTGGTAGTGATGACTGTTGCTTTGAATCTCTGGGGCTGTGGAGCTACAACGTAACCAACGCTCAGCCGACCCTCAGCGTCGACGCACTATTCGTGTCCATGAGTGACCATCAATGATCCAGCACATCTTCTCCCTTTGGGCTTTAAGCTTACAACCAACTCAAACTCAAGGCCTGGCAGATACTGGCACGTCTCAAGCGTCTCAGGAGAAGCCCATCGCATCATTAAACCGGCGATTTTTCTTTGTCGATCCTGCGAGAAGGGCATGATGCTTATCAGCGAATCGTCGGATAAGAGCTCATTGAGCGTGACCTTTTGAAGCCTCGGGAATCGGCTTATCTCATCTCCCAAACCCTCCAACGAGCCCAGCGCTTCCATCCATATGATTCGGAGTTCAAATTCCGACGGGGTGTCCTTCTGTGGCCCAATGATAGCAGCCAAATTGTCTTGCGTCGTTTTGAAATACCTCTTGCTGCACACGGCATATTGGGCAATGTTCCTAAACCGTTCCATCTCGAACTTGCTCGGAGCGAAATACACCCGATGGAATTGCATCGAGGCCCCGATTGTACTGAGTCGAGAACAGGATCGACGTTCAGGTTTGAGGTCGAGCTTTGGCAGGTATCGTAACTATCTCTACCAGTAGTGCATCGGGCAGGTCGAGGACGCAGGATGCCATTTTGAGTCTTGTACTAACGAGCAGTTGAGGGTATAGAACCTATGGGCGAGATCAGCCCACAGGGCTTGCAACGGCGGTGAAGAAAGGGTTTCGCGTTCTCACCATATACCTGTTTCTTTTCTGGCTTTCTCTTGATCTCATCCCCACCACGGCGGTAGTGGCCTGGTCAATTGTCAATAGCCGGAGACGCATCGCGTTCCGATCAGTCGGACATGACTGCCATAGTGTAATGGATTCTACCATGAGACGTGGCAGCTGCGAGGAACCGGTACCTCAAGATGATGGCAATTGGTGGGTATCCCTGTTGGGGATCCTCTTGCCTGAGCTCAACGAGTTGATGCGGGAGAGAAGGATTATTGCGAGCATGGGTTACCGGTAAATCCTTCCGCCGCGCTCCCTCGGTTGTTCGGGCTTGGCTCCTTGGCTCCTTGGCAAGCCTCGATAAGAAAAAAAGCAAAAAACAGGAAAATGTTGCCAACCTGCATGAGCCATATGCGCCCATACTCTACACACAGCGTGCCATCACGGCTTTCCAAATTCCACCATTAACCAATCACCATTATGGCCTTCCTATTTCGATATCATCTTGCGTCCTTGTCGTGCATTAGCCTACTCGTACAATCAGCACCATCTCACTTGTCTCGTCGTCACCGAGTCGACTTCTTTCTAAAATCATCATGAATGCCTCCCTCCAACATGATTCGGGGAAGACTACCGTTTTTCCTCAAGTGTGTGGCGTTTTTTGGATTGATAGCTCTTCTCATCAATCATTTTGCATCGAATACCCTCTCTCAAGCACTTTCATCCAAGTCTGCCACCCTTGCCGGCCAAGAGATACCCAAAAAGGTCTGGCAGACATGGCATACTTCCGCCATTCTTCTAAACCCCGAAGAAAGAGAACGAGCCCGGACATGGCAGGAGAGGAACCCTCACTATCGATATGAATTGCTCACTGATCAGGGCGCGGAGAGCTATGTACGGCATCATTTCGCCGATGACCCTCTGATCCGAGATACCTTCCTGAATCTCACCGACCGCATTCTCCGAGCAGACTTTATGCGCTACCTTGTCCTCGCGGCAGAAGGCGGTGTCTATGCAGATTTAGATGTAGTTTGCCAGGAGCCCATCGACGCGTGGATCCCTCCAGCCTTCCAGGGTAAGACCGGTGTTGTCGTCGGCGTGGAAAGTGACCGTTTGCCGGTGGAGAATGATGCGAATCTTTACTATGATTACAGGAAATATATCTGGGGCATCAACAATTGGACTTTCATGTGCAGGGCCGGTCACCCGTTCATGCGCTTTGTTGCTGAGTCGGTCGCAAGGAACCTCCTCGAGATGGCCCGGAAGCAGTATAGAACCCTTGGAACCATGAAGCTTTCGTACAAGGAGGTCATCGACTCGACCGGGCCCAGAGCATTCACCGAGGCCTTTATTGCCTATGTATCAAGAATGACGGGCAAGAAATTTACGCACAAGGATGCAACCATGTTGGAAGAACCTAAGATAATCGATGATATACTCATCCTGCCTATCAGAGCGATGAGCACTGCCGAGGCTGAACGGGAGGATGTCGAGGGAGCCCATTCCACAAATTGGCCTGCTGTGGTTTTCCATTGGTCGGTGGGGTCTTGGAAGAGTGATCATCTTCAACGCCCGGAAGATAAAGCGGCGGCTGAGGCAGAGGCGAATGCCCAAGGGGGAGATGGCACAGCAGCGAATAATAACCCAGTGGCGGATGAAAATCCAGCAGTGGAGGAAGTCACAGCAGCGGGAGGATTTTCTTCAGTAGAAGAGAATCGAGCGGTAGCAGGGGACCAAGCAGTGGAAGCAGTCCAAGCCCCGGATAGAGCCCAAGCTGTTGAAGGTGACCAAGCAGCTGAAGCGGACACACCAGTCGATGGGAATCCACCATTCGAAGGAAGTCCACCAGTCGAAGAAAACCCTCTCCTACAAGGGAATCCACTAATAGAAGGGAAGTCACCAGTCGAAGGAAACCCACCAATAGTAGGAAACTCGCCAGTCGAAGGAGACCCACCCGTGGTTGCGGACTTACCAGCACAATGAGCGATGTGTCCATGGAGATCGCTTTCACCAGTGATGGGATCGACTATGCTCTAAAGTCCCTACCACGCCCAAATATCTTGATGGGTTAATAGCTGTATTCGAATTACGCCTTTTCATAGAAGTACTCATCAAGAAATTTTGCTTTACCGCTCCACATGATGATGCCTCCATGTTCATCCTGTACGATGGTTCTGCAAGTGCGACATGGCCATCTTGATGAGCGTCCTGAGACTGAATGATAACATAGTCCACAGCCAAAAGCTTATATACATTGTTTTAGATCCTCAGATTCTCCTACAACGCCAGTTGTAACGATAATGAAAATGAAGAGATACCGAGCATTTCTCGGTTTCTCCGTCGGCAATGTCTGCACCCTGGTTGAAGTCTCCAAGTCCTTCAACATTGTGTCTCAGAGCAGCCTAAAACATTTTCTGTTGCAGTTCTTGAACAAAACCTTTTTGACAGGTAATCATGCATTCACGCTATCAAGGAGACAGTTCTTCAACCTTACTTTGATATAATGATGTTTTCGAGACATCCACTAACACCGAGACTCGGATTCTCGGACATTGATCCCCATTCGGTCCGACTCTGAGATCTTCAATCACCAAATGCATGTTATCACCGACAATATTCTCTACTTCCATTACTTTTCTTTACACATCCTGATCATATAGCCGGGCGAATTACGCAATGGGCTCTGAAAAGGTGCTCTTCACATGACTGTGGACATACGAAGTCAGCTCTCATCGATTTCCCTATCTGGCCTAGCAGCCGAGCAGCGCCGCCCTCGTATTCTCGAGGATCCGAGGACTCCCATCGCCATTTTACACGGCTTTTGTATCATAGCTCCGTTGACATGGAAACACCTAGAGTCTAGGATGAGGAGAACCAGAGACTATCACAAAATCTTGCGGTCTATAAGAAGTCAAGGCACTCCCATGCCGATTCTAACCTTCCTCTTTCCACAAAGCAAGAAGACTACTGCTTTGCCCAATCATCTTCTAGCAGCACCTTCTCACCTCAGAAACAGTTCTCCATTTACATCGCAAACCAAATTATTTACCATGTCTCACGTCATCGTCATCACTGGTGCTTCCAGCGGCTTCGGCAACATGTCCGCTAAGGCTCTCGCTAAAGCCGGTCATATTGTATACGCCGGCATGCGTGATCCCACCCCCGACAACGCTTCCGTCAAAGACATCAAATCTTTTGTCGAAAAAGAAAAGGTCGACATGCGCCCTGTGGCCTTGAACGTCGTCAGCGAAGAGTCCCTTACGACTGGCATCGACGAAGTGTTGAAAGAAGCCGGCAAAATCGACGTTCTAATCCATAATGCCGGCCACATGAGCTTTGGACCTAGCGAGGCTTTCACCCCGGAGCAGCTAATGTCCGAGTATGATGTCAACTGCGTCGGGACCCACCGTCTCAACCGCGTTGTGCTTCCTCATATGCGCAAAGCGCGCAAAGGCTTGCTCGTCTGGGTCGGCTCAAGTAGCACACGAGGCGGCGTTCCCCCCTATCTTGGCCCCTACTTCGCAGCCAAAGCCGCCATGGATGCGCTTGCTGTCTGCTATGCAGGCGAGCTGACTCTCTGGGGCATCGAATCTTCCATCATCGTGCCGGGAGCTTACAGCAAAGGGACCGCCCATTTCGCCCATGCGGCAACGCCCGAAGATAAGGCGGTTAATGCGGAGTACGAGGATGGAGCGTACAACGGGTATCATCAGCGCATCCTGGATGGACATGTTCGCGTCGAGCCGAAGGATTCGGACCCGGAGGATGTGGCGAGGGCGATTGTTGATGTGGTGGGGAAGCCGTATGGGAAGAGGCCTTTCCGTGTGCACGTTGGCACGGAAGCTGATCATAGTCATTTGATCAATCCGGTGGCTGACTTCGCGAGGGAACAGACTATCAAGGATATGGATCTGAAGGACATACTTGCTGTCAGAGGGGCATGAGTTGGGCCTAGATTGTCAAAGAAGGTCTGGTGAATTTGGTAGCTACCATATTGGAACGGCGGTCTAACGCGCGTGTTATTGGCAACGGTGAAAAGGAAGTATGGCTTGGTGAAAACAGTGTCAATATTGAGAGTCTGCTACCTCAAACGGTCCAATCGCTTGCATGTATGCCCGCCCAATACCCATCTTACAGAACTCCCAGGTATGAAGTATCATCGACATCGCCAACAGTGTGAAAATACTAGAGTATTGCGTTTACAGAACCACATGTCCTAATATTCCATCCTTTGTACCAAATCGGGCAGGCTCAGACCATCTACCATCTCTCTCATCAATCACGACCCAGACACTCCATTCCACACTTCTACCCCACCCCTTCCCCTTTGTCGAGAGATCGAATACGTGATCTGTCAATTCTCTCACACTCTATCCGTGCACGAATTGCTGCGCGACAATGTCGCCAGCAAAGGGAATAGATGTGATACGGGACCTCCTTGCCGGGCCTTCCTTCTTCCACCCCAAGAATACCTATCGCAGAGCCGACTAGTCCTCTCATTGTATCACTTTATTGGAAGGATCGACGTGGAAGGATCGACGTTCTGACGAATTTGTACGAGGAGCTTAAGTAGACTGGCAAGACGCTAGATTGAAGCTTGTTACTAGCGTCTCTGCAATTTTTCCCAGTGAGGTACTGTCACCGTACTGTTGGGTTTTTTTTCGGTCTTGGCATTGAGTGATTTGCTCACTAGGTAAGGTAATTGAGTGAAAGCGGAACTATGAGGTTTTTCTATGGAGTTTGAGGGAAATTTCTGTACAGTGGGCGTGTGTATTCAGGTCTATGACCTCTATGACCACCTGTATGTACCGTAATACTCATTGCTAATGCAATCCAGTCACATATAGCCCTAGCCCTACTCTAGATCTGTAGCCGAAATCCGAAATCACCTTAGGTACCACGCTACTCGACATCCTACATACCTAATACAAGCAACCTTAACACCTTTTCAAGAGAGACACCTTTGTGCTTCCTGAGTAGTAAGGTCGCATACACAATAGCGGAGAAGAGACCTGTCACGTTCCGAACATCTTGTGCGGCAGTCTGAAACATCACATCTAGCAAGTAAATCCCGTGTGTAGGATACCAAACACAATTCTATAATTCATGCGCTTGTAGAGCCTTCAAGCCTTGCAAGTCAAGCCATCTCGTCTAGATAAGAGTTGTGCCGTGAATTGTGCATCGCAGTAAAGAGGCTCGTATGGGCGGGCTAATGGTCCACAGATCAGAGATCGAGGCTGTACTTGACAGGTCTAGGCCGGTGCAAATTCTGGGCGAACCACGACCTCTCCATACATCGCTGCAATCTTGACCAGTGCAGGCCAATAGATTAATAGTCTGGACAACTAGGCTGTTCCTTTTTTTGTACCTAGGTATGCCAACGAGCCATTAAGACCGCTACTGTTTCCCCCCCGTTCTTGGCCAAGTATGGGTCGGGTCACGAGAGTGGTCTCTGTCGGACATCTTTGCTCATTGACACGAATCTTCCTTCGACGACTTCCTATGAGATAGAGTAGGATCTGGCTTTTGGAATAGAAACCCGGAAGCTTCCGGCCCTCCTAGCTATAGCGAATTTTATTGTCATAGGGCATGTAGGCAACATATTTGTAGAATGTAGTAGTTGATAAAGATCTACGAGGAAGTTCTAAGTCTATGTAACCAGGCCGCGGCAGCGGACAGAGAATTCTCACGCCAACCGGATTGGGCGATAGCGTCCGTGGGAAGAAGGTTTCTAGGTAGATTCGAACAAATTTTAACCTCCAGCCGATGAGGAAAATTTTAGACTCGAGATAAAGATATGCTTGTGTTTGGAGAAGTGGTGTTAGAACACGAGAGGCAAGATCATGGCTATACAATTACAAGGTGGAGGCTGAAACTATTGGACTTTTATCTAGAGTCAAAACTACGAGAAAGTTGAGTAGCTGAGGACCATACATCGAGCTTCGTAAGGTTTGAAATCGAAGCCTCATCGTTGTGGTTGTCTAACGACGACTACGTTATTGGCCGTTCCTGGCATGAAATCAAAACGAAGAACCGTGAGTTCTCTGGGAGTCTGTGTTCTCCTCTCGACTTCCGCATTCTGCATCTTTCACCGATACATTGCTCGATCGACCACCCAATTCAATGCCGCGGTCAAGTCTTCCATTGCTTCTTGTCCTCTCGGCACAATATGAGCACCTTTATGATCATACACCTTGGTCTTTCGCGGATTGCACAGTGTCACGATCCCCTTCGAGAACTCGCGATAAGCGTCGCTTCTCCCTATGATATGAGCGGTCGGAATTTCGATTCTCGCGGAATGTGTATCTCCGTGCATCTTGATGGGCGTCACGTCCTTTCCCGTGGCAAGAGCGGAGACGTCGAATGGTGGCGTACCGCCAATGAGGACGGCGAACTTGAATGTGAGGTTCGGTGCTTGGTAGAGCAGGAATGACGCAGCAACCTCAGCTCCTTGTGAAAAACCTAGTATGCCCTCAAAGGGCCCGTCTTCCTCTACTATCTCGTCAAGATACTCATGGGCTCGAAGTAATTGTGATGCACTAGCGTCGAGCTCGTAGAAGCATCGGTAGGGAGGCGAATACATTTCACGAACATCTGTCACATGAACAATCAGCCTTTGCTAGGTCTTTCAAAAACAGTGCATGATCAGAGTCTAGTGCCTCCACAGATTTACCAGTTGTAGGCGTGGTATCTACTTCGCCATCGGGGTACACGAATTCGTACTCTCCAAAGTTCATCTCAAGGTCGCCTGTTGAGCCGTATTAGTGTCTGATAGAAGAGGACTTTGACCATGTATACTCACGAAGCAGCTGCACCATTGCCTGGCGGTTCAGATCAGCGATCGGATTCCAAGAGTCCAACGTTCTTCTCGACTTACCGAGCCGCTAATCCCCATGCCGTGGATACACAGAATCTTGGGCTTCATCTCGAATCTTGTTGCACCATTTCAAAAGTTCAAATCGGATATGAGTCGCTTTTTGAGAGGGTAGTGATAAGGAATGGAAAGTAGTAGAAGAATGTGCATGTTTAAGACAGGGACATTTTGACTCGCATGATGCAATATGTCATTCAGTTCTCTGTCGGGACCACTTAATTGGCCAGTGTGGAGTAATGTCTCCGGACGGCTCATGACGGCTCTGCTGCAGTTGTTCGTGTGTGGTTCATCGGCCGTGCCCCTTATCCGCCTGCAGGCCTGCCTTGCTTTCAATTAATGCAGGGAGATGCATTCCCTGGTTATTAGTAAATACGAATTCCGACTCGGACACGCGTCGCAAAGAATGAATACTCACGGGGCGTTATATCGTTATATCGGTCCGATTACCGGCAACACAGATTCTACCATGGACACAAAAATGACTATGAGCGTTGACACCGGGATTGCCATCATTGGCATGGGCTGTCGCCTTCCAGGGAACGCAACGTCGCTGGAAAACTTCTGGGAGCTTTTGATTCACGGGCGGAACGGTTGGAGTGAAGTACCCCCAGAGCGATGGAATGCTACTGCATACTATCATCCCAGCGGAGAAAGAAAGGGAACGGTAAGCTGACATCCTTGAAGAGTCATTTTGATAAAATCTCATGGGGTCCAGACGAGCATTAAAGGTGGCCACTTTATCAATGGCAATATTGCGCACTTTGATACGCAATTTTTCTCAATCACCCCTAGTGAGGCTAAGACCATGGATCCTCAGCAACGTATGCTCCTGGAGGTGACGTATGAAGCCTTTGAGAATGGTGAGAGGCTAATCTACACGTGCCGTTCAGCAAACAAGTCCCCTCTGCTGACAGACGTTCGTGCCAGCTGGTATCCGTATGGAAGACCTACTCGGAAGCAAGACTTCATGCTTCGTGGGCGATTTTTCCTCACGAGACTTTGAGATCAACATGAACAAGGACACAGAGAACAGTGCGATGCTACAGTTGTCTGGCAACACTATGTCTATTATATCTAATAGAATCTCTTACTTCTTCGATTTGCAGGGTCCGAGTATGACTGTTGATACGGCATGTTCCTCTGGTCTAGTCGCGCTCCATCTGGCGTGCCAAAGTATCAGGTCTGGGGAATCGAATATGGTAAGTCGGCACGTTTTGCTCTGCCTTTTAACTTTCTTTACAATTATTCTTGGCACTACCTGCAGCATCTGATTTGTTTCGATCCCCAGTAGCTAATCAACGCATAGGCGATCGTGGCAGGTGTGAACCTGATGCAATCACCGGACATGACCATGGCTTTAGACGCGCTACATTTGCTGAGCCCTGACGGGAAATCCTACGCATTTGACTCCAGGGCCAATGGATACGGACGTGGAGAAGGCTTCGCAGTATTAATCTTGAAGCCCGAAAACGCTGCCATAAGAGACAACGACACGGTCCGTGCGACTATACGCGGCTCTGGTTGCAATCACGACGGCAAGACGAGAGGGTTGCACCTTCCTAGTGCAGATGCTCAAGAAGCGCTTATCCGGGAAACATATGCAAGAGCTGGGCTTGATATGAAAGATACGGCGTACTGTGAAGCTCATGGACCGGGCACTGCTGCGGGGGATCCGCTAGAGGCTAAAGCACTCGCGGCAACGCTCGGCAAAGCACGAGAATCTACATCACCTCTGATGATCGGTTCTGTAAAGACCAATATCGGACATCTAGAGGGTGCAGCTGGCCTGGCTTCTGTGATCAAGACAGTATTGGCGCTTGAAAGAGGCGTTATCCCACCGAGTGTCAACTTCAAGACTCCTACTCCTCGAATTCCTTTTGCTAGTAACAATCTAGAGGTAGTAACTCCATTTTTACATGTGTGATCTTATTGCTTACGCGGTCGATTTCAGGTCATCACCGAGCCCAAAGACTGGCCTGAAGGTGTTCGCCGAGCCAGTGTCAACTCTTTCGGTTTTGGTGGTACCAACTCGCATGTGATTCTCGAAGCCGCACGTCCACCGCATGGAACTACCAGTGGCTTCGCCGCAAGCTGTCTTCCAGACTGGGTCGAGGTTGTGGCTAATGGCGTTCATGGCTCGACCGAGGTAATGCAGCCCAGGCTGTTTTGCTGGTCTACTGATGACGAGAAAGGCATGGTAAGGCTATGCGAAAATTATGCTCAATACGTGAGCTCTATTGAAAGCTATCACGCTAGTGCCGACGACGACAGGAGTCTTACAGACGATTTATGGTACACTCTGGCGCACCGGAGGAGTACCCTCAAATGGAAATCATGGTGCCTTGCTTCGACAATCGAGGAGCTCCACCAAAAATTGACGAATGGCATCAGCAGACCAATCGGATCGTCCAAAGCCCCCCAGATGGCTTTCGTGTTCACTGGTCAAGGCGCGCAATGGCATGCAATGGGCCGAGAACTGTGGACTTACGAAGTGTACCGGGAGAGCATTCAGCGAGCGAACGCTTTTTTGGCATCGGCTGGTTGCTCTTGGTCAGTGATTGGTAAGCGTTGCCCTGCTTGTGCGGTTTATACGTTTCATCTAATTGAGATGTGTTATCAGATGAGCTCAATCGCGATGCGAATGTCTCAAAGCTCAATGCAGCCATCTATAGCCAGCCTTTATGCACTGTCATTCAAGTGGCTCTAATACAGCTCTTGAGATCATGGGGTATTCATCCACGGGCGGTGGTTGGCCATTCAAGTGGTGAAATCGCGGCCGCTTACTGCATGGGTGCCCTGTCTTTGGAGTCAGCATGGAAGCTGGCCTATGAACGTGGACAACTTTCCAAGCTCCTCCAAGCCGGTTCTGGGGCCATGATGTCCGTTGGCCTTGGTGAGACTGAGGTTAATACGTATCTCGATCGAATTGTACAAGGCAAAGCAATTGTTGCATGTACTAACAGCCCTTCTAGCGTGACCCTGTCTGGTGATGTGTGCGCGCTTGACCAACTGGATAAAATTTTCAAGACTGATGGCATCTTTGCTCGGAAGCTGAAGGTTGAAGTCGCATACCATTCGCACCACATGAAAGCCGTCGCCAATACATACTTGGAAGCGATCAAAGACGTTACTACCCAATCATCTTCCGCGGATCCAGAAGTCAAGATGTTCTCCTCAGTGACCGGTGATGTTATCGATAATAACGCATTGACACCCGAGTATTGGGTCGCAAACCTCGTCTCACCGGTTAGATTCTCCGACGCTGTGCATAAGCTGTCTACGTATCACCCTGGAAAACGACCTCGCCGGGGGGTCAGTGAGAAATTCGCATACTTGTGGCTAGAGGTTGGCCCCCATGGTGCTTTGGCAACGCCTGTGAGACAGACGCTCGATGACAATACGACTGGGTACTTTTCTGTGCTGCAAAGAGGTAAAAGCGCGATCAGCACTGCGTTGGCCGTTGCAGGGGAACTTTGGTCTCGGGGCTACACTGTAAACCTCGGCTCCACAAACAACTATAATGGAGCAAAAGCGAAGCAGCCATCTCTTCTAACAGATGCGCCGACATATCCTTGGAATCACGGCGTAGAGTACTGGGCGGAGCCAAGACTTAGCACTGCGCATCGTTTCCCAAAGCATCCTCGTCAGGACCTACTCGGCAGTCCAGTAGAAGGTTCGAATGAGCCCGCCTGGAGACACTTCCTGCGTATGTCCGAGAACCCTTGGATGGAGGATCATCAGGTACAATAATATCCCCCGTGTCAAGTTTCAATCATGCTGACAAGTATCAGATACGACTGAGCATCCCATACTGCAGTGCTGGTTTGATGACAATGGCTGTGGAAGGCGCAAAGCAGCTGGCTGAAGACGTGGGGTTGCGGGTGTCGGGCTACGAACTACGGGACGTCCAATTTCTACAAAACCCAATGATACCCCCCGAAGAAGACGGGGTGGAGGTCGTGATGCAGTTTAGAACTTCGACGCCTGAGGTATCAAACTCTGATCTCATCATGCATGCTTTCATTATCGACTCACTAGCGCCTGGACAAAAAGATTGGCAACGAAATTGCTCAGGCAAGATTGTGACACACGTCCAGGCCAGTGAGCTGACCGTATCACGAAATGACCAACACTACATGGACCAATACGACAGCATTACCGCTGCATGCAAACATGAAAAGAACGCAGAAGCTTTCTATGTCGAACTTGCACAGGTAGGGATGGCATTCGGTGTCACCATTCGAAACCTGGTCCGGATTAGCTCTTCAACGGAGAAATCCTCCTGCAGCATCCGAGTGCCCAATACCGCGGCGACAATGCCCGAGAACTTTGAATACCAGCACGCAATCCACCCCGCCCTGTTGGAAAGTTTGACCCACATGATGATCCCAGACCTGACAGGCCCCAAGACAGCACTCAAAGAGACTCTGGTTCCTTCATTCGTCGAAAGTGTGTACATATCTAACGACGTCACAACAAAGCCGGGTGACGAACTACAGGGATATGCGACTGCGAGTTGGCACAACGATAGCCTGGCAGAAGGCAACATCATTGCATTGGGCCTTCATAAGATTCAGCCGCTCGTCGTCATTACTAGAATGCAATGCAAGGTTTTAGCCCCTTGGGATATCGGGTCGAATGAGTGGCAGCCTGGTATTGAAACATCCACGTAATACCGAAAACTCTGCAGCCAAATGACCTGGAAAGCTGACCCAGAGAGTTTCCACCCAAATGAGTTTGTTGATCTCGAAAAATACTTTGACTGCCTGTTTCACAAGACTCCCACTCTCAAGGTCCTGCAGGTCGGAAGCAATCCAGTGAACATCACTGCCGCGTTGTTAGAGGTCGCAACAAGTAATGGCAGTCACCTGCCTCTTTTTACCTCTTTGGTATACACTGCCGAGTCGGCTAAGGCTATCGCCGATGCTGGCATCGAGCTCGCAAAATGGAACCCTTATGTTCGATATGAGATGCTCAACCTCGAAGAAGATCCGGCGGAGCAAAACTTTGAGCCCAATATATACGATCTAGTAATCGCTGATGCAACAGGGCAGACTGCCAAACGAATGAAATGTTTCATGTCACATATCAGGGCTTTGATGAAGCCAAAAGGCACACTGCTCATTGAAGGAGATGTCACTGAGATTGCAGACGTCGGGTCTGGTACCTTTGCCTCCACCAATTGGAACCATGGGAAGACTACTGTTCATCCCATTGTCGTTGATGGTTGGAAGAGAGTTCTGATGGAGCATGGCTTTGCCAGTGGCCCAATCCTATGCAGAGACACTACAGAGCCAAAGGTAGGCCGAACACAATTGATCGTCGCCACCACTGCTGCAAACAGTGGCGATACCTTGCAGGAACGCGGTGAAGCAGTCATCGTACAGCCAGCCGATGCAGGTCAAGAACTTTCAGTGTTGATGACGAAAATCGTTGAGAGACTTTCGGCACTTGGATTCAATACAACCATATTAGACATGTCTACTGCCGTTGAACGTGCGCTGGAGTCGTGTCTTGTGGTCAACATGGTGGAACTCGAGGAACAGCTCCTGTCAAACATGGAACCCACAACATTCGAAGCTATGAAGAGCTTGGTCCTGCGGAGTAAGTCCCTACTGTGGGTGACAATGGGCGGTGTCATGACGGGAGAGAGCCCTGCAATGAACATGGCGACCGGCTTCGCGCGCGCACTACGCTATGAGACCGACTCGAAGAATTTCGCTACTCTAGATTTAGGCGTTGCCACTCAACTCAGCCAGAGTACCAATCACGACCAAAATGTAGATGTGATTGGCAGACTGGCTCTCTCGCTCTGCGAGGAGGCTGCTGCAGCGACATTCGAACGGGAATTTGCCTGTCATGAAGGGCACTTGTATATCCCAAGAGTCGGTCCACTCGAGACTCTGAACAATTGGATGAATGGCCTAGACGAGCAGGTCAGGTTTGAAAAGGTTCGCTTGGATCAAATAGACTGTCCAATTCAGATCGCCTCGAAGACCGAAGGTGAGATCGAGAGATTACACTTCAAGGAAGTCTCAACCGCGTTGAATCCCATTGGAGAAAACCAGGTCCAAATTAACGTCAAGGTTTCAGGCTCGAACATGGCTGATCTGACGACTCCAACAGAGAAAATGGGCTTGGAGTGCGCCGGGATCATCACGGAGCTTGGCCGAAGAGTTCGCCATCTGAGGAAAGGCGATAGGGTAATGGCCATTGGACCAGGTTGTCATCGCACCGCTGTCATAACGTCTGAGGAGCTATGCCAGCGTATTCCAGAAGGTATTTCATTTGAGCAAGGCGCATCGATGCCACATGCCTATTGCACGGCCTTTTTAGCGCTCGTCAAAAACGCACGCCTTAAGACTGGTGAGAGTGTCTTGATCCAAGAGAGTCCAGACGGGGTTGATCAAGCGGCTGCCGAAATCGCACTTCAACTTGGCGCTGAAGTATTCATTGCGACAAACTCTCTTGAGAAACGAGCCTTTATGATCGAACAATTACATATTGTAGAAACTCATGTTCTGGAAATGGACCCATTCGAGCTTTCAAGAAGGCTCACGCGCCTAACAAAAGATAAAGGTGTTAACGTGGTAATCGGTAACTCGCAAGGAAAGTTTATGAGACAGTCGTGGAACTGCATTGCCAAATATGGTCGTTTCGTCAACCTATATACCGGTGGAGGACTAGAAGACACTACAGATCTAGATATGCGGCCCTTCAAGCGGAGTGCAACCTTTTCCTCCGTGGATCTCATGGGTCTTCTCCAACATGATTCCGACGAAGTCTCTGGGATTTTCCGAGAAGTACGCTGTTTGCTAGATGAAGGCAAAATTTCACCAATATCGCCAATCACCGCCTACAGCTATGACAGGATTCAAGAGTGGTTTGAGACTCTGCGCTTAGGCGAAATGCGAGGGAAGACCGTTTTATCTGCCCAAAGTGAAGATCTCGTTCCGGTACGTCAACTGAGTGAGCATTGCATTGAATCCTACTGACCTGCACTCCAGTTCGTGCGTGCAGCCTCTAAGCCGTTCAGACCCAATCCAAACTCTTCATACCTGTTGCCGGGGGGTCTCGGTGGCCTCGGAAGAAGCATTGCACAATGGCTCATAGAGCATGGCGCCAGATCGCTCATCTTTCTCTCAAGATCAGGAGCCCACAATCTCGACGCCGCTTCTTTCGTGACCGATCTCAAAGCTCAAGGTGTCCAGATTGGAGTCTACCAATGCGATATCAGCAATCTTCACCAAGTAAAGGAGGCTATCGCGACCTGTAGTTCCATCTTTCCTCCAATTCGCGGCGTCATACAATGCGCAATGAACCTTCGCGACTCCGCGTTCGAAAATATGACCGCCGAAGAGTGGCAAGCCGTTGTCGCGCCCAAAGTCCACGGAAGTTGGAACTTGCACGCTTCTCTTCCCCAGGATATGGATTTCTTCATCATGCTTGCCTCCTTCGTAGGTGTCACCGGAAACCGTGGCCAGGCCAATTACGCCGCCGCCAACGCCTACCAAGATGCCCTTGCTCTCCATCGCAGAGCAAGAGGACTACCCGCCACCGCGATCGATCTGGGCTGGATGCATGAAATCGGCGTGGTGGCTGATATGGTTGGGCAGATGTTCAGACTGCGCAATTCCGGATTCGAGGGTATGAGGGAACATGAGCTGCTTGTTGTGCTCGAGGCTGCTATCACCGGCAAGATCCGCGGTAAAGAAGGCACGACCGTTCCGAGCCAGATCATCACCGGTGTCTGTACCGGAGGCATGATCGAAAGGAGCGGGGCTAGGGATCTCTCCTGGATGAACGATGCCAAGTTCTCATATCTGAAGACTGTGGACTCTAGGGAGACGAAGGGAGCTCGCAATACCGGCAGCGATGCCTCACAGCTGAAACGACGCCTGCGTGAAGCCAGCACCAGGAATGATGTCACGGCAGTGGTTAAGGAAGCGCTGATGGCGAAATTGGTCCAGTCCACTGGGCTGGACATCCGGGATGTCGATGAGAATAAACCCTTTCATGCGTTGGGGTTGGACTCACTGGTGGCCATCGAAATCAGAGGATGGGCGAAGAGGGAGCTGAAGGCTGAGGTTTCGGGGGTGTTCATCTTGGGTAATGCGAGTATTAAGGAGGTCGCCGCGACGATGGCTGAGGGTTCGGGGCTGGTTGATAAAGGGATCTGGGAGTAGGGCTTGGGGGGGGGGGGCAGGTTTGGGAAATAGAAAAGAGGGGAGAAGAAGGGCGGAAGGCTTAATATGAAAACGTGGTTGCGAACCGGGTGAGAAGATCGCGTAATAACTGCTTTGGTGTCGCATGCGAATGGAATAATCAACAAGTGCACTGTTTGCAACACAACCACGGCGACTTTCGTCCGGAACCAGAATGGGCCCATGCGGCATCCCCCAAAGACAGACCCCATCCCGTCCTACTCGTCCTGGTTCCCCGAAAAGATCCCATAGGAAACAACCTTGCACTACTTCCCATCTAAAAAGCAAACATCCTGCGACTATACTCGCACTCGTTCGCATCTCTAATACCCTCCACCACCCCCTTCATTCCCGTCATAAGCTGCCCAACATCCCTCCTGTGCAACTTGATGACCCTCTTCTCTGACCTTCTGACTTTCTCCCGCCCCTCAACCACTTCTTCTTTCCTCAACTATCAATGTGAACGAACAGCAACGTCTCTCAGCATGCGTGTCTGTACCAAACGTCTCGATATCGATCGGATCTTCATAGCGATCCATCCGGGGCGGGAATACCTGCAAGGGAACGAAGTTGCAGGCAATCGTGGCCGCGGTGGGGATGTCGGTGGAGAATCTGAGGTGGATGGATTGGACGAATGGCTAGTGCTGTCGTTGATAGCGTTAGTTATCTTGGTGAGAAGGAACTTGATGTTGGGCTGGGTGGGGGGCGGAGGATAGCGGAGTTGGGATGGAGGTCATTTTCCGGATATCCCCATGGGAGAATTCGTAGACTGGTTCCAATTGATATCCAATATACCTGGTACTTATTTTGCTTAGGAATCAAACCTTTCGCGATTTCCCGCGGTAGTGTCTGAGACATGGGATTGCTTTTCGAGGGTCGCTTCTTGGTTGCTTCATTTTAGTCGAGCCAGGAGATTAGATGGTCGAGGAAATAACTTTGTGGGATGAGAATGTAGCCATGGATATGTTAATATATAATCTCAGTCTGCCCACGGGCTTCTCATAGGTCCAGAGATGGTTGCAGAAGGAGATCCAGGTTCAGAGTTGGTCGTGATAGTCGATACAGGCGGTGAGACATGGGGGCGGTAGGTCCCGGGGCAGAGCTTGATGCGGTTCGAGTGGGCTGGCAAAGGTGGATCTGGTGAGGGCGAGGAGGGGTAAAGGCAGTAACGTTGTGCATGATGCAACCCAGTCTTAAATCTAGCCTTCGCACAATCGCAAACAGATGCGACAAGCAGACCTCCATAGTACTTAAGGGGCTTGGCAATTATACGGCTGATGTACTGAGGTGAGTCATGTAATTTCTGCGCCGTGGAAGCATGAGAAGGCGCGCCTTCCTGCCTTCCTTCTTGACAGCTCAATCAAGTACCGCCCACGAGATGACTACATCTTCTCAGATAAATAGTAGCACGAATACAACTCTTGCTGTCTCTCCGGACTTTGCTACCACTGGTTCCTCAGATTTCATAGTCCTCCTCGTGACGAGTAATAAATTCACCCATCTGTGTACGCTCTCAGACGGCTTGCACATGATCAATCACTCTTGAGCTCGGTCTGTCATCATTTGTCAATGCTCTCTATGTAGCGGAAGCCGCTAATGTCACGCCGCCATACGCTTCCAGAGACATAATTGCTGCAGATTCAGCACCATGACATTGCCCCGGCTTTCACCATCTTACACCCCATGTTTCTGTCTTCAGGCCTTGTACAAGCCACAGCGTGTTAATTCCTCCGTAGGCACAATTGCCCACAGCCCAAACAGCTTCTGCGCTCGCTCATGCACAGCCTCTATCTTCAAGACGAAATCCTTCTGATGTCCGGGCTGCATACCCATCGGTGCCCGCACTCCTTCATACGCGTGGCACATTTCGTGCAGCGCCGTCGACCACATTTGCATCCATGGCTTCTGGATCACGTCGCGGAAGAGAAGGTTGTGCGCGTTGAGCATGATGCGCATCTTTCCAATCCTTCCCGTTCCAGTAGTCGCTCCTAGGGCGAAACCTTCGGGTTGTACGTGCGCGATGAAAGCTTCGCCTGATCTCCATTGGAATCTGACGTGGTTGCGAAGCCGGCCGCCGAAGAATATGATGTCGAGATCGTGGAAGGCTTTGATTACGATGTCGGGACTCCAGAGATGGTCTTTTTCTTTCAAGGCTTCGTGTAGACGCTGGATCGCTGCGAGCTCAACAGGTGATGGTTTTCGGCTAAGTTGGTTGTAGTCGACGACCTCTTTCGTCGCTTGGCTTTGGCTTATGAACGGTCCGCTATCTGTGGTGGAAAATACACTCAATGCATCGAGCTCCTGCTGGGTGACGTCGTAAGCGGTTCCGCGGTTTATGCTAACACCTAACAAGGCTTCGCGGTATAGCTCTTTGCGGGACTTTGTAGGCATTCTGAGTCTTCTTGGATTTTTGACTTGTGATTGCTTTGCTGCAAATTGCGGAATCGAGGTGTTAGTGTTGAATGGTACAGTAAGCTTGCAGTGTGAAGAGAAGGGGATTTTTCAGAATTTCATTATGTCTTTGGGCATGTGTCGTAGAGTGGTATTCTCGACCTAAGAACAGACTTTGTACTGCACAATGAAGCGCTCTTTATACCTTGTGAAACAATGATTATTGTGCTAGTCTTGCCATTGGATGGGGCTTCCGAAGCCAATCGGCCGGACAGGCAATTCGGTCCCGTGAGACAGATACGGGCAAGCGTGATATGAGTGTTTACTTAACACTCCTCTTGTCGTACAGCCAAATTGGCTTTGACCTGGTGTGTCCGGCCAGAAGCGACATTAACACTTCTTCAATTGAACGATCGTTCTAGGATCATGCCGTCTTACCTTGGCCTTGAAGCTACTTGGCCTTTAGCATCTCGGTGCCGAGTGTATTGGATGCAGCAGGACTCGCGCTTTGCTGAGACGATGGAATTGATCGTGTTCACATCGATGCTGACAATTATCTGCTTCTTGGGAATGAAGTAAATTAAAATTTAGCTTTTTGTTGACCGTCGCTCAAGACCAAGCACCAAGAAACCACATGAGCAGTTTTGCCGGCGCCATTCCCGTGAGCGTATTCAACCGGACCTCAAGTTTGGCACTATGTCCACGGAATCTCCCCAAACTACCAGCAGGTTCCGTGGCGTCGGCCTTGGTTCGATTGAAGTCGGCCGCTCCGTTTCTGGAGAAGGTAGCTGCAGAACCAGCGTTGAGCTCTGGATTTATCGGATTGATGGTATGAGAAGGTCAGGCTGGGATATGTAGGGCCTATATTACCGCATTGACCGGAGGCAGAGATATTTCTGCAGACGATGTAGACGGAGGGAGAAGTGCTGAATTTTGAATCAGCAGGGACAATGGATGAGAGTACATTTTGTACCTACTAAGTATGTAAATCCATGTTCTCCCACAACCGTAGTGACATTGGGTCTTGAGACTGAACATGTTGCCAAGTGAATGAGCATCCGCTGCATACGTTCATGAGCGCTTGTAGATGAAGGCGAGATGGCGGGGAAGATCAACTTAACAACTCCCGTCGAAGGCAACCATTACTCTAGTGCCCGCCTAGAGCCCATTAGCAGGGTGTTGGGATCTATGAGAGGAGGATTGATTAATTAACTACCTATGGAGTGGTATTTAGCTACTTAAATAAGTACCATGTGAAGCCCATGCCAAGACTAGTCATTTGCCACCTGAGGGGTAGTCTCAACACAGTGCTGCAGCATTTTCCAACACAGGGTAAGGTACTGTCTTTTGCAAAACCCTTGACGAATAACACTGTGCTTTATATGCAAGTAATGTAGAACAGAAAATCAAGTACAAGGATTTCAACGCAAGTAAATGGAAGCTTCGAACAGATGTGATTGTCCTTATATAAGATGAAATCTACAATTTTACGACCTTTTTTACCCCCGGCTCCAATTTTTTCTCTCTCTCGGGGCCGGCTGAACCTCCCGCCAAGGGTTTTGCAAAAGACAGTAGAGTAAGGTGCTGGGGTTTACGGTAGCCCATAATCATACCCTCTTCATTTCTTCAAATTTCTCTTCTTCACGGCATCATAAAAATATAGAAATATATGGAAGAGGTAGATATTCAATGCGGGAGAGAGGCCAGAGACTTGTTCACTGAGTACCTTCCGGCCGAGAGTTGATGTCGTGTTCAGAGGACCGGATCACTCACATTCCAAAGGTATGTATGAGGAATGGACGCCAATCAAATCAGATGCGCCTTTTGATAGGTCGGAATTATTCAGGCAAAACATATTCACTCTTGCCTTTGTTCAATGACACGTTATTGTCTCAACGATGACTTGGGCTCTATTGTCCAATGCACCATGCGCCACGATCTTCCACATCTTACAACTCCCCACCTTTTAACATCAACCTCATTTCGACTCTGTTGCAAGGTCGAATACGTCTACAAATATCAAATTCTTTCATACCACTACACATTTCACACAAAATCAATTTCAACAATACACCAATCATCAAAATGGGTCGCCAGGCTGCAAAGGGATCGTCTGGTACGAAGAATACAGCGCCCAACGCACCCAAAGCGACCTTCAAAGCATCATCCTCATCTCAGACTGCAGCAACAGGAAATGGCAACACTCGCAAGAGCAAGCGCAAAGCTGAGGAGCTGGTATCCTCTTCTGCCGTCACCAAATCGCGTAAACTCAACCCCCCCAAGGCTGCCTCCAAATCCTGCAAAGCAGCGTCAGGCCGCCTGAAGTCAGCGCAAGCTCCGAAACCCAAATTGATCCTCAATCACCGCGCCACTGATACGTTGGATGTGTATGTTTTCGGGTCCGGCGATTCGGGCGTACTCGGGCTCGGGCCTAGATGCTCTACCGATGACGTTACTAGGCCTCGATTGAACCCAAATCTCTCTGCATTGTCTCTCAGAGTCGTCCAAATTGCAACAGGTGGAATGCATTGTGTGGCTCTCACGAATGATAATAAGATCTTCACATGGGGAATCAACGATCATGGAGCTCTAGGGAGAGACACCGAGTGGAGCGGCGGCTGGGTAGACATGGACGGGCAAGATCATGCCGAAAATAGCGAAAACTCAGAAACCGAATTGAATCCGAGGGAATCAACGCCCTCAGCAATTGATGAATCATGCTTCCCAACTGGCACAACTTTCACGCAAGTCGCTGCCGGTGACAATGCGACCTTTGCTCTTACCGAGGAGGGCCAGGTCTATGGCTGGGGCACGTTCAGGGTAAAGTCCCCCACATCCTTGCCTACTGAATGAGTGACTGATTGCTCTGCTTAGACAAGCGACGGCGCTTTACATTTTTCTGCAAACATGGCAGTCCAGAGCCAACCCGCTCTCATACGTGGCCTGAAAAACATCACGAAGGTTGCTGCTGGCAGTAATCATGCACTAGCTCTTGACGAGAAAGGTTCCGTTTTTGCCTGGGGATTTGGTGAGCAATGCCAGTTGGGCCGCCGGATCAATGCTCGCTTCCAAAAGAGTGGACTTGTCCCCACAACCTTTGGCTTGCGAAAAAACATTGTTGACATTGGCGCTGGTGCGGACCATTCGTTTGCCATCCATCGCAACGGTACCGTATACGGCTGGGGAGCAAACAATTACTGCCAGACTGGCATTGATGAACGCGACGGAGAGGAAATTTGCCAACATACTGCGTCCGCAGTCTGTCGATAGTCTGAGTGGTCACGGGAAAGTCACAAGCATTAGTGGGGGAAACCATCACAGCATTGCTGTGATGGATGGCGGCGCATGCCTGACGTGGGGTCGTATTGATACAAACGCCCTCGGGCTTAGCGTTGACAGCCTCCCTGAGAGCGACATCATACGCGATGCGCACGAGAAGCCACGCATACTCAAAAATGCGGCTCCGGTACCTGGTATCAACGCTGTTCATGCAGCCGCAGGTTCGGACCATTGTGTCGCCGTGACTCATGAAGGCAAAGCGTACAGTTGGGGCTTTGGTGTGAGCGGCCAGCTGGGGCTGGGAGGTACGGATGATGTCGGGCTCGCGACCCTCATTGAGAACAAGGCGGTCAAGGACAAAAACTTGGTGTGGGCTGGCGCAGGGGGCCAATATAGCGTCCTTGCTGGGAAGGAATGAGTGCTACTATGAGAAGTTTGGATGACACGCTGACATACTCGATCTGAGCTTGGATGTCGTGTTTGATAGGATCCCATGTGCTCATCAAATCAAATACCTCAACTGCTTTTGTGATCGTTTATCTGCAAACAAGAGTCGGCCAGGAAAAGGGCTCATTGAAGCGAGAACTTTATAAGCGAGCTGCAGCACCCTTAGTCCTGCTTACTCGCATTTTTTAGGACTCCATACCGAAATATTATATCTCACCCTCTGCAAAACCGCGCAGTGATTATTTTCTCATTGTGTCATAGTTATAAAGGGGGTGCTAATCTGTTGATGGAAAAATTTGCATCAGTCGTCCCAAACACATCATCTTCCATCATGATTTCCATCCCTATCACCATCCACCTCGGCGCATTTGCCCTCCTCACTCTCCTTCTGTCTGCCGTTCAATCGACCATCCTCATCCCCAAACCAAACGGCCCCTACAACACGCGCATCACCAACGCAAAATTAGTCGACCAAACCCGCCTCGACCCCTTCGCTCCAAACCGCACCCAACGAGCCATCATGGTCACCGTCTTCTACCCCATCAAAACACCATCCGAGTGTGACCCACTCCACACCGTGAGCTACATGCCCCCAGCCACGGCCCAATTCTGGGACTCGGAATTTGCCGACTACGGCATCACGAATGCGACACTGGAGAACCTCGGGATAAGCGCATGTCGACCAAATGCAACCATCGGGCCAATTTACCACGGCAATGACCAACCTATCGTAATATTCTCCTCAGGCATGACCGTAAGCCGACAATTATACAGCGCGATGGCGCAAATGGTCGCCAGCCACGGCTATATAGTCATCACCATTGACCATCCCTACGACGCCTACATTGTAGAATTCCCCGACGGAACTCTCGTCTACGCCGCAAACATCACCACCACGGCGCAAACCGACCTCGACGTTGCCACCCGAGCGCAAGACGTCACTTTTCTCCTCGACCAACTCAGCGCCAACGATACCGTCCGAGGCGTAATCCCAGGAATGTCATGCGCGCTCAACGTCAGCCAAGTCGCCATGTTCGGACATTCCTTGGGGGGCGCCACCACTGCAGCGGCGATGCTTCACGACCGCCGCATCGCCGGGGGACTGAACATGGACGGGACGTTCTACGGCCCGGTCGTCAAGCTTGGACTGGATCGGCCGTTCCTGCTTTTCAATCACGTCAATAGTACACGGCTCAATTACGGGAATTGGGCGGAAACTTGGTCGCACCTGCGTGGATGGAAACTCGAACTGACTCTGGCTGATTCTCAACATGCCACGTTCTCCGATATCCCGCTGACGATTAAGTTGTTGGGGTATTCGCCGTTGGGTTCGACCAGTGCTCTTGCATCCGTTCTCGGTACGCTCGATGGAGGGCGAGTGTTGGATGTTGTCGCGGCGTATGTGGTTGCGTTTGTTGACTTTGTGCTGAAGGGAGTAGAATCCGAGATTCTCGAGAGGCCGAGTCCGCTCTATCCTGAGATGACCATTGTCAATTAAACTGAATAGACGGCGGACAAAGTCCTACAGACTGATAGACGGACCGGGTGTTGTACGAGATAGGTAGGCTACAGGTCGTTGTACTACAGTCTAGCTAGTACAATAAACGGTTGGACCGGTTCGCTACCAACTGTGAAAATCCCTTGCTGGATCTCCTTTCGATCTTAGTATTCGTATTATGTCATATGCAACTAGCCCACCTTCTCAGTAACGCACAGCTAAACACCGCCGAGGCAAAAGTAATATTTAATCTCGGTTCAGACTTTATGGAAGAAGCAGTATCTATCTCCACCAAAAAGAACGTATCAGCCAGTACATCAAGGTCGTTATCAAACTTGGTCAATACTTGTATCCAATGTTTGACGGAGGATTCGGATGGACAATGCAGCTAACTGATAGTCAGGCAGCAATTGTTGAAATTGTACGAAGACGGGACGCGAAGGGTGCGTAGACCGAAACAACGACGGCCAACGCTATCGAACTCACTGAGTACATGATGTTCCAAGTGCAGTTTTGGTGTTTTAGACCAGTTTGCGGAGAAGATTGACCTTATAGCCTGCGAACAAGTCGTTACGGTCGTAATGGGGGATTTAGGTAGTACAGTACCATGATCTCATTAGCCTACGCCGCGCTACAGCCTCGTCTATGGTTGCCCCCACGATGCTTTCTACGCATTTTACGTTACATTCAAAGATCTTTCAGCTCCCGGCTTTGCATCTTAGATCTTTGTGTTGCTGCGCATCTGAATCAATCTCGCGACTAATCGCATAGGCAAATAAGTAAACACTGAATCGATGCTTGCTTGAAGCAAATTTAGCCCCGCGCTTTGAGTTATCAACACTTCTAATTTATTATCAAGACTTGAGTGTCAGACCTTTGAAGCTAAAAAAGCTGACTAGACTATTAGCATACTCCGTAGCCCATTACGTTCTTACTCGTGCGGCCGAGGAAAGAAACACGAGCCCATCAGATTTCAGCCGCTTTGAATGTCTACACAACTTGCCTCGATTTCGAAGAAAATCGTATTGATTTCTCGAGTGTCTCTACCTGATAACCCTAGTAAAGAAAGAGGAAACGGATTTAATAGTCGACTTTTGAGACCCTCCTTTTCTCTTCGATGATGCCTTTCCGACATGAGCGATATAATTGCCTGACTAGCCCTGTGCACATCGTTATCTGATTGGTGCGTGACTCTTTACTCGGCCGCACGAGTACAGTCTGGCAGGATCAAATATCGAAACCCCGCTCTCGCTAAGAATATTGGAATCCTACTGACCTCCAAGCGTGCATTAGCCCCCCAGCGTGCAGGAATTATGATCGGGCCGAATAAAATGCCTCTCGAAGCACTGGGTACCACCGTGAACACCCAGGAAAGAACAGCACTCAATCACATATGGCCACGCAAAAAGCCGTCGAGATCGCAGGGCCGCGAGATGCCAAATTCGTCACCGACCGTCGCAAGCCGCAACTTCGAGACGATTACATCCTCGTCAAGACCGTAGCTGTGGCGCTCAACCCAACCGATTGGAAACACGTCGATTTCATGGCCACGGCAGGCGCCTTGTCGGGATGCGACTACGCCGGTGTAGTCGAAGAGGTTGGAGAAAAAGTAAAGAAGCCATTCAAGAAGGGAGATCGGGTGTGCGGCATGTGCCACGGAGCCAATCGGCTGCAGCTTGAGGATGGCGCGTTCGCGGAGTATATCGTCGCGAAAGGGGATGTCCAGATGATGATTGCGCCGCAGATGGCGTTCGAAGAGGCCGCAACCCTCGGCGTTGGGATCGTCACGATCGGTCAGTCGCTATACCAGTCGCTGCAACTTCCGCTGCCGTCAGCGCCCGCAGAGAAGGCGTTCCCCGTGCTCGTCTATGGGGGCTCGACTGCCACTGGGACACTTGCGATCCAGTTTGCAAAGCTGTGAGTACATTTCTCACTCCTTCTCAAATATCATTGGACATTGTTTTTTGGGCGGGGCGGGGGGAATCTGATCCTCTGGAGATACACAGTTCCGGTCTGACCGTCGTTACGACATGCTCCCCACGCCACAACGATCTCGTCAAGAGTCGCGGCGCAGACGCCATCTTTGACTACAAGGACGTGGATTGCGGGCACAAGATTCGCGAACACACGTCAGACACCCTCTTGTACGCATTCGATTGCATTTCACAAGGCCCCTCGGCCAAGATATGCGCCGATGCCCTCTCCTCTACATCGAGCGCCACGAAAAGATACTCTTCCCTCCTCGGCATCGCCGACTTCCCGCGCAAAGATGTGGAAAGCACGGCCACGATTGCGTATTCAGCTGTGGGCGAAGAGATGAGTTTTGCGGGGCATGGCAGCGTCATTCCTGCCCAGATCCCGGCCAAGGCTGAGGATGCACGCTTCATGGAGGTATTCGTTAAGATTGCGGAGGGCTTGCTCGCGGACGGGAAAATCAAGGTACACCCGACAAGCGTACGCGGGGGCGGGTTGAGTGGCGTTTTGGATGGGTGGCAGGCTATGCGTGAAGGGAGGGTGAGCGGTGAGAAGCTTGTGTATCGCGTAGCGGACACTTTGTAGGCACGTGGATATCGAGCTACGTGGTTTACTCTACGCTCAGGTTGATTATGTTGCACCCAATGATTAGTAGCACTTTCTTTCCGACACATTTGTAGAAGCCATTGCAATATCTGTCGTATCATCAGTTCAACTTCATCAATCTATCGGCTTTCCCGTGCAAGATCCCTAATCTAAGATTCCACTTCCTAACTGTAGAGGCAAATTCGGAATCGAGGCTGAAACGCTTTAACCTCGTCGCATGGCATACCCAATTCCCAGTCTGGACTCCTTCGTGGGCCTGATATAACAACAACAGTAAGGACCAAGATCAAAGGATAAGTAGCAAGTAATCAAACAAGTCGCCGCTGACCAGACAATCCTGGTGATTCGATTGAATTGCTCTCTACGTAGCCTTTTCTCTCTCAATTCCTTGCGGCACCAACGAAGACCTGTTAGCGATCTGGTCCGCCAGTACCGTGATGGAGTTGCCACTCAGCAGCTCAAAGACACTGATGTCCGCCTTGAGATCCCTGAAGCACCAGTTCCGCATCTCGGCCGCGACCAGGGAGTCGACGCCGTACGACGACACGGGCCGGTTGACGTCAATCTCGTCCATGGCGATCATCATTGACTTGGCCAGTTTGCTCGCCACGACGTTCTGGATGAGATCGGTGGCTTGTGCGTGGGTCCTCACAGCTGTCAGTGAACCTTTCAGCTCGCCCATCTCGTCACCTTCCTCAGCTTGCAGGGTACTGTGCAAGTCGAGCTGGCGAAGGTACGACATGCGAGGGGACTCGTTGAGCCAGTAGTAGTCGATTTGGGCACCGGCGGCGCGGTTGGCTTTGTTGAGACCGCCGCTGCCGACGCCGGTCACGATCTGGGTGGGCACGCGGTTTTCCCCGTGCGAGTATCCCGTCATGGCGCTCTTCATGAGGGCGTAGAATTCGTCGGCTCGGACAATCAGATTTTGCATCGTTTCGGCGAATTTCAGATCTTCTTTGTTTTCTTCGAACCAACCTAGACCTCCGATGGCGCCGAGGTCGACCACCTGGCCCGGGAGCCCAAGACTACGGCGGTAGTGTGCCAATTGGTCCTGGTAGGTGTTGCCTGCACAATAGTTAGATTGGCCACGGTTGCCGAGAATTCCAGCGAGAGACGAGAGCATGATGAAGAAGTCCAGGTCGTGGGGCATGATTTCATGCAAGTTCCAGCTGCCCTGAATCTTGGGAGTAGTAGCCTCAATCCAGTTCTCATAAGACATGTTTTCAAAGAGACCGTCTCGGAGGACCATGGCGCCCTGAATGAGCCCCTTGATAAGCGGCATTTCATTGCCGATCTGCAAAATAGTCCCTTTCAGTGCCTCTGGATCGGTAACATCGCAAACATAGATATGCGCCTCCACGTTTCGCTCCTTCAGCTGATCCAAAACCTTTCGAGCAGCAGGCTGAACATCATCCGTTCTTGTGAAGAAGGCGAGATGTTTGGCTCCGTGATCGGCGAGATAGATGGCAAGGCCTCGGCCGAGGCCACCCAGACCTCCAACAAGGACATAGGTTGCATCTGAGCGGAGCTTCAATGGATGTGCATCGTGGGGCATGGCCGGTATCACCGAATACTCGCTCGCCTTCAGGACGAGTTTGCCAGTGTGAAGGCCATTCTGCATGGTTCGGAAGGCAGTCTGGATGTCGGAATAGTCAAAGACGGTCACTGGGTGTACAACCTTCAGCGCACCCAAGCGGAAGAGATTGAAGATCTTGGTCAACAATGCTGCAGCTTTGGCAGGGGCAGTGCAGCACATGTTCTAAGGGGAATTTAGCCTAGTCAAGCTATCTGAGTATGGGAGGACAATACCTGCACGTTGACCAAAGAAAAGGAAGAGTTGGCCGAAAAATGCTTCATTTCTAATCTGTTGTTGGCGAGGACGTTCTTCTTTCCGAGCTCGACGAATCTGCCGAATGGTGAAATACAGGCCCAAGTTTGTCTAAGCGCTTCGCCTGTGAGGGTGTTAATGATGACATCCACTCCTTGACCGTTGGTCATGCGGTTGATTCCCTTTGTGAAGCTAAGATCGCGTGAGTTAAATATGTGGTCTTCTTTGATGCCACATTCCTTCATCAAGTCGCGTTTATCAGTTGTGCTGACCGTGACAAAGATATCAGTACCGACATTTTGAGCAATCTGAATCAACGCCTGGCCGAGTCCTGAGTTTTGTTAGGCTTGTCATCTAAGAATTTTAGGTCGACGAGCATACCTCCAGCAGCAGAGTGGATAAGGACTCGTTCACCCTGTGATAAGCGAGCCGTCTCTGTCAAGCTCTGATATGCAGCCATGAAGACGAGTGGGATCGATGCGCCATCCTGCAGAGTCATACCCTTTGGCAGTACATGTGCAAAATCGCCCTTGACTCGAACGAGAGTGGAAATGGCCCCTGGTGCCACGAATGCCACCATGTCTCCAGCATTTACCGCAGTCACCGAGGAACCCGTCTGCTTGACATAACCGGCGCCGTCGAAGCCAAGAGTGAGGCCCGGCATCTGCCCCAAGGCTATGATCAAGTCACTAGCGTACTGTCAGTTGATTAGTTTCTAAATCTGAGAGAAGTGAATATACTCTTGGTTTAAAGCTGCAGCTTTCACATCAACAAGAATCTCGTCAGCTGCCAAGGGCGCAAGCATCGTGGTATCGTCGACAAAATGCAAAGTATCCAATAAGCCAGGCTTGCCAATGGCTAGCGCCAAAGGCCGGGTGATTGATGAGAGTGGTTGAGGTTCTGGCTGGGGCGTAACGCCCAGTGTCTGAAGCGTTCTATTTAAATGCTCTTCATCGAATAATCGAGGAATTGTGAGCATGCCGTTTGCTTCGACAATTTCGTCTTCGTATTCCGCTCGCTCGTCTACTGCCCATGTAGATGTGACGATTCGCCCAATAATCTTGGCGGCATCTGTGGATTCCGATCTATCCCGTTTTTGGAGATGGAGCTCCTGCAGGAAAAGCCTTCCATGCTCCGACTTGGCAGCGCGGAAAAGACCAGAAATAGCGCACGACTCGGGGCTTCGCATACCGTCTTTGCTGGCGTGGCACGTGACCCAGAGGAGCTTTGTCGAGCGTATAATTACGTTTCGTATATCTTCGAAGGACTCCTTGGAGCACCGCGCAAAGACATGCTCGTCGCTTTCAAGGAGTGACACCACGCTGAGCCCGGGTTTCAGTAACTCACCTGCAGTTGCTCGAGACGATGCAGTTCTGAGATTGACAAACTCGACGCTGATATTTGAAAAGACCTCCATACCAACGTAGGATATCAGCCTCGGCTCGATAACCACAATCTGTTGTAGATCAGTGGTTGTGTTGATAGTTGGCTTTGAAGAGACCATCATGGAAAGTTTAGCGTCACCCAAACTATCCTTAGCCGCAACTGACAGATCGAGGCCCGAGTAACCCGAAGACTGGAGCCGGCGATGCCACTCCGCTTGTGTCATCAAAGGCCCGCCTTTACGACCGTCTTCGGACAGCCACCAACCAGGAAGCGTACCAAATGCCAAGCCGATGCAATCTTGGCTATAAGTCAGTTCGCCGATAACGAGCTTCCCACCCGGTTTGAGAAGCTTGAGGCAATTGGCCAAAGTAATATCCATCTGCTTGGTGGCATGTAGAACATTGCTTGCGGCAATGATGTCAAACGACTGGGCTTCAAAGCCTTGCTCAAGAACGTCTTCTTCAATGTTCAATTTCTTGAAATCGATCCGCCCCCGCCACGGTTTAAATGCTTCTTGAGCCTTTTCAAACCATCCAGTGGAAATATCGGTGAAGCAATAAGAGCCGAAGCGGGGTGTCCTACCACCACTCCCGCCTAGGACTTGGAGAATTGGTAGAGTGACTGAACCTGTACCAGCACCAATTTCGAGGACCTTCATGTCCGGATGCTTGTGGCCTTGGAGATCAAACCAAGCCTTGAACATGGACAAGCCGGAACGAAGTGCATGACCATCGGCGTAGATGGTCGTGAGCATGTCGTTTTGCAGCATGATCTCCAGAGGTTGGACAGTACCCCTAAGTATTGCAGGCAGATTTTGGCCGATTGCGCAGACCAACAACCCGTCTTCAGGGTATTTTTCAGTGTACGTTGCGATGGCGCTTTCTTCTTCTTCGACACTCATTTTCCACCAATCCGCCCCATTCTGATAATCGAGCTCTCCACGTTTCATTTTTTCATATCTATCACGCATCCACTGGACGAGATGTTTAAAGTGTGGAGCCGGCAAGTTGTGCTCAACCTCAGGTGTCAAAGAGCTCAGAGCGCGCTTTGTGAAGATGGCTGTGGCCTTGGTGGCGACTAGGCCCCATTCGTCTAGCTCCTCCCGCGACTCAACACCTTGGCCGAACAGGAGCTGTGGATGGTCCTTTTGTACGTCAAGCAAGTCGATGTCTGCTTTCCAGTGGGTCTCTGCGCAAATCTTCCGGATAGCGACAGCTTGATCGTCATCGATTATCTGGTCGTTGTTGTCACCGAGTCCAGTGAAACCTAGGTTATGGATTTCAAGCATTGTTTGTTCCCACGAAAGGTCACTGATCATAATTGTGGCAGTATTATCCCGGTAACCGGTCCTGCGAGCCTTTGAGAAGCCGACCAGCTGAGTACTGGCACCCTTGGGCATCTGTGCAGAGACACGGAGACGTTCGAATCCGGTGGGGACCATGGACTCAGAGAATTTTCCTGTCGACATTCGCATGGCCTGGGAAGCTGACTGGATAGCTGCGTCTAAGGTAGATGGGTGCAGAAGATGCCCGTATTCGAATTGTGCCGGCATGGTTGCTGCTGTGTCCGTGATTTCGATGGTGAAACTGGCTTGCCCTTGAGCAATCTTTGCACTGGTCAGACCTTGAAAAGTTGGGCCGTAGTCAAAGCCCATCTCAACAGTGCTGGCATAATGTGTTGCCTTTGACACGTCCACGTTGCTGCTACTCTTGACGTCTTCGTATTCCTTCTTGGTCCTCGCCGCTTCGGCAGAGTATTCGCTGGGAGTCAAGAATATTTCGCTACTTGCGGAGCGATAGATGATGGCTACGAACCCACGAGCGTGTTCCACATACTTAGATTCCTTGGTCTCGGGTACCTCCAAAGAGCTAAAGGTAAACTCGTACCATGGGCTCATATCCGCTCGCAGCTGCCCAATTTTCTGTGGGTTGAGGCGTGTAAAGACATCCACGCCTGGATCAGAGGGTGGGATGATAAGCGCACGCACGATGGAAATGTCACGGAATTCAAAGCTGTCCACGACACGAGACTTGTCGGCAATTTGTCGAGCGCCCTCGAGAGCAGCACAAACCATACCAGCTGCGGGAAAAACGTCATTTCCCCGAACTTTATGGTCACTGATCCACGGTAACTCCGATAGATAGAGGATATTCTTCCATTGAGGTTCAACCATACTGAACTCGTGCACAGGATATCCGAGCAAATCTGTTCGCGGAGCATGACGGAATCGATGACTCTTCGAAGGAGCTGCCTCATGCCAGTAGTGAGTTTCATGGTTCCATGGGTATTTGGGCATGTCGCTCAGGGGCACGAACAGAGAAGGGGTGGATTTTAGGCTGTTTGTCAGATCAAGCCTGACGTCAGCACCTCTACTCCATAGAGCGCCAGCGAGCTGTAGAGCTGTACACCCTGCAGGTTCTCCTCGACGGATAGCTGTCAGATAGGTGGTTTCCTCATTCTTCTTGATTCGCGTCAAAGTCTGTTTGATGGGTCCTTGCAATGCGGCATGGGGCCCTATTTCGACGACGACATCAATGGCATTGGCTTTCTTGCGGCGCTCAATTTTTGGTGTAACGAATGCACCCTCGATGGCGCTTAAGAATTGGACGGGAGAAACCATGTTACTGACCCAATAAGCTGGTCCCAGATCCTCGGGTCGGATGGTTTCACCAGTAACGCTGGATATCATCTTCACACCAAAGGCAGTTTCAATGGTGGAAACAGGCTTGACATTCTCGATCGACTTTAGGTAGTCGTCTGCGAGATACTTCATATGTGTAGAGTGATATGCATTCTCAACAGCGAGCCTGCGGGCGAAGACTGAGTCGGATTTTAAAAGAGTTTCCAGTTCGGTCAGACGTGAAGTGTCGCCAGAAACCGTGACGTTGGAAGGACTGTTGACGCACGCCACTGATAACACGTCGCTATCGGATAATTCCATTTTCTTGAGGTATGGCTCGATGTCGAGTTCAGAAAGGCCAACAGCCATCATTCCGCCTTTCAATTGTGGAGCGATGACCTGAAGATTTCCTGCCAAACGACCTCGGTGGAAGGCAATCTTCCAAGAATCTTCCGCGGAAAGAGCACCCATCGCATAGGCGGCGCCGATCTCGCCGCTGGAATGGCCAACGACCATTGTTGGTAGGATGTTCCAGTGCCTCAAGAGATCCACGAGGGCGACCTGCAACACCGTACAAAGAGGTTGCGAAAATTCAGGCTTGTCGATACGTGAGTTTTCCTTAGACATGTTCAACTCTTGCCAGACGCTCCAGGGAGCTCCAATTGACTTGAGATAGCTGTCTGCATTGCGAAGGGAAGTTTCATAGGCCTCATAGGCCAGGAGTTCTCGACCCATGGCGTACCATTGCGCACCTTGGCCGGTGAAACAGAACAGGATCGTCGGAGGTTTGGAAGCGCGAGCGGGCTTCGCCAGTTTTCTCAGCTGACGTTTGAGATCCTCAGTCTGCTCCGCTACAACCACATTGCGCCACTGGAAATTACTACGACGAATGCTGAGAGTGAAAGCCATCTGTTGCAGCATGGTATCTGTCTGAGCATTTTTTGAAGCGTCTATGTCGTCCACATATGATGCAAGAGTCTCACCCAGCCTCGACAAAGCATTTTGCTCCGGAGCAGATAGCGCAAATACAAGCTGCTGCGGAGGATGAGAGCTAGAGTTGAAAGGGTTCTTGGAATCATCTGCGGTGTCCTAATTACAGAATCTATCATCAGTGTTGAACGTTATTTCTCCGCCCAAGAAGTGTGTACGTTTATATTCTACAGCTCCAGATCGGAAAGGACATACCTCCATCCCCACTCCCGAGTCTGTTGAAACCGATTCAGGAACTTGAGGCAAGGGGTATTCGACGGTATGAGTCCGGCCCACAATTCCACGCTCGGCAAGATAATGATACGCATCATCAATAATACAATGCCCGTTAGTACCTGTAGCTAAGTAAGTCACCGCGAATATTGAAAAAAAAAAAGAGAAACTATACCTCCATAGCCGAAAGAGTTGACGGAAGCACGGCGAAGACCTTGAGTGGGCCAGGGTGTAGGTTGCGTGGGAACGATAAAGTTGTAGTCTTCGAGCCGAAGCTTCGGGTTTGCGTTCACGAAGTTAATGTTAGGCGGGATTACGCCAGCTTCGAGGGTGAGGACAGTCTTGATGAGGCCTGCTAATCCAGCCCCAGCCTCAAGGTGTCCAATGTTGGGCTTCACGCTACCAATGTATAGTGGTGCAGGAGAGTCTTTTGTGGTTCGGTCGAAAATAGACCCAATCGCACTAACCTCGAGAGGATCACCAGCACCTTGTATATGGTCAGCAAGGCCTAACAAATAACAGTAGGAAGGAAGGAAAGAGCAAGCCCAGGCCGCTGCCCAGGCCCCTTGAGGTGACAGTAGTAAAGAATTACCTGTGCCAGTCCCGTGAGCTTCGAAGTAGCCGGTGATAGCGGGATCTAGCCCTGCCGATGCATATGTTTTGCGAATTAAAGAGGCTTGTGCTGCTGTGCTTGGCAATGTGATGCCAGGGGTCTTTCCATCAGAGTTGACCCCAGTGCCGCGAATGACTGCCCTTATACAGTCTCCATCTCGAATAGCATCATCGATATGCTTAAGCACCATGATGCCGATACCTTCTCCACGGGTATAGCCGTTTGCACGGTCATCAAACGAGAAGCATTGGCTATCAGGACTTAGGAAATGCAAAGGATTCATCGTGGTCATCTGATCGGGAACCAAGATGAGATTGACACCCCCGACGATCGCCTGTCGAGAGTCACTCGTGGATGCTTTGATTGTCTGGCATGCTAGGTTTAGTGCAACCAGGGAGCTAGAACATGCCGTGTCGAGCGAGACCGACGGGCCATGAAGATCGTAGAACCAGGATAAGCGATTCGACATCATGGTCAGGCCATTGCCAGTAGTTGTGTAAAGAAGGGTCTTGGCGAGCTCCGAAGTTGTTACATCATCATACTCCCGTGTAAAGCCACCGACAAAGCATGCTGTGTCAGAGCCGGCGATCTTGCTCAAAGGAATTCCCGAATTCTCCAGGGCTTCGTAGGTGATCTCGAGCAGCATTCTTTGCTGAGGGTCCATGGCATTCGCTTCCCCTTGGGTCATGGAGAAGAATGGAGCATCAAAGAGTCCGATATCGTCTTTCATGAAGTGGCCACCCTTGCAAACAATGGTCCCATGTCTCTCATAACTCGGATGCCAGAAGGAATCGACGTTGAATCGATCTTGAGGAACTTCTCTCCAGCCAGACCGCTTATTAAGTAGCATTTCGTAGAACTCTGCAGGAGATTTTGCCTCACCAGGGAAGCGACAACCCATGCCAATGACGGCGATATCACCTTGGAATTCTGATGCACTCATGTTGACTGTGAAAGTTGATTTCTTCTTCTGTCCTGAGTAGGTGTTGAGTAGGGGTTTCCCTTTTCCTTTTCTCTAAACTTGGGGTGGACTCGCCAAATATATCTCTGATAGGCTTTGGACCCGCGCCCCTCATGTGACGTGGAGCCCCTGTCCTGGTTTCATCATACCAGCTACTAACCGGTTTTGATATCACATCGGGTCTTCACTGATGGAGGGTGTACGCGATGTCGTATTCCGCCTTTTCTGCTCCATCAGACCGCCTGCAATGCATTCGTGAGACTCGTTAGACGTTTGTTGGCAAAGTAGCGTGAGTCCAGATCCTGAGGGATCACAGCAGCTGCTCTTTTCGGCTCGTCAGATTCATGAGGGTGATCATCGGGTGAAGAATAGGATCTCGCAAGGCCGGAGGTGCCATGTTCGCTGCACACACATCAACTACGCCGCAAAGCTTTGACCAAAGCAGTAACATTGGGTCGACTATTGTCACGGGAGTGGGTTGGTGAGGCGGAGGGTCCGGAAGGTTGGATTTTGCTGAGAGGCCAGTCAGCGTTCAGTCGGAGCCGATATGTTCGACACGTAAGGGCCTTCTGTTGCTTCTGTTGCTGGATCTGATGGTGGTCCGTCAATATGAGGTTAGTCTGTGTTCTCAATGTGCCTTCATCTTAGCAACCACAATGTGCAGCGTCATTCAGAAATGCCTTCTCATTGATGGCAATCGAAGATGACAAGGTAGCATTCATGCAAAATGGGAGATTTAAGGGAGTCTCATACATGTAGACCCTTTTTCGGTATATGCACACTCCCTTTACTCTGGGCTAGTGTCCGCGATTATCGGAGTGAGAGAATGTATGCGCGCTTTGGCCTTCCGACATACTCGCACGGCCGAGCAATCCGGTGCAGGAATAGCCACCAATTGAGTTGTTGTCGGAGGGTATCATCGACGGCCCCATTGGTGGGTATCTCCGTGCCAAGAACAAGGATCCTTCGGCGGTACAAGTATGTAGGTATGAGGCGCTGTCTTGCATATCAGATTCGCGATGTTTTAAGGGAAGTCTGCGTCGACTGAAACTGACTACGTTGATCGTTAAGGATAGGTGTGAGGATCATCTCATGAAGCATGGCAATCCTGCACGAAAGGGATTTGACTGTTATGATGGTAGAAAGTTTCTTGAAACGTACCTACTCATAGGTCGAAGCTGCTATGATTTCAAGAAAGTTCTGTAGATAACGGATCCAACTACGTGTATTTTGACGATTTCAAGTGATGCCGAGGGAGTGGGTTAAAGTTGCTGTGTTTTGTAAAATAATATTGCGCAAGGCGGGAGCTTGCGTCATTTCATTAATACTTTACGAGGGGACGCAGCGGGCCGGAGAAGCCGATAGCGTAACCGGGAGATCAGCATTAAGGTCCTTTATTTTACCTTACTTTACCTTACACATCCTAACTATAGGTATCTTAGCGTGGGATCGATATAGCTACCTACCTAGATATGATTCAATTATCTTAGGTTATGGAAGGAAGCACCTGTTCTCAAGTAAGATTTACGTGCTTTTGCCTTCTTCCTTTTATACACTCTAGATATGTCAAGTACTCTACGCAAGGATGATCCTGCCCCGCCCCGAAAAATACGAAAAATACCTCGGCAGTCCGCATCCTTCTAACCCTCCGTCGAACTAAAAAACGGACGATAATCATTCCGACTGCCCGGTCTTCTTCCGTCAACAAGCTCCTATCTCTTCTCCTTCACCTCCCACCCTCAATCTTCCCCTACTCGATCTACCATTCCTTGACCTCACCCTCCAATTTGCCTTGATAATGCTCCAAAACTACAGCCGCCCCAAATTCTGAACCTCAACACTCTATCCTCCACAACCATGGCAGGTCAAGACGCCGCTGAAAATGGCGCCAGCAATCAACAGACCAAGGAAACCGCTGCCATGTCTCGTGGGGCTGTGCAGAAGCCACTACGAGGCTGGCGGCTGATGGGAGTTCTCTTTAGGTGAGCCGAATCTTAGGAGATTTAAACGCTCCACAGAGATGCTGAACAAAGACCCATTATTCGTGTCTCAGTCTTGCTTTAGGTCTAGTGCTGGCCACCATCGAAACCTCCATCACTGCCACTGCCCTCGTCACAATTGGCGAGTATTTCAAAGATTCCGACACTGTCAGTCTCTCCATCCTTCAGCTTCGGTCACCTCTTACCCTTATTGCAGGTAACCTGGGTAGTTCTGGCGTATCTCTTATCATACATGGGTATGTGCTGCGTCAAAGGAAGCGCCAAAGCCCACGAAGATCTAAAAGATAGATACCAGGCTTTGCTATAATCTTCACACGATTGAGTGACGGAATTGGCCGCGAGCCAGCCGTGATCATTGCCTATGTCCTTTTCGCAGCATTCTCCCTCGGCGGAGGCCTGGCGCAGACGTTAAACCAGTTGATTGCTCTACGAGTGCTTCAAGGAGTCGGAGGCTCAGGCTTATATTCCATGCTCATGGTGATTGGGGTAGAAGTCACACCAGTTGAGTACTGGGGTGCGCTTAGCGGCATGATTGGGATGGCTCTTGCCACGGGCTCAGTGCTAGGTATTTAGCCCCCGTGAAGGTCTTCACCATCAGACGGCTCTTACTTTGCAACTACAGGTCCCATCCTCGGCGGAGTTATTACGGAAAGGGCATCATGGCGCTGGATCTACTTGTTCAACGCTCCTGCCGCTGCCGTAGGGATAACTATCATGCTTATCAGTTGGCCGCGAAAAGGACGGACATACAAAAAGCCCAGTATCTCCTGGCAGTTGCTCCGACAGGTTGATTGGTTGGGTGCCGTTTTACTCCTGGCAGCGTCCACGTTATTGGTCTTTGCGCTTCAAGAAGGTGGAGGTACAGCATTTCCGTGGAACAGCGCGACCATTATTTCCACCCTGACGATCTCCGGCGTATGCTGGATCGGCTTTTTCGCCTGGATATCATGGCTCTCTTTTGGCAATGTCCATCGACTTCGGGCCATTTTCCCTTTCACTATTGCACTCAGCAGACCAATCGGCCCAGCTATAATGTACGTTGACCCTTGGAAAAGAACTGCTGTGTTCTGCTGATTCATAAAAAGCCTCGTCCTACTCACCGGCTTTCCCTATTTCGTTGCGATCATAAATCTGCCCCAGCGCTTTCAAGTAGTCAATGGAGACTCTCCAATTATGGCTGGTATACATTTGCTGCCTCTGTTGTGCTCCATGGCGTTTGGTAAGATACTGAGTGCGGCTATCCGATCCCTCTCGCCTAACATCACACTAGGTAGCTTTGTGGGCGGTGCAGCGTCTTCAAAGAAGAACTTCACCTCTCCAACTTTAGTGTTTGCCACGTGCCTCATTCTGTTGGGGTGCGGCCTCTTGTCGACACTAAGCGGTGGCAGGGAATTCTATACACCAACATACGGCTACCAGGTGATCTTGGGTCTTGGGGTTGGGCTGACCTTCTCGAGTGGTACGCTTCTAACTAATCTAGCCAGCAAGTCAGGAGACGTTGGTAGGTCATTCTGTATTTGCTTCCTACGAAAGAACGTCCCCAACTAATGTTTAAATAGCTGCTGCACAAGGGGCTCTGAGTCAGGCCCGGATCCTTGGAGGCAGCATCGGATTGTCCATGGCGACGATCGTCTTGAACAACAAGCTTAGCAACGGCCTCGCGGGAGTACTAGATCATACCCAGATAAAATCACTGGAGCAATCGTTGAACAACATCGCAACCTTGAGTCCAGTCAACCAAGGCCTTGTGGCGCAAGTGTACACGGACGCTTTCAATGAGCAAATGCGGATATGCACTTACCTTTCAGCAGCAGCGCTGCTAGCTGCTATCGCCACCTACCAGAAAACTCCTGCCAGCGTTGCAGCGATGAGGGAAAAGCAGAATGCGATGGCGGAGGAGTCTTCGGACGAGAGCACCGAGCTAAATTCTGGTATTGGTAGTGGGCCTGTTCAATCAGAGAGCGAGGCCCATGAGCGATAACTGCATAGCAACGGAGTCTGGAACAGTGTTGAGAAAGCCTGTCACGCTTGATAAGCTTGAGGCGTACAGTGACATTCAGTCATAGATCTTAGCCTAATTCATACCCAGGGAAATAGAGATACAAAACTAAAGATGATCAACAGTTCTCATATAGATAGCCTATGTTTACCCGGCTACCTTTACCCGCCGTCTAAGGTACATAACCGTAAACATATATTTCGGCCAGGTTGGGGATTTGATACCATCTGTACACTATCTGCGTCTTACAGTAAATAGAATACAGCTGTATTTAATGTCTCGCAGGAGGTCGGACGGTAACACTAGTAAGTACTTATGTTAAGGCCTGAGGCTCGCTTACTGATAGATAACATTTTCTCATGATCTATTCCTCATAAGCATACCACTGCGAGATTTCTATCGGGACCATGAAACATATGCACTTTAATATGCACACATGTGACCTTTCCAAGTTTTAGGTAGTGTTTGCGGAACGATCGGATCCGTTTTCTGAGGATTGCTATAAGCTACACCCGAGAATCCCTCACACCGCCTTCATTATTGAAGTAGTCGGATCCGTTTTCTGCGACGCCAAGAGAATCCTGCACACTTCCTGAATTATTGGGGTAGTTGAATCTCATCAAATACTGTGCCTTAGGTGGCTTTTGAACATCCAGACAGTAGGTCTCTTCAATAAGCACCGCATGATTGTCTATGCTAGGATATTCCAACTACTATTTCACGCCGTATCATCTCACTGATAAGCTCAGCCTTGAGTCAAATTCTCTTTCTGGAGACCATTCTAGCTGCATTGGTTGCACGTCCATTGTTAGAGCTTGAAGCAGCATGCCGCAAGCGTCTGTTGGAGGAAGGAGACCCGGTTTACATGCTGCAGGAACTGAATGCAACATGCCTTTTGAGGGGAAGATTGCAATGTGGCAAATCTTCTAGCATATCATATCGTCAAATTTTAGCGATTCAATCGGAACACAGTAATGTAAGGGTCTGCGATTGGTTTTGTCTGCCCGAATCTCTGCTGACAGCTCTCTCAAATTTTCTCATGCCCACCGGGTTTCACTTTTAGTTGCCATTCTTCACGCATACACTATATCATCGCACGTGGTGCGGCGCGTTATAGCCGTCACCGAACCGTGGGTGGGTTTCTTATCAATATGACAATAATGCTTACCGTCGCGTTCCTTTGCCGCACAGGTTCGTGGGTCGAGCACCTGACTTCCCCCCCTCCATCCACCACCCCTCCTCCCTCAACCCTCAGACTGTCTTCTTCTTCAATCCCTCGTTGAATCCTGAAAATATCGGAGGGAGCTTCTTTTTCAAGAAAGCCTCCAAAGCATTCTCGTTCACAGAGACAATACAACTCCAAGTCGTTGATCGTCATGGTCAAGATCCTCATGGTCCATGGCTTCGGTGTCAATGCCACGATTTTTGAAGCTCAGACTTGTACGCCAAACCCTGAATCATGGTCCTCATATCGGCTTCACCGTCGACGAGAATGGCTTCCCATTCATTTTCATCTGACTCTAGAGAACAATCAATCTCTGCATGACTGAAGCTGACATTCAGCACGCAGCACCGTTACGAGCACTGCTACCACCCCATTGGGAATACCACTTCGTTCAAGGCCCGCTTGAATGCGGACCCGCCCCAGGCATCGGTGAAATCTACTCTGGCCAAACGTACAATTGCTGGTTTCACATTCCTTCTCTCATTGAATTCCAATCCGTACACGACTTTCTGGAAGGAGTGATAGAGGAGGAGGGTCCGTTCGACATGGCGTGGGGATTCAGTGCTGTTCGTATAACCTCCAAATCGTACCGTATCATCCATAGCCATCTTGTACCCTTCACCCTCACCCTCACCACCACCCTCTTCCTCCTCTTCTTCTACTTTCTCGCCACTCACATTCTCCCCAACACAAGCCCATCCATAAACGAAGGGACCTATGCAGGCTATGCAGGGTATACAGTGAGTACAATTATTAACGGGAGCAGGGTGCTATGGTCATCGGCTCACTCATCCTTCGCTACGCGCACGAAACTCCGCACTTGCCTCAACCCTTCCGCTCCGCCATCTTCATGAACTGTTCCATGCCCTGGAGCGCCACCGAGGATCTGGGTAAAGACGTCACCCCACTCGTGATCCAGCACCAATACGTCCCATGCACGTTAGCGGAAGCGGAGCGAGTGCTCGCGCTGGAGTATGAGAGAAATCCAACCAAGGAGGATATCCTCACGGACGAGCGACACACGAACTGGGGCGACGGCGATCTCATCCCGCCCATGATCAGACACGCCTATCAAAAGGTTTACGCACAGGAGCTGGAGAAGGGGGTGGAGCGCAAGTGGAACGATTTCGTGGCCCATAGGATGTTTCCCGAGGTGGACAAGGTTCGCATCCCTATACCCACCGGACATATACTGGGCGAGCGTGATCCGCTCAAGGAGTTAGGCACTACAATGTGTGATATGTGTGACCCGAAGGTCATGCTCACCTATAAGCATGAGTTCGGGCACGAGATCCCTTCCCGTTCGCCGAGAGATTTGACAAGGATTAAGGATGTCATTGAGAAAACTGTTATCAGGTCGGACTTTGCTTGAAATCTCTGGGCAGGCGTGGGGAGGTTTCTTTTCGCTTTACTGCTTTTCCATGTTGTTCATTATCCGTATGTGTTGCATGGCATTGGTGGGCTATCCACATCCATGCATGATATGTATCATTCATGGTTTTTCATGGTAATTTATCGCCCATGTCATGGGTAAATCCCAGTCAACAGCATGTACCTCTCCTGGACAATATGCGTTATCAATGTATAACACATCTTGTTCATCAACTGCTACAACTTCTGCTTTCTCCACCCCATCAACACCTTTTTACTACCTTCTTGCTACTGCTATACCCCGCACTAATATCAATAAAGTCGTTGCCCGTCACAGAACTCATTCCTTACAACAGTGTTCTTGATCCTAGAATCCCTTCAAGCGTACGCAGGGAGACTAAGAGACTTTAAAGTTCCTCCCTGAGAACAGCGCTATTAAGAGCGCTAATTCTATCTTCGAAAAGCGATCTCGTTACGAGAGTCCTCGGAAGAAACCTCTTGAAGCGCCTCGATTAAACTCGGAGATCCCTATTCCGGTTTGACAGGGGCTTGTGACCCAAACTAGGCTTAGGTCAGGTACATTTTCGAAGCAATCTCTAAGCGCAGTGTCCGGGCAACCCTTTAGGTCGGATAAAGGGCATCATCATCACCCTTGGATTTCTGAAACTCGATATGCGAAAGGCGATATCAGACAGGAACTCAGTCCCCCTGGATTGAAATATTCAAACTTCTCACCCCGAGGCCGACGGGGAGGAGGATCGTCCCGGTGGTTCCGCTTTCCCGCGCCCCTTCACTTCACTTCGGCATCCTTTACGGAGTAAGCTGGGACTATTCTATCTAGCAGGTATAGGCTGTTCTAGAGATTTATGATATACCTTTGTAGAAAGTGCGACGGCAATGGGCTGCGCCTTCACCGTGGTGCCTTGGCCTTTCATCAGTAACCGGACAATTGTGATTACTACGCCCCACCAGGCTCGCCAGGGTAAGGTAAGGTAGGAATCATTAAAGCCAAGAAGGTCTGTTGGTCGTGGTTCTTGAAATAGCGCGATGGGTTGGCATTTTTCTTGCATTACGGTAGAGCTTCATACGGCGTTGAACTTCAGTGCCCGTCGTGACAGACCGATTACAGAGAGGTGGGAAGGTGGCTAGCAATTACTCTAGGTTTTACATTACGGGGCGAGGGGCATCGAAGATCCGGCGAACCGCTAGTACCAGACTAATAAGCCCGACTCTCGGAAGCCATGCGTACTATTGGAGACCGTGGAATTACTTCCTGATGTCGACCTCTGTATAGTCGGACTGGTATTGCTAGAAGATATATATCAAGTCATCAATCCGTATCGTGTCTGTCATAAACTACGTTTCTATATCCAAAAACTCCCAATAGTAGCGCCAAAGAAGTCCCACGACCGTGCGAAAGCCTTCTCAGTGGAAGTCCCAGCCCGAACAAGCTTCTTCAAACTTCACAATCCCACCTTTGTCGTCAAACGCACTCCCAGGCCCCACTGACTCCTTGCCCACCTTCCCCATCACCCACGACTCCACTTGTTTCGGCCCCTGTGCCTTGAACATTGTCTCCGCGTATGGGGAGTACCACATCTTATGCCACCTGTTGGACCTCGAGGCTTTGTCCCCGTTATGATGTAGCATCACTGGTACGACACCATTGCAGTAGTGGGTGTAGAGGGGTATGTCGTTCCAGCTTGCATTGTTTGGGAGGGCAAGGTTGCCATTATCATGGTTGAAGAAGGGTGGCTGGGAAAATTCGGTAACGTCCGCGGGCAGAGGGCGCAGGTGAGGTTTGCAATCCCAGCGGTCGAAGTGCTGGACTTGCGGTTCCAAAGATTGGTTAAAGCTCATCCATCCGCCGTTGCGCTCCGAGTTTGCGGTTTGGAAGGTGATGTCGGACCAGTAGTCGAGGCCGATGCTGAACTCGAGGGGCTTGCCATCGAGGTGCTCTACCGGCACATGTGTCCATGGTGGGTTCAGGATGTTTACTATTTGGTTACCCTCCAAGACCCAATCGACATCCGAGAGGTCTTTTCCGAAGAGTTGCCGAAGCTTTTGTATGGGGTTGAAGAGCCAGGAGATGTGACGGACCCTGATGACCTCTCGCTGGTATTCTTGCTCGCCGAAAATCATGTTGAAGACGGATTGGTCGCTGTTGTGGTAGACCTTCTGGCTCCATTTGCTGCCATTGTCATCCGGTTCTGGGTCATCACCCAACTTTTCAACTATTGCTTCCGCGCGGGCGAACAGCGCCCGCATATCAGCGACAGGACCCATGATGAGACCCGAGTTGAGGAACTTTTGGCGGGTGGTAGACCATGGGTTGGGGCGGGATCCAACTGGATTGTCGGTATTGCCATCAAACATATCTTCGGGCAGAGGTGATGGTGGCAGTGGCCAGCATGCGACTGTGTGTATCTCATTCGGCCAGCACCGTTTTCCGGCGCCGAAAATGATGGTCTGCTCTATGCCTTCGATTCTGGCAGCTCTGCCCATTCGCTTTTTTATTCGTTTGTTGGCTTCAGCGTTGATCCGGTAATAGCGTTCTATGAGAAGATCTTTGTGAAGCTGGAACCAGATATCATAGCCATCCATCATCAAGACGAGGTCCTGATCGTGCTCCGTTCCCAGGTTGCCCAGGTATTCGAGAACTCGAGATATTTTCAACAGATGACTTCCACCCCCAGTCATACCCTTTCTTTGACTCTCGTCTAAGTCTTCTCCCCATCCTGTGATTATTGGAGTGGGATAGCCGAGGATGGAGCCGGAAAACAGAAGTTTGCATAGGTTGATGTCTTGTTTGGTTGCAGGTATGAGGATGTGGAGAGGGTTGTCTGGGGGGGCGATGGATTTGTAGGGTTGAGAGGCTATATCGCTGGTCCAGGTGGTGTTGGTGGCAATGGTGGTATATTTAGAAGGCAACTAAAGAGAATCAGCCAGACAGAACTTTTGGTACGGGCCCAAGACCACTGTATAGCCTTGGTCGCTCAGAGGACGTACTGGTTTCAGCGTGAGGACGCCAGATGTGATGATGAGGACAAGCGCAATGATAATCAAAGATCGTAGACGAAGGACTATCAAAGTGCCAAGGCCTTCAAGTATATAGCAGATCCGGTTCTGTCGCCATCGGGGGCGAGTGTCGAGGCGGAGAGCACCTGGAGAGCGGGGAGAGCGGGGAGACTGTGAAGACGACCGGAACTTTTCGTATTTGTCCATGTTGCCAAGCGTATAATGAGTGTTTCATATGTCGTCGATGCTTGGCGAGCGAAAGCAAGATAAAAAGAGCGGAGTTCCCGTAGTTTTACTTGGCACCATCGAGAGGAGGAGCGCGAGGAGGAACAGGGGAAAAGGCTATTCTGTGGAGCTGTCTGCCGATGATGTCGATATGAGATTAGATATGGAGGAATGAGCAGCGCTGAAAAGCGGCCATCGAAAATCTGTAAGCCGAGAAAACCGACTGGTGTTCAAACGGTTCGAACGGCTAGGCACTTAGACCTAAGGTACATTTGGCAGATCGGCTGGCTGCATGTACCGGGCGAATCGAGGTAGCATTCTCGCTTAATGTTTCCCCCCATCTGGACTGCCCACTCTTCGCGATGATACGGCCGGAAGTGTTATCTTCTGCCTGCCCTTTTTGCGCGCATCATAAGAGCTGCATGGCACTTAACAGCCTGCCGGGAGCTAGACGTGTTCCTACCTGAGGTAGGTAGGTATGTAAGTATGTAGGTATGCAGTATGCACTCATTCCAAATTTGAGAGGCTAAGAAGGAAGTGCAGTATGCAGTCGGGGAAGCGGGCTGACTGCTTACTGTCCTGCCCCGAAAACCCAATCTTTATCTTTTTCGCACGAGCTTCACCCATGTCTTTCCCCCACGCACACTGGCTCATGGGGATTTTCCAACCCGGGCTTGTCCGAACTGCTAGGCGTGCTCGAAGCCTGGAAAGGATCTCATGATTTTCGTTTGATGCATGCATGCGGTTCGCAGTATTGTCGTAATAATGCATGTACTCTGGATTTGATAAGTGTACAAGTGTCTGCAGGTAGAAGATTGGCGGAGATCGAGATACTGCAAGACTGCCAAGACTAAAAGACAAGCCTTCTTATCATAGTACCTACCTAATGCCCTAATGCCTAAGTACCTAATGCCCGAGCATCTTGGCACTCTTAGCACTGTGATTATTTCGGCTATGTGGCCTGGTTTAGCATCGGCTTGGCAGCGGACTCGTTCCGCTCTCGCCAGAAGCTTCCTGTACTGAGCAGCATCCCTCGCATCTAATATCTAATATCTAATATCATGCGCACAGGATTTCACTTCAGGGCACAGAGGGATCATTGATAAACGCACAGTGGGGTACTGAGGGCTTAACCACCATCATCATTATGTGGAGACAGGTGCTCCGGAAGGGAGGCTTGTTTTAGATAGCGTAGTAATCCATCTGTCCTGTTTGACTTAATCAATCAATCAATCACAAGAATAGGCGCACGAATTAAATTCGTAATACGATATTAAATTAAATCAAATCAAATCATTCTCGCCTTTCTAAGTAGCAGGCAGGCAGCTCTTAGGAGAAGCGGTAGTCGTGAGGGCTAGATTGTTCCAAGTTGATTACATCCATGTGGGTGCCAGGTCCCAAAAATCCAGTGTCAAATGTGTAGAAACGGCCGAAAGAACCTCCCGTTCCATCACAAGGACACAACGCGAAAGATTCTCTTGAATTGGATGAAGCAGCTGCAACCCGTTAGGCAAGGAGAGAGATCGAGATGCGACAAGGAAAATAGTCTGATGTCTGAGGTCTAGGCCGAGAAACCTATTCGCTAAGGCTCCTATGTCAGTCCCTCGGTAACTGGAAAATGGAGAGAGAAAAGAGTCAGCTTGACATGGGAGATACCCCTGCGACGAGGAAAAACCCCTTCAATTCTCATCATAAACAGAGCACCGGCATGGCGGACTCGGGAGTCTATATTCAAATGAAGCTGAGATCGTTCCGTTGATTTGGTCAACTTCTTCATGGATTTTGGACGTGAAGTCAAAACCGACAGGCTACTATTGTAGTACAGATCGTGAACACATTCCCCGAGTTCAAACCATCAACATGAAATTATTCTGGTAAGATACTGCCGTGACCGTGAAATTAAATCTTTGAGAACATGAAGCTGCGAGACCTTAACAGAGTCCTCTACCGTACCGCCTATAGCTACAACGGATCTTGTCATGAACTCAGACTTTCTACTCTACAGGGATAGAATTCACTAGGGTGTCCACCGCCCCTGATGGATTGATACGCTCTCTCTCCGTCCACTCCGCCCTGCTCTCTCTTCGCTGTCCCTCTCCGCAAATCCCACTCCGCACACGCATCCGCAAACCTGAACTCCCTGACGGTTAGTGCCAGGATTATTTTCAACTCTGCCACCGCCAGCTCCTGCCCAATGCAGCCCCTTGGGCCCTTCTCAAATGGCCGCCAGGCGTCTTTTGCAGGGTACAAAGGGTCCCCTTCGCTGGCGAGCCAGCGCTCCAGTAGGAATTCCTCCGGTCGTACCCAGTATCGCGGATTACGATGTAGTCCGTGATGGGAGCCCCATACAAGGCATTTTTCTGTTGGGAGACGGGTGCCGGTGCTAGGACTGGAAAGGAAGAAGTCAGGTTGGCCGGCACGGGCGGCCGCGGCAGGGGGAAAGAGGCGCAAGGTTTCTTTGATGACTGCAAAAGTGAAAGGGAGTCGGTTGAGGCTCTGTGGCTTCTATATTAGAAGGGTGGGTAAGATAGTGACGTCGGGGCCGAAGACGGAGGTGTGTTCCTCTCGAACTAGGGTTAGGATAGATGGGCGTTTGGAGAGAAGATGATGAATGTAGACCGCGGTGGCAGATGTAGTGTCTTGACCAGCGAGAAGGAAGGCTTTGATTTGGCTCATAATTAGTTCTTTGAATGCCACGTCGATCATTGGCGAGGTGACTAGTTTTGCTTTTTGAGTGAAAGATGGGCTCGACACGTGGTGGGATTTTAAGGCCAGGTCAACGATGGATCTGCTTTTGATATTCTCCGGGCGTATGTTGCTGTACCGCAATTCGAACTGATAGGAGAGGTAAGAGTTCATCTTACGAGTGTTGTACCAATGTACCAGCGGACGAAAAACATTGACATACTCCAAAGGGCTCCGATCGATGCCTACTGTGCACCACTCGACTTGGCGTAGAAGAGCCGATACCATGCCATTGTCCACTCTCTGGCTGTTGAACTGGTGGTCCATGACAACTTTACCAATGACGTCGATTGACAGGTTCAACGCCCGTTTTTCCAGCTGGAAAATCTCGTTTTCCCTAGCTCGCTCTCGGAGTAAGTCTCGAAAAATCACAACTTCTTCGACTATACCCGGGATCAAATTCATGACTTGACCAGCGCTGAAGCCAGGATTGAAATTGCCCCTCCATTGCTTCCATGTCGAGCCCTCCATCGTCAGTAAATTATGTTTTCCGGCTATCGGCTCCAGGAACTGCTGGACGCTAGGATGCTTAGGTAAGTAGCGGTCTTGTGTGAATTGGTGCATCATTTCTGGCGAGATGACCATCAAGATCCTAGGCGCAAAGGGCCAAAGGTCCAAATAGAAGGCTTCATCTAAGTCTGGGTATCGACGTCGAATTTGATCCGCAAGGTAGCCATGAGCAGCATGCTTGGGAAGACTTCTGACTATGCTAGCTGCGAGGGGAATATGTCCGAAAAAGGGATGATGTGGGGGAATAGGCAGCCCTTGCCGGTGAAGCCCTCTGAATTCTTGACGGACGTAGTAGAGCTTAGCGAGGAAGCTTATCGATAACACACCGAGCAGACAGAAAACAGCAGACATCAGCGGACCGATATTCGCCATGGCTGGTGAGGGCGAACGCATTTGGGCATTTGAACCCTCTTGAACAGATGTGAAATTCTTAAGGTACCTTACCGGTAGGAGGGTCATATTTCAGACGGGATAAGACCCATGGTGGTCAAAGTCAATATGGGCAATGAGCAAAATGTTGCCACGAGCGATGGCTCAAGATCACTATGGAAAATCCAATGCGAACCGGAAAAGTGGTGAACGAATCGAAAAGAGCGATGAGTAAAGAGTTTGGCTCATCCATGTCACAAGCCACATTCAGGTTTCATGCGTAATGACGCAAGCTTTGCTCCGTTTCCCTTAAAGGGATGATCAGCCGAAGTGCACCTACCTATAAAAGTAATCACAGCCGATTGTTCACAACCCGAATATCAAAAGTACGACAGAAGAGATCAGCCTTTGGGGAGTCTCCTTCGACTTCTGCACCATCTCCGCAATACACACGTCTTCGCCTCCGGATCTTCATCGAGTCATTGATAGCAGCCGGCCTTGAGTACTTGAAAGAGATAGAATCTAATTTTAGCGCTGCCCTGCACAGCTTTGCAAGCTGGTTGGCCGTAGGCGCAAGATCCTGGAGTGGTAAAACGTAACGCATGATGGATAGGTTCATGAAGCCGTCTTATATCTCCGATCGAGTCATCAATGCCACGGTATTGAATGTTCTCTTCATCTATAGATTATTTTGCTTTCGTAGCGCGGAGATGCACGAAAAACTAGGTCTGCTCTAGCTGCCTGAGCTATCAATAGTAATTTAGTCTCTCCTGCAGCATCCTTCTAATGACGAGCCGTGAGCGCCTTTTCCAGAGTCTCGGCGTAAACATCAATTTGAAAGCCGTCGCGACGGTCGAGTAATTCCATATAGTGTTCGCGTACTACCATTACTCTCGGAGCTTTCTAGAAAATGTTGAGCGCCATGAGGACTAGGTTATTTCCCCAAGCATCGACAAACTGCAAATTGTATTCTTGAGTATGCATCACGGGACGGGTTCGTTGGGTCGACCTGACAAGTAGATAGACGAGCCAAGGGCGTTTGACTCGGCTGGTCAGGCTGATGGTGCTGAAATGGATAAACGGACAGCAGAGCGAGGTGCTTTCTGCGACTTAAGATACCATTATAAAGGTGAACACTCTTTCTGATAAATAGACCTGGGGAATTTTGGTAGTTTGTAGTAGGTTCGCTTTCATTTACTGGGCTAGAATGAGGGCGAGATTTGAAGATGTATAACTTAGCATTGGTTGCACACATAGAATGTTAGTCACATAAATTAAGTAATAATTATGAAAAACATAGTACGTACCAAAATGTTTAAGACTATTTATTTGCTAATCGACTCACATAAGGTACACAGTTGATTGAAGCCTCCGTATTTTCCAGGGCAAGAGATCGCTCGGGTCGGTGAAATTTATCGCCGGTTTTTCTTGGCTGCCTCAAGTGGTGATTCACCATTGGTGAAGCGCCGAGAGAACTCTTGTAGTTCAACCTCCGCTTCATATACGAAAGCATGATGGCTTCAATTACTCCCGTCACCGTCACAAGGGTGCCTCGAAAGGCAGAATCTTCTCAACCCCCACATCATGTCGGTAACCCACCTACCTCCTTCACCAACCCATGGCCATCGTTTCACAAGCATTCCGCGCTTGAAACCCTCCTGACATCTCAACGCAACCGGGACTTCAAGCCCGTGCCATCACGTGATCAATTGGTGGCTATCCAGAAGCCAGACTGGGGTGCAGGCAAAGAGGGTCTGAAGGTCACATGGATCGGCCATGCAAGCTTCCTTGTCGAAACACCGGTTTCAGAAGGCGCAGAAAGAGGAGTGAGGGTGCTATTCGATCCTGTGTTTTCCGAGAGGACGAGTCCAGTGACGTGGGCTGGACCGAAGCGCTACACTCCCACCCCTTGCACTCTTGATGAATTGCCTGATGTCGACTTGGTCGTGATCTCTCACGATCACTATGATCACATGGACTCAGATACTCTGCTTAGAATTTATGCAAGCAGAAAAGGGAATGTGCACTTTCTGGTAGCACTAGGGAACGCTTCTAGACTTCGTGGCTTTGGCATTAGTGGGGAAGAGATCACAGAATTGGATTGGTGGGAGGGCGTCCAGGCGCATGTACCCCGTGTGGGATCAGTCGCTATGATCTGTACACCCTCGCAGCACTTTTCGGGCAGAGCGATATGGGACCAGGCATCTACCCTTTGGTGTTCTTGGGTCTTGGAGGCTGGATCTTTCAGCAACACTCCAGCGATAACTCATCCTACCACGACCCAAAAAGTCTTCTTTGCTGGTGACACTGGCTACCGGTATGTGCCAAAAGATGCAGAAGAGTCAGACATGCCATGTTGCCCGGCATTCAAAGAAATCGGGGAGGCATTCGGGCCTTTCAATCTCAGCCTGTTACCAATCGGACTCTACTCCCCTAGACACTTCATGTCTCCTATACATTGTAATCCTGAGGATGCTCTATGCTTGCACAAAGATTTGAAGAGCAGAAAATCTATTGGCATGCACTACGGGACTGTGAGAGGCGGGATCAGCCAGTACTTCGAGGAAGTTACGGAGCCCCCAAGGCGGTTTAAAGAAGCGTGTGAGAAGGATGGCAGAGTTTGGGGAGAGGAGCTTGGGTTGTTGAATATTGGCGAAACACTTATTATAATATGAGCCGTTGCGCTACATTACATCACTACAGGCTGACAAGGATGTTGAAATTTGATTCCGTGGCTACTTTTCGATAGCTTGCAGAGTTGCTCCGACCTCCTTTCAACGAGGAAGCGAAGACCACCAAGAAACACTGGGACATTGACGTGGAATGAAACCATCCATGAGCAAGACAGATCTACACATCATAGCGATAGTAAAACCTCTTTTGTTCTTTCTAATGATCCAAGTTTTACGATTTTTAGTGAACCGCTATTCCATGTGTACCTACCTAGGATTCGGTAGATCAAGTTTAGCTCTAAGCTCCCGCCAAGGGTTTTGCAAAAGACACTATATTCCTAGCCAATGAAAGCGACGGCTTTCTTCGCCAAGAACAGCGGCGCGAGATCTGGCTTGGCGCCAAGGACCTTTGATAGTTCGGTTTCTACTCCGCAACGAATCACTTTGTTCCTCTACCGCAGTTATGAGTAAAGGTACACAGAGCTTGGCCAGCTGGTCGGTAGCATTCCTAAGGCCTGATATCGGGCACGTTTGCGTTACGACTATGTCTATCTGCCCAACAAGAGAGCGACCCATCATGCGGGGCAACGCGTACGCGACAATGTCACCTTCCTATTCGAGAGCTTTGCATGGAGGATGATTCTTAGAGAAAACGGGATTCTTAGAGAAAACGGCGCTAAGCCGTCATGACACGGCCTATATTCTTTTTACTTCTATCCCCTACATTCAAATCCGCAATAAGCACAAGAGTTCCTCAATAGCTCACGACTTGTCACGAAGCATTTTTGACTATCGAGCGTAGAGCTTAGCTTGATTGTTGTTATCCTGCGACGTTCTTCTAAGACTAATTCGGGAATTTGCGGGGTAGAAATAACTTCAGAGGAAAACAATGGACCCATTGAGTATCTTGGCCAGTGTTACTGCAATCGCCACTGCAACCTTTCAGGTAGTCAGCTTCCTGAGTACCATGAAAGAGGGCGGTAATGACCGGTTGAGGCTCACCACTGAAGTGAATTCCCTATGGATGGTTCTCACGCTTCTCGAAGGAATGTTGGAACCGAGCAATCCGCACGAAGAAGCTTGGCTCGAAGGCGTGCGCTCCCTTCGGGTGCCGAACGGTGTCTTCGATCAAATCAAGGAGGCTATGCAAAGATTGAGTGTAAAATTGAAACCACAGACCGGGCGTCGCAAACCTCTACAAACCCTAAGATGGCCATTGACCGACAAGAGGGACGTTGAAGAGATTTTGAGCCAGATCGAGCGATTGAAGTCATCGGTCTCGTTGGTGCTCAATCATGCTAGCCTAGCCATTGGGACTAAAGTAAACGATGCGCTCATAAGCCAGAAGGTCAAAGCTGTCATAGACTGGCTTACGCCCCTCAATTTCCTGGCTCGACAGGAATCTATCATCAGAGATAGAAGCGAAGGAACCGGAGCATGGTTCCTCGAGTCAGACACCTTTGACGAATGGAGATCTGGAGATAATTTGGTCATGTGGTGCCCGGGAATACCTGGAGCAGGGAAAACATTTCTTGCATCTATCGTGATCGAGAAGCTGCATGAGCTATATCAAGGGCAGAACGTCGCAATATTCATGTTGTACTGCAACTACAATGATCCCGAAACGCAGTCTGTTCAGCCCCTAATTGCTAGCCTTCTTAAGCAGGATATCCAATCAAGATCCGTGGTGGACGTGAGACTTGAAAAGCTGCATGAGACCCATTACAGGAAAGAGACTCGTCCTACACTGGACGAACTCAAAGACCTCCTTGCTAACGCGCTTTCGCAGTACGACAAGAGTTTCATTGTGCTAGATGCTCTGGATGAGATGCCAGATGAGAAGTGCCGAAGCGATCTAGTTGACTGTTTACGTGCGTTCAAGCAGAAATCAAATTTGCTAGTAACCTCACGGCCGGTGCCTGCTATCAAGCAATTGTTTATACCAAGGTCCAACCATATATACTGTGATGGCTGCTACAAGAAAGAACTGACAGCGCATTGGCACTGTACAGGTTGCAGTGGAACTGGGTACGATGTGTGCCAAGATTGCCACGACAAGTTAATCACTTGTCAGAATCCTGGCCACTTCTTAAAAAAACGTTTTAGCAGCCTGAAACTAGATATTGCAGCCGCAGATCAAGACCTTCAGACTTATATCATACAGCGCATAGCTAGCGCGTCATCGCTTTGCAAGTGTGTTTCCAAGAAGGTAGATCTTCAGGATGAGATTCTTACAGAGGTCACAAAATTTGCTAATGGCATGTGAGTACTACCTGGTCTCTGATCAGGATTTTTGTTAATGTTAAATTCAGGTTTCTTCTTGCAAGATTTCATATGGATTCACTCTCGACGAAATTAAGACCATCATCTGTCCGCACTGCGTTGAAGAACCTCCCGACAGAGATCGACAGCACTTACGACCAAGCAATGGAGAGGATTCAGAGCTTGCCTTCCGATCACCGGGATAACGCCGTGTGCTTTCTGTCCTGGATAGCTTACACCGACAGAGCTCTGACTGTACCTGAAATTGAACACGCAACTGTGACCTATTTGATGCTCGAAAACGGTGACGAAATATGCGCCATTGATAACGACGATATCATTAGTGCTAATGACTTGGCATCTATGTGTGCTGGTCTGGTTACTGTCGAGGGTGAGAGGATACTGTTAGTGCATTACACAGCGGTGACTTACCTCGACAACACTCGAGAGAAATGGTTTCCCAATGCATACGCCAAGCTGGCAAACACCTGTCTCACCTATCTTCTATTTGAGACTTTTGATGCCGGGGCCTGCACTGGTGAGACAGAAGATATCGACTTCGAACAGCGAAATCGCGATTTTCCTCTTCTCGGCTACGCATCGTTATGGTGGGGTCGATTTGCGTATCACGCAGCAAGCGCCGAACTGAGAGAGACGGAGAGAGACTTCCTGAACAGCCAACCCCACATTGATGCTTCAGTCCAAGCGCTTTGGTATACAGACACCACAGATGCTCTCACTTGGAACGCCAAGACAGGAGCGACAGCTCTACATTTGGCCGCGTATTTCGGCCTCGAACAACTGGTGGCGGATTTGCTGGAAAGCGCACCTGATGTCAATGCCCAGGATTCACTCGGAAATACCGCAATGATGTATGCCGCTTTAGAAGGCCACCATGTCATTGTAGCCAAATTACTCGAAGGCGGAGCTTCAGTCAATGTCACTTGCCACAATGGATCGAACGTTCTACATAGGGCGGCAACGGAAGGTCGTGCAGATGTTGTCAAGGTTCTCTTAAGACGCGCTGACCTTGATGTGAACGTCGCTGACCCAAGTCAACGTTCACGAAACGCGTTGATGCTTGCAGCTACATATGGATATGTGGGAGTGATAGAACATCTACTAGGAAGAGACGATCTACGTCCTAACTTGCGAGCAGATAAGACTGCCCTTATGTTTGCCGCATTCAACGACCAACTTGAGATTGTCATGCTGTTATTGAAAGATCCTAGGGTCTCAATCAACGACCAGGACGACTTTGGCGCAACAGCACTGATGTTGGCTTCCTGCTTCGGATACGCATCAATAGTGGGGGCTCTACTTGATGCAGGCGCTGATGCGGAAATCACTGACGGGACGGAGGAAGGCGGAGGCACACCACTTCTACGCGCCATTGATGGCAACCATCTTCCAGTAGTTCACCTTTTTTTACACAGAAACGTCAAATGGACTTCGAAAGATAAGTACGATCGAACACTGCTACACGGTGCTGCCATCAACGGGAGAAGTATGATACTACGACTGCTTTTGGAGCAGACTCACGATTTGGACGTTAATGCACAAGATTTAAACGGAAGAGTAGCGCTCCACGACAGGTCTTTCTCACATTCGAACTTGATAGAAGAGCATGACTGACAATCTTCATTCTATAGCGCACAGTTCGGATATCTAGAATGCATCAAGGTCTTGCTTGAATTCGGCGCTCGTACCGACATCAGAGATGTCTGGGGGCAGTCGCCACTAATGGTGGCGAAGGACACTGACCATCTCGAAGCATTCAAGATTATCTTGCAAGCTAGGGAAGCTGAGATAGGGCCCTTCAGACGCGTGGATACAAACCTTTCCACAAGCGAGATGCCTCTCTGGGTGGCAGCCAAGCAGGGAAAGAATTTGCTCATTGACTCTGCTATTGAGGCAGCGAAGACAGATCCGTCGATTGACTTAGATGCTGTCGACCCAACGATGGACAGAACACCTCTCCATTACGCCTCGAGCAAAGGGCATACAAACATTGTAAAGAACCTACTGAACGCCGGCGTTGACATCAATCGACGAGATCAGTATGGCCGCTCTCCAATTCAACTAGCAGCTATGTATGGCCACGTGGCCAGCGCTCGAGCAATTATAGCGCATCAAGCCGATATCAACGTCACAGATAGATGGGGAAAGTCCCCGTTAGATAGTGCAGAAAGTAGTGGTCACTATAAAATAGCTGTTCTCCTGCTCCAAAATGGCGCGGTTCCGAGCTCGAATGACAGCCACCTTCACGCAGTACTGTGCGCTGCCGCTGCTTATGGTTACTCGGAGGTTGTTCTCAAATTGATCAAGGCTGGTGCAGAGCCACAGAAAAAGGATGAGTACGGGATGACACCATTCCAGACGGCCAGACAAGCTGGTCATGAGAAGACGGCGCAGATCTTACTCAAGTATACGAGGATGGACAGGTCGAGGCCTCCCTCTCCGGCAGATGAAAGACGTTTCAGTGTACCCTCGCTGAGGGAAGAAAGCGAAGACGAAGACGAAGCTTGGGTGGAAGATGATACAGCAGATGAAGAGTAGACGGAGATATTGAAGTTGAACAATCTTGACTCAGGGTTACTTATTGGGTTCATTACTACTCATTTCATGCTCGCCTCTAGATGAAGTAAAGAAGGGGCCATCTCGGTTTGTTGAAAGCCCTCGGCCATTTTTTCGGTGCCTGCAGCACTTCACACACACCATCCGACTGCCCCGAGAGCGCTGCTAGGACCATTCCAGAGCCGGCTCTGCCCCCTAAGTAATCTGCCATGATCTGCGGGACTGGTATCCCACAATCTAATCCCAATCACAAGTAAAACCTATCACTGACACCGCAACCATGTTTTCGGATCGAAGCCAGTCTCCACGCATGGACCGGACGTCAGTTTCTGTAGTACAGGTCTGAGACGCGCTGGCCGGGAAAATTGCAAATTTATCAGCGCCAGCTTTTCCTTGACTCTAGGTCTGATTTCGTAAGCCATAGAGTTGTTGATGGTTTTATGTCTTTTATTCTTGGCCTTTATCTTGCTTTGTTTAGCCCATGCTTTGGCGGAGATGGATCCGTCAAGCTTAGAACAATCTTTTCTACACCAAATTCAAGTGCTCGTCTCTACAATTTTATACTTTAGTAGAGCCTCTTCACTGGCAGCTGAAATTGAACGAATGCCGGAACAGACGGCTGAGTTGGGGGGGGGGCTCTTTGATTGAGCGTCTCTGAGGCTCTTGGCACACCATCGATGACAAAGCAGGCGGAATCATCCGGAAACCCTACAATTAAAATGGTATGAACCTCCTCTTGCCATCAACTCACTCTCCTTTGATGCATGGATACTACGGTTTTTCCACCTCTACGCACCAAGGGCCGCGACATCATCGACGCCCACGGTGACCGGTTCAAGCTCGCCTCAATCAACTGGTATGGCGGCAGCGACGAGCTCTTCATCCCCGGTGGCCTTGACGTACGGCATCGCTCGGATGTCGCGCGACTCATCCGCCAACTGGGCTTCAACAGCGTCCGTCTTCCGTACTCCGACGAGATGGTCATCTCGAACCCATCCATACCGAAGCATTTACTCGCTGCTAATCAAGACTTGCACGGCGAGAAGGCACTTGGTGTGTTCAATGCCGTTGTCGAAGCTTTGACAGATGCCGGTGTGGCCGTCGTTGTTAATAATCACATCACGAGAGCTACCTGGTGTTGCGGAACGAATCTCTGCGACGCTTCGTGGAAGAACGATCATCTGGGCCCGATATGCCGCGTCAGGCAGACCGAGGATGACTGGATTCAGCATTGGGTGAGAGTGATGGAACCCTTTGTCGGCAATGAGCTCGTCGTTGGCGCCGACCTTCGCAATGAAGTGCGTGGGCTCTGGGGGACCATGAAATGGGATTCTTGGGCCACCGCGGCCGAGCGCGCGAGCGAGAGGCTGCTGGCCATGCAGCCGAATTGGCTGATGTTTGTTGAGGGCATCTCTTCCGCCAATGATGTCTCTGGTGCTCGACAGCGCCCGGTAAAGCTCAGTATCCCAGACCGTGTTGTTTACTCTGCCCATGTCTACTCTTGGTCGGGCTGGGGCAGTGGGGTCCCGTTCAGTAGAAGGTCTTACGAATCGTTCGCAAAAGAGATGCGGAAGAACTGGGCTTATTTGCTAGAAGAGCAAAGAGCGCCTGTGTGGGTTGGGGAGTTTGGCGCTCCTGACGAACCAGGTGAAGGTGATGCGCACTATTGGGAGAACCTAGTGCGATTCCTCAAAGAGATGGACGCAGATTTTGGGTTTTGGGCTATCAATCCGCGTAAGCCGCATCTGAATGAGCAGGAGCACTATTCGCTTGTCAAGGATGACTGGAAGACGCCAGTTGAAGATTACAGATTGCGAGATCTACGCCAGCTCATGTGTCGTCGATGAAGAGTACGGCCTCCGGCTGCGCCAGGATGCTTACCAAGGGTGACTGGAAGACGGCTGTTGAAGCTACAGACTGCTAGTTTTATGCCAGCCCATGAGTGGCAGGTGTAGAAGGGTACAACCTCAGGCTGCTCTACAATGAATGAATGACCCAGCATCGAAATCTGTTTTAATTAAGTTACGCACATTCAGAATCGTGCTTCGACTTCTGACTAGATCGCTGTTTGGCTATCGAAAACATATCATACTTGAAGTTTGTTGGAGCTAATCCATACTCTTTTCTATGTCTTCCTTCTCCCGAAAATCTGAGGATCCAACCTTGGGCTTTTTGCTGACCTCATATTGCAACTTGTCGGTAAAGAAATGACTCATCTGGGCAGCGACTGAGGGCAATGTCACAAACATTATGCCCGCAACTGGGAACATGAGGTACTGAATCCAACGGATCAGACTTCGTCCGCAAGGTTTGCTGAAGTTGCCCTGCATCCGGTCGTAAAGTCGGGCCCGGCGCATTTCCTCTTCTCTGGAGTACACGCAGATTGCGTGATACGGTTCATAGAGGTAGAAGGCACAAAGCATCGTAACGAAAGCGGCAGCTCGAAGCATCCCGGCCACTTTCATCGATGTCAAAACGATCAAGGGAGTATTCTCTGGCGGCGTGATCAATTGATAGATGGCGCTTGAAAGGAGAAGCATGAAGAGATGCACAGTCAAGACATGCGCCTCGAACATCCGGTGGGCGAGCATGATGAGCGAGAGCTTCCGTGTGCAGCGAGAGAAAGATCTTGCTATAGGCTTCGAATAAGTGTGTTTGTGGGTGCCACCGTTAGGACAGCCTGACATGAGCGACACGGCTTGCTTGCAGGCGTATCCAAAGTCGAGAGCGCCCCACATGTGTCGCATTGCTTGGCGATATCGGGCTTTTAAGCTTTCAATGTGTCCCCGCATACCAGGCTTCCCACTGGAAACATTGCTTTGGCTAGCTGTGTTCTTCCAGTCAATAAGTGATCACCATATGACAGGACAGTGCAGGCCTTACCCGGACTGTATATCACCCGCGTCGTAAGGTGGCCTGCCAAAGCGAAATAGCACTTGAGGTACATGTGCATGTCCTCACCAATGGCTTCAGCTCCAGTGTCCCATCCTCCAACTATCTCCGCTAGCGACAGTGGTATGGAGTAAACAGATGTCGGGATGACAATGGTTGAGCCTGGATATAGACCTGATAGCCCGGCGGCACACCAAACGATGTCCGAAAGTCGGACCAGGGCCGGTACTCTGTGGGCATTACGATCGAATACAATGGGAACAGCATAGATTGTCGTCTCCGCGGTATCCGAGAACTCGAAATGTTTTGCGGAGAGCTCAGCGAAGTAGTTGGCCGACAGGTGTGTATCCGCTATGGCAATTGCATGATCAGCCCAAGCATTTTGGGTATGGGCATGCCGTCTTACCATCCATGACAGTGAGAATACAGTCCTGCTTTGACTTCAGATCCATGTATGTCCGCCCAGCCGTATTCGCAGCCCAGCTGATGTTACTGCTCTTGCCCTGCACCTCGCCTGCCAGTCCCGAGGGATGTATGGTGTATTGGATCGTGCGGAAGAACACCGTATAGGCTTCGACGAGCACCCAGGCAGTGGCTTTCGCCTTGGGATCGGCCTCTTCCATCGCGAGCCAGACCTAGTATGTCAAACGTTAGCATCATTCCAGCAAGGTTCCAGCGGCGTATGTTGCGGCCAAGTCTTGATTATAGACACAGACTCACGTCATAGCTGATCCTCGCCTGTGCGTGGCTTGCAAGCACATCGAGCGTCTCCCGAAGATTGTCAACGTCTTCTTTGTAGCTCGGCAATAGTATAGCATGGCGAATCATGCCCTCGCCACGAAGTTGGTCCTGGCACTCTTTTGTGTCATGCTCGCTGCTACCGGACTCTGATGATGTGTCCACGGGCGAGATAGATGCGGATGGAGACCCGACTGTCCTGTTAGTGGAATGAAGACCAGCGAACAAAGATTGTGGGACGCGTTTTGCAACCACATTCCGAACCTCAGTCGTGATATGCCACAGTGACCAGCAGAAACGCAGAGGAGCAAGGAGAGCAAGGGTATGGATGAAAAGATTATAGACGGCGAAAATGTAATGCGGGAGTCCTTGAAGTGAGTCGCTGTGCGACAAGGACTCTTTTGGAGAAGCGTCTTGCTCTGGAAGTGGTCGAACCCACTGGATGGGGTTGGTCAAGGCAAAGACCACGAGAGCGAGTAAGACGAGAATACTGAAGCCAGGAATGCACCTCGCAGCCCAAGTCCGAAGACCCATATATTATCAGACTTATCGAGGCAGTTGGCGTTCATTGAGGCACGGGGTAAGTGTGTGGCACGATTAGGGTTATCAATGAACGATTGTATAGCATCACGGCGGAGAGGTTTGCGAGAATCAAGGTTGGTGTATAAATGTGTGAAGGAGATAGGTAAGTGGGAAAGTTGGGTATTGCCAAGCCTATGATGTATGCACGTGTGATAGATGGGTCGACCATGGTGGGAAATATGGTGGGCGCTGTTGTGGGTGTGGTCATTCCATATCAACATACCTCATGTGGTCTCCCCACTGCCTAATCTAGGCATCCTGGCGCTGCAACGACTGGCCCTGCTGATAGTAGCGATAGAGTTGGGTTACCGTACAGCAGCTCAGCTCCGGTGAGAAGGTGGACGAGGATAATGAAAGAGCTTCTGCAGAAGATTGAAGCTTCAAAATCAAATGCTCTGGGGCATTGAGATGCAGTATTGTTGTTTGGTGGGGAGTATAATCTCGGCCGACCTGCCTCGGCCGGGGGGTGGAAGGGTGGGTCTTTTTGGGGAAGGCTAGACTTTCCAATCGGCGTCTGTCTCATGACCCCTCCCCCTTGAAATTGCATTTTTTATTTCCTGCATTCCTCACTTTTTTCAACCAGCGGTATTTCAACAATCTCAAACGTGCCCTGTTCGCATCAAAAAAACCAAGGCACATCACCACATGCCACTTTATCAAACTTTTATCACCAGCGAGTAAGATACCAGTACCACACCACGGGCATACTCTAGACATCGCAACACCGCCAAAACACCCCCAATCTTTTATCTCACCCCCAACATTTTTGTCTTGTTTTGCTGTTATAATACACTAGATGAATTCCGGGATAGAAATTAGGTACTAACGCGAGTAAAGTCTGTGGCGTAGGCGCTTGATCCTTTTGTATGTCTCAATCACGTTAGCGAAAAGTCGCAATCTTCTTGATGGCGCCACTCCCTTGGCGCGGATATGAACTTCAGTCTAGTCGGTTCTGTTGTTGTTGTTGTTGTTGTTGTTGTTGTTGTTGTTATTGTAGTCGTCGTTGTTTTCCTTGTTGTTGACTTACAATTGTTCTCCCGCGAGCCTCCAGTTTACCGCCGCACTCTCGCCATCATGATGCGTAGACGTCTTTTGATGCCGTGCATGATGCTATCCTTCTCTATCGCAATCATCACAGCTTCACTTTACATCACAATATCATCTCCGCCTTTCCCTCCCGCTCGCATCCTGAACGTCAATGATACAACCAGACGTCAATTTTCCAATCAATCAATGGAGAACACACTCTTCTTTGTTCCAGTCAATTCAGGCATGCTTCACTGGGCGGACAATCTCATCTGCTCCCTGCGTAAAACCACATTCGATACCACCAAGATAATCTTTTGGGCTATAGATCTACCAGCCAAGGTCGTCCTGGAGGGCAAAGGCTACGCGACATATCATGATCCTTCTTTCTTCGCGGTCAGCGGCAATGAAAATTACAGAGGCGATACGAAAGCATACAAGAAAATGATGCTGGAGCGTCCCAAGTTCTTCATCGACATACTCGCCACGGGCTACGATATACTTTTCGTAGATGCGGACACCGTCTTCTTTCAATCGCCGCTATTGATTCGCGACTTGGAGGTAGACGGTGTATTCAGCACGGACAATCGCGAGTTCTATCAAACCCGTGACGCCTTTCGAGATGTATGGCGTCGGGGTAGTAGAGTGCCGCCGATATGCAACGGCATTTTCTGGATGAAATCTAGTACCACCTCGATAAAACTTTGGCAGGATATGCTGGACACGTTCAATGATCATGGATGGTGGACCGCGATATGGCGTTCGATCTATTTCCAAGATGATCAGCGAGGCATGGATATGCTGTTGAATGACGGTCGGGCTGAGCTGGTCGAGCCACTTCCTCCTGGTATCAAGCCCGATATGCTACAAGGCAGATACAGTCAAGAGGCGGAGCTGAGGATCAGACTGCTGGATCAGACGGCAGTCGTAAATGGTCATCTTCTGAAGAACCGGAGAAGTGAGTACGAGCAGAATCTAGTGAAGCTTAGATGGGGCGGAAAGGACAGGTTGGCTGTACATTTGAATTGGGATACTAAACAGATGACCAAGGAGCAGGGAGCTAAGGAGATGGGATTTTGGTTACTGGATGAAGAAGGCCATTGCAACATCCAGAGCCCGGAATCTTTATCGGCGCCATCTTGAGAGCTTTTACCCTCTTCACAATACGGTCTTCGTGTTCGAGAGGAAAGGCTGAATCTGACCAACAATATACTGGATCTTGTCGCAAGTTCTACTATCCGGATATCTCGCCTAGGGGACCTCAGCATCGAATCTCCGTCTATTTTCTTGCCTCAAGTTTGTCTATAGATGCTTGAGTCCAGACTAGGTACTTGGAAATAGCGCAGATAGAGTACTGTCTCAATCACAGTTATCACGATGGATCCGAACCCATCATATCAGCCCATCTCGGCGCATTAAGCTGCGCAGTCAGTGCTCTGCATAACTCCGGGACAGCAGCCTCAATGCGAGAAAATGTTGACCATATCTGGCGCTGGTGCATAGCCCTGAAATCCTTGACAGTGGCAAGGGGTCTAAGCAACGCAAGCCGCCCTTCGAGAGTAGCCGGAAGCTTACTCCTAGCCAGCTCTGTAGCAGGATGTAGGATTCCATCATGCAACTGAATTAGGAGTCGTTGTTCCGCGTCGGATCTTGCTTTCGCTTCATCATTTTCTCGCCATCTGATGATCTCCTGACGCCGCAACTCAGGCCCGTCCCCTTTTGATCCCGCAGCGCGTAGGAGCCGTTCGTCGTGATCCACGTCTTTGAGCATCCTCGCGTAGCTGATGCGGAGCTTATCCGCGTTCCTGATTCCTCCCCCTTGCAGAGCGAGGAGGTGTCGATTCAGATAGCTGGTCGTTTGTGTATGCACATCGTGGTTCGGATGCAATATTGATTGGAGTGGACGGAAGAATTTGGCGTGGCAAATGGGACAGCCTTGAGCCTCGATTTCACGGAAAGCCATTTGTGGATGCATGCTGAGCCAATACTGTGCCCGCAAGATAATGGGACACCGGTTTCGGGCCCATTCCCTGAGTTGTAATCACGATAGCAGATGCTGCACGTGTATTTGTCATCGAATTCTGTTGCTGGTAGTGCTTGGCTGTCTGATGCCCCTTGTAGTATTTCATGAATTCGTTCCATCGTGGTGCCGTTAGTTGAGGAAGATGTGAAGATTTGAAAGGAGGACCGCCTTATATAGGGCGGAGGAAATGTCAATGGTTGGGTGAAATTTTGTAGTATAAACACGATCAACCTTTGTCGATGTATTGGTTGTCTGGTCCAACACTGGGTGTGCCATATATGTCTACGATGAAATTGCAAATGAAATACAAGACGTGGCTTAGTGTGTTGGAAACTAGGCCAAGAGGTCCGGTTTAGGAAACCAAGTTGCCTCAAAGAGACCTTCAATGCTGAAAATGGGAAGGGAAAGATCATCGACGACATCCTGCAGCCTTTTTGATTTCCCCACCCCTCACAGAGAAGAGAGTGCTATCCCCTCGGGTATGATTTTCTATTGACCAGTGAGCGGGTCGAGCTGCTTGTTGGGCTTTCTTCCATGCCCGTCGGATAATTCCCGCTCTTTCCTTTGATCTAGGTGTCATGTTGACAGGGAAATGCAAGGGCTCAACTAAAGAGCCTTGCATATACTTTCATCCCATGTTTGTAGGACCATTCTTTGTTATCCATGAGGTCTTATAACTCATGGATCCCACTATAGATCTACATGCTGTCTATCTTCATCCACTGTAGCCTATGGCAGCATTCTGTAAATCGTACCGATATCGATCTGGGTCAAATTTTGCATATCGTGAAGGGTCCAACTGGATAGCATAGTTGTTCGCGATGATCACAGCTCCTTTCGGTGGGCGGTAGCCCATGTACTCATCATCCTGTGTCAAGGCATGGGGAACCCCAGGATTGTCGTCGGCATCCACCGTAAGCTCTCATTCACGCGGTCGTGAATGTATTAAGCTTTGGTTCGTCATTCATATTTGAGAAGGTCGTGGGCCATTTTCCGGAACTGCAAGTCTTTAGCTCTCCAATCCTTCGTTTCCTCTTCCTCCATTACTTCAAGGCCTCTACAGTACATCCGCACTCTGAAAGAACAACAGCTTTCTCCGACGGGAAACTCAAGACGTACCTTGCGATGCTACGAGCCATAATGCTACAATTAGTCAGTCAATGACTATGCCCTGATGGTTGTATATAATAGACTGACCATCAGGACAAGCCGAATGCCATCACTACGAAGGTCTTTGTTGGAATATACGAACGATACGAGGTCTCGAACTCTGGTGGAATAGAACGACTCTATTGCATGCTATCTAGTTACTTGAGGAAGAAGAGTAGGAAAAGGATCTAGCTAAGAGTCGCCCACTAGCGGCACGCTAAAGGCACGCTAGTTCAGGCGGAATGGCCTATGATTGGCTGAATTCCAACAGTCTTGTCAAATGTAAGAATTCGGAAGACCGTTGTCTTCGAGATTCTTGATGGATGTCTTACTCGACAACACGGTAAAAGTTTTTATATCAATGATCAGAGAAAAGACCAATTTTTATTAACCAGTCTGTTTTTAAAATAACGAATAATACTCTCGCTGAGGCATCTAATGATTCGTTAATGAGCTCAAATGCGAGAGCGACACGGAGTATCGAATACTATCTATCCTATAGAGAGTCATGAAATACGATCGTTAGACATTTAGTACTATTGCAGATATCTTTTGTTGTATTATTATGCGCTTGCTCGGCTATTTTCATAGGTGAGTACAGTGGGACCCTTCGTAATTGGTCCAAAGGTACGATGGTACATGATGCGGGGCACATAGGATTTCCATCCTCATCCATCCTATGCTACCCTGATTGCTTGAACCAGCTCAAGCCGTGCCTGACATACATGCAAAGTCACGGCACAAATGAAACTCCGCCCGCTCTTTGTATGTAATCTTACCATCGGAGTGCGACGGTAAGTGCGGGAAAAGAGACTGCATGGACTCCCACCATTTACGCCTTGATGATCAGACGAGCAATAAGCCGAGCCACATTTCTAAAGGTGACTTATACAAATGCACTGTCAACATATCAAACACAAGAGTCAGCCTCCAAGTAGTTGTTTTCGCAATTATCAAAATCGTTGGCCCAGGCCTAGATAAAAGACTTTTTTCGCAATAGAAGATCCATGAATGCGTCAATAAATGCGCGGCTTAGGTCATAAGGCTGTCGTCTGACCCACTCTTAAAATAGAGCAGACGAGATTTCTTGATCCTTCTGCCCTCGCTTCGCCACTCTCAAGGATGCGGAGATTATCATGGCCTAACAAGGCGTCTGCAGGTATTAGATATGCCTTTACCCCTATTCATGGATCAATCTTGATAGTTAGAGTTCAACTCTTAGACCTTGATACAAGCAGAAAATATCGACATGAGCTCAAATACGCTATTACCACCAGCAAAATTCTCCTATCCTCCTCTAGGTAGCAACCTTCAGTTTAACTATATCGATAGTGTAGTAACCTCATGGTTGGTCTTTGACCCAAATCCGACGGAATGCTTTCTTTCCGTATGGTACTGGCCTAACACAGACCCGTGGAGAGTCGGTATGTCCAACCTTCGTCCGAACAATCGCCATTCTTCAAAGCTCGAACTCAAGTTTCCTGCAACCTGAGGGCTGACCGAATGTCCGCTCGTCTCTAGGGTTTAATCAAACCGCTCCTGCAAACGGCACCGGAATTGTGCCATTGGACTTCCCCGACAACTCCGGCTCTTACCTTGGCCAGCTTAACTTCAACTACAACACCTCTGATGGCGGTCCCCAGAAATTCACCAGCCCGATTTTTAATGTCGATACTTCGCCGCAATCCAGGGCATTGACATGGAGTCAGGGCGTGCTTGCAGTTCCCACATCTTCTTTGTCAGCAACGTCAGCAACGTCGGCAACTCTGCAAACATCTATTCGGGCATCTCACGTCACGTCGAGCACCTCATCGGCTGCTACCACGACGTCAGTTAACGCATCCGCATCGTACCCACCTGCAACCTCTTCCTCCTCCTCGATCGTTAAACCTTCGTCTAGTAGTGGCTCAGGTCTTGGAACCGGTGCCATTGCGGGAATCGTCGTAGGCGTTGTTTTATGTGCTGGACTTGCGGTAGCCCTTATATTCTACCGGCTAAGGAAGTCAAATCGCATCCAGGCGGAGGTCAAAGCTCGATCACCTGCTCCTTTTCAATCACCCATACCCGTCAAATCTGTTCAAGAGAAAGCCGCCACTCCTTTACGACCGAGCGAGCTGTCAGGAGATGGTCAGATTTTGGAGATGGCAATTGACAATCACTATGAATGAAATGGATTTCTAAGCCCAGCTTAATTGCCTTGTACTTGTAATGTTAGCGTCATCTCGGAGTTATTGTGGCGATAGAATTCGTATTAGTTTGCTACGTTTAACGTGGAAGTCGTTTAGTAGAATTAACAGCAATTTTTTCTACGTTGATAGAAGTAGATTTGAGGGTCAAAGCTCCCCGCATACGAAAAACGCACTCGTTCTTATTTTCACTTGACTCGGGACAGTCCCCCTCCCGCAGTCCTCCGTCAATGATTTCTAGCTAAAATGAGCCTCTCGGGGACACAAGCTTTAGGTCCCGTTATTCTTTGATGTAGCACTTATTAAACTTTGATAAAATTAAAATGTCGCGTTTGCGTAGTACAATATTCGAAAGAGACTTGCTTTTCCCTTTATATTAATTGTATATATATTGATTTGATTTGATTTTTATACTCGTTTCTACCTAAACTGCGAAAGGTAATTACGGGCTACTTCGTAGGCAATGGTTTTCTGCATCATTGTATGCGTAAGAGAAATCTTTGAGTGCCGTCGTCTAACGTACATGTCACTCAGGATAAAAACTTTTACTTTCTGCTCAGGCGCACGCTGTATATCACACTGAGTACTGTGATATTCAGATCTTGACTGATTGTACGATGAGGACGTTATCTGCTTCTCGAATTAATCAAAAAGCCTAATCTGACTGCGTGATACATTGAATCACGACGTTGCGCGACGGGGTCGCGGCTGATATAGTTGTGACGGCTACACTATATAGAGGGAAGGCGGTGTTGAGATGACATGGCTACGGCTCACCTCGTAGTTAGTCTGATATCACTAATCTCGATAAACGAGATCGATCCCAGTGATGTTATAAGTCATTCGAGAGACTCGAGGGCTTACGCTTCTATATTTGCGTTCAACTATCGAGTGAAAAGATCGATAATTGCAGTTGACGTTAAGTCTTAGAGCGAGATCTAACGAGAGAGATAGAATATCGAGATAAAGAGTATCGATTGCGTATCGTTACTGCTTCGATAGTTGACGTTATTAACTTAAATTACTAACTCGGGCGAGGGTGAGGAGTTCTCGTATTCACGCGTTCATTTAAAGTCTTGACGTGATCTCGCGTTGTGAAAACTCTGCTCAGAGGAGACAAGGTTCTGAGAAGAGAGTTCGACGCGCGATTGACCGATTTCTATATAGTATTGTTACCCGTTGAGCACGTAAAGCTGATTTTAAAGAGTGAATTCTATGATGAATATGTCGAGAAGGCTCTGTAGAAGGGTAGATATTATCGTTGAGGGTAAGACGCGATAGGCGTACGAACGCACGCGACAGCGAGAGCGAGAGTTGAATATCTTCTTGATATGGACATAATCTGAACTGTTTCGACTTTGTTTTCCGTTGTTTCCGTTGCGTTACATCCTCGAAGCGAGCACCGTGGAAGAGAAGGTGAATGTCTATGATCCCTTCGGTCATATCGGGGTCACACGCCCTCGCGCAGCTGGTGTGAAGTGGTCAGCTGCTAATATGTCTTTTACCTCTAGTCACTCGGCACTTCTTAGACGTAAAGTGAGCGCGTTGCTGCGAGATTTGTTTTCGTTCGTTCGTTGTTGCTGTTGCTACTGCTGATCTCGCTCGCGTCGCGTCGTCGCACCGTCGCACCGTTCTCATTCCTCTGAGATCACTTGACTCTGCTACACACTGCAAGCAACGCTGGGCCGTTGTTTACAGCGGTAGCAGGTTCGTAGCCGGCAGCACGTACAGCTGGATCTCGTTGCCATTAATTGTACATATATAGTCTTTTCTTTTTATCTTAATTCCCGTGCGCACTGTCGCCGTCTAGCATGATCCTTGATCGCCGCCTTCTCTCGATGTATTTTGAAGCCTTTGAGATGGTTGAGGAAGTTGCTTTGTAGCGTCCATCTCTTGCCGTAATACGGGCAGTTCGGATGCTTGTATGGGTATGCCCAAACCCTTCTCACATCGAGAGAGACGTCGCCATCTTCACCGGACGAGGATGATGAATCGGTGTGATCTGCTAAATGCGGTGCCACAAGAGCTTTGAAATCGCGAACGGGCATGGTTTGAGAGAATTCCATCATGTTTAGGGTTGTAACTTGGGGCTATGAGAACTCGATACGTTGGTAATAGGACCGGCGCTCTTTGTTGGACGTGCCTAGATCATTCCACACGCATCTCATGTTTGTCCTTTGTTAGATAGATCTCTTTGTCAGGCCATGGGTTATATACCCATGGACCTCCTCCATAGACCATCATGCTTTTGCTATCACACCGCTGTGCACTGCTGAGTTGACACTCTTATTCTTGAAGGTGTTGATGCACGGGTGCCAAGCAGGGTTCTTGAACGATAAATCATAGTCTAATCCTAGTATTCTCGGGCTTTGCACTGCAAAACCCATTCGGATAAATTTTTCATTGGTGGAACAACGT